>CM073000.1:74372272-75603343 GCA_037038555.1 Rhynchonycteris naso
TGGTCTGTAACACCATGAGCCTATGGATTTCAGGTAAGAGGTGGCTGCTTTCTACTGGGGAAACAATTTGGGAAATCCTTTTTCCACCTGAGTATGTTATTGTTTGCCATCACATCCCTTCATTGAGTCAGCTGTCCTTTTCTCTCTTTGACATTAAAGAAAGTAAAGTGTACTGTCAGAGTCCCAAGAGTACCAATTTTCCTGCTTCCTCAAAACAGTTCTGAAACATTCCTTGGCCCCTTTTTGTGTCCAGCTGCATCTGCTGTAAGCAGGTTTGAGCACAGCCCCATTTACTGCACAGAAGTTACCTTCGTGCTGTGGGCTGACGGGCCCAGAACTCAGGAACCCAAGAGCATCATGCCACTTAAAACACCCAACCCTTCCACACCCATCCCCCATGCAATGCCAAGCCACCCAATTGTGTCATCCCCCTCTGTCTGCAGCACACGGTGCCCATGTGATGTTTGCTTTTCAATTACTTTTCTGTCTCCTTCCCAACTTCCCCCATCTCAACCCAGACATTGTTTTTTAAGATTATTTTTATTGATTGATTTTAGAAAGAGGAAAGAGAAAGAGAAAGGATTGGGGGAGGGAATGGGAAGCATCAACTTGCTTCTCATATGTGCCTTGACCAGGCAAGCCCAGAGTCCTGAACCCACAACTTCAGCATTCCAGGTCAACGCTTTATCCACTGTGCCACCACAGGCCGGGCTCAACCTAAACATTTTTAAGGTCTCTAAAAGCTACTATTTATTGAGAGGTACCCGTGTAGTAGGTACTCTGGTAAGTAAGCACTTTTTACATTTCTTACTGTGCTGGCAGTTTCTGAGATTACTCCCACGTTAGGAGATTTGCAAAGAAAACTCATAGGTTGTATACATGGCTAAGATTTATTATAGCAACATGGTAAGGATACACAGCCAGACGTAACAGAGAGGACAGGTAGAGTTTGGAGGAGTTCCTGTGCATGCTTTCTTATGTTCTCTCCCTCCCATGAGGAGTTATACGGAACCCTCTTCTCTTTTTTTTTTTAAAGGGATAGAGAGAGATAGTCAGAGAGAGGGACAGATAGCGACAGACAAACAGGAATGGAGAGAGATGAGAAGCATCAATCATCAGTTTTTCGTTGCGACACCTTAGTTGTTCATTAATTGCTTTCTCATATGTGCCTTGACTGGGGGGCTGCAGCAGAGCAAGTGACCCCTTGCTCATGCTAGTGACCTTGGGCTCAAGCCAACAACCTTTAGGCTCAAGCCAGTGAGCCCACACTCGAGCTGGACAAGCCCACGCTCAAGTTGGCGACCTCAGGGTTTCAAACCTGGTTCTTCAGAGTCCCGGTTCGATGCTCTATCCACTCTGACACTGCCTGGTCAGGCATATAGTTTTCAATGTGTAGATATTTTAATTCCTTGGCTACACTTATTCCTAAGTATTTTATCTTTTTTTTTTTTTTTTTTTTTTTTTTTACAGGGACAAAGAGAATCAGAGAGAGGGATAGATAGAGACAGACAGACAGGAATGGAGAAAGGTGAGAAGCATCAATCATTAGTTTTTCATTGCCGTTGTGACACCTTAGTTGTTCATTGATTGCTTTCTCACATGTGTCTTGACCGTGGGCTTTCAGCAGACCGAGCAACCCCTTGCTGGAGCCAGCGACCTTGGGTCCAAGCTGGCGAGCTTTTGCTCAAGCCAGATTGGCCCGTGCTCAAGCTGGCGAGCTCAAGGTCTTGAACCTGGGTCTTCTGCATCCCAGTCCAACGCTCTGTCCACTGCGCCACTGCCTGGTCAGGCTAGAAGAAAATCTTTTAACCTTTCGCTGTTTAGTATCATGTAGCTGTGGGGTTGTAATATATGGCCTTTATTATGTTGAGATATGTTCCTTCTGTTCCCTTTTTTTTTAAGTTTTATCATAAAAGAATGTTGAATTTTGTCAGATGCTTTTTCTGCATTTATTGAGATGAACATATGGTTTTTATTTTTCATTTTATTAATGTGACATATCACATTTATTGATTTGTGTATGTCGTACTATCCTTCTGTCCCAAGGATAAATCCTGCTTTGTGGTGGTGTGTGATCTTTTATTTATTTATTTATTTCAAAATATAAGAGAAAGTTTATTTAAAAAGTCATAGAGATAGAAGAAATGGGTTCTAGGAAACACATTACAGAGTAAGAGAAGGGGAGCTTAAGAGAAAGAGAGAAATGCCTGAGAGGAAGGGGAAGGGAAGGGAAAGATGTGGGCTTGCTCCTGGGAAGGAGAATGCTGTGTGATTCTTTTAAAGTGCTGTTGAATTCTGTTTGCTAGTATTTTGTTGAGAATTTTTTCATCTATATTTATCAAGGATATTGGCCTATATTTTCTTTTCTTATGGTATCCTTATCTGACTGTGGTAAGGATGATGCTGGCCTCCTAAAATGGGTTTGGGAGTATTCCCTCCTCTTCAATTTTTTAGAAGAACTTGAAAAGGGTTGTAGTTAACTCTTCTTTAAATTTTAATAGAATTAATCTGTGAAGCCATCTGGTCTTGGGCTTTTCTTTGTTAGGGGTGAGGGGGGTTGATAACTGACTTTATCTCCTTATTCATTATTTGTTCAGATGTCCTATTTCTTCCATGATTTAGTCTTGGTACGTTGTATGTTTCTACGAATTTATCCACTTCTTCTATGTAGTTAGGGGAAGTTTTATAACAATGTAAGGAAATGTTTACCAGCCAAGGTCACAGATATCAGCTGTTTTGTTTTGTTAAGATATTATTTATTGATTTTAGAGAGAGGATAGAGACAGAGAAAGGTGGGCAGAAAGTGGGAAGTATCAACTCATAGTAGTTGCTTCTCATATGTGCCTTGACCAACAAGCCCGGGGTTTTGACCTATGAACTCAACATTCCAGTTCCATGCTTTATCCACTGAGCCACCACAGGTTGGGCACAAGCAGGCCTTTCTAAGGATAATAGTCTACTATGTTAACTCTTTTCTGCACACCTGTTTAATCCTCTTAACATATGAAGGATTAAATAAATTCAACAGCCCCTTGTGGCACAGTGCCTAAAGTGTTGACCTGGAAACACTGAGGTCACCGGTTCAAAACCCTGGGCTTGCCTGGTCAAGGCACATATGGGAGTTGATGATTCCTGCTCCTCCCCCCTTCTCTCTCTCTCTCTCTCTCTCTCTCCCTCTCTATCTCTTCTCTCTAAAAAAAATAAAATAAAAAGTATTTTTTAAAAGAAAGAAATTTAACATCAAACAAATGGAGAAGCAGCCATTCAAATTCAGGCATTCAGATTCCATACTATAGCAGAGTTAGGTCTATGAACATTATACCACTCTGCCTTCTATTTTCTTTCTTTTCTTTCTTTCTTTTCTTTCTTCTTTCTTTCTTTCTTTCTTTCTTTCTTTTTGACAGAGACGGACAGATAGGGACTGACTGACAGGAAGGCAGAGAGATGAGAAGCATCAATTCTTCGTTGCAACACCTTAGTTGTTCATTGATTGCTTTCTCATATGTGCTTTGATCAGGGGGCTACAGCAGAGTGAGTGACCCCTTGCTCAAGCCAGCGACCTTGGACTTCAAGCCAGTGACCTTTAGGCTCAAGCCAGTGATCATAGGATCATTTTTATCACTCCACGCTCAAGCCATTGACACTGTGCTCAAGCTGGTTAGCCTGTGCTCAAACTGATGAGCCTATGCTCAAGCTGGCGACCTTGGGGTTTCAAACCTGGGTCCTCCGCATCCCAGTCTTATACTCTATCCACTGTGCTACTGCCTGGTCGGGCTCTCCGTCTCTTTCTGTTCCTTTTTCCTATTCCTTCTTTTTGTCCAAGGTTGTGCCTCCTTTTCCTATTCCATCCCCAGTAACAAACCTCCTGTCTACTTACTTTGTCTAACAGAGACAACAGCTTTGCATAGAGGCTGAAATTTCTCAATTAATCCTTCATCTTTTCTTTCCTAAACCAGAGAACTGAAGGAGACAGTGTGGTCCCTCTGATGTCTGAGAGTCCAGCTTCCAAGAAGTCAAGATTCTGAAACAGATGGTTTCCTTAAGAGAAAAGCATTAGTCCCATATACATCACTATCAAACATTTAGGGTGAACCCATTTCTGGTACTTAGCTAAGTGTGCTAATATGTTGAACATAATTTACTAAGTGCCTATTTATTATGTTCCAGGTGGAACGATAAATAAGACCTGTTGTCAGAGAGCTCATAGTCCAGTAAAAGCAGAGGAGATAGACAGGAAGCAAATAATTACAGTGCCTTCGCATCTGTATAGCACGTCACAGATTCACACATCCCTGGTGTGATCTGATTTTTATACCCATGCTTTCAGGAAGGTAGTGTGGGCATCACCATCTGCATTTTCCAGATAAAGAAACCAAAGCCGCCTAGAGAGGAAGGGACACACAAGACCACAAATCCAGTGTGGGATGGGGATAATGCTTCTGGAAACCCAGTCTCCTCAGGACCAGCAAGGGGCATCTCAGAGGCCTGTGTCTTCTGTTTTCTGCTTCCCATTCTCTTTGCAGTTTTCATTGTCACTTTTGACTCCCTCGTAGGTATATATCCTAGCCTACGGAGCTATGACTGTTGGGACTACTCAAAACTGGATCCAGAGAGATTCTGGAGAGAAGAATTAGTGTTGCAGAGAAGAGGACTAATAAAGGGTAAGGGACCATTTATGGACGTCTGTCCCCTTTTCCCAGGCCATGCCAGCCACCATCTGGTTGGGGGATGGAAAGGCCTCAGTATTGAAATCCTCAGGCCAGCTTCTCTCTCTTATAAACTCAAACTAGCTATCCAAATTACTGAAATGTTCATTTGTGAACCATAGTCAGCACAGCATAATTGTTGGGTGTGGAGGTGGTATTTTATATTTTAGTAGATGTCAGTTATCTAGTGTCTGCTGTGTGCCAAACACCATGCTAAGCTTTTCATCCTTTTTATTTAATCCTCACAACAGATTTAGTGAAGTACACACTAAATATATAGGTGAGGAAACTAGAGTTCAGAGAAGCAACTTTCCCAAGGCCAGCTTTCTTATTGCACTGAACAGACAAGGAAAGAGCCCCGGGGGCCAGGGCTCTTGCCTGCACTGTGCTGAATAAACACTAGGCTCCTGCATGGAGTCTCTACTGTGCAGGTTAATGGGAAATACAGGCAGTACAATAGCACAGAGTGAATTGGGCACTGTGATGGGGAATATGGGTGCTGAGTAGCTTTGGAAGGGGTACCCACTCCAGCCCTGAGAGGGTCAGTAAGTGGCAGTTAGGCTGTGATTTAAAGGATGTGTGTTTTAGGCTGATAGAAGGGAGGACTACTGTTCCAGACAGAAGGAACAGTGTATGAGAAAACCCAGGGGCCAGAGGGGAACAGAGAGGCATTCCTCATGTCTGCAGTGGGAGAATTGTGATGGATAACCAGCCTGTGGGTAGCTGAACCAGGATCCAAACTCAGAACCGCGGAGTATGGTCTAAGAACCAGCAGCATCAGCATCAGCGTCTTTCTAGATGGACTAAATCAGACTCTGTAGTTTACCAAGATCCCCATGATCTTTATCTATAAGCACATTCCAGTTTGGGAAGCCCTAGTGCAGGCAGGACACAGAGAGAGAATACCTGACAGACTCAGAGAAGAGTGAGACTGCTTCTCTGTGTGACTGGCTGGAAATTAGAATAGCCACCCCTGGCTCTAAGCCAGACCCTTCTATGTATTACTTTTCTAGGAGTTTATAGTTGCTGACCCACTTAATAGGTTTTTTCCCAGTAGTTATCATCAGCACACAGAAATCTCTTTCCCTTTCCTTCCCTCCTTCCTTCCTTCCTTCCTTCCTTCCTTCCTTCCTTCCTTCCTTCCTTCCCTCCCTCCTTCCCTCCTTCCCTCTTTCCTTCCCTCCTTCCCTCCCTCCCTCCTTCCTTCATTCCCCCCTTCCCCCCTTCCTCCTTTCCTCCTTCCCCCCTTTCCCCCTTCCCCCCTTCCCCCTTCCTTCCTTCCTCCTTTCCTCCCTCCCTCCCTCCCTTCTTCCTTCCTTCCTTCCTTCCCCCCTTCTTTCCCTTCTTCCTTCCTTCTTTCTTTTCTTTCTTTTTGTGAGAGAGACAATTAGATAGAAAGGGAGAGAGATGAGAAGCATCAACTCATAGCTGCAGCACCTTAGTTGCTCATTGATTGCTTTCTCATGTGTGCCTTGACCAGGGAGCTCCAGCTGAGGCAGTGACCACTTGTTCAGGCCAGAGACCTTGGGCTCAAGCCAGCAACCATAGGGTCATGTCAGTGATCCCACGCTCAAGCAGGTGACCCCACACTCAAGCAGGGTGAACCCACACTCAAGCCAGTGATCTTAGGGTTCAAACAGCATTACCGCCTGGCTGGGTGCACACAGGAATTTCAAAGTGAAAAAATATAACCTGTAAATTGTCTTCAAATTTAATAATGTTTCAGTGAATACTAAATCAAGTACTTGATGAGATTGATAGATTGTTACTTTTTAAAGCACTTAATCTAACCTTTGTTTATTTCAATTTTGCTAGGTCTGAGTTTTTTTGTTTTTCTTTTGAAGTCAGTAATTTTAAGATGTGGATTGAATGCTTGTCCTGTGTACTCTGCAAATTTTATTCCCTTTAATTGGCACATCTGTCCTGACCTGCAAGGTAGTTAGTATTCACACCTTTTAATGGGTCACAGAGGTTAGGTCATTCACCCAAGTCACTCAGTGAGTGCTTCTGGTTTGAGGCTGGTTCTCTTGCTGTTGCCTCCAGGGAGGGGGCTGTCTCAAAGGGCATGGTTTGCAGTGTCACCCCAGGATATGAAGGAATTGAAGAACAACTTTTTCTTTTTCCTAGGAAGAGAGCTGTCCTTCCTCACTTTTAAGACATACTCTTCCCATAAGTTTGCCCAGAGCAAGAAGATCCACTCTCCTCATGTGAGTAGAGAGGCACAGATCTGGAACCCTTGGAGCCCATAAACTTCAGTGACTTTCCTGTCAGTCCTACATCTTGCAGTCCCTATCCTGTCATCTTGGGGAGGGGGGCCTTGAATTTTTCCAAGTTCCAGAGCATGGTTACAGGGAGGGTCAATAACAATACTGACCCAACTTCAGCCAGTTTGTGCCCATACCTGCTAATTCCAGATCTCAAAGCCCACACCCCCCTCAGATTTTTGTGGACGTCTCCAGATTGAATTTCACATTGGCTCATCATACCTGAGCTGTCAGCATGCGGAATCTGAGCAGCAGGGTGACCACATGGGGTAGAATGGTTCTATCTCCTGTGTGCCATGGTGGGGAGGGAGCCCCAGAGCAGGCTTAGTTTGCCGCCCTGATAGTCACCCAGTGATAGTCACCCAGCCTCACATACTCAAGGTGGTTGCTGGTTACAACTTGAGAGTAGATGGAAAAGGACTTTGGACAGTGCACCATGTGCATATTTTCTTTGTATATATCCATTCTAGTCCTTACAATGTTCCTGTAAGGTTGGTAATTATCTTTATTTGGCAAAGAAAAAAATAGACTCAAAAAGGTGAATCACTCATCCCAGGCCACACAGCCGACTTCAGCTGACATCAGGATGCTGCCAGTCTGAGCTCTTTCTGCACCATTCTGCTGCCTCTAACAAATAGGAGAGTCTAATAACTCAAACCAAGCCAGTCTCTTTGCATTTGTTCTCTGCTTTACTGTAGACTCTCTGAAGCCTGTTAAGAATGAGCATTGATGCTTCATTGAGCCCTGAGAGTGTTTCCTCTCTTACAAACCCCAGTAACTGCTTCAACACTACAAACATCAGTAGCTGTCTGACAACCAACTACATGGTGCACTTCAGCTTTCTTCTTCCTATTCAAATATGATATTTACATAAAAGCAAAGTAGTGGTTGTTGAGGCTGGTAGACTGCTCATCTGCCACTTGGTAGGCCATCTGTTTAGTGTCCTGCTCACCCTTAAAGACAAAACAAGCCTGTCTTCTCTCCTTGGAAACCCTCCGGCTCTCCCCCAGACAGAATCAAGCATTCCCCACTCTGCCTTCTTATGATGCTCTGCTCATACTTCTGGCCTACTTTTAGTTGTGCTGCAGTATCTACTGTTCCCTTCCTCTATACAAAGAGAACCTCTCATATTTTTCTGGGCATGTACATGGCTAGATAAAAGATTACATTTCCTAGCCTCCCCTACATGTATGTATGTGTAGCCATGCGACTAAGATCCAGTTAATGAGATATAGGTGGGTGTGCCCGGCCACAGTTCTTGGGAGCCTTAAGAAAAGAGTGAATGTGAGTCCTTGACCTATTTGTCATTCTCTGCATTCTACTGCCTGGAATGTGAATGTAATGACTGGAGTTCAGGCTGCCATTTTGGACCCTCAGAACAAGATTTCTATCTTAAGAGAGGTGGAACCTGGAGCTGGAAAAAGCCAGGGGTCCTAAAGACTTGTCTCAGCAGAAATGCCAAATAAGCCCTAGGTTGTCTACCTTCAGACTGTTGTGCGGGAAAGAAATTTCTACCTAGTTTGAGCCACTGCTATTTTGAGTCTCTGTCACTCACATACAAACTTAGTCCTAACTTATATTGTCTCTCTAATAAATATGTGATACTTTTCACACCTTAGCATAATCATCTATTTACTATTCTCTCCCCTGGTAGACTGAGAGCTCCTTACAGAGAGTAGGTTGCAGGTTCTTCCAAGTGCCAGACACATTAGTAGTAGCTCAGTGAAATGTTTACTTAAGGAGTCATGGTGGTGTATGAACAACGGTAGCAGTGTTCACAGAGCACTTTCCATGAGTCGCCACCCGTATGCTTTGCTGACAACCTCCATAAGAACCCGATGAGGAAACAAGACAATAGAGAGGCTCAGTGACTTGCCCATGATCACCAGCTGTTGCGTAGTAGCGGGGGGAAGGAAACCCCATCTGCCTCAGCCTCTAGCCCATGCATCTTCTGCATCAGCCATTCAAGAAACATGCTCCTGGGATGGGGGCTGAGTTGTCAAGCTGTTCCTGAAATCTCTCTCTGCAAGAGCAATCAGAAATACCTAGGAAGTAGCATGTGTACTTTTTGTATTCCTCTCACTACCAGTTTTACTGAATTTGTTCTTTTTTTCCCCCCTCTCTCCTGGAGTCTACTAGTATAAAGTCAAAGAACGAGAGAGACTCTTTATCTAAGAAAAATTCAGAGGATACCTCACAAGTACAGGATACCATGAAAGGTACATTAACTACCTAAAAGGGAAATGTAAGCTTTCAACTCAGTTATCATCTCCAAAATCCTAGTTTCCTTAGGTTTGTTTCAACATAATTAGTCACTCTAGTTCATACCAAGGTTCCATCTAGCCTTGGCTTTGGCACCAGTGATAGCTTATGAGAGGACATAATTTTCTTTCTTTTTTTTTTTTTACAGGGACAGAGAGAGAGTCAGAGAGAGGGATAGATAGGGACGGAGAGAGGTGAGAAGCATCAATCATTAGTTTTGCGTTGCCATCGCAACACCTTAGTTGTTCATTGATTGCTTTCTCACATGTGCCTCGACCGTGGACCTTCAGCAGACCGAGCAATCCCTTGCTGGAGCCAGCGACCTTGGGTCCAAGCTGACGAGCTTTTGCTCAAGCCAGATTGGCCCGTGCTCAAGCTGGCGAGCTCGGGGTCTCGAACCTGGGTCTATTGCATCCCAGTCCGACGCTCTATCCACTGCGCCACCGCCTGGTCAGGCAGGACATGATTTTCTTTTCAGTTTAACAAGCACTGATTCAATTCTACTTTTGTAATGATGAGTCCAACACAGCACTAGTATCTGTGGGAAAGAAAGGTTGTTGGCAATGGAAGGAAATAAATCTAAGACATGATTACTCTTCTCTCCCCATCAGAAACCAGCATTTATTGAGGTAGGAACTGATTTGTTCCTGGTTGTTAACTTATACAGGTGACTGAGTAAACTACCCACTAGGGCCAATGCTGTTGAAAGAAAAGTTTGTTATTCATAGTTCTCCTAGAAACAAGAAGCATGGCTTGCCCTGCACAGCCAGGGGATAAAATGCAAGTGAAATTTTACGGATTTATCTGAGCTTCTGTCTCTAGCATCCCCCAGTGATCTGAATACACTCCAGGTACTGTCACACTAATTGGAAGCTGAGGTCTACCATATGCTCTTTCTCAGGGTCAGTCAGGAGGTAGAAAGGAGCAAAGGAAAGGCATGTATTACCTTGGGAAAGACCAGGCATGACAGGGAAACAGTTTAGGATTGGCTAATTTTGAGTAATTCTGGCAGGCTTTGAGGGTTCAGGGGCTCTCCCTACTTGTCTGGCACCTGACCCTGGATTTAAGTCAGGGAAAATATCAGCTTGTGTGAGATTTAGATAAAGGTGATAGTTCAGAGGATGGGCTCTGGATCACAGGGGAGATGTAAACAACTTTGGCCATTAGTTTGGCCTTACAATTAATGGATGCCAAATAGACAAATAAAGAATCTCAGAAAGCACAAGAACATTGTAGACAATTTCAAAAATCATCATTTTTAAAAAATTTCTTACATATTGATTTTAGTGAGAGAGGAAGAGAGAGAGAGAGACAGGAACATCCACCTGTTCCCATATGTGCCCTGACTGGGGATCAAACTGGAAGCCTCTGTGACTTGAGACAATGCTCTAACCGACTGAGCTATCTGGCTAGGGCATCATTTTGTTTTGTTTTTCTTTTAATTTTTCCATTGATTTGAGAGAGAGAGAGAGATAGAGACAGGAAGGGTGAAGGGGGGAAGGAAGAGAGAGAGAGAGAAGCATCAGTTCATTGTTCCACCAATGAAATATGAACACAATGAAATAGTTCTTTTAGTTGTGCACTCATTGGTTGCTTATATATTTTTAATTTTTTTAATTTATTCATTTTAGAGAGGAGAGAGAGAGAGAGAGACAAGGGGGGGAGGAGCAGGAAGCATCAACTCCTATATGTGCCTTGACCAGGCAAATCCAGGGTTTCAAACTGGCGACTTCAGCATTCCAGGTCGATGTTTTATCCACTGTGCCCCACAGGTCAGGTCAACATTGGTTGCTTTTTATGTGCCCTGACCAGGGATTGAACCCATGATGTTGGTGCGCCAGGATGACCCTCTGTCCACTGAGCAACCTGGCCGGATCAAACTATCCTTTTTCTTGATGTAGAAATAGAGGCTCAATAAAGTTAGTATGCTAATTATATCTCAATAGAGCTATTATTTAAAAAAAAAAAAAAAACTTGAGAACTACTCATTAAGAGGTATAGCTAGGCTTCTAAATACAGGCATACCTCAGAGGTATTGCAGGTTCAGTCCCAGACCACTATAATAAAGTGAATATCATGATAAAGCTAGTCACACGAACTTTTGTTTCCCAGTGTGTATAAAAGTATGCTTACACTATACCGTAGTTTGTTAAATGTGTGATAGCATTAGTTTGTTTGTTTGTTTTTGAGAGAGAGAGAGACAGGAACATTGACCTGTTCCTGTATGTGCCCTGACCAGGGAATTGAACCAGCAACCTCTGAGCTCTGGGATGATACTCTAACCAACCGAAATATCCAGCCAGGGCTTAATTTCTTTTTCTTAATTAATTGATTTTTAGAGAAACAAAGAGGAAGGGAGAGAGGGAAGAAGGAGAAGGGAAGCATTCATCTGTTATTCCACTCAGTCCTGCCTTCACTGGTTGCTTCCCATATGTGCCCTGACTGGAGATCAAACTCACAACCTTGTCATTTCAGGATGACACTATTAACCAACTGAGCTAAGCAGCCAGGGCTGCTTTATGTTTAAAAAACAGTGTACATACCTTAACTAAAAAATATTTTATTGCCAAAAAATGCTAATCATCATCTGAGCCTCCAATGAACCATAATAATAATCTTTTTACTGGTGGAGGGTGTTGCCTTCAATTGGAAAAAAACTGCGATATCTATAAAGCTCAATAAAGCAAATTGCAATAGAATGAAGTATGGCTGTAAAGGTCACTATTTGAAGAAGACGTTGCAATTTCCCAACATATACATGTATATTCAGTTCATGAAAATCCATATGAGTCAAAGAGGAAGTACCAAGGGAAATTAGAAGATATTTGAACTGAATGAAAATCTGACCTTTTTTCAAATAATGAATGTTTAATGCTATAGATTTATCTCTGAACACTGAGGCATCCCACACGTTTTAGAAACAGTCTTTTTATTCAGTTTGGGTTGTTTCCACTTTGTAGCTCTTTTGCATAATGCTGCTGTGGACATTTGTGTTCTTTTTTTTTTTTAATTTTAGTGTGAGAGACAGATAGAGAGACAGACACACAGGAAGGGAGAGGGATGAGAAGCATCAACTCATTGTTGTGGCACTTTAGTTATTCACTGATTGCTTTCTCATACATGCCTTGACTGGAGGAGGGTTGGGGTGGCTCCAGCTGCACCAGTGACCCCTTGCTCAAGCTAGAGATCTTTATGTTCAAGTCAGCAGCGAGGGGATCATGTCTGTGATCACATGCTCAAACCAGTGATCCTGCACTCAAGCTGGCAACCTTGGGGTTTTGAACCTGGGACCTAGTGTCTCAGGTCAATGTATCCCTGTGCCATCACCAGTCAGGCTCATGTTCAGACTTTCATGTAACCATGCTTTCATTTCTCTTGGGTTTATACATCCCTAGGGGTAGAATTGCTGAGTCATATATATTGCTCACAAAAATTAGGGGATATTTCAAAATGAATATGAAGCAATAAAAAAAGGAAGCATTTGATTTTTTTTATTAAACAAGAACATCAGAGAAGCAAACAACAAGTCAATGAAAGTTGTTTGATTATGCAAATGAGATGCAAACCTTTTATTTTATTGGTGAAAATGCACTATAGAAAAGGCTGAAAATACTGGAGTATCTGCATGTTCCCTGATCTTCTAATTTTTTTTTTACAGGGACAGAGAGAGAGTCAGAGAGAGGGATAGATAGGGACAGAAAGACAGGAACGGAAAGAGGTGAGAAGCATCAATCATCAGTTTTTCATTGCCGTTGCGACACCATAGTTGTTCATTGATTGCTTTCTCACATGTGCCTTGACCGCAGGCCTTCAGCAGACCGAGAAACCCCCTGCTGGAGCCAGCGACCTTGGGTCCAAGCTGGCGAGCTTTTGCTCAAGCCATATGGGCCCGCGCTCAAGCTGGCGAGCTTGGGGTCTCGAACCTGGGTCTTCCACATCCCAGTCCGACACTCTATCCACTGCGCCACCGCCTGGTCAGGCTGATCTTCTAATTTTTGTGAGCAGTTGTATTTAACATTTTGAGGAATGCCAAACTGTATTCTAAAATTATTATAATACATCTTTAAAAGACTGTAAGAGAAGGAAAGGAGTCTATTATATTTGCTATATATCATCAAACACACAGGGTGTGACAAAAGTAGGTTTAGAGTTTGCATGGAAAGTAATACAATAATAAAAGTAATACAATAAGTAATACAATAATAAAAGAATAAACTCTGTTTCACATATTCACAACTGTAAACCTACTTTTACCCCACCCTGTATTTATATATTATACATTTACTATTTATATTATATACTTCCTATATATATTATATTGACTGTATATAATAAGATATTTACATTTTCTGTTGCTTTTTGGTCCTTCCTGAAGTTTCAGTTTTCCCTCTGGTATCATCCTTCCTTTAGTATGTCATTTAAAATTGGCCTGCTGTCAATGAATTCTTTTAGTTTTCTTTCACCTGAGAAAGCCCTTTATTTAACTTTCATTATTAAAGGGTATTTTTTCTGGATATAGAATTCTGGGTTGATGATTCTTTTCTGTCAGTAATTTAAAATGTTCCACAGCCATCTGGCCTTACTGGTCTGGTGAGAAATGCACAGTCATTGCAATTGCTTCCATTGTGCATAATGCCTTTTTCTCTGGCTGCTTTCAGGATATTTACTTTGTCTTCATCTTTTAGCTGGTCGATGATGGTGTGTATGGGTGTAGGTTTCTTTTAATTTAGCTTGTTTTGGATTTGCAGAGCTTCTTGAGACTGTAAGTTTATGTCTTTTGCCAAATTTGAGGAGTTTTCAGACATTGTTTTCTCAAATAATTTTATTGATTGATTGATTGATTTTTAGAGAGAGGAGAGAGATAGAGAGGATAGAGAAAGAGGAGAGAGAAGCAGGAAAGCAGTGGTAGTGGCTTCCCGCATGTGACTTGACCAGGCAAGCCCAGGGTTTTGAACTGGAGACCTCAATGTTCCAGGTCAACGCTTTATCCACTGCATCACCATAGATCACGCTCAAATAATTTTTTTGTAGCATACCCTTTCTCCTTTCTTTTTGAGACTTTGATGACACAAATGTTAGACCTGTTCATAGTGTCCTATAAGTCCCTGAGACTCCCTTCATTTTTTCCAGTCTTTTGTGCCCACATTGTTCAGATTGTGTGCTATAATAAAAATAGAGATTTGGTCTTTGTCCCTGGTTCCTGGCACAGAGCTCCTAAAACCCTCTAAATTTCCAGAGCCATAAGAGTGTCATTCATAATGAGCATCTTTCAACCATACCTAAGTATATGCTAACAAGATGTCTTAGGTTGGGGCCCCAGAAAGCTTCAAGATGCAGTCTGTGTACCAGAAAGACCAAATATGATTAGAGGGAGGGAATGTTTAGTTCCCTATCCCAATCTCCAGGGAGGGGTGGGGGACTGGAGATTGAATTATGAAAACTCTTCAACAGTGTGATTTGATGAACAGGTTGCTGAACACTTTGATGTACTGGGATGGCAATGTGCCTGAACAGAATTTTATCAAACTTTCCCGGTTCTTTGAGAAACTTTGTACTGTTTTGTGGCAAAACTCAGTGGTTAAGAGCTCAGGGTCAGAGTCAGACAGATCTGCATGCAAGTCTTGGCTTTATCACTTATTTGCTTTGTGAACTTGGACAAATTAGTTACTTGCTCTAAGCATCCTTTTCCTCACTAATAAACTGAAGAAAAGTAGGAGTAACGACTTTAGAGGACTGACAGTTAAAATATACTGCATGCACAGGTTTAGTGTAATGCCTGACTTGTAGTGAGTGTTTATTACATGAGAATTATCATTACGACCTCAGGTAAACAAACCTCTTTACACTTTGATCTAGGAATTGTTACCATCACTTTATTTTTTTTATTTTTTACTTGTTTTATTTTACTTTATTTTTTTAATTCAGAGAGAGAAAGGGGGAGAGAGGAAGACAGAAACATCAATCTGTTTTTGTATGTGCCCCAACCAAAGACTGAACCAGCCACTGCATTGCAGGGTAGTGCTCCAACCAACTGAGCCACCCAGTCATGGCTAAATTGTTATCTTCACTTTGTAGAATAGGAAACTGAGAAAGAGAGACAGAGAGAGATGGAGATAAACACATACAATATAATCTTTAGCAGTTCCTTTATTACAGGTTTTTCTTTTCTTTTTTTTTTTTTTAGCAAGAGAGATGGACAGAGATAGATAGAGGGACAGATAGGGAGAGACAGACAGGAAGGGAGAAAGATGAGAAGCATTAGTTCTTTATTGCAGCACCTTAGTTGTTCATTGATTGCTTCTCATTCATGCCTTGATGGGGGGAGTGGGCAGGGGGGACTTCAGCCGAGCCAGTGACCCCTTGCTCAAGCCAGCAATCTGCATTCTTTGTTTTTGTTTTTCTTTTTTTGTTTGTTTTTTTTTTCTATGAATGTCTTTATTTCATCTTTGTTCTTAAAGGGTAGATTTACTGGATACACAAGTCTACCTAAATGCTCTGCTGATTTTATTCCACTGTCTTCTAGCTTCCAGTGCTACTGCTGAAAATGCTGCAGTACCTCTAATTTTTCATTTATAAATGATCTCTTGTTTCTCTCTGCTCATCTTTAAGATGTTCTCTGTTAATTTTCTCCTACAGAAAAACAACAACATTGTGCAACAGTTCGACATTTTTTCTTTTAATTACAACATCTTTCCTAATCTGCTTACCTTCTTAAAAATAAAAAGCCTTTAACCTTCCCTTGTTCTTTGATCATACTTTAACCTATAAAGAATTCTATCATGGCACCTGAGTTGGTATTACATTTATTATTTGCATGTATTTCTTCTCACTAAAGTGTGAGTTTCTTTTTTTTTTTTTTAATATTTTGTTTATTGATTTTTCAGAAAGAGGAGGTGGGGAGTGAGTAGTATCAACTCATAGTTGCTTCACTTTAGTTGTTCATTGCTTGCTTGTTGCTTGTCATATATGCCTGGACCAGGCAATCTCAGAGTTTTGAACCAGCAACCTTAGCATTACAGGTTGATGCTCTGGCCACTGTGCCACAACAGGCCATGCAAAATATGAGTTTCTTGAAGATAGTGTACTTCCAGCACCTGGCTTAGGCCCAGCACATAGTAGATGCTCTGTAAATGTTTGTTGGTTGAATGGACAGATTAATAAATGGACAAATCTGTGTCCATAGGTGTATATATGAGTAAAATTAAAGTGAAACTGTATGAATTTACTGAGTTACTCCCTCTCTCTAGTATGATCTGAATACACCCAGGTATTTTCACACTCTTAGGAAACAGAGGTCTACCACAGCCAACTAACTCCAATGACTTTTTTTTTTTTGCTAATATGCATTGACAGATCATTATTTTCATACTCTGGCCTTGAGGAGACCTACACAACAAGTCAAGAGGATATCAGAAGCAAGAGGCCATGAGAATATGCTTCCTAAGAAGGTGAGCACATGATTGGAAATTTAATAGCAGAGATAATTTAGAAGGAGCTAAGGGGCATGGCTACAAAAGTTAGCGCCAGAGGGATGTCAGGGTAAGAATTGGGATTTTTCTTTTAAGTGTTGTGGTTTTTTTTGACAGAGACAGAGAGAATCAGAGGGAGTGACAGATAGGGACAGACAGGAAGGGAGAGAAATGAGAAGCATCAATTCTTTGTTGCAGCACCTTAGTTGTTCATTGATTGCTTTCTCATATGTGCCTTGACTGGGGGGCTACAGTAGAGCGAGTGACCCCTTGCTCAAGCCAGCAACTTCGGGCTTTAAGCCAGCGACCATGAGGTCATGTCTACAATCCCATGCTCAAGCCAGCAACCCCACACTCAAGCTGGTGAGCACTTGCTCAGGCTAGATGAGCCTGCGCTCAAGCCAGCAACCTCAAAGTTTCAAACCTGGGTCCTCCATGTCCCAATCCAATGCTCTATCCACTGCGCCACCGCCTGGTCAGGCTTAAGTGGGTATTTTTAAAGATTTTATTTATTGATTTTTAGAGAAAGGAGAGAAAAAGAGAAAGACAGGGGAGAGGAGAGAGAAGCAACTTGTAGCTGTTTCTCACATGTGCCTTGACCAGGCAAGCCTGGGGCCTCGAACTGACAACCTCAGCATCCCAGGTTGATGCTTTCTTGAACCTCCTTCTTTTCTCCATGTTTATTACCACTGCCTCTTTCCCGTCAGCATTTAGCATGAAACTTTTGAGAAGGAGTAGGCCATGGTGGAAAAACAGACAGACATGGTTCAAATCGTGGTGCTGCACCTCATTAGCTGTTTAGCTTTTTTGACCTTCTATAACATTTGCAAAATGAAGCCCAGCAGTGGTATTATGGTTCCATTTCTATTTTTTATTTAAAGTTCCCTGATTTACTGCTCCCAAGTGCATGAAAGGGCAGGTAAACTCACCGGACACATAAGACTCGGGCTGCTGGGAAAGGGAACGGCTACTGGCAGCCAAGAGAACAACTCTCTGATAAGCTGAGTGAATCTGAGATCCGGTCTGGGTTTTTCTAGACTTTGAAAGACTTGTACTTTTTAAATAACTTCATCAAAACCAAATACCTGTTATCTGTTATCACTTTTATTTCATGAAAGAAAGATCATTACAATATAAAAGTGTAGAAAAGACGATCTCAGGATAAAAGAGAGACCTTAAAGAGAATAAGTTTACTTTATGCCAGATATATCATAATGTATTTTTCCTTGTTTTTCTTTTTTTGTGTGTGTGTGTGTGGCAGAGAGAGTCAGAGAGAGGAACAGATAGGGATAGACAGACAGGAATGGAGAGAGGTGAGAGGCATCAATCATTAGTTTTTTGTTGCTGTTGCAACACCTTAGTTGTTTATTGATTGATTTCTCATATGTGCTTTGACTGGGGGGCTACAGCAGACCAAGTGACCCATTGCTTGAGCCAGCGACCTTTGGGCTCAAGCTGGTGAGCTTTAACTCAAACCCAATGAGCCCGCGCTCTAGCTGGCAACCTTGGGGTTTCAAACCTGGGTCCTCCACGTGCCAGTCTGATGCTCTATCCATTGTGCCACCACCTGGTCAGGCTCCTTGTTTTCCTTATTCCAATTTGAGACTGGTGAGCACAGACTGACCACATTTGGAGATGGGGTTTTAAGTATCATTAGACTTAAATGATCTATAGCTTCCCTACTACAAGCTTCTGTGATACAGTGGGATCTTGCTGTAGAATAGTGCTTCTCAACTGGGGGAGATTTTGCCCCTTCAGAGACTTTCGGCCATGTCTGGAGACATTGCTGGTTGTCACTGTGGAGGCTAGGGATGAAGTAGTACTGTCACTAGCAGGTGGAGAGCAGGGATGGCACTCAACATCCTACAATGCACAGGAGAATCTCCTACATCAGGATATTATCTGACCCAAAACATCAAAGTGCTGAGGTTGAGGGACTCTGCTATATAGATAGAAGAAATCTCATTAAGCAATTGAAATGGGTAGAATTAGAAAATAGTGGGATTAGGTCCTATTACAACCTTTATTCTCAAGACAGAATTTTTATTTGATTAAATTCTAACCACTTTTTCAAAATAAAATGTATTTTTTAATATAAAAGTAGTACAAAATCATTATTGACATTTTTGGGAAAAGGCAGAGGAATATAAGGATGGAAAGCAAACCACTCTCAGCCCCAGACTGCTTTCTTTCTAATCTACTTCCTCTTGGCTGTCTGTTAGCATCTCAAATACAACACATCTCAATCAGACCTATTTTTTTGTGACAGAGACAGAGAGAGGGACAAACAGACAAGAAGGAAGAGAGATGAGAAGCATCAATTCTTCGTTGTGGCTCCTTAGTTGTTCATTGATTGATATCTCATATGTGCCTTGACTGGGGGAAGAGGGCTGCAGCAGAGCGAGTGACCCCTTGCTCAAGCCAGTGACCTTGGGCTCAAGGCAGCGGCCATGGGGTCGTGTCTATGATTCCACACTTCAGCCAGTGACCCTGCGCTCAAGCTAGTGAGCCTGTGCTCAAGCCGGTGACCTCAGGGTTTTGAACCTGGTTCCTGTGTGTCCCATTCTGACACTCTATTCACTGCGCCACTGCCTGGTCAGGCTCAATAAGACCTCTTGCTTTTCCCACTCTGCTAACCTGTTCCTCCCCAGGTCTCCCCCGCTCAGCAACTGCACCTAAACCTTTGGAGTCATCCTTGCCTCCTCTCGTTCTCACACTCACACTGATTACATCAGCAAATCCTGTTCTGCTTTCATAATATATTGCACATTGATCACTTCTCACCCTCTTCCCGTACCCAGTCCTAGCACCATCAGCTCCCCCAGCCACTGCAGAGGCCTTCCAACTGTTCTTCTCATGTCCATTCTTACTCACTGTAGTCATTTCTCCACACTTCAGTCAAAGGAATCCTTAGAAAAAATTAATCAGATTATGTTGTGCCCAAATCAGAACTTTCCAGTGGCTCCCATCACACTGAGAAAAGAGTTTTCCTCCTTTCTGGGGCTCAGAGCCCCTGCCGCCTCTTCAGCTTCATCATTTATGCCCCATTTGAGCCTCATAAACCTGGTTTTTGTCCCTCTGCTACATAAAGCTCTCGTCTGCCTCAGCGTCTCTTGAATTTGCTGTCCCCATCGCACAGATCATTCAGGATCTGCCAGGATCACTCCTCCTCAGGGCAGCCCTCCATGACCACCCCATGGAAGATTCCTCTCCCCTCCAGGTTCCCACCACACCACCCTTTACCCCTTGTCCTGCTTTACTTTGATCTGAAGCACTTATTCCATAATATCATGGAATTCTTTTATTTCTTGATTTGTTTACTGTTTTCGTCTCAACTGTAATACAGGCTCCACTAGGGCTGGAATTTGCCTCATTTTCAGCTGACTCTCCAGTGCCTAGAACAGTGAATACGTAGTAATCACCCAAAAATATGTGCTGAATGAATTATTAGTATTTTGGTAACTGTGCTTCCAGTTTCATCTATTTTTTTGTACAGAATTAGTTCACATAATTATATTTATTTCATATAAAATATTTAATATTATCTACTCAATTTTGCATCTAAATTATTTTAATCTATTATATCTGAAACAATATTATAGTACCAACTCTCATAAACATTTTAATAGTGATATGCTATTCCTTTGGGTGGGGATCTTAATATCTTCTTGAACATTATTCTTTTTTTATAGTGAAAATTTCTGCAGTAAACATCTTTGTGCCTAAACCATTTTTTGGGGGGGTAACGTCCTGATATTGGAATTACCAGTTCAAAAGGACTTGAGTGTCTTCATGTTTCTTAATGCATGCTGTAAAAATGACATTATCTTTTATTTTTTTTCTCTCCCTTCTTCTCAGTCTCATCCTGCCTGCAAAAGCCCTGAGTTGACTTCAAACCTCTTCAACATTCATGGGAAGAGCCCTCTGATTGTATATTTTCTCCTAAATTACGTCACTTTGCAGCAGCGTGGCAAAGACATGTTGATAGTCCGGAGGGAACAGACTAAGACCATCCCATATCCTTTCCTTCACGGGTGGGGTACACATTACTCCAGGCCCCTGCTTCCTCTTCCCAGAAGCAAGGGTCAAGGAGAGGCATCCAGCCCTTACAACAGTGCCTGGCACATGGTTGGTGCCTGTCAAGGGTGGCCGTTGATATAAGCGTCAGGGTCAGAATCTTGGTCATTTCAGTTCCACAGCTGCCTCATGAACTGGCTGTGTGGGACCTTGGGCAAGTTGAATTATCCTTTGTACAAAATTCCTTCCAGAATGAGTAGGCTAACTAGATGCTCAAACATTCTTTGCAACTCAGTAATGCCTCTCAGATGCTCACTGACCCTGGAGTATGTATTGATCAGGAATTTCAGTGTCTGGGTGTGTGTATTTTCTAACACCCTCCTCACATACACTCCTCCCCCGGACACATCAGCAAATTCCTGGCCCTACTGTTATCTTAAAGATTTGGTAAAAAGCTCAGACCTTAAGAAAACAGGTCTGACATGTGTTGGTGTCCTGAGTCTTAGCAGTTTACCACAAGGGGTCAGAAAATGGATTCAAATAGATGACTCAGGAACCAACTCAACTGCTTACCAGCTGAGTTATCTTAGACAAATTCTAACTTCACTCTGAGCCTCATTTTTTTTTCATCTATAAAATGGGGAATAACAGTACCCACCTCATGGGACTGCTTTGCAGAATACAAGCACAATGGAGGTAAAGGCCTAGCATGGAGCCTGTTAAGTAACAAGTCATTGAATGGGACCTATCTACATATAGCTGCCCATGAGGAAGAGCTTTCATAATGTACTAGGTAGAACTTTTTTTTTTTTTCTTTTTATTTTATTTTATTCATTTTAGAGAGGAGACAGAGTGAGAGAGAGAGAGAAAGAGAGAAAGGGGGGAGGAGCTGGAAGCATCAACTCCCACATGTGCCTTGACCAGACCAGTGCAGGGTTTTGAACTGGCGACCTCAGTGTTCCCAGGTTGACGCTTTATCCACTGCGCCACCACAGGTCAGGCTAGGTAGAACTTTTAACTGCTGTCCTGCCCTGGCCAGATAGCTTGATTGGTTAGAGCATCGTCCTGAAGCACAGAGGTTGCACACAGAGGATAACTTGTCTTGTCTGGGCTCCCACACTAAGTGACGGGTGTGGCTGAGATTCCGACTGATTTGGAAGGGGTGGAGGGCATGGAGGGAGGCAGAGAAAAATTTTCAACATAGAAACATCAGCAGGGGGATGAGGCCTTGGGCCTAAAAGGCAAGAAAAGTTGGAATGCCTTCCTATTCAGCACTATGATACCAAAGTCGGACTTTTAGATGACAGTCTGAAAAAGCATCACCCGGCCCTTGCATCAGCAGGAAATGAGAAGGGCTTCATAAAGATAAGGGGTGGCCTGGCCATGGAAAGAATAGTCTCTTTCCAAAGCAGGCTATTGTCAAAAAGCAGAGAGTCATTTCCTGCTCAGATTTCCATTACCTCGTCCACAAGCAGACGGTTTCCCCACTCTGCCACCTCACCATCCCCCTCCCCCACACACTAGGCATATCGCACTAATAATGCTAAGAGTCAGTACCAGTACCTACCAACACTGTTTTCCTTGACCATGAAAGCCACTGAGTGCTGCCCAACCTATGCTGACATTATCAGCCTGACTAGGTGCAACATGAAGAAGCGGAGGGAACACCTCCAGCAATTGAACCATCTCCACTGGAGTGAATGGAATTACTTTGATGAGTACCTGAAGGAACTGCAGAAAAGCTTCCTCAGGTATGTGAGGGACCTGAGGGACGTTACCGGGTTCTAGCACTTGTCTTGGCAGCCCGTCAGAATAACTTTAATGGGGTTAGCCCGGTAACATCTTAAACACATTCAGTATTCTTGTGATCAGAATGTAAACTCTATAATAACAGAGACAATTTTTAATTTTATTTGAATATTGACTGGGTTTTAAATGACATTAAGAAATTCTTTTTAGCCTGACCAGGCAGTGGCGCAGTGGATAGAGCGTCGGACTGGGATGCCGGTAGACCCAGGTTCGAGACCCCGAGGTCGCCAGCTTAAGCGTGGGCCCATCTGGCTTGAGCAAAAGCTTGCCAGCTTGGACCCAAGGTTGCTGGTTCCAGTAAGGAATGGCTCGGTCTGCTGAAGGCCTGAGGTCCAGGCACATGTGAGAAAGCAATCAATGAACAACTATGGTGTCACAACGGCAATGAGAAACTAATGATTGATGCTTCTCACCTCTCTCTGTTCCTGTCTGTCTGACCCTCTCTCTGACTCTCTCTGTCCTTGTAAAAAAAAAAATGGGCAAAAGAAATGAATAGACATTTCTCCAAAGAGGACATACGGATGGCCAATAGGCATATGAAGAAATTCCTTTTATTGGTGTGTTCCTTTGTAAAAGATATTATAATGGTTTTATAGTTATGTTATTTTTTTAGGAGTCATATCTTAAAGAGATACATAATAAAGTGTTTATGGATGAAATGACATGGTGTCTAAGATTTGCTTTAAAATAATCCACTTAAGGTCCTGGCTGGGAAGCTCAGTTGGTTAGAACATTGTCCTGACACACCAAGTTTATGGGTTTGATCCTTGGTCAGGGTACATTTAAGAATCAACCAATGAATGCATAAATAAGTAGAACAACAAATCAATGTCTCTTCCTTACTCTCTCTCCTTTCCTCTCTCTCTAAAATCAATCAATAAATAAAATAACCCATTTAAGGTGGGGATGGGGGGACAAAGAGAGTCAAGATTGACCTTATGTTGGTAACTGATGAAGTTAGAGAATGGGTAAATGGTGCTCATAATACTACTTTCTTTACTTTTATATACAAAATATATGTTATAAAATTTAAAATTTTTTTTTAATGGTGGACATACCAAAAACAAAAGGTGACAAATGGCGATGTAGCATATTACTTGCAGATGGGCTAGGGCCCTTTTGGGACATCAGTTACCATTTATTTCCCTAACAGAGCGCATCAGTTAGGAACACTGGCATTGAAGTTGGACAGACCAAAACTCCAGTTACAGCTGTCTCACTCTCTGTGTGAATTAGGTCCATCAGTTAGCCTCTGTGAGGTTTGGATGCCATCTATATGACAGGGACATTTATAGTAGTACTCCTGGAGTAGACGTGTGAGTGAAAGGAGGTGTCTAGCTTGATGCCTGGCTCAAAGGAAGTGCTTTATGAATGACAACTATAGAGATAATACATGCAAGCCCATACCATGAAAACTGCAGGGTCCAAAGCAGCACAACTTAGAGTTGGAAAGTTTGCATTTGAGGAGGTATGGAGCACATCTCATGAGAAAAGGCAGTCCAACCAGCTGCAGGGTTCTCTGCTTTGAGTGGAGAAAAAGCCGAGTTTGCACATGCAGATGGAGCTACATAGTAGAGGAGCAGGGTCAGCTGCTACAGATGAATTCGTTTCTTGTGAGTCCAGAGCCCTGATCTTCACACTGGTCTGGGGACAAAGCATCCACAATTTAAAATGCTTTTTGCAAAACTCTATGAAATGTTTCAACGTATGATTCTGTCATCTAAGATAAAGATGCTTTTACTCGAGGAAAGGAGACTAAGACATGTTCAAGCTGCAACAGCTCAAGAAATGACAATATAGAAAATATTATAAAGAATTACATCCAAGTTTTTTTGTTGGAAAAATGTGATCATAACAAAGACAATTTGCTGCTTATGTTTGTCTTTCCATTGCAAGCAGAGTCAGGCTCCAAAAAGTTAAGAAAGGTTGTGGCAGAAGATCATAAAAGTGAGAGTGCTATGTCAACACAATTTTTTCCTTAGACTTGAGAAAAGACCCCCACTGTTGAAATAACTGCTGGTTTGGTTCAATGCTAGTTTTTAAATATCAGTCTTTATACGTCTATCCTACCTACCACAATAGCGAAGTATATGACAGCATCTGTCTTCACTCAGATATATATTTATTACTGTTTTGTCTACCTTGAACATCCATAATCTGCTTCTTCATCAATAAATGTCCACTCAACTTTGAATAAGTCAGCTGATATATTAGCCAATTCGGTATTCCAATTGTGTGCCACAAGCTTATCTAAGTACATTCCACTGAAAACCTCATATAATGATGGCAGCAGCAGCCAACATTTATTGAACACTTCCTGTGCGCTGGGCATGGTGCTAAGCATCTGACCTGAGGTAACTCAGTCCTCACCATGCCCTAGGTTCTATGATTACCATGTTGAGATGTGTATACTGGCATAGATAGGTGAAGTAATTTTCCCAAAGTCACATTGCAAGTGGCAGAGCCCCAACTTAAATTCAGTTTGCCTTCAAAGCCCACACTTCAACGTTCCTTCATATTGTGGATTTCCTCACCTCTTTCTAATTTGAGTATGTGTTCCTTGAGTTCATGGGTCACCCTTATTCCTCTGTCCCCAGGGTTGATGTGACCTCAGGCACACAGCAAGAGCTGGGTTGCTGATGTGTGATCAACTCTGTGTTCAGTCAGTTTCTCTTGACAGATGTAATAAATGAATTTGTAAATATTTGCCTGTTTACATAGAAAGATAGGAGAGAAAAGATTGTGCTGACTCTTGAGTCTTTCCCCTTATGTGTCTTTGTGATTTCCCACAGGGAGGTGAAGATTATAGACGAAAGAGAAGCAGAAAACAAAAAGGCAAACCACATGTTCATCAATCCTACAGTCTTATCTGAGGAATTCCTTCGAAAGAAATCTAAAGGACTCCGTCAAAGGGAGATTGAATTTCTTTTAAGGTTTGTTAGAATAAAACCATGGTAAAAGTAGAAATGTGAACAATGTAGGAATTCTTAATATATGGAAAAGAATACATAAAAGTTCACTACCTTTTATGTGTCACTGAATTATAATTTTATTTTTTTTATTATTAATGGTAGTAGAAAGAGATACCTATGATCTTGTACTTCCTTTATGCCAAGCATTTGTACTTTATGAACTGTATGAGTCATAGCTCTTTGGTTGCAAGTGCCAGGAAATCAGCTCAAAGTAGCTTGAGAAGAAGGAAGGCCTAGTGGCTTCAATCACCAGGCAGCGTGTGGACAAGTTGACTGCAGGCATGTTAGACCTAAGGGCTCAGGGATATTTTCTGTTGACCCTCTTGCACTCTGAGTGCTGGCTTGTTTTTCAAGCTGCCTCTTTTCTGAGAGAAAAAGAGAGGGCCAGAGACAAGCCTATGTTCTTATAGCACATCACCTAAAAGGAAGAGATGTACCCAGCCTCCATTCACCAAACCTCATTAAGGTCTCTTATTGCCCTGCTTGGGCCATGGCTTCACCCATCCTATCTGGACCAACACTGTGTTCAAGAAAAAGCAGTGCTATGATTAGTCAAGCCTGAGTGTCATGTGACCTGAGAGAGCAGGGCACAGTCAATGATGTGGCATAGAATGGGTGACATGCCATCGTACAAAGACAACGTGCCCACTTAATTTTATTCATATCTCATCAAATCCTATTAAATAACATTAAATAACATTACTCCCATTGTACTGAAAAGGAAACGGAGGCACATACATGCCAAGTATATATTGACTATAGACCTTCTATGCCAGGCACTAAGGATACAAAGAAATAACTAAGTTAAACTCCTGTAGTCTAGGGAGGAAAAAGATATGTAAATAGGTCATGTGCAACAAGCTGCATAGATCCTAAGGGAACACTTCAAAAAGAAACACAGTAGGAAGTGGTCAGTTCTTTAGTTTGCTAGGTGGAGGGGAAGAATGGCTGGCACTCTAGGCAGAGAGCTGCTCAAACCCGTTTGCAGGCCTAGAAGTTATCAATCAGCCTGCCATGGGGACTGGCTGGGCAAAGACCGAGGAAGAGCTGAAGAAGTAATGAGGTGGGGGGATATCAGGGGGTCTTAAATACCACACTTGAATTCTGCTGTCCTGTAGCCCAGAGCCAGCTATCCAGAAGTCTACTCTACAGAAATTACAGTATTCAACTCTGGACTTTATATCCACTATTCTAAATAACATGCTTATATATATATTTCTTGATTTTTTTCTTTCTAAGACATTATGTGTTGACCATTTTTTCCAGATTGTTAAGAGCTATTAAAACTAAGCAGGATTATTTTCCATATTCTCAAATGTATCATATATATATATATATATATATATATATATATATATATATATATATATATATATATATATATATATAATATTAGATTAGATTAATTAGATTAGATAATGTGGTCCTAACAAGGACAAATGCAGTTTACTGCTTACTCTTTTCATTGCAAGCAGATGCAGACTCCAAAGGTTGTTTTTCTTTTTAATTTTTACATGTTTATTGATTTTAGAGAAGGGGGGAGAGAGGGAGAGAAGAAAAGGGAGAAAGGAATGCACATCCATCTGTTTCTGTATGTACCCTGACCAGGGATTGAACCAGTGACCTCCGCACTTCAGGGTGGTGCTCTAACCAACAGAGCGGAGGGATCCAGCCAGGGCTCAGACCCTAAAGGATTAAGAAAAAGTTGTGATGGCCCTGCCCAGTTGGCTCAGCGGATAGAGTGCTGACCTGGCGTGCAGACATCCTGGGTTTGATTCCCAGTCAGGGCACACAGGAGATGCGCCCATTTGCTTCTGCAGTCAGTGGCTCAACTGGTTGGATTGTCATCCTGAGGTGCTAAGGATGGCTCAGTTGGTCCAAGTGTGGGCCTCATGCACTAAAATTAGCTCGGTTGATTCGAGCATTGGCTCAAGATGGGGGTTGCCAGGTAGATCTCAGTCAGGATGCATGTGGGAGTCTGTCTTACTGTCTCCCCTCCTCTCAATTGAAAAATAAAGAAAGAAAAAGTTGTGGCAGAATATTCTAAAAGTGAGGATACTTCTATTAATTTCTTCTTTTTAATTTTAAAGTTCCTTCTCAGGTCCTTATCCTCCTCTAATCCAGATGGGTGTGCTCTAGGTTTGCTCATAGTTACTATGTTGGGATTTTATTCAGCATCATCCTAGGACTTCTCTTTGTCAACTTTACTTTGTTGGAGTCTCTGTTTTTCAGGCCACGTGTCTTTTTCTTTATTATTTTACTTTCTTATTTTGCTGGAGCACATCTTCTAGTAGCTCTCCAAGAAAAGGTACATGGGAAGCTTTTTTAGTCCTTACATGTCCAAAATGACTTTGCTCTTGATTGATATTTGACAAATGTTTTGCTGGGAATAAAATTCTAAATTAAAAGTCAACTTGCCACAGAATTTTGAAAAAAAAATCTTTTTTCCCACCTGACCTGTGGTGGCACAGTGCATATAAAACATCGAACTGGTGACTGAGGTCACCATTTTGAAACCTTGGGCTTGCCTGGTCAAGGCACATATGACAAGCAATCAATGAACCTAAAGTGAAGCAACTAGGAAATACTTATTGCTCTACTCCCATCTCCTATAAAATGAATAAACAAAATCTTAAAAACAAAACAAAACCTTTTTTCCTAAGTTCTAGTTTTACTGTTGAAAAGTCTGATACCATTCTGATTCCTATGGTCTTGAATGTTGTATATTACTTTTTTCCTGAGTAGCGTTTTAGGATATTGTCTTTATCCCTGGTAGTCTGAAGTTTCACAATTATATGCCTTGGTATCAGTCTTTTCCTTAATACATTTTATTTGGTTTGGGAACCCTCTCATACTGGAGAGTAATGTCCTCCAATTCTGAGATTTTTTTTTATTATTTATTATTTAATAATTTCCTTCTCCTTGTTTTCTTAGCTTTGTTTTTCTGGATTATACTCAGTTGTTGGACCTCCTAAACTGAGTTTCTAATTTTCTTGTCTTTATTTTCCTGTTGGAATCTATAAATTGATGTCCTGCTTTCTAGGCGAATCTCTACATTTTATCTCCCAACACTTCTTTTAATTTAGTTTAATTTATTTATTTTTAGTGAGAGAGGGACAGACAGACAGGAAGGGAGAGAGATGAGAAGCATCAATTCTTAGTTGCTCATTGATTGCCTTCTCATATGTACCTTTACCCAGGGGCTCTAGCTGAACCAGTGACCCCTTGCTCAGGCCAGCGACCTTGGGCTTCAAGCCAGCAACCTTTGGGCTCAAGCCAGAAACCATGGGGTCATGTCCATGATTCTATGCTGACGCTGGTGACCCTGTGCTCAAATTGGTGAGCCCGTGCTCAAGCCAGTGACCTTGGGGTTCTGAACCTGGGACCTGAGTGTCCCAAGTTGATGCTCTATCCACAGCACCACCTCCAATCAGGCCCTGCTTTCTTTTGATTAGTGTTAGCATGGTATATTTTAACCCCATTCTCTTTTAAGGAGCATTTCCAGAAATCCCTACCTATACCTCATTGCTGGAATATGACAACACAACTACAACACCTTCTCCCTTTTTAAGAAGATATCATTTTGCCCTGCCCAGTGGCACAATGGATAGAGCATTGTCCTGGAGCACCTAGGTCATTGGTTTGATCCCAAGTTCATCAGCTGGAGCCCAGGGTCACTGATCCCAAGGTTTCTGGCTTGGAGCATTGGTGGTATAGTGGTGAGCATAGCTGCTTTCCAAGGTTGCTGGCTTGATCCTGGGGTTACCAGCTCAATCCTGAGGGTACTGGCTTGACTCTGAGGTCGCCAGTTCAAGCCCTGGTCAGAGCACATATGAGAAGCAATTAATGGCATAACTAAGTGGAATGAGTTGATGCTTCTCTCTTTCTCTACCCCCATCTCTCTCCCTGCCTCTCTCTCTCTCTCCCTTCCTTCCTCTCTTAAAAAAAATCATTTAAAAAAACTTTTTTTTTATAGGGACAGAGAGAGAGTCAGAGAGAGGGATAGATAGGGACAGACAGACAGAAACAGAGAGAGGTGAGAAGCATCAATCATTAGTTTTTCATTGCCGTTGCAACACCTTAGATGTTCATTGATTGCTTTCTCACATGTGCCTTGACCGTGGGACTTCAGCAGACCGAGCACACCCTTGCTGGAGCCAGTGACCTTGGGTCCAAGATGGTGAGCTTTTTGCTCAAACCAGATGGGCCCGTGGTCAAGCTGGCGAGCTTGGGTTCTCGAACCTGGGTCTTCCGCATCCCAGTCCGATGCTCTATCCACTGTGCCACCGCCTGGTCAGGCTAAAAAAACATTTGAATGCTTTTTTTTTTTTTTAATTTAGTGAGAGGAGGGGAGGTAGAAACAGACTCCCGCATGCAACCCGACCAGGATCCACCTGGCAAGCCCACTAGGCAGCGATGCTCTGCCCATCTGGGGCCCTTGCTCCGTTGCAACCAGAGTCTTTTAGTTTTTTTCTTTAGCGCCTGAGGCAGAGGCCATTGAGCCATCCTCAGCTCCCAGGGCCAATTCGCTCCAGTTGAGCCATGGCTGCAGGAGGAGAAGAGAGAGAGAGAGAGAGAAAAAGTGGGGGGGGGGTAGAGAAGCAGATGGGCGTTTCTCCTGTGTGCCCTAACTGGGAATCGAACCTGGGACATCCACACGCTGGGCCAACGCTCTGCTGCTGAGTCAACTGGACAGGGCTTTGAATTTTCTTTTATAATTATATAATTATTACTATTTTATAAGTTTTATTGAGGTACAGTTTACCATAAAATTTGCTTATTTAAGGGTACAATATTTTTTAGTAAATTTATAGTGTTTTTGCAAGAATTACTACAGTCTAGTTTTAGAACTTTTTCGATCACATCAGAAAGATCCCTCATGCCCATTTGTAGTCAATCCCTCTTACCCCCTCCCTTTTTAATAACCTCCCTAGAAGTACCATATGCCTACCACTTTATTTCAAGTGCCAGATGTTAGTCATAAGGTGATATTAGCTTCAAAGAAGTTTGGGAAATGTGGGGTTTTTTTAAATGGGATCATTGCCTTCTTTAACAAAAATTGGCTCCATTGCTAAAGAAAAAGGGGATAGTGGATGACGGGTTGGTAATTAACCATCTACCACAGATAGATGGTGTTATACTCTTTATTTTAGAAATGAAATAAAATCTTAGTGAGTTGAGAAATTTATGTAAGAAAATCTTCCAATTTTAAAATCTTCCAGTTTTTTTAAACATTCTAATTTGAGTTTTCCTTTGAACCAGAAAAAGACCACAATATTTTGATAATAGCAATTTAGCTTGAGACTTACCTGTCTGATCCATGGAATCTTTTAGGATTGTGACTCATTAATAGTCTTTCTGATATTCATTTTAGATTCTCAGAAGTATAAAAAGCCAACTAAGTCAAAGTCACCAACATTATTGTTGTTCCCTCAGACTTGACTATCCTTCAGCTGCTGCTGATGCATTTTTTTTTTAATTCAGTGAGAGGAGGGGAGGCAGAGAGATAGACTTCCACATGTACCCCAACTGGGATCCACCCAGCAAGCCCACTAGGGGGCGGTGCTCTGCCCATCTGGGGTGTATTTCTGTTGCCCAGCAACTGAGTTCTTCTTAGTGCCTGAGGCAAAGGCCATGTAGTCATTCATGGCGCCTGGGGCCGCCATGCTCCAATTGAGTCATGGCTGCAGGAGGGGAAGAAAGAGAGAAAAGTGAGAGGAGCAAGGGTGGAAAAGCAGATGGCCACTTCTCCTGTGTGCCCTAACCAGGAATCAAATCTGAGACATTCACACGCCTGGCCAAAGCTCTACCACTGAACTAACCAGCCAGGGCTTCAGCTGCTTCTTAGTCAAGCTTAAAACCCAGCTGTCACCTCCAGGAAGTCTTCCCTGACTTGCCTACTAAGGATACCCATTAGTGCCCTGAACTTTCCTTATCACACTCCACAGAGCATAACCTACTCTAGTCATAGATCTGCTTGTCCATCTCCCTAGACTGAAGGTATATTTATTTTAACCCCATTCATTCTTTTTTTTTTTTGTATTTTTCCGAAGTTAGAAGCGGGGAGGCAGTCAAACAGACTCCCACATGCGCCTGACCGGGATCCACCTGGCATGCCCACCAGGCGGCAATGCTCTGCCCATCTGGGGCATTGCTCCTTTGTGGCCAGAGCCATTCTTGTGCCTGAGATGAAGGCCATGGAGTTATCCTCAGCGCCCAGGCCAACTTTGCTCCAATGGCGCCTTGGCTGCGGGGGTGGGGGGGTTGGGGGGGAGAGATAGAGAGGAAGGAGAGGGTGAAGGGTGGAGAAGCAGATGGGTGCTTCTCCTGTGTGCCCTGACCAGGGATTGAACCCAGGACTTCCACACGCTGGGCTGACGCTCTACCAATGAGCCAGCCAGCCAGGGCCAACCCCATTCTTTCCTGAGGTTGGGGATCTTGTCCTAGATTACCTTGTTTTCCAGGGCCTAGTCTAGTTCCTGGCACCCAGCAGGTTTTTGATCATTGTTTAGACAATGAATGAGGTAATCATCGTAGCGTATTCAGTACTGCTTCAGTCGTTTGTTGCTGCCAGTGTTATTGATTGATTAGTCAACATTTTCCCCAACACCTATCAGGATTTCAGTCCAGATTTGAAGAATCACACTGAATTTTTGAGCCAACTTCTGTTGATGTCTTTTTTTGTTTCCCCACAGGAAGGGAAAGGAGAGGGAAGAGAGAGAGAAGTTGAACTACTTTTCCTTCCCACCTGCAAGGCCTGATGAAGTCTCTTCCGTGAAAGTAGATAGCTCCTACAGATCATCTGATATTTCTGATTCCGGGTAGGTACCACAAAAGAGAAAAAGAAAATTGTGGCCAAAGGTTGAAAAATAAAAATAACAATTCCTAGGGCAGAGGAAAGAGTTAATTATAATTTTTCCTAGGCTGAGTGAAAAACAGGAATGGGGAGTTTTTTGCTTGAGTGACTATATTTATTCATGAATTTACTCTTTTACCCATTATTTTGTTTAAAATATTATAACTAGCAATATTAAATTATAATATAATAATGGCTAACATTTATTAACTGGTTACTCTGTGCCAAGCATGGAGTTAAACACATTAGGAACATGACCTTATTTTAACCTTTATAACAGCCATATGAGGTAGGGATTATCCACTGCATTTTAGCAGCAAGCTCAGGTTTGGAGAAGTTTCAGAAGTTCCCTGCAGTAGAAACTGAGTTAATAACAATAGCTAAGATACAGTCCCTATTTTCAGGGGGTTCATAATCTGGTAGAGAGAAGGCAGATGTATTGACAAATTAATGCCATAAGTTCCAGAGGCTATTAGAATGAGGAGACAGAGAATACAGCAGCCAGAGCCATGCAGAAGCACTTTACAGAGGTGGTGTGCCTTCACCTGAGTCAGGTGTTTGCCAGGCAGAAGACAAGGGATGAGAAAGGGGGCTGGTCCTCTCAGTGGATGGAGCAGTGGAGGCAAAGTAGTGTCTGAGGCAGGAGGTCAAGACAGTGTGTGAGGGGCTTCCAGCAGAGTGATACTGGGGAAGATCCCTGAACAAATTATGCAGGGGTTTCCATGAGGCACTTTATTTTCTAAGTCATGGGAAGCCATTGAAAGATACTAAACAAGGAAACCAGATGGTCATATTTTGATTTTTAAAGTCCTGATGGCAAGTGGTGGCCTTCAGAAAGGGAGTAGTATGTATTTTGGGGGATCTGCGAAGTCTCACACAATTATTTACCTTTATGTGGTTCCCTGCCTTTACTATACCTCTTGGTCAGCAGTCCCCAAGCTTTCTTTTTCTTTATTTAAATTTTTTTAATTTATCGTGTTAACATGGTTTCAAGTGTCCCACTCAATATAACACCCTCAACCACCCACACTGTGCCCTCCATGCCCATGCAAAGTCTCTTTCCATTCTCATTTCACCCCTTGTCCCCCTCACCTCCATCACCCCTTTCCCTCTGGGACTTGCTGCCCTGTTATCTCTATCTGTGTGTTATGTATATATAATTTGGCTAATCCCTTCACCATTTTTGTTCCCATTCCTCATCCTCCTTCCCTCTGAAGCTGTCCTTCTGTTCCTTGTGACCCTGCCTCTGTTTCTATTTTGTTCCTCAGTTTATTGTGTTCATTAGATTCCACTATTATGTCAGATCATATGATATTTTTCTTTCTCTGCCTGGCTTATTTCACTTAGCGTAATAACCTCCAGTTCCATCATGTCACAAAAGGCAAGGTTTCCTTCTTTTTCATGGTTGCATTCCATTGGGTATATGTACCACAGCTTTTTTATACACTTGTCCACTGTTTCCAGATGTTGGCTATTATAGACAATACTGCAATAAACATGGATGCATATCTTCTTTTGAATTAGTGTTTTGGGATTCTTAGGATATATTCCTAAAAGTGGGATAGCTGAGTCATAAGGCAGTTTCATTTTTAATTTTTTGAAGAAACACCATACTGCTTTCCACAGTGGCAGCACCATTCTGCATTCCCACCAGCCAAGCAGGAGTGTTCCCTTTTCTCCACACCCTCACCAGCACTTGTTTGAATGAGCGCCATTCTGACAGGTGTGAGATGGTATCTCATTGTAGTTTTAATTTGCATTTGTCTGATGATTAATAATGTTGAGCATTTTTCCACATGCCTATTGGCCTCTGTATGTCTTTGGAGAAGTGTCTATTTAGGTTCTTTGCCCTTTTTTTTTTTTTTTACACGGGGACAGAGTGAGAGAGTCAGAGGGATAGATGGGGACAGACAGACAGGAACGGAGAGAGGTGAGAAGCATCAATCATTAGTTTTTCATTGCCATTATGACACCTTAGTTGTTCATTGATTGCTTTCTCACATGTGCCTTGACCACGGGCCTTCAGCAGACCGAGCAACCCCTTGCTGGAGCCAGCGACCTTGGGTCCAAGCTGATGAGCTTTTGCTCAAGCCAGATGGGCCCGTGCTCAAACTGGTGAGCTCGGGGTCTCGAGCCTGGGTCTTCTGCATCCCAGTCCGACGCTCCATCCACTGCGCCACCGCCTGGTCAGGCTCTTTGCCCATTTTTAACTGGATTTTTTTACCTTCCTGGTGTTGTTTTAGAAATTCTTTATAAATTTTGGTTGTTAACCCCTTATCATATGTATCAGCAAATATGTTCTCCCATTCTCAAGCTTTCTTGATCTTGTCTGTCTCTCAGTAAAACATTTATGAGAATTCAGCCCCTAATAATACATTTATTTAGAAATCACATACATATATTTCTATACTATTATAGTATATATACTATAAAACATACAGAAAAATAAAATTGAAAAATGATGAAATAATATATAAATAGAGCCTGACCAGGCAGTGGCACAGTGGATAGAGTGTCGGACTGGGATGCGGAGGACCCAGGTTCAAGACCCCGAGGTCACCAGCTTGAGCACAGGCCCATCTGGCTTGAGCAAAAGCTCACCAGCTTGGACCCAGGGTCGCTGGCTCGAGCAAGGGGGTGCTCGGTCTGCTGAAGGCCCGCGGTCAAGGCACATATGAGAAAGCAATCAATGAATAACTAAGGTGTCGCAACGAAAAACTGATGATTGATGCTTCTCATCTCTCTCCGTTCCTTCTGACTGTTCCTATCTATCTCTCTCTCTGACTCTCTCACTGTCCCTGTGAAAAGAATGTGTGTGTGTGTGTAAATAGAAATGTCAATATCTTCTCCTTTATAATGGCTCCTTTGGGGATCCATCTTATGGTAGGGATGACTACTCTGAATGAGCCCCAGGTAAAAATTAATCAGGTAAAGCAGTTTCATTTTAGTTTTCCCCACCTGAAAAGATGAAGCAGTAGAAGGAGCTTTAATTCTAAAAAGATCAGGATTTTGAATCTTTGCTGTGCCCCTTCTGCAGAGGCAGATTTAAAGGTGGGCGCACTGGTGCGCGCCCTGGGCCCCGACTTCTGAAGGGCCCCGCAAAATCCCAACTTTACACTTTTTTCTAATGTAGGGGCCCAATATTTTATTCTGTGCCTAGGGCCTCAACCGATCTTAATCTGCCTCTGCCCTTCTGTGACTTTAAATCAAATGACCTAAGTTTTCTTGACCTGTTTCCTTGGCCATAAAAATGTGGATGGTTGTTAACATATAAAAGAGCTAATCCATATAAAAAGCCTGGCATAGAAACTGCCAATAATTAACAGTCACCATGTGATTTTTTTTCCTAAAACGTTTTTCATTCCTTAATCCAGGAAAGATTATGCCTTCCTGGACTCACACGTATGCCTGTTTGAGAGCACTGGCCTCACCACCCAGAAGGACTCCCTGGTTTCCTGGGCTTGGACAGCTTACTGATTAGTGCTGTCCACACTTGTTTACCCACTGTGGGAACTGAAACGCTGAAACTCCAAAAAGTACATGGATTCTTACACAGGAAAGAGCCTCCGAGCTCCCAGACTGTCACATTCAGACAGGGCACAGCCCAGGTCCAAAAACATCCTCCTTGACACTTCTTTCAGAAGTCACTGAGTATTGGTGACCCCTGACTTCTAGGAGCCTGAAGAAGAGCAGACTTGTTCTTCCAGTTACAAATACTGGAGGAGAAATTGAGGACAAGTAGCCTTTCCCCGTGCTGAGTGTGCTCCATCAGTTATCCCATTCAAGTCTCATGACAGTCTTTTGAGGTAAATTTTATTGTTCCTGCTTCCAAGGAGGCAACAGAGGCTCACTTGAGTTGAGGCACAAGCTCCTCACGGGTCTGTCTCAAGTATCCACATCTCATCATGCTACTGTTTTGCTAAAAACCTGCATTTCTTCCCTCATGCCCCTAAGGCTCATAGAGATAATGTTGGGCAGATAAAATATATTATGCTCACTTTGTTAAAGATGGCGCTGCCCACATGGAAGCCCGTCACCCAGGTGATATTATTTGGCCTTATGCTTGGAATGGCTGTGGGGGAAAAGCTGTAATGTAGGCAGGCCAGGTCATTATAGCCTAAGGCTTAGTTTAAGAGTAAGCTCTTCCCCACACCCTTGACTGATTGGATGATGTAGGGTGGTGATGTAGGGAGGAATCTCATTATGCCTCAAATGGGTAGCTTTGTATCAGAGACTTTCTTGTATGTATAATTGGATTAAAGGTTTTGAGTCTGCTATAAAGTGGGAGAGAACAGTAGCTTGATCTCTCTCTTGGTTCCTGAGTTCCTGAGGTTAGTATTAGAGAGGAGAGCAGAGTAAGGCCACATGGAGGAGAGGAAGCAGCCAAGATGGCAGAGTGCTGAGGAAGAGTTTGTGCAGGAAGAGATGGGAAACAGAGGTGAATAAGTCTGGTGAGCTGGAAAGCTTTGATGCTAGGAAACTCGGATAAGTCAGTAGCTTTGTGAGCACTGAATGTGTGGGTTTTGGAGCCCAGTGTGTGTTTTTGCTTGCCCGCCGGGTGCAAGCTAGAATTAAAGCTGATGGCTCACCAGTTTTTGGCTCCTGTGTTTCATTGCCATCTGTCCGAATCCAATGCGAACCTGCACGGGTCAGGTGGCTGTGATCCTGACCGCGACTACTGGCTTTACAGATAAGATCTAAATTCTTAGACATGAGGCCTTCATGAGGTGGCCCCTGCTCACTTCTCTCTGCTTTGTCTCACCGCCACCTCAAGCCACACTGAGCCCTGCAGCTGCCCTACGAGGCCAGCTCCTCCTGCCTCCAGGCCTTGCTTGGCACCAGTATCTTCCTCAGTAGGAAATGCCATCCCCCTCCTACCTCAGTCCTCCTACCCCCACCAGCTCCTGATGCTTCTCGCAGTCAGTGCAGATGATTTCTCCTCCTCCAGGAAGCTTACCCAGACACAAACACACAGAAGATCCAAGTTAAATGCTTCTCCTCTACGCCCTCAGACATGAAAACTCGCTGAGCCCAGAGCAGTGCAAGGAAGTCCTTTGGAACATTCTGGGTTGGGGGATTTAGAGCAGACCCATTATGGAGAAAGCAGTCCAGTGGTTGTTTCAGTTGGCTACTGGTCTAGGGTGGGGGAAGAGGCAGGCTTCCAGTGCAGACGGACTAAAGGGTAAAGGACCAGAGGCTGATATACACAAGGCATTCTCCTCAGCACACAGCCCTCATTCTCCCATCTGTTGGGGACAAAACAGAAGTCATAGTGCTCTTTGCAGAAGCCTATAAAAATCTTATTTTAAATTCTGGCATCCAATAAAGGACTGCTGACTAGCATAAAATATAAATTTTTAGTATATCTGCAAATTTCAGCATATTTTTTTATTGATTGATTTTTAGAGAGAGAGAGAGAAGCATTTATTTGTTGTTCCACTTAGTTGTGCATTGATTGGTCACTTTCAATGAATGCACAACTGTATGTGCCCTGACCAGGAATCAAACCCACAACCTTGATATTTTGAGTTGATGCTCTAACCAACTGAGCAACCAGCCAGTGTGAAAGTTTGGTATCTTAAAGTATCACATACTGTGTTAAGATATCTATCACATCTAATGTTTTTCTATTTATTTTTATTAATTTTAATGGGGTGACCTTGATCAATCAGAGAAAACATCTCCAGGTTATTTTGACATTTGATTATGTTGCATACCCATCACCCAAAGTCACATAGTCTTCCGTCACTTCCTATCTGGTTATCTTTGTGCCCCTCCTCTTCTCCCCTCATCCCCCCCCCCTAACCACCACACTCTTGTCCATGTCCCTGAGTCTCATTTTTGTGTCCCACCTATGTATGGAATCATATAGTTCTTAGTTTTTTCTGATTTACTTATTTCACTCAGTATAATGTTGTTGTAAATGATCCGATGTCATCATTTCTTATGGCTGAGTAGTATTCCATAGTATATATGTACCACAGCTTCTTTATCCAATCATCTATTGAAGGACTTTTCGGTTGTTTCCATGTCTTGGCCACTGTGAACGATGCTGCAATGAACATGGGGCTGCATGTGTCTTTACGTACCAGTGTTTTTGAGTTATGGGAGTATATTCCCAGTAGAGAGATAATGTTTTTCTTAATTATAACTTTTACTTGTTCATTAGTGTTTATCACCTTGAGCAGTAGCACAGAGCTTTTCCAAAGCTAACATTTATTCAGTACTTGTTTTGGCCAAGCATAATCCATGTATTATTTAATTCTCATAGTCTTCCTGTGAGATATGGGATGCTGTTACCCTCATTTTACACCTGAGGCAAACAAGGCCAGAGAAGCTTAGTGACTATTTCTCAGGCTCTCATATTTGGGAAGCAGACTCCAAGGCCTGAGCTGTGGCCAAACTATTTTTAAGAGAAATCTTGAGGCCCTGGCTGGTTTGCTCAGTGGTAGAGCATTGGCGCAGCGTGTGGAAGTCCCAGGTTTGATTCCAGTCAAGGCACACAGGAGAAGCAACCATCTGCTTCTCCACCCCCTCCCCTTCTCCCTTCTCTCAATCTGTCTCTTCCCCTTCCGCAGCCAAAGTTTTACTGGAGCAAATTGGCCCGGGTGCTGAGGATGGCACCATAGCCTCACCTCAGGCACTGAAATGGCTCTGGTTGCAATGGAGCAACACCCCAGATGGGCAGAGCATCGCCCTCTAGTGGGCATGCTCGGTGGATTTTAGTCCAGTGCATGTGGGAATGTTTTTCTGCCTCCCTCTTCTCGCTTAAGAAAAATACAAAAAAAAAAAGAGAGAGAGAGAGAGAGAAGGCTTGAGAAGGAATCTTAATATTATGAAGAAAATTTAATCAATTCATTTTGTTAATTAAAGAAACAATCACGCCTGACCAGGCGATGGCACAGTGGATAGAGTGTTGGACTGGGACGGAAGACCCAGGTTCAAAACACCGAGGTTGCCAGCTTGAGCGCAGTCTCATCTGGTTTGAGCAAGGCTTACCAGCTTGAGCCCAAGGTCGCTGACTAGAACAAGGGAATCACTCGGCTACTGTAGCACCCTGGTCAAGGCACATATGAGAAAACAATCAATGAACAATTAAGGTGCCGCAATGAAGAACTGATACTTCTCATCTCTCTAAATAAATAAATAAACAAACAAACAATCATTGATACTGGCTTATAGCAGCATGGTTTGGGCTATGGAATCTCCCAGGTTAGGAGTGGCTATAAATACTGTTTTGTTTTGTTTTTTAATTTTTTTTATTTCTTTTTATTTTTATTCATTTTAGAGAGGAGACACATAGTGAGAGAGAGAGAGAGAAAGAGAGAAAGGGGGGAGGAGCTGGAAGCATCAACTCCCATATATGCCTTGACCAGACCAGTGCAGGTTTTGAACTGGCGACCTCAGTGTTCCCAGGTCGACGCTTTATCCACTGCGCCACCACAGGTCAGGCAAATACTGTTGTTTTTAACATCCATTTTATAGTGGAAGGGGAAACCATCTAGTTCAGTTCATTTTTAACAGTAGTATTCATTCTCTTTTCTTTTCCTTGAAAATGTTATAGACACTTTGTTATCTGGCTAATTTTTACTTCACCCTTAAATCCCAGCTTGGCATCACTATCTATTGTAGTCTGTACTTTTCAAACGTGCTCCACTGGATATGCTGAATATGTCCAGAAATGTCCGTCTCACTCTATGTACTGTAAGTCTCTCAAGTTCAGGGACTTGGTCTCATTCAGCAGTGAATGTCCTGCACCTGGCATACAGTAGAGATTCAACAAATTTGTAAAATGATGACAATAGGTATAGTGTAAAGTTGTTATGAGGATTAAGTTGTTTAACATTTGTAAAACACTTAGAATAGTGCTTGATGAAAACTAAACATAAATGCCTATTAACTAATTAATAGTTCTACAAAATGTGTTACGAAAAAATTACTCTCCCCAGAGCCCCCTTTCCCATTCCCTAGAAACAAGACTTTTCACATTCTTAACAGGTTTTTTAAAAAAATTATTGAATTTATTGGGGTAACATTGGTTAATAAAATTATACAGGTTTCAGGTGCACAATTCTACAACACATCATCTGTATATTATAGCATACTGTGCTCAGCACCCCAGTCAAGTCTCCTTCCATCACCATCTATCCCCTTTCCTTTTTTTATTATTTATTATTTATTATTATTATTATTTTTTGTATTTTTCTGAAGTGAGAAGCAGGGAGGCAGAGACAGACTCCCACATGTGCCAGACTGGGATCCACCCAGCATGCCCACCAGGGGGCGATGCTCTGCCCCTCTGGGGTGTTGTTCCATTACAACCAGAGCCATTCTAGCGCCTGAGGCAGAGACCATGGAGCCTTGACTGCAGAAGGGGAAGAGAGAGACAGAGAAGAAGGAGAGGGGGAAGGGTGGAGAAACAGATGGGCGCTTCTCTTGTGTGCCCTGTTGGGAAATCGAACCTGGGACTTCCACACGCCAGGCCGATGCTCTACCGCTGAGCCTATCCCCCTCTTTCTTAACCAACTGCTTCAGTATTTGTATGTTTTCCTTTTTGTGTCTAAATACTATGCTGTTCTGCTCCTTGATTTTCCAATGTTAGGCTTTATCTGTTGAGTTCTCACCGGGAAAGATGCGAACTAAGATCTTTCTCACATGCACACACTTCCTATCTCCCACCCTCTCACTGTGTTTCTGTTGTGATTTTGGCTGGATCATTAATCAGCATTATTACACCATCAATACCATTGCTATGAACCACTGAGTGTACTATGGTTATTTTTCTTTTCTTGAAAAACCATTTGCTATACCTGGAACTAAGTCTCTCTGTTTTTTAATCTTTTCCTGTTTTCTCCTTTTTTTCTTATGTACTTTTTATAATATTTATCTCCAGATTCTCCCTTGGTGTTATAAATTTCTTCCCAGGACATTCAGATACTTTACATAGTCTATAAGTTTCACCATCTGACCTGCTTCACTCTAGGTGGTTGATTTCTAGACTCTTTATATAATCCTGGGGATTCCCTGCTTCTCTCTATATATATATAGATGATAGATAGATAGATAGAGATAGATATATATATATAGATACCTATCTATCTATCTATATATTTTTTTCCCCATTGATTTTAGAGAGAGAGAGAAAGAGAAGTATAACTCATTGTTCCACTTAGTTGTGCACTCATTGGTTGCCTCTCGTATGTACACTGACCAGGCATTGAACCCACGACCTCGGTGTGCTGGGCCAATGTTTTATATACAGAGCCACCTGGCCAGGGGCCCCTTCTTCATTCTCTTGCTCAAACTGGTTTTTAAAATCTGTTTCTGTTTATATCTTTATGATTTATCCACAGAGAGGTCACCAAGAAGTCGAAACCAACGCAGACAAAGGAAGTGTTCTTGCTTAGTTCCTCACATTCCAGCTCAGTTGAAGGAAGCCTTGTCTAAGAACTGGGACAAGTTTTAGGATGAAACCTGCACGTGTTGTTGGGTTTAATCTAAAACAGAAACAACAAGGAAAACAAAGTAATACTGCAACACATTTAGTCATTCCTAGTCCGTAGAACAAAGAATATTAAAGTTCACTCCTACCCTGGGTGTAAGTCAGAATTTAAATTGAAGTTAATTCACCTCATTCATTCATGCATTTACTTACTATTCTTTCATTCATTTCTTTATTAGTAATACCATGGAATATGTAATATTATTACGTGACATAGTAATCACAGAAAACATCACTTATTGAGCACTTATGTGCTGAGTGCTCTGTTAAGTCCTTTTTAAACATTATTTCCATTAATCCTCCTGGTGGTCTCCTGAGATGGTACTGTTATCTCTGTTTCTCCTAGGAAGACACCAGGGCTTGGAGAGGTTGAGCAAACTTCCGCTAGCTGTCTATTCCATGTCACGCCTGTACTAGTCCCTGTAAAGACAGAGATGAATAAAGACGCTCTTTCTGATCTTACAGGACTCACAGTCTAGAAGAGGGAGTATGACATGTAAACCAAAAACATGCATTAACGCTTTGCAGGACAGCTACGTAAAATCTAAGAAAAACTAAGTGCAGAGAGACTCCCTGAAGCTATGAGGTTCAGGGGCCAGTGTGCTGAAGGATGTGCAGCTGGGCTGAGAGGCTTAGCTGTTATCACTTTAGCATCAGGGCAAGGAGTAACCTGTTTTGTGTTAGAAAACAGTCTGCTTGACACAGCCAAGAGGGATGAGATCATGCATATGGCTGTTTGCTTGGAAAGAAAGCAACCAAGTGCATTCTTGGGACCTATAGTGTCTCCCAGGGATATGCATCTTCATTTGCACCCTGAGTTTAACTCTTGGTGACCCCTGCTTGGAGAATATTACCCAGGGAAAGAGGTGCAGGAACGGTACTTGAGAAAGAGCTCAAGCTTTGGCCCTAGATAACTCAGGGCTTTGAGTCCCTTCCCTGCTTCATAATAGATGTATGACTTTAGGCCTCATAGCTGTGTGACTTGACCTTTCTGAACTTGTTTTCTTTTTTATAGAGACAGAGAAAGGGACAGATAGGAATAGACAGATAGAAAAGGAGAGAGATGAGAAGCATCAATTCTTTGTTGCAGCACCTTAGTTGTTCATTGATTGCTTTCTCATATGTGCCTTGACTGGGGAGCTACAACAGACCGAGTGACCCCTTGCTCAAGCCAGTGACCTTGGACTCAAGCTGGTGAGACTTGCTCAAACCAGGTGAACCCATGCTCAAGCTGACAACCTTGGGGCCTTGAACCTGGGTCATCCGTGTCCCAGTCCAATACTCTGTCTATTGCACCACTGCCTGGTCAGGCTGAACTTGTTTTCTTGAATCTAGAAAGGAATGCCTGCCTGACCTGTGGTGGTGCAGTGGATAAAGCGTCAACCTGGGAACACTGAGGTCGCCAGTTCAAAACCCTGCACTGGTCTGGTCAAGGCACATATGGGAGTTGATGCTTTCAGCTCCTCCCTCCTATCTCTCTTTCTCTATCTCTCTCTCTCACTCTGTGTCTCCTCTCTAAAAAGAATAAAAAAAAAAAAAAAGAATTAGAAAGGAATGCCTGACTAGCAGGGTAGTGTTGTTGTGATGATTAAATGATAGAACTTATGCAAAGTTCCTAGAATAGCATATTTCACTTGGTAATTGCTACCAACTATTATTGTTGTTGCTGTTGTTATCATTGCTGTTAAAAAAGTATACTCCTCTCCTGAAACCAAAACACACTGAGCACCTGCCATGCATGGTAGTAAGGTACCAAAAAGCTGCAAAATTAATATTGATATTCTAGGAGGAAAGGTCAAGCTTTCCTGTCCTGTCCCTCCTTTGGGGAGGGGAGAGAGAAGGATGTAGAAGTTTCTGGCTTGCAAGAACAATGGGTCATTTAGTTTTATATCTAAAATAAAGGTTAAGGGAGAAATTTCTTCTCTTTCAATGGGAGACAGAATTTACATACCACCTTACATTGATTGAAGTTCCTCCCCCTTCATGGAATAACATAGAGTAACATACCTCTAGGCAAAGGAGGGAAGATGAACCCTGAAAGATTTGTAAACATCTTTGATTGTGTTACCTTGAAAGTCTTAATATTTCTGTGTATCCCCTAAACAAATGTTGTAAGCTTGTGTCATGATGTCATGCTCTCCCCCGCCCTTGTGTGATCAAGGGTATATAACCAGCCCCTGAGATGTATTTGGGCACATGATTTGGGCTTGCAACTGCCCTGTGTCAGCCATATGCGGCCGGCATAGTTAATAAATCTCCTTCAATAAAACTCTTCAAAATTCATCTGGAGTTGGTGTCTCTACATAAACCCATGGAAGTGAGGTACAGTACTTTTCAGCATCTGGGGTATGGTACTTAACATTTGGTGCCCAGTGCGGGGCTGCGATGTTTTGCGTCACCAGGTAGACACACCCCGAATCAGACAGTCTCTTCGGGGCAGCTCTCAACCCCACTTGAATCTCGAGGAGAGGAGCCACCCGAGATGTTTTCAGGGCTCCCAGTTTTCCTGTGGGTCCGGACAGTTCTTCAGTAGATGCCTCCCTATTCCCAAATTCAACAATTTGGACAATTCAGCAGTGAAATCAAGGAGGTAGGTAGGGCTTTACTGAATTTGTTAGGGACTAGGTTGTAGGTAGAATAGATTTGTGGCTTTGCTTATTTGGAACTCTGGAGATGTGGGTCTCCGGTGTGTAGGTAGGGCCAATCTTCTACTTTGCTGTTTGGAGCTAGTCTGTCTGTCTGGATTGGACTCTCCAAAACCGAGACATCGGTGGAGTTTTGGGTCCTGCCTCAGGCTTTGCTGAGAGATGTCTGGTTATACTCTGGAAGAACGATTAGTGGGGATTAGATCCTGCCTCAGACTCTCAGGGATATCTGCTCGTACTCTAGAAGGACATTAGTGGGAACTGAGTTGACCAGGTCCACAAGTTCTGCCTCGGGACTTCAGAGATGTCTGTTTCTCTAGGGAGACATTAGTGGGAACTTTATCCTGCCCAGAACATCCAGAGGTATCTAGTTGTGCTCTCAGTAAGACATTAATTAGTAGGGACATTTGGTGGTGCTCTCGGGAAGAAACCTGAGTAGGGACTGAGTTAATACTGAGCTGATCAGTTTTATCTCAGGACTTTCAGGGACATCTTTGTGTTTGTCGAGATCTCAGTCTTTGTTTTTAATGTTTCTGTCCAAAAAAAAACCCCTAAGTGCATTAATATGTTAGGGACGTGGCCTGCGTGCACCTATAAGGCCACTAGGGGGAACCCTTCCCTTGTCTATTGAGTTGTGTAAATAGTAATCCGTTTTGTCTTTGTCAGAAAAGTTAAAATAAATAAAGCACGCTCATTATTTGTGTATGTGAAGTCTTTGTTTAATGTCTGTATGTGTCTGTTTTTAAGGCCTGGCTTGAGTTTTAGTGTTAAAATTGGAAGTTTCTGACTAGAAAGCAATCTTAAATGGTGATTTGCATATACAGCAGATTTTCTATGTTCCTTCGAGAAATCTCTCGTGACATTTCATGGCTTGGACCCCTCTTCCCTGCTCCACTACATATCTTTTCTTGGATTCAGGACGTTTGGCTTCAGGGTGCCCTATTAGACTTCTCCCCTGAAGAAATTATTCTTTTCTGTTGGCTTCTTCCCCTTGTTTTGTGTAATAATTAATACCTCTATAGTCAAACACCCTTTATTCTGGGTGCTAGTTAATTATCTGCCTTATCTTTTTGCTTTTATTAGTGTGCTAATTACTGGATTTTCCAGGATAAGTTTCAGTATTGTAAAGAGGTGGCCCTAGCTCAGGGGTCGGGAACATTTTTGGCTGAGAGAGCCATGAATGCCATATATTTTAAAATGTAATTCCATGAGAGCCATACAATATGTTTAACACTAAATACAAGTAAATTTGTGCATTTTATGTTAAGAACAACACTTTTAAAGTACAATAAGTCTCTGAATTCTTTTTAATAACGTTGTTATGCTGTTGCTAACCAATGATGAATAAAGTACTTCTTACCATTAATGTGACTTCTGGTGCTGCATGGTTTTGCTGATGGCTTTGTAGTCTGGTTGATATGTGGTAAAGTTAAGCTTCATGGAGGCGTTGAGACTTCCATCTGTTAAACGTGGTTGTAGGTTGGTCTTAACATTCTTTATATGTGAGAAAGACTGCTCACATGCATACATAGAGCCAAACATTGTCAGTACAGCAATACTCACACACTGCAGTGTGTGGTATAAGACGGAAGTGCTTTCCAAGATTGACAATCAGCTGGTCTGCGGGTTGAAGTTTTTTATTTCTCCCCACTTGTGTTTGCTCACCAACTCTGCTTGCTGTCGTGCAAGTCTTTCCAAATCTTCATTCAGTGACTTGAACTTATTCACCCACATGTCTGAGGCCTTCAGGTCAGCAGCTTGTAGCTCAAAATCTCTGACAGAGACACCGGGGATGTAACTCAGGTTGACACTGTACACTGCACACTTGTGTGGATGGGTAATGAACTTAAAAAGACGAATGAGCTCACGAAATTCTCCAAATCGCACTTTGAATGACTGCAGGAGATTAGATGTGAAGCCCGCTAGCTGCTGGAGATCAAGATGTTGAGCAGGGTCACTTGCTGTGCATGCATCTTTAAACTCTCCCAGTTTTTCAAAGTGTAGTAAACAACCTGTTTCAATACTGGTGATGAAGAGTCCCAGCTTGTTTTCAAATGCAAACACTGCTTGTTGAAGGGATAAGACTGTATTTCCAACGCCTTGCATTTTCACATTGAGCTGGTTCAGATGTTCAGTCATGTCCATGAGATAGTAGAACTTCAGGAGCCACTCAGTGTTAGCTAACTCAGGATGCTCAACGTTTTACATTTCAAGAAAAGTCGGGATTTCGCTCAGACAAGCCGCGAAACTACTGAGCACCTTCCCTCTTGACAACCCACACACATTGCTGTGCAGAAGCAGACTAGGATAATTATTCCCAATTTCATCCAGCAGTGTTTTAAACTGGCGATCATTTAAAGCTCGGGCAACAATAAAGTTGACCACCCAAATGACCAGCGACATCACCTCACCAAGCTGCTTGCCACACATCTGAGCACAAAGCACCTCCTGATGTAGGATGCAGTGAAAACTTAGGATGGGTCTCTTTTCATGTTCACAAAGAAGCGCTATGTATCCTGTTTTACCCCACCATGCATGGAGTACCATCAGTACACACCAAAATAAGTTTATCTATTGGTAGATTTTTTTGTTTAGCGAACTCAGTGAAAGACTTGAATAAATCCTCCCCTCTTGTTGTCTCTTTCATAGTCAAAACAGCAAGACTTTCCTCACATAGTGTGTCACCGACAGCATACCTTGCAATCAAGCTAAACTGGGATAAATGGCTTACGTCTGTTGACTCATCCAAAGCGAGAGAAAAGAATGGTGCTGCATTTATGTCCTTCACGTGTGTTGCCTCAATTTGATTTGCCATCATGATAGTATGATCCTGAACAGTTCTTGCCGACAGGGGCATGTCTTTTATTCGTTTGATTATCTTGTCTTTATCCAAAAAGTCGTCAAAAAGTTCATTGGCAACATCAAGCATGAATGTTTTGGCATACTCCACATCTGTGAATGGCTTTCCATGTCTCACAATTGCTAAAGCACCAGCAAAGCTAGCCGAATTCCAGTCACCTTGTTGGGTCCAAACACAGAGTTGCTGCTGACTAGCTTGCACTCTGCATAGTAGCTCTTGACATGCTTTCTTCCTGCTATCCTCCCCCTTGGATATTTCGATGCAAATGTAGTATGGTGTGTGTCAAAGTGCCACTTTATATTTGACCGTTTCATCGATGCAATTTTATCATTGCATATTAGACACACTGCAGAACCTGCTCTCTCCACAAAGGCGAATTCCTCTGTCATTCCTGCTGAAAAGCACTATACTCCTCATCCTTTTTTCTTTTAGCCATCTTCTTTGTCAAAAGGGTTTCTGCAATTAGTTAGCTGACTATTTGATTAAAAGGAGGAAAGTGTATCTCCTGACCTCACAATGACCCGTGTACAAGACGCATTATCCAATAAAAATTTGGTGTTGTCACCTGACCAGATGGTGGCACAGTGGATAGAGCATCGGACTGGGATGCGGAGGACCCAGGTTCGAAACCCCAAGGTCGCCAGCTTGAGTGCAAGCTCATCTGGCTTGAGCAAAAGCTTGCCAGCTTGGACTCAAGGTCACTGGCTCCAGCAAGAGGTGGCTTGGCCTGCTGAAGGCCCACAATCAAGGCACATATGAGAAAGCAATCAATGAACAACTAATGTGTCGCAACGAAAAACTGATGATTGATGCTTCTCATCTCCATTCCTGTCTGTCTGCCCCTGTCTATCCCTCTCTCTGAGTCTCTCTCTGTCCCTTTAAAAAAAAAATTGGTGTTGTCTTGGAGGACAGCTGTGATTGGCTCCAGACACCCGCAACCATGAACATGAGTGGTAGGAAATGAATGTGTTGTAATACATGAGAATGCTTTATATATATTTTTTATTATTAATTTTAATGGGGTGACACCAATAAATCAGGGTACATATGTACAATGAAAACATCTTCAGATTATCTTATCATTCAATTGTGTTGCATACCCATCACCCAAAGTCAAATTGTCCTCTGTCACCTTCTATCTAGTTTTCCCTGTGCCCCTCCCCTTCTCCCTATCCCACCCTGCCCTCCTTCACCCCACCCCGTAACCACCAACCACTTTCTTGTCCATATCTCATAATTTCACTTTTATGTCCTACCTCTGTATGAAATCATGCGGTTCTCAGTTTTTTTTTTCTGATTTACTTATTTCACTCCGTATAATGTTATCAAGGTACATCCATTTTGTTGTAAATGATCCGATGTCATCATTTCTTATGGCTGAGTAGTATTCCATAGTATATATGTACCAAAGCTTTTAAATCCACTCGTCTTCTGACGGACACTTGTGTTGTTTCCAGATCTTCGCTATTGTGAACAATGCTGCCACGAACATGGGGGCGCATTTCTTCTTTTCGAACAGTGCTATGGTGTTCTTACAGTATATTCCTATAAGTGGGATAGCCGGGTCAAAAGGTAGTTCCACTTTCAATTTTTTGAGGAATCTCCATACTGTTTTCCACAGTGGCTACACCAGTCTGCATTCCCACCAGCAGTGCAGAAGGGTTCCCTTTTCTCCACATCCTTGCCAGCACTTATTCTGTGTTGTTTTGCTGATGAGTGCCATTCTGACTGGTGTGAGGTGATATCTCATTGTGGTTTTAATTTGCATTTCTCTAATGATTAGTGATGTTGAGCATTTTTTCATATGCCTATTGGCCATCTGTATGTCCTCTTTGGAGAAATTTCTATTCATTTCTTTTGCCCATTTTTTGATTGGATTGTTTGTCTTCCTGGTGTTGAGTTTTATAAGTTTTTTATAAATTTTGGTTATTAACCCCTTATCCGATGTGCTGTCGAATATGTTCCCCCATTGTGTGGTTTGTCTTTATATTCTGTTCTTATTGTCTTTAGCTGTGCAAAAACTTTTTAGTTTGATATAGTCCCATTTGTTTATCTTGCCTTTTATTTCATTTGCCGGTGGAGATAAATCGGCAAATATATTGCTGCTACAGATGTCGAGAGCTTACTGCCTATGTTTTCTTCTAAGATGCTTATAGTTTCACGGCTTACGTTTAAGTCTTTTTTATCCATTTTGAGTTTGTTTTTGTGAATGGTGTAAGTTGATGGTCTAGTTTCATTTTTTTGCAGGTAGATGTTCAATTTTCCCAGCACCATTTGTTAAAGAGGCTGTCTTTACTCCATTGTATGTTCTTTCCTCCTTTGTCAAATATCAGTTGTCCATATAGGTGTGGGTTTATTTCTGGGTCCTCTGTTCTGTTCCATTGATCAATGTGCCTGTTCTTATGCCAGTACCATGCTGTCTTGAGTATAATGGCCTTGTAGTAAACGTTGATATCTGGAAGAGTGATACCTCCTGCTTTATTTTTTCTTTTTAAGACTGCTAAGGCTATTCGTGTTCTTTTTTTGTTCCATATAAATTTTTGGAATATGTTGTCTGTATCTTTGAAGCATATCATTGGTATTTTAATTGGTATTGCATTGAATTTATAAATTGCTTTGGGTAATATAGACATTTTTTTAATTTATTTTTTTTTATTTATTCATTTTAGAGAGGAGAGAGAGAGAGAGAGAGAGAGAGAGAGAAAGGGGGGAGGAGCTGGAAGCATCAACTCCCATATGTGCCTTGACTAGGCCAGTGCAGGGTTTTGAACGGGCGACCTCAGTGTTCCCAGGTCGACGCTTCATCCACTGCGCCACCACAGGTCAGGCAGGTAATATAGACATTTTAATGATGTTTATTCTTCCTAGCCATGAGCATGGTATATGCTTCCACTTGATTGTATCTTCCTTGATTTCTTTTATCAATGTTTTATAATTTTCCAAGTACAAGTCCTTACCTCCTTGGTTAAATTTACTCCTAGGTAGTTTATTTTTTTGGCTGCAATAGTGAAGGGGATTGTTTCCTTAATTTCTTTTGCTGACAGTTCATTGTTGGTATATAGAAATGCCTCTGATTTCTGAGTATTAATTTTATATCCTGCCACCTTGCTGAATTCATTTATAAGGTCCAGTAGTTTTTTGACTGAGACTTTAGGGTTTTCTATATACAATATCATATCATCTGCAAATAGTGACAGTTTTACTTCTTCTTTTCCAATTTGGATGCCTTTTATTTCTTCTTCTTGTCTGATTGCTGTAGCTAGGACTTCCAGAACTATGTTAAATAAAAGTGGTGAAAGGGGGCACCCCTGCCTGGTTCCTGATCTTAAGGGGATTGCTTTTAATTTTTGTTCATTTAGTATGATGATTGCTGTGGGTTTGTCGTAGATGGCCTTTATCATGTTAAGGAATGTTCCCTGTATTCCCACTTTAAGCATGAATGGGTGCTGGATTTTATCAAATGCCTCTTCTGCATCTATTGAAATTATCATGTGATTTTTGTCCTTCCTTTTGTTTATGTGATGAATCACATTGATTGATTTGCAAATATTGAACCAGCCTTGTCTCTCCAGAATAAATCCCACTTGATCATGGTATATGATTTTTTTCTTATATTGCTGGATCCGGTTGGCTAATATTTTGTTGAGAATTCTAGCGTCTAAATTCATCAGGGATATAGGCCTATAATTTTCTTTCTTTGTGTTGTCTTTGCCCGGTTTTGGGATCAGAATTATGCTCACCTCATAAAAGGAGTTTGGAAGTCTTCCTTCCTCTTGAATTTTTTGAAATAGCTTGAGGAGGATAGGAGTTAGTTCTTCTTTGAATTTTTGATAGAATTCACTTGTAAAGCCATCAGACCCAGGACTTTCCTTTTTTGGGAGTTTTTTGATAACTGTTTCGATCTCATTTGTTGTAATTGGTTTGTTTAGGTGTTCTGATTCTTCCAGATTGATTTTTGGAAGTTTATATGATTCAAGAAATTTGTCCATTTCACCGAGATTGTCTAATTTTTTGGCATAGAGTTCTTCATAGTATTTTCTTACAATGTTTTGTATTTCTGTTGTGTCAGTTGTTATTTCTCCACTGTCCTTTCTAATTTTATTTATTTGAGTCCTCTCTCTTTTTTTCTTGGTGAGTCTAGTTAAAGCTTCATCAATCTTGTTTACCTTTTCAAAGAACCAGCTTCTGGTTTCATTGATCCTCTGTATTGTTTCCTTAGCCTCTATGTCATTTATTTCCACTCTGATCTTTATTATTTCCTTCCATCTACTTGTCTTGGGTTTTATTTGCTGTTGTTTTTCTAGTTCTTTTAGATGCAGGGTCAGGTTGCTTATTTGAGCTTTTTCTAGCTTCTTATGATATGCCTGTAGTGCAATGAACTTCCCTCTCAGTACTGCTTTTGCTGTGTCCCATAAATTTTGAGTTGATGTATGCTCATTATCATTTGTTTCTAGAAACTTTTTATTTCTTCTTTGATCTCATTGTTAATCCATTCATTATTTAATATCATGCTATTTAGTTTCCAAGTGTTTGAGTATTTTTCAGGTTTTCTTTTGTGGTTATTTTCTAGTTTCATGGCATTGTGATCAGAGAAAATGCTTGATATGATTTCAATCTTCTTAAATTTATTGAGACCATTTTTGTGTCCTAACATGTGGTCTATCCTAGAAAACATACCGTGAGTGCTTGAGGAGAATGTATATTCTACTGCTTTAGGGTGAAAAGTTCTGAAGATATCTATTAAATCAAGTTGATCTAGTGTCTCCTTTAAGTCTGCTGTTTCTTTATTAATTTTCTTTCTTGTGGATATATTCAGTGTTGTTAGTGGGGTATTGAAATCCCCTACTATGATAGTATTGCTGTTAATCTCGCCCTTTATATTCATCAAAGTCTGCTTTATGTATGTCGGGGCTCCTATATTTGGTGTGTAGATATTTGTAATAGTTATATCTTCCTGTTGAATTTTTCCCTTTATCATTATGTAGTGTCCTTCTTTATCTCTTACTACAGCCTTTGTTTTAAAGTTCATTTTGTCAGATATAAGTACTGCTACCCCGGCTCTTTTTTCATTTCCATTTGCATGAAATATTTTTTTTCATCCTTTTACCTTCAGTCTATGTGCATCTTTTGTTTTAAGGTGTGTCTCTTGTAGACAGCATATGTATGGGTCCTGTTTCTTTATCCACGCAGCTACCCTATTTCTTTTGATTGGATCATTTAATCCATTTACATTTAAGGTTATTATTGATATGTAGTTGTTTATTGCCATTTTATTCTTTAAAGCTGTATTCTTCTTTTGCTATATTCTTTTCCCCCTTTGAACTGTTCACAACAGGCCCCTTAGCATCTCTTGCAGAATTGGTTTGGTTTTAATGAATTCCTTGATGCTTTTTTTGTCTGGAAAGCTCTTTATTTCTCCTTCAATTTTAAACGTTAGCCTTGCTGGATAGAGTAGTCTTGGTTGTAGGTTCTTGTTCTGCATTACTTTGATTATATCTTGCCATTCCCTTCTGGCCTCAAGTGTTTCTGTTGAGAACTCTGATGTCATCGTTATGGGGGCTCCTTTGTAGGTGATAGCCTTTATTTCTCTAGCAGCTTTTAAAATTTTTTCTTTATCCATTAGCTTTGGTATTTTAACTATGATGTGTCTTGGTATAGATTTCTTTGGGTTTCTCTTTAATGGAGTTCTGTGTGCTTCTTGAACGTGTGGAATGTTTCCCGGCCTCAATTTAGGGAAGTTGATTGAACAAAGTTTTCATTTCCTGTCCTCTTTCCTCTTCTTCAGGCACCCCTATGATGCAAATGTTGTTTCTCTTCATGTTGTCACAGAGCTCCCTTAGAGTTTCCTCACATTTTTTGAGTCTCTTTTTCTTTTTCTTCTCTGCTTCTGTGCCTTTGTTTATTGTGTCCTCTAACTCGCTGATTCGATCCTCAGCGTGATTCATCCTGCTTTTAATTCCTTCTATTGTGGTCTTCAGTTCTGATACTGTATTTGTCATTTCTGTCTGATTCTTTTTTATTATTTCAATTTCGTTTTTTATACTTGTTATCTCTCTATTTAGGTGTTCATAGTGACTATCCATTGTTGCTCTCATTTCTTTGAACATCCTAACTATCATTATTCTAAATTCTGCTTCTGGTAGTTTGGTTATATCTGGTTCATTCAGTCCTTCTCTGGGATTTCTCTTGATTCATTTGGTTTGCATTCCTCTGCCTGCCCATTTTGTCTGTGTATAAGCAAGTTGTGGCCACTGGAGTCCAGTAGGTATTGTTTTTGTGTTCTCTAGATGTGATCTGTCTGCAGGCCTGCCACCCCTTCTGCCGCTGCCTAGGGCGGTTGGGTATGGGCGTTGCCAGCACCAGCCTACTGCGGCTGTTGCTGTGATTTCCGCCTCTCCTCCGCGGAAGGGGCTGTCACTCAAGCCACAAGCCTCAGCACCAAGGGCAGAGGTGAGCACCTTTGCTCAGCTGCAGACCCAGCCTGTTTCCGGGCTTACGCCCAGCATCCGCAGTCAGAGCCTGCTTGCCAAAGTTTTGCGGGTTGGACTGGGCTTTTGACATGCTCTCAGCTGTGAGCCTTTGCCCGTCCGGATCTTTAGCCCCGCCCTCGAGGCCAGGGCCTTCCTGCGCAGGGTCACAAACCGCGGTTTATTGGGCTGGGCATGTTTGCTGGTTCTGCTCAGCTGTGAGCTTCCGCTCGTCCGGGACTCTACCCGGCCCCCGTGTTTGGAGTTAGCTCGCGCACGTAGTATGGCAAACCACGGTTTCTCCGGCTGGGCGGGGCTGGTAGCGTGAGCTCAGCCACGAGCCCCTGCCCGTCCCTGGTCCTAGTCCCGTCCCCGCGGTCAGGGCCAGCTTGCGCAGGGTCGCAGAGCAGATCTATGCCCGTTCCTTGCCTCCCGCAGGTGGGATTACAGGCGGGCCTGCTAGACTGAGCTCACATCAGTTGTGCCTCTGCCCATGCCGACAGGACCATGTTTCAGCGTCCTGCCGCCACCATTTCTTCAGCAACCCTCAGTAGAAATGGAAGTGCCCTAAGTCTCCATACTGTTGGCCTGGGAGCTCCCTCCCTCTAAGCAGCTCTGCTCTAATTGCTGCGGGAGAGCTTGTTTGGCTAGTGTCCTGTCTCCCTTTGCTGGTATTGCTAGTTCCAGGGGAAATATTCGTTTTTGATTAGGGAAATGACTTAGCCCATGGGTTAGGGTGGCTGTCCCTCAGAGTGTCCCTGTGCCTTCAGTCCACACTCTGTTCCCGCTGCTCTGGTCCTCTTCTCTGTCCCCGTTCCCCGGAGCCCCGGGTGCGTGGTTGTGAGAGAGGTTTTCTGCGCTGTCCCTTTAAAAAGAATCTTGGGTCTGAGAAAGCTGTCTCTCTCTCACAAACAGTATCCTCACTTGTTTCACAGCTCAATACTGTCCAAACGCCTCTTCTAGGCTCTGGGACTGCAGGCTGGGGCTTGGTTCCTGGGACCCAGGTCCCTCCCTCTCCGTCAAACTCTCCTCCCGCCACGCCGGTCTCTCCAGGCTGCTGTTTGCTCCTGGGAGTTGGGCAGCCCTCTTCGTGTTTTCGCTATTCCTACCAGTCTCAATGTGGCTTCTGCAGTGTTCCTTGGTTGAAGAGTCCACTTAGTTTAGTTCAAAGTTGGTTTATCCAGATGATGGTTCTTAAAATTGAGTTATAATCCACTTTGGTTCTGGGAGTTGGAAGTTGGTACGTCCGCCTACTCCATCGCCATCTTCCCCCCTCCATGCTTTATATTTTTAACGTTATTTTTTTTATTAACGATTTTCTGCGAGGCAGATGTAGCCATCAAAAGAGCCACATCTGGCTTGCGAGCCATAGGTTCCTGATCCTTGCCCTAGCTATTAAATATGGGAGGAGGATCCAGTTCACAGAAGACCTCCTTAGGTTGTCTTTTAAAGTACTTTCAAGAAGCTTATAGAGACAGTCATGAATACGGAATTAAATGGTCCAAGAAAAGGCTACGCACTCTCTGTGAATCAGAATGGCTCATCTTTGGTGTTGGGTGGCCCGCGCCCGGAACTTTTCATCTCCAGCTAGCACTGGCAGTTTGGAACATCATACCTGAGAATCCAGGCCACCCTGATCAGTTTCCATACTTTGATCAATGGCTAAATTTAACAATGAATCTACCACAATGGCTAAAAGCTTGCTCCATACAGAGAGGGTGCCACATCTTCTTAGGCCAGATTTGAGTCTGAAACAGGATAAAAGAATAACTAAAGTGACAGTAGCAGCGCTCCAAGAGATGAACTCTTTTAAGAATAAGGGGCCCCACGGAGGTGAAATAAAGAAGGAAAAGATTCAAGGAAGAATAAGATTCTGCTAGGAAAAAATCAGTGTGCCTATTGTAAGGAAGAAGGTCATTGGAAAAATAAATGTCCCAGGTTACAAGCAGCCAAAGGGGTGAGAGAGAAAAGCAGAGCCCACAGATTGAAAGTGCTTCTCCAGCCTCAGGAGCTGAAGGGCTGGCAAGTAAGCAGTTTGAGTGAGAGAAAAGCGGAAGGCAGGGCCAGGACGTGCTGTGTGCAGAACGGCAGGGGCGGGGCAGGGGGGAGGGGGGAACGGTCCTAGAGTAAGGGTGAAGTAACTAAAGGAAGTATAGAATAAAAACTAGTTTCAGATATCCACCTACTGACCAGAAAAGGTTTTGCCCATTCCAAAAATACAGGGTAGAAATAATATTAAAAATTAGAACTTTGCTTTAGAAAAATCTTAAAGAAAAATAATCTAGAAATTAAAATTAACAAACCACAGGTGTGGAACTTGCTAGTTAATTGTCAGTTTTTTTTTTAATTAAATTGCTGCTCCAAAAGGAATGATAGAATCATAAGTAATAGGATTAAAAGGAAATAGGATTATCAGAGACAGGTCCTCCATAGGTTAGGAATGGTGGCTTGTTACCCTCCACTGGTGTAAAAATTATAGAAAAGTTCCAACTCTCTCCTGCGGGCCGAGGCAGGTGTTGGGGGGTGTTGGGTCGCCTCCAAGTCTCCCAGTTCCTTCGTGTAGCATAATTGTTATCTGATGTGGGAGACATGGAATTCACAAGGAAGACCCACTACTTTAGCCATAATAGCAGAAAATTATAAAAAAAGAATTCTCAGGGAATTGTGGGAAAAATTAAAAACCTCATATAGGCTAAAGCAACCCACTATTGGGAAAGTAATTTTGTAAAATTTGTATTTTAATTAGCTGCTCAAAGCAAGGCAGTTAGTTATAGGTAGTGGATCGGATTATGCAAGACAAACAGCAGGAAAGGGAAAAAAAAAAGGTAAAAGTGGCAGGCTCTTCTCCCAGTTCCTGGAGTCTGCTTCCCCTTGGCACCCTGACCCTCATATTGATTTAATAGTGTAAATTACTGTGGGTTAAAAGAGAGTTAGTATCTCTTTGCCCAATGGATAGTTTGTACCAAGAATCCCTTATTGTGTAAAAAGTATTTTCCATGTTAAAAATGTATATGTTATTTCATAGGCCTTTTGTTAATTCCCTTCTTATTTGCTGTTTTATAGCCCTGTAATATTGTAATCAGTTTAAATATTAGAAAATATGTAATAATTGTTAATAATGTCTTTTTATGTGATGTTAATTTACCATCATTTTGAAACAGTATTGTTAAAATTTCTTTTGAATGCTAATATACTGAGTTATTCAGCAGCGGAGAGACTCTGGAATCCTAAAGGAGACGCCCAATCTGTTTCTCTTGCAAATTCTACCCTCTTTTATTTGATCCAGCTGATAACACTGTATTTGTCTTTTTCTAAGAGTTTATATAGACAAAAAGGGCCCTCAAACCCCTTAGCGAGATCTTCTGAGCATGGCTTTTAAGGTCTATAAAGATCAAGAAAGGAACAGAAAAGGCAAATAGCCCAGAAGAGATCAGGAAAATACCAGCTCTTGGCATATGCCCTTAAAGGCTCCAGTGCCCCAAAGGGGCTTTATAGGATTCCATCAGGGCCCTGCTTCAGGAGGGGAAAGAAAAGTCATTGAGCTAAAGCCTGCCAGCCTTCTTGACTCCCACCAGGGGACATGCCTTTGCTGTGGGAACATGGGACATGAGAAGGTAAGCTGCCCCCTCACTCTGCGGAGTGAGCATTCAGTCTCTTCCAGCCCTGCTCCAGCCACCTGTGACCTGACCTTGCCCAGCCTGCTGGGACTTGCCAATGAAGGCTAAAGGTGCCCAGGGCCGTCGGCCCCATCTCATGTCACCGTGGATGAGCCTAGGGTATTTCTTCCAAGTTGAAGGTAAACTAATCTCATTTCTTGTAAACACAAGGGCCACTTACTATGCTTTGCCTAATATTCGAGTTTTATTTATCTCTCGAAGATCTCCCTTGTGGGTATTGACAGTCTTATTTCTGTTGCTTTGTTTAACGTATAGTGTCTCCTTTATTCCTTTTGTCTCAATGCCCCCATGCCTATTTTAGGCTGGGACCTGCTCCTAATTCTAGCTAGAAGCAGTGGTCATTAGGACTTGGACTCTAGCTATAGAGTGTGGAATGTGACCACAGTTCCAGTGCCTTGTGGACTTTTCCTGAATATGTGACTCTTGCTCTTTGGGACAATTCTCAGACTGAAGTGGGAATTGGGTTACATTTGCAAATAATATAAAGCAGTGATAGTGTCAACATAGACTTAGTGAAATTACGTTAACATGTTAAGGACATTTAAGACTGTAAGAATTTTATTTTGAACCTTATTATATTGGTTAGAACTTTGTTTAATAATCTAGTAGGTTTTGGTCACTTTATTGTATTAGGACACTTGTTATAGTATTTGTTAACATTAGCTGTTTTAATTTTATTGTTTATTTTATATTTTTCCAGTCTGCCTAAAATTGGAACATAGGAATTTGGAATTCAAATGAATAGAAAGATGCCACGCAAAACCAGTGGGGTTTTTGGGACCTTTATTGACAAAGGTTTATTAGAAACCAATTAGAAAAAGATTTTGCCAACAGGAAAGAGAAAATTAGAGAAGCCAGACTTAGAATCTATTACAGAAGGCATAATATCTGAGTATTTAGTTTGTGTTCATGTGAATACTAAGCAAAAGAAGAAAATTGTAAAAAGAAACAGGGAGAAAAGGCTTTCCCAAATAAACATTTAGAAATAGACTTTAATAAAATAAATGACAAATAGGTAGAAGCTTTTTCTACTAGAAGCGAGGCCACAGTGACAGTTGTTCGGAAGTTGCTATATAGAATTCTTTCCAGGTTTAACTTGCCTATTCTAATGATAGGCCTGCATTGGTGTCCAGGATCTCACAGCTAGTAGGAAAGGAACCCAATATTAATTAGAAACTATTTTGAAGTTACATTGTGCCCACAGGCCCCAAAGGTTTAGGGCAAGTAAGATGAATGAATCAAATTGTAAAGGAAACATAACCACCCCTTCCTTAAGTACTTGCAAGATTTACAGGTTACACAGCAAACTGATCAAAAGGACTGTCAGAGAGGCACTTCCAGCACTGCCAGGAGATCTAGTACATCCTTTTCAGCCTGGGGACTCACTCTGGGTAAAGAAATACATCACCCAAGGACTGACTCCCATGTGGATGGGTTCACACACCATAATCCTGACCACTCCCACTGCTGCCAAGGTAGAAGGCATGCCCTACTCCAACCACAAACCAGAAGCTGGTTGGTCTACATATGATGAATGCATGAAGAAACTCACTAAGGACTTCCTTTTTAATCAGACTTTGGAGAAAACGGAAATTAGGGTAAAATGAAAGCCAGCTTAATTGTCACTAAACGTTAAAAGTTTTAAAATTAAGAGTTCTGATTAAAAGTAAATTGTTATAAAAGTCAATTAGTTTTATGTAAGTTACAAAAGGTTTGTACAGCTTACAGGAAATTGATTGGTAACATTTGTTTCTTTAGTGAACTGTATTGCTAGTAATGCTGTTAAATATCTGTTACATGTTATAAGTTAATATTCCTACACAACAGCCTCATGCTCTTTAATAAATTAAGTCAAGAATTCGACTTAGAATATAAAACCAGTGGGGATTGTAGTAAGGTACCAAAAAAGCTGCAAATTTAATATTGATATTCTAGCACTGTGATGGCGAACCTATGACGCGTGTCAGCACTGACACGCGTAGCCATTTTTGATAACACGCGGCCGCATACCAGAGAAGTATGGAGCCGCATGCTGAGAAGGATGTTTCATCCTCGGCTCCTGCCCGGCCAGGTGCAGTAGCCGAGGATAAAACATTTGCTGAAGTGTAGACACTGTGCAAGAAGAGGTCTGTAGGCCAAAACAACAGAACTCCGGCACAGAGCGTCTTGTTCTGGGACTTCCGGTTAGGCCGTTTTTCTCAAAGTGACACACCACCCAAGTTATGCTCGGTTTTTTGGCAAATTTTGACACACCAAGCTCAAAAGATTGCCCATCACTGTTCTAGGAGGAAAAGTCAGGCTTTCCTGTCCTGTCCTTCCTTTGGGGAGGGGAGGGAGAAGGATATAGAAGTTTCTGGCTTGCAAGAACAATGGGTCATTTAGTTTTAAATCTAAAATAAAGGTTAACTGAGAAACTTCTTCTCTTTCAATGGGAGACAGAATTTATATACCACCTTACATTGATTGAAGTTCTTCCTCACTTCCTGGAATCTTCAGAGTAACATACCTCTAGGCAAAGGAGGGAAGATGAACCCTGAAAGATTTGTAAACATCTTTGATTGTGTTACCTTGAAAGTCTTAATGTTTCTGTGTATCCCCTAAACAAATGTTATAAGCTTGTGCCATGATGATGTCATGCTCTCCCCTGCCCTTGTGTGATCAAGGGTATATAACCAGCCCCTGAGATGTATTTGGGGCACATGATTTGGGCTTGCAACTGCCCAGTGTCAGCCATTTGCGGCCAGCATATTTAATAAGTCTTCTCGTTTAATAAGACTCTTCAAAATTCATCTGGACCTGGTGTCTCTACATACACCCGCGGAAGTAAAGTACAGTAGTTTTCAGCATCTGCGGTATGGTACTTTACAACACTACCATATGGCTCAGATAACCGAACACTCTCTTGCCTCCCCTTTGTTACCTAAACCACAATCAACTCTTTGTAGTTTTATTTTAGGGAGCTATGCTCTCTCTCCTATTTCTGAGCATTCTGCCTGTTGCTGCTTCTGTACCTGGATATCCCTTCTTCTTCTTCCCTGTTAAGTCCCAACATTGCTAATTCCTGCTCCTCCTTCAAGACTCTGTGTAGACATCCCCTCCTCCAGGAAGCCTTCCCTGAAACACCACCAGTTAGGTTGACACATGTGCCCCTCCTGTGTGTTCCCAGACTTTTGGGCACTCCCATTATTCTTAGTCACCATAGTAGATGCACCGTATTTCCCCATGTATAAGACACACATTTTTTTCCAAAAAATTTGGGCTCTAAAAACTGAGAGCATCTTATACAGTGGTTGTAGATTTTTTTTACTTGCATTTCCTGCTTTTTCACGCTTGTTTTTGCACTCATTGTTGAAGACAGTGATTCGTCATCAGACACAGATGAGGACATGCTAATGGATGGGAGTTTTGACAGTGATGAGGAGTTGTATGAACTTTATGATGAATAAAATTTAAGTTCAATAACTTTATGTAATACTTTTTTTTTTTCAAATTTTGGGCCCTAAAATTAAGGTCGCATGGAAGTGTCTTATACATGGGAAAATGCAGTCATTACTTGTTTACCTATCTATCTCTACTACTCAGGAGGAAGGCCTGGTTTTCTATACCCAGGGTAAATTGCATTGCTGTCTTTCAAAATGATCCTTTGCTTGTGTCCAAGATTATTCTTGCATGGACCCCTTTCAGAGAAATTACTGAGTACTAAACCACAGGCCTCTCAGGAAGGTCAAAATGAAAACACCTATCTTTGCTCTTTGTAAATATTAGAAGGGAAAATTATGCAGGAGAATCATTTGCCCTTTATAAGGGGAAGGAGGTAGAACATCAAAGAGAACTAACATTTAAAAACCATTTACTGTAACGTGATAAAGCAAATGAGTCATTGTGTGATATTCCATTTCTGTCAGTCCCAATGTTGCTGTTTACCAGCATGAAAGAAAGGAAGTTCAAATGTTAAATTAGAAATAAGGTGACCAGATTTTAAAATTGGTAAAGCTGGACACCATTGACGGGGGGTGGGGGGGTGTTCTTGATTAAAAATTTGGTCTATATGGAGCAAAGAAAATTTTCATAGAATGCAAAAATAGTATTGTAATATATTTTTTAAATTTCAACTTAAGTACAATTTACAAATATAATACATTAAAAATTATCTATAATATTGTTTTATTCTTTGGCATATTTCTCATTTGAGTGAAATTTTTTTAGTAGATTTCTGTCGTTATTAAAAAGGTCATGAAATTTTTCACAAGAATTTGTTAAATTATATTTCACACATAAAATGGCTTTCAAAGTCTCAAGACTTAATTGTGATTTTTCTGATGTCCACACTTTATTTACGGTAGAAAAAACGCGTTTAGTTGCAGCATTAGTTTCTGGTAAAGACAGCGCATATTCCACAATTTTTAGTGCATTGTTGTATGGAACATGGTTTGTTTCCAAATGATGAAATATTTCTAACCATTTGTTCTCTATTGTGATTTTTGCTGATGCCCAAGATTTAACCTTTTCCTTACCAATCTATTTTTTTATTAATTTTAATGGGGTGACATTAATAAATCAGGGTACATATGTTCAAAGAAAACATCTCCAGGTTATCTTGTCATTCAATTATGTTGCATACCCATCACCCAAAGTCAAATTGTCCTCTGTAACCTTCTATCTGGTTTTCTTTGTGCCCATTCCCTCCCCCCTCTCCCACCCTCTCCTCCGTCCCCCCATCCCATAATCACCACACTCTTGTCCATGTCTCATAGTCTCGTTTTTATGTTCCCCCTATGTATGAAATCATGCAGTTCTCAGTTTTTTTCTGTTTTACTTATTTCACTCAGTATAATGTTATCAAGATCCATCCATTTTGTTGTAAATGATCCGATGTCATCATTTCCTTTGGCTGAGTAGTATTCCATAGTATATATGTACCAAAGCTTTTTAATCCACTCGTCCTCTGATGGACACTTGGGCTGTTTCCAGATCTTCGCTATTGTGAACAATGCTGCCACGAACATGGGGGCGCATTTCTTCTTTTCGAACAGTGCTATGGTGTTCTTAGGGTATATTCCTAAAAGTGGGATAGCTGGGTCAAAAGGCAGTTCGATTTTTAATTTTCTGAGGAATCTCCACACTGTTTTCCACAGTGGCTGCACCAGTCTTCATTCCCACCAGCAGTGCAGGAGGGTTCCTTTTTCTCCACATCCTTGCCAGCACTTATTCTGTGTTGTTTTGCTGATGAGCGCTATTCCGACTGGTGTGAAGTGATATCTCATTGTGGTTTTAATTTGCATTTCTCTAATGTAGTGATGTTGAGCATTTTTTCATATGCCTATTGGCCATCTGTATGTCCTCTTTGGAGAAATTTCTATTCATTTCTTTTGCCCATTTTTTGATTGGATTGTTTGTCTTCCTGGTGTTGAGTGTTATAAGTTCATTATAAATTTTGGTTATTAACCCCTTATAAGACGTATTGTCAAATATGTTCTCCCATTGTGTGGTTTGTCCTTTTATTCTGTTCTCATTGTCTTTAGCTGTGCAAAAACTTTTTAGTTTGATATACTCCCATTTGTTTATCCTGACTCTTATTTCATTTGCCAGTGGAGATAAATCGGCAAATATATTGCTGTGAGATATGTTGGAGAGCTTACTGCCTATGTTTTCTTCTAAGATGCTTATGGTTTCATGACTTACATTTAAGTCTTTTATCCATTTTGAGTTTGTTTTTGTGAATGGTGTAAGTTGATGGTCTAGTTCAGTGGTTCTTAACCTGGGTTCTATTGAACCCTAGGGGTTCAATGAGTCGGTCTCAGGGGTTCGGAGAAGCCTCTGCCGCGGAGGCCAAAATAAAGTAATACCGTAATTTGTTGTGAGTTCATGCACTTTGTTGGTTTTGTTCTTTGAGCAAGGTGATGTTCATGCACGACTCATTTTGTACACCAGTAAAAAAACATATACCTATGTCTTGAATTTGGAAAAAAAATCATATTTTATTTATCACTAAAGAAGGGTTCAGTGAATGCACATATGAAACTGGTGGGTTCGGTATCTCAAAAAAGGTTAAGAACCACTGGTCTAGTTTCATTTTTTTGCAGATAGATGTCCAATTTTCCCAACACCATTTGTTAAAGAGGCTGTCTTTACTCCATTGTATGCTCTTTCCTCCTTTGTCAAATATCAGTTGTCCATAAAGGTGTGGGTTTATTTCTGGGTTCTCTGTTCTGTTCCACTGATCTATGTGCCTGTTTTTATGCCAGGACCAGGCTGTCTTGAGTACAATGGCCTTGTAGTAAACCTTGATATCCAGAAGAGTGATACCTCCTGCTTTATTTTTTCTTTTTAAGATTGCTGAGGCTATTTGTGCTCTTTTTTGGTTCCATGTAAATTTTTGGAATATGTTTTCTATATCTTTGAAGTATGTCATTGGTATTTTAATTGGTATTGCATTAAATTTATAAATTGCTTTGGGTAATATAAACATTTTAATGATGTTTATTCTTCCTAACCATGAGCACGGTATATGCTTCCACTTGATTGTATCTTCCTTGATTTCTTTTATCAATGTTTTATAATTTTCCGAGTATAAGTCCTTAACCTCCTTGGTTAAATTTACTCCTAGGTACTTTATTTTTTTTGGTTGCAATAGTGAAGGGGATTGTTTCCTTAATTTCTTTTGCTGACAGTTTATTGTTGGTATATAAAAATGCCTCTGATTTCTGAGTAATTACTTTTATATCCTGCCACCTTGCTGAATTCATTTATAAGGTCCAGTAGTTTTTTGACTGAGACTTTAGGGTTCTCTATATACAATATCATATCATCTGCAAATAGTGACAGTTTTACTTCTTCTTTTCCAATTTGGATGCCTTTTATTTCTTCTTCTTGTCTGATTGCTGTGGCTAAGATTTCCAGAACTATGTTGAATAAGAGTGGTGAAAGGGGGCACCCCTGCCTGATTCCTGATCTTAAGGGGATTGCTTTTTATTTTGCCCATTTAGCATGATGTTTGCTGTGGGTTTGTCATAGATGGCCTTTATCATGTTAAGGTATGTTCTCTGTATTCCTACTTTACTTGAGAGTTTTGATCATGAATGGGTGCTGGATTTTATCAAATGCTTTTTGTGCATCTATTGAAATTATCATGTGATTTTTGTCCTTACTTTTGTTTATGTGATGAATCACATTGATTGATTTGCAAATATTGAACCAGCTTTGCCTCTCCAGAATAAATCCCACTTGATCATGGTGTATGATTTTTTCATATATTGCTGGATCCGGTTGGCTAATATTTTGTTGAGAATTTTAGCATCTAATTATCAGATATATTGACCTATAATTTTCTTTCTTTGTGTTGTCTTTGCCCGGTTTTGGGATCAGAATTATGCTCATCTCATAACAGGAGTTTGGAAGTCTTTCTTCCTCTTGAATTTTTTGAAATAGCTTGAGAAGGATAGGAATTAGGTATTTTTTTCTTTTTTTTTTTATTAACTTTAATGTGGTGACACCAATAAATCAGGGTACATATGTACAATGAAAACATCTCCAGATTATCTTATCATTCAATTGTGTTGCATACCCATCACCCAAAGTCAAATTGTCCTCTGTCACCTTCTATCTGGTTTTCCTTGTGCCCCTACCCTTCTCCCTTTCCCACCCTCCCTCCCTCCCCACACCCCGTAACCACCACACACTTGTCCATGTCTCATAGTCTCACTTTTATGTCCCACCAATGTATGAATTCATGCTGTTCTCAGTTTTTTTTTTCTGATGTACTTATTTCACTCCGTATAATGTTATCAAGGTACAACCATTTTGTTGTAAATGATCCGATGTCATCATTTCTTATGGCTGAGTAGTATTCCATAGTATATATGTACCAAAGCTTTTTAATCCACTCGTCTTCTGACGGACACTTGGGCAGTTTCCAGATCTTCGCTATTGTGAACAATGCTGCCACAAACATGAGGGTGCATCTCTTCTTTTCGAACAGTGTTAAGGTGTTCTTAGGGTATATTCCTAAAAGTGGGGTAGCCGGGTCAAAAGGCAGTTCGATTTTTAATTTTTTGAGGAATCTCCATACTGTTTTCCACAGTGGCTGCACCAGTCTGCATTCCCACCAGCAGTGCAGAAGGGTTCCCTTTTCTCCGCATCCTCGCCAGCACTTATTCTGTGTTGTTTTGCTGATGAGTGCCATTCTGACTGGTGTGAGGTGATACCTCATTGTGGTTTTAATTTGCATTTCTCTAATAATTAGTGATGTTGAGCATTTATTCATGTCTTTTGGCCATCTGTATGTCTTCTTTGGAGAAATTTCTATTCATTTCTTTTGCCCATTTTTTGATTGGATTGTTTGTCTTCCTGGTGTTGAGTTTTATAAGTTCTTTATAAATTTTGGTTATTAACCCCTTATCCGACGTGCTGTCGAATATGTTCTCCCATTGTGTGGTTTGTCTTTATATTCTGTTCTTATTGTCTTTAGCTGTGCAAAAACTTTTTAGTTTGATATAGTCCCATTTGTTTATCTTGCCTTTTATTTCATTTTCCGGTGGAGATAAATCAGCAAATATATTGCTGCTACAGATGTCGGAAAGCTTGCTGCCTATGTTTTCTTCTAAGATGCTTACAGTTTCACGGCTTATGTTTAACTCTTTTATCCATTTTGAATTTGTTTTTGTGAATGGTGTAAGTTGATGGTCTAGTTTCATTTTTTTGAAGGTAGATGTCCAATTTTCTCAGCACCATTTGTTAAAGAGGTTGTCTTTACTCTATTGTATGTTCTTTCCTCCTTTGTCAAATATCAGTTGTCCATAAAGTGGCGGGTTTATTTCTAGGTTCTCTGTTCTGTTCCATTGATCAATGTGTCTGTTTTTATGCCAGTACCAAGCTGTCTTGACTATAATGGCCTTGTAGTAGACCTTGATATCCGGAAGAGTGATACCTCCTGCTTTATTTTTTCTTTTTAGGATTACTGAGGCTATTTGTGCTCTTTTTTGGTTCCATATAAATTTTTGGAATATGTTTTCTATATCTTTGAAGTATGTCATTGGTATTTTAATTGGTATTGCATTGAATTTATAAATTGCTTTGGGTAGTATAGACATTTTAATGATGTTTATTCTTCCTAGCCATGAGCACGGTATATGCTTTCACTTGTTTGTATCTTCCTTGATTTCTTTTATCAATGTTTTATAATTTTCTGAGTACAAGTCCTTAACCTCCTTGGTTAAATTTACTCCTAGGTATTTTATTTTTTTTGGCTGCAATAGTGAAGGGGATTGTTTCCTTAAGTTCTTTTGCTGACAGTTCATTGTTTGTATACAGAAATGCCTCTAATTTCTGCGTGTTAATTTTATATCCTGCCACCTTGCTGAATTCATTTATAAGGTCCAGTAGTTTTTTGACTGAGACTTTAGGGTTCTCTATATACAATATCATATCATCTGCAAATAGTGACAGTTTTACTTCTTCTTTTCCAATTTGGATGCCTTTTATTTCTTCTTCTTGTCTGATTGCTATAGCTAGGACTTCCAGAACTATGTTCAATAAGAATGGTGAAAGTGGGCACCCCTGCCTGGTTCCTGATGTTCAGGGGATTGCTTTTAATTTTTGTCCATTTAGTATGATGTTTGCTGTGTGTTTGTCGTAGATGGCCTTTATTGTGTTAAGGAATGTTCCTTGTATTCCCACTTTACTGAGAGTTTTGAGCATGAATGGGTGCTGGATTTTATCAAATGCCTTTTCTGCATCTATTGAAATTATCATGTGATTTTTGTCCTTCCTTTTGTTTATGTGATGAATCACATTGATTGATTTGCGAATATTAAACCAGCCTTGCCTCTCCATAATAAATCCCACCTGATCATGGTGTATGATTTTTTTCATATATTGCTGGATCCGGTTGGCTAATATTTTGTTGAGAATTTTAGCATCTAAATTCATCAGGGATATAGGCCTATAATTTTCTTTCTTTGTGTTGTCTTTGCCTAGTTTTGGGATCAGAATTATGCTCATCTCATAAAACGAGTTTGGAAGTCTTCCTTCCTCTTGAATTTTTTGAAATAGCTTGAGGAGGACAGGAGTTAGTTCTTCTTTGAATTTTTGATAAAATTCACTTGTAAAGCTATCAGGCCCAGGACTTTCCTTTTTTGGGAGTTTTTTGATAACTGTTTCGATCTCATTTGTTGTAATTGGTTTGTTTAGGTGTTCTGATTCTTCCAGATTGATTTTTGGAAGATTATATGATTCTAGAAATTTTCATTTTACCTAGGTTGTCTAATATTTTGGCATAGAGTTCTTCATAGTATTTTCTTACAATACTTTGTATTTCTGTTGTGTCAGTTGTTATTTCTCCACTCTCACTTCTAATTTTATTTATTTGAGTCCTCTCTCCTTTTTTTCTTGGTGAGTCTAGTTAAAGGTTCATCAATCTTGTTTACCTTTTCAAAGAACCAGCTACTGGTTTCATTGATCCTCTGTATTGTTTCCTTAGCCTCTATGTCATTTATTTCCACTCTGATCTTTATTATTTCCTTCCTTCTACTAGTCCTGGACTTTATTTGCTGTTGTTTCTCTAGTTCTTTTAGATGCAGGGTCAGGTTGCTTATTTGAGCTCTTTCTAGCTTCTGATGGTATGCCTGTGAACTTCCCTGTCAGAACTGCTTTTGCTGTGTCCCATAAATTTTGAGTTGATGTATGTTCAATATCATTGGTTTCTAGAAACTTTTTTATTTCTTCTTTGAACTCATTGTTAATCTATTCATTATTTAATAACATGCTATTTAGTTTCCAAGTGTAAAGTTTTTTTCAGTTTTTCTTTTTTGGTTAATTTCTAGTTTCATGGCATTGTGATCAGAGAAAATGCTTGATATGATTTCAATCTTCTTAAATTTGTTGAGACCACTTTTGTGTCCTAACATGTGGTATATCCTAGAGAATGTACCATGAGTGCTTGAAAAGAGTGTATATTCTACTGCTTTAGGGTGAAAAGTTCTGAAGATATCTATTAAATCAAGTTGATCTAGTGTATTCTTTAAGTCTGCTGTTTCTTTATTAATTTTCTTTCTTGAGGATCTATTCAGTGATGTTAGTGGGATATTGAAATCCCCTACTATGATAGTATTGCTGTTAATCTTGCCCTTTATATCCATCAAAGTCTGCTTTATGTATGTCAGGACTCCTATGTTTGGTGTGTAGATATTTATAATAGTTATATCTTCCTGTTGAATTGTTCCCTTTATCATTATGTACTGTCCTCCTGTATCTCTTACTACAACCTTTGTTTTAAAGTCCATTTTGTCAGATATAAGTATTGCTACCCAGCTCTTTTTTCATTTCCATTTGCATGAAATATTTTTTTCCATCCTTTAACCTTCAGTCTATGTGCATCTTTTGTTTTAAGGTGGGTTTCTTGTAGACAGCATATGTATGGGTCCTGACTTTTTATCCACGCAGCTACCCTATGTCTTTTCATCAGATCATTTAATCCATTTACATTTAAGGTAATTATTGATATGTAGTTGTTTATTGCCATTTTATTCTTTAAAGCTGTATTCTTCTTTTGCTATATTCTTTTCCCCCTTTGAACTGTTCACAACAGGCCCCTTAGCATCTCTTGCAGAATTGGTTTGGTTTTAATGAATTTCTTGTGGGTTTTTTTTTTGTCTAGGAAGCTCTTTATTTCTCCTTCAATTGTAAACATTAGCCTTTCTGGATAAAGTAGTCTTGGTTGTACGTTCTTATTCTGCATTACTTTGAATATATCTTTCCATTCCCCTCTGGCCTCAAGTGTTTCTGTTGAGAAGTCGGATGCTATTCTTATGGGGGCTCCTTTGTAGGTGATAGCCTTTATTTCTCTAGCAGCTTTTAAAATTTTTTCTTTATCACTTAGCTTTGGTATTTAACTATGATGTGTCTTGGTGCAGATTTCTTTGCGTTTCTCTTTAATGGAGTTCTGTGTGCTTCTTGAATGTGTGAAACGTTTTCCAGCCTTAATTTAGGGAAGTTTTCAGCTATTATTTGATTGAACAAAGTTTCTATTTCTTGTTCTTTCTCTTCATCTTCGGGAACCCTTATGACGCAAATGTTATTTCTTCATGTTGTCACAGAGCTCCCTTAGAGTTTCCTCACATTTTTTGAGTCTCTTTTCTTTTTTCTTCTCTGCTTCTGTGCTTTTGTTTATTGTGTCCTCTAACTCACTGATTCGATCCTCAGCTTCATCCATCCTGCTTTTAATTCCTTCCATTGTGGTCTTCACTTCTTATACTGTATTTGTCATTTCTGTCTGATTCTTTTTTATTATTTCAATTTCCTTTTTATACTTGTTATCTCTTTATTTAGGTGTTCATAATGACTATCCATTGTTGCTCTAAGCTCTTTGAACATCCCAACTATCATTATTTTAAACTCTGCATCTGGTAGTTTGGTTATATCTGGTTCATTCAGGTCCTTCTCTGGGGATTTCTCTTGATTCATTTGGGTTGCATTTCTCTGCCTGCCAATTTTGTCTCTGTATAAGAATGGTGTGGCCACTGGAGTTCAATGGGTGTTGCCTCTGAGTTCTCTAGGTGTGGTCTGTCTGCAGGCCCACCATTCCCTCTGCCACTGCCTAGGGTGTTTGATTTGGGCATTGCCGGCGCCGGCCCACTGCTGCTGTTGTTGTGATTTCAATCTATTTTTTTAATAATGATAGTCCATTAAAAAGATCATTTTCAGAAATATTACTACATGGTAAATTTTGAGTGGGTCAGAGGGATCAGGTTACACAGTCCTGAAACCAATGCCGGAGCGGCATAAGTGGGCGAAAGCAGGCAGGGCAGTGCCGCCCGCTGGAGAGTGAGCAGCTTGCACCTCTCAGAGCCTGGAGCCACACGCCAGCATCCAGGATGCAGGCCTATGGGTAGTTAGGGGACTTGACAGCCGCTGCCCTAGCAGGTACGTCCTCCCAGAAGTTCTTTGTTTTCGGTCGCCCAGGGCAGCCAGCTCTTGCGGCATTGCATGCGCTTCCAGGTCGAGGCGGGGTCTCCTCGCCGAAAACCGTATATTCCCTTCCCATTCTCCCACCGTTCCCTAGCTTTTCGTGCACTCTTCCCAAAAATCAGGACTTTTTTAAAACGCCGCAGGACGTGGGACAAATTGTTAAAAATTGGGACTGTCCCGCCAAAAGTGGGACATCTGGTCACCTTAATTAGAAAGGATGAATTTAAAATCCTGTAGTCCTGACTTTGAATTGAGGATATATTTTGTCTTTAAAAATAAAATGTTGCGCCTGACCTGTGGTGGCGCAATGGATAAAAGCGTCGACCTGGGAACACTGAGGTTGCCAGTTCAAAACCCTGCACTGGTCTGGGCAAATATGGGAGTTGATGCTTCCAGCTCCTCCCCTCTTTCTCTCTTTCTCTCTCTCTCTCACTCTGTGTCTCCTCTCTAAAATGAATAAAATAAAAAGAAATTAAAAAAAAAAAAGAATGCAGCCTCTGCCCTCAGGGGGGCTTTCTTTAAAAAAAAAAAAAATGTTGCCTAAGCAGTGGGGGTGGTGTTAGAGGGAAGAGGGAAGGAGAGAATGAAAGGGATTATAAAGAGGCCTGAAGAAATTTTGGGTTGATATGTATGTTCACTATTTTAATTGTGGTGAAAGGTTCACAGATATAGACACACTATACACCCACTTTAAATATGTGCAGTTTCTTTCATGTCATACCTCAGTAAAGCTATTTAAAAAAAACAGAAACAAAACTGTTTCCTAATTCTGTTCATTGAAATTACCTAGAAATAAAGACTGACTCAGTAACAACGACCCAGACTGTGGTCTTGAAATGCTATTTGCACTGAAAGGACCCAGTGATCCTTGAAGAAGTGTCAAGGCCAAGAAAAAATCATGAGGTGAACATGGAACTTCTTGACATTCTAGACAGCAAGAAAGCTGCTTCTGAGAGCCCACTTTTCCTTAGCACCTTCCACTCCAGCAGAACCACTTGTAGCTCCCTAAATAAGCCTCTGTGTTCCCTTGTCCAGTGCAAATCTCTTCTATCCTTCCAGCCCCAATTAAGGGTTACTCCCTCTGTGAGGATTCCCAGGGAGAGGTCTACTTTGTTCCCAAATGTGTATTTGTATAATTGCTCTTATCTTGCCATGTGTGTGACTGTCTATTTCTATATCTATTTTCCCTAGTAGACTCATTATTTTTCTTTCCTGAATAATTTGTCATTTTAAAAAACTTACTGTCATTTTAAAAAACTTACTTAAAAAACTTACTTACTTATATGTGGACTTACTGAAAGATATAAGAAATTGTGAAAACTAATTGTCAAAATTACTAATTCGTTACTAATTGACAAAAAAGTTCTGGCTCACCATGCTCTATATCTAGGACAGAAAAGTAGCATTTTGCCAGGCAGGATTTCTTTTTTCCTGTAGTAGCTTTTATAAGTCTTTTATGGCTTCTGAGTTTTGTCATACTTAAAGAGATTTTTCTTATACTGAGGAAATAAAAAATTGTCTCATATTTTCTTCTAGCACTTTTGTAATTTTATTGCTCAGATTTAATTTCTTGATCTATTTGGAAGTTATTTTGGCACAAGGTGTGAAGTATGGTTCCAATTTTATTTTTCTTCCAGATGGCTAACTAGTTGTTCCAACACCATTCATTGGAGTTATTTCCCCACTGATTTGAAATATCATCTTCCTTATATTCACAGTTTTTGTACAATATGAAAGGTGTCTTTTTCTTTTGAATGGAAAGATCTTCATATATACTTTTAACAACTCCAGGATTTTTGTTTTTTTTTTAAAAAAAAAACTTTAAAAGTTGTATGTAACCATCAATATCTTATTCAAACAAGATTTTTATCCTCACTTCACGGATTTGTTATTACCAAGTTCATTTCAGTTTCTTTAAGTGTACTGCACACAACCTTCAAATATTTTGAACTTTTCTCTCTCCCAGCTGTCACTACACCAAATCACATATGTTGTATTTCCCTAAATCATCTTGCTGTGCTCTTTGCAGCTCTTCTGTACAGTTGATGTCTCCATCTAACAAGTTGCTCGAAAAATCACTAGAATTATTTTAGGTGAATCCTCAAAGTGAAAGCTTTATTTCTATACACTTCAGCCCAAAAATGGACATTAATTTCCATTTAACCTGAAGGACAGGCTGTGTTTCTGGAAAATATGGCAGTTATTTGTTGGCTCTTTAAACAATCCACCCGAGGAAGAGGAAATGTCCTACAAAATACCAACTGCTATTGTGGGATTTTTTTTCTATTTATTTCAACAAAATAATTCAGACACTGAAGAATAAGGGTCAACCTGTATTACGTCTTGAACCCAGAAACTGTTTGCACAGATATTCATCCAAGATACATCATAGCCTCCACCTCAACAGATACCCTCAACAGATGCTCTTTCAAATATTTCATGACTCTCAGCAGTCAGTCTCCATTTAAGGGGAGGAGGATGACACTGTCAGAGACAGCTCCGTTGGTATGAAACTTGGCCTAAAACTTCTATTTAAAAACTGGACCAAAATATGTTTGGCTTCTGTTGTCTATTTGAAATTTCAAGTTAAGACTAAGAGAAAATTACTCTCCCTCCTTCCTGAATGGGCCTTGAGTGCCTCACTCGCAGACTAGAATGTGGTAAATGGTAAGAGAATCACAAAGAAGAAATAAATGAAGAACGCTGAGGTATTAGTGAAACCAGGTATGAAAGTCAGGTATAGAAAACTGGGAGTGAAAAGGAAAGCCTTGAGCAGGGGAGGAAAGAGCCCCCCATATTCGTCCTCCTAACCCCTGAGTTCTGAATTGCGGTAAGTCTTCTACACGTCATCTGTCTCCATTCAACCACCTCCATTAGGATTCCTCCTCTGCCTTGAGGTTTTCTATTTCATGTCCCCTTCCCAGCGGTCTCTCTTCCATCTCAGAACTGCCACTACTACTACCTTAGGGTCCTCCTTCTAATACATAGTAGTCCATCTTCACCTCCACTCCCTCCTCAGTACCTGAGCCCCTCGGGCCCCGCCCTACCCCTCGCTCTCGGGCCCGCCAACGCCCAATTCGCCCCCTTGTGCCCCGCCCCTCGCCTCAGCCCCGCCCCCCTTGGTCTGACAGTCTACGCCTTGCGCGCGCCCAAACTCCTGCGGTTGGAACCAAACCTTCAGGTCAGCGACGCCTGAGGCGACAGTCTCCGAGTTCTGATTCCCAGTCAGAATCTCTGAAGACTGGAAAGCGTGGATTGGGGGTGGAAGGGATTCACCTTGAAGACCTCGGGAGAGTCTGGGTACGAGCGGGGTTTGTAGCAAAAGCGAAGCCTGTGAAGAATCTGAGGGGAAACGCCAAGGTTCCTTTCTTTGGTAATGCGTGGTGGTCGTTGTGGGCCCTCGGCTGGTGGCTTCGTGCGTTCCCCCTTAGTCCCGGGAGGGAATCTCGGTGATCTCAAGGGAGTCCCAGCGTTCTAATGGTAGAGCAAGTCGGACTTCAGTATTGAAGAGGCCCTCTTAGCCTCCTTATGATGGAATCTGGTGTCAGGACAACGTCCGGCTGCCGACCAGGCCTCCTTGAGGGGCGACCCGAACCGTACGCCGCCGCGATAGCGCACAGCATGGGGCACCCGCGACTGAGATCTGGGAGCTGCCCAGCTGTTGAACCCATCAGTTGCTTCTTGAGAAATAGAGCAATTTTTTAATTTATCCAAGGAAGAATGGGTGATTTTTTTTTGGCAATGTGGAATTTTGGGTAATTACATACGATTAACTGAGGGACAGTATTCCAGAAGATTCCATTTACAGTTTCATTTGTCTTGGTTACCGTATTTCCCCATGTATAAGACGCACCCCCCAACCCCGGGAAAATTTGGAGTCTAGAAACTGGGTGTGTCTTATATAGTGGTTGTAGATTTTTTTACTTACATTTCCTGCTTTTTCGCGCTTGTTTTTGCGCTCATTGTTGAAGACAGAGATTCATCATCAGACACAGATGAAGACAAGCTAATGGATGGGAATTTTGATAGTGATGAGAAGTTGTATAAATTTTATGATGAATAAAACTTGAGTTCAATAACTTTATGTAATTTTTCTTTTTCAAATTTCGGGCCCCAAAATTAAGGTGCGTCTTCGACATGGGACTGCCTTATACATGGAGAAATACGGTACTTTGTGTTTAGATGTATAGGTGATAGCAACCTTACCTCTGTTTTAGCAATCTGTTCCCCTTTTGTTGGGTCCCAACTCCTGACTTTAATATTAAGCGAGGAGGTGGAATAGACCAAGGAGACTAATTACTTGGGCCATGTTTTATACTAATGAACATAGTCATGGCTTATAAATTCCTGAGGTCTTAAAACAATTACAACAGTGTTAAACCAAAGACTATTTGATTCTGTTTATTGGCCCTAATATTATTTAATATTGGGTAGCCACCATAATTTTAAATCTTAAAACCACAGAACTAGTAAATATAAAATACATCTAATGTTTCTACGAAGCAAAAGATATATGTTATAGGAGAGCCCATTAATAATTAGCAGGAAGACATTCATATTTTATGAGAAAAATAAAATCTATTTATTGAGGGTGGACTAAGTTCTAGGAGCCAGGGAGGATGCAGGAAGGACATAAGATCAAAGTTCATAGAGTGCTGTTAACATAAACCTGAAAAGTTAAAAAGCAATATGCAATTCTAAACATTCCAAGAAAATAAGACATTATTAGACTGGTATGACAGTTATGCTATGGGAAATCAAAAGATATTATAAAAATGATGACTTTTGAGGAGAGAGAGAAGAAACTAAGTCACCCACCCCCACACACACTCACAAAATAAATAATGCTACATGCTCAGCAGAAAGAAGATAGGCCGGCCGAGTCATTTCAAACTAAATGATTCTCTAATTGTCCTTCTGGTCCTTGGTGACTTTGAAATAAAATCAATGAGGTCTCTGGGTAAAGGATTTTGTATTATATAATCTATGACTATTTCTTAAATAATATTTATTTTCCCAGAATTGCTTATTTTTCTGCTGCTCATCTTTCAATATGAAGGAGGATCAAGTTGTGCAGGAGGAACCAGGATTCCAAGATGAAGAGGTATCGGCAAGAATATTGAAAGATACGTAGACATTCAGCCATGGCTCACAGCCATGTTCCTTCTCTGCCAGCTACTATTTTTAGAAACTGAATAGAACTAAAACAATTCTAGAGAGAGGCAATATTTCAAATATGCAACAACTTGTTTGGCAAGGGGTGCTAAGATTAGCTACTTAGCAAAGACATGAAATTATTTTAATAACTTAACAACTGGTATGGCCATACTGGTTCCTATGCATACTGGTACCAAATAGCAGAGAAAGAAGTGCAAGGTCCTGTGGGGAAGAAGATTGAGAAAACATATTTAAAAATAGGTTCAGTGTTGCTACTACTACCCATCATGAAAGCTGGAACGCCTACTAGTGGGAGGTACGGATAAGGTTGACCAGCACTGCAAAAGTGGCCATTTTTTATAAAAAGTTTGAAGATATCTGCGACTCCTTAGGGTAAAGGTCTTAAACAGTTGGGCCATGACAAAAGTATTGAATTTCCCTGCCCTTTTGAGGTTGGCTATTCTGAGTATGTAGCAATGTGTTTGTAAAGCATTATCCTACATCTGTCTGGAGAAGTGGAATTTGAGGAATTTTGAGTAACTTAAGTCCTTTAAAAGATGTAAAATAGTTGGATATGAAGAATCAAAACTCCATTTTTTTTTCTGTCCATCTCCTTTAGGAATCTTTGTTTCAAGACATTGACCTGTTACAAAAACATGGAATTGTAAGTATTTTTTCAATGCTGTGTCAAATTGTCAAATTCAGAGTTGCTCAGCCTTGACCATATTGAACATTTAGAACTGGGCAATTTTTTTGTTGTGGGGAGCTGTCCTGTGCATTTTAGAATGTTTAGTAGTATCCCTGGCTCCTAAGTACTCTGTGAATGCTAGTAGCACATCTCTAGTTATGACAACTAAAATTTATCCAGACACTGTCAAGTGTTTCCAGGGAACAGAATTGCCCCCATTTGAGAACCACTGGTTCAACTGGAGGTATTCAGAGCTGTCAACATCTACTGTCTTCATCAGCAGAAAATTCAGTTCTATGTCAGGTGATTCAAGTAAATGTTTACAGAAATACAGTCTTCAGGTAACAAACTAAATGAATTTCAACAGCAATCAGTTGATAGTAAAACTTCTCTTACATTATCTTTTGAAACCTCATACTTTATCTCTTTCAGTTGGATTTATAAAATAAGAGCAAGAGAAAATTCTGGTCCTTTGGTTATATAGTATTTTGCATTCTCCAAGGGTAGACAAAGGAAAAAATTCTTTAAAATTTTTAAAAGAACATATTGGTAATGAAGTTCTGCAGAAGGAAGGAGTTGAACTGAGGGGTGAATGTGTGATAAATTTGCTAGCTTTTCTACCGACGGACTTTTCTTTTGAATTCCTTATTACATTGCCGTGATCTCACTAACATTCTTGGGAAATCAGGGCACAGCCAGAACATTTGGCAGTGTGCTGGGTGTGTTCTACTCGGATATTTCCAGAACATTTGGCTACATGGTGGGTGGGTTCCAACTGGTTGCTTGTATAAAATTGGCATCGTTGTGGAAGGAGATGGACACAAAAGCACATGACATAGTATGGGAGTTTTGTAGGCTGGTATTTTAGCAATCTGCTCCATTCTTTCATTTATAGAACGTGGCTGACATTAAGAAACTGAAGTCAGTAGGAATCTGTACCATCAAAGGGATACAAATGACAACAAGGAGAGCCCTGTGCAATGTCAAAGGGCTCTCAGAAGCAAAAGTGGACAAGATTAAAGAGGCAGCCAACAAACTTATTGTAAGCAAAATCCTTCTTTGTTATTTAAGCTTAGCAGAACCCTGTGAGTCTCTGTGGCCTTTCTCATTATGAATACTAGAAACTATTGTGGGAGCTCTGAATTCCTGTATGTAGATCACATTATATCACTCTCCCCTTTTTATCATTTCAGTGATAAAAAAGAAAGGAACAGTAATTAATTTCTACAAGATTGAGGCAGGGGTTGAGACCTGGAATACTATGAAGATAATTATTTTTACCAAAACTTTTCTTTCTGTATTTCTTTATATTTCTTTTTCTTTGTTTTTCTCTGCCTTTTCTTCTCCTTTTTATTTTTATTTTTTACATTCTTCCTAATTTTAATTAATTAATTAATTAATTAATTAATTAGTTTTATTAAGTGAGAGGGTAAGACACAGGGAGGCAGGCAGAGAGACAGACTTCTGCGCACGCCCCACTGGGATCCATCCAACAAGTCCACTAGGGAGAGATGCTCTTTCCATTTGGAGCCACTGCTTTGTTGCTTGGCTACCGAGCTATTCTAGCTCCTGAGGTGAAGTCACAGAGCCATCCACAGCACCCAGGGCCAAGTCGCTGGAACCACGAGAGAGAGAGAGAGAAGGGGGAAGGAGTGGAAAGGCAGATGGTTGCTTCTCCTGTGTGCCCTGACCAGGAATCGAACCTGGGACTTCCATACGCCAGGCTGATGCTTCTTCCTCATTTTTAGATTCCTCATTTACGTCTATGGCTATTGTAAGAAATATGTCTACGGCTCAGCACCGAAGAAGTTACTCTCTCCTGGTATAGACCAGTTGATACGAGAGCATTGGGTTAGACTAACAGAGGCTGGGTCTATTTGTGTGCAGTTGAGACAGATATGATCAAGGATATGCTCACTGTAGCAGTTGAGCTAAAGCTGAGCTAAATTCATACCTTATAACTGGGCCCACAGACTGTGAAAGGTCCATGCAGCTGACAGGTTCCAAGCAAAAACATATGCTTTTATTCCAGCTTTTGTGTTGATCTTTTGGGGCCACTGAACCTAGGCAGGGTGGCTAAAGAGGCTGTGTTTTTCACCATGATTTTGTGCTACCTTCAGAAATAAATGAACTATATAGTTTATATCAAATAATGATCGTGATAACCAAGTATGTAGTTTTTGGCAGCATTTGAAATTAAAACCATGATCTTATACTCTTTTTAAACCTTTTGTCTTCCTGTAGGAACCAGGATTCTTGACTGCATTCGAGTATAGTGAGAAGAGGAAGATGGTTTTCCATATCACCACTGGGAGCCAGGAATTTGAGTATGTATCTCATAAAACACTCTATTTTTCTCTATCTGCCTATTGTTTCTACTGGAAGTAGTTTTTCTTTTCCTCAAAAGGCAACTGAAGCAAATAAATTCTAAACTGCTTGTAGAAACAGGATTAAATTTCTTACAAGAAATTCAGATCCAAAATATAGTTTCTGAATCAACCTGTATTAATCTACAAATCATTTTTAAAATTAGTTCAACTTATCATTTTCTTTCTCCTAATATCTATTTCTCATGTTTCTCAGTATATTTTTTAAAAATTAAATATTCAATTGATTTTAGAAACAGCCCCAGGCTCTGGCAAGTTTGCTCAGTGGGTTAAGAGCGTCATCCTGAAACAACAAGGTTGCTAGTTCAATTCCCAGTCAGGACACACATGGGAAGCAACCAAAAAATGCAGGACTGCCTGACTAGGCAGTGGCGCAGTGGATAGAGTGTTGGACTGGGATGTGGAAAACCCAGGTTCGAGACCCCAAGCTCGCCAGCTTGAGCGTGGGCCCATCTGGCTTGAGCAAAAGCTCGCCAGCTTGGCCCAAGGTCGATGGCTCCAGCAAGGGGTTGCTGGGTCTGCTGAAGGTCCGTGGTCAAGGCACATGTGAGAAAGCAATCAATGAACAACTAAGGTGTCGCAATGGCAACGAAAAACTAATGATTAATGCTTCTCACCTCTCTCCATTCCTGTATGTCTGTCCCTATCTATCCCTCTCTCTGACTCTCTCTCTGTCCCTGTAAAAAAAAAAATAAAAAAAAATGCAGGACTGAGTGTAACAACAAATGCTTCCCTTGCCCCTCCCCTCTCTCCCCCTTCCTCTCTCTGTCTTTCTAAAAAATATCAATAAAAATTAAGCCCTGGCTGGATAGCTCAGTTGATTGGAGTGTCGAAGGTTGTTGGTTCAATTCCCCAATCAGGGTACATACAGGAGCAGCTCAATGTTCCTGCCTCTCTCAAAAAAGAGAAAGAAAGAAAGAAACATAGTCCCAACACAATTTGAAAAACCCATTTAATAATAATACCATTTATTCAATTGGGTTCTAAAGAACAGAACTGAGACATAGGCCTATATAGCCCATTTCCTATTGGTTCCCAGAAGTAAGAACAGTAGAGCTTACAAGTTGTTTTGTTGATCCACCAGCCCACACATAGTAGCACCTGTGATCTAAACAGGTGAAGTGTATTTCTTCAGCCAGGAATTCCTGTTCATATTGACTAGATAGATAGATAGATAGATCTACAGATAGATGTAGAAGAAATGATATTAGGCCTGACCAGGCGGTGGCATAGTGGATAGAGTGTCAGATTGGGATGCGGAAGACCCAGGTTCGAGACCCTGAGGTCGCCAGCTTGAGCGTGGGCCCATCTGGCTTGAGCAAAAGCTCACCAGCTTGGACCCAAGGTCGCTAGCTCCAGCAAGGGGTTGCTCGGTCTGCTGAAGGCCCGTGGTCAAGGCACATGTGAGAAAGCAATCAATGAACAACTAAGGTGTCACAATGGCAACGAAAAACTAATGATTGATGCTTCTCACCTCTCTTCGTTCCTGTCTGTCTGTCCCTATCTATCCTTCTCTCTGACTATCTCACTGTCCCTGTAAAAAAAGAAAGAAAGAAATGATATTAGCACTTTCTCCTCTCTTATTATCTCTATTTCTGTTCCTGTACTAATGCTTGCCTTTTATTTCCAGTAAGTTGCTAGGAGGTGGAATTGAAAGCATGGCAATCACAGAAGCGTTTGGAGGTAGGCAGAACTTTAACATTTTGTTACTGGAAAAAAATACACAGACACACACACACATATAATTAAATAAACAAAGAAACCCTCATTCACTGCTGGTGGGAATGTAAACTAGGACAGCCATTGTGGAAGAAGGTATGGTGGTTCCTTAAAAATTAAGAATAGAACTACCATATGACCCAGCAATTCCTCTGCTGCATGGGTGCCCACACTTTTTCAGCTTGCGAGCTACTTATAAGATGACCAAGTCAAAATGATCTACCTACAATAAAAATGCAAAACATAAATTTATTTCTTCTATATTATCATTATTTAAGTTACTATTATTACTATTTAATATTGTGTATTCTTCTTTCACCTTTCTCCTTCTCAGCTCTCTTTTTGGAGGAAAGTCAATGTCATAGTTTTTATGAACAGTCCGAAAAAGCAGCTCCACATTTCCCTTCTTTGGAATAGCAATGGCACACAGACAGATGAGGCAAATGCACTTAGAATATGACATAGTGGAAAAAATCCCCTCCCATTCTGTATGAAAGTGGTAGGTTTTAGGTTTCTTACTCGGACCAGCTACGGCACTCATTTTTATACCCTTTGTTGTATTTAGTTTAAATAAATTAAAGGCAATCTACGCAGAAATGTAACTGAACAAGTTAGCGCAGTTTAACGCACATGCGTAGGGTGTCAAAAATTCAGACGTCAGATTGGCTACCCTATATGCCAATCAAAAGACAAATGTCTTTTTAATGTCATGCGATCTACCCACACTTCCTTCGCGATCGACCAGTAGATCGCGATTGATGTATTGAGCACCCCTGCTCTACTGGGTAGCTACCAAAAAAACTCAGAAACATTGGTATGCAAAGACACATGCACCCTCATGTTCATCGCAGCATTATTCACAGTGGCCAAGACATGGAAACAATGAAAGTGTCCTTCGATAGAGGATCTGATAAAGAAGATGTGGTACATATATATATACACACAATGGAATACTACTCAGCCATAAGAAATGATGACATATTGCCTTTTACAACAACATGGATGGACCTTGAGAACATTATACTAAGTGAAATAAGTAAATCAGGAAAAGCTAATAACTATATGATTTCACACATAGGTGGGATATAAAAATGAGACTCATGGACATAGATCAGTGGTTCTCAAAATTTTGAAGTCGGGGCACATTTAAAATCCTACAAATAATTGCAGGCGTACTATATACAAATTTCTGAGAAATATGTTAAAATAATCAAGTCAAATATTAAAGAAAAAATATCAAGTCTAAACATGTTTTTATGGTAATTAAATGAAATAAATACGACAAAATTAAATTTATTCTGACATTAGAAAACATTTTTTTTTAAAGAAAACTTTTTATCAGGGCATTCATTACAACTTTTCCAGAACAAATATCATTTGCAAAAATTGTACAAGCCAACTTTTCAGTAAATATTAGCATTTAGCAATGCTTTCTTTAGCTGAAATGTTGTTTCAATTGGAAAAACCATTTCTGGTTACTAAAAATAATCAAAAGCCTCATTGAATTTCATTTGCTTTTAAAATGCCATAAGTCTTAAGCTAAACAGTATGTTAAGTAGAAAAGCACTGATTTTTAAACAGTTTGGTATACTATTTCTGTGGTTTATATATACATGTACCATATTTCCCCATGCATAAGACACACTCTTTTCTGAAAAATTTGGGGTCTTAAAACTGGGTGTGTCTCATACAGTTGTAGATGTTTTTTACTTGTATTTCCCACTTTTTTGCGCTTGTTTTTGTGCTCATTGTTGAAGACGGTGATTCGTCATCAGACACAGATGAGGACAAGCTAATGGATGGGAGTTTTGACAGTGATGAGTTGTTATGAATTTTATGAATAAAATGAGTTCATTAACTTTCAGGCCCCCAAATTAAGCTGCATCTTATACATGGGGGAAATACAGTATTACCTGGTTTCTTTTATAGGAAACCTGACCAGAAGCTTATCATATTAAGCATTGTAAAATTAAAGGCAAGAGCTCATCACCTTTCAACAACAAAAAAAATATGGAACGCTTCACGAATTTGCGTGTCATCCTTGCGCAGGGGCCATGCTAATCTTCTCTGTATCGTTCCAATTTTAGTATATGTGCTGCCGAAGCGAGCACAGAAAACATTTTTATGTTACATTTTTTGAGTTATGCTTTTTAGAATTTGTAAAAGAGGAGTTAAAAAATAAACAACAAAAAAGTTATCTTTTTGTATATATAGATCCATTCTTAGTAAGATTTAGTAAATTCGGCACGTCCCGGCACGAATGTGTTAAGTTTTTTATTCTTGTGTTTATGAGAAACATGAGCCTAATGTGTCCTAGCGATTTCTTCAATGTTTGGGCATATATTTGAAAAGCAAACTCTCATTTCCTCATCAATACATTGAAGAATTCCTCTCTTTTTACTCTTAATTGTGTTGAGTGCAGAAAACCTCCACCATACATATCATCTTAACTTTACACCAAACATAGGATAGAAGAAACTTGCCTCCCGTCTTTCCGGAGAACATGGGGGGTAGTATAAACAATCCAGCACACAGCTTAACAGCCTTTTGCAACCTAATCAAGCAAGTGAGTTGGGGGGTTGGGCAGACAATTCCCCACACCTCTGTCCCCCAAAAATCTAAACTTCAAAAACCCTGTTGATTTTTTGGTCCCCAACAGGCACATATTTCTCTGTAATACCCTGGCGCACACTTTGAGAACCACTGACATAGATAAAAGTGAAGTGGTTACCAGGGGGGAGGGTGGGAGAGGAAATGGAGTAAAGAGGGACAAATATACAGTGATGGAAAATGATTTGACTTTGGGTGATGGGCACATAGTACAATTAACAGTTCAAATGCTTTAGAAATGTTTACTTGAAACTTATGTACTCTTATTGATCAATGTCAACCCATTGAATTTAATTTTCTAAATAAAAAGTATTTTTTAAAAACAGCCAATAGTTAATTGTATCTAATTTGGAACTTATGAAATATCAATTAACATTTTTAAAATGTATTTCAACATTAATAGATGGGTCTTAATATTGGTGTTTTTCATTATTTTTACCTCTTACTCCTATAGAAGAAAATAGAATTCTTTTCACATTCCTTCAAAAGGTAGTTGAATAATGAAACAGATTTTATTTCTAAGAAATGCATGTTGAATGAACATAGAAAGTAGATTTTTCTCTTCCCTATTTATATCCTCTATTTTTCTTCAAAACTATTTATGAGTAACTATATTTTATACTGTGCCTGACAATTCCAGTATTGGCTGTCTTGGGGGAATTAATCTTTTGTTTTGTTGATGTTTCTTTTGACTTAGAGAAATAAATCTCATTTTCATTATTTCTGTTTTTTATTCTCTCAGTCTTAGTGGCTTATCATCTTATGTATTTATTAATATTTGTGAGATTATTGCTTGATTTTATCTGTGGGAGTTCCGTGGGCCTAAACTGGTAAGTGGGCAGGTTTTCCTCCACAGAGAATTTGCATTATTGGTAGCTAGGACATGCCACCAGTCTGAGACTACTTTAGCTCCCCTTTGAGGATCTCAGTTCAGTGGGAGAACCCCAGGCTTTCCTTCCTATGGTAGGGTCTTAAAATTTCATTCATGTAATTATTCCTAAGGGAAACTTAGTTTAACTTAATTTTCATCTAAAGGACAGTTATGTGAAGAAATATATTAAAAATTATTTTTACTGCTGGTATTCATATATACAGAATCCATTCACAATGTGGTGGTACTTTATGTGTGAGATTTGATAGTTGGAAAATAACACTATAGTGTGAGGTCATATTTTATTCTTTATGAAAATATCTAAAACATAACTGTCTTGTTTTTGTTTTCTGTATTTCACAGAATTTCGTACTGGAAAAACCCAGCTCTCTCATACCCTCTGTGGTAAGGATACAGTACAATGACAATAATAATCATAGCTAGCACTTACTAATCTAATTCGTGCCTGGAACTTTATATAATGTTATGTAATCTGAACAAATTTACAAGGAAATTAAGTCTCAGAGAAGTTAAATAAACTGCCCACTCACAGATACTGGAGCTAGTTTTTACATGATGCTTGAGGTGATGTGCTGCATTCTGAACAGCTGGGTGGCAGGGGGACAAGGTAGACAGGTATATGAGTATGTTGATGGGGAGTGGCTTGCACTGACTCACTTGTTCTCATTCTATCTTTCCTATGTCATATCTTCAAGAATGTCATAAAATCTATTGAGGCCTAGAATCCCTATTTTCCATGGAATAAGGTTGGCCCTAAGAAAAACTTAAAAACAATTCTTTCTAAAACAAAGTAAGGAAAAAAACCTCCTTTTATACAAAGACATTACTGTGCATTTCTTTGACTTAAGTGGAAGAAGCATGGCAAAGTGGTTATGAAGTTGATTCTAGAATCAAAATACTGAGCTCTAGTCATGGTTATACTATTAATAGCTGTGTGACTTGGGTGAGTTGCTTCACCTTTCTAATTGTCCCCAGCAGTAAAGTAGGAATAATGATAATGCTAAATTTAGAGTTGTTTTGAAAAATAAATGAAATAATACATGTACCTAATATAAAGTAATTCCTTAATATAAGCTACTACTACATATAAAGAAAATGCATTTTAAAATTTGACATAAATTAATCCAAAGGTTGCTTAAATGAATTATATAACATAAGTTATAGTTGTGATTATTTCTTATAGGAAGGAAATTAGTAAATTCTACCTCTATTATAAGAACTAGCTTTCATGAATATCTTGCATTGTGAGAAATATTGACATTCTTTGTTGAATTACTGTTTTGCTGGCAGAATACTTATAATTTTGTCACTGGTTTATAATAAAAAATATAACATGTTGTTTAGAAACTAAAAGATTGTGGTTCCTTGCTAGCTTGATTTAGAACTGAAATCAGCAAAAATCCCATGTTACTTTATAGATTCATTTGTATAAAGTTTATTCACTCCTGTTAATATTAATTAACTTTTAATTGTTTCTTAGTGACAGCTCAACTTCCAGGAGCAGGTGGCTACTCAGGAGGAAAGATTATCTTCATTGATACAGAAAATACTTTGTAACCTTTTTATTTAAACAAGTTGCTAACTTAGTAGTGTGATATAGTAATGTTACTATAACAGAGTTTGTTTGAACTATGTCATTTTTGTAATCATTTTGTAATCCAGCAAAAAATGAGAAAAGCCAAGGGGGAAACAATTGCTAGTGAAGGTCTCAAATCACTTTTTATTTTAAAATATTTCATTTCTTTGAATGAAACATTTTAAATAAAATTTGGTGTGAAATTGACCAAACAAATACATGAGAGGAAATTACATTTTATTCATTTTTAATCATCTTCTCCAAATATTTTATTTGCAACTAGACAGATTATTGACTTAGTCAGAGTCATGATCCAAAGTAAGGAGAAAGGTATGAAACAAACCCAGGACATCCACATACCAGGCCAACACTCTACCACTGAGCCAACCAGCCAGAGCCCACTTCACTTTAGAAACTATATTGTAGACATATTGCTGGGATCACCAAGGACCTAAAAATGATTTTATTTCTTTATAGTTCAGGTAGATGTAAGTAATTATTAGCATCTTTCAGAATAGCTTTGCAGGTAGACTGAATTTACCTCTCTATGAATTTACTCATTTCAGAAAGCTAACCCAGCTCCTTTTGAAGATTGGTAATTTCCTTTTGACCTTTGAAGTTACTTTTTCTGAACCTTTGGTTCATGTAGTCAATTTTATTATTCACTGGCAACATATGGTTAATGGTTTATTAAACTATTTCATATTGGACAAGTGAGGAGTATGAAGAGAATAAATTAATTTACTTTGAAGTGACTTGAATTATAATTCAGTGATGTTATCTTCCTAAAATGGAACATAGAATAAAAAAGATTCATAAATCTTAGTATCCAGTTTTTCTCTTGTAATAGATTTGCTGCATAATCCTGAGTCATTTGCTTAATCTCTGTAAATGCCCTCATTTGTAAAATGTCATATAGGCCATAACAACTAGCTTCTATGGTTACTGTAAAGATTAGATAATTTAATATTTAAATGCATTACTGCCCCATCATTTCTCTAACCATTATCACTACCTAAGGTATTCATTGAAGCACTTATGAAAAATAAAATCTGGCCTTGGCTAAGTAGTTTAGTTGGTTAGAGCATTGTCTCGATATGCCAAGATTGTAGGTTCGATCACTGGTCAGGACATACAAGAATCCAATCATTGAGTGCATAAATAAACAAAAAAAATCAATGTGTTTTTTCTCTCAATCCATAAAATAATTTTTTTAAAAATCTGGTATAGATTTGAAGTGAGTATTAGCATCTTTCAGAATACCTTTGCAGGTACATTATTTTGCCTCTCTGTTAATATCCTTACAGTATTATTTTCTTTAGTTGTTGTCTAAACTTTATTGGAATTGCTTTATTGTTTCCTTAATTTTGGCACCTTCCAGCCGTCCAGATCGCCTCCGGGACATTGCTGATCGCTTCAATGTAGACCATGATGCAGTGCTGGACAATGTCCTTTATGCACGTGCATATACTAGTAAGGACCCCATGCAGTTGGATGTTTGGGCTGTTTTAAGGTTGGCAGCATAGATTTACTATATGAGTGATACAACATTTTGACACTGTTCTTTTCTCTTTTTATTTTAATTTTCTCCAAATTAATTTAGCCCACAAGTTATATCATCTGGTAAGTCCTTAGATATTAAAATACCCTCCAATTATTCCTTATTCCTTGTCTTTGAAAAGGAGAGTAACATGGATAATGCAACATTTGGCATGTATGCTAAGGTGGAATATGAAATCATATTTAATAAAGTCATAAATAATTAAGAAAATCCTACAAGGACTCTCTTTTGCCTGACTCCCAAGGACATAACTGATCTTATTCTCTGCTTCTTTAAGCTTTTATGTTTTCTCACTGCATTTTTCACCAGGTGAACATCAGATGGAGCTACTTGACTATGTAGCAGCAAAGTTCCATGAAGAAGCCGGCATCTTCAAGCTGCTGGTATAAGCTTTTAGATTAAAAATAATAATAATAAATATTGCTCACTCACAGAGTATATTATCTTTCTTCTATTGATTCTGAACCAAATTCTTCCTCTCTTTCAAAATGCATATTTATTTTTACATTAACTCTGTGCAGATCATTGATTCAATAATGGCACTTTTTCGAGTGGATTTCAGTGGTCGTGGGGAGTTGGCTGAACGACAACAAAAATTGGCCCAGATGTTATCACGACTCCAAAAAATCTCAGAAGGTAGGTTTTTAAAATAAAATGGCACCATCAGAAAAGCATCTGTTAGTTTGCTGAGTAGACTTTATGGAGAAACTCCGAATAATGTCAGGAGGCAATACATTTTTAAAAATTAAAATAAGGCCCTGGCCAGTAGGCTCAGTGGTAGAGCATTGAGCCAGTGTGTGGAAGTCCCAAGTTCGGTTCCTTGTCAGGGCACACAGGAGAAGTGACTGCACCTTCTCCTCCCCTCCCCCTTCTCTCTCACTTTCTCTCTCTATTCCCCTCTGGCAGCTATTGCTCAATTGATTCCAGCGCTTTGGTGCCTAGTGCTGAGGATGGGTCTATGGAGCCTCCACCTCAGGCACCAAAAATAGCTTGGTTGTGAGCATGGGTCCCAGATGGGAAGAGCATCAGCCCCAGATCGGGGTCACCAATCGTGGTTGGGCTGCATGCGGGAGTCTGTCTATCTCCACTCCTCTCACTTAAATAAAAATTTTTAAAAAGTTAAAGTTACCTGACCTGTGGTGGTGCAGTGGATAAAGCGTCGACCTGGGAACACTGAGGTCGCCAGTTCGAAACCCTGCGCTGGTCTGGTCAAGGCACATATGGGAGTTGATGCTTCCAGCTCCTCCCCCCTTTCTCTTTCTTTCTCTCTCTCTCTCAATCTGTGTCTCCTCTCTAAAATAAATAAATAAAAAGAAATTAAAAATATATATATATATTAAAAAAAAGTTAAAGTTACCTTCATGGGAATACCACTCTCTTTTAAAAAAAAAAAGATTCTAATACAATAAGATACCTAAATAATAAAAATAACTTTCAATCATTTTATATTATCGAAGAAAAAATAGAAATATAATCTTATTTATGAAATAAATTCATGATACAATATTTCTAAACTCTGAAATCTAAGCAAAGAAATTTTTATGTTTACTTTGCCATTATCTTAGTTTCTTAATTTTATTTTGTTGATGCAGAATATAATGTGGCTGTGTTTGTGACCAATCAAATGACTGCTGATCCAGGAGCAACAATGACGTAAGACCCAATATTCTGCTTTTGTATTTCACAAAGGTTAATAACAGAGGGTTAAAGTGTAGAATAGAAAATAATTCCAATATATTCAGTCCTGATGCAGGCACAGATATATCAGAAATCTCTATTGCACTGTGGATATTACTTCATAATTGCAAATATTACTTACTTCTTATCCAGAACCTGTTTTTCCTTAGGTCTTTGTAAAATAAAGCAACAGTTTAATTATTTTTTTTAACAGTTTAATTATTTTAAGAGATATTTTGGACTCTGTTTTTGTCTAGGACTATTGAAGGATAATAAAAAGATCCCAGGCACTGGCTGGTAGTTCAGTGGATAATAGCTCAGTGGATAGAGCGTTGGCCTGGTGTATGGACATCCTGAGTTCAATTCCTGGTCAGGGCACACAGGAGAAGCAACCATTTGCTTGTCTCCCCTTTTCCTCTCCCCCTTCTCTCCCTCTTCCCCTCCCACAGCCAATAATTAGATTGGTTCTAGCATGACCCTGGACACTGAGGTGCATCAACCTCAGGTACTAAAAATAGCTCGGTACTCTAACATTGGTCCTAGACGGGGTTGCCAGGTAGATTCCAATCAGGACACATGCAGGAGTCTCTCACTATCTCTGCTCCTCTCACTTAAAAAAAAAAAAGATACCGCCTGCCCTGTGGTGGCACAGTGGATAAAGTGTCAACCTGGGAACACTGAGGTCGCCAGTTCAAAACCCTGTACTGGTCTGGTCAAGGCACATATGGGAGTTGATGCTTCTAGCTCCTCCTTCCTTTCTCTCTCTCACTCTGTGTCTCCTCTCTAAAATGAATAAAATAAAAAGAAGTGTTTTAAAAAAAAAGATACTAGAGAAATAAATTTTGTGTGTGTGTGTGCGTGTGTAACAAAGACAGAGAGAGGGACAGAGTAATGTTTTCAGTTCATATTAGGTATATGCAGAATTTATTTAAATATTTGTACACATAAAACGCCTATTGATGGTTTGTTTGAGAGGTAGCTGTGAATGGAAAGGCAACCAGAGTTTAAATGGGTAACAAAAACAGAAAATTTACATGCTACAATCAAACCAAGGATTATGTATCTGAATAAGCAATCAAAATAATCCTGAATCCACGATATTGCTATTTAAAAAAAGTTTTACATTGATTTGAGAGAGAGAGAGAGAGAGAAGCAGCAACTCATTGTTCCACTTAGTTCCTCCATTTAGTTGTGCACTCATTGGTTGCTTCCCATATTTGCCCTGACTGGGGATTGAACCTGAGTCCTTACACACCAAGATGATATTCTATCCACTGAACCACTTGGCCAGGGCTATGATGCTGCTTTTTAAAATATTTTTTCAACAACTTTTTTTTTTTCAGAGACAGAGAGAGAGTCAGAGAGAGGGATAGATAGAGACAGACAGGAACAGAGAGAAATGAGAAGCATCAATCATTAGTTTTTCATTGCCATTGTGACACCTTAGTTGTTTATTGATTGCTTTCTCACACGTGCCTTGACCGCGGGCCTTCAGCAGACCAAGCCACCCCTTGCTGGAGCCATCGACCTTGGATCCAAGCTGGCAAGCTTTTGCTCAAGCCGGATGGGCCCGTGCTCAAGCTGGCTACCTCGGGGTCTTGAACCTGGGTCTTTTGCATCCCAGTCCAATGCTCTATCCACTGTGGCACCGCCTGGTCAGGCTAACTACTTTTTATTTAGAAAAACTTTTAAACAGAGAAAACTTGCAACACTAGTATAATGAATACATATACAGTGTGTCCGTAAAGTCATGGTGCACTTTTGACCAGTCACCAGTTAAAAGTGCACCATGACTTTATGGACACACTGTATATATATTCAGTCAAGGTTCATCAAATTAATATTTTGCCACATTTTTTCTCTAGTGTGTACGTACGCATATAAAAAATCTTCCTCCATGCACACACACATGCGTGTGTGTGTGTGTGTATGTTATTTTTTAAAATATATATATATTTTTTATTAATTCTAATGGGGTGACACCAATAAATCAGGGTACATATGTACAATGAAAACATCTCCAGGTTATCTTATCATTCAACCGTGTTGCATACCCGTCACCAAAAGTCAAATTGTCCTCTGTCACCTTCCATCTGGTTTACCCTGTGTCCCTCCCCTCCTCCCTATCCCACCCTCTCCTCCCTCTCCCCACCCCGTAACCACCACTCTCTTGTCCATGTCTCATATTCTCACTTTTATGTCCCACCTATGTATGAAATCATGCGGTTCTCAGTTTTTCTTTTTTTCTGATTTACTTATTTCACTCCGTATAATGTTCTCAAGGTACATCCATTTTGTTATAAATGATCCGATGTCATCATTTCTTATGGCTGAGTAGTATTCCATAGTATATATGTACCATAGCTTTTTAATCCACTCGTCTTCTGATGGACACTTGGGCTGGTTCCAGATCTTCGCTATTGTGAACAATGCTGCCACGAACATGGGGGCGCATTTCTTCTTTTCGAACAGTGCTATGGTGTTCTTAGGGTATATTCCTATAAGTGGGATAGCTGGGTCAAAAGGCAGTTCGATTTTTAATTTTCTGAGGAATCTCCAAACTGTTTTCCACAGTGGCTGCACCAGTCTGCATTCCCACCAGCAGTGCAGAAGGGTTCCCTTTTCTCCACATCCTCGCCAGCACTTATTCTGTGTTGTTTTGCTGATGAGTGCCATTCTGACTGGTGTGAGGTGATATCTCATTGTGGTTTTAATTTGCATTTCTCTAATGATTAGTGATGTTGAGCATTTTTTCATATGCCTATTGGCCATCTGTATGTCTTCTTTGGAGAAATTTCTATTCATTTCTTTTGCCCATTTTTTGATTGGGTTGTTTGTCTTCCTGGTGTTGAGTTTTATAAGTTCTTTATAAATTTTAGTTATTAACCCCTTATCCGATGTGCTGTCGAATATGTTCCCCCATTGTGTGGTTTGTCTTTTTATTCTGTTCTTATTGTCTTTAGCTGTGCAAAAACTTTTTAGTTTGATATAGTCCCATATGTTTATCTTGTCTTTTATTTCATTAGCCCGTGGAGATAAATCGGCAAATATACTGCTGCTACAGATGTCGGAGAGCTTGCTGCCTATGTTTTCTTCTAAGATGCTTATGGTTTCACAGCTTACATTTAAGTCTTTTATCCATTTTGAGTTTGTTTTTGTGAATGGTGTAAGTTGATGGTCTAGTTTCATTTTTTTTCAGGTAGATGTCCAATTTTCCCAACACCATTTGTTAAAGAGGCTGTCTTTACTCCATTGTATGTTCTTTCCTCCTTTGTCAAATATCAGTTGTCCATAAAGGTGTGGGTTTATTTTTGGGTCCTCTGTTCTGTTCCATTGATCTATGTGCCTGTTCTTATGCCAGTACCAGGCTGTCTTGAGTATAATGGCCTTATAGTAAACCTTGATATCTGGAAGAGTGATACCTCCTGCTTTGTTTTTTCTTTTTAGGATTGCTGAGGCTATTCGTGTTCTTTTTTGGTTCCATATAAATTTTTGGAATATGTTTTCTATATCTTTGAAGTATGTCATTGGTATTTTAATTGGTATTGCATTGAATTTATAAATTGCTTTGGGTAATATAGACATTTTAATGATGTTTATTCTTCCTAGCCATGAGCACGGTATATGTTTCCACTTGTTTGTATCTTCCTTGATTTCCTTTATCAATGTTTTATAATTTTCTGAGTACAAGTCCTTAACCTCCTTGGTTAAATTTACTCCTAGGTATTTTATTTTTTTGGCTGCAATAGTGAAGGGGATTGTTTCCTTAATTTCTTTTGCTGACAGTTCTTTGTTGGTATATAGAAATGCCTCTGATTTCTGAGTATTAATTTTATATACTGCCACCTTGCTGAATTCATTTATATGGTCCAGTAGTTTTTTGACTGAGACTTTAGGATTTTCTATATACAATATCATATCATCTGCAAATAGTGACAGTTTTACTTCTTCTTTTCCAATTTGGATGCCTTTTATTTCTTCTTCTTGTCTGATTGCTATAGCTAGGACTTCCAGAACTATGTTGAATAGGAGTGGTGAAAGTGGGCAACCCTGCCTGGTTCCTGATCTTAAGGGGATTGCTTTTAATTTTTGTTCATTTAGTATGATGTTTGCTGTGGGTTTGTCGTAGATGGCCTTTATTGTGTTAAGGAATGTTCCTTGTATTCCCACTTTACTGAGAGTTTTGAGCATGAATGAGTGCTGGATTTTATCAAATGCCTTTTCTGCATCTATTGAAATTATCATGTGATTTTTGTCCTTCCTTTTGTTTATGTGGTGAATCACATTGATTGATTTGCGAATATTGAACCAGCCTTGTCTCTCCAGAATAAATCCCACTTGATCATGGTGTATGATTTTTTTCATATATTGCTGGATCCGGTTGGCTAATATTTTGTTGAAAATTTTAGCGTCTAAATTCATCAGGGATATAGGCCTATAATTTTCTTTCTTTGTGTTGTCTTTGCCCGGTTTTGGGATCAGAATTATGCTCGCCTCGTAAAAGGAGTTTGGAAGTCTTCCTTCCTCTTGAATTTTTTGAAATAGCTTGAGGAGGATAGGAGTTAGTTCTTCTTTGAATTTTTGATAGAATTCACTTGTGAAGCCATCAGGCCCAGGACTTTTCTTTTTTGGGAGTTTTTTGATAACTGTTTCGATCTCATTTGTTGTAATTGGTCTGTTTAGGTATTCTGATTCTTCCAGATTGATTTTTGGAAGTTTATATGATTCAAGAAATTTGTCCATTTCATCTAGATTGTCTAATTTTTTGGCATAGAGTTCTTCATAGTATTTTCTTACAATGCTTTGAATTTCTGTTGTATCAGTTGTTATTTCTCCACTGTCCTTTTTAATTTTATTTATTTGAAACCTCTCTCTTTTTTTCTTGGTGAGTCTAGTTAAAGCTTCATCAATCTTGTTTACCTTTTCAAAGAACCAGCTCCTGGTTTCATTGATCCTCTGTATTGTTTCCTTAGCCTCTATGTCATTTATTTCTGCTCTGATCTTTATTATTTCCTTCCTTCTACTTGTCCTGGGTTTTATTTGTTGTTGTTTTTCTAGTTCTTTTAGCTGCAGGGTCAGGTTGCTTATTTGAGCTTTTTCTAGCTTCCTATGATATGCCTGTAGTGCAATGAACTTCCCTCTCAGTACTGCTTTTGCTGTGTCCCATAAATTTTGAGTTGATGTATGCTCATTATCATTTGTTTCTAGAAACTTTTTTATTTCGTCTTTGATCTCATTGTTAATCCATTCATTATTTAATATCATGCTATTTAGTTTCCAAGTGTTTGAGTATTTTTCAGTTTTTCTTTTGTGGTTAATTTCTAGTTTCATGGCATTGTGATCAGAGAAAATGCTTGATATGATTTCAATCTTCTTGAATTTATTGAGATCATTTTTGTGTCCTAACATGTGGTCTATCCTAGAAAACGTACCGTGAGCGCTTGAGAAGAATGTATATTCTACTGCTTTAGGATGAAAAGTTCTGAAGATATCTATTAAATCAAGTTGATCTAGTGTATCCTTTAAGTCTGCTGTTTCTTTATTGATTTTCTTTCTTGAGGATCTATCCAGTGTTGTTAGTGGGGTATTGAAATCCCCTACTATGATAGTATTGCTGTTAATCTCGCCCTTAATGTCCATCAAAGTCTGCTTTATGTATGTCAGGGCACCTATATTTGGTGCGTAGATATTTATAATAGTTATATCTTCCTGTTGAATTGTTCCCTTTATCATTATGTAGTGTCCTTCTTTATCTCTTACTACAGCCTTTGTTTTAAAGTCCATTTTGTCAGCTATAAGTACTGCTACCCTGGCTTTTTTTTCATTTCCATTTGCATGAAATATTTTTTTCCATCCTTTTACCTTCAGTGCATCTTTTGTTTTAAGGTGTGTCTCTTGTAAACAACATATGTATGGGTCCTGTTTCTTTATCCACGCAGCTACCCTATGTCTTTTGATTGGATCATTTAATCCATTTACATTTAAGGTTATTATTGATATGTAGTTGTTTATTGCCATTTTATTCTTTAAAGCTGTATTCTTCGTTTGCTATATTTTTTCCTCCCTTTGGACTGTTCACAACAGGCCCCGTAGTATCTCTTGCAGAATTGGTTTGGTTTTAATGTATTCCTTGAGGCTTTCTTTGTCTGGAAAGCTCTTTATTTCTCCTTCAATTTTAAACGTTAGCCTTGCTGGATAGAGTAGTCTTGGTTGTAGGTTCTTGTTCTGCATTACTTTGATTATATCTTGCCATTCCCTTCTGGCCTCAAGTGTTTCTGTTGAGAAGTCTGATGTCTACCTTATGGGGGCTCCTTTGTAGGTGATAGCCTTTTTTTCTCTAGCAACTTTTAAGATTTTTTCTTTATCCATTAGCTTTGGTATTTTAACTATGATGTGTCTTGGTGTAGATCTTTTTGGGTTTCTCTTTAATGGAGTTCTGTGTGCTTCTTGAACGTGTGGAATTTTTCCCAGCCTTAATTTAGGGAAGTTTTCTGCTATGATTTGATTGAACACAGTTTCCATTTCCTGTCCTCTTTCCTCTTCTTCAGGCACCCCTATGATGCGAATGTTGTTTCTCTTCATGTTGTCACAGAGCTCCCTTAGAGTTTCCTCACATTTTTTGAGTCTCTTTTCCTTTTTCTTCTCTGCTTCTGTGCCTTTGTTTATTGTGTCTTCTAACTCGCTGATTCGATCCTCAGCGTGATTCATCCTGCTTTTAATTCCTTCCATTGTGGTCTTCAGTTCTGATATTGTATTTGTCATTTCTGTCTGATTCTTTTTTATTATTTCAATTTTGTTTTTTATACTTGTTATCTCTTTATTTAGGTGTTCATAGTGACTATCCATTGTTGCTCTAATTCCTTTGAACATCCTAACTATCATTATTCTAAATTCTGCTTCTGGTAGTTTAGTTATATCTGGTTCATTCAGGTCCTTCTCTTCTGGGGATTTCTCTTGATTCATTTGGTTTGCATTCCTCTGCCTGCCCATTTTATCTGTGTATAGGCAAGTTGTGGGCACTGGAGTCCAGTAGGTGTTCCCTTTGTGTTCTCTAGGTGTGGTCTGTCTGCAGGCCTGCCACCCCCTCTGCCGCTGCCTAGGGTGGTTGGGTGTGGGCGTTGCCAATGACAGCCTACTTCGGCTGTTGCTGTGATTTCCACCTCTCCTCCGCAGGAGGGGCTGTCACTCAAGCCACAAGCCTTAGAACCAAGGGCAGAGGTGAGCACCTTTGCTCAGCTGCGGGACCAGCCCGTTTCCAGAAGATTTACGCCTAGCCCCCGCAGTCAGAGCCTGCTCGCCACAGTTTTGCGGGTTGGGCGGGGCTTTTGACGTGCTCTCAGCTATGAGCCTTTGCCCGTCCGGAGCTTTAGCCCCGCCCTTGAGGCTGGGGCCCTCCTGCATAGGGTCGCACACTGTGGTTTATTGGGCTGGGCGTGTTTGCTGGCGTTAGCTCAGCTGCTAGCTTCCAATCGATCAGGACTCTGCCACGCCCCCACGTTTGGCTCCAGCTCGCGCAGGTAGGGTGGCCACCAGCCCGAGTTTCTCTAGCCAGGCGGGGCTAGTAGGGTGAGCTCAGCCGCAAAAGCCGCTCACTTGCCGGGCGGGGCCGCGGAGGCCGCTCGCGTGCCAGGCGGGGCCAGTAGCGCGAGCCCAGCCGCGGAAGCCAGGCGCCAGGCGGTATCGGTCGCGGGCCCAGCCGAGTAAGCCGCTCGCGCGCCGGGCGCTGCCGCTCGCGCGGGCCCAGCCGCAAAAGCGGCTGGCGCGCTGGGCGCCGCTCGCGTAGGCCCAGTCGCGGAAGCCGCTGGCGCGCCGGGTCGGGCCAGTGGCGTGAGCTCAGCCGCGGAAGCCGCTCGCGCTCACAAAGGATTTCAACCCACCGCGGTTTCTCTCTTTGGGCGGGGTTGGCAGCATGAGCTCAGCCTCGGGCCCCTCGCCCGTCCCTGGTCTTAGCCCCGTCTCCGTGGTCAGGGTTGGCTTACGCAGAGTCTTAGAGCCGATCTCTGCCCGTATTTTTCCCCCACAAGTGGGGTCACAGGCGGCCCACAGCTGTCGGACCGCTTTCGCGCGTCTCCTCCGGCCTTGCTGGGCTAGACTGAGCTCAGACCCTTCTGCCCGCACCGACAGGACCGCTTTTCAGCTTCCTGCCGCCAACTGCCCCTCAGCAGCGTTTAGAGAGATAGCAGTGTCTTAAGTCTCCACACTGTAGGCTTGGGAGCTCCCTCCCTCCAAGCAGCTCCGCTCCAATTGCCGCGGGAGAGCCTGCCTGGCTAGTGTCCCGCCTCCCCTTGCTGGTGTTGCTAGTTCCAGGGGAAATATTTGTTTTCGATTAGGGAGATGACTTAGCCCAGGGGTCAGGATGGCTGCCCCTCAGAGTGTTCTCGTGCCTTCAGTCCAATCTCTGTTCCCGCTGTTCTGTTCCTCTCCTCTGTCCCCGTTCCCCGGAGCCCCGGGTGCATGGTTGTGAGAGAGGGTTTCTGCGCTGACCCTTTGAAAAGATTCTTGGGTCCGAGAAAACTCTCTCTTTTTCACAAACAGTATCCTCACTTGCTTCACATCTCAACACTGTCCATACGGCTCTTCTAGGCTCTGGGACTGCAGGCTGGGGCTTGGTTCCTGGGACCCAGGTCCCTCCCTCTCCGCCAAACTCTCCTCCCGCCCCGCAGGACTCTCCGGGCTGCCGTTTGCTCCGGGGAGCTGGGCAGCCCTCTTCGCGTTTTCGCTATTCCTACCAGTCTCAGTGTGGCTTCTGCAGTGTTCCTTGGTTGAAGAGTCCACTTATTTTAGTTCAAAGCTGGTTTATCCAGATGGTGGTTGTTAAAATTGAACTATAATCCACTTTGGTTCTGGGAGTTGGAAGTTGGTACGTCTGCCTACTCCATCGCCATCTTGAACCCCCTCCAAAAGGAGGTTCTTAATATTTGTACCAGGTCAAGAGACACACCAGGCTGCCAGTCATCCCCACTTCGCTGAGGGCCTCAGAGACACAAAGCAAACAGTAAGTCATCCCGAGGCTGCGCTGGCAGAGTTCCACGAGGAAATGTTGAACTTGGAAACAGTGTGGCTTGCTTCCCAAGTTGCACAGTACCATCTCCTAATACAACAGGACTGACAATGGGGCACCTCAACATTTGCTGTGTAGCTGACCCTTGAACATCATGGGTTCACTCTGTGTGTATGTTTTGATGAACCACTTGAGGGTTTTTCCCACTGAACCATTGAGAATTATTTGTAGACATCATGACACTTCATCTTTTAATACTTCAGCATATCTCTTCTAAGAACAAGGACATTCTACTACCTAGCCACAATATAATTATTACACTCAGGAAATTTAACATTGACATACTAAGCAGTTGTAGTCAAGTGTCTCTAATGGTGCCAATAGTTTACTATATAATTGTTGGCTTGTTTTGTTTTGTTTTAGATTTTGGATCAATGGAAGAGCATACATTGCATGTCACTGTCATACCTCTTTAGTCTCCTTTAATCAAGACAACTCCTCAACCTTTGTTAGACTTTTATGACACTGACATTTTTGAAGAGCAAAGGCCAACTGTTTTTCAGAATGTCCTTGTTCTTTAATTTATGGCTGAGTTTTCTTCTCAGTATTTAAAGTGTTAAACACTTATGAAAATTTTTGTTTGTTTATTGATTTGAGAGAGAGAGAGAGAGGAACATAGATTTGTTTTTGTATGTTCAATCCCTAAGCAGGGATTGAACCAGTAACCTCTGTGCTTCAGGACGAATCTAACTAATTGAGCTATCCAGCCAGGGCTAGGGTTAAACACTTTTGGCAGGAAAACTATAGGGAAGTTTGTTCCATTACTAGTGATGTTAAGTTTGATCATGTGATTAAGATGGTGTTCACAAGATTTCTGTATTATTAAAGACTTTTTCCCCTTTGTAATCAATAAGTAATTTATGAGGTGATACTTTGAGATTGGTGTAAATACCTTGTTCTATGATAAGCTTTCACCAATCATCAATTGATTTTAACATCCATTGAAGATTCTTGCTTCCATCAATTATTACTCTGATGGTTGCAATACAAAGTAATATTACTCTAAAACTGAGTCAATATATCAAATAGCAGATAAATGAGTCATTGACATTTCATTTTTTGTTATTTTGTATACTCTGCTGTATATTACATCCCCAAACTCCCAATTATAAAATAAATAAGTCATAGAGGTTGATAATTAAAGAATTTTGATATGCTAGTGCAAATTCTGCAAATAGTAGTGAAATAAATGTTTCTTTCATTAAATATTTTCTAAATTAACCCTAGAGTATTGCTACATCTTCTGCAGTTTGATATATCTCTCACTTTTTAATACTCTTTTACGAGTATTTTCTACTTAATCACAGGAGATCCCAATGTGAAAATACTAACTACACAAATATATTAAGCAAATTTAAAGGATTGAGGAGAGGGAAATCAATCATTTAATTCATTCAATAAATATTTATCAAAAATATATTTACCGAGATACTGGGAATTCAAAAGAGACTATGTGCCTTGCCTCCATAAAGAAAGAAAAACAGCCTGACCAGGTGGTGGCACAGTGGATAGAGTGTCAGACTGGGATGCAGAGGACCCAGGTTCAAAACTCCGAGGTCGCCAGCTTGTATGTGGCCTCACCAGCTTGAGTGCAGGGTCACTGGCTTGAACTTGGGGTCATAGACATGACCCCATGGTCGCTGGCTTGAGCCCAAGGTCACTGGCTTGAAGCCCAAGGATGCTGGTGTCAGCCCAAGGTCTTGAGCAAGGGGTCACTCACTCTGCTGTAGCCCTCTGGTCAAGGCACATATGGAAGAGCAATCAATGAACAACTAAGGAGACTAAGAAGCTGCAGCGAGGAATTGATGCTTCTCATCTCTCTCCCTTCCTGCCTTTCTGTCTCTATCTGTCCCTCTCTCTGTCTCTCTGTCACAAAAAATAAATAAATACATATATACATACATACATAAATAATGTCCTTTTAACTCAAAAGTCTATGGTCTTGGTAGGGCATGCATTGTCATTAGTCTTTGAGTGGTAAAGGCAATTGTAAAGCCAGTAGTCGCGGCCACCATCACAGCCGCCTGGCCAATGCAGGTTCGCATTAGATTCGGACAGTCGGTAATGAAACCACGGAGCCAAGAACTGGTGAGCCATCAGCTTTAATCCTAGCTTGCACCCAGAGGGCAAGCAAAAACACACACGGGGCTCCAAAACCCACTCATTCAATGCTCACAAAGCTACTGACTTATCCGAGTTTCCTAGAATCAAAGGTTTCTAGCTCACCAGACTTATTCACCTCTGTTTCCCATCTCCTTCTCTATACAAACTCTGCACACACTGGCTTCTTCTTCAGCATTCCGCCATCTTGGCTGCCTCCTCTCCTCCACGTGGCCTTAATCTGCTCTCCTTTCTAATACTAACCTCAGGAACCCAGAGAGCAAGCTCCTGGTCTGCCCCACTTTATAGCATAGATTCAAAACCTTTAATCCAGTCTACAAACAAGGAAGTCTCTGATACAAAGTCTCTTATCTGAGGCATAATGGGAGGATTCCTCATGAGAGTGCACCACCCACATCATCCAATCAGTCAAAGGTGTGAGGAAAAGCTCACTCCTAAAACTTGCAAATGGGCAGCGCCATCTTTAACAAAGTGAGCATAATATATATTATCTGCCCAACAGCAATCTTTTCTGTTTTATAGAGTATCTTTATACATAGGACTTGAAATACTTCACAAACAGAATAATTTTAAACTAAAGAGAAATGGAAGATGTTTACGGCTTGCTTTAAAAAGGGAAAATGACTTGGCCCTTGCTGGTTAACACAGTCGGTTAGAGCATTGTCCCAGAACACTAAGGTTGCAGGTTTGATCTGATCCCTGGTCAGGGTGTATACAGAAGCAAATGATGTATGCACAACTAAGTGGAACAGCAAATGAATGCTTCTCTCTCACTCTCTTCCTCCCTGTCTGTCTCTCTAAAATAAAGCAATAAAAATAAAACAAAAAATTTTATTTAAAAAAAAGAGAAAACTGATTCATTGGCTCAGTGGGTTGCATTCAAGTAAAACAGTCCAAATTAAAGAGCAATGGTCTTTCTTCAGGTATGGGGAGGGAATATTGAAGAGTCCAACACTGTCTCTCTGGAGTCAGAGGCAAACGAAATCAGTATACATTAGGTCACAGAAAAGGATTCTTTTTCTTGTACTTGTAGAAAGTTTCAAAAAGAGTAAAACCATTTTGAATTGACTCCAGTAAGACAATGACAGGAGAAATGGAGAGGTGACAGAAAGGAAATAACTGAATGAGTCAGAGAGGGGAGATTATAATGAAGTGAGCTAAGAGCCAGAGAAGGTAACAAAGGCTAGTATTTTTGCTGGGTGGATCTGCTTTGAAACATCATCTCCTCCACTTAGCTGAGCTGTAAGGAAACAAGGCTCACCATAATTAGTGTATTCTAAAGTATTTTAAATTACAACAGTACAAATTAAATGCATGTCTTCATATAAAGCACATAAATTATCACACTAAAGGGAAAAAGAAAGGGCGGTTTAAACTAAAGGATTTCAAATGCTGTTTGAAAAGAAAGAAAATACCCTTGTTTCTCAGCATTGAGGAACTCCAAGCTACAGCATGCCTGGGGCCTGTCAGAAAAATATCACTATAATTGGTATGAGTCCCCAAGTACACTGACAATAATTGAAGCTTATACCCCATACATTATACTTGATGGCACATAGTATTAAAAAGGAACAAAATTATAGAGGTGAGGAGCTGCTGTAGGATACAGCAAAGCTGTAGCTCCTAGACAAGGCTTGCAGATATATATTTTAGAACTAGAATGATCCAGTTTATGAAGGTCTAGAGATAAAAAGTCAAAGGATCCATATCAGGGCCAATAATAAGATGAGCAACAAATAAGACCTTGATGTAACTTCATGTATTTGTCTTGCTAAAACAAAAAGTCATCTTGGAACAACTGCAGTCTTGTAAATATGAAGTCAGTTTATTCTCCAACAACATCTCCTATTGAATCAACATCATTAGCCTAAATTAAGAGGCAACGTGGTTAGAGAAAAATATTGAACGAGAGTTACTAGTATGGTGACTCTGTCCAAGTCATTTGAACTTATTTTCTTCTCCATCAAAATTAAGAGAACTTGTAAAAAAAAAATTAAGAGAACTTGTATTTATTAATTGCTTACCGTGCACCAGGTGCTTTCATGCATTATCTTATGTAATTCACTCAGCATCCTTGGGCCGCCTTGCTCTTTCTCTGAAGTCAATTTCAGTATGTTGTCCCTGCTCCCAAAAAACTCTTGAATGCCATCTTCAAGATGTTTTTAAAAGTATAGATTTTTGTGCATACTTTGGGAGAAAACAAGAGGGTTATTTAACAAAACTTGTTAAACATACTCCTTTCTTGAAATCATCTCTTTCCTCAAATTCTTCTCTTTGACAGTATTCTTTCTTTCTTTCTTTCTTTCTTTCTTTCTTTCTTTCTTTCTTTCTTTCTTTCTTTCTTTCTTTCTTTCTTTTCCTTCCTTCCTTCCTTCCTTCCTTCCTTCCTTCCTTCCTTCCTTCCTTCCTTCCTTCCTTCCTTCCAATGAGAGGAAGGGAGATAGTGAGACAGATTCCCATGTGCACCCTGACCAGGATCCATCCACCTGGCAACCCCATCTGAGGCCAATGCTTGGACCAACCAAGCTTTTCTCAGTGCCTGGGACCCACACTTGAACTTATTGAGCCACTATCTGCAGGAGGGTAAGAGAGAAAGGGAGGGAGAGGGAGGAGAAGAGAAGCAGATAGTCACTTCTCATGTATGCCCTGACCGGGACTTGACAAGTACACTGGGCTTCCATACACCGGGCTGACACTCTATTCACTGAGCCAACTGACCAGGGCCAGCTGTATTGTTTTCTTCCAGTCTCTACCTAATCTCAAATCACCCTCCTCATTTTTGGGCATGTTTACTCAGTCTTTTCCTCCTCAATGAACCCCTTCTCAAAAATCCCATCTGTAAGCTTATCCCTTAGCAAGTCAAAATTACTAGGAGTACTCATTGTCCCTCAAACTTTCCCTTGCCAAGGTCCCTCAACATCCCCACTCCAACAAGTATTTCAGGTAGATACTATTATTATTTTTAATTAATAAAGGAGGAAACAGAAGCTCAGATTTAGTACTTAATCAATCACACAATTTAAAAAACAGAGACAGGCCCTAGCCTGATAGCTTGGTTGGTTGAAGTGTTGTCCTGATTCTCTGGGATTGTGGGTTCAATCCCTGGTCAGGGCACATATAAGAACAGATTGATGTTTCTGTCTGTCTGTCTGCCTCTCCCTTCCTCTCTCTCTAAAATCAATCAATACATTAAAAAAATTTTTTTTTGACAGAGACAGAGAGTCAGAGAGAGGGACAGAGAGACAGGAAGGGAGAGAGATGAGAAGCATCAATTCTTTATTACAGCACCTTAGTTGTTCAATGATTGCTTTCTTTTTCATATGTGCCTTGACCTGGGGGCTCCAGCAGAGTGAGTGACCTCTTGCTCAAGTCAGCAACCTTGTGCTCAAGCCAGCGACCTCTGGGCTCAAGCCAGCAACCTTGGGCTCAAGCCAGCAACCTTTGGGCTCAAGCCAGCAACCTTGGGTTCAAACCAGCGACCTTTGGACTCAAGCCAGCGACCATGGGGTCGTATCTATGATCCCACGCTCAAGCCAGCAACCCTGCACTCAAGTCGATGAGGCCACACTTAAGCCAGTGACCCTGGAGTTTCGAACCTGGGTCCTCCACGTCCCAGTCCAACACTCTATCCACTGCACCACAGCCTGGTCGGGCTAAAATCAATTAATAATTTTTTTAAAAATTTAGCACAACAGAGCCAGGATTTTATCAGTGGTGTCTTTGACTTCAAAGTTATGCTCTTTTAGCCTCCCTGTGCTACCCTCCAATCCCACTCCCAGAAAGGTATCACCTGCCATACCTTCACCATAACCCTATGCTTCATGACCCAATTATCCAAATTTGAAGTTGGGAGGTCAGGCTGTTCTGGGTTTCACCTTCAGTTATATGATAGGCTGCATTCTATTCAACCAGGGGGGGATAAATAAAACAATCTTTCTTGACCTCTCTTTATTTTTAATATTCACCTCATCTCTTCCTCTTTTTCTCCACACTCCCCATCTCCTGAGAAAAGGAGGAAAGAAAAGGAAAAGAAAATAAAAAAGAGGGGGAAATAAGAGAATAGGCTAAAGAAAGGATGTGGGTGTTTTTCTGAAGCTGTTTTTACTTGGTCAGAAATAGAAGTAAATTAAATCCCTCTAAAAGCATGTGCAATGCTCTAACACCTCAAGACTTGGTTCAAAGGAAGTTCAAAGAAACTTTAAGATTCTCTTGGTCTATATGTTTTATCTGAATCATTTAGTTAAAGAATAATAATTACCATATATTATCTCTTTATGTGCCAAGATTACTATAAGTATAGAGCTAATTGGCACAATTCCTGGCATGTAGTAGGCTCCCAATGGGTTATACTAAATATATCATGACTCCTCACAATAGCACTAAGAGGTAAAGTCTTTTTGTTCTCATTTTACCTTTAAGGAAACAGATTTATAAAGGTAAGTAGCACAAGGTAACATAGATAATGTGTTGTGTTTGAGTCAATATTACTATTTAGGCACAGTTATTGTCTCTCACTGAAAAGGAAACACATTTAGAATGGTTAAACAATTTTCCTGAGGTCACATGTCTGGGCCAAAATTTGAGCCCAAGTATAACTCCAAACTTTGTATACCACACAGCACATCAAGAGCTGTATATACCTGGGGAAAGGATGGCATGCCTTTGCAGGGATATATCCATTACCCTGGTGAGTTGACCAGAGTTCAAGGCCCTAAGCCTTGCAGGCAGAAATTTGATTTAGTTAGCCTACTAAGAGCAAATCGATCCCCCAGGGGCAGACTCTCATCAATCAAGCTCATGAGACTCAAAGATCAGAGAACCAGTTTACTGATATTGAAAAATGTAACTACATTTGAGGCCCTTCCCTTCCCTTCCCTTCCCTCCTTTCTTTCCTTCCTTCCTTCCTTTTGAGGGGAGACAGAGAGACAGACTCCCGCATGTGCCCTGCAGGGATCCACCCAGCAAGTCCCCTACAGGGGGATGCTCTACCTATCCTGGGCTATTGCTTGGCAACCCAACCAAGCTATTTTTAGCACCTGAAGTGGAGGTTCACAGAGTGATCCTCAGCACCTAGGACCAACTTGCTCAAACCAATCAAGCCATGGCTGCAGGAGGGAAAGAGAGAGAAAGAGCAAGAAGAAGGGGTATAGAAGCAGATGATCACCTCTCCTGTGTGCCCTGACAAGGAATCAAACCTGGGACATCCACACCAGGCCCTGGGCCAATGCTCTACCACTGAGCAAACCGGCCAGGGTCTACATTTATGACCAGTACATTTTCTTTCTATAGCCAGGCCTCTATAGGAATCCAATTTTTTTTTTATTCATTCATTTTAGAGAGGAGAGAGAGTGAGAGAGAGAAAGAGAGAGAGAGAGAGAGAAAGGAGGGAGGAGCAGGAAGCATCAACTCCCATATGTGCCTTGACCAGGCAAGCCCAGGGTTTTGAACCAGCAACCTCAGAGTTCCAGGTCAACGTTTTATCCACTGTGCCACCATAGGTCGGCAGGAATCCAAATTTTAACTCAAAATTATTTACTAAATATGGAATCCAAGTGAAAAAATAATTAGGAGTTAGAAGAATAAGGACTCCCACATAGTAAGGACTCAATAAATCTTGTGTGTTATTATTAATAATACCTATTTATACAAGAGGGACAAGAAACCACAAATCTCCTAAGTGTATATGCAAACTTTTGTATATGTACAAATGTATATTTTTCTGAGAGTTTGTTTCTTTCATTAAATTATCAGCATGTTAGTGACCTATAAAAAAGGTTAAGAGCCATATATGCAATCCCAGATTCTACACCTGAATCCTGAATACCTTGGTAGAGCAAGTAAAATTTGAATTGGCTTGACATTCTCCTAGAGCTAAGGCTGTTATACTATGTTGCAGTCTATTTGATTAAGTATAACCTAATTTTAAATGCTTTTCCCCCTCCCCATATCTTTCCTATGTATTTTCTTAGTACTTTTGCAGATCCTATAATTTATTTCACTATTCAAAATTATTTCCCTTTGGAGATGACATTCTTTTTTTGGTGGGCGGAGAAGGGAGAGAGATGAGAATCATCAGCTCTTACTTTAGTTGTGGCACTTTAGTTGTTCATTGATTGTCATACATGACTTGATGGGATGGGGGGGTTCCAGCTGAGCTGGTGACCCCTTGCTCAACCCAGTGACCTCGGACTCAAGCCAGTGGTCATGGAATCATGTCAATGATTCCACACTCAAACTGGTGACCCCATGCTCAAGCCCAGTAAGCCCACACTCGAGCCAGCCACCTTGGAGTTTCGAACCTGGGACCTCAGCGTTCCAGGTCAACACTCTATCCACCAGGCCTTCACTGGTCAATCTGGAGATGACATTCTTAACATTCAGGCTCTTTGCCTACAATAATCAAGAACAACAGTAATACCTATTTTCTCTGTGCATAGGGTACCTCATTGAAAACAGAAAATAATTATTTGCTAAGAAAATACCATGGCTATACATATAGGAGCTCCAGCTTCTTGCTCTTCAAATTATCTGTACTAGGGTTGAGATCAAGGATTACTTCAATTAGGGAGAAATTCTATCTCCTTTTACATTTGTCTTTCTGTCAGAGCACCTTTCAAAATTTATTTAAATTATAGCTTCTTCAAATATATGTCACAAATCTGTCTCCAAAAGGATCTAGACTAGGGAGACCCAAATTATCTTTCTTCTGTATTCATTATTCATTCAACAATATTTATTGAGTGCCTTCTATATTGCATACACTTTTCTAAGCACTAGAATTAAAAAGATGAACAAGAATTTAGACCATTGGGGGAAGTAAGACCCATGAATTAAAAATCAATCACGATGTAGAGCCTTGGCATGTAGATGTACCGGGTTCAATTCCCAGTCAGGGCACACAGGAGAAGCACTTAAATCTAAATCTGCTTCTCCACACCTCCCACTCTTGCTTCTCTCTCTCTCTCTTTCTCTCTCTGTCTCACCCTTCTTCTCCCCTCCTGCAGCCAAGGCTCGATTAGAGCGAGTTAGCCCCAGCACTGAGGATGGCTCCATGGCCTCCACCTTAGGCACTAAAAAATGGCTACGGTTGTAACAGAGCAACAGGGCAGAGCATTGCCCCCTAGTGGGTTTGCCAGGTGGATCCCGGTTGGGGCGCATGGATAGTTCATCTCTGCCTCCCCTCCCATCACTGAATAAAAAAAATTTTCTTTAAATCACTATGTAGTGTGCTTTAACAGAGGAATCTATACAATGGTTTGAGAGCACAGAGGGGGCAGTTTTTACTCTGTTTCAGGGTATCAGGCAAGGCTCCCAAGAAGGGGTGACACTTGATGAATGAGTGAGAGCTAAATGAACAAACACAGTGGGAGAGGAACTCTTTTCCATAGGGAATTCTGTGTGCAAAAGTAAAAAGAATTGCTGAAATAAGAAAAAAGAAAAGAAGTTTGGGAGGAAAGGAGGAAGAATGACTACAGCTGTAAATAGGTGGCAAATAGAAAGAAGGGGAAGCTAAGGGAGCTTCTTCTGAAGAGCCCTCATTTTCTCTGTGAAGAAGCAGATGATGGTGTCAGGGACAAGAGGACAAGAATAGAAAAGGGGACTTAAGGAGACTACTGAATGTTTGGAAAAGGAGAAGTGAAGCTACCCATGCTCACATAGGAGAATTACTAGGCAGTATTAAGAGACCATCTAACATGGCTGTTAAAACTTTTCTCTGCCCATTTAGCTAACTATCCTTTCTTGTCTCCCTTGATAGAATCTTTTAACTGATCTACCTTCTGTGGAAGCATCAATCTTTCTACAGTTCAATATTCTTTTTGATATTTTTATCATTTCCATATCTCAGATTATTCTCACTGCAAATTCATAATCTGCATAACATTGAAAACTTCCAACATACAGTTAATGCATAAGAAGGATGCACTCAATATGTTCACATTTACATTACAATGTCATGAAAGAGGATTGGCATTCTTTTTCTTTTCTCTTTTTTTAAGTGAGTGGAGGGGAGATAGAGACAGACTCCCAATGTGCCCCGACCAGGATCCACCCAACACCTCCCCCCCACCTGGGGCTGATGCATGGACCAACTGAGTTATCCTTAGCACCCGAGGCTGATGCTCAAACTAATCAAGCCGCTGACTGTGGGAGGGAAAGAGAGAGAGAAAGGGGAGAGGAAAAGGGAGGGTACGAGAAGTAGATGGTTGCTTCTTATGTGTGCTCTGACCAGGGATCCAACCTGGTACATCCGCACACCGGGCCAGCACTCTATCCACTGAGCCAACCTGGCCAAGGCCAGGTGTTTGTTATTCATTAGACAAGAATAGTGCTTGGTACATAGTAGGCTTTTGATAAATATTTCTGATAAATGAATGTATAAATAAGTAAATTTAATATATTTTGCAAAGAAGAAAAACTGCTTAACCCCAAGAGTTATCCTAAGACAGAGTAATGTTTACTTATGTTTTCTTTTTTCTATTTAAAATAATGGACTAGTTATCACAGGAATCTTGGAATTCTGAACTGGATGGTTCCACACCCTACCCCACTCCAAAGTTAATGAACAAACACTGCTGGTTCAGAATACACACCTACTCCATCCCCTGCAATCCACCACAGAAAAGTTTCCTTGAATTGCAGATACAACTCAACATAGTCCATATACTGTAATCTGAAAAGGTGTTTTTAATTAAGTTTTCAGGCAGACCCCAAAAAACCCATTGGGGGACACATTCTAGCTCATGCTTCAACAACAAGAATAAGCTTGCGAAAGGGAAGAGGAGAACTGAGAATTGCCAAGATTTATGACAGGTAAATATTTTTTAAATCAGATTTTTTTTTTTTACATGGATAGAGAGAGAGTCAGAGAGCGGGATAGATAGGGACAGACAGACAGGAACGGAGAGAGGTGAGAAGCATCAATCATTAGTTTTTCGTTGCCGTTGCGACACCATAGTTGTTCATTGATTGCTTTCTCACATGTGCCTTGACCTCGGGCCTTCAGTAGACCGAGCAACCCCTTTCTGGAGCCAGCGACCTTGGGTCCAAGCTGGCGAGCTCTTCACTCAAGCCAGATGGGCCTGCGCTCAAGCTGACGATCTCGGGGTATCGAACCTGGGTCTTCCGCATCCCAGTCCGACGCTCTATCCACTGCGCCATCGCCTGGTCAGGCTAAATCAGATTCTTATACATATGGTATTAACCCTTCGAGTAGTACAAATGTTCATGTACGTCAGTGGTAGTCAACTTGGTCCCTACCGCCCACTAGTGGGCGTTCCAGCTTTCATGGTGGGTGGAAGCGGAGCAACCAAAGTATAAATAAAAAGATAGATTTAACTATAGTAAGTTGTTTTATAAAGATTTATTCTGCCAAACTTAGTGAAAATCTGATATAAAGTACTTGGTAAGTAATTATTATTATTATATGCTTTAACTTGCCGTAACTCTGCTTTATAAATTTTATAAAGTAAAGTTAGTTCCCTACTTTATAAATCACCATTACTGTGGAACTGGTGGGTGGTTAGAAAATTTTACTACTAACAGAGATACAAAGGTGGGCGGTAGGTATAAAAAGGTTGACTACCCCTGATGTACATCCTCGTGCCTCCTGATCATCCAGTGTATGATCGGTTTATTTTAAAAATGTGTAAGGCAACATTAAAAAAAAGGCAAATGTATGTTCTTGTTTTCATAAGTTGGTTATCAAACAAACATGATTTTAAGTTAATAAAACTGGAACTGGAACTAATTTCATTTTTTGAAAAAAACTCACTCCCGGGGTCAGCAAGCATTAAAAAAACTCACTGCTCAAGGGGTTAAACAAAACAGCCTCTCTTGAGAAGCTGTAATCATACCACTGGAAGATACTATATGTTTGAATTTCCTTCTAAAAAATTATTCAATTCATTGGGAAGTCCCTACTATGTATTAGACTCTAGGGATTTAGGGATTCTCTTGACAAGCAGACTTGATCCTTGACCTTCCAAAGCTCACAGTGAAGCTAGATAATGAAATAATCAGCAAAGTGCAGGAAATGTACCTGGTGTGACAGGATATATGTTCTCCTTTTTTTATTTTATTTTATTTTATTTTTTTATTTTATTTTATTCATTTTAGAGAGGAGACAGAGTGAGAGAGAGAGAGAGAGAGAGAGAGAGAGAGAGAGAAAGGGGGGAGGAGCTGGAAGCATCAACTCCCATATGTGCCTTGACCAGACCAGTGCAGGGTTTTGAACTGGCGACCTCAGTGTTCCCAGGTCGACGCTTTATCCACTGCGCCACCACAGGTCAGGCCTGTTCTCCTTTTTTCTGCCAATTTTCTTTTCAAGTTTCAGTTTAAGTATCACTTCCCCTGATCTAGGTTCTCCCCTTTATTATACCTTATATTCTTTTATAATACTTATTTAATTAAGAATTATAAACAATAATATTTTTTTCTGAGACAGAGACAGAGAGGACAGACAGACAGGAAAGGGAGAGAGATGAGAAGCATCAATTCTTTGTTGTGGCACCTTAGCTGTTCATTCATTGCTTTCTCATATGTGCCTTGACCAGGTGGCTATAGCAGATCCCATGACCCCTTGCTCAAGCCAGATGAGCCTGCGTTCAAGCAGGGAAACTAGGGTTTCGAACCTGGGTTCTCTACATTCTAGTCCGATGCTCTATCCACTGCACCACCACCTGGTCAGGATAAACACAACTTCTTATTCCCCTTATACTCAAAACAAGCTTTCTATTCCTATATTTTTGTTCATGCTATTACCTCTACCTGGATTACTCCCATTTCTTCCTCAGAGGCCCTTCAAACATTAACTATGAAGCCTTTCCTAATCAACCTACTTGGCATAATGTCATTTCTTTTCTTTAGAGTTCTATAACATATAAACTGCCTTTATGCAACAGCATACTTTGCATATTTGTCATATGCACTAGCTCACCTGTTAGACTTCTTGTGTGTAAGGACTCTTATTTTTGGAAAATCTATAGGGACTAGTACATGCTAAAGTATGATTTTCAAAAAGTTAAAAACATGACTTTCTTGCCTGACCAGGCAGTGGCACAGTGGATAGAGCATCGGACTGAGATGTGAATGACCCAGGTTCGAGACCCCAAGCTCGCCAGCTTGAGCGTGGGCCCATCTGGTTTGAGCAAAAAGCTCATCAGTTTGGACCCAAGGTCACTGGCTCCAGCAAGGGGTTGCTCGGTCTGCTGAAGGCCCGTGGTCAAGGCACATGTGAGAAAGCAGTCAATGAACAACTAAGGTGTTGCAACTGCAACGAAAAACTAATGATTGATGCTTCTCATCTCTCTCCGTTCCTGTCTGTCTGTACCTATCTATCCCTCTCTCTGACTCTCTCTCTGTCCCTGTAAAAAAAAACACGTGACTTTTTTACAAATATAAAATGAACATGTCAAAGATTTTATTCAACTCTGTAATTAATGAGGAAACCATTAATTTAAAGAATAATTTGAGATTTATGTAGTCAAAGGAATGCTGAAATAAATTTGCTAGTAAATGCAAAATCCTACCTAGGTTGATATCCTACCAGGCAATAAATTGTGACATTTGAAGTTGTCTTTTTTACTTGAGGGAAATCAGTTGCTTCTCTACACCATGAAATTCACTTTCATTGCTATAGACTGGAATAAACTGCATTGCTATTAGTTTTCTACAAAATAATTCTGCCCTACAGAGTTGCAGAATAAATGAAAAGGTAAATTTTTAAAGAGTATATAATCATGACTCATATACATATATAAAATGTCAGTTTATTCAATCCATTAATGCAGTAACCAATAAGATTTTATAACCAGATCATTTAAAAAATCAAACTACCAGACATTTGTAGTTAGATAAGGAATGCCAAAATTAATTATAAATTGATCAAAAACAGGTAACAGTATATCCATAGGACACTAATCAATTACATGCCTCCTCACACAATTTACATTTCTATGGACAAGAATTATTTGTATTATTTATAGTTTCCTATACCTTACAGAGTTGTAAAATAGCTCAAAGACAATAAAAAGCACAGCATAGAATAACTTGGAAAGATGAGCTAGCCAACCTATTTTTTCACAGCAAGTACTCAGTAATCTTTTAGTTCATTTCAGTCTTTCACAGTGTTCCCCTACATTGGTCTAGTCAGTAACAGGTGTATACCCCTTTAGAATCAGATAAGCCCCTAAAGTTCTGCTACACAATGCCTGATAGCACACTGAAGACTGCTGTTACTCCTTTTGACTCTTTCCAAATTTGGGCTAATTTTTCTTGACCTTCAGGACCTTACTTATAATTAAAGTTGTTCAATAAAAGTTTGTGAGGTTTGGTAATACATGTAGGTAAATTCTGTAGTCCACATTTAGCTGTACTAACTGAGATATCTCTAGAGATTCACACTGATAGGAGAATGATGCCTGTGACATGAATATAGTATTTATAAAAAGTGCTTTTTATAAACTTTTGTTCCCTTGCATTCTGTTAGCCCTGAGATGCCTGAAAATGAAGCCACCTTCGCAATAACTGCTGGAGGAATTGGGGATGCCAAGGAGTAGGTGGTGAATTGATGCAAATTGCTTCTTAGTGCTCATTAGGAGATGAAGAAAGAAAAGCAGTTTCACATTTCAGATCTTGGAAGTAAGAGTTTGTTTTCTTCATGTTATTAAAGGAAAATTGGAGATTTAAATCTTATATTTATCTTAAAAGTCCCTGATTTATAACTTTACATTGTATGTCAATTCAGGAATATATATGTATATGAATAAAAAAGTCTATTGAAAACTAGTGTGGAGGGAAGAAATGAAAACTAGTTGGGGAAGTGGTACCTAATTACCTCACTTTAACTTTTTTTTTAATAGCATGATTCATGTAAAACTTCCAGAATAGGCAAGTCTGCACAAACAGAACGAAGGCTAGGGAGTACCAAGGGATGGGGTAGAGACTGCTAATGAGTAGAAGGTCTCCTTTTAAGGTGTTGGAAATATTCTGGAACTAGATAGAGGGGACAGCTGCACAACATTGTCAAGGTACCAAATACCCGAACTGTACACTTTCAAATGACCAAAGTGGTGAACTTTGTTATGTAAATTTTAGATAAAAAATGTTTTGTGTGTTTTTTACAAATTAAACAGTGCTCTGACTCTAACATGTGCATTTCTTTATTGTAAAAGAAAACAGTAAATGACAGCGTCAGGGGCAGAAGATGATCAGTCATGTGGTGGTGGGGGGGAGCTCTGCTTCTGGAGTCCTGGAAACCCAGACAGTGGGGAGACTGCAGGGAACTGGGGGAGTGAGCTTGCTCCACCTCTCCATTCACCTTATCGTATATTTGTCCCACTTCTTCTCGGGGTCATAGGGTTCCCAGCGGCTGGCGGGGAAAATGTGCTTGTTTTTCTCATACCAGGTCCTTAGCACCACCTTGCCCGCATGTGACTCATCCTTCTCCACAGTGGCATCACTGAGCAGCCGCACGTCATCATGAACATCAAAATTAAAGAGTGGCCCGCTCTTCCCTCGTGCCTTGGTGACGATGAAATCGTAGAAGCTGTGATGGTGGGGTATGATTAGGTCCTCCTTGATGTACATGAGCTGCTCCACCCCTGCGGACCGGAGCTCACTGAAGTCTTTGCGCAGGACCTCAAGCGCTTTCTGCAGGAACTGCTGCATGGTGTTGCCTTTTTTCATCTTGACTGTCCGCCGATGCCCCGAGCCATCCCAGTAACTGAAGGTGATTTCAATCTCCTCGCTCTTGATCTTCTCCTGCTTGCCTTCCCACTCTTGCCGCAGTTCTTCCCGGAGCCGATTCTCCTCCTCCTCGCGGTCGCGGTCTGGCAGAAAGCTTGTGTCCACATCTGGGTTCTTCCCCAATTTCCTCTTCTTAGTGGCGATCTCTTCCCTTTCCAGCTCCTCCTCAAACATAACCACCTCCTCCCTCTCCTCGCCCGTCTCCTCCTTCTCCTCCCTCATCTCCTCCTCCTCCTCCTTGCCCACCTCCTCCTCTTCATCCAAGGTGAAAGACAGGCAAGAGATCTTCCGCTTGGCCTCCTTCTTGCGCTCCCTCTCTCGCAGCTTCTCCAGCTTCAGCTGCAGTTCCTTCGACTGCTCCTTCTTGGCCAGCTGCTTCTCCCGTTCCTTTACCAGTGCCTCCTGCTTGGCCTTCATATCGTTCAGGGTCACAAGTCCCACGGTACTGGACTTGAGTTCCGCCTCCACAGCATCGTAGTGTGCAGAGAACTTCTTGTCAATGTTCGATTTCATGATGTTCTCCTCAGCGATCCGCTGCTTCATCTGCTCCATTTGCTCGCGCTGCTTCTCCCGCTTCTTCATCAGGTGCATGGCGCGGCCTGCCTCGCTCGCGGCGCCCTTGTACTGAGCCATGGTGGTAGACACAGTAGTAGCGGCAGCAGGGACAACAGTGACAGCAGCCTGGTAACGGTTGCGGTGACCCCACCCCCCACCCCCACTTACGCGCAGTCAGCCGACGCCGGCGCCGTGACGTAGGCTACCAAGAGACGCGCAGGCGCGGCGCGGCTCCGCGCTCTCCCGACCCCTCCCCCCTCACGTTAGTTTCTTTATAGTGAGCCACTAAGGCGAAGGGAAATAAATCCAAGGGCTCAGAAATGCTCCCCTATCCTCCAAATTTCCCTTCCAAGACTTACAAAGGATACCTTCCCAAAGGAAGGAGACATTTAAGAAAGGAAAGTTTACAGAATACACAAAAAACTTTTTTTAAAATTATATTATCAAACTGTACATTCACCTTTATAGCAACAGAAAAGAATGATTAAATTATGCTAAATTTTAAATCATTTGACTTTTGACAAGTTGAAATTACTTTTTTAAAAAAATTTATTTATTCATTTTAGAGAGGAGACACAGAGTGAGAGAGAGAGAGAGAAAGGGGGGAGGAGCTGGAAGCATCAACTCCCATATGTGCCTTGACCAGACCAGTGCAGGGTTTTGAACTGGAGACCTCAGTGTTCCCAGGTTGATGCTTTATCCACTGCGCAACCACAGGTCAGGCCTTGAAATTACTTTTAAAGAATGTACTTGTGCCCTGGCCAGATGGCTCTGTTAGTTGGAGCATTGTCTGGATACGCAAGAGTTGTGGCTCATCCCGTCAGGGCACATGCAAGGAACAGGTTGACGTTTCTCTCTATGTATCTATCTATCTATATATCTCTATTTCTCTCCTAAAGTCAATAAATAAATTAAAAAATAAAATATGTACTGTTGGCTTTGACCAGGTGGCACCGTGGATACAGCGTTTTCCCAGGGTGCCAAGGTTGTGGGTTCAACCCCCCAGTCAGGGCACATAGTAGAAGCAATTAATGAGTGCACAACTAAATGAAACAACTAAGTAGAGCAGCGATTTGATGCCTCTCTCTCTCTCTCTCAAAGCAATTGAAAATTTTACAAAAAAATAAAAATAATGTACTTTTGATATAAACATATTTTATTGAAAAGATAAAGAGGAAGGTAATAAGGAACTAAATAGATCATTTACTTTTATTCAAGTTGTCAATATCAGCATTTCTAATTGTCCCTAAATTTGGCACCTCTAAGATTTCTACTTCCCTGGCAAAGTCCATAATGAGATTTTGGGTAGAAGAGAAATATTCTTTTCTTTGCAATATAAAAGGATGCAATATTGAGCAAATTTCTTAGTCATATAAACTTTAAAAAGGAGTATATGTGAAGTCCTGGAAACAGGTTTCCTGAAAAGTCTGATTGCATGCATTTCTTGCATACCAGACTTAAAGGGAAACTACTTTAGGTTGCCTTTTGACTTAAATACCTCAGTGTTCTCAACCTCTTGTATCTAAAGTACACTAAACCAAAATATCAAAGAACCACATTTAGATGAGTTTAACGAATATAAAAGTGCAGAGTTGTGACAATGAGATGAGAATGTATGTACAGAACTTAGGATAGGTGGTTCATGCTAAAAGTAGCCTAAAAACAAAAACCTATGGCTTTAAATCTTAAACAAAAGGAATAATTTTCTTGGTGGTTGGAAATTGAGGTTTGTTTTTTTTTAAGAAAGTCATTCCTAAGCGTCGACCTGGGAACACTGAGGTCGCCAGTTCAAAACCCTGCACTGGTCTGGTCAAGGCACATATGGGAGTTGAGCTTCCAGCTCCTCCCCCCTTTCTCTCTTTCTCTCTCTCTCTCTCTCTCTCTCTCACTCTGTGTCTCCTCTCTAAAATGAATAAAATAAAATAAAAAATAAAAATTAAAAATTAAAAATATATAATTTAAAAAAAAGTCATTCCTTCTTTTAAAAAACAATTTTTTTATGACAGAGAGAGGGACAGATAGGAAGGGAGAGAGATGAGAAGTGTCAATTCTTCATTTCAGCACCTTAGTTGTTCACTGATTGCTTTCTCATATGTGCCTTGACCGGGGTGGGGGTCTGGGGGGAACTACAGCAGACTGAGTGACCTTATGCTCAAGCCATCGACCTTGGGTTCAAGCTGGTGGGCTGTGCTCAAACCAGATAAGCCCATGCTCAAGCCAGTGATCTTGGGGCTTCAAACCTGGGTCCTCTGCATCCCAGTCCGACACTCTATCCACTGAGCCACTGCCTGGTCAGGCAGAAATTAAGTCTTGAGTATAAGTTTCTGCTATAATAACAACAAAACACATAAAATGAAAACATAGCAATGGTAGTGTTGGCAGGTGTAGCTTGCAGAAGGCAAACCACACCTGTGGAAAATCTTGACAATGAAAAGAGAATGATATTGATCCTGTAAGCCCACAGGGAGGTAGTATAGTGTAGTGATTCCAGAACTGTGATTTCTCAGTGCCCTGTGGGAGACATTTGGCAATGCCTGGAAATACAGTGTTTTTGTGAAGTCATGGTGCACTTTTGACCGGTCACACGGTCAAAAGTGCACCACCATGACTTTATGGACACACTGTATTTTGTTGTTACAACTTGAAGGAAGAGGGAGATTCTACTGGCATCTAGTAGGTACCATCCAGGAATGCAACAAAACACCTTACAACATGTAGAATAAGCTCCTACAATAACTTATCTGGTCCTATGATGTAAATACTGTCAAGTCAAAACCTTGCTAGAGCACCTGGGTTTGAGTCCCAGCTATGCCAATTGCTGTGTGACTCTGAGCCTCAGCTTTCTTATCCGTAAAGTGGAATAACTAACCACTAACTCCTGTTGAGTGTTATGTGCCAGGAACCACTATGAGTGGTATTTCATTTGTTCCAAAATCTCTGTGAGGTACTGTTATCTCGTTAAGAGATGAGGATAAAATAAAAGCTTATAGCACATGCCTGGAACATGGTGAGCATGGGCACTCAATAGCTCTCAGTCCTTAGCTATTTTTAAGACTATATTTTTTTCACAGCAAAATTGGGTGGAAAAGAGTTTCCATATATCCCCTGCCTACACATACACACACCTTCCGCCACTATCAACATCCCATTGTTTCAATCAGTGAAACTATACTGACACATAATTACCCAAAGTCCATAGTTTAAAATAGGGTTCACTCTTGATGTTGTATATTCTTTGTGTTCAGAAAATGTACAGTGACATGTGTCTACCATTATGGTAGCATACAAAATAGTTTTCACTGTCCTAAAAATCTTCTGTACTCTACCTATTTATACTTTCCTCCCTCCAACACCTAGCAACCATTGATCTTTTTACTTCCTACATAGTTTTGCCTTTTCCAGAATGTTATCTAGTTGGAATCATACAATAGGTAGCCTTTTCAGATCGACTCCTTTCACTTAGCAATAATAAATTTTTAACACTAAATAATATTTGATTGTCTGGATGTACCACAGTTTATCCATTCACTGATTGTAGGACGTCTAGGTTGCTTCCAACTTTTAGGAATTGTGAATAAAGCTGCTATAACTATCCTTATGCAGATTTTTTGTGTAGACATAAGTTTTCAATCTTGTGTTAAATACCAAAGAGCATGATTGCTAGATGGTATGGTAAGGTATGCTCAGGCTTTCAAAAAAAAGGATGAATTAAGAAAAGCATATTTTCACTTTTACCAACAGTCTTGGCTGTTACTAATGAAAATATTTCTCTGTACTTAGAAAAATGTAATAAGCTTCAATCATCGTTGGTAGGAAAACACAGAGCTATATCAAGAAAGAAATATGCATTATGGATTCACTTTATAATCAGAAACTTGTCTGCCAGAGGAAGATTAAAAGTTTACTTTTGACATAGATGGGACATAAAAGTGAGACTATGAGACATGGACAAGAGTGTGGTGGTTACGGGGTAGGGGGGAGGGAGGGGAGGGTGGTAAAGGGAGAAGGGTAGGGGCACAGGGAAAACCAGATAGAAGGTGACAGAGGACAATTTGACTTTGGGTGATGGGTATGCAACACAATTGAATGATAAGATAATCTGGAGATGTTTTCATTGTACATATGTACCCTGATTTATTGGTGTCACCCCATTAAAGTTAATTTTTAAAAAAGTTTACTTTTGGAGGGCAAAATGTAATGACAGAAATATATACTTAAATACTGTGAAAAGCTTCATGAAGTCAAAGGAGTTATGGATGCTGTAAAACAGGGATCTGATCTGTAAGGTATTTTTCCCCGCTGAGGAAGAAGGAAGGGGCCATAGCCACAAAGTGCGGAATAGTAAAGGTTTTATTTAGTATCGCGCTGCCCAGACGATGTTCCATGTCCCTGGGGACAGAGACCAGGGAAGTCGCATGGGGTGATCCGTGTGAGAGATATTTAAAGGGTCCCATCTTAGGTGGTCAAGCTAATATGATGTGGTGAAATCTCACTGGCTGGCAGACAGTCGCTCTTTTCCCAAAGACTCCTGGGAAGTTTATTTTGGCGCACTTGGTTGTGGGTGGTCCTAGCCAAAGTTCCCAAGTCTGGGTTCCTCCTGTGACCTTCCACCATTACTGACCACCCTTTGTGTTAAATAGGGGTGCCGCTTATTTGTCTGGCTACTTCCTGCTGGTTAGGGGCATTGCGGGGAGGGGAGTTCGTAAGGTGGTGACTTTGAGGGGTGTCAGGAGGAACATCTGTTTGACCGTGACTGGAGAAACTTCGTGGATGCAGTCCTGTAAGGATTTAAAGACAAAGAGGAGTAATAGGGGAATTTGCAGGGTTCAGCCTTTTGGTGAGCTGGAGATGGGTAGGGTCCAGTGGTTCCGACTGCCAGCGGTCCGGTATGGGGGAAAACTTGAGGCAAAACTACATGTCAGGAGTGGTGTATGAAGGGGAAAGGAAGGGGTCCCATCCACTCCCATAACCGAGACCTGTGAGAGAACTAGAGGTCCAGAATGTGATGGCAAAACAGCGAAGGCAGCTCCCGTGTTCACAAGAAATGAGATGGACTTACCTGTTCCTGCAGCATTACCCTGGGTTCAGCATGGGTGAGGATGATGGGGATCTCCGAGTCCAAGCTGTGTTAGTCATCCATGATGTCTAGGAATTTGAGCGGTGGGCCTGCCTGGCTGGATTGGCCTCTCATTTTGGGTGGCTTGTCCTGCACATAGAGACGCTGAGGAAAAGCCTGTTTCCCAAAGGGCAATTGCTTTGCCAGTGACCGGGCTGCTTGTAGTCAGGGCAGGGCTCAGTGGGCAGCCGCGGGCAGGGGCCCTGCCGGGACCAGTGACCTTCCTTGCCACACTTAAAGAAAGCTGCTGGTGGGATTCCTCTTTGCGGTTTGGGCCTGGGTTGGGCACTTTCTGTGCCTTGCCCCTGTTGCTCTGCCGGCCTCAAAGTTGCCACAAGAGTCTGGGTTTGGAGAGTTACCTTCTGCAGCTTGCGGGCCTGGCAAACAACCTTTGCCTGTTCCTACAAGCTGTGACCATTAGAAACTTTAAATGCCATGTTCACAGGTCTCAGATAGGGGTCTAGGGGTTAGAATAAAAGGAGGGGGGCTCCTGGGGAGCCTGGCGCCCAGATCCAGCCAGAAACTCTGGAGCCAGAGGCAGGACAAGGCCAGAATTTCCTGCAAGAATATTGGGGATGGGCATCCTGCAAACCGGTGTAAGGGCCAATGGCAGTCTAAGAATGGCCTGATGGAGGAGGGGTTTAAGAACACAGTGGAGAAGGGAGTGGTCCCTAGCCAGCAGGGGAGGAGAAAGAGAGACTGGGATTTGCAGTTGAATGAGAAACAGGATCCTGCGAAGGGAGGGAAGGGAGCTCTTGGAGGGAAGAGACACAAGCAAAAGAGGTCAGCAGAAGGACCAGAGAGGGGTCCTGAGAGAGGGGGCCCCTGGGGGTCAGGCAGGAGGGGGAGAGAGTTGGAGGTTGGCTAAGGAAGAAAGATTTGGAGTGGAGGGTTTAGGTGAGGTTTCTCTGGCCTAAAAGGGCCTACATAGTAGAACAGGCAGCACAGAGATTAGGACGGGAGCATGAATAACTAGAAGCCCTGAATGTAAGGGATCTCCAACCAGTTCCCAGTTGTTTTGGTGATAGTTAAATTGGTGACGATGTTAAAACCCAAAGTCCCTTCAGGAGGCTACCTGGTCCAATTATCCAGTGAGTTCTGTGGCCTGGCCACAGTGAAGAAGAAAAACAGTTTCTTCTTCTTTAGGGAGAAAGAGATTTCGGATAAGGCAACTCTAGGAGTGTTTTTGGATTAGGTTTAGATTCCTGTGCCCAGCCTGACCAGGTGGTGGCACAGTGGATGGAGCGCCAGACTGGGATGCGGAAGAACCAGGTTCAAGACCCCGAGCTCGCCAGCTTGAGCACGGACCCATCTGGCTTGAGCAAAAGCTCGCCAGCTTGGACCCAAGGTCGCTGGCTCCAGCAAGTGGTGGCTCGGTCTACTGAAGGCCTACGGTCAAGGCATGTGTGAGAAAGCAATCAATGAACAACTATGGTGTCGCAAGGGCAACTAAAAACTAATGATTGATGTTTCTCATTTCTCTCTGTTCCTATCTGTCTGTCCCTATCTATACCTCTCTCTGACTCTCTCTCTGTCCCTGTAAAAAATAAATAAAACATTTAGATTCCTGTGCCCCACGGCCACCCTCAGTACTCAGAGTGGTCAGAGATGAGAATTGGCATCCCAAAACTCAAGCTCTGGCCACTGGACAGATAGGTAAAGTGGATGTGCTTGGGACTTCTCCATGGGCACACAGGTACTCAGAACAGAACAGAAAAGAGGTCCCTGAGGCAGCTGCGGTTTTGGACAGTGTCGGGAGCCGATCAACAGCTGCTGGTTGACACAGTCACAGCAAAAAAGATCAAGAAGTGCTGGTTTACACAGTCACAGCAAAGAAGAGGCACAACAATACTTCCCCCTTTAACCTTTTGGATTAATTTGGTTTTATATCCCCCCTTCTCTGGGTATATGTACTATCATTTATGGCACAGGGATAACAGCACTGTGCTTTCCCTGCAGTTTCGTAGTGATTTCTCTGGAAATGAGACAGAGGGTGTGAGTTCCACAGAAAAGCCTATAAGCCCCTTTACTCGGGCCCATATACATAGGAGGCTGGCTATGATATCCCCCCAAAAAGGGTTAAGTCTGTAGGAAAATTCCCCCTATAAATTATATTAGAGAAAATTGGATTGTGACTTATGAATAAGTAGGAAGTAGTGACTAAACACATAAGCACCTTTCAACCTTTACTTAATCCATCACTTCACCTCCCTAGCCTTTTCATATAATAGAATAGAAAAACTTTCCTTTCATCTTGCAGGTGGTGGAACACTCTCAGAAAAATAAAGTTAGAACTTAACTAATACATGAATATAGTAAATAAATAAAAGTTGACTAGACAATAGGGCATTAGGTAAGGTAGAATTGTTAATCAATACTGACCTTTTAGAAGTTTGATCAAAAACCGTAGTTGTTATTTTCAAGTTATTGTATAACTACTTAGGATGACTTAACACCTGATTTATAGCTTATAGAAATGTACCAACCGTTGCCTAGAAATATGTAACCATAATGAAACAAAAATAATTATTTTTTTTAAATTATTCATTTTAGAGAGGAGACACAGAGAGAGAGAGAGAGAGAGAGAGAGAGAGAGAGAGAGAGAGAGAAAGAGAGAAAGGGGGGAGGAGCTGGAAGCATCAACTCCCATATGTGCCTTGACCAGACCAGTGCAGGGTTTTGAACTGGTGACCTCAGTGTTCCCAGGTCGACGCTTTATCCACTGCGCTACCACAGGTCAGGGACAAAAATAATTATTAATCAATGTATACCATGTGATTGTAACTTAGTGTGTGTGTATAAATATAAAGCTGTACTAGCCATTGGCAATAAATTAATGCCTGGCAGTGAATGCTAAAAAGAATTCGGCTCTCTCATTTGATTCATGCCGATACCATCCCTTCCTGTGGGACTCCTGTATTTTTCCCCCAAAGGCTGGACCTCTCCAGGACAGGGAGTATCAGTGGAAAGAACTGAGGGAAGCCTGGAGGCAAGGAACTTACTGCCCCGTGTGCCGAAGTGGATGGAAAGCCCGATGTCCTGGTTATTTCTTAAAGGGGAAGGGGAGAGGAGCAGTCCTTGCGCACTTCTGACTCCTCCCAGGTTCTGGCACCAAATGTTAGGTATTTTTGCCCACTGAGGAAGAAGGAAGGGGCTGTGGCCACAAAGTGTGGAATAGTAAAGGCTTTATTTAGTACTGCACTGCCCGGACGATGTTCCCTGTCCCTAGGAACAGAGGCCAGGGAAGTCGCATGGGGTGATCTGTGTGGGAGATATTTAAAGGGTCCCTTCTAGGGTGGTTGAGCTAATGTGACATGGTGAAATCTCACAGGCTGGCAGACAGTCGCTCTTTTTCCAAGGACTCCTGGGAAGTTTCTTTTGGTGCGCCTGGGTGTGGGCAGTTCTAGGCAAAGTCCCCAGGTCTGGGTTCCTCACGTGTTCCGCCATTGCTGACTACCTTACATGATCTAGTACAGTGATGGGCAATCTTTTGAGCTTGGTGTGTCAAAAATCGCCAAAAAAACAAGCATAACTCGGGTGGTGTGTCACTTTGAGAAAAACGGCCTAACCGGAAGTCCTGGAACTAGACGCTCTGTGCCGGAGTTTTGTCGTTTTGGCCTACAGACCTCCGGCACAGAGTGTCTACACTACAGCAAATGTTTTATCCTCGGAGGATCAAACGTCCTTCTCGGTATGCAGCCCCATACTTTTCTGGTATGCGGCTGCATGCGGCCGCATGTCATTGAAAATGGCTACACGTATCAGTGTTGACATGCGTGTCATAGGTTCGCCATCACGGATCTAGTAGCAAAATATGAATTATTTTCCCCTGGCAAAATGTAGGAGGAAGGTTCAATGGACCTACCTTACTTTATAAATTATTATTACAGAGAAAGCCCCAGATTTAATTACTTAGCAGATATGATAAATAGGCAAACCAGTCCAAAACTCCCTCAGTATCTGTAAGTCTAAATCCCAGTAGGAGCTTAATTGTTGGCTTAACTCCTACAACACTCATCCTTGACTCTTCTTTCTCTCATATCCCACCCACCAGCAAATCATGAGTGCAGTAACTCATTTATTTGATCACTACTATGCCCCAGTTCCTGGCCCTTTAGGCTTTCAATATTTGTCAAAAAAATTTGATTACTCACCTGCATCTATGTCCCAAGAGACATCTGAAGGGCTTGTCAGGAAGCTCCTTTTGTTATGTTACTTTTTTCTTTTTCAGAGACAGAGAGTCAGCGAGAGAGACAGGTAGGGACAGACAGGAAGGGATAGAGATGAGAAGCATCAATTCTTCATTGCAGCTCCTTAGTTGTTCATTGATTGCTTTCTCATATGTGCCTGGGGGGGCACACTCCAGCAAAGCAAGTGACCCCTTGCTTGAGCGAGCGACCTTGGCCTCAAGCCAGTGACCATGAGGTCTTGTCTATGATTCCGTGCTAAAGCCAGCGACCCCCCTCTCAAGCTGGTGAGCCCATGTTCAAACCGGATGAGCTGGCTACCTCGGGGTTTTGAACCTGGGTCTTCTGCGACCCAGTCCAACGCTCTATCCACTGTGCCACCGCCTGGTCAGGTTCCTTATGCTATTTTTGTAATAATGTTTTTTTTTTAATTTCTTTTTTTTAAACTTCTATTTATTGATTTAGCAAGAGAGGAAGGGAGAGAGAGAGGGAAACATCAATGTGTTCCTGTATGTGCCCTGACCCAGGATGCAACAGGCAACCTCTGTGCTTCAGGACAACACCCTAATCAACTGAACCATCCAGCCAGGGCAACATTTGTAATAATTTTAGGAAGGCTCACAACAGGGTAGGAGACACCCAGTCAGCCCCCACAGTAAGGAACCTCAAGTCTCCTCACTTACAGTCTTATACCCAAGTATAAAAATAAATGAGATGTTGGACCAGCCATTCTCCTAACGTCCTAACAGCAGGACAATTTATGACCTTGGCTGGTCAATGAGACATGGTTTTTTTTAACCTTTTTTAATTTACTGATTATTTTAGAGAAAGAGAGGATACACACACACACACACACACACACACACACACACACACACAGAATTAGTGATTTGTTGTTTCACTTATTTATGCATTCATTGGTTGATTCTTGTATATGCCCTGACCTGGATCCAACTGCCCTGGCGTATTGGGGGAAGTTTTGCTCTAACCAACTGAGCTACTCAGCCAAAGTGAGCTTGTGAGACTTTAAAGTGCAGTTTGAGGGAGAAGGAAGCAGGCAGGGAAAGGGAAGCCAGATCAGGAGGAATTGAGACTGCGGCCTAGAGTGGTTAAAAACACGACTTATGTCTGCACATTTCGTGTCTGAAGATCACCATTTAAACCTTTCCTCCCGGAAGAACGCTAAAGACCTCTCAGGCCCCCCCTGAGGTAGCGCCATTTAAAGGCTGTCAACCCTGGTGGCTACCTTAAGAGGAGCTCCACCCATATTTTAGTTCTATTTTAGCTGTGCTCAGTGGGAGGCAGTGTAAATGTTCTGTTGAGAACATGCAGTTTAGTGTGAACCAAGGGTAGTAGAGAGTGCTTTCACTCAGCTGGGACCTCGCTGCCTGACCAACTACGGGAAGAACGGACGAGGCGCATCCATCATGGCTGCCCGCGACAGCACAGCAAGAGGTTACCGAAAGGAAATGGCGCCAGGGTGTACGGCAGTCTCGGCAGATCCAGTGCTGCGGGCCCAGAGAGCTGGCAGGGGCACTTAGAAGCGCCAGCTAGGGACCCTGGAGACCCTCCTGGGTTTTTGGTACCTAGAAATGCTGAAACTTGACAACTACAACGAGGAGGCTCATTATTGTCTCTGCAAAGCAACTTATACAGGCAGGCCCAGGATCGGTCCAGCGGTCGAACCCCGCAAAATCATCCATTCTTCAAACAGAATGCGTTACGGACACTGCACAGCTTCGCAACTCTGGGCCGACTAACGACGCGAAGAATGTTACGTTGTATCGCCCCTCCCCCCATCCCACGTTCTAGTTCGGGTGGCGCGAGATCTCTACGCCAGCTCCGTACTTTGTTTTTCTTCTACCGACCGCAAAATGCGTCCACCTTCGTAACTGACGTAAAATGACTCCAAGAATGGCCGTAGTACTCCGCATAGACCTGGGGCTATTCCGACACGCTGTTTACGTATCGTCTCCGACGTACGTATCGTATCGTTAAGCTGGAGCACTCTCAGTGCTGGCCGCCATTTTGTGCAGTCGCCGGGAAGGAAGGAGACGCCTAAACCGCGGCCCTGCCGGGTTTGAGCGTAGCCAAACCTACCCACTAATTTTATAACCCCGATTCTCTGTGTTGTGCTCCCGTCTCCGACGAGAGAGGCGGCGACGGTGGCGTCTGCGACGGGAGACAGCGCGTCGGAGCGAGAGAGCGCTGCGCCTGCCGCCGCCTCAACAGCGGAGGCGCCGCCGCCATCGGTCGTCACCAGACCGGAGCCGCAGGCCCTCCCGAGCGCGGCCATCCGTGCCCCGCTCCCAGACCTCTATCCATTTGGGACAATGCGCGGAGGCGGCTTTGGGGACCGGGACCGGGATCGGGACCGTGGAGGGTAAGGGGGGAGGAGGAGAGGAAGGGCCTTGTGCGTGCGTGGGGGGTGGTGTGGTTGCTGCCCGAGGAGACTGCAGTTTGGGGTCTGGTGGGAGACAGAGTGGACTGCTGGCCTGTGAACGACGCTCTCTGCTCGGGGAAGCGAGGCGACCCGGGACATAATAGCGATTTAGTACGCGGGCCCCGGGGTCACTGATGACCTGGCAAGGGGGTGGTGGCTTGGCGGCCCCCCAACTCCTTGCGGACGGCCATCGTGGCGCGGCCCGGCCCCAGCCCCAGCCTCGCGGGGAGCGGAGGGGGCGGCCTGGTCGTCGCAGATCCAGCCCAGGCCTCACTTCGCTTCCCGGCTTTCGAGCCCGGCCTATTTGGGCAAGTTATTTTATCTCCGGGCCTCAGCGTTCATCTGTGAAACACGGATGTTCTTGTTGAGAATAGAATGAGATCTCGAAGTTCAGCCTAGGAAAATCTCAACACGAAATGGCTTCCCTTGTGTTTATCTGTCGCTAGAGAGAACTGTTAACGGAACTGGAAACCTGGTTTGAAACTAGAGGCTAAAAGACTGGTTTATGGTTTTAAATGTATTTTAAAATCACCATTACTCGTTATTAAATAATTGGAAGGACGCATATTGAACTATAAAGGAAGAAAATTGTCATCTAAATGGCCGTGTTTGGGAAGGGAGTGGTTTTTTGTTTGGTCATTGTAGCTCCCCCCCGCCTTCCATGTTTCGGTCGTGTTGTCTATAACTGGACTGGAACATGAACTTCTCGGCCTAGTTGGAAAGTTTCTGATGTAGAAACGCCTCTGTATACTGGGGTTGGAAGTTAACAGGATTAAAAAATGAAGTGCTTCCAGATACTGAAATTCAAATGTTAGTGTCGGCTAAACGAAAAAGTTTCTAAAAGGTAGATCCATGTTGACTTGTGCTGTTTCTTTTCTGTAATAAAATTTGCCTTTGTATTCACAGGAATTTAAATACATTGTAGTTGTCTCTCTCAGTAGGTGTTCTGTGCATGTTTTCTCCAAACTTTTGTGGGTTAAATACATAAATATCAGTTCTAATCACGAGCACCTCAGTTATTTATAAAATAAAAAGGGATTATTTTGATTTATACCTAGTTAGGAAAGCTTTTATCTCGGTGGTAAGTTTGGAAGACCAGAAGTGCACTCTCTGCTGTGTGTTTCACAGTATAGCTAATTTGGAAGTGAATTTCAGTACAACAGCTTAGGAAGAAGAACATTACATACTAGAGTTGAAAATGCCTTACTTTCTCAATCTTTATCTCTTGAGGCCTAGAGAAAGCCTTGTATGTGTGTCCCAGTAATCATGTACAAAGATGCTTATACCAGCAGCATTCACAATGTTGGAAACGGCTCGAATGACTATAAATTGTGGGTATTAATACATTAGACTACAACAGTGAAAAAGTGAGTTGTGGTATCTACCATACCAATATGTTAAGGCTATAAAAAGCAAGGGAGTGCCTAGAATGCGAGACAGTTATGATGGGCGTTTTATGTGAATGAGGCTATCAAGATTCACATACAGATAATGGTCTTATTTATTTACGGTGGGTGTTTGACTTAATAGTACATTGCATCATATATATCCTTTAGTAATAAAAATTTGAAAAGAGGAAATAATGAATTGCTGACCCATATTTAGTTTATCCCATATTGACTCTTTAATATGATATTTTTAAAAAGCTTTATAAAGTTACCCATTTCAAGCAAAGTGACATAAAGTTTGTGCCCTAACTACTTTTACTGTGGAATTTCCTTTATGTGTTGGATTGCTATTGACTGTGTGCTACAGAGCTGAAATAGATTATTATTTTGAAAAGGAAATGAGATCATTTTACATGTACAGTCCAAAGACATGCATTATTCATTTAAACTAGCATGATTTTGCATGTTAGTGTATAAATCTTCAAAGCTGCATTTAGTACAAAGCCAAATTAAAAAGTAAAAGGCTGTCTTGAATATTGAAGTCAGCATTAATTATAAAGACTTGTGTTTCAAATTTTTAGTGTGGGTGGTATGTCTTGGATAATAAGCCAAGGCATTAGGGAGAAAGGGAAAAGAAAACAAGAAAATATAAGGGCTACTTTTCTGTAATCCTTGAAAGGAGCCTTGAAAACTTCTGTTCTCCTGACCTGTGGTGGTGCAGTGGATAGACCATTGACCCTGGATGCTGAGGTTGCCAGTTTGAAACCCCGAGGTCCCTGGCTTGAGCCCCCTTGCTTCCACCTGGTCAGGGCACAACTAAAGTGAAGTAACTACGACGTGATGCTTCTCTCTCTCCCTTTCTCTTTCTCTCAATAAAAAAAAAACTTCAATTTTCTTCCAGATCATTAGTTGAAGGTCTGTACCATTCATTGCAGTGCAGTGGCAGCACTGAAAGGCATCTTCTGGAAACCACATAAATTCAGATAAACTGGACTGACAATCTCTAAAAATTGTTTTGTGGTCATTTCCTTTCTTTGCAAGACTGTCTATAGCAGGGGTCCCCAAACTGTTTACACAGGGACCAGTTCACTGTCCCTCAGACGTTGGAGGACTGCCACATACAGTACTCCATATACACTGACCACCAATGAAAGAGGTGCCCCTTCCGGAAGTGCGGCGGGGGCTGGATAAATGGCCTCAGGTGGCCACAATTTGGCCAACAGGCTGTAGTTTGGGGACCTCTGGTATATAGAGACTTGGCTTTTCCACTTAAAACTTTGCTTTATTTACAAGTGAGGGGAATGGGGTTGATCCAGGCCAGGTGGTTTTTCGTGTATTCAGTATTGAGTTGAACCATATATGGACCTGAGACATATATGAAGTTTTATCTTTGATGTATATGTGTGTATGCAATGTGCTTTTCCTGTTTTGGTTAACAGTTAAGCAGTAGTACAAATGAAGTGACTCAGATCTGCCTTTTGAATGTAGGTACTCAGTGGTCCCAAGAAAATTTCCTGCCATCAGTCTTCGTATGTTTGTATTTAGAGAAATGTTTAGCTGGATCTTGAAGCCAGTGTTTTAAGGATGGTTTGAAATCCAGGAAGTTGAGGCCCTTTAAAAAAGTACAACTACTGCCTGTCAGTTATAAAGTGGAACCATCTGCAAGATGAGTAGGTTAAAATGGAAAAGAGAAATTAAATTTAGTGTAGTGTTTTCAGGGGTAAGGAAACAGGATGAAAATATGCTGTACCGGTAGTTTTCAGGCACTGGTGCATGAAAGAGTTAACCATCCTGGTGTTGTATGAAGATTATAGAGTATAATCATTGGGTCTGTAATCTTCATACAACATCAGGATAATTAACATTTTGTGGACCAGTGGTTGAAAACCATTACTGTAGACCACTATAGTGTTACAATTCTTCAAGAAAAAGTAGATAGTACATTTCAACTGCTACTAGTGACCAAATTTGTATCCAGTTGAACTTGTCTGTTGTGAAAGTTAGGTAAAACAAAAAAAGAATGTTTTTAAATCTGAGTTTTAAAATAACCTTAAATAAGACTGACTTAGTGGTTTCTTGGTAAATTTATAGTTAAATTAATAGTACAACTTGTTTGGGAACAAAAAGTAGGTACAAAGTAAAGGTGGAGATGAAGAGGAAGGATAGATCATAAATTTTTGTTCTGACTGTTCATTAGCTTAAACGAAAGGTGAAGACTAGCCTACCAGGCTTTTTTTTATTTTTAGGCATCCTGGTAGTTTTTCTTAGTAGATTAGCAGACAAAGGAAGTGCTTGTCACTGTATAAAGGGTAAAGGATCTAAGAATGTATTCCAAGTATGAGGTTGAGTTGCTTGGAGTATATTTTTCTGCCTGTCGTAGTCTTAGCTTGTATTTAAGCTCAAAATAATGTCCTCCCTTACCTACATGTCTCAGTATCATACAAGAGTAGAGGTTTCTCTGTTTTATTCACTTGAGTATCTTGACCACTTGAAATAGTACCTGGTATATGGTCGATACCTAGTAACTTGGTTGAATGCTTGCTGAATGCTTACTATACCAGATACTGTTTTAAGCACTTTACACTCACTACTCATTTCCTCTTTACAGCAACTTCTGAAATAGGTAACATTATTTCACTTTGTATAAGAAAGTGAGGGACAGAGGTTAAATAATTTGCTCAAGATAATACTGTAATCCTAATGATCTATTTTCTCTAAATACAAGAACTTTTTTTGAATGTAACAATTTTTAATTTTTCACTGATTGTAACCATACCTGTAACAGTATTGTTAGATAGTAGAGGAAGTCGTATGAACTCCATTACCTTTAATAAGAGTAATAAAATATGCTCTTGGAGGGGAGGGCTGGAAGTATCCTAAGGGTCCCCATCTTTAGCATGGTTTTTGGCACCTAAGGTACATTTCTTTAAAAATACTAATAGCTAAAATTTTTGGTATTTCTAGATTTGGAGCAAGAGGTGGTGGTGGCCTTCCCCCGAAGAAATTTGGTAATCCTGGGGAGCGTTTACGTAAAAAGAAGTGGGATTTGAGTGAGCTCCCCAAGTTTGAAAAGAACTTTTATGTGGAACATCCAGAAGTGGCAAGGCTGACTCCAGTGAGTGGGGAGGGGCACTTATTTTACCTTTTTTAATACACAGTAATGAACCAAGTGGACATAGTAGCCAGAATTTACACATACACTACTATTGCTGTTACATGTTTTATTCTAGTGCAGTGGTACTTTCATTAGTCTTATTAAAACTGCTAATACTCATAAGAGGACCCCTTTGAACATGTATTAACGTATTGGCTGATTGGTCCTCATTTATCACATGTGGTTCTAACAGTATCTGAGATCAGTGTCTTTTCATCTATGAAGTAAGTTAAATTTTAAAATGTTGGCGTTATCTACTCCTGTTTTTTTAACCTCATGTTATGAATGTTTTAGATTCAGCCCATGGTGGTTACTTGTTCAGAAGAAGGTACAGTCACTATAGTGGAAAGAGCAGTTGGTCCTAAGTTCTACGTTTTTCCCTCTTTCTAGTTCTGACCTCAGGCAACTTAACTTTCCTGGGTGTCAGTTTTCTCTTGTGGAAAATGGAATTCTTATCACCTGCTTTATTGACTTAGAAAGTTGGGAGGCTCCTCACTCGTTTTTCATCTAAATATCAAATTGGGTGATAATTGTTCAGCTGGATTGCTTCATGAAGTTGTGCATGTTTAACTCGTTTTCTAATTTGTCTTGCTTCATTTTCTTAGTACGAGGTCGATGAACTACGCCGGAAAAAGGAGATTACGGTGAGAGGGGGAGATGTTTGTCCTAAGCCTGTATTTGCTTTCCACCATGCTAACTTTCCACGTAAGTGTTCTCACTAGGGTCTTAATTGTTAATTTGGGTTGAATGGTAAACACGGGTAATTGGTCATTTAAAGGTTTTGTACCATACTCAGGACTTTGTTGAAAACCTTTCACAAAGGTAATTATGTGAAATTTATTTTTTTAAAGTCTACTCTAGGCTACAACTAAAGATAGTTGCATAAGAGATTTTTTTAAAAGCTCATTTGTTTTCTGATTTAGAACTTTTTTTAGTTTCATCTTTCCCTGTGGGTTTTGCCTCTACCTCTTAGAAATCAGAATGGCATTGCGTTCTGACTGGATATAATTTGAATTGAGCAAACAAGTGATTACCATGTGCCAATGCCTGTTAGATATTTGAGGGCAGTGGTTTTCAAGTTTTGGGTTTTTTTTTTTTTACAGGGACAGGGAGAGAGTCAGAGAGAGGGATAGATAGGGACAGACAGACAGGAACGGAGAGAGGTGAGAAGCATCAATCATTAGTTTTTCGTTGCCGTTATGACATCTTAGTTGTTCATTGATTGCTTTCTCACATGTGCCTGGACGGCGGGCCTTCAGCAGACCTAGCAACCCCTTGCTGGAGCCAGCGACCTTGGGTCCAAGCTGGCGAGCTTTTGCTCAAGCCAGATGGGCCCGCGCTCAAGCTGGCGACCTCGGGGTCTCGAACCTGGGTCTTCCGCATCCCAGTCCAACGCTCTATCCACTGTGCCACCGCCTGGTCAGGCGGTTTTCAAGTTTTTGAAGGTAAATGGCTGTGACAGCAGCTCTCTGAGAGGTAGTAGTAAGCACGGCACAGATTTCCTAACTAAAGAAAAAAACTACACTTCTCATGGAGAGAGGTAAAGCTGAATAACTCTTGCTGAGAACAGTTTTTTAAAATTTACTTAAAAGTGATAATATTATTTATTCTCTTACAGAATATGTAATGGATGTGCTGATGGACCAGCACTTCACAGAACCAACTCCGATTCAGTGCCAGGGATTTCCACTGGCTCTCAGTGGCCGGGATATGGTGGGCATTGCTCAGACTGGCTCTGGGAAGACATTAGCGGTACGTACCAGCATGGGAAGATTTTTAACAATATGGTAACTTACTTTGCTATTCTAATTATCCCGTATATATTTCTCAATTCTTTATAATCTCTTTATGAAGGAAGACTTCCGTGAGAAAGTCCTATTGTTTTTTTTAATTCAACTACTGATTTTAGAGAGAGATAGAAGCATGAACTTGTCCCCTTAGTTGTTGCATTGAGTTGTGCACTCATTGATTGCTTCTTGTACCCTGACTGGGGATCGAACCCCAGGATCTTCGAGCACTAGGCTGATGCTTTATCCGCTCAGCCACCAGCTAGAGTCAGTTCTTTTTCTTTTCCAGGGACAGAGAGAGAGTCAGACAGAGGGATAGATAGGGACAGACAGACAGGAACGGAGAGAGGTGAGAAGTATTAATCATTAGTTTCTCGTTGCCCTTGCGACACCATAGTTCATTGATTGCTTTCCCACATGTGCCTTGACCGCGGGCCTTCAGTAGACCGAGCAACCCCTTGGTGGAGCCAGCGATCTTAGGTCCAAGCTGGCGAGCCTTTGCTCAAGCTAGATGGGCCCGCGCTCAAGCTGACAAGCTCGGGGTCTCGAACCTGGGTCTTCCACATCCCAGTCCGACGCTCTATCCACTGCGCCACCGCCTGGTCAGGCTAGAGTCAATTCTTTATAAAAATTTTAATTCATATAGTGTAGGTAATGTTTTATTTTTAATTTTTTGTGACAGAGAAAGAGGGACAGATAGACAGGGAGAGAGATGAGAAGCATCAGTTCTTTGTTGCAGCTCCTTAGTTGTTCATTGATTGCTTTCTAATATATGCCTTGACCTGGAGCGCTACAACAGAGCTAGGGACCCTTTGCTGAAGCCAGCGACCATGGGGTCATGTCTTTGATCCCATGCTCAAGCTGGCAACCTTAGGGTTTCGAACCTGGGTCCTCGGTGTCCCAGTCTTGATGCTCTATCCACTGTGCCACTGCCTGGTCAGGCTAGTGTAAGTAATGTTTTAGCTTTTTTAGCTATATGAAATAGGTAGAGCATTTCATATTTAAATTTGCATTGCACATATTTGTCACAGTTTTGAGTACTGTTTTCACTTTCTTAGTTAGGCATTACCAATTACTGTGGTAATATAGAACTGTTAAGATAATGGTTTAATTTTCTTGCCTGACCTGTGGTGGCGCAGTGGATAAAGCGTCGACCTGGGAACACTGAGGTCGCCAGTTCAAAACCCTGCACTGGTCTGGTCAAGGCACATATGGGAGTGATGCTTCCAGCTCCTCCCCCCTTTCTCTCTTTCTCTCTCTTTCTCTCTCACTCTATGTCTCCTCTCTAAAATGAATAAATAAAAAGAAATTTAAAAAAAAAAAAAAAAAAAAAGATAATGGTTTAATTTTCTTACAAGACCATCATTCTTCTCCCCCCACAGTACTTGCTGCCTGCAATTGTTCATATTAACCACCAGCCATACTTGGAAAGGGGAGATGGTCCAATTGTAAGTGTTTCAGTTTGCTTATAATGCTTATAATTCTAAAATTAGCTGCAATTTAATGATTGTGTTCTAGGCAGCCACTGTGCCTTACATACTTTTTCAGATTTCATTCTTAACACTGTTCTCCATATCTGGAAGTAATACTGCCATCTTACATAAATTTTAGGCAATGCAATTAAATGACTTGCCCAAGGTCATACAGCTATTAAATAACAGCTTGAATTTGAATCAATACTATTAACCACAATGCTTACTACCTTCGTATATAGGCATTAATTCAAGTGCAGTTCTTAATTGCTCAGTGATTCTGTGAGGAATACAAAAGAGGTATGAAGTGAGGTGTCTGCTTGTATATACAGTGTGTCCGTAAAGTCATGGTGCACTTTTGACCAGTGACAGGTCAAAAGTGCACCATGACTTTACAGACACGCTGTATTTAAGTCAGGTTTGGGATATACATTCTTTGCTTAAGTAGTACTTCCATAAATATTTATAGGTTAGCATGATTTTCTGTTTTCTTTATTTTCTTTTGTATTGTTTCCTATTAGATTTGAGTAGTGGTCTTTAAACATTTTGAATATACATTTGTATCTTTTCAGTTGAGCTTGGATTTACTATGTTGTTAAACATGTACATTGTTACAGTGTGTTTCAGTATTCACCAAAAAAATGATGCATTACTTTTTATTACCTTAGTATGTATTTTATTCTATATGACTGAGTTTTATTATCATGAGTATGGGATTGGAACAGTACAGAGAACAAGACTCATTGTTAACAGAGTGGAGGATGCCTATTTCAGTCTTAATTTTGTATCATTTTGGCGAACTGCTTGTCAGATTATGTGTAAGTCCTTGTTTTTGCTTAATGCCTGGCTAAGAGCTTAAACTAGAAGTCAGAAAAGTGTTGGCTCTACTGTTTTATTTTTCATCTACTTCTACTTATACTTAATCCATGGTTTTGTTGCAGGTTTTTAAAGCCACTCATTCATTTTGTGAGAGGTTTTTTTTTTTTAAACTAGGTGATACAGTCTGTAAATTCACTTAAATAGCTGACATAAACAGTAATGAATCGTGTTTTGAAAGTATGCCATCATTCCTAGTGCTTATAATTTTTTGTCACGCTCCAGTGCAGTCTTTATGTCCTTGCCTTCCCAACCTCCCACCCCATTACATGCTTTGAAAGTACCAAATTAGACAGAAAAGAATTAGATAGCCTTTTGTACTTTTTTTTTTTTTAACTTGGGATATATGTCTCAAGTGTTTGTTTGCTTGTTGTTTCAGTGTCTAGTTCTGGCTCCTACCAGAGAGCTTGCCCAGCAGGTGCAGCAGGTGGCTGATGACTATGGCAAATGTTCAAGATTGAAGAGTACTTGCATTTATGGAGGTGCTCCTAAAGGTCCCCAGATTCGAGACTTGGAGCGAGGTAATTTTTAAAAATGAGTGTTTAAGAATTATTTATTTTATTTTGCCAATTTCTATGAATGAAATTGAACAGAAAAATAGTGGATCTTGTGGAAAAAATACAGTATTTCAGCAGTGTAAAAATTTCTCAGGTGTGGTTAAAATACTATTTTGGGGAAGTTCAACATGACTAGATACTTATACTTTGTGAAGTGCTTTTCCAGGTACTTTGTTAAAATGTAGTTAGTTCTCTGCAGCATGAGTACAACCACCAGAGCAGTGCTTCTTAGTTTGTTGAGGCTGACACTGGGTAAAGATCCTTGTTTGCTTGATCTCCGGTTTTGTTTTACAGGAGTTGAGATCTGTATAGCTACTCCTGGACGCCTGATAGATTTCCTGGAGTCAGGAAAGACAAATCTTCGCCGATGTACTTACCTTGTTCTGGATGAGGCTGACAGAATGCTTGATATGGGTTTTGAACCCCAAATCCGTAAAATTGTTGACCAAATCCGGGTGTGTAAAGCTGGTAATATACTCTGTTTGTGCCCTTTGCCTCTCACAGTTCCTCAGTCTAAAAGAAAGCCTTTCCTTTCTTTACAGCCTGATAGGCAGACATTGATGTGGAGTGCGACCTGGCCAAAAGAAGTAAGACAGCTTGCAGAGGACTTCCTTCGTGATTACACCCAGATCAATGTCGGCAATCTGGAGCTGAGTGCCAACCACAACATTCTCCAAATTGTGGATGTCTGCATGGAAAGTGAAAAAGACCACAAGTATGAGTGATTTTCACTGTTGATAATGCTATACACCTTTCCTTAATAATCCTCCAAAATTAAAGTATTGGAGAAACTAATTTTTTTTTGAGGTATGTAAACAAGAGCACTGCCAGCTTTCCAACGATCCATCTTTCATATTATTTATCAGAACATTTTGGTTAAAGGCAAAGGATTCTGGATCCTTGGATTTGAATCCAGCTCTGATAAATGGCAACCCTATGTGAAGTAATGTGAAAAGGAAGTGCTGTGGCTTTGGGGGTGTTATGGCAGACACAGCTTCTACATGATGTATGGGGAGGTCTCCTCAGTGGCTGCATTGTTATTGGCCTTGTTTTCAGGTTGATCCAGCTCATGGAGGAAATAATGGCCGAAAAGGAAAATAAGACAATAATATTTGTAGAGACAAAGAGACGCTGTGATGACCTCACTCGACGGATGCGCAGAGATGGGTGAGTGGAGCATCGAGGTAACTCATTAGCTTCAGGTTAGGCCAGCAGGCATTTCTAAATCAGTATTGTGAGTATTGTATAATACTTTAATAATGCCTTACCTCTATATTTTATTATTATTTTTTAGTATTTTATTTATTGATTTTACAAAGAGAGGAGGTGGGGGGAGACAGGAAGTGGTTGCTTCACTCTACCTGTTTATTGGTTGCTTTGGTATGTGCCTTGACCTGGGAAGCCCAGGATTTTGAACTGGTGACCTCAGCGTTCCAGGTTGACGCTTTATCCACTGCGCCACCACAGGTCAGGCAGTGCCTTTGCTCTTTCAGTGAGCACAGTCATTCATTTATGTAGTCTATAACAAACCACAATTCCATGTGGTTGTACTTCTTTTTAAAGCTTACTTTTACTCTTTATTAAGATGTCTAAAATATTGGTCACTTTTCTTCTGACAGTTGGCCAGCTATGTGTATCCATGGAGACAAGAGTCAACCAGAAAGAGATTGGGTACTTAATGGTGAGTTTAAAACTAAACATTGTTCATACTCTGTTTTAGGGATTGACAAACCTTCTGTAAAAGGACTAGGTAGTAAATATTTTAGGCTTTGCAGACTGTATGATGATTTGTGTCAGACTGTTCAGTTTTGCCATTGTTTAGCACAAAAATGGCCATAGACAATATATAAAGAAACAGCTAGACTGTATCTAATAAGACTTTATTTGCCAAAATAGGCATTGTGCCAGGTTTTACCTGCAGGCTAGAGTTTGCCTAGCTTTGCTCCAGTTAATGGAATATTAGGGGCATTTCAGGTATGTTGCCACTGTCTTTTTAAGGTCAACAGTGCTTGCTTTTCACATTTTTTTACATTTTCAACTGATGTGCCACAAGGATTTTTAAAATATTCAATATCTGGCTATTTAGTCAGGGGCACTGACCTCTTCTCCCTTAGATTGTCAGATAAACAAATGACAACAGCGAAAATAAGAATAGCTGTTTAGTGTGAGTGAATCAAAACTATGCCTATTTTTTGTCAGATTGGCAAATAATATGTATATATTTAAAGATTTATTGATTTAGACCAGGGGTCCCAAACTGCGGCCCCCTGAGGCCATTTATCCACCCCTACTGCACTTCTGGAAGGGGCACCTCTTTCATTGGTGGTCAGTGAGAGGAGCACAGAATGCATCCGCACCCATAGTTCCCATTGAAATACTGGTCAGTTTGTTGGTTTAAATTTACTTGTTCTTTATTTTAAATATTGTATTTGTTCCCGTTTTGTTTTTTTACTTTAAAATAAGATAATGTGCAGTGTGCATAGGGATTTGTTCATAGTTTTTTTTATAGCCCGGCCCTCCAATGGTCTGAGGGACAGTGAACTGGCCCTCTGTGTAAAAAGTTTGGGGACCCCTGATTTAAAGAGAGGAGAGGGAGTGAAGGGGAGGAGCGGGAAACATTAACTTGGTAGTAGTTGTTTTTCCTGTGTGCCTTGTCCCAGCAAGCCCATGATTTCTAACAAGCGGCCTCTGCATTCTAGGTAGACGCTTTATCCACTGTGCTACCACAGGACAGGCAGCAAATAATGTATTTTTTGATCTGCCTCAGAATTTTAGTAGTTTATGTGTGAAAAAGGTTAAAAATCACTGCTTCCTTTATGTAATAAATTCTCTTTAATTTATAGATATACTCACTGGGAAGTATATTTATAGATATACTTCTTGGAAACCCAGAAGCTTCCCAAACTTTGTACTTTAAGAATTTTTATGGAGACTTTATTATGTAGGCATGGTTGATCATTAACTCAACAATCTCCAGCCCATCTTCCCCTCTCCAAAGATGGTGGGTGGGGCTCAAAGTTCCAAGTTTCTAATCAGGGCTTGATTTTCGGTGACCAGCCCCAATCCAGGAGCCCACTAAGTTTTGCCTCATCAGAATAAAACAGACTCCAATCACTCAGGAAATCTGAGGGACTTTGGTGAGGAAACTGGGTCAAAGACTGGGTATAAGAATTTTAGAAGTTCTATTTCAGGGACTGGGGGCTGAGACCAGTAATTATTTTCTCATTATTTTATAGGGAAACCATGGTTTTTCCTTCATTCCACATCTTTTAAACTTGCACCCTAACCCATTTGATTTTGTTTCATTTGGGAGATAACTTAGGTGTCATAATTTGAGGGGGAAAAAATCTAGCTTTCGTAATTTTGTTGACATATTTCCAAGCTATTTTAATGGGTTTTCATTATAAGAGATAACTTTTTGTCTATTGTCTCTCTGGCTCCTTTGCTAAAAGAGAATGTCAAGATTTTCAAAAGAATTACTATTTTCTTTAAATTTAAAATACCTTGTGACACCATTACTTGAAATATTACCATGGTATGGTAAAGACCATATAATATAGTTAGGATTGTTTATTTGGTTTTTGTTTTTTTGTTTGTTTGAAATTAAATGTACTGGGGTGACATTGATCGAAAAGAGCACATAGGTTTCAGGGGATCATCTCTAGCATTTGAACTGTTGATATTGTGTACCCATCACCCAGAGTCAGATCATTTTCCATCACTGTATACATGTATTTCTTCCAAGTTATTCCTTTCCCTCTCCCAGCCCCTCCCTGGATAACCACTTCACTTTATGTCTATGAGTTTAGTTTTATATCCCACCTATGTGTGAAATCATATAGTTCTTAGCTTTTTGTGATTTACTTATTTCACTTAGTATGATGTTCTCAAGGTCCATTCATGTTGTTGTAAAAGGCAGTATGTCATCATTTCTTATGACTGAGTACTATTTCGTTGTACATATGTACCACATCTTCTTTATCCAGTCCTTTATAGAGGAGGGGCACTGGTTGTTTCCATATCTTGGCCACTGTGAATAATGCTGCGATGAACATGGGACTACGTTGTGTACCAATGTGTTTTGGGAGGATACGCAGTAGAGGGATTGCTGGGTCATATGGGTGGTTCTGTTCTTAATTTTTTTTGTTTGTTTTGTGACAGAAACAGAGAAGGACAGATAGGGAAGGGAGAGAAATGAGAGGTGTCAGTTCTTTGTTGTATCACCTTAGTTTTTCATTGATTGCTCTCTCATATGTGCCTTGACCGGGGGTGGGGGCTACAGCTGACTGAGTGACCCCTTGCTCAAACCAGATGAGCCTGCGCTCAAGCCAGCGACTTCGGAGTTTTGAACCTGGGTCCTCTGCGTCCCAGTCTGGTGCTCTGTCTACTGTGCCACTGCCTGGTCAGGTCTGTTAGTTTTTTGATGAACCTCCATACTTTTCTTCCATAATGGCTGTACCAGTTTCCATTTCCACCAGCAGTGAATGCGAGTTCCTTTTTCTCCACAGCCTCTCCAACACTTGTTACCTGTTTTGCTGATAACAGCCAGTCTAACAAGTGTGAGGTGGTATCTCGTTGTAGTTTTAATTTGTATTTCTCTAATAGCTAGCAGAGATGAGCATTTTTTCATGCATCTGTTGGCCATTTGTCTATCTTCTTAGGAGAAGTGTCCCGGTCCTCCCCCATTTGAATTGTTTGTTGTTGAGCTTTGCGAATTCTTTATATATTTTGGATATTAACCCCTTATCAGAGCTGTTTGTGAATATCAACTCCCATTTGATTGGGTGCCTTTTTGTTTTATTGTCGGGGCTTTTTTTTTTTTTTTTGCCTCTACTTCCCTTGCCTGTGGGTCAAATTCCTAAAATGTTCTGTATGGCCAAAGTCTCTAAGTTTAGTACCTATGTTTTCTTCATCTGATTTATTGTTTCAGATATTATATTTAGGTTGCTTTGTTTTCATTGTATCATTTCTTGTTTTGCAGAGTTCCGTTCTGGAAAGGCTCCCATCCTCATTGCCACAGATGTAGCCTCCCGTGGGCTAGGTTTGTATAGATAGGTGTCTCTGTCAATGGTATATGTATCTTTTGGTTTAAAGATCTATCATTTCAAATCAGATTGTGTATACATGTGTTTAGATAAATACTTAGAAGAATACAAAGCACTTTTTGTTTTGTTTTTTTATCCCCCTCAGTTATTTTTAACCTTGGCATTTTTGTTTTTTATATTTAATGTCTCTTCCTGCTCAAAATAAGCAGGCTTTGGTCTGCAGCAAGGCCTAGGCATAACATTCAGACAGAGGGAGAGGAGACATTCACTTGAACAGCTCAACTTCTTTCCTGGTTTTTCTCTATTATCTGGCAGGATAGAATGAGCCTGATTGGACCTAGCTGTTAAAAGCTGGTGTTTTCAGTTAGTCTTTTCCTCATACCAATGTGTCTGTGCTATATGTACATGGAGGTCCAATTCCATGACTGCTAATACAGTTATTCGTTGGATGTAATAATTCTATAAATACAATGTCATTTTGCGATTTAAGTCTGCACCGCCCAATTTTATTTACTGATGTAAAATTATCATGGGTACTCAGTCTCCTCTCTTAACCCTACTCATCAAAGTGCTGTCTTCCAATTTAAGAATTTAGTTTAAGGCTAGTGTTTTTCTGGAGTTTTCAACTCGTAATTTAAAATATACAGTTATTTTGTGGTACTTTAGCCTATTCAGAGTTTAAACAGGGGAAACTCAAAACTTTTATATTCGAAAAGATGAGATTATTTCTGTCACAAAACTCTCTTTAAATTATTGACAGGTGTTTAATTTCTTGCCCAGTAAGGTGAGAAGTGCTATATTTCCTTAAAATATTTATATAAAGAGACAGCTATTCAAACTGGAATACAAAAGTGATGAAGACTATATGGTGCACTCATCGTTTCCTCCTTCAGAGGGGGTGGCCTGCAGCCATGGCTGCACACTGTCTCTGCCCTCGAGGTCATGTCTGGATCTGGGTTAGGAGTTGGGCCTGTTGGGAGAAGAGGCTGAGGCCTGAAAGCATTTGTAGAAAAGCTTTCAGTGATGGTGGTTTTTAAACAGGCTTGCTATGTGCTGGTAGCTTCTTTGTGCATCTTGCCTAGACAATTAAAAACATTTGCTCCATGCCCCCCCAGCATTTCTAAACTAAATTAATTGGCTACCATTAGAATAACTGAAGACTCTTCCTCCCACCTCCCCTCATCCGAATGAGGGAAGAGGGAAGATATCCGAGTCTGTTTCTTGTTACTCAACATCAGTGCTTATTTTGGGCCCCTTTGTTTGCTGCCTTGTAAAAATCAAAAGGAGGGGGAAAACCCACCAAAATGGCAGAATGCTGACCAAGGTCCTACAAGATCCTGGAAAGTGAAGGCTTCTACCTCATAGACAGGGGTGCAATTTTCAGCTGAGTCACCAGGCCTTTTTTCACTTCCTGTCGAGCGATGGCCTCTTAAATGTTCCCTTCAGGTAAGTTCTTTGATTCCCGTAATGTTATAATAGTCACCCTCAGGAAACCACTATTACTCCCTTTCCATTGGGATTTTTTTGATTTTTCCTTTTTTTGTTTAAACTACACACTGTTAAGCTAAAAGTACTGAATTTATTTTGTTTTGTTTTTTAACAGAAGCTTTGATATCAGCTGCAGCTCACTCAGTACTTGGCTGAGGCAAATCTACATTGGCCCGAAGCAGCTCTAGATGAGCCTGTTCGCTAGTTTGTCCCTTCCGATTAGTGATTGGAGATTCAGGCCATGTTTTAGGGCTTGTCAGACAAAAAGCTGTTACCTAGGCAGCTGGCCAAGACATTAACTTTTCAATTTCTCACCCTGCTACAGCATCTTCTCTAAAGGCAGCAAGATAATATTGTGGCCGTGCACAAATAACATCAGGGCAAGCTTGACTGGAGACAATCAGACTCTGCGCTTGCTCTCGGGTGTCCTCAGACAGCTGTGTGCACACACAGGACACCTTTCTAGTCTGAAGAACTGGTACCATGTCTGCCCCTTACTGAATCCCTCCAGAAATACCTCCAAGTGTTAGTGTCTGAGCCACTGACTTCAGTCTGTGGTGCTTTCTGCTAGGAAAGCACGTGTCTGGCATCCAGTGCAGTAATTCAACTTGTGCTGCCTATGGTCCTACACATGGGATTGACTAAGGACATTATCCTATCTCTGAAGATGTGATCATGGAGCATAATTTCCCACCCCCCCACTTCACGTCCTTCCTGGCCCTGTAAATTTTTGTTTTTCCTTTATTGCATCAACGACCCTAGCCGGAGACTCACGCTGCCCCCTGTGATGACTGCCTTCTCGTCTTTCTGGTGTGATTTCAGGACTTTAGGGGTCAGTAAAGACGGAGGAGCCTTTATTGTAATAAGAAACAGACATAATGCCCCTTTCTTCACAGGCCCTTTAACAATAGCTGAATTTTTTTTTTTTTTAATCATCACCCCTTTCCCCCTGAAATTAATCCAGTCTGGGCAATAGATGCAGTCTGACCCTTTGGATGTAACTTACATTTTTTATTAATTATTTTTTTCTACAATCACCCCAATTATCCTTGGGGGAGGCGTTGGAGGACCTGAAATTTTTACCCGAACCCAGGTTCTCCGGCGCTTGGCAACCAAATGGGGCTACAGAGAAGCATCTAAGCCAGTTCACAGAGCGAGCGTGTGTGGGGACTTCTCACTGCCACGGACCCTTGATGCATGCTCCCCGCGCTCCAGTGGTCCCGTGTCAGAAGGCGGAGTTTTCGAAAGGAGGCCGCCAAAAATAAAAGGCAAAGAGACGGGATCGGCTGCAGCGGTTTCCCAAAGGAGGAGGGAGTGTGCATCGGTCTGGTAACAAACAGAGAATGTTTTTAATTCTTTATATCACAGAAATCTGTGTTTTATCTAGGATATTTTCTCAATATTCTTTGTAAAATGCAGATTTTTTTCCACAAAACATTAGGATTCTTTGTTATATTTTTTAATTTGTTTGTTTAAGTAGGTTAAAAAAAAAGATGCATTTAGCAGAAAGCATTACACTAACATTTACACACTTGAAGCATTAGGAGGTTATTCAACTCAATTCCCAGCAGTGGACAGAACATTAAACTTGTGTCTCAAGGTTTCATGGATTTTCCCACACTTTGGCTATTTAATTTCCCAGGTTACATAGACAATCTTTGGTAATTGAAGCAGTACTGAGTTAAAATAACCTTGAGTTGAGCAAAAGTCTTTATTTTGCAGAGCTGGGCTTGGTAGTATAGTGAAATTTTAGTGTAATGTGCTCTTACAGTAATTGAAAGGGGGAAGAAAGATAATTTGGATGTTTCTGCAAAGGAAACTAGATGTGTACTTGGGCTCTGGTTGGTTTTTTTAACTAAGAGAAAAAAAACTTTTCATTAAGTCTCCTTCAAATGTAGTAATAAAGTATAAAAGTTTCTTTTTTCATTTTGCTCTGTGACTGGTTTAAAGGTAAGTTTGTTATATTTCTGGTAGATTTTGCCAGGCTTCTCCCAACAGAGTAGAAGTGATTTGGCCTTATAACTTAATGGTGGTGGTACCACTTTCTTCTCCATTTCCGTTTGAAAAATATAGAGTTGGAATTTGGTGTAACTCCTGTTGGTATATTGGTTAAAATACAGAAGAGGCAGGAGTTTGAATGGTTGAGTGGGATTCCCTTAGGATTTATAGCTGATAATGATGCCACTTGCTGTGCATGTCCCAAGAATCATTAATCCTCTTTTACTCTGTTGGGATGAGTCTTTTTTAGTTCCTGTTTAGAGTGGTTACTAACTTAATCTTCTCTCCTCTTGCTGTCATCTGCATTCGGGCTTTCCACCTGTTGTTGGCATGTCCTTTACCTTCTCTTTCCTTGCCACGTCAACGTACACCCTGGCTCATCGTTGGCTTTGAAGATGTGGAAGATGTCAAGTTTGTGATCAACTATGACTATCCAAACAGCTCAGAGGATTATGTGCACCGCATTGGCCGAACAGCCCGTAGCACCAACAAGGGCACCGCCTACACCTTCTTTACTCCAGGAAACCTCAAGCAGGCCAGAGAGTTGATCAAAGTGCTGGAGGAAGCTAATCAGGCTATCAATCCAAAGCTGATGCAGCTGGTGGACCACAGAGGAGGCGGCGGAGGAGGGGGTAAGGGTAAGTCCTGGAGTTTTCCAGGTACTGCCAAGGTATCTTTTTGTATTCATTGTGCCTTATTTTTTTAATTTTGTGAAGGCTTTAAATATGTTGGTTAATAATAAAAGATAGTACTTAATAGTTTTTGTAATCTCTTCTGAGTAACACAGTGTCATAATATTTCTATAGTTAATATGAAGCTGACCTTTGTATTTTGAACTATATGATGCATATTCAAAATTAAGCTGAATTACTTTACTACCAATTTTATACTATTTTATGGTAGTGATGCAGGCACAGGTATTGCATCTAAAAATTGGTTGCAAAATATACTAGGATCTAGGCCTCCCGATTACCATTTTCGTATTTTTCCCCCAACTTATTGCATGTTTAAGCTCCATCAGAATTACCTGAAGTGGGTTTAGAATTGAGCTAGGTAGGAGCCTGAACTTCTTTCCTAGAGCTTGTGAGATGATAACTGATGCAGTTAGGACCACAAAGCAAATACTTGAGAACCCCTGTTCACCAGTAGAGGATCCCTTTCTTCATGGTGGTATGAACTTAGCTGCTTGTCTTTTTTATTATTATTTTTTTACCCTACGGTAAGTCATGTAAACTTTTTGCCATTTTTAAGATTGTGTTTCTTGGTAATTCTCAAGTAAAGAAAGGTCTAAAATAGGTAGAAAGTTGAATATCCTTAATTACCATTTTTTTTAATACGTTCTGCTAAAGATTCAATTATGGTACGTTTTTAAAGTACTGATTTGGAGACTGGGCTAGCTAAAGATCAAGAAAGAATGTTGAATACTTTTGTACCTAGTAGAATGTTGACACTGGTCATGTTTTGGATCATACATCTGGTATTAAAAATTCATTGTATCGTTCATTAGGTCGTTCTCGATACCGGACAACTTCTTCAGCCAACAATCCCAATCTGATGTATCAGGATGAGTGTGACCGGAGACTTCGAGGAGTCAAGGATGGTGGCCGGAGAGACTCTGCAAGCTATCGGGATCGTAGTGAAACCGATAGAGCTGGTTATGCTAACGGCAGTGGCTATGGCAGTCCAAATTCTGCTTTTGGAGCACAAGCAGGCCAATACACCTATGGCCAAGGCACCTATGGTGCAGCTGCTTATGGCACCAGTGGCTATACAGCCCAAGAATACGGCGCTGGCACTTATGGGGCTAGTAGCACCACCTCAACTGGGAGAAGTTCACAGAGCTCTAGCCAGCAGTTTAGTGGGATAGGCCGATCTGGGCAGCAGCCACAGCCACTGATGTCACAACAGTTTGCACAGCCTCCAGGAGCTACCAATATGATAGGTTACATGGGGCAGACTGCCTACCAGTATCCCCCGCCCCCTCCTCCCCCTCCTCCTTCACGTAAATGAAACCACTCGGGTGGTAGTGACTTGTGCAGACTTAACTACACTTAAAGGAACGCTGTCTTTCCCTTTTTGTTCTTTTCCCCTTCTCTTTTTTATTTTTCCCCCAACCATTGTGATTTGTCCTTTATGCAGTTTAGTTAGAATTCACTGCCAGGTTTCTTCTGCCTGCCAAATTGATCCAGTCTGTAATAATAGATTTTGTAAAAATATATATATATATATGTATAGCCGACTGGAAGAGATCCCCCCACTCCCCAACTTCTTGCATGTTGAGGATATTTGAGCTATTTTTCATCTTAAAAGAAAAAGCAGGGTATTAGGCCCTTTTGTTGGAGCCCTTTTTTTGGTCATGAGTTGGGGATGGGTGGGGAGGGTAAAGGGTTAAATTCTGCAGAAGTTGGCATCTGTGCTTTAAATTACTCTCATTACCAAGTTAGAAAACCAAGAGGGAGTTCCCTGCGTATTTTCCATAATGCTTTTTTATGTTTCCCAAGCTGGAAGAGGGTTCCTCAGGCCTGATGGGTTTTCAAGACAGTGCTTTCAGTGTCCTTTTGACTGATTGCTTTTTAAGTGCAGTCAACAGTTTTCAAAAATTTCTAATTGGTTTCGTCTCCCTTAAACTCGACCCTCTCACTTACCAGTGTCTCAAAAATAACCATTTTTAGCATCAGATTAGAAATTGGAATTGCCAAGTCTGAGTACTTCAAGTGTATCTTTTAAATTAAAAACCCCAAGTGTTGAGGGCAATGGTTAGATGTAGTATCTCAGCATCTGGGTGGAAGCTGCCTATTTTTCTTCCTCGTACAAAGAGGGACCATCTATGAAATTTATTTTTCAAGCAGACAACTGCTGTGAGCAGAATGGTCATAAATGCTCACTCGAAATTGACTTTATTAACCAGTTAAGTATGCATTCACCTGCAGTGTAAGAACAACCTTTAATTATAAATAATATGCTCAATGGGCAGGTTTTCTTTTTAAACTATGTAGAGCTAGAATAAAAGCAACTCTTTGCCAGCTACTCAGCTCTTTGGTCTAAGTTATCTTGAATAAAGAATCTTAAGGATTTATTAAGAATTCTTCCTCTCCTCATACTCTGTTCTCTACAGAGCTTTGTAACAGCTTTTGGGTGCAAATTTCCCTCTGCATCCTGTTGCACTCAGCTTTTCACAGGTAGGTAGTGCTTAAGAGAAGTTACAGAGGACTAAAGCCTAAGTCCTTTTACTTTCCCTCTGAAGGTAGGTGAGTTTGTCCCATTCGTAGAAATGTTGACTGTTTACTGAGACTCCCCATAACAGGCCTGGGAAGAATTTTCTATTCTTGTGTTCACTGTAACAGGACAGGGAGATCAGACTGCCTCAGAAACCTCTTCCATATCTAGTGTGAGACTGTCTAATACTGTCATCAGTATTCATTCACCATGTAGTTAAGGGGGGAAGGCTCCATTGCATTCTTGGGCTAAGACCTGAGAGTGCCTGCCGGTTTGTAAGATGCAAATATCTAAATACTTGAGGTTTTGTGGTGTTTTCTTTTTTACTTTTGAAATTCTTCAGGGAGAGAGAAGGGATTGTTCTGAGGGTTCTGAAAGTCTGGTTGAATATGCAACATACAGGTAGGTTGTCAGCATAAGTTGAAATACATATGTGTGAGAACTATGACACCACCCCCCCACCCCATCCTCATTTTCTTCTTCCTTAACTTCTACTCCCCTCCCCCTGGTAGAAGTTGAGGCCAAGGGAGAATGGTAGACATGAAAAACATGGCAGAACTGCTCTGTGCTTTCAAACCAAAGTGTTTGTGCTCTCCCCCAAAAATTGTTTAAGCACTGACCAGTCCATTGTAGACCTTTCTACACCAAAATTCTGATTTTTTTTTTTTTTTTCTTCAAACAGGTGCCACCAGAGGGGCTGTTATACTCTTGCAGGTCTTAAAAGCATCCCTTTTTGGGAAAGGTCTTGGGGCAAGCAAGCAATGATTTGTCTGCTGTTTGCCTCCCTTTTTCCCACCTGGGATGTTGCAATCATAGTCAAAATAACAGCACATTCCAAATCTCAGAAGCTGTTGTGGCCTGAGCACAGCTGGAATCTAGCGGAGTTTTTCCTATATCTCTAGTGTAACTCTTCTGCCTCCATGTCTGTTGCTTATAATTCAGGTTCTGCCTTTGCTTCAGAACATGAGCAAGAGAGATTTCATTTGACGCTAGGTATTGCAGTCACGGTTAAAACTCGTTTACAGAAAGGATCTCAGTATTAAGCTGTGGGGTGGCTTCCCCAAACCCTCCTCAGCAATTTGTTGTGTGGAATTCTCTCATCTAAAAGGTTGGTGACTTTTGCTTAGGATCAGTGCTCCCTATTCATATCCTTGCTGGTCTCTGAACACATTCCTCTTGCATTAAGACTTGAAAGATTTTTAGATGTGTGATGTTCAGGCACAGGATGCTAAGAGCTGTTACTATTCTTAGTTTGTAAATTGTCCTTTTGATACCATCTTGTTTTCTTTTGTAGGTATAAATAAACACTTGACAATACGGTGTGAACTTTTTATTAAAAATTATGACTAGAGTCCAATGGTAGTCCTTTTATAGTTATTTGCTTCAAGACCAGGGTTGGGGTGTTGGATATTGCCTTAGCACCTAAAAATGTGAAAGGGAGGTGGAATTGATTGGTGTTAATGCAAAGGTTTGAGCCACAAAGCAATAAAATACCTAGTAAATAGAGGCTTGAGTATTTGTTTCCTCATCAGTAAAATGGTCTCCATGCTAATGGTACCCACATAGGATTGTTAACTTGGATTAAAGGACCCAGTATGAAACTACTGAAGTCTTGCCAAAGTTGTAAATTTGCTTTGCATTGTTTTCAAGGGTATCTTTCCAGATTGGCATTGACTTCCTTAGCATGTGTCTCACATGAGGGCCTTAGCAGTAGTTCATTTAACCCATTCATGAGTTAGGCACCTAAGGTTTTTTGGTGTTCTTGTTGACATTGTATGGCATGTTTATGTAATTGGTCCAGGGTTTTCATTACCTCTATAAGGGAGGTACTATTGATGAGGTCTTTTAGAATGATCAGTGCTTTGCTGAAATCCATCCACACAAAGCATTTCTCTGGCTTTAATTGTAACGTGGTCTGAGTCACATATAAGTCGCTCAGTAGAACTCCAATAGTTGGCTTCATGTCTTTGTCTCTGAGGGCCTTCAAATTGGCATTGGGAGACTTAACTTTTTTCCTTTAAGGACTAGAAGAAAATAGAGATTAAATTAAAAATTACCATACTGATCATAGGACTTCTTTATAACTTTGTGCATAGTCTTAGCCCTAATGCCCAGTTCACAACCATTCAGATGATAAAGCCAGGGGGAAATTGAATCACAAGCTAACTACAGACTGACCCCGCCCCCCATCTTGGTTACTGATGCCACCACTAACCCCTTACACTGTAAGTGTAGCACCTAATTCTTTAAGTCCGCATCTCACATCCAGTCCAGCAATTAACTCCCAAGAGATCTGTCCACATCTTTTTCACTGACCTGATGACTGGAATTGCCCCATAACTAGTTTCCTGCTTTGACTACTGGTGGTTGGTGAAACCATTGTTTCTCAACCTCCAACCCGTTAAGGTTAACCATACTGATGTATGAGGATCATAGAACCAATAGTCTTAGTCAAATTCACTTATGCTCAGGGTGATGTCTGCCTTAGCAGTCCTGAAATACTGTTTTCACTGGTTCCCCATTCCTCCAGTAGCAGCCCTTTGCAATCAGAATGCAATGCAAACCCCTTACCCTGGCCTGTGTGGCAGTATGTAAATAACATCTTGGTTGGCTTCTTACTATCTCTCAGTTACAGGTCATGACCATACTAGCCTCTTTTCCCACCAAGCTGGTTCTTGCCTGTGAGCTTATATGTAAACTGTTCTCAGATGATTTTGTATATTTCCCTAAATTGTTACCTTGTAGAGTAAGTCTTCCCTGTCCATAATACCAGCACTGATCATACAGTATAAATTGGGCTAATTTTTCGGGGGACCATTTCTGGAAACATATGTTTGTCTTTCCTCATTAGAATAAGCACCACAAGGGGCAGACTTCACATGGATCTCCTCAAATACTAAATATGTGACTACCTCTTGGCCAGTAACTCTGCTCTGTTCTCCAGGCACCTACCTTTGGTCACATATAAGTAGAAGAAGTCACAGTAGAAAATAGTTTGTACCACTCCTGACACCACCGCAATTTGGTCATAGAAATTCTCGGTCTGGTATCGCCTGATCCAGTTAGCTAGGTAGAGTGCCCGGTACAGCCCAAGAAAGAACAGGTAGTGAGTAGTAATGGTCTCCGCCTCTCCTGTCTTGCTGATCATGAAGAGCTGAGGCAGGATGGCCACCGATTCCAGGTAGATAGAGAAAGTCCAGAGGATCTGAGCCAAAGGGAGGGAGTTAGGACCAAGAAGAGGTTCATTTCTTTGAAAGAATTACTAAAACGTTTACTGGAGAGAATACAATGAGATCAGTATATCACCCCACCCTTTTGTAAATGTAAAAAACTTAAAAGAAGCACGGCTTGTTTTACACAGTACAGCATGAACATTTCTATAGCTCATAATTGTTTTTTTAAGTACCTGACTGAGGATTGAACCTGCAACTTTGACATATCAGGACAACACTCCAGCCAGCCGAACTATCCAGCCAGTGCCTAACTGGTAATTTTCTTTTTAGCTCATAATTTTTAATTGTTGCCAAATTTTATTGTGTAAATGCTTTAACTGAGGCCACGGTTTCTCAAAATACAGCCCACAAACACCAGCATCAGACTCTCCTGAGATGCCTGTTACCCCACAGATTCTTGGGCCACCACCTAGAGCTACTGAGTTGAAATCTCAGCCTGGACTGTGCTCTAGTATTCACTAATCACTTGTTGAACAGACTGTCTCAAGAGCTTTAAGAGTGTTGTGATGCTTTGTGTATCAACATTACTGTTGAGATGTTCCCATTTTCAAATGGAGCAATATGGATACTGTGTTGCTAATTTCTAAATTTACAGCTGAACAAGTAATACAGTTGTAACAAACATGCCCAGACATTACAAGAGTCCAGAGGGTAGGGTGTTAGGGAGCATTTTTGTCTTTGCGGGTTAGTTCCCTGGGACCCTTCTCTTACCTCCAGGGGAGTGAAACTATAGTTCTCAAGGAAGGAGAGGCCAATGACTGGGACCAGAAGAAACTCCAGGCGGAATGTGTCATTCTCACTGTCAAATGTTTTCCGAAATTTCCCATAGATCATGTACACTGTGGCATAGGCACAGAGGAGAAAAACCACCTAAAAAGGGAAAAAGATCCATGGGATTTGGTGGATGGAGTCATATCCCAGCCTAATGGTTGTGCTTCAAAGCCACCCTGAGGTAAAGTGTGTTTGCAATGTCTCCTAGGGTCAGTGGCCCAGAACCTGAAGCTAATGACTCTTTGTTAAGTAACTGTGCTTCTAACTGGGGCAGGTAGTGCTCCTGTGAAGACGCAGGTGCCAGGATTGGTCTTTGTGGGAGGATTTAGCAGCGGCATTCCAGGGCACTTAAAATTTAAACTTTCTAGATCTGCATCAGTGATTTGTGAGCATTCTTCCACAAGGACTAACATCCCTTGAATCAGTAGATCACTGCTCCTTTGGAAAAGCCCTCTTTCTAATTAAGTAGCTGTCCTCCAGCATATAATGATTTTAGGATCTGGCCTCTCAAACTTTCTAGGCCAGAGGTTCTCAAACTTGAATGGGCATCAAAATCACATAGATGACTGCCCCTTCCCCTGCCCCCAATTTCTGCTTCAATAGGTCTGAGTGGGCCTGAGGATTTAAATTTCTAGCAAGTTTCTATGTGATGCTGATGGTGCTGGTCCGGACCTACCCTCCTGGCCTAAAGAATTTGTACTTAAAAACTCGGGTTATTTCCTCAAAGTCTTTTCTCACCAGAATGAGGCACATACTCTGTCACAAAAGCCCTGAATAAAAATATTCACTAGTGCCCCTGATCACAAGTCCTGTAAATGTCAGTGTTAACTGTCTCCCTTAAGAGAGAAGATTCTTATAAGAGGGACCATGTCCTGTCCACTTCTGAATCCCCAGCTCAAAACAAAAGCTAGAATGAATGAATGAATCAAGAAAGTGTGGAAACTGATCTCTCTGTGGTTCCTAGACCTCATTCAGCCATACCAAGGGTTGGGTCTGCAGTGTGCAAGTCAGAGCCTTGGGTAGAGAGTGAACTAAGCAGGCAGTATGTGTTACTTGTGTGTGGAGTTTAAGGAGAGAGTGATTTCAGGAGCTCAGACTTCAACACCCCACAGGTGTCCTAGGAACAAGATGCCTCGCATCCCAAAGGTACATCTCTGATATAGAGAATGTACTTTGGTTAAATATCTTGTGGGTATTTGACACTTTACCTATACAGTGTGTCCATCAAGTCATGGTGCACTTTTGACCGGTTGTCAAAAGTGCACCATGACTTTACGGACACACTGTAGTATCTCATGGAATCATCACAATAGCCCTGCAAGATAGGGAAGATTCCCTCCCATGTAGCCTTTCTTCCTTAATAACAGGACTCCTTTTAGACATTTGTGCCCAACTTTTCCTAGCTTCTTTTGCAAATAAGGATGGTCAGTGACATGTAGATGAAAGTGACTGGATAGAGTGTGAAGAAAGGTCTTAACAAAGGGTTTACCTGGCAGGCAGTTTCCTGTCACTTCTCTTCTTCCTTCTCCTTCCTGCCCAAAATATGGTGTGATTGGAGGAGCTCTAACACCCATTTTGTGACTCTAGGGCAATGTTAAGGGTAGCTATCACATTCAGAACTAGCTATACCATTTACAGGACCTCTTACTCAAAAAATTAAGAGTTTCAGGATGGCAACAGCATGGGGTCCTTCTGAGCAACTGCACAGGTCATACACCCATGAGTCCTGGTCACATTCAAGATAGTAGAGCAGAAAGTTAAAAGCTGCCACCCCAGCTCTGGACTGCCCACCTCTGGATTTCATGTTATGAGTGAGTGGGAAATAAACCCTTACTTTATCAAAATAACTCTTTAAGTCTCTGCTACCAGTATCTGAGCAGTTATATCCCATTTTACTGACTCTGAAACTGGGGCTCCTTCCAATAAACTGTGTTGTCTTAAAGAGTTAGAATGGTTGGCTAAAAGCTCAGAAAATGCCTCCCTTCAATGTAACCCAATAGTTACTGCCCAGGGCCTTTGACATGAGAGCAGAACTTGGAGATGCTCAATTTATCTATCTGTAAAATGGCCACGCTTCCAAGCAACAGCCTTCAGTCACACAATTAAATCCAAACTGCTAAACTGTCCCGGCTCCCCTCACCCAGCCTGACTACCCGTGGGGCAGCCCTCGCTTGCTGAGCTCCCACCACGCTGGCCTTCTGTCCTTTGAATACACCAAGCTTGTTTCGTCTTATGGGTTTCTGCACCAGCTATTCCTTCTGCTTACAATGTCCTTTGTCTGATCTTCACATGGCTAGTTGGTTCCTGATGGCACTCAGATCTCAGCTTACATGTCACCTCTTCAGAGAGGCCCTTCTTGATCACACTCCCTGAATAGCACCCTACTCCTTCTCTATCATGTCACCCTATTTTTTAAATGTTTAAATTAATAGAGTCTAAATCCCATAGCCCCTAACATAGATACCAGCACAACACAATATATGCTGGGCAAGTAACCCTATTTTAATTATTTGCATAGCCTTCACTCTAACCAAAGATTTTCTTGTTTGTTTTATTCTGTCTCCCCAGTTCGAATGTAGCTTCCGTGAGAACAGGAACCTCACATGTCTTCCACAGGTACCTGGCTCTCAGTAGGTGCTCAATATTTGTCAGGAGGATGGTTGAATAAATTATTTGAAAGCTCAGGGTACAGGGTTGGGTTATTTTGCTTATTTTTTAACCATTGCAATAGCTACTGAATATTTAATATATGACAGCTATTGTGTATTTACGTCTATTCCCTCATTTAATTTTCACAACAAAACCCCCTGAGGTAAGTACGAGTACTTTCATTTCAGAGGAGGAAATTGTGGTACACAGAGGCCTGAGGTCTTGGCCCAGCCCAGGCCTGGTAGCCGCTCAGCAGCAAAGCCAGGACACAAACCAGGTCTGCCCAGTTCCAGAGCCTGCCTGAGTTCTGAAGCATACTGTCTCATGGCATGGGAGTCCTGAGCAGGCCCCACCACCACAGCCTCCCATGCCTCACCTTCATGACTGTGTTGTAGATGGAGATGAAGTTGGTGAACAGGTCCAGGTACCTGGTGGTGAAGACGAGAGCAAAGAGGATCTGGCTCTTCCCAGAGATGCCTATGGCCAGAGGGGGACAGGAGACAATGAGAACACAGATGGCCAGACCCACGTGCACTCCAGAAGCCCCGAGCCTGGGCTGGAAAGGCTCTCAGGTGTCCAACTGCCTTTAATGATGACTCCCTGTCCAGGCACAGTATCTCTCTGTGGAACAGGAAACACTTGAGTCTCTGTTCCTTTCATTAGGCTGCATTCTGTCTCCCAGTCTCCAAATAGAGACTGAACGCTGAGTTCCCAGTGCCCGGAAAGGGTGTCAGGTGTTGTGATTAGGCCTGGGGGGAGGGGGAGGCTTCTGTGTGCTCTACCCTCAGACCCCCACTGAAAAGCCCCAAAGCTCTGTCTTTTGGAGAACAAAACCCTAAAGGCTGACTCATCAGAAGACCAGAGCAGGTAGAGGAAGGCATAGGGCCAGGGGATTATTCTATTTTTCTAAATTTTAAAAGTTTAAAAAAGCTTTCTTTTCCTAGTCATAAATGTTATGACTGTTTTTACTCTTTGTAAAATATATAAATATATATATAAATCTGTATATTAAAAAGCAGCCATCACCTGAATCCCACAGTCTCAGTGTGTATCCTTCCAAGTCTTTGTTGGCTCATCTGTACACGTGACACATATGAGCACACACATAGCACAGGGATGCACGAGATGACAAGACCAGAGTCATACTTTCTATGCTATTTCCTCACTGACTTTGGCCTCTTCCTTCTTTAGATTTTTATTTTAAAAATAATTTTAGATTTACAGAAGAGTTGCAGAGACAGTGCAGAGAGTTCCCTTTACCTGGCTTTGTCTAGTGCTAACATCTTGCATAACCATAGAACATCGACCAAAACTAAGAAATTAACATTGGTATGGCACTATTGACTAAACTCCAGGCTTTATTTGGACCTCACCAGTTTTTGCACTGATGCCCTTTATCCATCCCAGGATCCAATCCAGGAACTGAAGCTGCATTTACCTGGAATGCCCCCTCCTCTCCTTTGGGTCACTTTTGATATGTCATGGAGATGGTCCCAGATGAGGGGAGCAGAGGCCCTGCCTCCCATTGCTCTTGCTTTCTCAAGCTCACACCAATCTGGAGACTTCACCAAGCCACGCCCATCAATACACCCACATTTCTGCACCCAAAGGTCAGCTCTGTCTTCACTCACCCAATCTAACCCGAACCATGTCTATCCTGAACCACTGTCCATATCCCTGGCTTCTTACATCCTCTGGTTGCTCCTGTCCCTCTTACCATCTAATCCTTTCCACCCAAGCCTTTCTTTTTCCTCTGTCCCTTTGCCATCTCAGCCCACATGCCAGGGACACTCCAGCTTTGGACTCTCCTTCAAGTTCTGACCTATATATTCATGCCTGACCAAACTCATCGCCTCCCTTTGAACCTCCTCATTTTCCTGTAGCCCCTCCTTCATAAATGCCACCAAATCTCCTCTGTGTTCAAGCTAATAAACCAAGAGCCATTCGTGAATCTCTCTCTCCTTTGTCCCTCCTCCTCCCTGCTTCTCCACAGCTCCCTCTCTGGTGCCTCTCACTCAGCCCAGCCACCCCACCTCAATGACCCCCAACTGGTCTTCCCAAGTTTTTCTTTACTGCCCAACCCTCTCCCAATTCTACCCAGCAACCAATGTGCTATCTGTAAAATAAAATTCTGCTTAAAGCCCTTAAGTGGTTCCCAAGTGCCCTCAAAATAAAGAACCAAATCGTTATCTTGGCTCATGAGAGCCTGCCTGGGTCGCCTCCCTGGCCCCCCATTGATCCTTCTCTACTTCTCTCTCTCCCTCCAGTCATGGGGACATATCTGGATTTTATCCTAAATGCAATGGAACAACTGGGGAATTGGGCACTGAGAAGTGACATTACCTGATTCAGGGTCTGGTTCATTCATACACCTGAACTTTGCCTTATCTGACTATTCCTCTGGGGATGGACATTTTGGGGAGAGGGATATTCTCAATGTCTGAGAATGAACACCACTGAACCCCCTAGCACTCTAGAGAGCGCTGGGTCCACATGCCAGCCCTCCTACCAGCATGCAAGCCTGAGCCTCTCAGTCCTCATGTGTAAATCGGGCACCTTCACACATATGAGCAAGACTGATGTGAGGACTAAAGAGGATTCAATGGGACATGAGTGCCTCCCTGGAGGTCTGGTACTGCAGCAATGATGGGAAGGAGCCCCTGGGGGGCAACACTGACCATCTCTGGGCTGTGCCTGTTGCTATGCCGTCTCAGCCCTCATAAGCCTTGCTGGGAGGTCCACAGGCCCAGTTAGGAGGGTCCAGGAGGCAGCCCTGGTGAGATATGCTCAGCCACCCCTCTCACATGGTCTTCCCCCATCTCTCCCCTCTCGCCATCCTCAGCTTGCCAGGCCCCTGGGCTTCACTCACATTTCCGCACAATGGTTTCCATGCTCATGAAAGCCATGAATAATTTCCACCAAAGCAAGCTGAACATGGAGACCCAGGACATGGAAGAAAACATGGGCCAGAACCTGGCCAGAGTCCCTGGGGGCTCCTAAGTACATATCGGAACCCCAACCAGGTGCAGTCCTCTTTCCCAATTGACAAAGAGGAAAACTGAGGCCCACAGTCACATATTGAGTCAGGGGCTGAGCAAGAACAAAGCCCGTCTCCTGTTGCCTTTAGGGCGGAGTCAGTGGGGTCACACCAGGCACAGCTCCTTGGAGCTGACAGGGCTGGCATCCAAGTACTTCACTTCTGCAGACTTCAACCATGCCTGTGCCCATCCCTTTCAGCATATGCATAAGCTGTCCTTTCTCTCCATAGTGCTGAGCGTTTCTAACAAATCCTATCATTTACTTGGTTGCGACTACTGTTCCCTGTCAGAGGTCTCCCATTGCTAGAAAATTGCTTCCCCAACTCAGGATCCTGACTGTGCTGCCCGCGCTCTATGCCAGGGGCCTAGTACAGTGCCTGGCAGACTGGGGTGGAGAACACACTCCCCTCCTGGTCATGGTTGTGCACCCAGCCCAGGTCTTCCATGAAAGTGCAGAGACAAATCCAAGCTGGGTTTTTCCCCTCACCAAAGCCTTCTGCTCCAATCTGATTCTCTCCACATTCCTGGCCCCCTTTAAGAAGCCTTCAAGGGTTGGCTCTCTGCCTCCATGGACCACGCAAGGACTCTACAATTATCTCTGTATCCCTTCATCCCAGTGCCAAGCAAAGGGCGGTGCCTGCCGGACCCCAGTTGATAAAGATGGCCGCAGGAGGTCTGGGCAACCCTTTAATAAACTGGGTCTGTTTGGCCACCATTAGTCCAGACCTGAAACTCTTCCAAAAGTCCAGCAGAAAAACCAGACTGCTGGGCCAAAGAGGGACCCCTCCTGCCCTTCCCAGGCTTCTGCTCAGGGGCAGCTCCATGCCCACCAGGGCTGGGCTGGGCCCCTCCCAGCACATCACAGATGCCTGTGCCACACACAAGTGAGGGGTCATCCTTACAGGGTGTGGAGTTGGTAGGGGAGAGTGGTGGAGAAAAGAAAAGAGAAAGCAGAGTTGGGGGCACTGTGTTCATGCCTCCTCTGCCCCTGACCTCCCATCCCACCCTGGGCCTGAGTGAAGGTAGAGAGAATAATGGGCCTCAGTCCATACAGCTCCTGTGGAGCAAAGAGGATGCCTGGAGTGAGGAGAGGTGTCACTTCCCCCTTACGCGCCCCTTTCTTCCAACTAGCAGTGGCCATATGATGGGTGTAAGGGGGTAGTGAAAGGCACAAGCCCAGACTCCCCCATAATCAAAGAAGGGTCCTCCTTCTTTGATATGGTACAACTTTAAACTTTCTTTGTAAGCTGAGCTGTGCAAAACTGTTTCACCCCAGTCCGAAGTCTCCACCCTGAACAGATATCAGGAGGCCTGCCTCGAGCCCTGCAGGCAGGGGGCAGGGGGCTGGCCAGCAAAAGCAAGGTGGCCGAGGCTGCTGAGTTCCCCTCCTCACTCCCGGGATGGCCCTCACCTGTGCAGCACTTGGACCTCCAGATCTTCCCCAACAGCAAGATCATGGCCAGGAGGTGGCTCAGGTCGCCGAGGATACGGAACACGTTCATGGTCCAACCCGCTAGCCAGCCCTGCACCCGCGCGCAGTCAACTCCTGGGAAACTTTCTGGCGGGCGAGGCAACTGCCACGTCCCCGGCCCGGCCTGTGGGTCCCGCGCGCCCTTGTCCGCGCCTCGGTCCTCCGCACCCGCCCGGTTCCGCCGCTCGGCCAGGCTGCTCTCGGCCGGGCGGTGACGTGGCCAGCCCCGCCGTCACGCCAGGGAGCCAGGAAGAGCGGCCGGCCGAGGTCCCGCCCCCGGCCCACCCCAGAGCCTCGGCTCCCGGGTAGGCGGGGCGGCCTGGCTAGGCTGGGGGCTTCCGGCCTGGGCCAGCCACCTACCTCCGAGGTCACTGTTTGCCAGCGAAGGGCTCCCTACGTTCCGCCGGTGATGCCCGGAGAGGTGGCGTCCCAGAGCCCGGGCTCTGCCTCTCCTCCTCAGAACTCGAGGGTTCTCCAGGAGGTGACCGTGAATAAGCCAAAGGCCCCTCTCTCTGCCTCCATCCCTTCATCTATCTGTACATAGTGCTAATAACACCCATGCCAGGGTGGAGTCTTGCCTGCCGGTGCTGGCATGAGCCTAGCAGATTGGAAGCACCCCATACACAGTGACCTTCTGCTATTTGAAGCCTCCTGGGGCGTGGTGGGTAAGGAGAAGAGCTGGAGCCTGATCTCCCCCTTCCCCCACGTTTGTTTGAATAGCCACCTTATCCTGACCTGACTGACTGTTGAGGGGAACAATAATACCTAATGACTTAGGTTTGGAGCCAGATTGACGTCACTAATGTTTTCCTCTTCTTGGTATGACAAGATGTAAAACAGGAGCACAGGCCAGGAGAGACTCCGGGGTTGGGGTTATCTGCCTAGAAAGCCCGGAGGCAGAAACAGGCACGGGTGAAGGACCACAGGTGGGCAGGACTCCTCCCAGTGCTGTGTAGCCTGAGCAGGTCAGCCACCCTCTCTGAGCCTTTGTCTCTGCATCTGTGGGAGTGAGCCACCTGAACCAAGGGGCCTCACCAACCCTCCTTTTCCCTTTTCCTACTTGGGGCCTTAATCTCTCCCTAACTTACTGGCCTCCCACCACACCCCCTTTACTCATGACCCTCCATCTCTGGGATGAGGTACCGTATTTCCTCATGTATAAGACGGTCCCATTATAAGATGCACCTTAATTTTGGGGCCTGAAATTTGAAAAAAAAATTATTGCATAAAGTTACTGAACTCAAGTTTTATTCATCATAAAATTTATACAACTCCTCATCAAGCACAAAAAAAGTGGGAAATGCAAGTTAAAAAAACTACAGCCAATGCCTGACCTGTGGTGGCGCAGTGGATAAAGCCTCGACCTGGAAACACTGAGGTCGCCAGTTCAAATCCCTGCACTGGTCTGGTCAAGGCACATATAGGAGTTGATGCTTCCAGCTCCTCCCCCCTTTCTTTCTCTCTCTCTCTCTCTCTCTCTCTCTCTCTCTCTCTCTCTCTCACTCTGTGTCTACTCTCTAAAATGAATTTTAAAAAAATTAAAAAAAAACTACAGCCACTATATAAGACACACCCCGTTTTTAGATCTTAATTTTTTTGAAAAACGGTGCATCTTATACATGGTGGAATATGGTAGCCCTTGTCCTGAGACTCAAAATGTGGTCTAAGGACAAGCAGCATCTGCTTCACCTGCTAGGAATGCAGAATCCCAGGCCCCACCCCAGAACTACTGAATCAGATTCTTTGTTTAAACAAGATCCCTGGATAATTTGTGTGCTCATGAAAGCTTCAGAAGCACTAAACAATACTGCCAGCAAGGTGCTGTTATTTCAGTTTTGCACTGGGAAGACTGAGGCATGAAGAAGTTAAATAGATTGCTTAAGGTCACACAGAGACTAAATAGTAGAGCCTGGATTCCCACATAGTCTGACTTCAGGGTTCATGGAATTAATGAATCACATTACACTGTGGATTGTCATGGGAGCTGATGAGCTCCTTGTCATGAGAGCTGGGGGAGCAGGGAGTGAGAGCCCATTTGTCAGGGATGCTGCAGTGGGGACCCCTGTCTTGGTACAGAGGTTGAAATAACAATAGCAATCAAGCAGAATCTACTGGGTGCTGACATGGGTCAGACACATTAGTCAGGTTCTCTCCACTCAGCTCAACAGGAACCTTCTGAGCAAACTTTCAATCCTCAATTTGCAGGGGATGGCCACTGAGGCTTCAGAAGGTTGAGGTGGGTGGTTCCAGTCCCTCTGAGAGAAGGAGCCAGGCACTCATTCCCTGGCTATTACAGGTTCTGAATGGGCTGCTCTGTTCCCTGCTTCTCCCCCTCCCATTAACCCTGCCCAGATGCCTCCTCTCCAGCTGGTGCCCAGAGAAGGCGGTGGCTATTTAAATACCTCAGGTGTGGTTACATTTCTCTCTGCCCAACCAGCTGGCATCTTTTCAGCACCCACCTCCTCCCCAAATCAGGGAAAAGCATGTGCATTTGCCATTTGGTGAAACATCTGTCCTCCTGAGAAGAAACTCCACCTGCCAGCGGGGGCTGGAACAAGGCTAGAATCCTCCTCTTCCCTCTGTTTCTCTAGAGGGCCCACCAAGGAACTGGCCAAGGCCCAGGGGGTCTAAGGAGTAATAACTATGGTGGTGGAGGGGGAAGAACCCAGGCTCAATGGCCCCAGGACCAAGATCTTGTCATAGCCACAGTGACCTTGAGTCTGCTATGTCCTCACTCTGGGCCTCAGCTTTCCCATCCGTTAATAGGGATAATGAAGGTAGAAGTATTGTTGATTGGTTGCTTGGCCCTCTTTGTATCTAGTCTTTCCTGTGAAATCGATACTCCCTATGGTTAGGTTGCCAAAGGAGGGTTGCACAAGGCCTGATGAGTTTATGTAAGAACTTTTTTCATGCATCTGCAAACAAATGGACTGAGACCATAGGGGCATCAGCAGAGAGCTTTAGGAAGGGGGTGTCTGATATAGGGACTACTGCAGGCATCTGCTGACATGGGGGTCGGTACACCTGGACATGCTCAGATTAGCCTATCCTGGTTTATGGACTTGGCATCTGCTGTCTCCGTTTACCCAACCCTCTGGCTCCTCTCCAATGCCTTGCCCCAAGGACACTTCCCAGATACTCTTGGGGTAAGGGGGTTTGCTTAAAGGGAGGGGAGCTTGAATGAGGGAGTTTGCTTACTGAGGAAGTTACCCCAGCAGGAGGTTGGGTGAAGGGAGTTTGAGTTTAAAGGGGCCCTGGACCCAAACTTAACACCTAAGTCTCAAGACAGAGAACTCTTCTGCCCGTTTTACAGATCAGGAAATTGAGGCTCAAACTTGTCTCTTGCTCCCCCAGTTTACATAGATCTCCTTGCCCCAAAATTCTATCACTCTATCCTTAGTAATCAACCCCACCGTGGGTGAAGAAGCAGGAAATTCCTACTTATTTAAAACCCTTGGCTCTAACCCAGGCCAGCACACTAACCAGGACCTGCACCATCAGAAACTATTCTTTCTGATGCTAAGTGGTTCTAGGCAAGTCCCTCACCTATCTGTGCTCACTTTCCTGACACTTCAAATACGTCTGCTGTAAAAACACGATGGAGTGGAAGCCAGGAGGGAAACTTCCCTCCCTCCTTTCCTCCCTCCCTCCCTCCCTTCCTTCCTTCCTTCCTTCCTTCCTTCCTTCCTTCCTTCCTCATTAACAAAGCAAAACATATGTTCAAAGTCAGATTTATGGAAGAGAGAATGGGAGCGTTGTTTAGCTATATGTATATTTTAAAGTATATGTAATCTTTTTTCCTCCCTGGTGCTTGCCCTTTGGTGTATTTCACCACTGTCAACTTCCTCCAGCTGTGTGGAAGGGAAGTGTGGGTGTAATGTGAAAATCACCATCCTGAGGACACTCCACCACTTAATCAGTGCCTCTCTCACTGAGCAGGACCCTGGAGGGATGGGGGAGCCATGGGCCAGGGCTCTGGGGCTCCCTTCAGGTCCCTAGGGGCCAATATAGGTTTTTCTGGCCTTGGCGAGTGCATGCTTCCCAGGTGGAAGGAATGAACTCTTCCCAGGCAGCTCTGAGGTCAGGCCAGGGAGGCGTGAACAAGTCCATTCCCTAACTGAACTGAGGTGGGCAGGGCAGCCTTTCTCATTCTGTGGTCCTGCCCCAGGTGTTCTCAAAGCTCTTTCCTGGCTCACTATCTCTCTCTCTCTTTCTTTTTCTTTTTTTGGCAGAGACAGAGAGAGTCAGAGAGAGGGACAGACAGACAGGAAGGGAGAGAGATGAGAAACATCAATTCTTCGTTGTTCATTGATTGCTTTCTCATATGTGCCTTGACCGGGGGGCTACAGTAGAGCAAGTGACCCCTTGCTTGAGCCAGCGACCTTGGGCTCAAGCTGGTGAGCCTTGCTCAAACCAGATGAGCCCGCGCTCAAGCTGGCGACCTCGGGGTCCTGAACCTGGGTCCTCCACATCCCAGTCCTAAGGTCTATGCACTCACTACGACACCTCCTGGTCAGGCCTGGCTCACTATCTTTTGAGTGATAGAAGGCAGTGTCACTACGGGCTCCATTTTTACAACACAGGGAAACCAAAGCTTCAAAACCTCTTCTCCATTTTCAGTTCAAAATACATTTATTGAAGACCAGCTACGTGCCCGGCGCCTTGCAGGTTGAATTTAGAGGAAGACTCGAGGAGCCCTGGGGTACACTTTGGAAAGTGGGTGCTTGTTAATGTGCTAGATAGAGGAGAGAGTCTTACCCTGGATTGGGGGTTGTCGCAAGGGAGAATGCCCTGATGAGTTTTGAAGGATGAGTAGGAGCTTTCTTGCCTCAAGGACAAAACCTGGGGGAAAGAGAGTAGAGTCCCAAGTAGAAGGACCTATACGCACAAGGGCGGAGAGCTATGGTATGACCCAATCTGCCAGTGCATTTTGTTTTTTGTGTTTTCTTTACAGGGACAGAGAGAGAGTCAGAGAGAGGGACAGGCAGACAGGAAGGAAGAGAGATGAGAAGCATCAATCATCAGTTTTTTTCAGTTTTCTGTTGTGACCCCTTAGTTGTTCATTGATTGCTTTCTCATATGTGCCTTGACTTCAGGCCTTCAGCAGATGGAGTGGGTCCTCCGCATCTCAGTCCCACACTCTATCCACTGCGCCACCTGGTCAGGCTCCCAGTGCATTTTGTATCACTCTTTTTAAGAGGCCAATGACCAGGGGAAATGGTGTGTGTGTGTGTGTGTGTGTGTGTGTGTGTGTGTGTGTGTGTGTGTGTGTGAGAGAGAGAGAGAGAGAGAGAGAGAGAGAGAGATAAACGTCAAGGTTAGAAAGAACTTCGTTGGAATCTCAGGCTCCACCATTTAGGCAAATTACTCAAATCTCTTCAAGTCTAGTGTTCTCATCGACAACCTGAGTATAAACCAAGTAGTACCAACTTCATAGGGTAGTAGGTTAGCTCAGAATCTAAAGCGCTTTGCAAGTAATAAACCATGTAACAAACGAACAAACGCCAAAGGCTTGCTCCCTTTTACGGGAAGGACATCGAGGGCCATGGAGGGCTGAGAGAAAACACGGAAATTTTGTGTATTTGGAGGGCGATCACTCGCTCGTCGGTTTATTCTCGGAGAAGTGCAAAAAAGACAATTAAAAATAACCTCTCAGGCCAGAGGAAGCCTTCCGGGGCGGTGGAAGTGTTCTGTATCTTGATTCAAGTAGTGGTTACATGGGTTTTACACATATGTAAAAACCATCCATCTGTACTATTAAGATGTATATATAAAGTTACACTTTAATTCAAAGAAAAATAAAAACATAACAACCCTAACCACGACGCCTCCTCCCCTCGCCGCTGGCGACAGGTGTCTCTGAGTTTCAAAAGTCACTCTTCGCGTGGCGCAGGCCCAGCGCCCTGCACTGGGAGTCGTGCGCCACGCGCCTTGGCCCCGGCAAGGTTCCCAAGGCAACCGCATGCCGCTCGCAGAGTCTTTCAAGTGACGAAGCGCCAGCAAAGACCCGGACCCGGAATTTGGAACGGGAGCCACGGAGCGAGACTGGAGAGAGACAGAGGTTGGTCAAGTGCGGAGAGGAGCGACTCGGCGCCCTTTGTCCTTACGTGGATATTCTGAGGGCATTCAGCAGACACCACTCCTCAGTCCCGACTGTGGCCACAAACTGCTGCTTAGACACACCCCTAAAAATTCACTCGCAGCTTTCCAGGTCTGGCGATGGAGGGCTTGGCTTGGCTGCCAATATCACAGGTCAAATCAGGGGCAAAGCCAAGCCAGCACCCTGATGGTCCTCTTTCCAGCTTGTACAGTGCAGTCAAGTGGAAGGCCCGTAGGTCTGGGTTCTGGCGCCTCCTTGGGTTCTGATTCCAACTAGTAACTTGCTATGTGGTCTTTAAAATCCCCTCCTGTCTGGGTTTCCAAAATGGGAACACCACCACTCAGAGTAGTTTTTTACCAAATATGTGAAATAACAGGTGTAAAACTGGCTTACAACCTGTGAAGTGCTTTGCGGGTGTCAAGGACCATCACAGTTGCCACTCTGTTGCCTTCTTGCCCTCATCATCACCCCAACCCCAACTGCAGCCCCTCATTGCCAACCAGAGTGAGCCTGGGGCTCAGCGCTGTCCATGCCCAGAGGTCTTTAGTTTATAGATGAAAATGCCCACCCCTCACTTTCCAGTTTCCAAGGAATGGGCCCAAGGCAGCTCTCCTGGGCACCAGGGTTCTTTGGTCCCCAGACCATCCACTTAGAGGGGTTCCCAGAGTCAACACCTAAACCCAACACCCAAACTCCTGTACACCTCTTCCTAATCTTCCATCCTGTGACTGGATCATAGAGGTTCTCCACTAAGTGAAGATGTCTGGAGGTCCCAGAACCTGACCCTGGACTGATCCCATGAGTAATACCACTTAATTTCCTTTGAATACCACATGCTGGACATGTTTGGATAGTTGTGTGTTCATGTACTGTGAGGCTGTGTATATATTGGTGTGTATATGTGCCAGACATGCATATGTTTGGGGGGTGTACTTGTGACACATATTTGTGTATGTAAGTGTGTGTATTTATGGCTGGATGGTATGTACTTGCAGGTGTGTGTTGTGTATTTGTGGCATATGTGTTTACCATGATGCATCTATTTGTGTCTTTGATGGTGTATATGCATATATCTAGGTGTTCATTTATGGGTTTGTATTTGTGTGCACAGTGGATGTGTAAGACTATGAAGTCTGTGATTGTGCATGTATAGGCATGTGCCAGGGGTTTTGGGTGCGAGGCTCTTTTCTCTCCTATCTCCCTTCATCTGGGTGACCTTCTTCCTCCAGATGTGGATTTGAGCTGAGGCCACAGGCATGCTCAGGCTAGCTCCGGCCCCCTCTGCAGACATGTGGCTGCCCAGGTCTTTGCCTTGCTCAGGTTTCTGGCAAGTGGGGGCAAGGGTGGGTGGGTGAATCTGGGGCCAGGGCTTGTGTGCCACCCTCCTCCCTTCCCCACAGCAGGAGCAGCAGCGGAAAGGTTGGCGGAGGGGGACTATTTTGGGAGCGTCTCCTTAGCAACAGCTGCCACAGGCCGTCTGTGGCAGTTTTCCTATAGGTGCTAAAATATTCCACCCTGGTGACTACTGAGTACTGGGGGGGGGGGGAGGCAGAGGGTGAGAAAGACCCCTACAGTCCTCTCTCCACAAGGCACAGCCTGCTAGGATGGGTCCTGGCCCTTTGGACCTCCAAATCTCCTTTACCAACCTCTGGTCCTCACCCCTCAGGCTGCACAGACTTTTAAAAAAGTATTTATTGATTTTTATTTTATTCTTATTATTTAGATTTTATTTATTAATTTTAGAGAGAGAAGGGGGAGGAGCAGAAAACATCAACTCGTAGTAGTTGTTTCTTGTATATGTCTTGACCAGGCCAGCCTGGGGCTTTGAACCGACAACCTCAATGTTACAGGTCAATGCTTTATCTACTGTGTCATCACATGTGAAGCTATTTATTGATTTTTAGGGAGGAAGAAGGAGAGAGAGAGACAGAAAACATCAATCTGTTTCTCTATGTACTAGGGATCAAACTAGCAACCTTTGTATATCAGGACAATACTCTAACCAACCAAGCTATTTGGACAGAGCTGCTTAGACTTTAGAGTTCTGAGTTAGGCCAGCTATGTCCTGGTCTGATTTCTAATCTAAGCAGCTGGGGTGGCTCAGTTTGTCTCATCTGTAGAGTGGACTGGCTGAACTTTAAGGAACTTTCTAGGCCAAAAACCTCTAAATTCTGTGATTCTGGCATTTTGGAGTCACCGTTCCCTTCCCTCCCCAGTGGTCCTACCTTCCTGGCCAAGGCCACTTTTCCGCTCCTTCTTGCCTTCAGGGACCCTGGGGACCAGAGAGGCCTGTCTTGGCTTTCAGAGTGAGCCCATTAGTGAGTGCTCTGCTGGCCTGGAATGACCTTTCCCGAGAGGCTAGCAGCTGGCTCAAATCCTGAGTTAAACAGGTGCTTAATTCCTGAGCGACCCTGGGCAATGCACTTCCTCTCTCCATGTCTCAGTTCAGTTTTCTCTCCCATGAAGTAGGGCTAATCATAGGCTCTACCTCATAGGGTTCTTGTGACGATCAAATGAGAATGGAGACTAAATAGGAAGCTCTGGTCAAATAGACAAAAGGTGTTTGTTTGTTTGTTTGTTTGTTTTTAGCAAGAGAGAGACAGGAAGGGAGAGAGATGAGAAGCATCAATTCTTCGTTGCGGCACCTTAGTTGTTCACTGATTGCTTTCTCATATGGGCTCCAGCCAAGCCAGTGACCCCTTGCTCAAGCCAGTGACCTTGGGCTCAAGCCAGTGACCATGGGATCATGTCAATGATCCCACACTCAAGCCAGCGACCCCACGCTCAAGCTGGCAACTCCACACTCAAGCTGGTGAGCCCGCATTCAAGCCAGCTGAGCCTGTGCTCTAGCCAGTGACCTAGGGTTTCAAACCTAGGTCCTCAGTGTCCCAGGTCAATGCTCTATCGACTGTGCTACCACCAGTCAGGTGACAAAAGATTTTACCATCACTCCCCATTAAACTTCAGAGCAAGCCTTACCCTTCCAGAGAGTTGTACTTGGCTATGCAGGCCACACCACTCATAGCAATAGGACCCGTGCCTCAGCTTCCCATCTGTAATGGTGCCTTTGTCACAGAGCTTTGGTAAGGATTGAAGGAGACAGAGCCTGTGAAAGTCTAGAAGAGTGCTGGGCGAATGGTGTGCACTCAGGATATGCTTGTCCCCTCACTCCATTCAGGGCATGCTTCTGTGTTAGATGATCCTCTGAGGCCCAGAGAGGACAAGCAACTTGTCAAGAGTCACCCAGGTTCTAACACCCAAGCTTGCCCTTCCCACCCCAACAGCTCTGCACACTTGTATCACCTCCCTTCCCACACCTCCCCACCCCTACTATTAGAAGCTACTCAAGCAAGGGATGAACAATGGCAAATTCCTCATTTAGACTTTTTTCTTTAATTATTATTTTTTTTTAACAGGGACAGAGAGAGAGTCAGAGAGAGAGACAGGTACGGACAGACAGACAGGAATGGAGAGAGGTGAGAAGCATCAATCATTAGTTTTTCGTTGCCATTGCGACACCTTAGTTGTTCATTGATTGCTTTCTCATATGTGCCTTGACCGCGGGCCTTCAGCGGACCAAAGCAACCTCTTGTTGGAGCCAGCAACCTTGGGTCCAAGCTGGCGAGCCTTCGCTCAAGCCAGATGGGCCCGCGCTCAAGCTGGCGAGCTCGGGGTCTCGAACTGGGGTCCTCCGCATCCCAGTCCGAAGCTCTATCCACTGTGCCACCGCCTGGTCAGGCTCATTTAGACTTTAAACATCCTCAGAGCAGCCCCTTAAAATAGGTTTATTTGGTTTTTTAAAAAAAATATTTATTTATTTTTTACAGGGACAGAGAGAGAGTCAGAGAGAGGGATAGATAGGGACACACAGACAAGAATGGAGAGAGGTGAGAAGCATCAATCATTAGTTTTCATTGCATCGCAACACCTTACTTGTTCATTGATTGCTTTCTCTCATGTGCCTTGACCGCGGGCCTTCAGCAGACCGAGCAACCCCTTGCTGTAGCCAGCGACCTTGGGTCCAAGCTGACAAGTTTTTTTGCTCAAGCCAGATGGTCCTGCGCTCAAGCTGGCGAGCTTGGGGTCTCGAACCTGGGTCTTCCTCATCCCAGTCTGATGCTCTATCCACTGCGCCACCGCCTGGTCAGGCTAAAATAGGTTTTATCCTTTACATTTTACATATGAGAAAACTGAGGCCGGGAGAGGAGAGGTGAGCTGCCCAGAGTCACATAAGGGTTAAATGGTGGAAAATGGATTCTTTTCCAGGGGTCCAAGGTATTCTTCCTGCCTAGAGCTGCCCTTTTTGCCTTTTCCCACCTCCTTCCAGTCTACCCTCGGCCTCCACAGGACCCTCCTTACAGGAGACGAGCAATGGAGCCAGGCTGCCAACCCAGGCCTAGCAAGGTGATCATCACCAGATGTTTCTTCTCAAATCCTGTGATATCACAGTCACCAGGCCTCCCTTTTCCCTCTCCTAAAAGTCACTGCCTTCAAGTCCCCACCCTTTCTTTAAACTTGTGCCCAGTGATCCAGTATCAGGTCTGATCCCACAGGAACACATGCTCTGGGTCTACCCCTGTCTCCATCCCCCCCTTTTCCCTTCCCCACCTACTTCCCTTGCACCCCACCTCTGGCCAGGTGAAGAGATCACAGGTCATTTGCCTAACCTGCGTCCTCCTACTCTCAATCTATGGAAAGGTGTGATAGGGATGAGGCACACATCTGCCTCTGAGCCAGCATTCACATGGCTTGAGTTCCCCCATCCATTCACACACCAAGATTCACGGAATGGAACTTCAGTCCTGGTTGCCTGCCTGCAAGGGCACAGCCAGGTAATGAGGGAGATGGGCATGGGATGGGGCATGCACAATGGAGGGCTGCACAGTGGTGGAAGAAGGACTAAGAAGGGATGGTCACTTTTATTGAGCATCTACTATGAGCTATGCATTCTTGTACATCTACCCCATTTAATCTGCTCGTGTGAGGGGAGGGACTGTCAGGGTCCCCATTTTAGACAGGTTAAACAAAATACTTGCTCAAGGTCATGCAGTTTCTAAGTGTCTTTGAGCCCAGGTTGGCCTGACTTCCAAACTCACTTAACAAGAACCAAACTTGTGCTCAGTGCTGAGTGAATGAATGAGTGGGTGGTGAATGAATGAGTGGGTGATGAATGACTACTGCAGGGGGCATCAGGAGACTTTCCCAGGGCAGGCAGCATGGAGGCTGGATTTGGAGAACAGAGAAGGCAGAAGGGCATGTCAGGCAGGAAGAACAGTATGTGCAAAGGCAGAGAGGTGTGTGTTCTAACACCTGTGGGAATCAGCATGCATGGATAGGTATATAGTGTGTGGGGTTAGGTGGGGCCTGATTGTATATCACTCCGAGGAGTCAGGACTAAATCCTTTGAGGTGAGGAAGGTCTGCAGGGAAGGGAAACAGTCATGGTGGTTCGTGTGTTGTGGTTCATGTGCTGGTCACATCTTCTAGGGATCAACTTGAAGGAGCAGGAGAATATTTCATATTCAACAAGTTTCCAACTCGATTTCAGGGTGCCTCAGTCTCTCCCTCTCTTAACTGGGGATAGTCAGAGATGCCCAGGCTCCCTGGTAAGTTCTTCTAGCTGTCTAACTGTAGGTGCTCTCTCATCCTACCGTCTGAGAAAGAGCTGTTTCCCACCTGCTTCCTCAGAGGGTTGGAATGAAGTAGCAGAGTGACCATGGAAGTGGCTGGCTCTCCAGGGGCTGTGAGGTGCTGGGGGCTTCCTCCCACAAACCAGAGTGTGTGGAGCCCAGACTTGGAGCACAGAGAGGGAAGAACATGCGACCCTCCCATATAAACGCACTCTGAAGTAATGGAGATGAAGAGAACAAGGGATTTTGGACCAGCTCTGCCACCTCTGGTGACTTTGGGTAAGTAAGCTTGTGGCCTTCCATACTCAGTCTCCCTGTTTGTAAAATGGGGCGGTGCTACCCTAGCCGATTTTGAGAGTCCCTCCAGCAGGACCACCTCTGTCTCCGGAGTAGGGTGTGTAGGATCTTTAACTGCCGGTACTTCAGGAGGGGAAGAGGACCGCTGAGCGAAGTGGCCAGACGCCAGGGAACCCAGTACCGACCCTCGCCCACCCACTCCCTTCGCAGCACGAGGAACACTTTGCACCTGCCCGTGGAGGGCTGCAAAACCCGGGAGCGGATATAAGGAATGGGTTCTGGGAGGAGCGCTCCTGGAGGCAGGAGGAAAACCCGGGCAGGAAATTTGGGGCAGGAGCGGGGCCACGCAGCCCCCAGCCCCTGCTCCACGCGACTGGTTGGTGGGAGGGGGTTTGACGCCCATCCAGGCGTAGGGGAAGGGGCGGGCCGGGCCCCGTGGACTGCCTGGGGCTCGGGGGTAGGGGTGGTGGTGGCTGTGGTGGTACGGCCCCCGCAGCGGGGCGCGGGTCACGTGCGAGGAGGGGCGAAAGTCTCGCAAAGCGGGGCGGCGTGCGGCGAGTTGGGAGTTCTCGGCGCACCGCGGGCGGCGGGAGCTAGGGCTCCTAGGGGAGCCGGGGACGCGGCAGCAGCGGGGGCCTGGGTCCGAGACAACAGGGACTCTCGGAGAGTGCGAGGGAGAGAGCCAGAGGAAGACAGAGACGGGGCGGGGGACAGATTGAGACGGGTAGGGTAGAGAGGGCAGAGGCAGAAGGAGGCAGAGGAGAGACTGGGAGGACGACCGGGACGAAGACAGAGACCCGGCAGGGAGAGAAGCGAGAGCAAGGGAGACAGGACAGAGACAGGGACCGGAGAGAGCAGTGACCGGGGTTCGGGGGAGCAGGCGGGGGAGGTGGCGACAGAGCCCGGGCCGGTCGGCCGAGAGTGTCTTGGGGCCGGAGGCAAGTGCAGCGGGGCAGGGAGCGCAGCGCGGCGCAAGGGACAGCGCCAAGTGACAGCGAAACAAACAGCGGGGTGCTGAGGGGGCAGGTGCTAGAGGCGGGTGCGGGGGGCGCGAGCGCAGTGGGTGAGAGCCATGGGTCCCCAGAGCCCCGCGCTCCGAGCCAGGACCCAGAGTGGACGATGCTGACGCCCAGGCGGCTTCGAGGGCGCGGCGCTGGGCTGCACTGAAAGTTGGGCGGCCGGCGGGAGCAGCCCGGGACCGTGCGGAGGCGCGGAGACCCGGAGACCCAAGAACAGACCTACCAGCAGCCGGGGAAGAGGGCGGGGCCGGCTTGTCCGGTTCGCGGGGAGGGGGCGACGGGACATCCCTCTCCCCGCGGGGACGCCGCTCGCCTGGCCGTGGGATGTAGCGCCCATTCACCACCTCCAGGACACCTATCGGACCTCCGTCCCGCGGTAAGCCTGGCTCTGGCCCACGTTCTCCGCTGGCGTTCTCCCTCTGTTTTGCCGCGTGCTTGTCTGTGTGTCCTGGGCCCTAGGCCGGCCGCTTTGGCCCCGTACGCCTAGCACCTTGTCCGTGACCCGAGTTTTTCCCAAGACTTCCCAGAAAGCTGATGAGCTCTGTTCTTCTGTCGGGAGCTTCGAGGTCTGGGTTGATGCCAGAAATTGAGGAGAGGTGGTTTGAACTGGCCTTGACCTCCTGCCCTGGCCATGACCTTTCCCTGCCTCCACCCACCCCCAGTTGTCATGCTGAGTTGCAGAAGAGCTTAAGGCAGGAGACTTGTGGCAAAGAAATGGAGGGGTTCCCTTTCCACCTACCCAACTGCAGCCTTTTTGCAAATGGTCCTTCCATCTGACTGTAGAACAAAATCCCACTTCTCCTGTCCTGAGTTCCTACTTTGGTCCAGGAGACCCCAGGGTGAGGGGGCAGGGATCCAGAAAATGAGGCAAATCATATTGTATAGTGGTAGAGACAGGCTGTGGGCACAGGCACAGACTGCTCCTTCATCCCTAGAGGGAGAACCCCAAGCAGAGAGGTCTGGATGGACCCGGAGCAGGGAAACTTCCTCTTAAACATGCTGAGTGTTCCCCAGAAGCATCATCACACTTCTGCCCTGGTGCCCATGTTCCAGGATGAGAAGAGGATGCAGGGAGATGGTAGTGGCAGGAGTGTGGTGGAGAGACTAATGGCAGGGTGGCCTGGACAAGTTGGCAGGTGAGGACTTCCAGAGCAGTAGGATGTTAAGCAGCAAGTTGAGGGGACAGGGAGCTCAAGGAGAGAGGCCACGCAGGCAAGACCCAGAGAGGAGCCATACCGTGTGTGTGTGTGTGTGTGTGTGTGTGTGTGTGTGTGTGTGTGTGTGTGTACATGTGTAAAATGTCTATTCTGCTTCTCCCCCATATCCAGTTCTGTGATTTCCAGAGCATTGGGACTTTTGGGGGCTGTTGCTAGGGCTTTGGGGACTTAAGATCCACATTGTGGCCCTGACTTGCCCAGGAATGAGGGGAGCAAAAGGCAGAAGAGGGCAGTGGGATAAGGGCTGAGATGCAGCATGAGCAAAGGCCATTGGTTGACCCATATCCAAATCAGAGCCTGGAAGACTGAGCCTAGAACATTTGACTCTGTTCTCTACTGGGAGGAGGGGCTCTTTCTGGGGTTTTCCACTCTGGACAGTGGGCCTCATATATCCTTCATTCAGGCTCCTAGATATCAGCTTAGCTGAGGAACCAGAACCCTGGGCAAGTCACTTGTTCCTTGACCCTCACCTTCCATCTTTGGAAAGAGAACACCACTTCCTGCCCCACTGACCTCCAAGGAGGACCTCTGGGCTAAAGTGAGCTGAGGGCTGTTCACAGACTGGGGAAGATGCTGGGCAGATGAGAGTAAGGACTCATTTTACCTTTGGAAAGATGCACAGCTAAGGGGGAGGGGAGAATATGGCCTGAAATAGCAGACTGATGAAGGAGAGGGGGGTCCAGGCATTAGAGGGAAGAGTTAGGGCTTAGGAGCTATTCTTCAGGATCCCTTGGGGTTACCCTTGAAAAGGGAGCTCCTCTCCAATAAAAACCCTTTGGGGTGACCGGGAACAGATAGTGCTGGCCTTGAGTTTCTCCTGGGTGACCTTGGGTAGCTGTCTTGACCTCTCTGAGCCTCAGTTTTTTCCACTGGAGAATGGGAATGATGGTACTAATTTCATTGGGTTGCTGAGTGATTTACAGACTCTGCCATGTCTCTGAAAGCAGCTTGCACATGCTAGAACATAGTAGGTTCTTAGGAGACATTTGTGGACTAGAGAATGAAATTGCTGTCAGAGACACTGAAAAGGTTTCTTAGCTTAGGATAAGTGGGGAGGAGAGAAGGAGTGGTGTAGGCTCACAGGGCGGGCTGGTTCTTAATGTGGATCTGGGGGAGGTAGGGGCAAGAACTGGAGGGGGTATGAGGAGGAGGGGGCCCCTCTGCGGGGACCACTGAGTCACGAGGACATGTAAGCGACATGACAACCAGCAACATGGTAACCAGGCGACTAGCGGCAATGGGAAATGGAGCTGGAACTGTGTGTTGGGGTGGGGGTAGGGGCGCAGGACTGGCAGCTCCAGGGCTGGAGGGACCAGGGAACAGCAGGCTGGGTTCTCAGAATGAGGAGGGGAGACCTCAAGGCCAGGTTGCCTGGGGAGGGGCAGGCCAGAGTGGCAGGAGGGCAGATGCCTCTGGGGTCTACTGGGCAGGGGGACTTTTCCAGCACCTCCCCAGGCTTCTCGCTCCTCTCCTCCACATCTCCACTTTTCATGCCTCTCCCCCTAGGATGCCAAATTTGGCTCACGCAATCTGTCGTCTCTCTTCTGAGATTGGCACTAGGACCAAAGCCGAGTGCATTACATCATCACATCTCCCCCTGCACAAGGAGAGAAGAGGGAGGTTCAGAGGGCCAGGGGACAAGCGGCCAACCCTCAACTTGCCTGTCTTTCTGCTCACTCTTCCTACCTCGGTCCCAGATGTTGGGGGCTTTTGGGAGCAGCCAAGTGGGGCCTAGAGACAGGACAAGGGCTCCAATCTTGGGGAGACCCCAGGGTTGGAGTAGGTCAGACCATATTGCTGTCCCCCTGGTTAGGTGTGGCCTGGGAGGCTGGGAGCCTTTGTGCAAGCCCCCAGTTTTTCATTGCTTTGCTATGTGACCTTGGGCAGCCCTCCCCCCACCCCACCCCCACCCCATGCAGAGGCTACATCTGTATAGAGAACAGTTGGCCACTCAAGATCGTGGTGACTCTCCTGAAAAAAGATGCCCTTGAGTTCTGCTGCTGTCCTGGGCACAGAGGAAGAATCCTGAATTTTGAATTGCTCTCTGTGACCTTGAGCAAGTAATTTTACCTCCTTATGCCTCCGTCTCCTCACCTGGGAAATGGGGACAATAGAACCTTAAAAAGTACTAGATGTAAAAGGGATACAAGAGAAGAGGGAGGATCTCTGGCCCTGAAACCACAGACACTCAGGGGCCCCATGGCTCCTGGCATGCTAGGCTGGAGGTGGGTGCAGGCCAGACTCAGCCATTGGTGGGGACAGTAGGACAGTGTCTCAATTCAGACAAAAGGCTTGGAGTTTTACATCGCTGGTCTGGTGCCCTCATTTTACAAAAGTAGACATCAAGACCCAGAGAAGGAAGTGAACTCCACAACCAGGGTCACAGTGATGGTTTGGGGGGTGAAGGAAGCAGAAATAGGGCCTTAACCCAGGTCTCCTGGCTCTCAGCTGTGCTTGGAGGTAGACAAGCAGATGCACACCCCATCCCATGAGACATGGTGGCAAGCCCGGACAGGACCCAAGAGCTTTGAGGATCCCATTCTCACTCTGGCCCCCTCCTATCTCCCTTCCTGCTCCCTGGGCCCGTCTCCACCTTCCCTGGACATGAATTCCATCACTCATTTGGTCTATTTGAAAAGCTCCCTTTCAGGTTCATTTAGAAGCCAGTTTTAGGTAAGTCCCAGGCAGGGCAGACTGGAGTTGGGAGTAAGCTGGAAGATGGTGGCCCCTCTAGAACATTCCTAGAGTGGAGGTAGGGAAAACTGGAAGCATCTGTGGGTGCTTTGTGACATAGTGAGCTCCTCAATCCCCCTACCAGAGCTGTTCAAGAAGAACCAGATGAGTATCTGCCAGGGATCCTGACCGGTGACTCCTGCTTTCTGGGTGAGGTTGAATGACATCTCTACCTCCAAAATCCCAGGAGCCTGTGATAAGCCCAGGAGGGGCTAGGAAGCAGTGCTCATCATTTACCCATTTCCCAGCAAGGAAGCTCATGTTGTTGCCAGGCATTGGACTTGGAGCTTTTGCAAATCCCTTCTCATTTTAATCCTCCCAGCAACCCTGCAATATTGAATTCATGTCCCAGTGTTGCAGAAGGGGGAACCACAGCTCAGAGAGTCTATGTGGTTTGCCCAAGGTCACACAGCAGGGAAGTAGAGAAGCCTGAATTTGACTCCGGGCCAGTTTGATTCTTGGGGTCTGTCTCTGGGACTTCCTTGGGAAGAGTGGAGAATGTCCCTCCCCTGAGCTAGAGCTGCACCCTCATCACAGTATAACATCTCCTCAGGGCCCTAGCGGGGCTTCGTTCTGAAGACACAACCAAGGGAGATCTTATTTTATAAATGGACAGGCTGAGGTTCAGAGACAAAGAGTGACCTGCCCAGAAGTACCCAGAGAGGAAGATTTGGGCCAGGGCTCTGCCCCTTGCACCAGTGGGTGAGGAGGGGGGTTGGGGCTGTTGGTGGCATGAGGTCTGAGACTGGGGGTGCAGACTGCTGGGTGGTTTGGCAGAAGGCAGAGAGAGTGCTGACTCTAGATACTAGGACTATGGGTAGGGGTATTCAGCCTTGGGAACAGGAAGGGAAACCAGAAGGGACAGCAGGTCCATATCCATCATCCCTGGTCCTGCCCCAGAGCGACCCACAGATGTCAGTGTCATACAGCCTGTGAAGTCAGTTCAGGGTGGGACCTGCCTGATGAGAGAGGGTCTTAGAGCCAACAATGTTGGGTGTGGTTCCTTTGTGACCTTAGGTCAGTTCCTCACCCTCTCTGAGCTTGGTACACCTATCCATGTGACCAAGAACCTGGTTTTATGAGTTATTTCCACAAAGTGGCCACCATTGAGCTTTTGTCCCAAAGTGCTCTTCCCATGCCCACAAGGACCCTGTGCCCTGGACAAGGGATGGGCTGGAATCCTGGGGGCTGGCATAACCTTTAAGCCTCCTCAGCCACTCAGCCCTCCTTGGGTGTGGGGGAACTCCGGACCCAGCCCTTCTCTCCTTTTTATCCTTATTTTTCTTCTGCTCCCTCTTCCTTTTGCTACGTGGGCTGATCGCTGCTCAAACTTTTAATTCAGATGATAATTGAAATAATAATATGGGCTGAGGCCCCTCTGCTTGTGACGATGCAGCTGGTGGAGCGTGGCTATGAATAGATCTTGAGTCACACATGCGCGTTCCTACAGACGTGCACGCGGCTCACGGGGGTTGGGTGGGGGTCAGGGTGGGCTCATGCTCCAGATTGCTCTGGGTCTCTAACCCCTTTCTTAAAGTTCTGGGCCAGTTCTGCCCCCACAGCCCACTGTCTGGTCCCTGAGGTAAACCAGAAGACTTGGGGCCGCAGCAGTTCTCTCCATTTACAGAAGGGGAAACTGAGGTTCAGCTGGGGGAAGGGGAGTGGTTGGCTGGATTCAAGTAGAAAGGGTCCGGGACAGATTTGAATGGGTGGGTTTTGCCTGATTCTCAGACCATTGTTTTTTCTGGGAGACACAGGCCAGGGTGGGAGGAATGCTGGGGTGTGACCCTCTTGCCTTCCCCTTGGCATCCCTGAGCCTTGCCTCCTCCCAGCATACACACACAACCATGTGCACACCCCCTCACACTTGCATACTCACACTTTTATACACATGCACTCACACACATGTAAGCTGCTCAGATAGATGGTGTTATTGCTTGGTGGCTGCGGTAATAAAGAGGTTTTCTTGGGGGTCCTGCTGCAGACTCCCTGTGTGCCAGGCTCTGAGCTGGGCTCTATATTCATGACTTCAGTTAATCTCCCCTGCCACCCTGTGAGGACCGTCGCTCCCACTTTCCAGGTGAAAAATCAGGCTCAATGAGAAACAAGAGTTTGCATGAGGCCCCACAGGCAGAAGGGGCCATATGTCCTTTATCCTACCTATACTCCCTGTTCCAGCCATTCTAGGTCCCTCCGTTTGGTCTCCTGGAGGAGGGAGAGTGCATCTTGTCCTGCCTGGGGCTCCCCTTTCTCTCCCTATGACAGTTACCCCTCTTCCCTGTAGTACCTGGCCAGTTGTTGACTAGCTCTAGTGCCAGCAGCAAGAATGTGTGGCCACACTGGGCAGGGGCAGGTGAGGTGCCTATGAGGGGCATTGGCAGGTCAAGGAGAGGAGCCTTTGAGAAAGGTGGGCCTCGGTGTTCCAGACTCTAGCTGGAGTTGTATAGGAAAAAGGTGTCATCACAGTGACCTATCTGCTGGGAGCTTTGGTCTAGGCCTGCTCCAGTGGGCCCAGTGGGAAGGACAGTGGGGGTGCGTTTGGGCAGAGACAGTCCCCTGGAACAATGGCAAAAACTTTTCCCAGCTTTACCTGGCAGCCCCGATTTGCTCCTGTGTCTGCTTTATCTCTAGCACTCTGATGGGAGATGGAACAGCTGAACCCTTGGCCGCCGTGATTTGCCCAAGGTCACACGGCAGGGATGGCAGAACTGGGGCTGGACTGGCACCCAGGGCCCCTCTTGACTCCTTTGCCTTTCACCTCCAGGGTTGCCGACACCCTCTCACTCTCTCCTTCCTCACATACTCCCTGTAGCAGCGGGTTTGGAAGAGGAATGGAGGTGCTAGGTCTCATCAACCCCATTTCTGGGCAAATCTCCAGACGGGACTGAGGGGAAGGGGCAGCAGCCCTGTGTCACAGCTGGGGCAGCTGAATAGGGAAGGCTGCCTGAGTCAGGAGGCCTGGGGTTGAATCCCAGCTCAGCCACTTATCCCACCAGGTCACTGTCCCCTAGGAGCCTTTCTTAGCTTTTCTATGAAGCATGAACAGCTTGTGGTGATGGGGAGATGTACCTGGCTTTTTCCTTTTGTTTCTCCTCCTCTTCTCAGAGTCTACCCTGGCTCCACTGGGCTACAAGGATGAGAGGTGACCTTAGCTAGGCCAGGGATCAAGGGTACATGTGAAGGCCTGACCCCATTTTACTGATGGGGAGATTGAGGCCTGGGGAGAGAGTGTTCTCAACCTTGACTTGGTGGCAGAACCAGCACAAGGAGTCACTGCCTGGCCTCTGGGACTTCTCAGCAGTCTCTCCCACCTCACCTTGCAGTCCGTCTCTCAGCCTTCACCCCAGACTTCTTGTAGGAGCTTCTGTCCCACTGCAGGCCTGAGAAGTCCAGGCCCCCTCTGCCTGTGAGAGTTAAGGTGCCACTCAACCTGCGGGACAGATGGAATGGGGTCTGTGATCCAGGAACTCCACAAGGTGAGGCAGCAGGCAGAGAGGGACCCTGGCTATGAGTGACATAGGGGACAGAAAGGGCTGACGCTGCTCTGACATGTGGTCACCAGAGCCCTCCACATCCTTCTTGATGGTGGGTTCACCATCTTCCTGGGCAGCCAACTTGCCTCTAGAAGGTTCTGCTAATTGATACCTGCTTCTCACTTTGGCCTTTGCTCTTTACTCTGGGGCCTGAGGTACCTAGCCTGTTCTTGACAGGAAGGGGGGCCGCCTCCCCATCCCCCGACTCCTAAGGCTTATCTTCGCCCTCATTAGTCCAAGTTGAGGCCTGTGGATGGAAAACAGAAGATATGGGTTCAAACCCAGCCCTACGCTGGAGTGGCTTTGTGGCCTTGGGTAGACTTTTCATCTCTTTCAGCCTCCCTGCCTTGAGCCATAGGGTGGGCTTGTGCACCTGGGGGTTGCTGGGAAGAGCCCATGAGCCTGTGTGTGACATGGCCTGTTGTTAACATGAGCTGCTGTGTGGTCTGACCATTCCATGGAAATTCCTGGCAGATTTCCAGGCTTCCAGCCCCAACACCCACCAGCCATCACCTTCAGGTATTGCTTTTCTGGCTATCTTGGTGTCAGCACCCAATATTTGTGCTGAGCCCTACCCCTGTGCCCTCTCAACTGTCCTGACCTGCTTGGGTGGGGGTAGGGCTGGCTGAATGCCAGCACCAGCCCATGCAGCTGCAGATCCTGAGGCCACTTGACCTTGGAAAGGGCCTCTCTCTGACTGAGCCTCAGCGCCATCCCCCAGACGTGGGGCAGGACCTGGGCACCGAGGAAGAGAGGGAACTGGATGGGGTACAGAGTGGGCCATGGCCTCACGCTGGCTGTCCATTCCCCTCTCTGTCTCCCAGCCTGTAATTTCAGGGACCCAGGCCAGCTCCAGCGTGAGTTGCAGTTAACCAGCTGCATCAATGGCATGGTGGAGCCTCAGTCTCCACACTCTAGTGGGCTGCCTGAAGAAGGGGTGAGCTACCTATCATCGGGGGTATGCAAGCAACTGCTGAGTGGTATCTGTAAGAGGGGAAGCAGGAGGTTCTAACACAGGTTCAGGGGAAGGGGTTGGACCCAGAACCCAGAGTCCCTATTGTTTGGGCCATAGCACAGCAGTTTTGCTACCCTAAAGGTCTAACAGCCTGTTCCAACTATTCCCCCTGACCTCCAACAACTCCTCCCATGGTTGTGCCCCCCCAAAGCTCATGGGCCAAGCATGGTCAGTCACAGCTTCAAGACAAACCCCAGACCCCCATTTCAACCCACTCACAGCTCCTAACCCCTCCCCCCCACGGGCCAGTATTTCTTTCTTTCTTTTTTTTTTTACAGGGACAGAGAGAGGGATAGATAGGGACAGACAGACAGGAATGGAGAGAGATGAGAAGCATCAATCATCAGTTTTTCGTTGCCATTGCGACACCATAGTTGTTCATTGATTGCTTTCTCACATGTGCCTTGACCGTGGGCCTTCAGCAGACCAAGCAACCCCTTGCTGGAGCCAGGGACCTTGGATCCAAGCTGGTGAGCTTTTGCTCAAGCCAGATGGGCCCACGCTCAAGCTGGTGACCTCGGGGTCTGGAACCTGTGTCCTCCACATACCAGTCCGACGCTCTATCCACTGCGCCACCGCCTGCTCAGGCCAGGCCTGTATTTCTTAAACCACATGTGGGTCCTCACCCATCAGTGGCTGTAAGTTCAATACTTTTATTTTATTTTATTTTATTCATTTTAGAGAGGAGACACAGAGTGAGAGAGAGAGAGAGAAAGAGAGAAAGGGGGGAGGAGCTGGAAGCATCAACTCCCATATGTGCCTTGACCAGACCAGTGCAGGGTTTTGAACTGGCGACCTCAGTGTTCCCAGATCGACGCTTTATCCACTGCACCACCACAGGTCAGGCACTACTTATTTTTTTAAAAGAAAATAATAATCACTTTGCATTTAGTGTGAGGTTAAGTATTATTTTGTGATGCTTTTGTTTCAACTTTTAAAATATAATAAATAGCAATGTACAATATGTTTGTTTTTACTCTGAGTCTTGATCAAAAAGTTTGAAAGCTGCTACCCTGTATGGAAACCCTGAGGGACCAGGGTTTCTGTGTAGAAATGGTAGGGCTTGGGTGTGCAGGTTGCCTTTCTCCGGGATGCTCGGTTCCTAAGAATGCGAGTGCCAAGAATTCTAGGAGGCTGCTGGTCTATCCTCAGACCTTCCATCCTTTGCCCAGAAGCACAGTTAGTTCTAGGCCCAAGCCTGCTGTCAACCACCCCACCCCAGGGCCGGGTCCTGCTTTCTACCCAGCCTGGCCCTGGCCCACCCCTGCTTCACCTTTGTACTCCCCACTTGCCCCACATCTTCCTGGGGACCTTCTCTCTAAGCCCTTCAGCGGCACAGACCTTTTGTCTCCTGTCCTCATAGTGTACATGCAGAACTCAGTAGAACAGGGCAAGTCTTCCTGGCTTCTCTTCCCCCAGCACATAGTAGGTGCTCAATAAATGAATTCCACGGTGGTTTATAGAGAGCCCTCTGAGGCAAGACACTGTGTGCTGTGTGGGAGACATACCAGGCAGGAGGTTAGCTGCTGCAGCTCAGCATGCATTTAGAGTGATGAATGAATGAATGAATGGAGTCTGAAAGTCTCCGGCTTCAGTAGCCAGCTGGGCAAATGGTCAGAAATGATGAATAAGCACCTTGCACTTTGCCTGCACGTGGTAGGCGTTCTTTTTTTTTTTTTTTTACAGAGACAAAGAGTCAGAGAAAGGGATAGATAGGGACAGACAGACAAGAACAGAGAGAGAGAGATGAGAAGCATCAATCATCAATCATCAGTTTTTCATTGCGACACTTTAGTTGTTCATTGATTGCTTTCTCATTTGTGCCTTGACTGTGGGCCTTCAGCAGACCGAGTAAAGCCTTGCTCGAGCCAGCGACCTTGGGTCCAAGCTGGTGAGCTTTGCTCAAATCAGATGATTCCACGCTCAAGCTGGCAACCTCAGGGTCTCAAACCCGGGTCCTCCACATCCCAGTTCAACGCTCTATCCACTGCGCCACCGCCTGGTCAGGTGGTAGGCATTTTGATTGTAACAGTCACTCCTGGCTGCGGGTGAGCTGGAATGTTGGGGTAGGTGGATGGCTGAGTGTTCCTACCATGTCTCTGACCCTTCTGAGACCTGAAGGCTGTACCCTGCTGGACCTTGCACATACCCCCACCCCAGTCCCCCATTCCAGCTTCTCTTTTGGGCCTAGGACCCTGGGTGTGAAGCTAGAATGCCCTGATCACCCCCTAGGAGGACATCTTAGGGACACGAGAGAAGAAGTGCTCTGTGGGAGGGTGAGGCAGAGGCCAGAGGCCTCAGATGTCCTGTCCCCACTCCGGTGTCATGGAAGGTCTCCTTCTGGTCCCCACTCAGAGGCCACCTTTGTTGAGAGGTTCTCCCTGACTACGGTGACAAAAATAGCTCCTGCTTGGTCATGTTCGGTCACATCGCCCTGCTGAGGTCCTTTATGGGAATGATGACGGGTTGAAATTATCTTGTTTCTTTGTCAGTCATCAGATGTTTATTAGCTGTCTGGGGCTCAGGGGTGAGATAGAGATTCAAGGTCCCTGCACTTAAGGAAATTGCACATGAAATGGGATAAATGTTGTGAGGAGGTCAGGACACAGACAGACAGACAGAGAGTGCCTGGGGGTCTCTTGGAGGAGAAACCTTTGAATAAAGACCTACATGGTAGGAAGGTATGAGCAGCAGAGAAGGAACAGCCAGAGTAAAGAACCAGAGATAGGAATAAACTTGATGTGTTCTAGGGACAAGAAGAAAGGCCCAATGGGTGGAGGTTGGGGGTGGAGAGTGGAGGAGTTGAGGTCAGAGAGGGCAGGAAAGCCCCGAGAGATCTGAGTTGAGAGTGGCATGGGTCCTCAGCCTTGGAGGGGGACTGCAGGAGGAGAGGAGGCAGGGCGATGCAGGGAGGAGGCCATGGTATAGTCTGGTGGGGCTCAGAGCAGGAAGCACCCTGCAGGCACAGAGACTGGGTGTGGGTCAGCATCCAGGTCCCAGTCCCAGGTTCCCCTGCTTGGGGGAGCTCCTGAACCCCTGGTGGGAATGAAAATATCAGCACATTCCTCCAGGGTGTCATAAGATTGATTCAAAGGAGTGGCCAGGGCTTGGCCCACAGCAAACACTAAATTTTAGCTATACTATACCTCTCCATGTGTAAGATGCACCGTTTTTTCAAAAAATTTGGGGTCTAAAAAGTGGGTGCATCTTATACAGTGGTCATGGCATTTCAAATGCCACAGATGGAACTGAGGACGAGGCAATATATGAAGACAGTGATAAGGACAAGCTAATGGATGGGAGTTTTGACAATGACGAGTTGTATGAATTTTATGATGAATAAAACTTGAGTTCAATAACTTTATGTAATCTATTTTTTCCCATAATTTGGGCCCCAAAATTAAGGTGCATCTTATACATGGGGAAATAACAGTACCACTTTATAGCGATTGGCTTTGGGGAGGACTGAAGGATAATACCTAGAGAGTAGGCCTGAGTGGGCCCCCTAGGAGGTCACAGGCTGAGATGGAGAAGGCGGGGAGGGGCGACTGGCCAGTGTTGGTGATGCTGAGTCTGTGATGCATCTTAGATATCCAGTGGATACTGGGAGCAGGATCCAAATTTGCTTGTCACTGCTTGGGAGGGTGCTAGGGGCCAGGTGGTATTTCTAGCCAAGGTGAGCCTGGGCACTGCACGGGTTGTGCACCCAGAGGCTGGAGAAAGTAGCATAAGGAGGGCAATCAGAGAGGGGCATCCAGGCCTGGAGGGCTCGCAGAGAAACGCATGGGCCAGCCAGGCTCTCCATCAGGGCTGCTTGGAGGATGGTGGGCTCAGAGGAACCCTGGAGGGGGCAGTGGGGAGAATGGGAGGTAACCCTCCAGTGTCCCATCCATCTTAGAAACATGCCAATGGAGTGTTATTCCTCCCCATTTTATGGATATGACTCAGAGAGGTTAGAGGCATCTTCCCATAGCCGCTGAGGGTGTAAGTGAAGTGTTTTTTATCTTTCCGGGATCACAGTCCCTTTTGGGGACCTCATGAATGCTATGATCCTTCTCAGAAATATACACGTATGTACACACTGTTTTTAAAACTTTGTATCTGTCTTTTTCTCTGTAGGTAATACATTCATATGGTTCTAAAATTAAAAAGACACAATGGGAATACAGTGAGAATTCTACCTCCCACCCATTCCCAGCCACCTGCTTCCCCTCCCCGGAGGCAGCCAGTGGCTCTAGTCTCCTGGGCCTCCATTCGTAGACAAGCAAAAACAAGCAAATATGTGTGTCTATAAATTTCTTTCTCTCCTTTTCTGTACAAACGGTAGATACTATACTTGGTATTCATCACTGTTGCCTTTTTTCACTTAAAAACATCTTGAAGACCCACATTGCTCCTCACAGGGCTCCCTCCTCCTTTTTTCTCTGGCTGCGTGGTGAGCTGTCCTGGAATGGACATCAGGCTGCTTCCAGGCTGGGCTGGGCAAGCAAGGTACCTGGCTCCCTGTGGGCATGACTGTCTGCAGGCCGAGGTCCCAGGAGCATACACAGTGTCACAGGCAATTCCATGGCAACCCAGAGCATGGGAGGAAGGGAGCCTGGCACTTGGCTCTGACTCCCCTTCTTCAATCCTCCTCCCACCTTCCCACACCTCTTAGGTGCATCCTCTGGGTCCAGCTGAAAATCCAGCAAATCTTGTGTGTGTGGGTATGAGGGGCAGCAGCCCCCACTCCCCAAAGCTCTGGGAGACCTCCTTCCCCCACCAGCAGCCCAGCTCCTAGAGATTTATTTGCAGAGAGGCCAAGTACGAGGGTAAGGGACAGTGATCACGCCCATTCCCACTCCTGGCTGGTGGCCTGGACGTGCAGTGCAGTGCAGGGCAGTCGTGGGCTGTGTAGGGATCACCTCTGCATGGGCCCTGGCCCACCACAGCTATCCCTGCCCGGCACCTCCCCTTTTTCTCTGCTCAGGAAGAGTTTCAGCCCCTTTTGGTCAGGACTAGAAGGAGGGCATCCAAGTAGAGAAGGGAGGTGGGGCCGCTGATCTGGGGTGGTCTGGGCTGCTCAGGACAACCGGGCAACTGCTAAAACTCCCTGCTGCCTGGCTTCTGCCGCTGTCCCCTCGCTCCTCTCTCTCTGCCCCTCGGCCCCCTCTGCTGTGTCAGGCCTCTGTATGCAGGACTGCTCAGGCTGAGGCCCAGGTCCCCTTCTCTTCCCACCCAGCGTTCTTGCCCCCAAGTGATCTTGTCCACTCTCACAGCTTAAAATATCACCCAGGCAGTAAAGATCTAACCAGTCTCACTCCTCCCAGACCTCCGGGTCTGACAAGCCTGGATATCTCCATCAGGACACTGTCAGGCCACCGCGTACTAGAGAGTGTCACTCCTCAAACCTGGTCCTCTTCAGTGTCCCACCATTCCCTACTCCTGTCACCTCTCTTCTCCACTCCCCCGTACAACCCCCTCCTCTGCTCTTCATCCAGAAGTGTCCCCACTGCCTCTGCCTGGTAGCTCCGAGCCACCATCACACCTGCCTGGGCAGCAGCAGGGGCGCCCTTGCTGGCCTCCGGCTTTCACTGTGCCCCACACGGCGTTGGACACACCTTTGTCCAGTGTGGGTACCATGCTCAGACAGTGGCGGCCTCCAAGGCTGGACAGGGCCAGGGAGCCACTTGGGCTCTACTGAGGATGTTTTCTTTCTTCAGCCTGGTGGTGGATACATAGGGGTTTATTGCATTACTCCTTATTCCTACTTGTCTTAAAGATTTCACAGGAAAATTTAAAAGACCAAACCAGGTGAAACCTGCTTGCCTGTCTCCCACGGCCATGAGGATGATACCCACAACCTTTCCCACTTTGGCCTCTGGGGCCTCATCCTGGGCAACTCTCCCTCTTGCTCACTTCACTCCTGGCCTTGCTGCAGATCCTCAACATACCAGACTCTTCCTGGAATGTTCTATACCCCACCATTCACACAGACACACAATTCTCATGATCATCTTGACTCCCACTTATTACTCAAGTCTCAGTATAAATGCCACTTTCTGAAAGGGGCCTTTGGTGAAACCCATGAGAGTTTCTCATCTTCTCTCTCACATCATGACAGACTTTTCCTTCAAGAGCTCACAAATGGCAACTGCCGGCCTCTGCTTGTCAAGTGTAGAGCCTCTCTCCCTAGCTGGCTGTCAGCTGGGTGAGTCCGTGGCCCATCTGACCCACAGCAAGTGTGCAATAAATAGTAACTGAAGGAGCGACTTCGGAAGACAGGTGGGCAGCAGACCAGATCCTGAGCCACAGCAAGGTGGTGGGGCACTGAATCTCACTGCCAATGAGAGACTGGGGTTCTGGAGAAGAGAAGCCTTCAGGGAGCCCCTCTTCCCTTCAAGTCCTTGTAGGGAAGAGGGGTACAGGTGTTTATGGTGGCCCCTTTGGTGGATGGGACGGTCTAGCCAATAGAGGCGGCTCCTGTGGGGCCAGGTGTCGGCACTACAGCAAAGGGCACACTTGCAGGTTGGAGCAGTGGCCCTCAGCCTCCAGCCACCAGCTCCTGCCACTTGGCCGTCACCAGAAGGCCTATTTGGACATTCTGGGGACCTTGCTTTCTAAGCCTGTTCACCTGCAGGATGAGTGGCTGGAGGGAGAGGTGGGGTGCAGAGCCAGAGGAATGAGCTGGTTCACCCCCCTGCTCAGAGCCCCTCTGGAGCCCGGAGTCACCTGTGTGCCTAGGCTCTGGCTGGACCTGAAACCAGGGACCGGGTCCTGGCACCAAAGCCCTATGACCCACTTTCTCCTTTCCTGATAGGACTGACTTGATGGAGCCTGGCACATAGTGGGGCTTGATAAATGTGTACTAAGTGGAAGACATGTGTGATGTGTTTCTTCAAGACCGGAGAGCAGAGTCTAATGAATGTGCTCTGGTATCGACTGCTTGGCAGCAAATCTTGACTCTATAAACTGTGTGAACTTGGGCAAGTTGCTGAACCTCTCTGTGCCTTGGCTTTCTTACTTCTAAAGTAGGGACAATAATGGCAATTTCTCTGAGGTCATGGTGAGGACATGAGGAATTGATCCTAGTAAAGCACTCAGAACAGTGCCCGCACAGAGGAAGTGTGTGTGCTAAATGCTCCGTGTGGATTTTGCAATGTCACATCGGTGGCCAGGGGGAGGGGCTAGGTGCGTAGTGGGATGTCAGGGTATGGGGAGTAAGAGCGTTAACTGAGCACCCACTGTATAGCCTGCGCTTTTATGACAATTGACAACCTGTGTCTGGCCCTCACGACTGCTCTGCATCGTAGGCATTACTATGTTCCTACCCAGGTGAAGATACTGACGTTCAGAGAGGTCAAGGAACCTGCTGGAGCCCACTTCTGACCCAGCTCTGTGAGTTTCTGAGGCCATTGCTCTTATTTACGTGGTCCCTAATGTTGGGCAGGGCCATGAGATGGGTGCAGGGTGGGCTCTGAGCATTCCATCTGGAGTTTAGGGGAGGAGATCAAAGGAAGGACTCGTCAACCTTGGGAGTGATTCGGACCACTTATCAATCACTTACTGTGTTCTGGGCACATGATGTGCACAACTCCATTTATTTCTCGTTACAGCCTTATGAGGTAAGGACTATTATAAGCCCCATCAAAAGATGAGGCGTGCAGGGACTGGAGAGGTTAAGTAACTTGTTCAAGGTCACACAGGCAGAAAGTGGACAGAGACACCACAGTTGAATCCACTGTACTAGGAGGGGGAAGATATGGGCTCTCAACATTTACAAAGAGAAGAGTCAGACTTCCCAGGGTCCAAGGAGCAGGAATAGGGACTGCAAAGGGCCATGGGTAGAGGCGATACCCTGCCACAATTTCCCCCGTGGCTAGATCCATCCTCAGCTCCCTTTTACTCTGAGGAGCACAGCTCAGCTCCCTCGTCCTTGAGCCCTTTCCCTGCCCTGCCAAGCCTGTGTGCTAGAGCTGGAAGGGCTCCCACCTGAGCCAGGTAGTCAGGCCTGAGAGACCTCCTTCAGAGCTAGAGCAGGGGGCAGGCTCTGTGTTCCTCAGGGCTAGGAAATGGGAAAGTAGTGTGAATTCCTTCCACTTCCCCAGGGAAACCTTCCCACCCTCTAGAATCCTGTCTCCGTGCACGGAGTTAGTCCCTCTGTTCCAGGCCACCACTGTGCCTGCTCCCTATGGTAGAAGAGCCAGTCTCCCCATCCAGACACAAGAGGGGCTCAGACTCAGGAACACCCCCTGGACCACCTGCCTTGTTTCATCACATCTTCCCAACTCCCCTGTTAGAAAGCGGTTATGGCCCCCTTTCCCGCTCCCCTCATTTTGCAGACAGGGAGGGAGGGCCTCTGACTTGAGCAATTAGTGGTGGGACCAGGACTGGAAGCCAGACTTTCTTACATTGTCATCATCCTCATCATCCTTGTCATTATACTTTGTGCATTCCACCTGCGATGTCTGGTGGAGCCCCAGCTGATATGTCTATTACAGAGTGGTTATAACATGTGCCTCAGCTGTGGCCTAGTGAGGTAGATACCGTTGTCATCATATCCATTTTGCAGATGAAGAAACTGAGGTCCAAAGAGGATCTACTACGAGGTGACAGAGTTGAGACTGAGAACCAAGTCCTGCCACCCCAAACACAAGGGTTCGACTAGCACATTATTTTCTTAAAGTAGTAAAGAAATCGAGGGGGACAGACAGACAGTAAGTTCCATAGGCTCAGAGGAGGCAGGGCTGGCAGCTGGCAACGTAGTCAGGGAAGGCATTAGGGAATGAAGGAGCTCAGGCCTGGGCCTGGGGTCCTGGAAAGAGGCACGTTGAAGAGGTCACATGGGAGGAGCCCTTCAAGGAGCCCAAAGCCAGAGGCTGAGGACTAGGGTGAGTCAGGGACCTGGAGCCAGCCAGAACTGAGGAATGCCAGCGTTGCCACATCTATTGTGTGACACCCCCTCCCGTTTACATCCCTGCTCCCATTCGCACCCCCACCCCAGCCTGTGATTCTTCAGCTAGAGAGAGAAACAGTAGCCCTGCTGTGCTAAGGTAGGTGCTTAATAAATACCTGTGAAACAAACAAAGGGTTGCTGAAGCCTCAGTGAGCTAGACTAGCAGTTCTGGAGGGTTTGCTGCCTGAGAGCAGCCTCACAGGATGATTCAGTGGGGCTCTGGCGCTGAGCTGTGTGGCCTCAGTAAGTCACTTCACCTCCCCTGTCCTCCCACTCAATAGCAGGCTGGCTAAGTGTCCCTCCGCGTGGGCTTCTGCCCCCTCCCTCCATCCATGTAGGGGGAAGGGTGGGAGCTGAGCCTTCCTGGGTCTCAGATGTGCCCCTGCAGCTGCTGTCTGGGCTGGGAGCCACCTAGGCATTGCCCCACCCCATGTGCATGGTGAGGGTGCACCCCAGGGGCCATGCCCAGAACCCACTAGGGCTGCTGCCATTCCAGCAAGCTTTTCTTTTGCAAAGGGAGCTGTGAGGGAAGAGGAGACATTCAGTGTCACAAAATCAGAGGGAAAATATAAGAAGTGACAGGAGCCAGGTCCTCTTCCTACCTTCTGCGGAGCCCTGGCAGGCAGGGTCTCCAGCCCTCCTTAGCTCCTCAGGAAGGGGCTGGATAGCAGCCGTGCTGTGCCAGTGAACTGACAGCCATGCTGGTCACCTTCACTATCTCCCTGAGGCCCCAGTGTCCTTGGCTACCTCCCTACTCACCATGCCACATCCCTGTCCTTTGCCTCAGTTTCTCTAGGTGTCCAGTAAAGTCTGGACCTGGGGCTTCAGATTTTGGATGTTCACAACAGTCACATTTTTTTAAAAATTGGTAACCGGCACAGCATTGTCACTCCATCACCTTGCCAAGAAAGGACATTAAGTCTGTAAAAAGCAGCCAGTATGTCCCATCATCATCATTTCCCTAAGAAAGAATATTTACCATGAAAGAGTCCCAGTATGCAATCCTTGACCTAAGGACAGTGCCTGCAGGCCAGGAAGGGGTAGGACTTCCTCGAGGTCACCCAGCAGGATAGTGAGAGGAACCAGCCTCCCGGGCTTCCACGTCCCTGCAAGCAGACTAGACCAGCTCTCTACCTTCCAGAAAAGTGTGGTTTACTGCAGACCTGATACAGGCCCTAAACACGCTCTCTCTCCCTCTTAATAAGGCATCTATATTCAGAGGAGGATGGTGCTGGATCATCAATGCCTCTCGCCCCTCTTTTGCCATCTGTGCCCCTTCTCTTTTGCACTCTTCCCTCGGGCCCCTGTTCCTTCGCCAGTAAGCCCCATGTGACAAACTAGCGAAAGAAAAGTGGGCCCTCTCCCTGTGGTTGTCACCTGAAAACACAAAGCCAGGCCTCGTACTTTTCCCCTTTTGGTCCGACAGGCACAGTGTGGTCAGCTCACGCGATGGTAGGGGGACTGCTCATTTCCACCAAGAGAGGTGACAGGAATGGTCACTTATTTGAGTAGGTCACTACAGATAAGGGGCTTAAGGGGATGGGCCACACACAAGCCACTCCATGGTGGAGGGTGCTGGGTTGCATGGGAGCATGTGTGCCCAGGGGCAACTTTCCCCACAGCCCAGGGGTGGACATTTCTGAGCGTTGCCGAGCTAGCACGGTCCAAGGGCAGGCACAGGGCCTAGCGCAGAGCAGGGCTCAGGAATGTTGCTGTGCCCAGAAGAGGAGGTGCTAGGCGGGGGGTTATCTGGGCCCCCACTGGCTGTGATGTGGGGGACGATGCTGGGGCTGGGGCAGTGGAATGACAAGGGCGGGCACTGAAGTTGGGGATGTGAGTGTAGGGGTGGGGATGTGTGGAGCCGCAGGGCTGGCCCTGGACATGGGGCTTGGCCTAGACTCCTGTCACTTCAACTCACCAGTGAAGACTGGTGGACTGTGCTGGTGAGGGGAAGACCAACAGCCTCTAGCCACAAGGGTGGCTGTAGATCTCCCTCACCCCCAGGGCCCTCCTGCAGAGTGGAAGTCCTATGAAGAACCCTGTCCTGCAGCACAAGATGAACCCCTCCCCCAGGAGAGGGCCAGTGCTTTTGAGCAGAGAACCAGGGGTCCCCCGGCCTAGGGCAAGGCCCTCACCCTCTCTGGGCCTCAGTGTCCTCATCCATGAAAAGCTAGGCCACCATACTTTGTCCTTCTCCTCTCTCCTAGAGACCTGCAGCCTCTGGGATTAGCTGCTGGGGCCTAGCCCCCAAACCTTACCCCCGTGTCCTCCAGGGAGGACAGCCCTCTTCCCAAGAGCACCTGGACCTTCTAGAAACTCTGAAGTGGGAGTGAGGAGACCAGTTCAGGGCTGGTCCACCCTGCCTCACTCTGGGACCCTTAGCAAATCTGTCCCAACTCTTGCCCTCGGCTTTAAAATGAGGGTCTTGAAATCAGCGCTCTCCCATTCCTTTCTGCCCTGGTTCCTTCTGTGGCACTGATGGAAGCATCAAGGCAGTGGGCCAGAGCAGAGACAGAGATGTTTAGTGAAGGAAGGCATCCCTGAAAACTGTTTCTAGCCTAGATGGTGCACCTGGCACCAGGGCTGTTAAAGCCCCTTCGGGAGGTGGCAGATAAAACCTGGCTTGCCCAGGTAAAGTTATGACCCCTTAAGGGCCAGCATCACGTATCCACATTACCTGTTAGGTCTTCAGACTGATGGGTTCTCACTGACCCCATTTTCCAGATGAGGAAACTGAGGTTCAGTGCTGTCAAGTAAACTTGCTCACGTTACATGGTGGATCTTGGACTTCCATCCAGGACAGTGGGACCCAAGGATCTCCTTTGAAGGGGAGAAGGGAAAAGAACCGAGAGTAGGGGTGGGGTGACCGCAGGAGAGGAGGGGGCAGGGTTCACTCTCCCTGGGCTGAGAGAGGGCGTTTCTCCTTCGAAGAGGCAGACTCTGAAGCTGTTGATCTCTAAATTACAGCGTTGGCGCGCACCAGTTGCTGCGGCAACCGAGTTGTCCTGAACCGGGTAAGTGTATAAACATTGCCACAGATGCACAATTAGATCAGGAAGAAGAATAGAACAGAAAATAGAAACTTTCAGCCTTATATAATTCTGGGCCAAAATGTTACCAGGAATGCAGACTTGGGCTGGCCCTGCCAGCCTCTGGGGCCCATGGGCAGCACCATCTCTCTCTCTCCTGGGGCCCCAGTGGAAGGGAGGGATTAAAGGAGGGTCTGCCCCCCGTGGGCACACCAGCTGTGTGCCCACCACCCAGTGGGGTGAGGTGTCGCCTCTGCTGAAACAGCTGGGGATGCTGTCAGCTCAGCTTCCTCCTGCTCCCGAGAAGCGGGAAGGATGGCAGGAGGGCAGCTGACTAACCAAGCACCTGTTATCTCCCTGGGTCCTGTGAGGTAGGGTTTTTCAACAAATTTTTTTTTAGAAAGAATTGTATTTAAATTTATTTATTTACTATTTATTCATTTTAGAGAGGAGAGAGAGTGTGAGAGAGAAAGGGGGGAGGAGCAGGAAGCATCAACTCCCATATGCGCCTTGACCAGACAAGTCCTAGGTCTTGAACCGGCGACCTCAGTGTTCCCAGGTCGACGCCCCATCCACTGCGCCACCACTGGTCAGGCAGAGGTAGGGTTTTGATCCTCATTTTACAAATGAGGTAGGGTTTTGATCCTCATTTTACAAAAGAAGTAAAATGCGTTATCCGAAGATGACACAGCTGGGTAGTGGGCGTGTAACCTCCCCCACTCCGGGCCTCCACACTGTGAACTCATCAATGTTGACAGCACCTGGGGTATGAAGAGTTAGACACACCTGGATTTGGACCCACTTACCAGGTGTGTGCCCGTGGGCTGGTCACTTCCCCTCTCGGACCTCCTCTTCCCTTACCTGTGACATGGGAATAGCGATACCTACACACGGGCCCAAGTTCAGGGTTTCCTCTTCCTCTGTCCTGACCACCACTGCTCTCAACAAGTTTGGGGACAGGACCGAAACTGAAGTGGGACAGGTCCTAGCACTGTCCAGTAGGACTTTCTTCAATGATGGGAATGTCCTGTATTCTGTCCATCATGGTAGCCATTTGCCATGAGTACTTGAATTTAAAATGTAGCTCGTGCAACTATGGAACTGAGTTAATTTTTATTTAATTTTAAGTAAATACAAAGAAACCACAGTGGCTGTCATATTGGACAGCACAGGAGAACAGCCAGCCCCCAAAAGACCCAAATGAGCAGAGGCTGAACTCAGGGAGGTGAGCAGGGGCCAGAGCTCACAGCTCCCTCTGCTCAGGGCAACTGGTGGGAGGTTGGGGCCAAGACAGGAATCTGGAAGCTCAGGCTTGGGGTCGTGGGCAAAGGAGGTTTGTAGGGGGCAGCATGAGGGGCTGGGACAGGACCTGGATCCTGGTGGCCTCAGGTTCTGGCCAATCCTGGAACTTGGCTGGCTCAGGTCCTGACACTCTCTCCTTGTCATCAGAACCACCTTCACTGTCACATTCTGCTGGCCAGGGCAGAGATGTCTCTGGTGCCAACCCAGGTTCTTCCCCTTCTGAGCATCTTTGGGCAGGTGCCTTGCCACCGGAGCCTGGGTTCCCCTCGGAGAGGCCTCCCCATGGCAGCCGCCTGCTTCTCAGCATCTCATGTGTCTGGTTTCTCCCTCCCTCCCCCAGGCCCTGCGTCTTCCCAGGTGACCACGCCGGCTTCAGGACATGCTCGGGCACAGTCGCAACGGGCAGGCCCACGTGCCCCGGCGAAAACGCCGAAACCGCTTTGTCAAGAAGAACGGCCAATGTAACGTCTACTTTGCCAACCTGAGCAACAAGTCACAACGCTACATGGCAGACATCTTCACCACCTGTGTGGACACGCGCTGGCGCTACATGCTCATGATCTTTTCTGCGGCCTTCCTCGTCTCCTGGCTCTTTTTTGGCCTCCTCTTCTGGTGCATTGCCTTCTTCCACGGTGACCTGGAAGCCAGCCCAGTGGTGACCATGGCGGGGGCCCCAGCAGGGAGCAGTGGGGCAGCTCCGGTGACCCCCAAGCCATGCATCATGCATGTGAACGGTTTCCTGGGCGCCTTCCTATTCTCAGTGGAGACGCAGACTACCATTGGCTATGGGTTTCGGTGTGTGACGGAGGAGTGCCCGCTGGCAGTCATTGCCGTGGTGGTCCAGTCCATCGTGGGCTGCGTCATTGACTCCTTCATGATTGGCACCATCATGGCCAAGATGGCGAGACCCAAGAAGCGGGCGCAGACACTGCTGTTCAGCCACCACGCAGTCATCTCGGTGCGTGATGGCAAGCTCTGCTTGATGTGGCGCGTGGGGAACCTACGCAAGAGCCACATTGTGGAGGCCCACGTGCGGGCCCAGCTCATCAAGCCCTACATGACCCAGGAGGGCGAGTACCTGCCTTTGGACCAGCGGGACCTCAATGTGGGCTATGACATTGGGCTGGACCGCATCTTTCTGGTGTCACCCATCATTATTGTCCATGAGATCGATGAGGACAGCCCTCTGTACAGCATGGGCAAGGAGGAGTTGGAGTCTGAGGACTTTGAGATTGTGGTCATCCTTGAGGGCATGGTTGAGGCCACCGCCATGACCACCCAGGCCCGCAGCTCCTACCTGGCCAGCGAGATCCTGTGGGGCCACCGCTTTGAGCCCGTGGTCTTTGAGGAGAAGAGCCACTACAAGGTGGACTACTCGCGCTTCCACAAGACCTATGAGGTGGCCGGCACGCCCTGCTGCTCTGCCCGGGAACTGCAGGAGAGCAAGATCACTGTGCTTCCTGCTCCACCGCCACCGCCCAGTGCCTTCTGCTATGAGAATGAGCTGGCCCTCATGAGCCAGGAGGAAGAGGAGATGGAGGAGGAGGCAGTGGCTGCAGCAGCTGTGGCTGCGGGCCTGGGTCTGGAGGCAGGCTCTAAGGAAGAGGCGGGCATCATCCGTATGCTAGAGTTTGGCAGCCACTTAGATCTGGAGCGCATGCAAGCTACCCTCCCACTGGACAACATCTCCTACCGCAGGGAGTCGGCCATCTGACCTCCAGACACCCCCCCCATCGCTTCCCACAAGACCCTCTGTTGCGGGTGGGATGCCAGGACACCCCCCTCCACACTCAGGACAGAGCTGACCCTGGCTCTGTGGACCTTCTGGAGGGAGGTGGGGGCTTTAAAGCTAGGGGACTCCTTCCTCTTGGCTCTAGAACCCAGGCCTGGGAGGGGCCCAGGAAACACTCAGCCCTGTCAGCCCTGGAACCCCAGACCCACCACCCTTTCCCCACTGATCCTTCAAGGCCACTCCCCTTCATGCTCAGAACCTTGGGGAAGGTGGCTGGACTTCTGGGGGTGGGCGTCATGGGGTTTTGGGGTAGACGGAGGTTAGTTTGGGGGGAGGGAGGGAGTGTGTTTTTTGTTTTGTTTTGTTTTTTTTTGCATGACTGTGGCCTGTTGCTCATGACTTTCTTTTGTAAATATCTATAAAGGGAGAGGGACAGAGGCACCAAATCCAGCTTCTGCTGTTTGTACCTACAGGACAAGGAGGTACAGTCCCTCTCTGTGCACCCCTCCCACTCCTCGCCCATCAAGCCTCTGCCCAGCTGGCTGGTCCCTTGAAGACCTCAAAGCCAGCCATCTTGGCCCCTGGATGGTGTTGGGTTTGGGTGCTGAGGTGGGACCCCAAGGGGTAGAACAAAGGCCATCCCTCTTGTGGTCCCTCCAGGTCCCTGGGCCCAGCCCAGACTGACAATGGAGTTTGTAACTATATATTTTTAATAAAGTATATGGTCCATTGGGGTAAGTTGGTTGAAGATGGAGAGCTGGGAAGAAGAGATAGACCAATATGATGTGAACGTGTTTGCATGTGGTATGTATGTATGGTGTGTGCATGTGTGTATTATGTATGTGTATGTAGTACATATTTATATATGGATGTGTGTGTGTGCGCGCATGCATGTGCCCTTTCTGAGACACTGACTTTTAGAGGGAAATTTATCACCTGCCATTCTCCTTCCTGAGAGCCAATGGGAATGATTCTGAGTGGGCCCCAGAGGTTTGAGTGGGTTTGAGTCAGAGCTTTGCTACTTTCTAGCTATGTGGCTGTTAGCAAGTTGTCCATCAGTTTGGCCTCAGTTTCATCATCTGTAAAATGGGGTAAACCCATTTATCTCTCTCCCAAGAGATGATGGACAGGAGAATAAATCAGGTGAAGTGGTAAGGGCCCAGTGGTTGATGATACCCCACACACATTTATGCACATACACACACTGGGGTGGGCTGATCATGTTGGCCACAGGACACTGTGCTGGGAAGGGGTCTGGGAACAGCTGAGAAGCCTGGTCATAGTCACACTTGGTCTCTGCCTTGCTGTAGGATCTTGGGTTAAGCCTCTTTCCTTCCCTGGGTTCAGTTAGCCTGTTCAGTTTAACAAACCACTCCAAAACTTAGACAGCAGGAGTCTGTTCTTTCTCAAGCTTCTGTGGCTGGGCTGGGTGGTTCCTTATCTGGTTTCTTGTGGGTTCACTCCAGGAGCTGTGCTCAGCTGGAATGTCAGCTCAGCCATAAGGTCCAAGATGCCCTCACCCACTTTGGGCTTTAGTTCTCCTCCAGGGGCCTCTCCGCCTACACCAAATTCCTCCATGGTGTTTTAGGGCAGCAACCTGAGAGGGTGAAGGCAGAAGCTGCAAGGTCTCTTGAGCCTAGCCTTGAACTTGTATACCATCACCTCCACTGCATTCCGTTGGCTAGTTCAGGTCTTGAGGCCAACCCAGATTCAAAGGGTGGAAAATTGGGCTCCACATCTTGGGACATGGTAAAGTCACATTTCAAAGGGTATAGGCACCAGGGTGGAACTGTGGCCATAATTTGATAGTCTACCACAGAACCTTTGAGTTTAAGGGTTACTTCCACCTCTAACTCTACTCTAGATGCCAACTATGTACCCAACATTTGGGGTATAAGGAAGCAGGAGGCACACTCTTTGGTCTAAAGAATCCTCTTCTTTTTAAAATTATTTTATGTTTTTTAATGTATATTTTATTGATTTTAGAGAAAGGAAGGGAGACAGAGCATGTTTATTCCTGTACATGCCCTGACCGGGGATCAAACCAGCAACCCCTGTTCTTTTAGAAGATGATCTAACCAACTGAGCTATCCAGCCAGGGCTCTCAGGAATCTTCTACGCAAAGGCTACCTAAAGAAACACAGGGAAGCAACAGGCAAGCTCACCTACTGTGAAGTACGGTGGGCTGCTTTGTGAATGACCATACTTCACCAGCATTGGCAACATGGCTGCCATTTGGGTAAATCACTGTGCATCCCATGTGCTTTAGCAGTTTAACAAGAGAACCTGAGGCGTCTTTCCTAGAGACAGACACTACCTTGTACCTAAGTCCCCCAACAAATAATTCATCATAATGTCTTTCGTTTGCATAATGTCTTTTATATCCTTTAGTTCACTGAATTTCTGCCAAACCCCATGCAACAGGTAAGGCAAGGACTTGGCCTCTCATGAGGAAACAGAGGCCCAGAATTAAGGGGCTGGCTTGAACCAAGGTGATGACTGTCAGCTTCCCCTTTGCTCCCATCCTCCTACAGTCAGGGGCTAAGTGAAGGGAGAGGGACTGCCTCCTTTCCTCCCCTTTCCCCACCCAGGTCTTCCAGAGCAAAACTCCAAGGGCCTACAAGGGCCACTTAGCAAGACAAGATCTCAGCTGCCCAGCTGCCCATGCTCTCAGAAGAGCCTGGTGCCCTTAAGCCAGGTGAGAGTACCCAGGGTCTCACCCCAACCCCAGGGGCTCATCAGAGATGTCCCTCCACCCAGGCCTGCAGGTCCTGGGGAGGGGGGGTCCTTACCAGGTCTCAAGCTCTCCTGTCTGCTTCATTCCCAGTAATGTTTGGGCACCCCAGTAAGCAGCAGAGACTAAGCAGACCTCAGGCTCAGTCAGGCACACTTAGCCTCAGAACCTTCAACCTGGAACACATCTTAGAGGTCACCCAGCCCTCTGCCCAAGAGGTCAGTGGGGGGAAGGGGTACATGCAGGGCCCACCCAAAGAGGGCCTCCAATCCAGGGCACTTCAAAGTCCCCCTCAAACACTTTCTGCTACTTGCTCAGACGGGAGTGACAGTGACGCCTCAAGGAGGCCTGCCTCTTTGTTAACACAAGAGCTGACCTGGGGAACACAGGAGAGGCAAGTTTTGACCAGAGCCCACAGCAAGGACTTCCTGGGAAGCTGAACTGAAGTGCCAGTGTGGGCTGGGGGTTAGGGGGTAGGGTTGGGTGCGGGGAGGGTTCAGGGGGAGAGTTCAGACAAGCAGACACACAGCTGCAAGGAGGCTGACGACTCAGCTGCTAATGCTAATTGGCTCTGCTCTGCTCTGCTTCTTGTTGACTCACCTTCCTGCTCCCACCTGTTCCCCTTCCACAGCCCTCCCACCTGCCTTCCCCACCCTTCTCTGTTCTCCCTCATTCGGGGCGCCTGGGGTTGCTGAGAGAGGGGCATCGCTATGTCCGTGGTGGGTGTGCGTGTGTGTAAGAACCTTGGATATCATGGTGCTTGGCATGGCAGGAATGGACTGGCTGAAGGGGTCTTGGAAGTGCCTCCAAGCCCTTCTTCACCCTCCCCTGTTCCTGCCCTGCCTTCTCTCTCCCTCCTTCAGTCACAGCAAGGGGAGTGGTGGGTGGCAGGGAGAAAAGGAAGGGGACGTGGGGTAGGAGAAAAGGAGGAAAGGCTGGGGGCGGGGAGAGGAAGAGGGCGCGGCCTAATGAAGCTGAAAGTCCCGCCCTTATTTTGCCTAAAACTCCGCCAGCCAAGCCTAGTTCCTGTAGGTTTACCTTTGCTTCCTATCCGCCACCTTCTGAAAAACTTATTTTCTTTGTGAACTTAAATTGCTTAAAGAAAAATAGGAAAGACCGAGAAGGCGTTCAAATCAGCTGTTTCCCCAGGTCAAACTTGCCTTCTCCTCAGTCCTTTGGTGGATGGATAACAGGGCTGTGCCTGGGACCTTCTTCTTGTGTCTGGCTTTTCTCACTGTAGTTTTTCTGGATATTGACTTCTCTTGGTAGTGATGGAGTCTACAAAATTTCCATTTTGAATGACAACATAATGTTCATGAAAGCATAAAGCTCAGCAGGCCAACCCCTCATTTATAGGTAGGAGAACTGAGGCCCAGAGCTGAGTGGCAGGAACCCTGCTCTCCTGGACCCCAGTCTTCCCACTACTGCACACAGAACTAGCGACAGGATTTCTGGAGTCCATTGCAAAATGAAAACATGCCAAAAGTCAGGAAAACTGTGCATGAAAGGCACTAAAATATAAAGCTTTTCCTTTCTTCAGATTACCTCCTCGGGTTATGTGCATCCTGTGTGGTCCCATTGGACTTCACCTACAAAACACAAGTTCAAAGAGAAAATTAAGAATTTCAACAATATCACTCCAATAAATTCAATAAAAATTTAAAAAAAAATTAAGACAGAGACCATAGAACATTAAGCCCAGCCTGGGTCCCTCCCATGAAGCCAGCCCTCTGCCAAGCTGTCAGCTCATCTTCCTGTCATGTCCCTGGATTCCACCTTTTCTCCATGATATGCAGTGCTGTAATCAACATCTTTGTGCATTTTATTTTGTTTTTGTTGCTTCACTTTTTCTTTTTCTCATGGCTGGTGGCTCAGGCTAAGTACTAACAGGCTACGTTTACCGGACCCTCTCAAAGTGCAACCCCCAGCATCTTCCCACAGGACAGAGTTGACGTGTCCAAGGATTGGAAAAGCAGAAGGTTCAAAACCCAACTCCCCTTCCATGCTTCTCAAGGGGCTGCTGGCTGAGAGGGTGGGTGCAGATAAGGAGGAATGGCTGGCAGTGGGCAAAGCGACAGCACTAGGGCACAGAGCCAAGAGCACTGATATTTGTGTGCATTTTGATACTGAGGAGAGATTGTGGGTGTGAGAGTCTAGGGGTCCTAGGTTTGGATTCTGCCATTACCACTTACTAGCTATGCGACTTTGGGCAAGTTGATCTATGTCTCTGAATCTATTTCCTCATCTATTAAAAAGGGCCGTTCACTTCTATCTCACATGCTTCTCGTGTGGATTGAACTAGATCCCATATGTGATCAGACATGGCATGATGTCGGGCATATTGGTGGACCCAAATAAATGTGAGTTGCCTTCCAGAAAGGATTCTGATGGGCTTGCCATAAAAGACACAGTTTGAAAATTGACCTCTAAGCTTCCTGGCTGCCATATGAAAAGGGAAACTTAATCATTTAGCTCTCAGGTATGAGGACTGAGAGGCTAGAGAAGAACGTTGGCTTATGACTTACTGTGAGATCCTGGGTAATCTCATCCCTTCTCTGAACCTTATTTCCCCCACATTTATTTACTTATTTATTTGTTTGTTTGTTTATGTGAGAGAGACACAGAGACAGAGACAGGAAGGGAGAGATGAGAAGCATCAACTCTTAGCTGAGGCACTTTAGTTGTTCACTGATTGCTTCTCCTATGTGTTCCAGCTGAACCAGGGACCTCTTGCTCAAGCCAGTGACCCTGGATTCAAGCCAGTGACCTTTGGGCTCAAGCCAGCAACTATGGAATCATTTTGATGATCCACACTCAAGCTGGCAGCCCGATGCTCAAGCTGCTGAGCCTGTGCTCAGGCGATGACCTCAGGGTTTCAAACCTGGGTCCTCAGTGTCCCAGAGATAGATGCTCTATCCACTGTGCCATTTATTTTTTTAAAGTTGATGTTAGAGAGAGAAAGAGGGAAACATCAGTTTCTTATTCTACTTATTTTTGCATTCATTGGTTGATTCTTGCATGTGCCCCGACTGGGGATGGAACCTGCAACTTAGCGTGTTGGGATGATTCTCTAACCAACTGACCTACCTGGCCAGGGTCATTTCAGCCATCTTTAAAGTTAGAAACTGGCCTGACCAGGCAGTGGCACAGTGAATGGAGCATCGGACTGGGACACAGAGGACCCAGGTTCAAGACCCTGAGGTTGCCAGCTTGAATGCAGACTCATTGGGTTTGAGCAAAGCTCACCAGCTTGACCCCAAGGTCGCTGGCTCAAGTAAGGGGTAACTCGCTCTGCTGTAGCCCCCGGTCAAGGCACATACGAGAAATCAATCAATGAACAACTAAGGAACCGCAACGAAGAATTGATGTTTTTCATCTCTCTTCCATCCTGTCTGTCTGTCCCTCTCTCTGACTCTATCTCTGCCACACACACACACACACACACACACACACACACACACACACACACACAAAAGTTAGAAACTGGACCTAAGGACCTCCAGGGCCCTAATGTGTCAGACAACATAGGATTCTATGCCTGTGTTTTTTAGAAGATGGCAGGAGGTCTGGGAAGAGGGTGGGGAAGAACAAAACTGGTACTTGGCAAAATTAGAAGGTGACCAAGTCTCTCCTTGGCCCCTCTTGCAATCACTGGCAACCTCCAGGGCCTACTCCTCACTCCACTCATTGACTGCCTCAAATCTGCTATAAAAATCCCTACACAAGCCCCAGTTGGAAACCCCAAGCCAGAGGCATTTGCCTGGGTCCTGGTCATCAGCTCACCCATTACAGATTTCAAAGGGCTTCATTCATTTATTCCATCATTCGATAAATATTTATTGAGCACCTACTATGAGAGGGGATTCAGCGCTGAATCAAACAGGGCCTGTGTCCTCAGCCCGTCAGTACTGGGTTATGGTACTGGAAGGGACCCCTCAACTGGGGGTCCTGAGGCCTCCAGCCTGGGCCCTGATGCTAACACAAGGTGGTCACTCCCTGGTCAAGCTTGCGACCACAGATAGGACTCCCTGTCCACTGCAGCTGCAGGTGCCATGACAATGAAGCAGGTAGGCAGGAGCGCCTGCTGGATGGAAGCTGTTGTCAGTTCTCAAGGTGCCCACAGTGGGAGAAAGGCCAAAAGGGGGCCCCATGGACAGAGGAAAGACAGGTCCAGGAAGAGGGATTGAGGTGACATACTGAGGGGCAGGGCCAGAAGCACATCCAGACCAGGCTCCTTATTCCCTGTCACTAGGCTCACCTTCTCCTGGGATGTGGCCCCTTGAAATGAGGGTCTGGAAGCCAAAACCTGCCCCTTATGCTTGTGGGGCCTCCCCTGCCAAGTAGTGCAGAGGCTCCGTGCACTGTCCTTCCCTTCTAAACCTGTCTGAGTCACCTCCTACCTCCCCTCCACTATGGTGCTCTACCAGGCTTTCTGGCCTAGAGTTGATGGCGGTTCAGTCCCTGAGCTATGGTGGGGGCGAGGGTTGGCTGATAGGAGATCAAGGCAGGAAAAGGGGATGTCCGTGGTGGGAAGACAGTTGTTACTTGGGGCTGAGCCAGGTGAGGAAGTGAGGACAATGAATTGAAGATCTGGGACCTCTCCCTGCAGGCAGTGGGAAGCCCTGGGTGGTCTTGGAGCAGAGGAGTGAATGATGGAGAGGCATTCAGGAAGCTGCACTGACCACTGAGTGGGCCAGAGTGGGAAGTGGCAAGGATGGGAAGCTGGCTGACCAGCCGGCAGCCGGATGGGGTCTGGCCTCCAAGCAGCCTTTGAACCCAACCAAAGGAAGGAAGCTGGGTGGGGCAGCAGGAACAGGATGGGCAGCTTTCTGGGCTCAGAGGAAAGACAGGCAGGAGTGTGGATGCTGCCAGGGGAGCCTCAGCAGGTGTGGGGAGTGGGGCATCAGACAGGTTAGTGACAGGGAAATGGAAGGGATGGACTGACTCCCGGGGCTTCTCTATGACAGGTGAGAGGAGGGTGGATACTGGCAACTGAGCACGATGAGCAGAAAACTGGGAGATGGTGGACACGGCTATTTATAGCCCAACCCCTGCAGGAGAGGGGTGAGGAGGGGCTGCAGAAGGCCTTGCACCGCCCCTGGCAGCCAGAACCCAGCTGGGCTCAGGGGAAGAGGGAGAGGCTTCAGCTGAGCAATGGGCTGACTGTTGCATCAGCCTCGGTCTGGGCTGTCCTGGGTGAGATCCTTCCCTCTCTGGGCTTCATCTGTAAGAATGACATAAACATAATGGTCCCACATTCACTGGGGCAGTGACAATGACTCATGGACATGCACAGTGCACCTTGATCCCACCACACAGCATCAGGCACAGACCCTGGGTTCAGCAAACATGCATTGCATCTCTTTCCTTGGAGACAGGTGGGCCTCACTTGATGACCTGGATAATGGGTCTGCTGGAGGCAGTGGGCAGGGCCCCCAGCTCCCTGTCTGCCTCTGTCACAAGGTGCCACAGCTGGACAGACCTTCTGAGACCTGACCCCATCACCTTGAATTTGTAGACAGAGAGACTGAAGCCCAGAAAGGCGAAGGGATGTGCCTGTGGTCCTGCAGAAACTTGAATGCCCAGTTGAGGCTGAAACATCCCAGGCCTGACCCTCCTTCCCCTTAAGCCCATCTGTGAAGTGGCGATGACAATGGGTTCCCGCTGGGAGGGGGAGCAGGGCTCAGTGAGCTCAGTGTGAGAGGGCTGAGCACAGAGAGGGTGCGCAAGAAGCAGCTGCACCTTCTACTCATCTATACACATCTATGGTTAGGGACCGTCTCGGGAGTCATGTAGACTAAGGTTGAATCCTGGCTCTTCCATTGCTGTTGAGTGGATTTGGACCAGCAATTTGGCTTCTCTGAACCTGGGTCTGTTTTTCTGTAAAACACAGGAAGCCCCAGTTCCCACCTTGCAGGGTGTTCAGGAGGAGAAAGGGATGTAATGTAGGTGGCATCTTGGCCTCAGTGCCCTCGGCCATGCTGCCTGTTCCTCAGCATGTGCCCCTCTGCCTCAAACCCCCATCAGTGCTCACCTTGCCACTCCCACATGGATGGGGAGCCTGGCCCTGACTGGACTGAGGCAACTTCTCTGTCTGGCAGGGAAGCGACTCCAGCTCACTTCAGACCGCCAAAACAGCTTCCAGCTCCTCCATGGAGAGGCCCAGAGCCCAGTGAGAGGGTGTTTGGCTGCTGAGGGCCTGCCCCTCCCCTTCCCTTTCCCCCATTCTGCCAGGCACTGACCTCAGGTCTCCTCTGTTTCCTGGTAGCTGTCTCCTGTCCTGGGCACCTAAGGCCCTCCCTAGGCTGGGATGACTGCCCTTCCTGGCTCAGCTCCAATTCCAATTCCAATTGGGTCTCAGTACCACCGGGACATTGGTTCTCCCATAGGACCCAGGACCATCATGCTAATCAGGCTCCCAAAATTCTTCATTGCATTATTCAAACGTGGTCCCCTGGGCCTTCAAGCCTGTCCATGTTTCCATAGCCCCATCTCAGAGAGAATGGGAGTCCTCCTGGAGGCAGAAGGAGGGAGACAGGACTGCTAGATGAGATGAGGAATGCAGCCATTTAACCTCAGCCCCAAGGAACCTTCTTCCAAGTGCTATGCACTGCTTCCTACCTCAGTGCCTTTGCACCTGTGGATCCCTAGCCTGGAATGCTACTCTCCTTTGTCTCCAGCTGGGATTGGAATCCAGATGACTTGGGTCCAGAATGCTCTTAACCACTCTGTGGTCATGGTGCAAGGATGTCCAAGCAGAGAGATGGCAGGTGCAAAGCATGGCCCTTATGAAAGAGGAGGTAGTTATCATTGGACAGGAGTTTTTGGTCTCTGGGGACACTAGGGGACTTCACTCTTTCCCCTGTTTTACAGAGAAGGAACAGGCACAGAGAACTGAAATAAATTCCCCAGATTATGTATACTAGTGAGTGAGGAAGCTGGAATTTGAGCCCTGGGGGCCCGTGTCCAGAGAGCCTACACCTATACCCTCATAGCTGGTCTCTGAGCAAAGAAGCTCAAAAGAGATTTGCTAAATGAGAATTGAACGAATGCACAGATGGGATTCTAGCCAAGAGGCCTGCTGTTCCTCAGCCTCGCTCAGCACAGTTGCCTCACTAGTCACAGTGAAGCTAAGAACTCCTTTCTCAGTGGAGGCCGAGGTGTGTGTAGTGGGGGGGACCCACATCATGGGACCTTTCCATCCTCACAGCCTAGGTCTGGTGAGTTGGTGTTGGGGAGGGGTGGAGATGGGTGGCAGGTAGGCTCTGTGGGAAGACTGGGGGGGGGGGGGGGAAGTAAGTATAAGTCCAGAGGAGCTCAAAAGGAAGGAAGGAAACCAGGAACCAAGAATAGGGGAAGGCAGCCTGGTAGAAAAAATTCCAACCTCAGTCAACTTCTAGTTAGATGCCAGTACAGAACTTAGGCTCTGCTGGGCTGTGTGACTTCAGGGAAGCCACCTATGTCTCTCAATCTGGGCTTTCTCATCTGTAAGATGGGGCACTAATGGCACTTAGTTTAGCTAATGGTAGTTGTTATTTTTATTTTCATTTTTCAAAGTTCACCTTTCAATTGCTGTCCATGTGTTATGGGCACCAGACAGTTGGCAAAACCCCATCACCTGTAGCGGCCCCACTCCTGCCTTGGGAGATGCCGGTACCGGGTTTTACAGGTGAGAAACACCTTGGCCAGCTTGACTGATGGGAGTTGGGACCTCACCTGGATTCTGAAGCCTGAGTTTCTTCCATCACAGCAGCTGTTGGTTGAATTGGTGGGGTTGAAAGGCCGGGTAGGGACAGTACCTGGCCTCAATATCCCTTTCTGCCACAGAGGGCACTAGAATGATACCATTCTCCCCTTCCCAGGGAAGTCCACGCCAGACAAATGGACTTCTCGCCTTGCCTCCGCGGGAACCTTGCGTTTTCCAGGGTACCTGCGCCTTACCCAGGGTCCCCCGTCCCACAGCGCCGCCCTGTGGCGGCCTCGGGGACTGAAGGCTGCGGGCCCTGGGCAGACTTAGTCCCTCACAGAACCCAACCTTGCAGGGAGCCCCGGCCCTCCGCCCTCTTGGTCTCTGAGACTTGAGCCCAATTCTGCCCTCTCTTCGCATCCAAATCTGCCCGTATCCTCCTGCCTCCCCCTCGCGAACACCTGGATGCTCCTCCAGCACCGAAGGACTCATTCGCCCATGTGGAGATCCGAGCTTGGAAGGTGAGGTCACTTCCAAGGTCACACAGCAGCGAGGACAGGGCGGAAGGGTTGGTGGTGGGATTTGAGCCCAGGGTGTGACTTAGTCCCCATATTTTCTTCGGGGAATCGGAGTTTGCGAAATGCTTTAAATGTAAAACAAACAACGGGTTTCAGAGTATGTAAAGGAAAGAATACAAAGTATCTTATTAATATTTATATTACCAGTTATATATTTAAAAATACTATTTTTAATGAACTGGGTTCATGTAAATGTATAATTAAATAAATTTACATACATATTAAATCTATCTATTAAATATATATATATGGAAACAAATATATCATTTAAATTTCCGTAAGAAAAATTTCAAAAATTTTTTCACCTGTTTTTTTTTTACCTTTTTCTGTAATTACTAGAAAAAATTTAAAAGTTTTACTTACTGATTCTAGAGAAAGAAAGGGAGAGAGAAAGAAACATCCATTTGTTGCTCCACTCATTCATGCACCATTGGTTGATTTCATTGGTTGATTCTTGTATGTGCCCTGACTAGGGATGAAACCCGCAACCCTGGCATGTCAGGACAACACTCTTAACAAACTGAGCTACTGGGCCAGGGCACTAGAAAAATTTAAGTTGACAAATGTGGCTTGTGTTTGTGGCTCACATATTTCTATAGGTGAGTGCTTGATTAGTTGGCCAAAAAGGCTCAATCCTGAGCTTTCCCCCTCCCCTCCAGACCCTTGAAAGCCTGTCTGGGCTAGGGCTCAGGAACTTGCATGTTAACAAGGTGTCTAAAGGGAGTCTGTGGGCCCTGGCTGGTTGCTCAGTGGGAGAGCATGGAAGTCCAGGGATCAATTCCCTGTCAGGGCACACAGAGAAGCGACCATCTGCTTTTCCTTCCCCCTCCCCCTCTGTCTATCTCTCTATTCCCCTCCTACAGCCAAGGAGCAAGTTGGCTTAGGCACTAAGGATGGCACCATGCTAAAATGGCTTCGGTTACAATGGAGAAATGGCCCCAGATGGGCAGAGCATCACCCCCTAGCTGGCATTGCAATGGCCCCAGATGGGCTTGCTGGGTGCATCCCAGTCAGCTGCATATGGGAATCTGTCTCTCTACCTCCCCGCTTTTTACTTAAGAAAAATATGAGCCTGACCAGGCGGTGGCGTAGTGGATAGAGCATAGGACTGGGATGCGGAAGGACCCAGGTTCGAGACCTTGAGGTTGCCAGCTTGAGCACGGGCTCATCTGGTTTGAGCAAAAGCTCACCAGCTTGGCCCCAAGGTCACTGGCTCCAACAAGGGGTTACTCAGTCTGCTGAAGGCCCGCGGTCAAGGCACATATGAGAAAGCAATCAATGAACAACTAAGGTGTTGCGCCGGCAACGAAAAACTGATGACTCATGCTTCTCACCTCTCTCCGTTCCTGTCTGTCTGTCCCTATCTATCCCTCTCTCTGACTCTCTCTCTGTCCCTGTAAAAAAAGAAAAAAGAAAGAAAGAAAGAAAAATATGATAAATAAATAAAGGAAGTTTGTAGATGACCAAAGTCTGAGTTTAAGCTCCAGGACTGTGTCAGGCTTGTTCATAATGAGCTTTCTCGGGATCTGGTATGGGGCCTTGGGGACTGGCATAAGATATGTGTACAGTAAGTATTTGTTGAGTGAATTATCTTATCCAAACCCATAGCAGGTAATTAGAGGAGAGAAGACTGATGGAGTTTCATGTACCAGCTAAAAGCCCAAATTGGCCTTTATGTACTAAGAAGAAAGATGCCCGATATATTGCTAAAGAACAGGATTTATGTAATCCCATCAAACAAAATATTTTTATGTAAAGGACACATGACCTGGTTTCTTCTACAAATAAATTACAAAGAAAATAAAAGAAAAAGTAAAAACCTCTAGATTGAGACTTAAAAGAAATCAACCTATTACATACTCTCACAGGCCTTATTTACAAACATACTATAAAAACTGACATTTGATGATGTTTGAGAATTATTGGTTTTTTGTTTGTTTGTTTGTTTTTGTTGACAGAGACACAGAGAGGAACAGATAGACAGAAAGGAAGAGAGATGAGAAGCATCAGTTCTTCGTTGCGGCACCTTAGTTGTTCATTGATTGCTTTCTCATATGTGCCTTGACTAGGGGGCTCCAGCAGACCAAGTGACCCCTTGCTCAAGCCAGCGACCTTGAGTTCAAGCTAGTGAGCTTTTCTCAAACCAGATGAGCCCATGCTCAAACTGGCAAGCTCAGGGTCTCTAACCTGGGTCCTCTGCATCCCAGTCCGACGCTCTATCCACTGCACCACCACCTACCTGGTCGGCGAGAATTATTGTTATAGGGCAGTAATACAAGTTTTCTACATATTTAAATATTTGGTGATTAACTGATGTGACATTTAGGATTTGCTTCAAAATAATATGGGATGGGAAGTCATTAGGGATAAATATATATAGCTTTGGTATATGTCTAAGCTAGTTTGTACAATTCTGTTCTTTTGTACATGTTGCAAAATTTTCATAACATAAATATTTTAAAATAAGAAATCAAGTCACCTCTAACTTAGGCCAACTGGTAGTTTGGAAGTGTTTTGGCCCAGATAAGAGGAAGAGAGGGTTGCAAATAAATTGTCCTTTGTTTGGAAAAGGATAAAAGCCAAAAGATTTATTACAATATTAATAACAAACTAGGCTTCAAAGCAAAAGCATTATTAGAAACAAAAAAGAAATTATAACTCCAAGGAGATATAACAATTCTGAATAATTATACAACTGATAACATAACCTCAAAACATATAAAGCAAAACAAGAAAAAATTAACAAATTCATTATCACAGTTAGAGATATTTATCACAAGTCTTTCAATGACTGATAATATCAAGAAGAGGAAAGAAGAAAGACTCACTAAGGGTGCCCTGGCTGGATAGCTCGGTTGGTTAGAACATTGCCCTGATGCACACAAGTTGCTGGTTTGGCCCCTGGTTGCAGCATATACAGGAACAAAGTGATGTTTCTGTCTCTTTCACACTCCCTTCCTCTCTCTCTCTAAAATAAATCAATATTTTTTTTTTAAAAAAAGAATGAATCACTAAGGATGTAGAAGATATAAACAAGACAGATATTCAATAATATTAGTAATCACAAAAATGTAAATTAAAGCCACAAGAGTTAGAATTTTACTCCCACAAGTTTGCCAAAAATTATAAGGTTGAATAGTTCCACATTTGACAAGGCTGTGGCTCAGTGGGGTCTCTAATCTACTTTGGTTGGGAATGAAAATTGGCTCAATCTCCTTGGAGAATAATTTAGCTGTGCTTAATAAATTTAAACGTTGAACACATGATAATTTAGCAGTTCTCATCCTAAACTTTTTATTTAAGAGTACATTGAGCCTGACCAGGCGGTGGCGCAGTAGATAGAGTGTAGGACTGGGATGTGGAGGACCCAGGTTAGAAACCCCGAGGTCGCTGGCTTGAGCGCGGGCTCATCCAGCTTGAGTGCAGGCTCACCAGCTTGAGCACGATCTTGATGGCTTGAGGGTGGGATCATAGATATGATCCCATGGTCGCTGGCTTGAGCTCAAAGGTCACTGGCTTGAAGCCCAAGGTCACTGGCTTGAGCAAGGGGTCACTCACTCTGCTGTAGCCCCCTTGGTCAAGGCACATATGAGAAAGCAATCAGTGAACAACTAAGAAGTTGCAACAAGGCCCTGGCCAGTTGGCTCAGCGGTAGAGCGTTGGCCCAGCATGTGAAAATCCTACGTTCAGGTCAGGGCACACAGGAGAAGCACCCATCTGCATCTCTACCCTTCCCCCTCTCCTTCCTCTCTATCGCTCTCTTCACCTCCTGCAGCCAAAGCTCCACTGGAGCAAAGTTGGCCCAGGTGCTGAGGACAACTCCATGGCCTTCGCCTCAGGCACTAGAATGGCTCCTACTGCACTGGAGCAACACCCCAGAGGGCAACGGCCCCCTGTGGGGATGCCAGGTAGATCCCGGTCAGGTGCATGCAGGAGTCTTTCTGCCTACCTTCTTCTAACTTAGGAAAAATACCAGAATAGAAAAAAGAAGCCGCAATGAAAAACTGATGCTTCTTATCTCTCTCTTCCCTGTCTGTCTGTCCCTATCTGTCCCTCTCTCTGTTTCTCTCTGTCTCTGTCACACACACAAAAAAAAGAGTACATTGAGAAAAAACACACACATATATGTGGTCAATCTGTAAGGAAAATCAAAAGAGGGAGGAAGGTGCAGTTGGTGATTATTTACAGGTGGTGAGTACATACATGGGTGTTTGTGTTATTTTTTTTGTTTGTTTAAATTGTGTATTTTTTTGCAAATCTATCTTCCAATAAAAGTGCTATGTCTATATATTTGCAGATATCACATCTGTATGTAAATGCATAAGAGGTTGGAAGGATACCCCTGACTGTTCACCATGGCTCTGCCTAGAGAGTGTTATTGGTAGGGAGGGCAAAGAGGGGAGGGAACGCATATTTTACATCAAATAATTCTGGATTGTTTGCATGTTTTTACAGTATGGCTTATATAATTTTAAAGACCCAATTCAAGCAAATGAAGCAAAACAAAACCCAAATAACCTTAAGATGAGTGAAAATCTACAAGGGCATTTTGGTAAGCAGGTTGGTGGGATGGAAAGAGGGTGAGTCACGTGATTTCCCTAAGGCTCAGTGTCCTCATCTGTAAAATTTGCCTAGCAGAGTTCGGTTCATGGGGACTCTGGAGAGCTGGGTGGGATAAAGGGATGAAGGGCCCAGCTCAACCTTGGTTGCATAGTGGATGTTCAACATACAGGGACACTTGTAACAGAAAAACAAGTGTTTTGGGAATTGAAGGGGGGGTAGAGTGTGGGATTCAGAACAGACTTTCAGCTGCTGGGTGGGGGAGGTTTCTGGGAGAGGTGATGTATGTGTGCCAGGCCTTGAGGAACTAGGAGAATGTGGAGATGGGGTTAATGAATGACGTTTGGGGGATTTGGGGGAGGTGGATGGTATAAAGGGGATTAAGGGTGATGGATGGAGACTTCGGTACTGAACAATACAGTGTACAGATGATGTGTTGTAGAATCGTTCACCTGAAACCTGTTAATCTTGTTAACCAGGGTCACCCCAAGAAATTCATAAAAGGGGAGGGGTAAATAATGACATTTAGCTGGGGGAGGGATAAGATGGCCTGGCCTTATCCAGGTCTAAGCATGAGGGCTGTGCTAGGGGACAAGGTGGGCAGGGAAAGCTCTCATAGGACCAAACAGAAAGGAGGATAAGAGTTAACACAGGGAAGTCATGCAAATATATGCAAAAGACAATGCAAATGAGTCCAGCTGGTGATTTTGTTTCCAAAGTGTAGTCCAGAACCACCTGTGACAGAATCATCTAGAAAACTCATCCTGGTCCCCCGCCACCCTCAGACCTGCTGCTTCTACCCTCTGGGGCTGCAGCCCAGGAATCCACATGTTTGAAGAATTCCCCAGGTGATTGTTTACTTCCACATTTATTTATTGAACATGCACATGGTAATGCATCTTAATCATAACACACATTATATATATATGCACATTATAATAGGTAACATAAACATTCAAACAGAAAAGTAAGGTTTCCTCCCTCCTCTTTCTCTACCTCCATGCCTGGAGGCAACCACCAGGACCAGCTCCTGTGTGTCCTTCAGGTCCATAGTGTTGTGGAGTCTTAGGGTGATGTCTGGGTCACTCACAAACCAATCTGCTGCTCATTTGTATCTTGGTTCACTCATTCAAAATTTGCTAGGAGCCTGGTACATGCCAGGCCCATGGCAGCCCCCAGGAGCTCACACAAGTTGGGAGCCACTTGCAAAAGGCAGCACTGCCCAGTAGTCAGTGCCCTACTGCAGTCAAGATACCTGAGTTCAATGAGAATCCCTCTCCCTGAGCGCCAGGTCCTCATTTGTAGCAGGTAATAACAGTTCCTGGCTCTCAGGGCAGCAACATGTGGATCCAGAGTCTCATGTAATAAAAGCAGAGCAGGCTCTTCAATAAATGCTAGTTTCCAGAAGACAGGCACTTGCCTAGAGCAGAGAAAACTGGAACAGGGAGGTTTATCCAACATAGGCTGGCCAGGTGGGGGGCCAGGGTGGGGCTGGGGGGGAGCAAGCGGGGGGGGGGGCAGATGGAAGGGGACTGGGCAGGGGGGAGCAGGCGGGGGGTCAGTGCTTGTGAGTTGAGGGTGGGAAAAAGGACTTTTAATTTCTCCATGCTTTCAGGCAAACATCTCTCCAGGCTAGAGTTTGGGGTTCTCCGTGGCCTGGGAGGGCAGCGGTGACTGCAGCAGAAGGTCTACACCCCTTGGCCTGGTATTGAGGGCCCCGAGGGTGGTAGGAGACCCCAGCAGCCTCTCCATGTCCTTATGTTCAAGGCCTACCTCCTCCAGGCGGCCTTCCAAACTGTTTCAGCCAGAAGGGTCTTTCTGTCCCCACCTCCCCCTGACCCAATATGCTCAGCCCATATCCTTGACATTCATCCAGAAGATGTGCATACCCAGCTTGGCAGGGACCCTGCCTAGGCTGGGGCTTGGCTCCCCACCAAAGAGGAGACTCGATGGGTGATGGCTCCAGCACATAGTGCAGGGGTCCCCAAACTACGGCCTGCGGGCCACATGCGGCCCCCTGAGGCCATTTATCCGGCCCCCGCCGCACTTCCAGAAGGGGCACCTCTTTCACTGGTGGTCAGTGAGAGGAGCACAGGATGCATCCGCACCCATAGTTCCCATTGAAATACTGGTCAGTTTGTTGATTTAAATTTACTTGTTCTTTATTTTAAATATTGTATTTGTTCCCGTTTTGTTTTTTTTTTTTTTTTACTTTAAAATAAGATAGGTGCAGTGTGCATAGGGATTTGTTCATAGTTCTTTTTATAGTCCGGCCCTCCAATGGTCTGAGGGACAGTGAACTGGCCCCCTGTGTAAAAAGTTTGGGGACCCCTGACATAGTGGGTGCTGGGCTGAATGTCTGAACTGATTCCACAGAATAAGAGGCTCCAGCCTCACCTTTGAGCCGTGAGAGGGAGGTAGGAGTCCTTCCAGTCCCAACTGTAGTCACCCTAAGCCCACCGGCCCCTTTGTTGTCACAGCTATGAGCCTTTCAACTGCATTGACTTTAAAACATTATATTGAATCAATTCAATTTTTAATTAAATTTATTTTAAAAGGAAACTTTCTCTCCCTACCATAAGAGGAAACCAGTATTAACTTGCTATAGACAGAAGGTGAAGGCCGAATCCTACAGTGCAGTCAAACAGGTGTTTCTGTTCCCTACAGGTGCTCCTGCCCAGCAGCCCTGGGGAACCTAGGCCTGAGGCCACTGCTCCTTTATAGGGAGGTTAGGAAGCAGTGACCACTAGCACTAGGTAGAGACCTTCCTCTGGACCATCAGAGGAATTACAGTACTGAGGGGGGAAGCACACTCACTGTGTGAGCAATGTGGCTTGGTGCTCTGTCCCCAGACCACCAGGGGCCTTCTCCCACCTTTGGGAGATGCATGCACGGGAGGATAGAGGGAGGTGGAGCACACCCGACCTGGGACCAGGGACTGGGCTGAATGCTTTAAATACCACCCCAGTTAATCCTCAAAACAGTCTAATCTTCAAGACAGGTATGTGTTCACCAGTTTTCCCCAGAGAAAAAGGAGGCACGGAGAGGTTAAAGGGTAGCTGCTAAGCTCCGGGAACTCCCCTCCTTCAGTTTTCAAAACCTGGCTATATTCAGGCCAGCACACAGTTCCCCAGCGGCCTGCATCAACTCCAAGACAGGGTGTTCAAGGGACAGGGCCTCCCAGAAGCATGCCTCCTTTCCCCATTGTAAGTGAATGCGTTCAGTGCACTTCTAGGGGTAGTTGTCTCAGGCTCACGAGTTTCCAACGGTCGAGATCCATCTTCTCTCTGTCAGTGCCCCCCTTCCCATCTGCCCCGAGCTTGGCACCAAGGAGCGCCCCCGCCCGTGTGACCCGTAACCGGCAGCACTACAAAGTCCCGACTGCAGCGCCCGCGGTGGCCACACGAGGGCAGCAGGTGAACGCCCTCCTTGTCACCTGTCGCCGGAGTTCTAGCCCGGGTGGGCACACGTGTTCGCTGCGGGAGGAAAAGCGCCTGGCGTGGCGCTGACTCCACACTGGGACCCCAAGTAAGTCGTCTCACCCCAGGAACATTGGCTTCCCTATCTATCAAATGGACTGGGCCGTCTGCAAGAGCCTTTTGACCCTGGCAATCCGTGAGCGAGCTTTTGCAACAAATGGAGAGGGGCTTTTCCACCTGGTGTCCTTGTTCACAGAGATGAGTCCTGATTGGTTCTGCCAGCAGCCTCTCATTCCCAGGGGGAGAAGAGGAGCCCAGAGAGGGAGATGAGTCCCCTGCACTCACACCTAACTCTAGGCCCAGTGCTAGGTTGCTAGAAATACGCATGCATGTGTGCCAGTTTGGGACTTGAGCCCCCAAAGGGGAGGGGACCTGCATGACTCTCACACTGAGGACAGGGCAGAACCAAACATCTGTCTGACGAGTGGTCTCTCTCAGGGCCTCTCTCCAGGCTAAGCTGAACAAGCATAGGCTTGTTCTGTCCAATCTGCACAAGCCAGAGAAGGGAGAGAGGCTTTGGAGGTCCCATGGGAAGTCCTGAACCTAGGGAGGGTCTGCCTCATGAGACCTGTTCCTGGTTCCCAGGACTTGCCTCAGGGCTGGCCTACCACAAGGTCCCTCTATCTCCCTCAGGAAGGAGGACACAGCTGGGGGCAGCCTTCTGCTCAATTGGTTAGAACATCCTATCCTCCAAGGTTGACCTTACTTCCTCCTCTCATTGCCTCCTGGGTGTCTTGCTGGGGCACCTTCCCTGACGCCCCTGTGAGCTTCCACAGCAGGGGCGGCTCTCCACAGAGTCTGCCAAGGGACTGCTGCAAAGCAGCCTTTCTGCTGCTATCTTAACTCAGCAGAACAAGTGGGGTTGGTAGAGTCAGTCAGGAGCCCTGTGTTACTGCCCTGTCCAGGTGCAGAGCAGAGAAGAGTGGCTCCCAGCTCTGGGATTTGGTTACAACCTTCTAAGAAATGTTGCCTCCTGGGCTGTTGATCCCAGGGGACATGCTTTGTCAGAGAGTAGAAAGGGCAGGGCAGAGGAAGTCATCAAGGGCCATGACCTGTGGATGAGGTGACAGAGCCAAGGTCATCATACCCACAGCGGAGTTTTCTGGGTGCTCACACTCACACACTCCCAGAGCTATGCTCCTGCCTTGGCCTCAGGAATGTCAGGGCGGAGCCAGAGTGCCATGTCATTACCCAGTTCCACAATCACGCTGTTCTCTTCATCACCACCCTGGTCTCCATCCCTAGCATCATCAAAGAATTTCCTTCTCTGCAGGGCACCTCTGGCCAAAAACAGGCCTGCTGTCTGCATACAGTGGGCTGGACAAGGAGACCCCTCCTGGGAAGGAGTCTGGAGAGAAGCCTCTCTGACTCTGTCTCTGACATCCTCAAGAGTACAAAGGAGGAAAGGGACCCCAGTTTACTGAGCACCTGCTGTATCCCAGGCACTGGGCTTTATCTCCATGAGCTTCAAGCAGGTACTTTCCCCATCTTACCAAGGGAAGGACAGGCTCCGAGAGGTCGTGAGTGCACGAGGCAGGACTTAATCGGAAGTGATGTCACCTTCAGCGTGCTCATCCTTCTGCCTCTAGGTAAGCAGCACAAAGCAAAAGTCTGCCCCCTGATAGCAGCCCCTTCCACAGCCCCAGGTGTGCGGTCCCCTGCCTGTGATCCCCTGCTCCAGGAGGCAGCTGCAGTGTGGTTAAGGGCCGGACTCTGGAGCCTCCCTGCACAGTTCAAAACCAGCTCTGCCCCTTGTCAGCTGTGTGACCTTGAGCAAATCACTGATTCTCAGCACCAGAGTTCTGCAGGGATGCTAACAGTACCAGCTCCCAGCTGGCATGAGGCTAGCCCAGGCACTGTGCACAGCACTAAAACAGCCAGGCACACAGCAGGCGCTCAGTGAGTGCTGCCTTACGGATTGATCATTTTCCTGCCACAAACACCTTCTCCTTCTTCAATGCCTTCTGCCCACCCGCCCAGGCCTACTGCCTTCCATCCTCCATAGCCTTTCTCATCCTACAAGGTGAGCGCCAGCTACTTCTCTGTACCCCCTCACTCCAGACCACACCCCTCCTGAGCACAGTGGGCTGGGTGTCCTAGCGGCCCCTCCCTGCATCTGAGGCTGCCTGAGGCTAGCCCTAGGAGGCCCTCAGATCTGCTAATGGTTGAATGAGTGCACATTCATTTCCTCCTCCCACTGTTGCCAGCCACCTCCTCACCTCCCAGGACTTTGAGGAATCTTCCCTGCCCTTCTGCTGCCCATCTCACAGCTCAGGCCCTTTGCCCTGTGATCCTAGGTTCTCCCCAACCCTCATACCTCTGCCCTTCAACCACAGGAGAAGCCCCTCCCACCCATAATCTCTTTACCACCCTGCACACCTCCTGGTCTCAGTCCTGCCCTCCAAGCACCTGGAGTCCTCACATCCCCTACCCACTAGCAATGTGGGTTTGGACAAGGCCCTGCCCTCTCTGAGCCCCTGGATGTCAGCTAGAAAAGGAGGCAGAGAAACCTCCCCCCCACACACACCTAATGTGTTGCTCTGAGGATGAGAGAGGGTGGGGAACTGCAAAGACCTGTTCTACCACCTGTGTGAGCACCTGGGTTAGCGGGTGCTAGATGCTGGCCAGAATGAGGGTACAGTTCTGAGGTGCTCCGGGGTATCATCCCACTGTGGGTCCATTAGTAACCCCTCCTCTCTCTCAGGAGAACTGAGCTGAATGTTTATATCATGGGTCAAATCCTTGACTCATTTTAACGAGGTGCATGAGGCTGTTGAGTAGGCAGGGGCCTAAAGTTAAGGCTAGTATTAGTGATCTGCAGATCCTGTAAGTAGGAACATCAGCCTATAACATGCAGCAGAAAGGGTGATGCCTTTTGTTCATATTTAACAGGTAGACTTGATGTTTTCTTTAACAGTAATACACTCTACTGAAGAAACAAATGCTACTGATTAATTTCTTACAATCTGTACAAACCTTTTGCAACTTACATAAACCCTTAATTTTTATAAACTTTCTTATCTATTCAGAAATAACTGGCTTTCATAACAACTTACTTTCTTCCTTTTTCTTTCAAAAGTTTTTTTATACCTTATATACCTTTTATTATCAAAACCATACAATTCCTTTCTAGTCAGAACTCTTAATTTTAAAAACCATAACCTTTAGTGACAACCAAGCTAGCAATAAGTAATTTTCCTTTAAAGTATACTTCCTTTTGGAGGTGTCCTCCCTCTAAGTAGCTAGTATTTATAGGTTAAGTATGAGCACATATATATTTTTCATTTACCTTGTAGCTTCCCTTCTATCAAAGGGACTTATATCTGCTGTATGACTCAGCGGTACATGCATCAAACCTTAAGACAACTTGTTCTGGCTTTCCTTTGGCCTCAGTTTCCCTCCCTCCCCAAAGTCTAATTAAAAGGAGGTCCTCAGTGAGTTTCCTCAGGCATCAGCCGTATGCAGACCAGCCAGCTTCCAGTTTGTGGCTGGAGCAGGGCATGCTGTCCTTCTCAGGGTCAACTTACAAGGTTTGGCGGGGTCAGTCTCCGCTGTCCACGAGGGTGTCTCTGCTGGGACTGCAGGCTTCAACTGGCTGTGGTGGATCCAGGCGGGTATGCCTTCTACCTTGGCAGCAGTTAGAGTGGTCAGGATCACGGTGTGTGGACCTGTCCACATGGGAGTCAGTCCTTGGGTGATGTACTTCTTTACCCAGACTGAGTCCCCAGGCTGGAAGGGATGTACCAGATTTCCTGGCATTGCTGGAAGTGCCTCTTGGACAGTCTTTTGGACAGCCTGCTGAGTAATCTGTAGACCTGTAAGTACTTAAGGAAGAAGTGGTTACTTAACTCAGCTTTTATTTCTTCTCTGAGTTTTGGTACTAAGGGAGGAGGTCTCCTAAACATTATTTCAAAAGGAGTGAATCCTTCCCTGTACGGGGTGCACCTCGCCCTACAGAAGGCTAAGGGGAGTAAGGTGGGCCACTTTTTACCAGTTTCAAAAACAAATTTGGCCTGATCAGGCGGTGGCGCAGTGGATAGAGCGTTGGACTGGGATGTGGAAGACTCAGGTTCGAGACCCCGAGCTCGCCAGCTTGAGCGCAGGCCCATCTGGCTTGAGCAAAAAAGCTCGTCAGCTTGGACCCAAGGTTGCTGGCTCCAACAAGAGGTTGCTCGGTCTGCTGAAGGCCTGTGGTCAAGGCACATGTGAGAAAGCAATCAATGAACAACTAAGTGTTGCGATGGCAACAAAAAACTAATAATTGATGCTTCTCACCTCTCTTCGTTTCTGTCTGTCTGTCCCTATCTATCCCTCACTCTGACTCTCTCTCTATCCCTGTAAAAAAACCAAAAAAACAAAACAAAAGAAAGCAAATTTGGTTAAAGTTTCCTTTAAGATCTGATTCATGCATTCTACCTGCCCTGAACTTTGGGGCCTGTAGGCACAATGTAATTTCTAATTAATATTGAGTGCCTTTCCTACTAGCTGTGAGATCTTGGATACAAATGCAGGCCCATCATTAGACCCTATATTAATGGGCAAGCTAAATCTGGGAATAATTTCATATAGCAATTTCTTAACAGCTGTTACTACAGTCTCATTTCTAGTAGGAAAAGCTTTTACCTATCCTAGAAAGGTGTCAATTACTTCGGTAAAATCTATTTCTAAATGTTCACCTGGGACAGTTCCTCTCTCCCTGTTTCTCTTTATAATTTCTTTACTTTGTTTAGTATCTATTTGGGCACAGACTAAACACTCGGACATTATGCCTTCTGCAATAGATTCTAAGTCTGGCTTTTCTAATTATTTCTTCTTATTCTTAGTCGTCCCTTTCCTGCTGGTAAAATCTTTTTCTAATTGGTTGCAAAAAAAAGAACTTTGGCAACAAAGGTTCCAGTAAAGTTACTAAAATTTCCTAAAAACCCCACTGGTTTTGCCTGACTTGTGGTGGCGCAGTGGATAAAGCATCGACCTGGGAACACTGAGGTCGCCAGTTCAAAACCCTGTACTGGTCTGGTCAAGGCACATATGGGAGTTAATGCTTCCAGCTCCTCCCCCCTTTCTTTCTTTCTCTCTCTCTCTCTCATTCTGTGTCTCTCTAAAATGAATAAATAAAAATAAATTTTAAAAAGTTAAATACTAAAATGTAACACCTCTTAATTAAAAAAGAAAAAAAACCCCACTGATTTTAGGGCTACCTTATTGGTAGTATCATCAGCTGCTTGATTTTTCTTGAGTTTTTAGGGAGTCCCCCTCTTTTGGTGCCCTGGACAGTGGATGGTGGCCACTATTTCAGGGGAGCAGGCTCCTGCATTGTTGGGGTGAGGGTTTGAGCCTCACTGTTGTTAGTTCTTAAGCCTTCTCCTGCTAGTCTCTCTTTGACTGTGCCTGTCTTAGGTTGTTCCTGCCTTCAGCATTCTTACCCGTCTTTGGCTAACCAGCCATCTAAGGGGCTAAACAGAGTTATGTGAGTAATGTCCCTTCTAAAATGCTTAGTTTTTTTTTCTTTAGCAGCTGATGTTTCTACCTTTTTTAAAAAAACTTATAATACATTTCCTTTTCAATTTCTAGAGCTGAATGCTATGTAAAGGCTAAGTTGACTGCCTTAGTATCTTCTGGCACCTCTAGGTCTAGAGGTGCATAGACTCTGTAAGCTTTCCATAGTCTAAGAAAGCTGTGGGGGTCTTCTGAGGATCCTGAATAACTTCTGACACCTTAGGCAACTTTATGGTTCTTTTTCTTAGTATCTTCCCTGATCCTGGCTTACAAAAACTGGTGGAAAGTGTCCAAAATTTGCTCACTTGCTTGGATGTTAGGGTCCTACTTAGACCAGGCAATCAGAAACATTTTCTCGAGGTGGTCTCGGCTGTCCTAAGTGGGGTGGCGTATGTACAGTACAGATTCTAACAGTCCTGTTAGGGCTTGAGCCTTCCCTGAGAAAGGGGATTCTGAGCTTTCTAATTCTATAGGTCACTTGGGAAAAAAGGATTTAAACTATTTCCTATTACATTTATGCCTCAAATTCTAAAGATCTAGTTAAAAGCACCAACTGAAATGACCAATATTTCATAAAGTAAATCTTATACTCTACTTAATCAAAAATCCCTTTTAGCCTGACCTGTGGTGGCACAGTGGATAAAGCGTCAACCTGGAACACTGAGGTTGCCAGTTCAAAACCCTGCACTGGTCTGGTCAAGGCACATATGGGAGTTGAGCTTCCAGCTCCTCCCTCCTTTCTCTCTTTCTCTCTCTCTCTCTCTCACTCTGTGACTCCTCTCTAAAATGAATAAAATAAAAAGAAGTTTTTTAAAAAAAGGAGAATTAATAAAAGACTCTTGAAATAAGATATATGTCTCTAACATAGAAAATATTTTTTCCACAACAACGAATCCTTGGTACAAAAGGAAGTCTTTGTATTTGGCAGACTATACAATTTTGTATGCCTTATCATTAGTACAAATATAGTACAATTTAAAATAAGAGGATTGTAAACCACTACCCCCCAATGAACCACTGATTTACTAAGAAAAATAAGGAATGGTCAAAATGCACTCACTCTTCTGTAGCTATCCATCTGGCATAAGAGATGCTAATCCTCTTTTGACCCACAGTGCTGTACACCATCAAGTCAATATAAGGGTTGCACCATAAAGTCAATATAAGGGTTGGGGTGCTTGGGATTTCCGGTGCCTAAGGGGGAGCAGGCACCGTGTTGGGTAGATAAAATATATTATGCTCACTTTTTTAAAGATGGCGCTGCCCACATGGGAGCCCGTTGCCCAGGTGATAATATTAGTTGCCCTTCTTGCTTGGGATGGGCATGATTATATTAATGTGTGTTGGGGGAGGGCTTTCACGCCAAAAGGTTTTAAAAGAAGAGATCATGTTGTTCCGGGGGAAGAGTGATTACGTTCTAGGAAGAGCCCATGAGAGGAGAGCAGAAAAAGGCCATGTGAAGGAGAGGAGAAGCAGCCAAGACCACTGAGTGCTGAAGGAGAAACCAGTTTGTGCAGAGAGAAGGAGATGGGAAATGGAGGTGGATAAGGCTGGTGAGGTAGAAACTTTTGATTCTAGGAAACTCGGATAAGTCAGTGGCTTTGGGAGCCCTGAATGGAAAAGGAAGTGTTTTCCCACTGTGAGTATTTCTTGCCTGCCAGGTGCAAGCTAGGATTAAAGCTAATGCCCCACCAGTTCTTCACTACATTGTTTCATTACCGTCTGTTCAAATCAACTGGGAACCTGCATGGGCCAGGTGGCTCTGATGGTGGCCATGGCTACTGGCCTTACATTTGGCGTAGTCTGTGGCAGGATTCAATACAGATCAGTATGGAGACACCACCACATTTGAGTGGTGGAGTAGAGGACTGGTTGCTGTTCTGGTTCCCTATGGCTGTCCTTTTGGAGGCTGTAGGCTGGCCGACTTTTATAGCCATGCATGAGGAAACCGAGAGCTCTGTGGAAGAGGCTGCCTGGGACTTGCAAACTGAGCAGTGGAAGGAGATGAAGCAAACATGGGAGAAAGAGATGCTGACCCGGAAGCTGGAGCAAGCACTGGAGGAGGCCAGCCAGGTTCGTGAGATTCACTTGGAAATGGAGCAGCCGCTGAAGAAAGAATCACAGGTTTGTGAGTTGCAGATTGCCTTGGACATTGTGGAGAGTCAGCAGTGGCAGGAGGCCAGGGCTGAGACCAGAGCTGGGGTTGCAAGGCCTGCAGAGCAGCAGGCGGCAGCAGCCCAGGGCTTAAGCCCGGCAGCAGGAGCTGATGTTTTCAGTTCCTCTTTGGAGGATGAGGAGAATCGGGCTGGAGTTGCAACCCATAGTCTCCAGAAGGTGAGAGTCCAGCAGCAAGGTGTACCTACTACACTCCTGGTAAGTCTGCGATTTGGGGACATAGGGGTGGATGCCATCATCCTGTCTGGAGCAGAGATGGAAATGCTGACTGCCATTGCCACATGCTCCTCCTTGGGACAGTGTAAGACCTGCCAGGACAGCAGGGATGAAGGGGGTGGCTGAGGACCCATGTGCATAGGCTGATTCCTGGACTATGGCCAGAGTGCGCACTGGCTCCTTTGTTGAATGGACTTACTGATTTTTGACAATACCCTGATTTTTGTAAAATACCCTGATGGGGGTGGGGGGCGGCTTTGCTGGAAGCACTCCCCTGCCCTGGGAAGCTTTTCCCATGGCTAGAAAGAAGGCTGAGGACATTTTGCACTTTTGGCAAAGTGCTCAGAGACTGGTGAAATGTACCTTTGTAATTGTTGAAATTGTATGATTTGTCATGTTGTTGTAATTTGTGTAATGTGTCTAATTTTCTTGCACAGGGATGCCAGTGGTGTAGATTGTGAGTAGTAAAGTGAGCTGAGCATAGTGGTGGATTGTTGGGCAGATAAAATATATTATGTTCACTTTGTTAAAGATGATGCTGCCTACATGGAAGCCCATCGCCCAGGTGATAATATTAGTTGCCCTCCTTGCTTGGGATGGGCATGATTATATTAATGTGTGTTGAGGGAGGGCTTTCATGCCAAAAGGTTTTAAAAGGAAGAGAGATCACATTGTTCCGGGGGAAGAGTGATTACATGCTAGAAGGAGCCCATGCTGTAGGAGAGCAGAGAAAGGCCACATGGAGGAGAGGAGAAGCAGTCAAGATGGCATAGTGCTGAAGGAGAAACCAGTTTGTGCAGAGTTTGTGCAGAGAGAAGGAGATGGGGAACAGAAATGAATAAGGTTGGTGATGTAGAAAACTTTGATTCTAGAAAACTCAGATAAGTTAGTGGCTTTGGGAGCCCTGAATGGATAGAGAAGTGTTTTCCCACTGTGTATATTTCTTGCCCACCAGGTGCAAGCCAGAATTAAAGCTAATGGCCCACCAGTTCTTGGCTCCATTGTTTCATTACCATCTGTCCAAATCAAATGCAAACCTGCACGGGCCAGGCAGCTGTGATGCTGGCAATGGCTACTGGCCTTACAGGAGCCACCACCACTTTAAGCGGTGGAGTAGAGAACTGGCTGCTCTTATGGTTTCCCTTGGCTGTCCTTTTGGAGGTCGTAGGCTGGCTGACTTTTACAGCCATGCATAAAGAAACCAAGAGCTCTATGGAAGAGGCTGCCCGGGACCTGCAAACCGAGCAGTGGAAGGAGCTGGAGGAAATGTGGGAGAAGAGATGTCAACCCTGGAGCTGGAGCAAGCACCAAAAGAGGCCAATCTCACCAGTTTTGCGAGATTCACTTGAAAATGGAGCAGTCACTGGAGAAGGAATCACAGGTTCGTGAATTGGAGATTGCCCTGGACGTAGTGGAGAGCCAGCAGTGGCAGGAGGCTGGGGCTGAGGCCGGGACTGCAAGACCCGTGGAGCAGAAGGTGGTGGCGGCCCGGGGTTCAAGCCTGGCAGTGGGAGCTGGTGTTTTCAGTTCCTCTTTGGAGGATGAGGAGAATCGGGCTGGAGTTGTGACCTGCAGTCTCCAGAAGGTGAGAGCCCAGCAGCAAGGAGTACCTACTACGCCCCTGATAGGTCTGCGATTTTGGGACATAGGAGTAGATGCCATCATGCTCTCCAGAGCAGAGATGGAAATGCTGACTGCCATTGCCACACGCTCCTCCTTGGGACAGTGTAAGACCTGCCAGGACGGCAGGTATAAAGGGGGTGGTTGAGGCCCCATGTGCATGGACTGATTCCTGGACTACAACCAGAGTGGGTACTGGCTCCTTTTTTAGATGGACTTACGAATTTTGGACAATGTGAAATACCCTGATGGGGGGGGGGCTTTGCTGGAGACCCTCCCCCTGCCCCAGGAAGCTTTTCAAAGGGCTCGAAAGAAGGCGAGGACATTTTGTGCTTTTGGAAAAGTGCTCAGAGACTGGTGAAATATACCTTTGTAATTGTTGAAACTGTATGATTTGTGCTGTTGTAATTTGTATAATGTGCCTAATTTCCTTGTGCAGGAATACCTGTGCTTTAGATTGTAAGCGAGGAAAAGGGGTGGAATGTTGGTCAAATAAGTTTGTAAATATGATATATATGTTTGCTCGCTTATAGTTTGCATTGGGTGTGGGGGACAGGCTGTAAGCTGGCAAAGTCATTATAGCCTAAGGCTTAGTTTTAAAACTAACCTTTTGCCCTCACCCTTGACTATTGCATGATAGTGGGTGGTACACTCTCATGAGGAATCCCATTTATGACTCAGATAAGTGACTTTGTATCAGAGACTTCCTTATTTGTCTGTTGGATTAAAGGTTTTGATTTCTACACTATAAAATGGGGCAGAGGAACCCATGCAGGAGAAGAGCAGATTAAGGCCACGTGGAGGAGAGGAGAAGCAGCCAAGGTGGCTGAGTGCTGAAGGAGAAGCCAGTTTGTACAGAGTTTGTGCAGAGAGAAGGAGATGGGGAACAGAGGTGAATAAGGTTGGTGAAGTACAGACCTTTGATTCTAGGAAACTCAGATAAGTCAGTGGCCTTGGGAGCCCTGAATAGAAAGGGAAGCGTTTTCCCACTGTGTATTTCTTGCCTGCCAGGTGCAAGCTAGGATTAAAGCTAATGGGCCACCAGTTCTTGGCTCCATTGTTTCATTACCGTCTGTTCGAATCAAATGCGAACCTGCATGGGCCAGGCAGTTGTGATGGTGGCTATGGCTACTGGCTTTACAGTGCCTGTTAGCATTGGTGGGTTGGTACAAAGCCCCGACTGGGATCAGAGAGTGTCTGATACTACCCTAAGTCATATGAGGATCTCCACGGAACCACAGATTGGAGCCCACTCGGACTCCATAGTCTTCACTGTGAAGCCACACACTGGAAACTCAGGTGCAGGCATCAGAGATCCCCACTCACACACCGATCACTCAGCAGTTTTCAGACAGAAATAATAAAAGCAAAGAATGAGATCTCGACAGAGACAGACAGCACAAAGTTGTCCCTGGAAGTCCGAGGCAGGACTGATTAACTTAGTCCTCACTAATTGTCTTCCCTGAGAGCACAAACAGACGTGTCCTGGAAGTCCGAGGTAGGACTTACTCAGTCCCAGTCCCCACTAATGTCTTCCGAGAGCACAAATAGATGTCCCCACTAATTGTCTTTCCTGAGAGCACAAACAAATGTGTCCCAGAAAAGCCCGAGGCAGGACCTAACTCTCCATCAACGTCTAGGCCCCTGGAGAGCCTATTGTATGAGTTTGATTACGTCTGACCCTCAGCCGCAATAGTTTCAAATCGACTAGTCACAAACAGAAAAGCTAGAATTCAGAACAGACAGAAAGAAAGCTAGAATTCAGAATTCAGTAAAGCAAAAGATTTGCCTTACTTACCTCTGGAGGTCAGAATTTACATTCCTTGATTTCCCTGCTGAATCATCGAATTTTAGGGACTGAGGATGTTTGCCGAGAAGTTGTCCAAGACCCACGGAAAACTGGAGCTCTGGAACGTCTCAGGGGGCTCCCCTCCTAGAGATCTAGTGGGGCCAGGCAACCTTACGGAGAGGCCAGCCAGTCCAGGTGCGTAAGACCAGGAGCCGGGGCTATTATCACAGCCGCCTGGCCAATGCAGGTTCGCATTAGATTCGGACAGTCGGTAATGAAACCACGGAGCCAAGAACTGGTGAGCCATCAGCTTCAATTCTAGCTTGCACCCGGCGGGCAAGCAAAAACACACACTGGGCTCCAAAACCCACTCATTCAGTGCTCACAAAGCTACTGACTTATCCGAGTTTCCTAGAATCAAAAGGTTTCTAACTCACCAGACTTATTCACCTCTGTTTCCCATCTCCTTTCCAGCACAAACTCTGCACAAACTGGCTTCTCCCTCAGCACTCTGCCATCTTGGCTGCTTCTCCTGGCCTCCACGTGGCCTTAATCTGCTCTCCTTTCTAATACCTCAGGAACCAAGAGCGAGCAAGCTACTGGTCTGTCCCACTTTATAGTGTAGAATCAAAACCTCCAATCCAATTACACAAACAAGGAAGTCTCCAATACAAAGCCACCCATCCGAGGCACAATGGGATTCCTCAGGAGAGCGCACCACCCCACATCATCCAATCAGTCAAGGGCATGGGGAAAAGCTTACTCTTAAAACTAAGCCTTAGGCTATAATGACCTGGCCTGCTTACATTACAGCCTTTCCCCCACACCCATCCCAAGCATAAGGGCAAATAATATCACCTGGGTGATGGGCTTCCATGTGGGCAGCGCCATCTTTAACAAAGTGAGCATATTATATTTTATCTGCCCAACAAGGTGTCTCTACCTGGTGACGTGGAACACCGGTATCCCAGATGAGTCCCCAAATGTTGTAAAGTAGTGTACTAAAATCTGTGCGTTACATAGAGACACCAAGTCCAAATACATTTTTGAGGAGTTTATTAATTAGCTGGCTAGCTACACAGGGCACAATCCCAAATCATGTAGAAAGTCCCTACAATTCTGATTTTATAGACCAAATCACATACCAGTTGGGGTGGGTAAGGAGGGGCTAGTGATCCCTCTGTCTAGAAGTATACGTTACTCTCATGACTTTAGGGTGAGTCCGAGAATAGGAATTCTTGATTAAGGTACATAAACATTCTTTTCTAAAGGCTTTTAAGAAAAGAGAAGTGAAGGGATGCTCAGATAAGTTCTATCTTCCTTGCTCTGTAGTTAAGTTCTGACTTATCTGACCCAGTTGCCCTTGCAAGCCAGGAAGCTCCTGCATTCTTCTCTTTCCTTTCTCCACAGAAAGGAGGGGGTAAGAGGCCTGACCTTTCCTCTTTAAAATGGCGTTGCTAATACTAAGTTTTACAGTTCCTTGGCACGTTATCACAGAATGTCCCAGCAAAGGGAGGGATGCTTGTGTCCTATGGCTTTGAAATCAGAAGGCCTGGGGTCGGTTTAATTGAGTTCATCCTGTCCTGGCCTGAGCCAGGACCTATGCCAGGCATGGGCAGCCAGGTGAATCTACAGTTTCTGTCTGTCCTCAGACAGCTGGGAGCCTGTTGGGGAAACAGTCATGGAAACCTTTCATCGCCACTCAGTGTGAACCAGAAAGCAGGAGTGACCGCTATGGGGGCAAGGGGGTCCTGGAGGGGACCCAGGGGAAGTGGCAGGAGTTGCCATCTCCCTCAGAACTCCCTGAAAAGATCTCAAAAAGCTTCAGAGAAGGGGCAAACCCAGTCTTGAGAGAAACTGCCACAATTCAATCAGAAAACCATTCTGTGAATTTGATTGAATTTCTTTGCAAATTGAGGCCTATTTTAAAAGCCAGAGAGTCACACTGCCTGCTAAATTTAAAGTAAACACCCAGCCTGACCTGTGGTGGCGCAGTGGATAAAGCGTCGACCTGGGAACACTGAGGTCGCCAGTTCAAAACCCTGCACTGGTCTGGTCAAGGCACATATGGGAGTTGATGCTTCCAGCTCCTCCCTCCTTTCTCTCTCTCTCTCTCTCTCTCTCTCTCTCTCACTCTGTGTCTCCTCTCTAAAATGAATAAAATAAAATAAAAAAATAAATAAAATTAAAGTAAACACCCAAATAATCCAATGATTGAGCCAGTTGAGTCATGTCCCTGATAAATCCAGCTCAGGGTCACGCCAGTCCTGTGACTGCTCATTCAATTGGCCTAAGCCTTTTTCTTTCTTTTTTTTTTTTTTTAATAAAGTATAATCCAGGCAAACAATAGTTCACTTTGGTCAAATTACCAGCAAGTCCCGGATGAAGAATGGCCAGCACCAGTTAAACGAGAAATCCACCACACTTGCTGGCCAGCTGGGGGTGGCATTGAGCAGTGACAGGGCCAGTGGAAGGGCCATGAGCCACAAATGTGAACTGGTGGTTGGCTGCCCACTACACCCTGACCTTGTGTATTTGGTGTATCATTACCACCTCTGAGTCTCAGTATCCACCTCTGAAAAATGGGGATGTGGCTGTGATGACTGAATCAAGAAACCGAGGAGGGCGCCCTCCTAGAGGCCACATCCTCCCGACCCTCCTTCACCCCGGGAGAGGTTCCTCTCCTCTTTTATGTAATTTTTGGAATGGACATGGATCAAAATTCCAAAGTTACCAGAGGGGGTAGAGTAAAAGTCTCCCTGGAGAAGAAGACCACATTATACTGCTGGCCAGAGATACTCATAGAATGGACATAGAGAAAGGTGGATGCTTGTTGTTTCTCCCCCATGCCTTTTAACATAAATAGCCGCAAAATATATACTCTTCCCTGAACCTTGTTGTTTTCCACTGAACAACACAATGCTTCGTGTAGATCTTACCTCATTTGTACAGAAGGAGCTTCCTCATTCATTTATATGGCTTCACTGTGGCCCATTGGATGGAAGTTCTATGGTCTAGTTCATCTCCCCTTATTGATGGACATAAGTTGTATCCAACACACATACACACTACACACACACACACACACACACACACACACACACACACACACACTGCTGTGAATAACCCTTTCCTTAGGTCCTTTATCTCCTGAAAGGTAAACATCTGGATCTGGAATTCTTAGGGCAAAGGAAATGTGTAGTTGTTATTTATTTGTTTGTTTGTTTAAAATAAACTTTTAGAGGGGGTGGAGAGAAACATCGATTTGTTGTTCCACTTATTTATGCATTAATTGGTTGATTCTTGTATGTGCCCTGACTGGGAATCAAACCTGCAACCTTGGCATGTTGGGATGACACTCTAACCAACTGAGCTACCGGGATAGGGCTGCAGTTGTTATTTAAATTGGTATTGTCATTGCCCTCCTTAGGAGCTGTAGTCATTTACTCTCCCATGGGTGAAGATGTCTGTTTCCCCAGAGTCTTGCCATCTGTGTGTTACCAAAATTTTGTGTCTGTATGACCAGTAGCCCCGGTCACCATCACAGCCTACTGGCCCGTGCAGGTTCGCATCTGATTCAGACAGATGGCAATGAAACAACGGAGCCAAGAACTGGTGAGCCATTAGTTTAATCCTAGCTTGCACCGGGTGGGCAAGAAATACACACAGGGGGAAAACACTTCCCTTTCCTTTCAGGGCTCCCAAGGCCACTGACTTATTCAAGTTTCCTAGAAACAAAGTTTCTATCTCACCAGCCTTATTCACCTGTTACCCATCTTCTTCTCTCTGCACAAACTCTGTACAAACTGGCTTCTCCTTCAGCACTCAGCCATCTTGGCTGCTTCTCCTCTCCTCCACGTGAACTTTCTCTGCTCTCCTCCTGCATGGGCTCCTCTGCCCCATTTTATAGTTTAGAAATCATAACCTTTAATCCAATATACAAACAAGGAAGTCTCTGATACAAAGTCACTTAGGGTGGGAAAGGCTTAGTCTTAAAACTAAACCTTAGGCTATAACAACTCTGCCTGCTTACAGCTGGCCCCCCACACTCAATGCAAACTATAAGTGAGCAAGCATATATATCATATTTACAAACTTTTTTGACCAACAGTGTGTTTCTGTCCTGATAGGTAGGAGTGAAATCTCAGTTTCATTTCAATTCACATTTTAAAAAATTTGACTGAATCTGCCTTACCAGGCGGTGGCGCAGTGGATAGAGCGCCAGACTGGGATGTGGAGGACCCAGGTTCAAGACCCTGAGGTTGCCAGCTTGAGCGCGAGCTCATCTGGCTTGAGCAAAAAGCTTGGACCCAAGGTCGCTGGCTCCAGCAAGAGGTTACTCGGTCTGCTGAAGGCCCACAGTCAAGGCACAGATGATAAAGCAATCAAGGAACAACTAAAGTGCCACAACGAAAAACTGATGATTGATGCTTCTCACCCCTTCCATTTCTGTCTGTCTGTCCCTATCTATCCCTCTCTCTGATTCTCTCTTTGTCTCTGTAAAAAAAATTAAAAAATAAAAATAAATAAAAATTTGACTGAATCTACCACCTTTACCTGAGTTTCAAAGAACTTTGTGTTTCTTTTCTGTGAACAGTCTGTTCATATCCTTAGTCATTTTTATATTCTATTGTTATTTTTCTTATTGGTTTCTAGGTGTTCTTTACATATTAAATAAGGCATGATTTACGAATGTTTTTATTCAGAGATATTTTATGCACATAGAAACAAGTACATATAAATTACAATGGGAAGGTTGAACTAGAGTTTGCTGGAGGTTCTTTTCACCCAATGGTCCAAGTATCTGAGGGGAAATCCCTTCAGTCAGCATCTGAGCTGAGGACCTAGGTTGGTGGTAGGAGCTAATGTCCTCCAGGTCTTTCCCCGTCAGTGTTTTTTAGGCCTTTGAGGGCAGGAGCTATACCTGGGTACAGCCTCCAGGCCTCTGACAGCCCATTGAACTCTCATCTTCTGACTCCTAGTCCAGTGCCCTTTGCACTCCTCACTGTGTAGTAATGTTTGCATAGTCTCTGTATGTGATGGGTCAAGCCACGCCCTCTCTCTCTTCCTGCTTCCCCAGGGCAGATATTTGTGAGGGTATGTCCATGGTGAGGAATGAAGTCTTTGGCTACAGCTCAAATTACACCTCAGGCCTTATTCATATGGTGGGCTCATTCTTCTGCCTTTACTCCCCATGGCAAACTCCTACATACACTTAAAGGGCAAGTTCCAGGGATTCTTCCTCTGGGAAGACTTCTGTGATTCCCATCTTCTTCTCTCTTATGGTTCTATTCACCTCATCTATGTCTATTTTTACCAGAGCAAGAGCTGTGTTTTCTCATTTCTCTGTCCTCCAGAATCTCTTGGCATGAATTACCAAATGACTCATAAAAGGCAGGTCCCTTCACCATTTTGGGCTTTAGATTCCTCATTTGAAAAGGAAGATCAAAATACAAAGCCAACCACAAAGGGTTGTTGAGAAGATTAAATGAGTCAGTTCATGTAAAACACTTAGCATAGAGCCAGGCATACAGCAAGGGCCTAATATGTGATAGCTATTAATTAATACTGACCTTTGACATTGGGCAAATCACACCTCTTCTTCTAGCCCAGTGTTTCTTAACCTTTTTTGAGGTACTAAACCCACCAGTTTCATATGCACATTCACCGAACCCTTCTTTAGTAATAAATAAAATATGATTTTTTTCCCAAATTCCAGACATAGGTATGTTTTTTTACTGGTGCACAAAATGAGCCGTGCATGAACATCACCTTGCTCAAAGAACAAAACCAACAAAGTGCATGAACTCACAACAAATTACGATATTACTTTATTCTGGCCTCCACGGCTGAGGCTTCTCCAAACCCCTGAGAACGACTCATCGAACCCCTAAGGTTCGATAGAACCCAGGTTAAGAACCACTGTTCTAGCCTCAGTTTCCTTCTCTATAAACCAAAGCGTGAAATAGAATGGGTCCATGATCATCAATGGATGCTAAAACCACTGGGCAAAAAGTTGATGGGGAGCATAAAACAGAAGGACAAGGGTAACACCTAAAGCCACTGATAACTGTAACATTACTCAAAGGTGGAACAACCCAACACTGTTGCTCCTGATGCACTAGGAAGAATACATCATTTATGAAATAGTCTTGATAAAATAATTGAATCCAAATCAAGCCTCAAGCTTCTAGAATCTGCATCTAATTGCCAGTTTATAGAAAATGAAGATAGTGGAGCATGTTAAAGACATAACAGAGGTTCTGACCAGTTGGCTCAGTGTATAGCATCGGCCTGAAGTGTGGATGTCCCAGGTTCAATTCCTGGTCAGGGCACATAGGAGAAGCGACCATCTACTTCTCCCCCTTTATTCCCCTCCAGCAGCCATAGCTCAACTGGTTCTAATGAGTTGGCCTGTGTGTGGAGGATGGCTCTGTGGAACCTCCACCTCAGGTGCTAAAAATAGCTTGGTTGTCAAGCAATTGCCCAAGATGGGCAAAGCATCCTCTGTAGAGGGTTTGCAGGGTGGATTCCGGTTGGGGTAAGTGTGAGAGTCTGTCTCTCTGTCTTCCCTCCTCTCACTTAAAAAAAAAAAAAGACACAACAGGGGATGCAGTCAACCAACTCGAGACTGTGGGAAACCCAGTCTGGAATATTACTCAGCCATGAAATGGAATGAAGTACTGACACATGCTGTCACATGGTTGAATCTTGAAAGCATTATGCTAAGTGAAGCCAGAGACAAGAGGGCATATATTTTATGACTCCATTTATATGAAATATCTAGAATAGGCAAAGAACTAATGTAGTTTAGTGGTCATCAGGGGCTGAGGGAGGGCAGAAATGGGGAGTGACTGCTAGATGGTATAGGATTTCTTTTTTGGGTGATAAAACTGTTAGGGAATTAAATAGTAGTAATAGTTGTAAAATCTTATGAATCTACTAAAAGCCACCAAATTGTACACTTTAAGTTGGTGAATTTTATGGTATGTGAATTATATCTCAATGAAAGAGAGAGAAATTTAAAAGATGTATCAACCTGCTCCGGCCAGATAGCTCAGTTGGTTAGGGCATTGTCACAATATGCACGTGCTGCGGGTTCATTCTGCAGTTAGGGCACATAGAGGAACAGATCTCTCTCTCTCTCTCTCTCCCCCTTCCTCTTTCTCTAAAGGCAATAAATATATATTTTTTTAATTAACAGAAGATGTATCGCCCTGGCTGGGTAGCTTGGTTGGTTAGAGCATCATCCCGAAGCACAGAGGTTGCCGGTTTGATCCCCAGTCAGGGCACATACAGGAACAGATGTTCCTGTCTCTCTACTGCCCTCTCCCTTTCTCTCTCTCTAAAGTCAATAAAATAAACATGTAAAAAATTGCCTGACCTGTGGTGGCGCAGTGGATAAAGCGTCAACCTGGGAACACTGAGGTCGCCAGTTCAAAACCCTGCACTGGTCTGGTCAAGGCACATATGGGAGTTGATGCTTCTAGCTCCTCCCCCCTTTCTCTCTCTCTCTCTCTCTCTCTCTCTCTCTCTCTCTCTGTGTCTCCTCTCTAAAATGAATAAATAAAAATAATAAAATTAAAAAAAAATTTTAAATGAATAAAGTCTTTTAAAAAATAAATAAATAAACATGTAAAAAATGATTAAAAAAAAAAAAAGAAGATGTATCAACCAGATATAATATGTAGGCTTTCTATGGATACTGGTTTAAACAAACTAACTATAAAAAGACATTTTGGAGATTAATCAGGGAAATTTGCACATGGACCACATACTAAATGATTTAATGGAAGAGATGGTATTACTTTTGCTATGTGTAAAAATGGCATTGTGTGTGTGGATTTTGTTTGTTAACAAAGCCCTTAGCTGTTAGAGATAATTATAGGTATTTATAGATAAAATGATATGGTCTCTAGAATTTCTTTTCTAGAAATGTATGTGAGGTGATGGATAAAACAAGAATGGAAAAAAATGATGCATGTTGAAAAGTAGGGATGGGTATATGGGTTCATATATTTTCTTTCATTTTCTGTATTATTTTAAATTTCCATAATAAAAGATAAAGCAATAAAGAGATTAACTTTTTTTTCTTCTTTATATTTTATTGATCTCTCCAATTTTCTATAATAAATACATATTGCTTTTATGATCAGAAAACTATATTAAGGCTATAAAATTAACCGATGAGACTGAACTAGCTGACCTCCCAACTTTGGAGCTTGGTCTCTGGGAAGCTCTGTCCTCCCCGGATCCCACCAAGGCCAAGCTAGCCTCAAAACCTCTGGAGCTAGAGGGAGGCCTCCCTCATGGAGGAGGGCTGCTGAGACTGTGGTTCTCCTTCACACTGCCCCTCCTGTTGAAGCCCAAACCCTCACCCCAGCTCCCTTCAGCCTAACTGATATCTGTGGTCCTTTTAGCCCCGTTGCTAGTCAGGAGGTTGCCTAAGAGCCTCTCTTGGCCTTGAAACAGAGAGACTGTCTCTGACCTGTTCTACCTGTGTGACCTTGAGGATCAACCTCTCAGACCTTGGCTTCCTGACCTGTGACAGGAGGAAAATAATAATTCCTTTCTCAGGTCTATTGTAAAGATTACGTGAAAGGGGCTAACCCTAGACTATAGTAAGTGTTCAGTTAAAGGGAACTTTATAAAAGTGATACAAGCCCGTTAGGTAAGAATGAGGGGAAAAGAGAAGGGTAAAAAGCCTCATAGTGCCACCCACACAGAAATAACCACAGTGAAGTTTTCTTTCCAGGCTCTTTTCTATGCAAAAAAAATATGTTTTAGGGATGATAACTGGTGACCGAAGACTTGACTTTCACACAATACATTATATGAATGATGTATTATAGATCTGTAAACTTAAGATCTGTATAGTTTTATTGATCAGTGTCACCCCAATAAATTCAATAAAAATTTCAAAAAAATTGTTTTGCTTTTAATTACAACTGTAATCCTGCTGTCACCACATTTATATCCTTCTTTTCTTCTCTTAATATTTTAACACATTTCCTCATATTATAAGCTGTTTGTAAACATAACTTTTAAAAGGTTGCATAATATTCCATTGTTTGTGCTGTTCACCACCTCTACCCCACCCTCCACGGCCCTTCCAACTCCTCCCCTTCCCTCCCACTGGGTGTTGGCCTTTCAGACTAATTTCAATTTTCACTATTATAAAGAACTCCTCAATGAACATGTATTCTGAATTACTTCCTTGGGGCAGAACAGAAATGGAATTCCGGGGTCCAGTAGTGAGCACATTTTTAAAGCCCTTGACTAAGTGGACCTTAATTGCCTTCTCAATGAAGGGGTACCCTTTATTTTTGACACCGCCAGCAGGCTGGCTTTTTCAATACGGAACTTTGCTAAATATAAACAATCTCCGGCCTTCCAAAGATGGAAATGGGTTCTTGACCGTAGGTGTCAGATGCCACGGTAACTTTCCCCGACCCCCAAAGGACTAGAATTCCACCTCCTGGACACTCACCGACCCCTTCACCCCAACCCGGGTTTTCTTAGCAGGAGGGGTGGGGTGGAGGTGGGGAGGTGGGCTAGAGGGGTGGTCGGGATGCCCGCTGTTCCGCGGCTTCTCAAAGGGGCCCTGGCTCTGGAAGAGTAGGACCTCCCGGTTCAGCTCGCCCACCACCAAGGGCTGCCCTTGGAGGTTCCCTTTGGCAGGCACCGCTGATGGCTGAGGGCCTGGCAACGTAGGGCGTGCGTGGGGGGGAATTGACCCCAGCACCTCACTGGGCAAGCACGAAAACCACGAAACCCCGCGGGCCAGGAAGCCCGGGCGTGGCCTAGAAGCGGGGGCGGGTCTGGAATGGTGACGTCACTGCACCGCCCCCTCGGCAGGCTTCCTCCTCCCGGTGCGCGGCGTCTGGCAGAGTCCTCACCTGGAGGGACAGGTGTGCGCATCTCGCATCGGAGGCCGACCGCGAGTGTCAGGTAAGCATCAGCAGGGGCCCTGTCTGGAACCTAGGAGGAGGGTCCAGGGTGAGGGTCCTTACTCAACGCAGAGAGAGAGAGCCTGGTCAGAGCAGGCTGAGCAAAGAGAAGGAGCTGCGGTGGGTCTGTAGAAGTACTGGTTGCTCCCCAAACTCATACCTGGTCTCATGGTTATAGTCACGTTGTCCTAAAAGCATAGGCTCGGAAGGGATTTGAAGTGGAAGAGGAAGGAAACAGTAGGTTTCCAACTATTTCAACCAGAAATGTATTTATTTTTTTACATGTCTCTTCTATGTTGTAAAAGTTATATTCACTGATTGACTATTTGGCAAATGGAGAAAAGTAGGAGAGAGATCATCGTGGTACTAACGCACAGACAAACCACTGTGGGTGTTTTGGTGTATTTCCTTTTGGTCTTTCTGTGCACAATTATTTTAGTGTACTTTTATCATACTGTATTTACAATTTGATATTATGTCATAAGAATTTTCTCATGTTGTTCTTAGTCATTTGTGTATGTGTAGTCATTATTTTTAATGGCTGCATAATGTTACATTTGGGGGATGGGCCGTAGTTGGGCACCACTCTGAACACTTGGAGGAAGGATTTGGGGGTGAAGACAGGGAGGTGTAATAGGAAAAAGATGGGCTCTGGGTCACACAGGCCACGACTGCCGTCGCCAACAGTGGCACCTTGGGAAAGGTGTTTGCTCTCTCTAAGTGTTGTTTATCACATCTGGGAAATGGCCACATAAAGTTACTTCCCCCTGGGGTATTGTGAGGATTAACTGAGCTATTTCTATAGAAAGTCCTCCCCTAACCCCTAGGATTCTGGCAGAAGAAGGGTCCACATGTTTGTAATGTCTGTCTTCTCCCTGGTCATGCTGCTTTCTAATGACCTGTTCTGGGTCTCCTATGGCAGGCAGAGGTATTCCACCTGAGCAAGGCCGCCTCTTTCCCCTATCGCTGAATTAGTGATAATTGCATCTATGTTCAGGAGCCAGGCTCTGGGTTACAGGCTTTATGTATCTCTTTTAATGGGTGTTACTGCCACCCCCATTTCTGAGATGAGGAAACTGAGGTTTGGGAAGGTTCTACAAACTCACCTAGCCACACAGCTCAGAAGTAGCTGATTAAGAGTTTGAACCCAGCTTGTTGAAGCAGGGTCTCTGTCATCACTGCTTCTCAAGTGAAAGCTCACAGAGGTCCTCCAGCGCTAATGCAAACTTCAATGGCATACCATGTCTGTAAAACCATTCCAGAACACCCATTCTGTATTAAAATGTATATCTATTTGTTGTTACTTAGTTTTGTATGGTTTGCTGTGCTAATGTGTATATTATAAAACATACATCAAAATGGAATATTTGGAAGGCTAAAGATTAAAAACTAAATAAGAATACAAATTCTGATTTTTCCCCCACACCCAGTGAATCACTTAGTGAACTTCCTGGGTACAGGCATCTACTTTGGAGATAGCTCTGTTAGTGGTTACCAGAATCCTCTGGATACTTCCAGAGTAAATGGGCAGACTCATGGTGTCCTGAAGGTCAAGAGGACCACTGAGGAAGACAAAGGTGGATTGGGGCTCAGTGCCAAGAGGACCACTGAGGAAGACAAAGGTGGATTGGGGCTCAGTGCCCAAGGCAGGGTGAGGCTTCGGGGTGGGTCTGGAAGAGTAAATTGGAGTCTTTGGGAACCTTCATTAACATTAAGTCGGATTCTCTTAAACTCGCTCTCTACCTGTAAAACAGGTGGGTGATCTTCGGCTTATAGGATTGTTGTAGAATTAACAAGATCCAGTGGTCAGTGACTGTTATGGCGCCTGGCACACTAGTTTGCTAGTGTGCTAATTCACCCCCTCTTCCCTTCTACATGGAAGGGAAAAACTGGAAGGTGTTCTGAGCAAATCCAGTGTATTGGTCCCATAGTCAGGTGCTTGGGATTGGAGACCCTGCCTGCCTCCACCATCCTCTTCAGCCTTCTCCCCCACAGGGTGCCATTTGACTGGTCTCCCCAGAGTGGCCCCTTCCCTCTAAATGTCTGCAGTTTGTAGCATAATGTGTTCACTCAGGCTGTTGCTCCCAGCCTTCCACCCTCCAAATCTGTCCAGCTTCAAGCCCTGCCTCCTCTGACACTGCCCAGGGGTAACTCCCAAATTTCTCTGTAGTGACTTGGGGGGGTAGTCTGGAAAGAAGGGGGTCCAGAAACTTGTCTGGATGCTCTATTTGTGTAGTGCTTCGTGTAAGGTTAAGAAGACCCCTGTCATGCATCTCACAGAATGCCTTGGGGGAGGGCAGGGGTTATGCGGATCTGTCCGTGGCACTCACTGTCTAGCACGTTCTCTTTAGCATTGTTAGTCTGTCTTTGTGTGTGGGTATCTGCACACCTAGCCTCCCCAGGGGGTTCATCACCTCCTGGCAAGCAGGGTCCAGGGTAGATCTCTCAGGCCCTAAAAGGAGCGTGCATCAGGAAATGTTTGTGGACAGGCATGTGATGTGGCGAGGAGGTGATGGATTGCACCATCTACGCTGAGTTGAGAAGTGTTGCTGTGGGAATTGGGATCATTAGCCATGACAATCACCTTAATTCTCGTGGCCCAGCTAATGAGTGCTTGTGTCCTGGGAATGGCATTCCTTGTATTCCCACAGGAGGGAAGGAGCAAGTTTTGGAGAGAGTAGGCAGTGATGTAGACAGGGAGGTTGTGCCCGACAGAGGGGTCAGGTGAGCCCAGAGGGGCAGCAAGGTGCCAGACTAAGTTGAAGGAAGAAAGCAGTGGAGAGGGGAGGTTGTTGGAGGCAGGGTGATGTGGCCCTTTGGTGATGCTGGAGTATTTTTAGTGCTCTCTAGGCCTGTGGGACATGTGACAGGTGTTCCTACTTCCTCTAGGAGTTGATTTCCCCTAAGAAGACCAGCAGCATAGGGAATGCTGAGTGAGGGTCTGCCCCAGTGGAGGGGAAGGCTGAGAGCTCACTGTGAGACCGAGAAGTGGGGTGGGAAGGAGCCACAGGCTTATCACTGAGGGAAGGAAAGTGTCAGACCCTGCCTCCACCCCCATGGCCACATACCCAAGGCAGAATTCATTAATTGCACAAGTATTGTGGGGCACCCATTACCAATTGGGCACCCACAGGAGCACTTATAGAAGAGTTTCTTTCTCTTGGAGCTCATGTTCAAAGGCATTAACAATAAACAAGTTCATGTTTTCAGCCTATAATAAATGCCATAAAGAAAATAGGGCAGGGCTATCCAGTAGCAGGGTACAGATGGGAAGAGGGCCCAGTTAAGACTGTTTGTCAGGGAAGGTCTCTGTGAGGAGGTGACTTTTGAGTTGTGACTTAAATCATGAGTAGGAGGCAGCCATAGAGGATCTAGGGGAAGGTAATTCTATGCAGAAGGAATGGCATGTGCAAAGGTCCTGAGGTGTGGTGAAATGAAAGAAGACTGGAAGGAAGCAAGGTTCAAGATGAGTTCTGACAGCCAGATCATCACAGGCCTGGGAAAGAACGTAGATTTCACATTAAGGACAGAGGGAGCCACTGGTGTTTTCAGTAGCAGAGGAACATGATCTCACTAAATAAGAGACTTCCGTAGTGTCCAAGTGAAAGATACACATGTGCCTGACCTGTAGTGGCACAGTGGGTGAAACATCGACTTGCAATGCTGAGGTCACCAGTTCGAAACCCCTGGCTTGCCTAGTCAAGGCACATACGAGAAGCAACCATGAGTTGCTGCTTCCCACTCTTCACCCTTGCCTTTCTCTCTCTCTCTCCTCTCTCTAAAATCAATAAATAAAATCTTTAAAAGCAAAGAAATAAAGATACACACGAGAGGTGGTTGGGTTCAGAATATGGCTGGGAGCCCAGAGCTGATGGGAAATGCACATGTTTTGAATATAGGGGTGAGGAGAACCCTTTCCCACTGAGCCTAGATGTGTGTGACCTCAGGATTTTTCTCAACACAGTACTCCGGATATGGGATGTATAGGCCTTCACCTTCCAGTTCAGTCCTTAGTTTACAAATGTAGAGACTGAATAAGGAGCTTTAGACGTCTCCTTGTCCAGCTCCCTAGAGAGCGGTTGTGAATTCTTCACTGAAATTTGGTGGCTGAGCTGACACATGGGCTTCAGGCCCCTAGTTCGGGGCTCTTGCAGCCCCACCCTGCTGCCTCTCTGCTGAAGATGGAGGAGGAGGAGGAGAGATGACCTGACTGGACATGACGATGTGGTGAGGTCACCTGGAAGAAGTGTCTGAAAACAGCAGTCTGGAGAGCCCAGGGCCAAGGCGCCAATGGGAGACAGCACCGCCCTGGGGGCAGGCAAAGGTGGGCAGGACATCATGGGCGGGTGTGGGGGCATGGAGCTGAGGCCTTGCTGGGCAAGTAAAATGCACCACAGCAGCATCTGCAGGCTGGCAGGTCTGGGAGGCCCTCGCAGAGCAGAGCCTATGTGGCCACTGATGAGTAGTAGCTGAAAAGAGGAAGCTAGAGCAACTTCCTGCAGGGGCCTCTTCGAGCCAAGACCACGGGGAAGGAGAAAGGGTGGGCAAGGCCCGTGGCTCACCTGGGTCACGTAGGTGTGTACACCTCCTGCCCACCCCACCTCGGGGAGCTGCTGGGGGCCCTGCAGGGGAAGGTAAAAGAGGGAAAGAGACGCTGGAGCAGCTTGTGTGCGGGAAGGACTTCTAGGCAGGTGGCCCGGATTTCAGTCCATGTCTGCGCCTCAGAGTAATAATAGTATCAGCATCTTCCATTTACTCAGTGCTTCTTCTGGGCTGTTGTTTTTGTGGATAACCATCTGTATCTCCCCCATTTACAAGTGAGGCTCAGAGAGTTTAAAGGACTTTCCTAGAGTCACACAGTTAAATAGTGGCAAAGTCAGCATTTGAAGGCAGCTTTTTAAACCCACATGGACTGTCTTGGGCTCCTGCTGTGATCTTGAGCAAGGCTCCCTGGGTCTCAGCCTCTCTGCCTGTAAAATGGAGCTGGAACAAAGGGACCTATGAGCCCTTGTGGCTCTTGACTAAGGCCCAGAATTGCTTCTCTAGTAGAGGGCTCAGGGATGTGATGGAGGAGGATGGGGACTTGTCTCCACATTGTGTTCTCCACTAGCCTGGGTGACGTGTTTAAGGTTGTGGGCTCTGCTAGGCCACTGCCTCTGCTGAGGGGGGATGTGAGGGTTGAGTGAACCAATGTAGGTAACGCGTGTCACAGGGGGCCTGGCACACTGTAGGAGCTCAATAAAATGATTGCTCCTAATGCTTTGTCAGAGAGAATGGAGGCCGACCCTTCACAGTTCATCCATTTGCTCATTCAGCAAATATTTGTTAAATACCGCCTAAGAGCCAGACAATGTTCTTGATACTGGAGGCACAGTGGTGCCCCCAAATAACATTAACTCCCCGCCTTCATGCAACTTATATTCTAGTGGGAGACTCAAACAACAAAAAAAATCAAATTAGTACCATATAGAATATGTTAGTGTGATAAGTGCTAGGAAAAAAGTGAGGCAGAGAAGGGGGGTATGCAATCCCCTAGCAATTGAAATCTTAAATTGGGAGGACTAGAAGGCTTCTCTGTGAAGGCAAATTGAGAGTAAGACCTCAGGAAGTTGAGGGAAGGAGCATGTGATATCTGGGGGGAAAGCATACCAGGCAGTGGGAACAGCCAAGGCTATGGCCCTGAGGCTAGAGGACAGCCTCAGGGGATAGATTATGTAGGGCCAGTGTAAGGATCTGACTTGTCATAAGTGATGGTGCCACTGTCAAGACTTGGATTGCTGATCCCTTTGGGAGGACTGAAATCTTTCTCCTATCACTGGCTTCATCTGTGGTAGCCTTGCGATGTGACAGTCCCAGGCTGTTCTTGCAATCCCTCTCCCAGTGTTCTGGGGTGCCAAGCTAACAGGTACAAACGTCAGATTAGAAAGGTGCTAAGGGGCTGCTCTTTCTGACCCAGTACAGAGGAGCTGAACCCCAAGGTGGGCCCCATGTGAGCAGGGACTTCACTGATACCTGTTGTTCCCAACCTTACTGCATCTTTTGAGTGGGTGCGTAGATGGGTGGGTGGGGAGGTATGTAGATAGGGGCTCAGGGAACTCAAGGTGGCTACACCTTAGGCTTTAAAGTTGGAAGTTGAGTCCCAGAAGGAATTACTGAAAAATCTAGTCTGGATAGAAGTCAGACCCAGAAGCTGTCTTTGGAACCTTCTTAATTCCTCAGCTGGCTTTTATGTTTCTCCTTAGGGCTGAGCAGCAAAGCTCTTTAAAATGACCCATGGGTTGTCCTTTAAGGTGAGTAGGAAGGAGGATAACTTGGGTCCACAGCACAGCTAATCAGGGGTGGGGTTTGGCAACTTTTTCCAAGGGAGACAGTGGGGACAGCAGGAGAGATGAGGAGCAGGCCTTTGTGGGGAGGAGTGAGTCTTAAAACTGGTTGGCCCTTGCCTGACCAGGCGGTGGTGCAGTGGATAGAGCATCGGACTGGGATGCAGAAGACCCAGGTTCAAAACCCCGAGCTCGCCAGCTTGAGCGCGGGCCCATCTGGCTTAAGCAAAAGCTCGCCAGCTTGGACCCAAGGTCGCTGGCTCCAGCAAGGGGTTGCTTGGTCTGCTGAAGGCCCACGGCCAAGGCACATGTGAGAAAGCAGTTAATGAACAACTAAGATGTTACAATGGCAACGAAAAACTAATGATTGATGCTTCTCACCTCTCTCCATTCCTGTCTGTCTGTCCCTATCTATCCCTCTCTCTGACTCTCTCTCTGTACCTGTAGAAAAAAAAAAAAAAAAAAACTGGTTGGCCCAGGGAACTGACCAGGATTTTTAGCCCTGTGGTGGTGGTGATGGTTACAAGTTCTGAAATGGGGTGGGGAGCAGGTGACAAGATTGGGAGGGAAAACTGATGGTTAATGTGTGCCCTTAAGCAAGCACTGTTAGGAGCCTCAGATTCCTGCTCAGATTCTTCTAAAGAAGAGAGTAGGATTTAATCTGTTAGTGTTTCAGAGGATTAAAGGAAATAACCACCTCTCTCTGCACCAGGTACTCAGAAGTGCTCACAAGTACTAGGCCTTTACAGATAGGCAGGGTCTGTAGTTGGGAAGCAGGACCCAGGTTGGAAGATTGGGGTGGTGAGGATGGGGGATGCAGGGGCATACCTCACCCCTGTTCAGTGTGCCAGGGTCTCTCTGTCTAGGGCCCCAGCCCAGGCACTGTGTCTCACTTTAGGAGAATGTGTGGCCATAGGGAGGGCAGGCATCCCTGGACCCTTGAAGCAGAGACCTAGGATTCAGTGTTAGTGAGACTGGGATGAGAATAGGTGACGAAGGGAAAGGCATTGACGGTGAAGTGTGGTGGCTGGCGTCTAGCACAGGGTCACATGTGGGGACCTCCAGGGGATTAAGGGAGTCATAAATATGGGTAAAGCCAGCTGATATGAAGAAACGAGATTGGACCCTTGGGCTGTGACCAAGGAGGGTGGCTGCTGCTCAGGGCACCTAAATGCGGTCACGGCCTGGTGTAAGTTTGGGCCCAGAGTTGTCAGTTCTCCCAGTACTTCAAGAAAAGTAGGGAATGTGGACCTGTAATATGAAATCTTCCCATTTTGAAACATTGGGAATCAATTGAACAACAAAAATCACCAGGCAGGCCAAGCAAAGCCTACCATTTTGACTGGTGCCCCCCCACCCCACCTTCTTGTTCTGGCAAAGGTGGTACTGAGGGCAGGTCACCAGATGATTCCTGTAGACCTCTCCTGGGAAGCTTGTCCTCACTCTCCTGCTCTTGGTAATGAGCTTATAATAGACTTTGCTTTCTGGGGACCATTGGGAGAACAGAGCCATCTTGCTGTGCTTTGTGGTCCTAGGCAAAACTCTTTCCCTCTCTGGGCCACTTTCCTGCTCTGTTATAGACAGCCTGGTTTCTGTGGCTTCCACCAGTCTGGCCAGTGTGTGACTAAGTCCCTCGGGATCGAAGGAAGATGCGGTTATTATGGAAGTGACTCTTCGCAGGGACCATGCTTCAGGAATTGGATACAGTGCACTCGGCATTTTGTGTGTCCAGTCACAATTGTATGGGTGAGTGGATGTGTGTCATAATTTGGAGCTTTGCATGGACTAGTGTAAATACTATTATTTTAATAACTCTGCCCTGGAACCTTTCATGACTACTCTGGAAGCCGGTAGGAAGCCTAAGTTAATTCCCAGTGAACCCAGGAGGAAGGCATCCTTTCTGATTTCCACATATGGAAGCCCAAGGCCAGAACACAGGACCCTGACTCAGGGTTGGTGTAAAGACAGTTTGTGGGTCCCTCATCAAACAAGTAAGAACAGGAGTAGGGCTTGAGAGTGGTCTGTGCCCATCACAGTTTGAACAGCTGGAAAGGGGCAGAGGGAGAAGGAAAGGGTCTTTGCCTTTTATTTTTCCAAGGGGGAGAGTGTAGCTGTGCCTCTCTGAACCTTTTTTAAATTGATTTGAAAGAGAGAGAGAGACGAAGGGAGAGATGGAGAGACAAAGGAAAACAATCGATTTGTTGTTCCACTTATCCATGCATTCATTGGTTAATGCTCTTCTGTGCCCTGACCTAGGATCGAAGCACAGCCTTGGCATGTTGGGAGGCTCTAACCAACTGAGCTACCAGGCCAGGGGTTTTTTGGGACCTCTTGTTCTTATCCTTACATCTCTTGTCCTGTCAAATCTTTCGCCCCAGAATCAGTCTGACCTGTGATCTCTGTAACACTCAGAGTTCGAAGTTGCAGTGAACCCCAACTCTAAACACTCTTCTTTTGCAGTAACGCATTATCTACTGGCCTTTGGAGGGGTCACTCCTATGCTGTGAGAGGATAGAGAGCTGGAGGAGGGGGCCTTGAGAGGAAGCTTTGAGTCTAGAACACCCCAGCTTTTTGTGCTCCGTCCTCCCCAGCCCCAACCCGTTTTTTAATATTTTTTATTTTATTCATTTTAGATGAGGAGACACACAGAGAGAGAGAGAGAGAGAGAGAGAGAGAGAGAGAGAGAAAGGGGGGAGGAGCTGGAAGCATCAACTCCCATATGTGCCTTGACCAGACCAGTGCAGGGTTTTGAACTGGCGACCTCAGTGTTCCCAGGTCGACGCTTTATCCACTGCGCCACCACAGGTCAGGCCCCAACCCGTTTTTTAAGGATGTCAGTGTCTGTGTGTGCTCCTGTGCCCCACCCAGAAGACCATGTTCCTGCAAGGCGCTCCTTGCGCAGCTGGGGGGGGGGGCGTGTTTCTCCACTGTGGGTCTCCCAGCGTCACCAGGAGCCGAGGGTGTGGGCCCTTTAAATCCTCCGGGGTGGTGGCAGGCTCCGGATGACATCAGCGGGCGGGCCCGGGGCTCAATGGGAGTCTGCGGGTGCGCGCCGGGCGGGAGCGCGAGCCGGAGGCGGGGGCGGGCGGGCTGGAGGGCCCGGAGGAGGGAGGCGGCTGCGGTGGTGATCGCCCAGAGCCAGATCCCGGCCGGGGCGAGCGAAGCGGAGCTCAGCGGCTGGGCCGGGAAAGGCTGGCGCGCCGGGCGGCTCCGCGAATCCTCCGCCATCCGGCCCGGCGGGCCGCCCCCGCTCACGGTAACCCCCGGAGCAGCGGCCAAGCACCGGCGCCTTACTGGCGGGGTAAATATTGGGGTACCCAGGGCTTGCGGAGGGGCGCAAACCTGGGGGGAAACGGGGCTCCCCCCCTCTTTGTTTTTGCGCGAGAGGGAAGGGAGGGCTGGGGAGGGCGGACACGGGGCATTTGCACTCGGGAACGGGGCGGGGGGACAGTCCGGGCGCCGCCCGCTCGGCCAGCGAGGACAAAGGCGCGGCTGAAGCCGCCGAAGAGGAGGAGAAGGAGGGTGACTTATTATTTTGCAAGCTTGAGCGGGGGACATCCCCCCCTCCTGTCCGGCCCACTTCCCCCTCCCCCAGCTTGGACCCTGCAAGGTCCCAGCCAGCGTTGGCAGCCACCTAGGGCTGTGATTTGGGGACGTTGAGAGAGGGGGGTCCGGGACTGGGGTGCTGGGGGCACCCGACACTGTTGATTCAAGCTTCCCTGCCAAACCCTGGGCTTCTGTCTGTTTCACTGGACAGTCAATAGCGCCTCCCCCTTCTCTTCTGACTCCATGCCCCAGACCTGGGGGTCAGCAAGGCTGTTCGCTCAGGTTGGATGCGGGCGCTTGCAGGCCCTGAGCTGAGGGTGTGTAGTCATCCAGCCACCAATTCTGTTTTCCTTTGTGGAGGGAAAGAAAGGGGGTGGGGGTTATTTATCAGATCGGATTCTCCCGTTTCTGCCTGTGAGACATCCATGTTTTGCAAGTCTCTGGAACATAAAACTCTGTGTGCCTGGGTATCTCTAGAGAGAGGATTCCCAAGCTCCTGTTCACACCCAGGCTCAAAGTGGGGTGGCCCCCTCCCCAACTTTCCCTTAGTTTTCTTGCATATTCTTGGTGCAACCTCCCTCGGGGATATAAGGATCTGGTCTGGGGAGAGGGGAAGGGGATCTAGAGTACCTTAAATTGCATCCCAAAGTGCCTGTGTTTATGGCTCTTTTGCCTTCTGTCTAGGATGTTCTTCCGATTTTAATTTTAACGGTCTAGGGACAAGGGCCCTGGCTAAGGGAGTCGAAGGGTGGGGTGGGGGGGCCAGGGAGTAAGAAAACTGCCTGTGCTGTGTTGCTTGGTAGTTTGTCTAATTGTTGAAACCAGCTGAAACTCTGGAGTCTTCATGTCTGCCTTTTTTTTTTTTTGCCTTAAAAAATACTTTGTTTATTCCCCGCCTCCCCCCCCCCCCCAACCCCCAAGGGAGAAGCAGCAAAGGACCGGAGAGCCTCTCCCATTCCTGATTCAATCCTTTTCTCCTCTCTTCTGGGAGGCTTTTAAGCAGGTTGGCGGTGCTGGGGTAGTCCGGGCTCTCCCTGGGGTCTGGGTGGCCAGTACACAGAGCAGTCCTGGTTCCTGTGGGGCGGATGGTTCGCACCTTCTCTTCTCTTCCTTGCCGGCAGCCCAGTGAGTGGGGAGGGGCTGGGGGGTCATGTGCAGTGTATTTATGTAAGACACCCAGACGGAGGGCACGGGTATTTATATAACCCGGCGTGGGTATTTATGTAATATAGGATGCGGGTGTATTTATGTTCCTTTCTGAACCTGCGGCTTTCCCGGCTGCCATGTGTGGTCTCTGAATTGGCGTTGGCGGAGCACAGACTGGGGGGGAGGGTGTTTGTGTGTATACGAGCCCGCAGCCGCCGTCCCCCCCCCCCAGTGGGGCTCATGCTGCCCTGCTTTATTCTTTTTTTTGGAGTGTTCACACAGGTCAGTGTGGATGCGAGGTGTGTGGGTTTCCTGCAGATGTGGAGTGTGTGCAGCTGGCAGCCCTGGCACCTCAGGTGGAACCAGCTAGGCGTATGCACAGAGGCTCTTGGTTAAGAGCCCAGAGTTTGGCCAGCCTTGGGGTGGAGGTTACTTCCTTGTGGCCATTGGGGAAGGACTAGTGGCAGTTCGCTGGGAGCCAGGTGCTGGGGCTGGAAGCCTCTCCTGGTCAGGAGTCGTTGGCGCTTTGCCTCTGTGGGGTAGAGAGCTCTGGTGTGACCATCTGTGGACTAGGTTTCTCCCATCATCCTTCCGAGGTGCATCTGGCCCTGGGGGCTAGCACTTGCCCTGGGGAAGGGGCAGAACTTCTGTGCCTGGCACAACTGCTTTTCTGTCTTCCTCTTTGCCTGCCTGCCCAGGCAAGAAATAAGTGAGGATGTGAGGCCTCCGGGTGAGAAGACAAGAACCCCATGTAGGCTGTAGGTGAGGTGATTGCCCCTAACATGCTGGTATAGGATGGGGTGGGCAGGGTGTGTGTGGCCTTTCTGGGCCTGAGTTCCAAATCTGTGGATGGAGACCCCTCTTGATATTCCTCTACCCTGATCCTCTTGTAGACACTCTGAGATCATAGGGGTCTCTCATCCCTCTCCCAATTTCATAGTTCACTGTCCCCTCCCTCTCTACAACAGAAACGGTCTCCTGGCCGTGGCCTTTTCCTCCTCTGCTGGTCAGGACCCCAGAGTGCTCAGACCTTTGCCTCATGCCGGAGTAAAGAGATCTCTCGCAAGACACTGATGGCCCAGCTTACAGGCTTGGACACCAGGTTGGGGTGCTGGACCTAGGAAAGCTGTTCACATCAGCTTCCCTCTCCCAACCTCCTCCTACCCCACAGAAGCTCAGAAGCTAGAGGCCCAAAATCTGGTTTTGGTTCCTTTCACTTGTTAAGTTGCCCGCTTAGAAAACTCTCTAAGGGTACTAGCCTTGAAGGAATGCAGTCCATGCAGACCAGTATGTACAGAGTGGCCCGTGTAAGGTTCTTGGTGTTGTAAGGTCAAGAGAAGGAGACAAAGGTAGAAGGAAAAGACGTCTCCTGCAGGGCACGCTGCAGACTGGTGAGGTCTGGCCTCTGGGAAGACTGGACCAGGCCGTGCAGGCCTGGCCTCTAATTCTTGGCACTAGAAGGCTGGGGTAAGGGTGGGGCCATGGCGACTCTGTAATTTCTGAGTCCCAAAAGGAATGAGGAACTTCTTAGGGATCCTCTGTTGAACTTTTCTCCTATCCCTGGGGATGGAAGTTTGCTGGTGGGTGCCATGGTAGGACCCCCAGGAAGATCAATTCCTACATTGCCCCTCCCCATCACCCCCTTTGTTCTTGATTTTCCTTTCCAGGGTCTTGGCTTATTGTTCCTGAATGGCTCCTATTGAAGGGTCCCCAAATGAGGGACCCCCAAAGTTTCCTCCTGGGTCTTGTCTTCAAGTCTACCTTCAGCCTGGCTCTGCTGACACCTATTCTAAGGCTGCCTCAGCCATTTCCCACGTGTGGAGGTTCTTGGGCCACCTGACACTTGGTTGTCGTCAGGCCAAGCAAGGCGACATCCCTTCCTGGACAGTAGAAGGGAGGATGCTGGCCTCCCAGTTCCTTGTGGCTTTGCCTGGCCTTTGGTGGGGGAAGGATGGGGTCCAGCAGGCTAGACCCCCTGCCCAGCTCCCTGCTTCTCTGACCCAGTGTTTCTGCTTCCCTCCACAGTGAGAGTGAATCATGGAGCTCCGTGTGGGGAATAAGTACCGCCTGGGCCGGAAAATTGGAAGTGGGTCCTTTGGAGATATCTACCTGGGTAAGTGTCCCTGGCTCCAGCTCAGTGATTCTGGCAACCTTGGGACAACTTTTGGGGACAGAGCGGCAGAATGATGTCCGGATTTCAGGCTCTGAAGTCAGAACTTGGCTCTCAGGCTGCAGTGGCATGTTTTAGTCATTTGGTTCCTGGGTCCATCCCAGGTGGGGGTGGAAGCAGCAGGTGGGGGTGAGGCTCCTCACACAGACAGGACAGGCTTCCTGCTTGTTGCAGGCTGGGCGCAGGAGGGTATTTTTAGCTCTGGTTCCAGCTGTGGATGCCTTGGGACTCTAGCTGGGCGTGGGAAAAGCCCAAGCTGGATGAGCACCCCGTGTCTTGTCTCCTGGGAATAGGATGCTGTTGGACAGAGAGGCCTGGGCTACTGTTTGCTCCAGCAAGACCACCTCTCTGCGGTCCATGCTCCTGGAATTCAGCCCAGACAGACTTCCAGATGACGCAGGCTTCCCTAGTAACCTCGGGGGAGACAGGGGTCTTAGGTTTTAGGATCTCTTTCTCCGGATGTGCTTCCTGTTGAAAGTCTGCGTTTGCTCTCATTTTGTTGTTTTAAACAAACCACTGACGTCTCATCCCTCTCCTTGCCCGGGAGTAAAGAGGCTCACGCCTTCGAATGCCACTTTTTAACCATCTAAGGGGCATAGTCGGCCCTTCCTTTGAAGTTACTGGTTTGTAAAGGAGGAATCGAGTTGGTAATTGCAAGTTGGAGTTATTAGGACAAGTTGGCTATCCCCCGGTTTTACCCTCACTCCTGTCTCTTTGTCCTTGGAAAGTAAGTTCTGTCCTGGGGGAGGAGACCGAGAGGTCACTCTGCTGTGCTCATTGATGCAGAACTCAGGGTAGAGGGGTCTCTGCCCTCTTGGGTATGAACTCTGCTAATCAGTGAGCTACGTCCTCTCCATCAGAGGGGACAGGGAGGGGTGCACACGTTTTCAAAGCACATGCTTTGTGCTGGGCAGGACCCTGGTTGAATGGGAGCTGGTCTTCTAGAGTTGGCACTGTGCTGTCCCCACTTCACACATCAACAAACAGGAATGTCATGGTCAAGTTAGTCCCCCCCTCAAGGTTTCTCTCAAAAACTAGGAAAGGCAGCCTTTATACCCATAGTCCTCCACATGAGTGACCGCATGGGAAGCAGACATCAGACCAGGGTTCCAGGCCTGGCTTCATGTGGCTGTTCTGTGCCTCAGTGTCTCCATCTAGAAAGTTTGTGTGATAATGATTCCTGGCTGACCAAGGGCTGTCACGAGGCAGAAATGACATGAGGCACAGCATGGGAGAGCATCATAAACTGAAGTGCCAGCCGGAAGTGCAGTTCATTGCCGAGCGCTGAGTAGCTCGCCCTCCTCTGTAAACACCGCTGGAGCTCAGAACAGAAAGAACAGTGCAGGTTGGAGCTGTTTTAAAGGTTTTTCTCTGTGACCCTTAGCTCATCCAGAGATAGCAGGCATTGGGTTGTTCCCACCCTCTGACCCTAGTCCCCAGCACGTGACTTGCCCAAACTGGGTGTTTAGTGAAGCTTTTCAAATGGATGAATGAGGAAATGGCTGTCACGTGCAGAGGTATATGAAGCGGCCTCATTTAGGGAAGAATAGAAGGAAGTTGTGATTTGAGGGCAGGCCCAGGTCCAAAACCTACTTCTCATTTGCTGCGTGACCTAGGATAAGTCATTTTGTCTCTCTGAGCCTCAGCATTCTCATCTGTGAAGTGGGGTACCCATATTCTCACTGTTCGTGAAATTGGGCTGTTGTATGAAGGACACACATGGAGGCTCTTGGACTCAGGACTGAAGCTGGTACCACTGGCTCGAGGCCAAAGGGTATGGAGTGGCAGCTATTGGTACAGATGCACACCTGCTCCTAGACAACACCCAGTCCACGGCCTTTTTTAAAGAGAAACGGAGACCTAGAGTGGGAAGGGACGGGCCAAGGTCACTCAGAAAGCCAGTGTTCCTAGACTGTGATGGGACCTCCTTGAGGGCAGGATTTCCTGTTTATCTAGTAGTCCTCTAGTTGGGAGGCTTTCAACCTTTTTACTCTTGAAGACCAGTGACCTATCCAGCTGGAAATGGAAACACACAATGAGTAAAGCTTTATCTTACCACGCATAACAGTGCAACATGCTACAAGCTGGTGCTTGATTTCTGAACTCCCCGTGTCCAGTGCATTGAATACTGCATACGTTTGTCTGAATGCTTATGTCTATCACACGTGATTCGTAAATGCTCTGCACAGTGCAAAAGGTTGTTTGAGTGAGCCTTTGTGTTCCTCAATAGCATTTTTATCAATGATACAGGCTTATAAGTGGCAGTCACCCTGAGCATAAGTGAATTTGACTAAGATCATTGGGCCTATATTCTTCATACAACATCAGGGTGGTTAATTCTTTCACGAACCAGCACAAATTTTCTGGTGGACCATGGTCTGTGGACCTACAGTTAAAACACACTGATCTATTTCATTTTAGAACTAGAGCCAGACTTACTCCTGTTGTACAGGCTCTGGAGGAAATTCTACCAGGGTTCGAGTACTGGCATATTTTTCCTAGCTGTGTGCTCTTGAGCAAGTGGTGACCTCTGCCAGCCTTGCCTTTCCCATCTATAAAATGGGGGTGTGAGGCCTTCAGTGGTGAGAAGTAATGAGGTTATAGTGTGCAAAACACCTGCACGTGCCTGGCCCAGCAGCTGTGCCTTTTCATTGTAGCCCCCAACTCTTAGTCTTAGTTGGGATTGGCTACTGTCAAAGGATCGGGGTCCTCCTGGGCCAAAGGGGAGGGAGGAGTCAGTTTTCCCCTGCTGTCCAGCCTTCACTGGGTACACAGGTCTTGGGGGCCCCAGTCTGACACAGTGTCCTGCCAGCTTATTCCTGGGCCCCTGTCTTGCTGGCAAGGAGACAGTGGTGATTGTAGGGCCTCCCTGGCTGGCCTTGCTGGCTTCCTTTGTTCAAAGCTCTGGCCACATTCTTGTCGACAGTGTTAGTGCCAGGGCCTGACTCCAGATGGCCTCTGCAGGTGGGGCTGGGCGCAGCCTCCAGGCCCTGCTTTCCAGGATCAACTGAAGGAGGACACATTGTGGATGCGGCCATGAGGCCCGCAGCTCCTCTCCGGGTCCATTTCTCCCACTCCTGGCAACATCCTAAGGAGATGTCAGGAGAGAGGGGCCAGCTTTGTTAGGGCCTCAAGTTGGCTGCATGAGGTCCAGAGCTGGCCAAGCCTGTGCCCACTCTACCAGTCACTGGCCATGTGCCGTTGGGAACTCTAGACCTTTTAGTCTCTGGTCCTTGGTTTTAAGTGGAGAGGGAATGGTCCTCCCCACCAGGTGGATATGGAACTGCTTCGTGCTCCACCTCTAGTCCAGCCAGCTCCCTGATTGTGTCCATGTGCCTGTGTGGCTGTCTGAACAAGCCCCTGTGTGAAGCTGGTCACCGTCTCCCTTCCTGGAACTTCCCAAGACCCCAGACCCTCTAAGACTACCCAGATCCAAGCCCTTCTCTGTGTCCAAGTTTGTTTTCCAGACTGGCCTGGCCTCTGCTGCCTCTGTCCTGGCCCTTTTCACTTAGTCACAGTTAGCCTTGCTTCCTCCCACGGAGGGTGAGCTGAGCTCCTCCAGGCAGGGCCGCTTCAGCTGGCCCGGCTCAGTGTGTGTCTGTTGCTTGAATGTGTGAGATGCTAAGGAACTGGAATAGAGAAAAAAGCAGGGGCTTTGGGGCTTAGTTTCAAATCCTAGCTCTGTTGCAACCAGTTCTTTGTGACCTCAGGCCAGTGAGTTAATTTCCCTGAGCCTTAGCACAGCAGTTGTGAGGATTAAGGGAAAAGAGAAAAGACTGGCAGCTTCCCACTAGAATTTAGAGGCAGCAGAAGGGTCTAGTTGTGGTGGGACCCCATTGGGGGAGGCAGCTGTGACAGGTTTCAAGCACTTGGTGGGGGTCAGAAGATTGCCTAACCATTTGGGCCCTTGTCCCAGAGTTGTGTGCTGTTTAGTCATTGACCTTTGGTTTCTCAGTTTCTAAAACAGTAAGTAGTACATGTAGGGTGGTGTAAGAGTTCAGGGGGAAAGGGCTCCTACCGTCCACCTCCCCATGTTGTGGGAAGATGCTCTCTCAACACCTCTCCTCCGCATACACATCTCCTGAATCTTTAGTACTGAAGGTCCCACCCTTGCCTGGGTGGCGCCACCATCAGCTCTTGTCTGGACTGTGGTAGCAGCCTTGTGTCTCCCTCTGGCCCTCTCCACTCCTTGTAGTAGTGGGTCTCAGGACAAGGGATTTTGTCTCACAGGGGACATTTGACAAGGTCTAGAGGCATTTTTGGTTGTTTCTACTCTGGGAAGGGGAGTACTATAGTCAGCTAGTGGGTAGAGGTCAGGGATGCTGCCGAACACCGTACAGTACTCAAGGCAGCCCCCACAGCAGAGATGGTCAGTATTTTGGGGGCTGAGAAACCCTGTAATCAGGCATCTGTACTTGGCTCCTGGAGTCTCAGACTAAATGCCAGAGTCTTTGCTTAGCCTTTGAGACTCGATCTCTCCCCTGTTCCCCTCTTTCATTGTCATCTTAGCTACAGTGCTGGGTTCACTGAACCCCTTCCCATCGGGCCTTTGCACCTGCTGTGGTTGCTGTCTGGCATAGTCCTGATCAGGCACCGGGAACCCTTGTAGCCTTCCATCCAGGGACACTTCTTTCCGCACTGCATTCTTATTCCCTATTCCTTTCCTTCTGCTATCCTATGCGTGACTGGGTGCCTCAGGCTCACCTCTGAAGCCCAGGGGTTGGTACTGGTCATCCGACCTGATTTTCTTGAGCACTATACATGCCAGCCCTTCTGCTAAGCCTGTTGACACCTTTTAAAAACCTAATGAGCTAGGGTAGGTACTGTTATCCCTGGTTTGTAGGTGGGGGGCCTGAGGCTCAGAGGGGTAAAGTGACTTGCTAGAGTCCCCTGGTTAGGAGGTGGCAGCATCAGGATTTGGGCTCTGAAGCCGACACTCTTAACTGCTTTACTTTCGCCCTTGTGAGGACAGGGAGAGAGGGGGCATGGCTAGCCCAGCGGACTGCAGTGAGCGCCAGCTCCCCTCCCTGCCACATGCTCACTGTCCCCCGGAAACATGTGCGACTCCCCCCCACAATGAGTGTTGATGTGTCAAAAGCACTTTATAGTTTCAAAGCACTTTCTCTCCCATCGCTTACTGGACTTAGTAATCTATTTTATTTTTTTAACTTGAATTTTATTTTATGTGGCTCAGAAATGAAAGCAGACAAAACCAAAAACCAAAACATAAGAACATGTTAAGTGAAAGAAGCCAGTCACAAAAGACCATGTACTGTATGATTCTGTTTCTATGAAATGTCCAGAATAGGCCCGTCTCTAGAGACAGACAGTAAATTAGTGGTTGTGTATTGCTGGGGACTCGAAGGAAGATGCAGAGTGGCTGCTAAGGGTCATGGGTGTTTTGAGATGATGAAATGTTCTAAAACTGATTGTGGTAATGGTTGCACAATCTTGTGAGTACACTAAAACCCACTGAATTGTATACTTCAAAGGCATAATTATATAGTATTTGAGTTATATCTCAACAAAGGTGTAGAAAAAAATGATTATACATAACATCATATCCAGTGAGATGTTCTCCCTTCCCTACCCACCAGGATGGGTCCAGTTATTACTTCCTGGTTCTCATGTTTCTTTTCAGTGTTTATGTGGATGCAACCAAACACCTTCCTTTTAACTGGCAAGTTAGTGTCGGATACATAGTGTTCTGTACTTTGCTTTTTCACTTCCTGTGTCTTTGAGATCTTTCCACTTCTGCACAGAGAGAGCTTCCTCATTCTTTCTCCATTGTGTTCCATTTTATGGATGGGCCATTCTTTATTTAACCAGTCCCCAGAATGATGGACATTTGGGTAGTTTCCAAGCTTCTGCTATTGCAAACAACCCACAGCCTGGTCCAGGCCTTGTACTGCACTGTGCAAGGGTGCCCAGAAAACTCAGAAGTGGGAGCTGGCTGGTGCCAGACAGCCTCCCTGCAGGGATTTGCAGGTTTACCCTTGGACTGCCTGGGGATAAGTGCCCACTGCCCCACAGTGGACAAGCATGTTGTCTTATGGTGGGGTGTTTGCCAGTCGTAGATGAAAAATGGTCTTTCAGGATCATTTTAATTTGTATTTTTCTTACAAGGAGGTAGAAAACAGCTTTTCATACAATTAAGCCATTTTTATTTTAATGGCTTCTTTTTATGTGGAGTATCTGTTCGACTTTGGTATCCTGTTTGCTATGAGTCTTTGATCATTTTCCTACCAATTTGTAGGAGCTATTTCTACTAGATTAGTGATGTGACATTAGCTCTTTGCCACTGAGAAGGGTTACAAGTATGTGTTTCTGAGGACTTCGTTTCTGGTGGTTTTGCCATGGAGAAGGGATTCCTATTTTGGAGGTGAGAAAACTTTTTTTTTTTTTTGATGACTTCCAGATTTTAAGTCAGAGATAAAACACCTTGCCTGCCCCAAAGTCAAAAGACAATTCTCCCTTCCTCTAACAATTCATTGTTTTATTTTTAAAATTTTTTTTAAAACGTTGAGTGAATACAAAAGAGTACATATGAAGTATGTGCATGGTGTCAGTCATCCTCGTGGGAAGAGGACCCTGGCACCCCACTTTGCCCTGTCCTCTGCTTGATAACCACTATTGACATTTAAAATGATTCCATTTTGATAAAGACTTTTACCACATGTTAAATCCCTAAGCTCTCTGTATTTGGAAGTTGAGAAAAATAAAACTGTGCTTTCGTTCTTCTCTTCCTTCCTCTTTCTTAAGAAAAATTTAAGATGAAATTCACATAACATTAACCATTTTAATTTAATTTAATTTTATATTTATTGAGGTGACACTGGTTAACAAAATTGTACAGCTGTCAGCCCTGGCCTGGCAGCTCAGTTGGTTAGAGCATCGTCTCACTATGCCAAGGTTGTGGGTTTGATCCCTGATCAGGGCATGTACCAGAATCAACCAATGAGCCTGACCAGGCAGTGGCGCAGTGGATAGAGCGTAGGACTGGGATGCAGAGGACCCAGGTTCAAGTTGCCAGCTTGAGCGTGGGCTCCTCAGGCTTGAGCAAAAGCTGACCAGCTTGGACCCAAGGTCGCTGGCTCCAGCAAGGGGTTACTTGGTCTGCTGAAGGCCCGCGGTCAAGGCACGTATGAGAAAGCAATCAATGAACAACTAAGGTGTCGCAACGAAAAACTGATGCTTGATGCTTCTCATCTCTCTCCATTCCTGTCTGCCTGTCCCTATCTATCCCCCTCCCTCTCTGACTCTCTGTCCCTGTTAAAAAAAAAAAAAATCAGCCAATGAATGCATAAGTAAGTGGAACAACAAATTGATGTTTCTTTCTCTCTCTCTCAAACCAATAAATAAATAATTTTTTTAAAAACCTCCAAAATTATACAGGGTTTCAGGTGTATAATTCTGTAACACATTATCTGTGTACTGCATATGTTCATCACCCCAAGTCAGGTCTCTATCACTGTTGATACCCCCATACCTTCTTCTTTCCCCCCAAATTAACCATTAAAGATTTTTTAAAATATTTTTTATTTTTATTTATTCATTTTAGAGAGGAGATACTGAGAGAGAGGGGGGGGGAGAGGGAGAAAGGGGGGAGGAGCTAGAAGCATCAACTCCCATATGTGCCTTGACCAGACCAGTGCAGGGTTTTGAACTGGCGACTTCAGTGTTCCCAGGTTGACGCTTTATCCACTGCGCCACCACAGGTCAGGCTAAAGATTTTTTTAGATTAATTTTTGAGAGAAAGAGAAACATCGATCTGTTGTTCCACTCGTTTATGCATTCATTGGTTGATTCCTGTATGTGCCCTGACCAGGGAACGAAACTGCAACCTTGGTGTGTCGGGATGATGTCCTAACCAGCCAAGGAACCATTCTTTTTTTTTTTAATACATACTTTTGGTCCACTTGGGATTTCTTCTGGTGTGTGGTGTGAGATGTGCTGACTTACCTCATGGCTTCCCAGTCATTGCCATGACATTTATTGCACAGCCCCATCCTTTCCCCTGATTTGGGGTGCCAACTTTATCCTCTCCTAAATTCCTCCCATGGTCGTGTCCTCTAGACTTTTTGTTTTGTCTGTTTGTGTGCTAAGACCACACTGTTTTAGTATAGCAGGTACAGTCACAGCTGGCCTGGGATGGAGACAGCCTCTTAGCCCTGCTCCCGGCCCTCCAGCTCAGCCCACCTCTTACTATAGCTAGGGAAATTGAGGCAAGGTGCAGTCTAGCTTTGAATCTTTATAATTTTTCTGAGATCAAGCTTAGCCCCACCCCATTCTCTCCTCTGTAGCCCACTACCCCACTGGCCTCACCTCACTCCAACTCAGTGGCGTCTACCCTCCCGGATAAGTTTCCCTTTACGTGGTCTGTGAGCCTTTTGTAGCCCTCCCGGTCCCCGCCTTGGATCTGGCTTTTCTGCTGCAGCGGCCTAGGATTCTCTGAACTGTCCCGCATCCCTCATCTCCTTCCCTTTGCATGGGCTGCAGTTATGCTCTCCCCTCCCACCCAAGCTGGGTCAGGTTCCCCTCTGTCCCCACAGCACCCTCCACTTCCGTCGGATACAGGGGTCAACCCTCTGCCGCCTCTTCCAAGGGGCACCAAGCCAGCTGCTCAGGTACAGACACGATTTGGTGCTGGCTTAGAGCTGCCTGTCCAGCTGAAACAGACAGACCCTGACCTCAGCTTCCCCCATCCCTGGCAGGTGCCAACATCGCTTCCGGTGAAGAAGTTGCCATCAAGCTCGAATGTGTGAAAACGAAGCACCCCCAGTTGCACATTGAGAGCAAGTTCTACAAGATGATGCAGGGAGGAGGTGAGGGCTGGGACGGCCGTGCTGGGGCGGGGGCCAGGGCGGGAGGAGAGGGGCAGGTACCAGATGGGGCTGGAGGCTGGTCTGGGTTCCGGAAGGACCTCTCCTGACAGCCCTGCTTCTTGGCCCATAGTGGGAATTCCATCCATCAAGTGGTGTGGGGCCGAGGGTGACTACAACGTGATGGTCATGGAGCTGCTGGGGCCCAGCCTTGAGGACCTCTTCAACTTCTGCTCCCGCAAGTTCAGCCTCAAGACGGTGCTGCTCCTGGCAGACCAGATGGTGTGTCCCCCACCAACCCGCCCTGGCCAAGGAACTGTGCTCCTTGCCAAGCTCGTTGTTTCCCTTCCCACCTCTGCCTCCCCATCATGCCAGTAGTCATAGGGTGCCAGCCCTGCATCCTGCCTCTGGAGGATGTTGGAGCTGGAGGCAGTAAAGGGGACATGGGACAGGCCTGGTTCCTGGACCTGGGGACCTTAACCATTGGCTGTAAAATTAGGGGGACGGGTTGTATAGTGCAGATCCCCAGGCCCAACTGCAGACCTCTTGTGTTAGGTTCCAGTGGAAGGGCCTGGGACTCTGCCCTCAGATAAGGGTCTCCCTTTTCTGGGTTGTTGTAGGGTCAAGTGGGACACCACTCAGTGCCTAGACCAGAGCAGGTGCCCGCCCTCTGACCAGCAGTCCTTAGTTCCTAAAGCCCTTTATAAACTCAAGGGTGGAAAACTTTTTTTTATTCATTTTTTAGAGAGAGAGAGAGAGAGAAAGGGGGGAGGAGCTAGAAGCATCAACTCCCATATGTGCCTTGACCAGACCAGTGCAGGGTTTTGAACTGGCGACCTCAGTGTTCCCAGGTCGACGCTTTATCCACTGCGCCACCACAGGTCAGGCAAGGGTGGAAAACTTTTTAAAAATATAAAAGCAGGCCCTGGCTGGTGGCTTAATGGATACAGCGTCAACCCAGTGTATGGATGTTCTGGGTTCAATTTCCGGTAAGGGCACACAGGAGAAATGACTATCTGCTTCTCTCCCCCTCTCTCTTGTTCTTCTCTCCCTCTTTTCCTCCCATAGCCAGTGACTCACAAGTGTGGCCCAGGTGCTGAGGATAGCTCCATTGGTTCACATCAGCCTCAGGCACTAAAAATAGCTCAGTACTCAAGCGTCAGCCCAAGATGGGGTTTCTGGTTGGATCCTGCTTAGGGCGCATATGAGAGTCTGCCTCACTGTCTTCTCTCCTCTCACCTAAAATAAAATAAAATAAATAAAAACATAAATTTTTGGACCTAGAATGGTGTGTGGAGATCTTGTTACACAGGGCTCTGGGTCTGTGGCTGGTCTGCAGAGAATCTATCAATATCCTGTGATTTTAGTTTAATGTGTGTGTGCAGAGGGGGTAGCCAGATTCTCTCAGGATATGACACCCATAGAAAGTTTAGGAAATAGCCAAATAAAGTCTTTGATTTCCGTAAGTCTGAGGCCCAGACAGGGCACTGACCTGCCAGAGGACATATTGTGTGCATACAGTATGTTAATTTAGGCTCATTTTACAAATTGTTTAAAGAAGGGCCTGTGTGTCTGCCTGACATCGGTGTACTTTGGAAGCCAGGGCACAGATCCTGTCTTTTGTGCTTCATCTCTATTATCCTTGACAAGTTTAGGCTCCCTCGCCTCCCCTTCCTTTTAATCTAATTGTCAGGACAACCTTTGAAATGCCTCTCTGACTCCGGCTCCCCAAGTCTTTTGTGGTTGTAGAGCCGGCAGGAGAGGCCTTTCCAGGCTTCATTTCTACATCTTGCCATTAGCTTTCCTACTACTGTGCCTAGACCAGAGCTGGTGCCCGCCCTCTGACCAGCAGTCCTTAGTTCCTAAAGCCCTTTATAAACTCAAGGGTGGAAAACTTTTTTTTATTTATTCATTTTTTAGAGAGAGAGAGAGAGAGAGAGAGAGAGAGAGAGAGAGAGAGAGAGAGAAAGGGGGGAGGAGCTAGAAGCATCAACTCCCATATGTGCCTACTACTACTCTGCTCTCTGTTCCTGGCTTGCAGCAGCCTTGGTGAACTCTTCCTTCAGAGTTCCTCTCAAATGACACTTCCTTCAGGAAGCCCTCCCTGACCTGCCCCTTGAAATCATCTTACATAGTGGTGGACATCTTTCTCCTTGGCCCTCAACCCCCAGTTCCAGGCCTGGCACACAGCACTTGGTGAATGCCCCTCATGGAATACTTGCTGAGTGACTTACTGTCCCCTCTCCTCCTCCAGATCAGCCGCATTGAGTACATCCACTCCAAGAACTTCATACACCGGGATGTCAAGCCCGACAACTTCCTCATGGGGCTGGGGAAGAAGGGCAACCTGGTGTACATCATCGATTTCGGCCTGGCCAAGAAGTACCGGGACGCCCGAACACACCAGCACATCCCCTACCGGGAAAACAAGAATTTGACTGGCACTGCTCGCTATGCCTCCATCAATACCCACCTGGGCATCGGTGAGTGAGTGAGGTCCAGGGGCAAAGTATACTCATGGGCTTGCTGACCAGGATCCTGGCTTTCTGCAGCCTGGATAGTTTCCTTGGCTTGCCACATAGTCAGGTCTTCCCCTTTCAAAGGAGAACTGTGGTATGCTGAGCATGTTCACATGCCTGACTTCGCCCCCAGTAGCCTTGTAGAGTGGACGAGGAAGTTCCCCCCTCCCGTTTTTTTAAGCAAGAGAGAGAGAGAGGGACAGATAGGAATGGAGAGAGATGAGAAGCATCAACTCATAGTTGTGTCACCTTATTTGTTCATTGATTGCTTTCTCATACCTGCCTTGACCAGGGGGCTCTAGCTGAGCCAGTGAACCCTGCTCAAGCCAGCGACTATGGGGCATGTCCATAGTCCCATGCTCAAGCCGGCAACTCTGTGCTTAAGTTGGATGAGCTTGTACTCAAGGTGGCAACCTCAAGGTTTTGAACCTGGGTCCTCAGTGTCCCAAGCCAATGCTTTGTCCACTACACCACCAACTGACCAGGTGGAAGTTTCCCCATTTTTATAGGATGAAAAATGCAGGCTCAGGCCCTAGCTGGTTAGATCAGTTGGTTGGAGCTTTGTCCCGAAATGGCAAGGTTGTAGATTTGATCTCTGCACATAGAGAAAGCAAACACTGAATACACAACTAAGTGAAACAATAAATTAATGCTTCTTTATTTTCTTTTCTGTCTAAAGTAAGTCAAATTCTCTTCTTAAAAAAAGGAAAGAAATGCAGGCTCACAGGAGTAGTACAAGTTGCTTAAGGTCGTGTGGCTTAGCAAGTGTCAAGGCCGATTTGACCCCAGCCTTGCCTGATGCTACAGCTTGTGCCTATCCACAGGTGGGCCAAACAAGGAGGCCCTGGGATGCCGACGACATAGCTGTGGAATGAGTGCATACCTGCACTGGAAAAATTAGGCCCAGATTAGGCTGAGAAAGCTCAGCCTCAGGTTACTTCTCCCTAGAAGAAGTGGTACAGGTCTGTTTGTAACAGGTTGCAGCAAGCCAGCGTGTGTCTGGATGGATTTGGAGGGATGCTGGGTACACAGGACAAGCTGTTCCCTCTCAGTCAAGGAGCATATCCTGGAGGAGGGGGTCCTGGTCCCCACTGGCCAGGAGCCGGAATGGACCCTGCCCTCACCTTGTCCCTCTGTGCAGAGCAAAGCCGTCGCGATGACCTGGAGAGTCTGGGCTACGTGCTCATGTACTTCAACCTGGGCTCCCTGCCCTGGCAGGGCCTCAAAGCGGCCACCAAACGCCAGAAGTACGAGCGAATCAGTGAGAAGAAGATGTCGACACCCATTGAGGTCCTCTGCAAAGGCTATCCCTGTGAGTAGCCCAACAGGGGAGTGATGAGCTTGGGGACCCCTGAGGCCCTTTCTAAGGAGAAGATGAAGCTGCACAGAGTCCCTTTTGGGCTACCATTGCCCCTGACACCAGAATGTTACAGCTCTCTGTCACTACTCGGGCACAGTGGTGAGCTGGCTGTGGAATCCTCAGCATCCCTGACCCATGCTCCTGCCTCATCTCTCACTGGTGGAGGGTTAGGAAGAGGTAGGGCTTCCCCTGCATCTCCTTTACCCTCTCACAGAATACTTCACATCGGACACTTTTGGTCGTCATATTTGTGGCGTTTTTTCCTCCCACCAAACAATTTTCTGCAACAGCAGCTGGGTGCCCTACCATTTAACTCAATTTTGACACTGTCTACCTGGAGATAGTGTCACATCCTACAGGTTAAGGGCTCAGTCCCACAAGACTGTTCCCACTGTACTTTAGATGACAACTGCAAGTCCACCTGGGCTTGTGACCAATTAGCTATAACCCTGAGCTTCCTTTGACTTCCTTGAGTTTGAGTAATTTGCTGAATTGGCTCACAAAACTCAAGGAAGCACATTTACCAGCCTATTAAAGGGTGCGATAAAGGATGCAGATGGATAGCCCGATGAAGAGATGCCTAGGGCGAGATCTGGGAGGGTCCTGAGTGCGGGAGTCTCTGTCCTCGTGGAGTTGGGGTATGTCCCCGTCCCGATATAAGATATATTCACCTACCTGGAAGGTCTCCGAACCCAATGGAGGTTTCATCATGCAAGCATGTCAGTATTAACCCAATTCCTAGTTTCTTTTCCTTCTCTAGAAAAGTTGGGGTGATGGGCAGGGCTGAAAAGTCTAAGCTTCTAATTATGGTTTGTCTTTCTGTTGACCAGCCCCCCCATTAAGAGCCCACCCAGAGGCACCTCGTTGGAATAAGAGATGCTCCTAGTGCTCTTACCACTTAGGATTTTTAAAGTTTTAGGAGATTTGTGTCAGGAAAGGTGTCAAAGACCAATTAGAACAAGGGATGTTCTTATCATGTCACTTAAAAAATTGCAAAGCTTTGAGGAGTTCCAGAAACCAGGTGTAGGAACCAATATATTTGTTTTCTGTTACCGTTTTTTTAAAGAGAGAGAGAGAGAAACAGTGATTTGTTCCGTTTATTTATGCATTCCTTAGTTGTTCCATGTATGTGCCCTGACCAGGGATCAGGACTATACTCTAACCATCTGAGCTACCCAGCTGGTTTCTGTTATCTTACAAAGCCCTCTCTTGCCCCTAATTTTCAGAGGAGTCAATGGAAGTCCTCCTCCTGTGGCTTAGGTCATGCTGAGAGTTCCCATTGGGCTCTTGACTGTCTTGAGTTTATGACAGCTCTTGATCTGCCATCTCCATGACCCCCAGAGTGCTTGACAAGAGCAGGTGAAGAGCTGTGAACTAGATAGGGTCCTGCAGTGCCAGCTTACCAAAAGGGGACGCTCGCTCATTGCTCACAGGCCCCAGCTGCCGGCTGCTGGGGACCCTGGGAGCATGGGCCTCACAGTGGCCTCTTCTGTTCCTGTAACCCCCACCAGCTGAGTTCTCAACATACCTCAACTTCTGCCGCTCCCTGCGGTTCGATGACAAGCCCGACTACTCCTACCTGCGCCAGCTCTTCCGCAACCTCTTCCACCGGCAAGGCTTCTCTTACGACTACGTCTTCGACTGGAACATGCTCAAATTCGTGAGTCAACTGGAGGCCAAGGCGGGCTTGGGGGACTGGACTGGGAAGGCTCTGACTCCTAAGGCCAAAGTGACTCTGTGGTGGGTGGGGCTCCCAAAAAACAGGAGCAGTGAACTGGACCATATAAGTGACTTCACTGGGGTCCCAGAACCCCCTCACTTCCCCCACTCCTGTCTCATCAATGCTGACAGCATGTACAGTTATGGTCACCAGGGCCCAGGCAGGGCACTGCCTCCCATCAGACCCAGGAGGATCTGGCTGGGCCTTCGGTCCCTCCTAGGCACCCGTGGCCAGGCATGGATGGCACTGGTGGGCCCCCCTACTGTCATGATCATTGCCTGTACCATCCTGCTCTTGCTGTTCTGCACATCCCAGGCAGCTGCCTTTGCTGTGGCTCCCCTGGCCAGCCTGGACTCATTCAATGTGGTTTCTTTTATCCTGGTCACGGGACCTTGGGCTTTGCTAGGCGGCTGTTCTATCTCCCTCTTAAGAGTTATGGGGGTGGGGTGAGGAGAAGCGGCCGTCATCTGTGCCTGGAGCTCTGGAATCTGAAATTGTATGACTTGTCTCACATCTCTTCTGGAAAAGGGGGCTTCCTCGAGCCAGGCTCAGCCCTGTGACAGCGAAGCTGTTGCACTGCCGTGCCCCCACCCCTATCCTTGTGCGGGGCCCGCGTGCTCACCCACATACTGGTAAGGACCCTCTGAGGCCTGGCCTTTCCAAGATTTACCACTTGGCTGGGTGAGCACAAGAGGCTGAGTCTCTGCTGTGCTTTCTCTGTCCCTTCCAGGTGCCCCACACCCCTGGGCACCCAGGGCCCTCCAGATAGGCCGGTGGAGGAGGTGGAGGAGCTGCCCCCCCAAAACTACTGGCCTATGGTCTGGACTCCAGAGCCCCAATTCTGACACCACGTGTGCCTGAGACCACCAGGGCCAGGCCTGAGGAGTGTCTCTTGGCGTGGTAGGGGTCAAGAGAGAGGGCATGGTAGAGAAGACCCTGCCAAGAGGTTCTTGGGGATGAGTCATCTGCCTGATGGACAGAGCCTGAAGGAGGGGTGACGTTCACTGCCCCAGAGGAGCCTGTGGGTGGGCACCTGGAGCAGCCTCAGCCAGAGCCCAGCAGCAGCCTCTGTATTGAACCTGAACTCATTAAATGTCCCGCCTGTACCGCGCTTCCTTCTCGTGTGCCTCTCCTTTCATCAGGGGTGCCCTTGGTGCGCTCTGGCAGATGCTCAGGACTGGAGCCTTGTTATGGATGCCAGGAGCAGCATGTGGTCTTGTGCCCCTCTTCTCTGGTCCTCATTGGCCTGGTACTGTTTCCTAAGGAGTCGACAGAGGTTGGACTGAGAATGGGGGTTCTATAGGCCAAGTGGCCCCAGGGAGGGTTTGCAGGTGAGTGGTGGGTGGGGTACCTCTTACCTTCCGACTGGGGGTGTGGCCAAGCACCCGGGCTAGCTGTCCTTGCCACGGGGAATCGGAACTCGGGCACAGGGCACGCGCTCATCATGGAGAAAGTCATCCCAGAGTGTGGGTCTGGGGTGGGCCTGGCCCTTCCCTCAGTGCAGCTCCAAAAGGGAGTTGTATAGTCTGGGCCTCTGTCATTCAATATAGAAGCCACTGGCTACATGTGGCTAAATTTTAATTAAAATTAATCAGAGCTGAAAGTGTTATTCATCAGTCACATTTGCCACATTTCAAGTTTTCATGAGCTACAAGTGGCTGGCTTATGGCTTCCGTACCTGGCAAGGCAGACGTGAACGTGTCCATCATCACAGAAAGTTCTGTGGAACAGTGCTACTCTAGATGACTCCTCCCAGAGCCTCTCATGGGGCCATCCAGCCAACGGGATTTCGTCTCAAGCCAGACCATGAGCACCCTCCCCACTGGCACTCAGACCCTTTCTTGGGGTTCCCTTTGAAACAGGCTCTGAAGTCAAGCTGAGCAGGGATGCTAACAGCTTTATCCTGTACTGATCTCCGACTTAGAATTGGATAAGTGGCAGCGTTTAAACCCATGACCACTGTGGTGAACTTGACTCCCTGGCAGAAGCATCTGCAGACATGTGATGGGGACCTAACATTCCTTTCACCCAGAAGCCAGGACCTTCCCGCACCACCAGCCCTGCAGGAAGCCTTATCAGTACCTATCAGAGTGGACACCGTGCTGAGCATCATGGTCCAGCTTGTTCTTCAGGAAGGATCGCCCTTGACTGCGAGCTTCCCTCCTTGGAACAGCCACCCCATAGCAGTCGGTATCAGGTCCCTGGAACTCTGGATGCCCAGAGCTTGGGATCTGCTTTCAGCCACTGTTCTGACGTCCTACCAGTCGGCCAGAAAGAAACTTGACACAGCCAAGGACTGGGGTCCATACAGCACTGGTGGTGACTTTGATGTTTACCTTGTATTTTCTTGTGGGCAAATAAAATCCAAGAGACCTCCCTGGTGTGCGATCCTTGAGGCGTCACTTGGGTTGGATGGAAACATGGAACATAGCTCTCTTTCTGCTGTGGGGCTGGCATTGGCCGGAGCCCGCTGGGGTCCCAGAGGTCAGGGGCTGTGCGGCTTTGAGTGAATCACTTAGTGTCCCAACCCAGGGAATGAGTCCTTACCCGCCAACAGGAGGGTGCATGAGTGGGTGCTACTGCTCTTTCTGCTCAGGTTGTGTGGTGGTTCTGGCTGAGCCGCTCTTTGCTGTTTGTTATAGGCTGAGCCACTCTTTGCCAGCCTGTAACAAATGGAGTGAGGGGGAGCATGGGGCAGGGGCCTTGGAGGGCAGGAAGTGGAGCCCTGTCGGTTCCAGATGCGCCTGCCTGGACAGGCTTGTGGGAGGGAGGACTGGAGGTGTTCATTTCTAGAATGTTTTGTTAAGTCCTCTGGAGGGGGTGCAGGAAGCAGAGTAGGACTGGGTGGTAGAGGCCCGAGTTCACATACTAGCTCTGTCCTGTGCTTTGCGGTCCTAGGTATGTCATGAGGCCTCTGTGCCTCAGTTCCTCGCAAATATTCAGGAGTCATTATGATCCCCAGCTGCTTCCTCCCAGTATGGCTTTAAGGCAGGGGCCACCCCATTTCCTAAAGACAGTGAGGCCTTCTCAGCCAGTCCCCTGGGACACACGGGGTTGCAGGAGCCCACACCCCCATGGCTTATGAGCAGCATCCAACTCAGCCCACAGCTCTCTCCTCCACAGATGCGGCCCCTCTCACGCCAGCCCCCTGCCCTTCCCTGTGGACGACCCCAGGACCAACTAGGTAACGCGGCCCGGCGCCGCTCCCACATTGTGCTCCTCTCTCTGGGCCTCTTCCCTTTCCTCCTGCACTGGGATGGCCATGGCAGGGCCCCTGGGGGCTTATGGACCCCTTCTGTCCCAGCCTGTTTGCTGGGTGTTTTTTCTCCGTGGGGCTTCTAGCCCGTTCCTCTTCCAGCTCCCCTGAGCTCCCATCCTGAGGCAGGCAGCATCTGTGTGGTGGTGGCCCCCACAATACTTTTCCAGGTCCAGGGGCAGGGGCGGACGGCCCTTTGAAAAGATCCCCCTAGGTGGGAGGCCTGGCTCAAGTCCCAGTCTGTCCTTGGCTAGCATTGGTACTCTCTCTTGGCCTCTGAACATCTGCCCTGCTCTGCTGGGAAATCTTGGGGAGCCTAGGCTCTCTGTGCGCAGAGGGGGCCAGGTTGGGAGTGCTTGGTCATTCTGAGGGCATTAACTTTCCCATCTCTGACTGGCCCCCTGAGACCAGGGCAGAGTGATCTCCTTCCGCCTTTCACATCCAGCTTCCTCCTTCTGGGCAGTTGTGGTTCTGTTTCTCTGTGCTGTGTGGTCGGTCATAGGTCATTTCCAGACCTCTCAGGCTTCCTGCTGTGTGGGGAGGAGGTTGTACCAGAGGGTTTCTGTGATGCTCTCCCCTGAGATGCCCACCCGGCCTCCCTCCCCCTGTTCTACCCCGCAAGGATGCCGACCCCAGAGCATCCTGACTTTGCAGGGCTGACCAGGTCTCATCTTGCGTCCCCACAGGGTGCAGCCCGGAATCCCGAGGACGTGGACCGGGAGCGGCGAGAGCACGAACGCGAGGAGAGAATGGGGCAGCTCCGGGGGTCTGCAACCCGGGCGCTGCCCCCTGGCCCACCCACTGGGGCTACTGCCAACCGGCTCCGCAGTGCTGCAGAGCCTGTGGCTTCTACCCCAGCCTCCCGCATCCAGCAAGCTGGTGAGCCAGAGACCGTGGGCAGTGGGCTGAGCCCGGGGTGGGGGTCAGGGCAGCCACTGCCCTGGACACTCAGGGTGGCTTCCCCCGTCCCACCCTCCAGGCAATACGTCTCCCAGAGCGATCTCACGGGTCGACAGAGAGAGGAAGGTGAGCATGAGGCTACACAGGGGTGCTCCCGCCAATGTTTCGTCCTCCGACCTCACCGGGCGGCAAGAGGTTTCCCGGATTTCAGCCTCACAGGTGAGCTGCCTTCACTCCAGCCCATCTGTGCCTCACAGCGGGGCCAGAGACCCACCCACACACAAACACACACACCCAGGCATGGAGTCAGGCCTCATGATTCTGTTCTTCCTTGTCTGCTGATTCTAATAACCCTGGAGCAAGCCCCTTTTGTTGCAGGGACTTGGCCTCATTTAATTCTCTAGGATCTGTTTAGCCCCATTTGGCAAAGTCAAAAGTAACTGCCCCAGCAAGTGGTAGAGCTGGGATCCTGCTCTCGCTGCTAGGGCCCCAGCCTGGGTGGGCAGCATGGCGCTCACGGGAGGGGCTCACAGTCCCTGCTGTCAGGAAGCCCCCACAATTCCTGGTTAGCGCAGGATAGAAGGCTGGGCAGATCCTGTCCAGGGCCCCACTCAGACCACGTTTAGACTAGGAAAATTGGGAAGGAGGAATTCTGGTTGACCAAGGAGGGTGTCCTGGCAGGGGTGGACAGGAGATCCACTCTGGTCCTCCTACTTACAGTGGAGAAGCCTCTACAGGACTGGATAGGAGCTGGGCATCAGTGGCCAGACTCATGTTGTGCGTGAGCTGGAGTAGCTGCTTTACCTCTCTGGGCAGTGTTCTCTACAAAGCAGCAACATCCTAGGGTCACTGAGATCACACACCCCTTCCCTGGTGCTAGGGCCTTGGTGGGGCGGGATGGATCTCCATGGTGGGGAGAGACTTGCCACACTGCCAGTGCCAGCAGCTTATTCCCCTGTCTCTCTCTGCCTTCCCTCCGAAAGACGAGCGTGCCATTTGAGCATCTCGGGAAGTGAGGAGGAGCCACCATCGGACCAGTATTTGCTTAGGTGAGTTGACATCTGATGTAGACACAGCCCCACCAGGTCTAGAAACACCTATGGCCCTAAGAGGGGAGCAGTATGTGTTGCGGAAAGGTAGGAGGAGTTGCAGGTGGTACAAGGGAACCCAGAACCAAGGGCCTTCAGGGCAGTTTAAAACCTCAGCGGCTCTTGAGGTGGTGAACACACAATATACAGATGATATATTATAGAACTGTACACCTAAGACCTATATAATTTTATTAACCAATGTCATGCCAATAAATTCAATTAAAAGTAAATAAAACCTCAGGGGAAAAAAAACCCAAAAACCTCAGGGTTTATCTGTCTCAGGGCTGGGCCATCCTCTGAGCAGACCTGGCCCACATCCATTAATTTCTGCTAGAAACCCCTTCCTCTGTCTTTGGGCCAGTCCTCCTAACATATTCTGGAAAGTTGGTTCCTAGCAGGGACTGAACCTGAGGGCCCTCACCCTGACCTCCTTGGGGCATTAGCTTTATCTCAGCCTCTGGGCTGTTAAACCTTAATTCATTAAAGCACTTAGAACAGGGCCATGCACTTAGTAGTTTATCTGCCATCTAAGAAGGCCCTTGGCCTGCACAAGCTCAGGAGAGGCCCTCTGGCCAATGTGGGCCTGATAGGACTTCCATGGCTGCACAAAGCCTTGAGGTGATATATAGCAACTTTCCCTTCTGGGTCCTACTCGGGGAAGGGGACATGGCAGGGAGTTTTCTGAGGGTATGTGAGAGAGGTCAGAGCTCATCTCTCCCTTGTATATATGATACCTGCAGAAATTCATTGCACAGAGAGCCAGGACCTAAAGCCAGGAACCACCCTGTTCGTGGCAGATGTGTGGCTGGGTGGCTGCTCACCAAGGGGACTAAGGAGAGAGAGAGAGAGAGAAACTGTGTCCTTCCTGTGAAAATTGAGCACCTACTATGTGCCGTAGAGGACCAAACACAAAGTCCTGGGACAAGAAGACAGGATCTAAAGGGGGTCTGGCAGATGGGTGACCAGAGGCAAACGTGCCTCTAATCTGTCTTCTTTTTCTTGTTTTTAGTGTCTTCACTGTATTTTCTTTTTAAAAACAACTAAAAGATGGGGAAAAAAACCACTCAAAAGAACAAAAAAGAAAAAAACCCAGCACAAAAGCGATGATGGATTTTGTTTCTTTTAATTTTTTTTGTGTGTGCCGATGGCAAGAAGATGAGATGCCCTCAGTACCAAGGATTCTGTCCCTTTGCAGTTCCCGCTGCCTACAGCTTTCAGGCTGCCAAAGGCTTCCTGGACCCTGAGACACGTGCCAGACATAGAGGGCCTGCCCAGCTGACTCTGACACCGCTCAGGCAGGAGCAGCTGGGCCTTGAGGGTCTGCCCGTGCCATCAGGTGTTGGCCCGAGGAGCTTGGGAACTGGTCTGGTGGTTTGTTCGGTTGGAGGCAGGCCCCACCAGGTGTTCTTGAGCCTCCGAACCACAAGAGACGCACACAGCCCCCTCCACTCTGAGGTGACAGTGGTCGACTTTCTGTGTGGGCTTTTTCCAGTGTTCCCCTTAGCATTTGAGTCTTTCTTTGCCTTTTCCACAGGGACTTTAAGGAGTGGGTGGCAAGGTGGTCGGCCAAGATTCTGTGTGTGTGTGCGTGTGTGTGTGTACATGTGTGTGTGTTCATGTGTGTGTGTACATATGTGACCTGTATCTCCCAAGACAGCAGGGCCCCGCCCCACCTGCCAGGCCAAGTTTTGGTTCTCATCCCCCTAACAAGGACATGGGGTGGGTAGTGACCTCCATGTCCCTCAAGAAGAACAGAGAGTATTCTTGCCACCACCAGCCCCTCGGACTGTCATCACCTTTTGTGGCAGCCCTGTCCCCATTTCCTGGAGACTCCTTCCAGAAAGCGTCTGGCACCCAGGTAATTAATGAATTTCCTGGTCCTGACACTCCCCTCCGGCCGCCCCCTCCTGCATCCTGCCTCTCTAAGGAGAAGCCCGGGTCAGGGCTGGGCACCTGATTTATCCATCCCTCCTAGTTAACACCTGTTTTTATTTTTGTTTTCTCCGTGTGTGTATTTCCTAATTTATTTACCTCTGTTTCCCTTTTTTTTTCTTTTTTCTTTTTTTTTTTAATTAAAGAGCAAAGCTTTTTATAACTTTGTAATTTAAAAAACAAAAAAAAATACTGAAAAACTTTGGGGGGAATTTTGTACTTTTTTCCTGTGTAAATATTGGACTTTTTTGAGCTTTATTGTGGTTGTTAATTTGAAGTAATAAAGTAGAAAAGGATAGAGTGACATGGGCAGCCCCTGATCCACCTCTTTGCTCCAGGGGTTTCTCCCTAGCAGAACTCTGAGAGAGTATGGCTGGCGGCTGAACCAGGGCTTCAGAAACTACTTGCAGACCACCTGGGAAAAGGTGTCTGACACCTGAGGGCTGGGCTGGAGCCTGAGGGTCTGCATCCCAACAAGCCCCAGGGGATGCCCAAGGCCCAGGACCACAGGGAATAGGAAGATTCAGAAAAGGGGTCTTCACAACATTATCTTACCTACACAAAAGTTTTGAGTTAGGTCTACTTATCTCTCTGCCTTCAGATGGGAAACAGCCAGAGGGAAATAATTTGCCCAGGGTCACACAGCTCTGGTGGCAGAACCAGGATTGAACCCCACTCCTGACCAAGGAGCCCTGTAAGCAATGGCATTTGAGTCAGGTTTTAATGGCCACTATGCCACAGGGGCCCTTGGGTAGTTCCTTCATCTAAGCCTTGATAAAGGCGCAGTCCTCGGCCTGGCTGCCTTTGTCTCACCAACTTATAAAATAATTTGTCAGTCTGCGTTTCTCCAACATGGTTTATTTTCCCACTTCTCATTGACCCAAGACCTTAGAGCCACTGTTGCCGTAGTCTCCACCCTCAGATAAGAGCAAAGATATCTGACTTCATGGGTTAGCCTGGGGAGGCACTGGAGGTTCTTGAGATGTTATCTTGAGGCATTTTGAAGCCCTGGACATAGCTCAAAACCCCCATAGTTAAAGTCAATTCCAGTGGTGGCATTTGGAAACCCTGTGACCCCACAACCTGGTTCAGGTAAGGGCAGATCCTTATTCACAGCCATCAGGGATGGGGCCATGTTACTTCAAGCCAGGAAATGCCATAGGGCCCTGACTTGAAGGTGGTGAATCCCAGGAAGAGCTCCCTGGGGTGGGGAGACAATAGAGTGATTCTAAACTCCTGATCCTCCCATGAGGACCTCTGGTTAGACATCTGACATCAAACACTTAAGTATGTCCTGACCGGTGGCAGCACAGTGGAATGAGTGTCAGCCCAGGATGCCAAGGGCCCTGGTTCGAAACCCCAAGGTTTGGCTAGACTAGAGCTTGGACTTGTTCATCACCTTGAGTGCAGGGTCACTGGTCAAGGCATATATGAGAAGCAGTCAATAAACAGCTCAAGTGAAGCAACTACAAGTTGATGCTTCTCATCTCCTTCATCCCCTCTGAAAAAAAAAAAAAACACCTAAGTGTGAAATTATCAACTATTGGCCCTGAGAGGAAACTATAAGGAGCTAATAATTTTTTTTAATTTCTTGTGAAAACCTTAGTTCCTAATAAAACTAATGTGCTTATTTGCTATATCCAATAATATACGTTTCAAAGTTTTACTATTTTAATTTTATTTTACAATTTTACTATTACTACTAAAAGTAAACCTGTGGAGCCTTGGCCAGAGAGCTCGGTTGGTTAGGCAGTAGTTTTCAACTTTTTTACACTTGGGGACTGATGAAAATAGAATTATTTCAGGGACCCGTTAAGACAGAAATCACGCTGAGCATAAGCGAATTTGACTAAGATCATTGAGTCTATAATCTTCATACAACATCAGGGTGGTTAACTCTTGTGAACTGGCATGAAATTTCAGTGGCCCACCACTGGTCTGTGAACCAGTAGTTGAAAAACACTGGGTTGAGTGTCATCAGGATGCACCAAAGTTGAGGGTTCGATCCCTGGCCAGGGCACATATGAAAATCCATGTTTCTCTCCCTTCCTCTCTCTAAAATCAATCAATAAATAAAACTTTTAAAAATGTAAACCTAGGGAATAAGAAATTGTTAAGATATTTTTGTTTTTGTGTCCTTAGAATATATCTTACTAAGGATGTCCTGTCAGAATACAGTGCCCAGAAGTAACTTGAAATCATTCTTTTCTCTCTGTGGTCTTCATTAATTTTAAAGATTTTATTTATTAATTTTAGAGAGAGGGAGAGAAAATCAACTCGTAGTTTCCTCATTTTAGTTGTTCATTGATTGCTTCTCATATGTGCCTTGACCAGGCAAGCATAGGGTTTCGAACCAGCAACCTCAATGCTCCAGGTCAGTGCTCTATCCACTGCGCCACCATGGGTCAAGCTGGTCTTTCTTGATTTTATATTTATTTTATTTTATTCATTTTTAGAGAGGAGACAGAGTGAGAGAGGGAGAGAGAAAGAGAGAAAGGGGGGAGGAGCTGGAAGCGTCAACTCCCATATGTACCTTGACCAGACCAGTGCAGGGTTTTGAACTGGCTACCTCAGTGTTCCCAGGTCGATGCTTTATCCACTGCGCCACCACAGGTCAGGCTCTTTATTTTTTTTATTTTTTAAAAAATATTTTTTTATTCATTTTTTTTTTCAGAGAAGAGGGAGAAGGGGGAGGAGCAGGAAGCATCAACTCCCATATGTGCCTTGACTAGGCAAGCCCAGGGTTTCAAACCGGCATCCTCAGTGTTTCAGGTCAACACTCTATCCCACTGCGCCACGACAGGTCAGGCAGGTCAGGCTCTTTATTGATTTTAATAACAAGTTCATGTTTGCCCTTTTTGCTTTATTTTTGGGAAATTACATGTGTGAAAATGAGCCTATAAAAAATGTTAGAATCACTGCCCACTCTGTTCCCACCTACCATCATCTCTGGTCCTGGTTTATCCTTCCTGTGTTTCTTATTCACGGAACCGATGTATATGGGAGGGGTGGTGGCTGGCAGCCTCTGAAGAAGTGACATTCAAACAGGCCAGAATAGTGACCAGGATGTGTCAACCGTGCAATCAATTTATTTTTAATAAGTACCCCAAACAATTGCCAGGAAATTTTGCCCAAACTGGAAGTGTAAAAATGCCACTTGGTGAGTCATTTTCATTCATGCAACAAACACTGGCTGGACTTGTGTGTGTCCCAGGGGTTCCAAGAGTGCCGAGTTCTGGGGTGAGGTGGAGCGGAGTTCAGGGGTAAGAAGTAGGGAGCACAGGCTTGGAGACCAGAGGCCCAGCTGGGTCCCTCTGTGACCTGGGCACTGTTTCTACAATGGGATTGATAATATCTGCTTCAGAGGGTTGTATTCTAAGTTCATTAAGAGGTCACTGTGAAAGAAAAAAATGAAGTTCGCTGTGCCTGGCCCCATTCCCAACCCTCTGCTCATAAAAATCCTGAGGTGTGTGTTACGATGCCCATTTTATAGATGAGGACACTGAGGCACAGAGAAGACTGCCTGGCTCCATAGCCCATAGAGTGCTCGGTGGTAACTACATATTTTGTTAAAAAATTGTTTTTTAATTACAATTGACATTCAGTATTATATTAGCTTCAGGTGTACAACATAGTGATTAGACATTTATATACCTTAAGAAGTGATTCCTCTGATAAGTCTAGTACCCATCTGACACCATATGTGGTTATTACAATATTAGTGACTATATTCCCTATGTTGTACTTTACATCCCTGTGTTTGTAACTGCCAATTTGTACTTCTTTTTTCTTTTTTTAATTGATTGATTTTAGAGAGACAGAGGGAGATAGAGAAGGAGGGAAGCATTACTTTGTTGTTCCACTTAGTTGTGCATTCATTGGTTGCTTCCCGTATGTGCCCTGATCAGGAATCAGACCACAACCTTGGTGTTTCGGTGCAATGCTCTAACTGAGTTAACTGGACAGGGCATATCTGTTCTTATCAGTATTTTTAAAAACAATTATTGGGGTGACATTGGTTAATAAAAGTATATAGGTTTCAGGTATACAATTCTATAATACCAATTTGTATTTTTTTTTAATTTATTTTTTTACAGGGACAGAGAGAGTCAGAGAGAGGGATAGATAGGAACAGACAGACAGGAACGGAGAGAGATGAGAAGCATCAATCTTTAGTTTTTCGTTGCCATTGAGACACCTTAGTTGATCATTGATTGCTTTCTCACATGTGCCTTGACTGCGGGCCTTCAGCAGACCGAGCAACCCCTTGCTGGAGCCAGCAACCTTGGGTCCAAGTTGGCGAGCTTTTGCTCAAGCCAGATGGGCCCGTGCTCAAGCTGGCAAGCTTGGGGTCTCGAACCTGGGTCTTCCGCATCCCAGTCTGACACTCTATCCACTGCACCACCGCCTGGTCAGGCCCAATTTGTATTTCTTAATCCCTTTACCTTTTGTAACTACATATTTCAAACAGTGTGATCTCAGATTCCACGGGTTTACAGCCAAGTCAGGGGAAAGACTCAGGCTAGCATATGCCTCATCCCAATCCAGAATGCAGTGTGAACTGGGAACAATGGAGGGAGGCAATGTGTCTGGTGTCATCAATGAAAGTGTTTCAAAGTTCTTTGACCTGAGCCTGGAAAGGTGAGTAGAAACTTATTGGGGGTTGGGGTTAATTCCCAGCAGAGGAAACATTGTGTGCAAAGACCCAGCAGTATGAATTAGCTTGATATACTCAGTTTCCGAGCTCAGAGGGGGAGGGAGGAGCTCCACACAAGCCAAGGCTGGTGGAGGAGAGATCAAATTTAACTCACCAGGCATCCATCTTCCAGGACTTGTACTGTGGGAGCCATTGCTTAGGGGAGAGGGCATGATGGATGTAAACTTGAAGAATGCAAATATGGCAACAGTGGGCAGCGAGAAGTGTTAGAGAGCTATCTGTGGTCACAATACCAGCAGGATACATCCAGAGGCAAGAATGATTGAACCACTTCAGAACAAGGTCTGTTCTTGGCCAACAGAGAGAGGGAGTCAGGAGGTTCTGAGGTTACCAGCCTGCGCACATGGGCTGCAGCAGTTGGTAAGGTGCATTCTTTGCTCCAAACCAAGAAGAGGCAGCCTGCCAGCCTGGGAGGAGTAGAGCTAGAAGGGTCGGGCATCAGGGAGGAGGGTGTGCTCAAAGGGACAAAGCAGTGGGAAGCGTAAGGCTAGCAAATGTCCTGGATGACCATTTTGTCAGAGTACCTTTTTAAAAAATTGATTTTAGAGAAAGAGGAAGAGGGGAAGAGATTGAGAAAGAGAGAGGGATATATTTGCTGTTCCACTTATCCATGCATTTATTGGTTGATTCTTGTATGTGCACTGACCTGGGATCTAAGGTGCAACCTTGACTTATGGGGATGATGCTCCCACCAACTGTGCTACCTGGCCAGGGTTATCAATATTTTTAAATTGATGTATAATTTAGAAAAATGCACACCTTAAATGTACAGCTCATACACTTTTAACCTGCTTCTGTACGTCTGTACAATCACCACCAGATGAAGATACAGGAGACTGTCAATACGCCAGCAAGTCTCCTCATGTCCCTTCCTACGCAGTATTGCCCCTCCCCCCATTACACACAGGGCACCACTTTTTAAAATTCAATCAACAGATCACCTTTCTGCCCTGGGGGAGAAGATCAGAACAGGAAGTGAGAAGAGAGACAGTGGGCACAGGAGATTGACAGGAAGAGGAAGGCCAGAATAGGCATGCTTCCCTGCAGTCAGTCCGCTGATAGGAGGAGGCCAAAGAGGCCTGCAAGTGTTCAGAGGCCAAACAACCCTTGAGGAGGAGTACTAATGACTGGACAGCAAAAGGTTTGGAGGAGGAGTATCGGGAGAGACGGGGAACTGGGTCTGGGACAAAATGAGGGGCTAAGGTTTCTCTGAACTTGGTTCACTCAGTCCCCTGTGCTTCTCATCACTTGCAAAAATACAAGCTGGTCATGTCACTGGGCTGCTCCCTTTTAGGTGGTGGCATCCCTACCCCCTCCATTCCTACCTGCATTTTAATGCTCACACACACACCCAACCCAGACCTCCCATGAAGACGTTGATCAGGCAGAGCCCTGAGGCCAGCTGCAATGGGACCGCTGCCCATAGATATAGCAAATGGGAAGCCTTCTGCTCCACTCTTCTCTCTCCCTTCCTTTCCTGCCCAGGCTCTATTTCAGACACAGATATGGGAATAGGAGCCAAGGATGATGAGCCCCCACATCACATCCTCTTTCCCAGAACCTACAAAACAGGTGGCCCCAGGAACACATCTAATCATTCAGAAGAGTAAACACACTTCAAGTTCCAGCCATGCACAGCCCAATCTTGAGACATCTTCGATCCTCTGCAGCCACACTTCTCTGCGACCCTGTTTTCCTGCCAACATGTGAGTTGGTGAAGGAGAAGAGGTCTGGTGTGTGGGATATATGTTGCCATGGTGATACTGAGCCATCTTCCTCTCCTCCTCTTCCTCTGGTCTATCCAAGCCCCCATTTCTCTCACTCTAGCTTTGAGTCACCAACAGGGTCTCTGTCCTCCCAACTGTCCTGTGTGCGGCCACATCCCATAGCCTATTGAGGATCAGGAAGCTGCACTCCTGAGCTTGGTTTCATTGAAGCTGCTCAGTCCAAGCAGGAGAGACTGATGGGATGGGAGAGCAGTCCATCCAGCAGCGGAGGGGAGCAGAGGGCCCAGACCTGGGGCACTGCCCCTTTAAGGAGGTCCCCTATGGGACCCCACCACAGATCCCTGCAGGCAGTACCCGGGATCCTGTGGGCCCCTGGGAGAATCTCAGGTAATTATACCTCCCAAGGCCTTTCATCCCAGCATCTTCAAAGCACCTGTGATTAAGGTGGAGCCCCTTTGAAGTCATCCCACCCGGCTTTACCAAATCACTGTAGCTCTGAGTCTGGGAAACCCCTTCCCCCTTCCTCTCATGAAAGCCTCTGGGAGGAACCCTGGCCCAGCCTCCACACTCCCACCATGCCCCTGACCTGAGGTGGACCTCCCTTTCCCCATGCCAAAGCTCCAGGAGCATTGGCGCAACCTGGGATTCCGTAAAGGATCTAAGACATGTTCCTAATGACTCCAAGGAAACTGACAGTAAATCCCTCTCTTTGGCCCATTTTCATCGGCTTATTTCAGCTAGGTCAGGAGAAATCTCACCTGGGCTAGAGGTACAGGGTGTTTATGTGACCCAGAGAGACAAAACAGAAGCTTCCTCTCTGTGTGTCTCTAACTCAGGCTCTTTCAAAGCAACCTGTAAATCATCACCAGCCATGTCCCTGTTTCACACATGCCCCCGCATGGCATCCCCAGCAATGGCCTTGTTCTGCTTGCTGATGGCCACCGGTGCCCTAAATGTTACCCCAACAGGAAGAACTGTATGAGATCAGAAGCATTTTCTCTTGCTGCCTGGTTTTCCTAGTTTCTGTGGTGACTGGTGTGGGCCCCAGGTTCATTTAACAAACACCCACCAGGGCCTCCTGTGTGCTAGGTTGCTCAAGGTGTGACTTTAGCCAAGTAATGATGCCTCTCTGTGCCTCAGTTTCCTCATTTGCCAAAAGGCAGTCACTGCTCCTTGCTGTAATAATAAAGAGGTTAGTACACTTCCTGCACATAGTAAATGCTCAATAAATAGTAGTGACAAAGACACCAATGCCAGCCCATGTGTGTCAGGTTCTGGGAATGCAAAGATAGATTAAGACCTAGTCCTTATTTGCCCTCTGTGTGAGGGAGGGCCCATTCTTCTGACTCCAGAAATTTCCTAACAGTTTTAAATCACTCACACACACACACATACCCCGAGAGACTGCAAGGAATAGTGTTTCAGTGACCACATGAGAGGCCTCAAATCCAGCTCTGCCTTACACTTCCTAATAAAGTGAAACCTTAAATTCTCTTCTTTTGTTTAACTTAGTTTAAATTGGGTTTTGTCCATTGCAACCAAAAAGATCTAATATAGATAAGAAGTTAGGGCCTGACCTGTGGTGGCGCAGTGGATAAAGTGTTGACCTGGAATGCTGAGGTCACCGGTTCAAAACCCTGGGCTTGCCTGGTCAAGGCACATATGGGAGTTAACGCTTCCTGCTCCTCCCGCTTCCTCTCCCCTCTCTGAAATGAATAAATTATATATATATGTATGTATAAAGAAGTTAGATGTGTCCTCAGCAGTCATGTCCTAAAAATAGCGGCATGGGCACTGGCCTGGGTAGGTCAGTTGGTTAGAGCATTTTCCCAATACCCCAAAGTTATGGGTTCAATCCCCAGTCAGGGCACATACAAGAAGCAACCAGTGAATGCATAAATAAGTGGAACAATAAATCAATGTTTCTTTTTCTCTCTCTTTATCTAAAATAAAATTAAAAAAAAATAGTAGCATGATTGTCAGCTGTGTGCAAAATATTGTGCCAATATTTCTTTTGTGTGTGTGACAGAGACTCAGAGAGACAGACAGAGGGATAGAGCAGACGGGCAGACAGGGAAGGAGAGAGATGAGAAGCATCAACTCATAGTTGCGGCTCCTTAGTTGTTTATTGATTGCTTTCTCATGTTCCTTGACTGGGGGGGGGGAGCTACAGTGGAGTGAGTGACCCCTTGCTCAAGCCAGCGACCTTGGGCTAAAACCAGCGACCTTGGGCTCAAGCCAGTAACCTTAGGCTTCAAGCCAGTAACCTTTGGGCTCAAGCCAGTGACCCTGTGCTCAAGCTAGTGAGCCCACGCTCAAGTCGGTGACCTCGGGGTCTCAAACCTGGGTCCTCTGTGTCCCAGTTCAACGGTCTATCCACTGTGCCACTGCCTGGTCAGGCTGTGCCAACATTGTTGTACATTGTGATGGGGAAACTGAGGCTCAGAGAAGCAAAGCCACATGGTTAAGAGCATACTTCCAGAAGACAATGGTGCTCTACCCACCCTACCATACTCTGCCTATTCATGGCACGGGGCTGGGGCTCCCTCAGCATCCTTGGGGACAAGAGGGAGACACAGAGGCTGCAGGTAAATGTATCCAGAAATCTCTGGGCTCTGAGCCAGTTACTGGCTTGCACTGCTGAGGCCTTGGCTCTTTCCCCTGCACCTCCCGCCAGATGCTAGGAGTGGGTTTTGGATACCGAGAGAATTCACCTTGGTCCCTACTCTTGAGAAGCCTTCAGCCTGGTGGGGAGACAGGTGAATTCAGAGATGAATTGTGATTGACAGTAAGAATACAGAAGGGAACAAGAAATTATTTCTTTAAATACAATTATTCTTTTTTCTTATTTTGTAAAAAGAAATTATTCTTTTTCTTATTTTGAAAATATTGCATGCTTTTGCAAACACATTTTTGGAAAATACAAGAAACAAAGGGGAGGAAGAGAAGGTAATCAATATTCATAATCCTGTCACTTACGAGTATTAATCACTGTTAACATTTTATTTTTTCCAACTTTTCTTCCAAGCTTTTTTTTCTTTCCTTTTTTTTAAAAAAATAGACTTCAGACCAAGCTGTCATTGCAAAATTATTACTACTTTAAAATATTTTCTTTAAAAAATTTTAAGAGTACATTGCCTGACCTGTGGTGCTGCAGTAGATAAAGCCTCAACCAGAAATGCTGAGGTCACTGGTTCAAAACCCTGGGGTTCTTTGGTCAAGGCACATACGAGAAGCAACTATCATGAGTTGATGCTTCTTGCTCCTCAACCCCCTTTTTCTCTCTCCTTTCTCTAAAATCAATAAATGAAATTAAAAAAATGAAATACACGTTAAAAAAAGTACATTTATTGAAGCTGGGGACAGTGAAGCAAAGAAGGACTTAGGATAGAAGAAGCAACAGGAGAGAGCCTAGGTGGAGCTGCTCTGGCTCACTGGGAAGTCAGAGTAAAGGGGGTCTTGGAGACAGATTCAGGGGGTTAGCCTGGAAAGAGCTGCTGCTGCCCACGCTCCCCAGGTTGCAAGTCTCATGGGGATCCTTAGAGTTTAGGAGATGCATGCCTGAGAGGGAAGAAAGGTGTGGGTGTGCTCCTGGGTGGGAGAGCACCTGTTACTGCTTTTTTTACTCAATGTTATTCTTAATCATTTCCCCATGTTATTTGACATGTGTAAAGAGGCTATTTTAATATCTACACAGTATGCCATCGTATGGCTCTACCAGAAATACTTAACTATTTGATGAGTTTCAGATTATTTCCATTTTCTTTTAAATTAGGGAGAAACTAATTAAAACAGAGTGAGAGAGGTGGGGATCAGAAAAGACCTTAAAGATAATATCTTATTTAGTCTTTGTTTTTTTTCTTAAGTGAGAAGCAGGGAGGCATAGACAGACTCCTGAATGCACCTCTACTGGGATCCACCCAGCAAGCCCCCATGGGGTGCTGCTATGTCCCATGGGGGCCATTGCTCTGTTGGTTGGCAACCAAGCTATTTTAGCACCCGAGGTAAAGCCATAGAACTATCCTTCACTCCTGGGTCCAACTTGCTTCAACCGAGCCATGGTTGCAGGAGGGGAAGAGAGAGAGAGAAAGAGAGAAGGGAGAGAGGGAGGGGTGGAGAAGCAGATGGTCGCTTCTCCTGTATGCTCTGACCGGGACTTAAACCCAGGACATCCACAGACCTGGCTGACACTCTACCACTGAGCCAACCAGCCAGGGCCTGTTTTGTTTTTTAATTGATTGAGTTTTGCAAGGGAAGAAGGGAGAGAGAGACAAACGGACAGGAACATAGATCTGTTCCTGTATGTGCCCTGACCGGGAATTGAACCAGCAACCTCTGCACTTCAGGAGGATGCTCGCTGGGCAAACTCATTAGTCAACAGAGCCAAATAGCAACAGTACAAAGATTGAAATTTCTTTTGAGAGCCAAAAACTTAAAACTTAAACTGTATAGGTAGATACATTGTTATTAACTTAATTAGGATACTCCTAAGCTGACCAAAGAGCCAGCTCTCGAGCTGTGGTTTGCTGACTACTGCTCTAACCAATCAAGCTGTTGGGCTAGGACTGAGCCTTTGAAGGAAGAATAGCTGTTTGCTGGAGGTAGAAAAAGGTATCAGTTGCCAGTGGGTAGGTGATAAGGTGACTGATGTACTGGGGAATTAATATAATAGTCCAGAAGTAAGGGGGCCTGAACCAGGGCAGGTCCCAGTATTGGAGGAGAGGCAGACAAAGGTGAGTAGCAACTTTCAACCTGGATAGATGTGCAGTTGCCTGTTGCATGGGGTGGAGGGTGGAGATAGAAAGAGGGGCTAGATGTTTATTTTCATTTTGGAAAGCCTGGGAGAGAGGAAGAAGAAAGACAGGGAGCAACCAACCAGGGCTCCCAGTGCCACCTGTTGACCTGCCATGTCACTTGGGCCAGGTGACTTTCTGTCTTTGAGACTATCTCTGGCAATACAAGCCTAAAAATACTCACCACCTGCCTCTGCCCCCCACCAGCCTTGGGCCTCTGTAAGTTGAGACCTATGAGTGCAGAGATTAGAACTTGAATTTGGGTACAGTTTGACTTGACCATGCTGGAGGAAACAGTGGATGTCAGAATCTGTCTGGTTTGTAAGCTTTGGTGATAGCTAGCTGAGGCAAGGACTATTCCCTGGAGGGGTTCATGTTAAGGCAGAAGAGCTGGTAAGTCATAAACAAATGATTACCAAGCACTGACAATAACATAAGCCTTATGCATGACCTGTGGTGGCACTGAGGATAGAGCATTGACCTGAGATACTGAGGACCCAGGTTCAAAACCCTGAGGTCACTGGCTTGAGCACAGGTTCATCTGCCTTGAGCATGGGGTCTCCAGCTTGAGCATAGGGTCGTGGACATGATCCCATGGTTGCTGGCTTGAGCCCAAGGTTGCTGGCTTGAGCAAGGGGTTACTCGCTTGGCTGGAGCACCCCCACCCCACCTAAAGCCATGTCTGAGAAGCAATCATTGAACAACTAAAGTGACATAACTACAAGTCGACGCTTCTATCTCTCCCTTCCTGTCTGTCTTTCAAAGGACTGGAGGCTGAGTTTGCTTGGTTTGTTTGAGGAACAGCAAGGTGTCTGTGGGAGGGAAAGAAGAAGATAAATTAGGTCAGACATGCCTGGATTGGTAGATCGTCAGATCAAGACTTTGTAGAGATTGGTAAGTATCTGGACTTTTATGCAGTGAAACGGGGAGCCCATACATTTTGAGAAAAGAAGTATCATATTCTGATTTAGGTAAAAGAATTTCCTCAGCTCCTGTACCAACACAGACTAGGGCAGGAGGCAAGGCTGGAAAAAGAGAAGCAGGTTAGGAGAACAGTGTCATAATCCTGGTCAGTTTGAGCTGCTATAGCAAAGTACCACAGACTGGGTGGTTTATGAACAACAGACAGTTATTTCTTATAGTTCTGGAGGCTGGAAGTCTGAGATCAGGGTGCCAGCAGGGTTGGGTTCTGCTGAGTGAGATTGCTCTTCTGGGTTGCGGATTGCCGACTTGTATCCTCTGTAGATGAAAAAGGGGTTCCATGGATAGTAACCTCGCAAGGTTCTCTGGTCAGATCATGGCGGGTAGTCACAATCTAGACATGTAAATTCTTCAATGAAAGGTTTATCTTTGCCTTAAGCAAGCCTTGTCCATTGTATCTAGATTGACACACCTTTGAAATAAACCTAACCATCATCAAGAGAGGAGGACATAGTCTTAACTCTCCTGTAATCCAGTCTCTGCTTTGCTTTCTCCCACCTTTATGTAATCTTCCTTATGTTCCCTCCTTAATTTCAAATGCATAAAAAAATTTGCAAAACTGTCACTGTCCAAAGCATTTGAGATTTTGCTTTTGGGCAATTGTTATCAGTTTGGGCTCAAATAAACTCATAAAAATTATCTACAGGTTTGGACCTTCTTATGTGGACACCTCTCATGGCAGAAAGAAGGCTAGAAGGTTCTTTGGAGTCTTTTTATAAAGACTAGAATCCCATTTGTGAAGTCTCCACCCTTATGATGTAATCATCTCCCAAAGGCCCTACCTCCTTATATCCTCACATTGGGTCTTAGGATTTCAGCATATGAATTTGGGGTTGGGGGGGGACGCAAGCATTCCGTCCATAACAGGAACATTCCAATAATTCTGGGCAGATACTGGACAAGGGTGATAGCAGTGGAGATGGGTGGAAGAGATCAGGCTAGATGTATTTTGCAAGAAGAGCCAATAGAATTTCCTGCCCTAGTGGGGGAGGAGATGAAAGGAGGGATTCAAAGATGACTTCAGGAGTTCTGGCCTGGGCGCTGGAAGGATGGAGATGCCAATTGCTGTCGAAGGGAGGTTGTGAGGGAGCTGGTTTTGTCTGTGTTTGGAAAGAGAGATGGGTTATGTTGTGGGTATGTTGGCTTTGGCCTTCAAGTAGGAGGTGTTGAGTAACAGTTTAGGGGAGGAGTCTGGGCTGGGGATATAAATATATTTGGGGATCTTGATCAACATCAACGCTAGAAACAGCAATGGGCTAGGACCGCTTGATGACATTAGAAAAACTTTGCTTGTTAGGCTGCCTAGAGTGAAGTGGGGCAGGAAAGAAATGCTGGTAGAGTGGGAAGAAGAAGCCTCTCTGTGCTTTGCATTTTCATCTGGCGTGAATGCACACAGCACTTCGGTATGCATTCATTTCACAGATCTTACACGCACCTTCCAGTCAACAAATAGCCAATTATAATGAATTGTTTTATCTTCAAAACAGGTCCGAATTAAGAAATTAGGGTTAGGAGAAGTGAAGCACCACAGTGTCTGGAACACAGCTTGGAGCCCCAAACCCTATCTATCCCTGCACCTCCAGTAGCTCTGTGGTTGGCAGGGTTAGAGGGTCGGGTTGAGGCGGACGAGGCGACTCTTGGCTGGCTTGTTTGTTAGCAGCAGAAATCTGGGTAAACCCTACCACTTGGCGGCGAGCTGGGGGTACGGCGCCTTTAAGGCTTCGCGGGTGATCTCAACCGCGCGCCAGGCGCCCCGCCCTTCCCGGAGGCGCGCTCAGTGCGCAGGCGCACCGCAGCGGCACTTTTCTGTGCCCGGGACTCTCCGGCGGCAGCCACTAGACTTCTGGGCTGCTGTACCACACGCCCCACCCGCACAGTCCGACCATCGCGCGTCGCCCGCAGACGCCACCGCTGCCATGGGCTCCTGAGGTACCCGCCCGGATGGCCTCCGGCGGGAGGCCCTGAGTGGGGCTGCTGTGGGCTCCTGGGAGAGGGGGGCTGCTCGGTTTTGGAGAGGCCCGTGCAGGGGCGCCCCGGGGGGTCGAGTTGAGCGCTGAACCCCGGGCGGGGAAAGGACGCAGGCGACTGGCCTGGCTGAGGAGGGAGGGAGCGTCCGCCGCCCCGCCCATCCCGACCATCCCGACCTGCGACCCCTATACTCCCTTCGGGGTCGCGGGGGCCGCCTGTGGGTGTGCCCTGGCCCCTTCCTCGCCAACGTGGCGGCGCCGGCGCCTGTAGTGTAATCGGACCTGCTGGTGGGGGTGGCTGGGGGAGACGGTAGGCGGATGGACAGCCTCTTTGCAAGTGGGATTGTGTGCGCCCGGTGGGTGTGCTGGCGACTGGCACTGTCGAGTGAGTGGGGGAGGCACCCGTGCTTTGCTTGGGCGGCTGTGATCTGGGAAGGTGGTTGGCCTGGCGAGGCCTCTGGGGATGCTTGCATGGAGGGTGTACACGCCTTGTATACAGGTCAACTGTGTGGAAGGGCACCGACGGGAACCTGGGACTCCGAGGATGTCTGCCTCGAAAGAGACCATAGTGATTGACTTAGGGTGTGTGTATCCATCCGGTGGGTTGTACATTTCCTCCCTGGGTGCGCTGCTTGGGTTTAGAGATAGTTGATTCCAGACTATGGCAAGGCGTTGGGACTGGAGGCGAAAATGAATATCTGCTCTTAGTTTATATTCCTCCTAGGGTTGTGCAAAGCCAGACACACACCCAGGGCATTGTGGTGCAAGGCAAGTGTTTGCATGCCTGATACCTGTGTGTGTGAGCTGAAGGCCATGTATGTATTATTTATCTGATTGCCTGGTGCTTTATGTAAGGCAAGAACAGCAATCTGTGCCCTGGAGGCCCCAGCACTGCAGTCAGCCAGGCAAACAAGCTCAGATGCACCAGCAGAGGAGGCACAGGCCTCTGAGGTGAGACTTCTTGCTGCACAGCCCTTCCCATCTCCTTTATCTGCATGCTCGTTGGGCGCCTGAGACTCTGCACGTCAGGACATTTTATCAAAAGGTGCTGTGTGTTGAGAATTGAGGCGGTGGGCTGGGGGGCCCCAGCAGCCAGGCCCCAGTGCCCATTTTGTCAGGCGGACACAAACACATGATGTTCCTGTATACAGGCTCTCCTAGGTCAGTGGGGGAATCAAACTTAGAAATAAGTAATTATAATGATGTGAAAAATATAAAACAATAAAGGGTGTACAAAGTGGTTTTAGTGCTGGGAGAGGGGCTGTGTGGCCAGCAGAAAGAATATGACACGGGACAGCTGAACTGAAGGAAGCCTGAAGGGTGACTAGCATTCATTCCCAATTCATTCTCTCGGCAGTTTTGTGAGTGCAGGACTTGTTATCCCAATTTGGCAAGTGAGGAAACTGAGACACAGAGGGAGCACATGACTTGCTTGTCAATGGTACGTGGCAGGCCTGGATGGAGTTGTCCTTGAATCAGGACTTTTCTCTTGCTGCCAGACCTTGCTGCCTTGTAACTTACTGAGCCTCTACTATGTACCAGGCACCATGCTAGGGGTACAGGGCTCTGAAGATCAATGAGACCCGGTGCCAAGCGACTAGGGGCTCCCAGTCTGCTGGGGAGATGGATATAAATAGTGACCCCAATGCAGATGCGAGACCCTGATAGCCGGTGTGGATGACGAAGGCACTGTGAATTCCCTTGAAAACCATAGGCAACCTGGGGCTCCTGTGTGCAGCCCTTGGGATTCTGGATGTGTTGTAAGTTGTTCCCACATGGTGCTGGGTTGTACACGGAACCCCTTCTAAAGCTCTTCAGGTGGATAGAAAGTGGAGCTTCAAGGTAGAATGGGTGCGAATGGTCTCCTTGTCCTAGTTCACTTGTGTTGGCCGAGTTCTCTGGAGCTCAGTCTGGAGGCTGCTTCCTCCCCTCCGTCTTTGAGGTTTTGCTCCTGGTTTTTCTGGCTGACCAGCCCAGCTCTCTCCCTGAGAGGGGCTTAGTTCTATTTCCAGTCCCTGCTGTGCTCACTTCTCCCCATAAATTCCCTGGAGTGGAAACAGCTTTGGTAAGGCAGAGTACAGCTCTTTATTGTTTGGAAACCCAGTAACAGTGCATGCCCTTCTGGCTCTATGGGGCCTTTAGATGGGATTTGGTGTGTGAGTTGCAGAAGGCCAGCACATGGGCCCTGGGAGGGCTCTGTGTAGAGTCTACTATAGGACCTCCAGGGGCAGTGAGTACTCAGTGAAGGCCTACTATGTGCCTGGTACTGTGCTATGCCTGGGAAGAGAGGCCTGAATCGTGTGTTGTGCCTTTTAAAAGGCTGTGGTTGGCTGAGGGATCCAGAGTGCAACAGATATGAGCAAGACAGTGCTCTACTTGTGGCAGAAACAGAGGGCTCTAGAGGGGCTAGAGAACAATAGAAACAACAGCTTGTTTATTAAGCACTTACTGTGTGCCAGGTACAGTTCAAAGCATTTTCATGAAATAGTGCATTTCATCCTCCCACCGCACAGAAAGGTGGGAGCAGGTATCCTTCATGCTCTGCAGAGAAGGCAGCTGAGGAGGGCAAAGCAGGGCTGGTTGGTGGAGCTGAGCTTTGAGCCAGAAGACCTGACTTCAGAGCCCATGCCCTTCCCCTGCTGGCCCTGGCTGTCCCGGAAGTCTTCCTAGAAGCAAAATGTCCTGTGCCTTGAAGGACAAGGAGCGCTTAGCTCCTGGAGAAAGGGCATTTTAGGCAAAGGAGCCCAGGGCAGAGGTGTGGAGACCTGAAATACCTCACCTTCCAGACCCAACTGTGGTAGGCCTGGGCATGAATACTTCTGAAGTTTGGATTTGACTGTGGTGTGGTCATCAGGGACCCTGAAAGTTTCATAAAGGAAGAGACATCCTCAGCAGTGCGTTACAGGACAGTATGATCATCTCCCTTCTTTCCCTTTATTCCCGCAGAGGACTGCAGGAAGGCCTGGCCTCCCTCTCCTTTGCTCCCTCAGGTCACCGGCATTCTTCTCAGTCCTTGCTGTCTGTCCTTCTCTTCTTCCAGAAGCTTCTGGTTTTGACGACCTCATGTGACCCAGGACAGGCCTTTGGAACCCACTGTTGTGCTGGTGTCTGCTCTAAAACTGGCCTCTGTGGCCAGCTGTGAATTGGCCCCACTACTGGAAACCAAGTTCTTTTTGGTTCCCACGGGTCCTCACTGATGTCTCATGCCACACATCTGAAATGGCTGTGGGCGGCTTCCTTTCTCATTTGAGAGCTGTGGTGGCTGTCCATCGTCCACATGCCCATGCTCACCAGCACTACAAATACGGAGAGTGGGTACAGAGTGGGAACTGGAACTCAGAATGCCTGGTTCTACTGCTGGTTTCCACGTGGTTTCATGAAGGAGGTGGCCGCTCTGCCGCCTGCTGGCTGGGTTTCTGGCCACCAGTATTCACACAGCTGCTCTTGTTGCTGTGCCTTGGAGCCGAAAGGCTTGGAGCCTTTGCACAAGCTCAGAGCTGAAGCACAGCTGAGGGTCCATATTGGGTGGGTGGGTGTGGGAGCTGCTGGGTATGGGATGAGAGGGGAGGAGTCAGGGACGTCTTCTGAATTGGACGCTTTGGGAGAGGAGGCCAAAAATTTGGGAGGGGGACAAAAATGGTCACTGACAGCACAGGAGAAAGGAATACCCCTGGGCATTGGTGAGAGAGGGACTAGGGGCTGAGCAGTATAGTGACATGGAGAGAGAATTGGGAGATGCAGTTCATATCCTCACTCTCTTATTATCCCTGTGGCCTTGGGCAGGTTTTTTACTAGATTCTCATTTCTATGCTTTAAAAACTGGGGGCAGGGGGAATGATGCAATTTTTTTCATGTGTAAGATGGGAGTAACAATGGTGCAGCTGTCATGTCACTGTCATGCCCCGTGTCTGCATGGAGCTCAGCGCAGTGCCTGGCACACAGTGCATGCTCAGTGAACACTTGCTTTTACTACCTGTTTCATTTATTCAAGAGTTATTGCACACCTGTGTGCTAGCCAGTGTGCAGGGAGCCACCCTCACGGGCCAATCCAGCTGGGGGAAGAGCAAATAATAGAGCAGTTACAGTTGTCACGAGTACTCTGAGAAAATGTCAGGACAGCCTCACCTGGACAGGCTGTACTCTGAGGAGGTGACACTGAAGCTGTCACCATGTGTAAGGGTATAGGATTCCAGGCAGAATGAACATGTGCAAAGTAAAGGTCTGAGTTCTTGTCTACAAAATTGTTTGACGCTGGATCCACCACATAGTAGGCCCTCAATAAATGTTCTTTGACCATGATCTTCTCAGCCTCAAGAAGGACGGGAAAAAGCAGTAGGAAAGTGGGAGGGGGCTGTGGAGAGAAGAATTGGATAGTCCCCAAGTTTGGGACTATGTTCTCTGCTCATCATCTCTGCCTCTGCTGAGTGGGATGTGGTGCCGTTCCTTAGGCATTGCAGTTCTGGGACCCTGCTTTGCCTGCGGACTGGAGAGCAGGGGCCCCTGGTTAGAGATGTTGAGATGCTTGATTTAGGCAGGCGTCACACCCAGGCAGCATTTGTTCACATTCCTGTTGCTGTTTTAGTGCAGCTGAAACCTTATGCTTGGGCAGAACATAGAAGGATGACATGGAGCCTCTAGTTGGTTGTTTTTCCAGTCTTAGCTTAATGATGGCTCAGTGTCTTGCACGAAGCCTTGCACAGAGTAGGTGCTGAAATAGTTTTTGACTAAATAAATGAAATGATTGGGTGGGTTCATGTCATTTCCAATCCAGATAAAGGTGGAAGGATTCTTGAGAAGTGATGCATATTAAGGTCAATCAGAGCAGAATTATTTTAATTAGAACTGAGTTTATAACAGGATCCTACAGGGCACATTAAACAACCTTGGGTCTGTCCTAGGACAGGCTTGATGTGATAGTCTGGGAGGTCTCAGACCTGGGCTGGGAGGCAGGAAGCCTCACAGTCACCTCCTTTTCCTCCTCTTCTGGGGTGGAAACCAGAGAGGGAAGATCCCACCCAGAAAACCTTTGTACCTAACCTGCGTCACTTCCAGCCTTACCACGTTTAAAAAATTCACACATTTGACTAAGGGAATATTTAAAGGAAAGTTTGCATTGTTGAACTCGGTGTTTCAGCCTTTGAAAAACAATGGGTTTCTCTGGGTTTGAAAATAGTACTTGTTTATACTGTTCTTCAAATACAGAAAAGCCAGGGATGCCCTGGCCAGATAGTTCAGTTTGGTTAGTGTGTTGTCCAGGCAAAGATAAGTGGAACAACAAATTGATGTTTCTCTCTCTTCTCTCTCCCTTCCTCTCTCTCTGATATCAGTTTTTAAAAAAAAAAGATTGGGGCGTAAGAATAAAAATCATCCCAAATTTCATAATCAAGAAGTAATCACTGTTGAAATTTGAGCATGTTTTCTTCTAGGCATAATCCTTTGTTATCTCATTGTTCATATAACACCAGGTCATAAGCATTTATCCATGAAATTAAAAGAGTTAGCCATAGATATAAAAGAGTGCGAAGAATTCTAAAACATAGTGCCTGGTACTTTTTCTCAAATTCTCTGTACTTTTTGCTGAATGGCATTATGGCTCAAGGGATGGATCGGCACTGAATGGAGAGTCAGAGAACCCTGGTGATCACCTTGGGTGAATCATTTGCCCTCTAATGGGGCTACCTGTACCCTCTCTGCCTACCTTCTGAGTGCTACAAGGCTCAGATGAGGTCCTGGGTTAGAAAGCCCTGTAAGGGGAAGAGCCCTGTTTGGAGGGAGAGCAGGTCTTCACAGTCGTGTGAGTATGTGTGTGTGTGTGTGAGAGAGAAAGAGAGAGAGAGAGAGAGACTGCTCATCTGAAATTTGTTTGGTGACCCCCCTCCCAACACTCTAGTCTCTTTGCTGAGGAGTCATGATATGTGGACCCTTGTGCCTGTGGGCCGTGGGTGGTCCCAGAATGGCTGTTCCCCACTCCTACCCAGCAAAGGGGGATGAAGGAGATATCTGGAAGTTACAAGATCTCTTGTCCTCAAAGGGATTTTCACATCAAACAGCTTCCTACCCTGGGAGACATGCATGTAGTTTGGTACCTTTATTTTTCTTCTGCTACAACCTCTGTTGACAGCTTGCACCTAGGGAGACCCTGTCCTGCTGGCTGAGAACCTTCACTCTACTGTGTTGTGCTGTTCCCAAAGTCCTCTGGGTCATCATTTACAGAAAAGCTTTGAGGGAAAAATAACTATCCCAAGGCTGCTGCTGTAGCTGCTGGCAGGGCCTTCTGGTTTCCACCTCTAGCATGTTATTATAAAAAACCTGTTTTTTATAACATCCGGAATGAAGAAAGAATCTGGAATTCCATTGGCAATCTTTCTGGGTGTTTGCAAGGTACAGTGATAGGTGTTGGTGAAGAGATATATGTGAGGATATTAATATTCATATTGGCATACTAGTTAATATGAATATTACTATCCAGACTGGAATCTGTATAGGGCTTTGCAGTTTGCATATTACATTTTACATATATTGTTTCACTTAGCCTGGTTTGGAGGGGGAGCAGGTCTTCACAGTTGTGTGTGTGTGTGAGAGAAAGAAAGAGATTGACTTCTCATCTGAAATTTGTTTGGTGACCCCCGGTGGCCCTGGGACCTAGGAATTACTGCGCCTGCTTTGTAGATGGATAGACTGAGGCTCAGAAGGGTGAATTTGCCTAAGATCCGTTTGAAGGAAGCGCCCTGGTCTTCGATATTGAATCCTGTGCCCTTGCTGCTCTAAGTGCCCAGCGGATGGACTTGCTGCTTAGACTTGGGAAGTGCCATCCAGAGAATCAAGTCGGAGCTGTACGGGCCCCAGAAGACAGCAGTCTGCTCTGCCTGCAGGCGGGCTGAGGAGCCAGGTTCCTTGGGGAAAGGACTGTGGCACTGGCTCTGATGGATGTGGAAATAGTAGGTGGAAGAGGGGGGAAGGGCTTTCCAGGTAGTGAAACCATCTCAAGCATGCACAGAGGCAGGAGGCACAGCACAGGCGGAGTGAGCTCTTTGAGGGTTTTTTGGTTCCCAGCCCCTCCCCTCCATGAAGAGGAGGTGCATCTCTACGTGAGTTTGTCCATGGGTTTTAAACAAGTAGGTGTGTGAAAATCTAGATTTACCAAAACAGTATATGTTGGCTTTACAAAGAAAGGTTGATGCCTTGTGTATTAGAAAAATTTGAATAGCAATAACTTCAATGCATTTAAGTATGATTTGATTTACTGGAGTTCCTGGCCCTCTCAGTTGGAACATTGTGTGGGCTGAGAAGTAGGCAGGTGGGCCAGGGTTCTTCCTCTCGCATGCTGTATTTGGTTTGCCAGGTGGTGTCTCCCACTTGACTGAGGGAAGACCACCATTTCTTTTGTTCACAGTTGTCAGTAGTTGGGCTGAATTCATGGACTTGGGAGGAAGCCCTGACCTGATTGCTGCATATATCCAACTGTCCTCACAGGGAGGTCACTAAGTATCCAGAGTCTTGTCTCTGTCCTTCTCCAGCAGAGCTAGGTTTAGGTGTGCTGTCTGGCACACGTGTTGTATAGCAGGTCCATGATTTATGCTGACCATCATGTAGTGTATGTCTTGCGTAGCAATGGTGTCCTTACCACTAGTGCAGGGGAAGAGGCCAGAGGTGCGTATCACGTATTTAGGATGGCCAGACTGAAACATTTGACCCCCTCAGGTTCTCCACGCCACCCCTTCTCAGCCTGCCTCTAGTGCACAACCTGTCGCCTGTCTGCTCCTCTCCTGGGCACCGCACCTTCACCCAAAGAGGCCAGTTATAGCTGGGTGTTGTGTCTAGCTGCCTTGGGATCAGGGCATCAGAGCCCGCCTGTGCTGGGAAGGGCTGAGGAGCTGAGCAGGTCTAGCCCTTTACTTACTGGTGAGGAAATGCAAGCTCATGAACCAGGGTACTGGGCAAGTAGGGGCTGGTTCAGGTTTAGAATGGTCTTCTGACCTGGCACTCTGCTGTAAACAGGGCTTTTCTTTATGGTTTCTTCATCTGGGCATCCTTGAAATTATACATTGTCAGTATTTCTCCCAATAATTAGGTTTATTTTCTGAATAAGTGATTTGAGTATATCCTGCGTCTTCTAGCAACATTTCAAAATTACAGGTACTTGTATACACTTTAACCCGGTAGTTCACTTCTAGAAATCTATCCTACAGATGTGTTAACACATGTGCAAAATGACTTATTTGCAAGGTTTGTCATTGCTGCCTTATTCATAATAGCAAATGATTGGAAGCAACCTATGTCCATCAGCTCTTGGCCAGGGAATGAATTGTAGTCCATCCAAACTGTGGAATACTGTGCAGCCATAAAAGCATAAGACAGAGGTGCACAGATATGGAACAGCCATCAGAATAGATTGGTGTGGATGGACGGCTCCGCCAGCTGTGTAACTGTGAGGTGCGTTTGCTTATGTTCGCACCAGGGTCTTTGGGGAGTCACAGGAAGGGGCTGTGGTACCTCTGGGATGGGGCTGGTGGTGGGAGACTGTTCACTGGAGACCCTTTGAACCTTTGGAGTTCCAAACATGAATATATTATGTTTTATTTAAATTAAAATAAGTAAAATTATATAAACAAAAACAATAAGAAATGTATTCTCACCTCTAGCCCAGTGCAGGGAAGTCAAGGCTTTGGTCACTTCCTCAAGGCCTAGTCAGCCTCAGTCAGGCCCCTGACCACCATCTAATAAAACAGAGGTCCCCAAACTGTAGCCTGCGGGCCACATGCGGCCCCCTGAGGCCATTTATCGGCCCCCGCCGCACTTCCGAAAGGGGCTCCTCTTTCATTGGTGGTCAGTGTATGGAGTACTGTTATGTGGTGGCCCTCCAACGGTCTGAGAGACAGTGAACAGGCCCCCTGTGTAAAAAGTTTGGGGACCCCTGTAATAAAATATGTGTGCTTGGCTCACACAAAGGGACCTGGGTGTGAGGTTTGGGTGTTTCTAGGTTAATAAGACCCAAGTCCCTGCCCTGGAGAAACGGATCCATGCACCTTTGGCCCCTCTGAAACGTTGCTTTTGGATGGCTTGTCATTTTAAATCTTTGCTGACCTCTGACACTTCCCACTGATTGCAAAACCCAGGCCCTCTTTCCTGGGCCTTTTGAGCCACACTTGACTGGCTACTCTTTTCCTCCATGTACCCTGACTTTCTACCTCTATACCTTTGCTCAAATCCTGTGTGCCTTTCAAGGCCCAGCTCAGCTCCACCTCTGTGTGGCCCTCTGACCTCCCTGGCTTCGTTATCTGCTCTCTCAGCTGTCACTTAAGCTGTCTTACATTGTGTCCGAGGTATCTGATTCCTTGCTGGGCTATGGGCTCCTTTAAAGCAAAGTTCATATCAGCTCACAGTCCCTGATTTGTTGAGTGTTTGCTGGTGGGTTTGTGGTGGCTGCCCTCTTCCTGGTGGGATTGGAAACTGTGTGGGGGTGGGTGAAGTGCAGGGCCTGTTTTTGTATGGTGAACCCTGGTGCCTGGCACAGGGTGGGCCCAGTTTCACTGCAGGAGTAACAACGGTCTCATGGTTGAATGCCGAGTGCATTCTTTCCCTGCATCCTCATGGGGGCCCAGGCGGTACAGCTGCTCTGACCCCTGTTTTGGAAGAAGCAGGGCCAACATCCTTCCAGGTCACACAATGAGAGGAGGATTTAGACATAGGTCTGGCTGCCTCCAAACTATATTTAATCAGTTTCTTCCACCATCTTCTCCACAAGTACTAGTGATACCCTTAGTCCGCTCCCATTACCTGTCTCATTACGGGTTCACTGGCTACTGGCACACTGTATTGTTCCTTGTGTGTATTTCTTTCCTCACTAGACTGTAAGCTCTTAAAGGGTTAGTGCAGGGGTCCCCAAACTTTTTACACAGGGTGCCAGTTCACTGTCCCTCGGACCATTGGAGGGCCGGACTATAAAAAAAACTATGAACAAATCCCTATGCACATTGCACATACCTTTATATTTTAAAGTAAAAAAACAAAATGGGAACAAATACAATATTTAAAATAAAGAACAAGTAAATTTAAATCAACAAACTGACCAGTATTTCAATGGGAACTATGGGTTTGGATGCATCCTGTGCTCCTCTCACTGACCACCAAAGAAAGAGGTGGCCCTTACGGAAGTGCGGCGGGGGGCCAGATAAATGGCCTCAGGGGGCCACAGTTTGGGGACCCCTGGGTTAGAGTCTTGTCTGAGATACCCTTTGGATTTAGCACATAGAAGGTGCTTAAAGGTATATATATATATATATATATATATTTTTAAACTTTGCAAGGAGGTTTGATTTACTCTGGTTGGGTAGACTGGTCTTAGATATACAGTGTGATGGTTTTTTATGGACACCCATGCAGACCACTGTCCAGATCAAGCTGCAAAACATTCATAGCCCAGAACGCTCCCTGGGCCTCCTCCTGGTCCTCCACCCTCCCAAGGTAACCACTGCTCACACCTCCTCACTGTTGACTGGTTTGACCGTCCTGTAAGTGGAATCACAGAGGAAATATTCTAGTAAGGCTCATCTGGGTTGTGTGTAGTGGTCCTTGTTCTTTTTCGTGGCTGCATAAGAGTTCACTGTTTGAGTCCATTTTCCTATAGCTGGGCATTGGGGTTGTGTTCTGTCTTTTGCTGTCTTAAACAGGGTTGTGGTGGAATTTTCTATTCTTGTTTGTGGGGCACGTGTGGCCTCATTGGGTGTGCACTCAGGGTGGAAGCCTGGCTCATCCCACTCAGTACCTATCTGTGCAAATGAAATTCAGGTTGGAGGTTTTCACCATGGTACTCTGGGCTGCAGCCAGGCTCCTTGCTGAAGGGGTCCCGGTGTTGGGCAAGTTCAGGGTCTTGGCTTCAAAAACTTACTCCCATGGGGCAGACTCATTAGGTTCAGCTTCTGCACCTGAAGGGGATTCATTTGGATAGTGCTGGACAGGTTTAGACTGCTGGAAAGGTGGTCACATTCTGAAGGGTACAAAGTCCAGCTAAAGAGCGTTGGGCATCTCTTCTTGGTGTGGGAGAAAAGTGAGGTGATCAAAATTTGGCCTGATAGGTCTTTTTATTTTTAATATATTTTTTAGATTTTATTTTTACATTTTGAGAGAGAGAAGAGGGAGGGGCAGAAAGCATCAACTCCCATATGTGCCTTGACCAGGCAAACACAGGGTTTTGAACCAGCGACCTCAGCATTCCAGGTCGAGGCTTTATCCATTGTGCCACCAAAGGTCAGGCCTGATAGGTCTTTTTAAAAAGATTTAATTACAAGGCTGAATTAATTGAGCCCTCCCTGAAGTGCGCCCCCGCTGAAGAGTTTTGGATTACTTCGTTATTCCCTTTATTCTTGCCCTCCCCCCAGTGAAGCATAGGAACAGGATTGGGTGATTTTTTTTTTTCTTTGTTGACAGATTGGTGGGAGCTTGAACCCAGGAGGAGGGGGAGAGATGTGGAGCCCTGTACTGGCCTCTGCCTGTCAGTTGATGGAAGGGGAGTGGGACCTAGAGATGGGACCCTCCCCCTTCTGAGGGCATGTGATCCTTTTTCCAAAGGCTAACCAGGCAGAACTGGCCAGCGACTGAGAGCTCTTTCCCTCTAATCCCCTCTGGAGAAGGTCCAGGCTGGGAATTGTGACCTGCTCTGCTGTGGGTCAGCGTCCCCCCCCTCCCCCAAGGCAGCCACCCAGAAGTTCCCAGAGGCAAACAGTCCTGGAGGCAGGAGGTTTGTCATTCCCAGGGGCTGAATGAAGAGGGAGCAGCTTAGCCAGTTCAGATGCACAGTGCCCAAGTCAGATTCTACCCAGTGAGCTATGTTAAGATGGAAGTTTCTCCATATATACTCATTAAAGGAGCGCAGATCCCTCCTAGACTGTGTTAATATTCTGGAGATGTGTGTATGGATGTATTGCCAACTTAGCTCAGCTGGTGGCTGTGTGGCAACTGCCCGAGCGAGCACTTCATGGCTGACACTCAGAAGGGTTTGGATCCAAAGCTAATGAATGAAAATACGACCTTGGAAGATTTGAAAAACAGCAGACTACCAGACAGGACTGGTCTGGTCTCAGAGACTGTGGGGAATGTATGCTCTCAGCCCAATGGGTATGAAACGACTAAAGTAGGAGGGTAATCCTAGCAGGTAACAAGGTGTGCCAGGCTCTGTGCTCAGTGCTTTCCTCTGTTAACTTCATTCCTTACAACTCTCGTAACTGTCTTGGAGGTGGGCTGAAGTAAGGAGAGGTTGTGTAACTTGCCCACAGACACAAAGCTGGTAGGTGGCAGAGTTGGAAGTCAGGTCTAAGTGGTCTGACTCCAGAGCCCACGGCTCTAACGACCCTTGGAAATCTGTATATTTGACGGCAGTTAGGGACAGTATGACAGACCCCATATAACAGGGTACCGTGGGCAAATGACTTCAAGCCTCCCAGCCTCTTTTCTCATCTGTAAATCAGTGTATGAGTTCCCTACTGCTGCTGTAACAATTTGCCAGAAACTCAGTGACTTAAAATGCAAATTTATGTCTTTCAGTTTTGAGATCAGAAGTCCAAAATGCCTGGGCTAGAATTGAGGTAGTACAGGCCTGTGCTCCTCTCTGGAGGCTCCAGGGGCGAATCTGTTTCTTGCCTTTTCCAGCTTTGACTCATGGCTCTTTCCTCCATCTTCCAAACAACAGTTTAGCATCTTCCAGTCTCCTCCCCACTTCCATTGTCACATTGCCTTCCCAGCACTCTCACCCTCCTGCCTTAAAGTCATGGTGCACTTTTGACCGGTCACAGGAAAGCAACAAAAGACGATAGAAACGTGAAATCTGCACCAAATAAAAGGAAAACTCTCCCAGTTTCATACCTACTCAGTGCAGTTCGATGTGGGCTCCATTTGTTGCCCTACACACATCCAAATGATAGTGAAGTTCTTGCCACACACGGGTAAGGACGTCTGGTGTAACAGAGTGAATAACGTCTGTGATTCTCTGTTTTAAGTGATTAATGTCGTTGATATGTTCAACGTACACATGTTGCTTCACATAATCTCAAAAGTAAAAGTCTATGGGCGTCAGATCCAAGGATCGTGGTGGCCATGGCTTGACAGAACCCCTGCCTATCCACCGCCGGGAGAATGTTCTATCCAGAAACTCAAGAACAATGGTGGCGTAGTGTGGAGGAGCACTGTCCTGTTGAAAGATGACACCTTCTGGAAATTGTGGCACTGCATACAATTCCAACATGTCAAGATAGGTGTTTGCTGTAACAGACTGCTCCACGAAAAAAAATGGACCTATCACCTTATCATGCATCAGGCCACACCACACATTCACTTTAGGGGTGTTATGTTCGTACTCAGCGTAGGCATGAGGATGTTCAGCAGCCCATATTTGGATGTGATGGCGATGAACATGTCCACAGATATGGAAGGTCGCCTCACCGCTAAACACAATCTTCTGCAAAAACCTTGCATCATTGTCTATCTCATGAAGCATATCTGTAGCAAATGCGCATCGTGTGGGTCTATCTGCCAGTTTGATAGTGTGCAACAGCCGCAATTTGTACCCCGTAAAAGAGAGACGTTTCTTTAACACCTTATGAACTGTAGTCTTGCTTAAGTGTAATTGTCGAGTACATGCATGCACAGATTTTTTAGGGCTCCTTAGGTAGCTATCCTGTATAGCCTCTACAGACTCATCACTGACTGATGGCCTATCAGAATGGGGTTTCTCCACCAAACTGCCGGTTTCCTTCAACTGCTTATCCCACTGAGTAATGTTATTCCTATGTGGTGGCGCTTCGTTATAAACGCACCGATATTCACGTTGCACTTTGGTCATGGATTCGATTAGCGAGCCACAGAACACACTGAACTTTCCTCTGTACCGTCCACATCTCGACTGGCATGGCCATGGGCTGCTCAGCTGTATACACGGTGTTATGTCATCACCTGTGCATGCGCACACACTGCCACATCATCCTACAGAAACTGGGAGGGTTTTCCTTTTATTTGGTGCAGATTTTACATTTCTATCGTCTTTTGTTGCTTTCCTGTGACCGGTCAAAAGTGCACCATGACTTTACAGACAAACTGTATTGGCCAGCCCAGATAATCTGAGATAATCTCTTCATCTCAAGATCCTTAACGTAATCTTATCTGCAAAGTCCCTTTTGCTATGTAAGGTAAAATACTCACAGATTTAGCACGTGGACATCTTTGGGGGCCATTATACAGCCTTCTTCTATACAGGAAATGAGAAGATGGCATATAAGGGATAGAAGCAAGGTGTTCCTGCAAGATGAAGTAAAAATGGCTGAGAATAGAATCTGGGTGAGATGATGAGGTGCTCTCTGACGTACTTAAATTCCAAGGCAGATGGCCGAGTTCAGTGACTATGGCACATAGCTTTTTTGGAAAAGGTAGGTATCTTCAGAAGGGAAGTAAGCCAGACAACCCCGTTCCTGGAGAAGGGTGGGGCAGGGCCTGGAAAAGGGGGCGTGGGCTGTTGGCCTGCCTCTGAGTTGTTTTCTAGATGTGGCATTGTGCATCCGGCCTTGCTAGGTCCTGGTGGAATTTTGCTCCAGATCCCTCACTTCTCTGTACTCTGATTCTGCACTCTCCAGCCTCTGGTGACTGGGTGACTGGCCCTCGATAGGAGGTGAAAATACATTCATAAATGGGCATTCCTCCTTTTCTTGTGAGTTCCCCTGTGCCCCGAAGCCTGGCTTTCTGGACCCAAGGTGAGCTCCTTCCAGCCTGTGGCTTCTCCCAGGGGAGTACTTCTTCCTGATCCTCTTTACTTCAAGACCCACTGTCAGGACGGCTTTGTCAACTGGAGGGGCCACATGGTCTGTCAGTCAGGCCGTGCTGCTCCCCGCCAGGAGGCTAGTTAACAGCAGCCTGGGCACACCCTGTTTGGGTGTGTGTTAACGTGTTGTCTCCATGCCTTTGTCCATGCTGTTTCTTCTGGCCCCAGATCGATTACACAGCAGACATGTTCTTAGTGTGGCACACGGCCCTGCCCTCGTGGAGCCTGACTCACAGGCGTTCATGGAGTAAGTAATCACAGCTGTGGTAAATGCTACGGAAGATGAGAAGATATGCCACGTACAGGCTGTAAGAGTTCACAGATACAAGGCTCGTCAAGGCAGATAGGGATAAAGATGGGGGGAGTGGTCCCTTCCCTGGGGTTGGTTTGTGGTGCTGGAGTGTGTCATGGAGGTCTAGAGTTGGACGGAACTGCGAAGGGCAGACATATTCATTCAGTTGTTCATTCATTCAGTATCCAGTCAGAACCTACTGAATGCTCACTCTGTCTGGACCCTGAGGTCAGTGCTGGGGATTAGAAGGGCATGTAAGACACGAGCTTTGACCTCCAGAAGGTGGCAGACTAGTTGGGGAGAAGGCAGGTTAGAGTAAACTGCGCTACAGAGGTTCCTCTATCGGTGTTCCTGCCCCATGGGTCTCTTAGCCGTTTGGTTGGGAGCTTCCTTATTCTAGAAACAACCAGAAAATTACTAGACTGTTGGCAGACTCTTGCCTTCCTGTTGCTCCCATCAGGTGGGCAGGGGTGTGTCCTGATGGAGCACGTAGAACAAGTCCCTTTGCCCTTCTTGGCATGACCTTCACGTTGAAAGATGTGTGTGAGATGTTGTGACTCAGCCTCGATACTCTGCCCTCACTTGGCTCATCTCTCCCTCCAGCCACATGTCCAGTCCTTCAGCTGAGCTCAGGAATGTGTCGAAGGTGAAGGGGACCAAGTGACAGAAGCCTGCGTTATGAAGCAAGTGGCTTCATGGCAGGCGTTCAGTCACTCGATTAATTCTTTTCTTCTAAATCCTTACTGTGTGCCTGGCACCATCCTGGTCCTGGAGATAGATGACTCAGGTGTGGGGAGACAGGAGCTCTGTCAGAACTGACCTTTTAGTACCAGGAGGGAGCACAGTGTGGCTGGGCGGGAGTGGACTGGCCCTTGGGTTAGGCTGTGATGTTGAGGGTGACTCGTAAGTGAAGAGATGGCACTCACCTTGAGGACTGGGGGAAAGGGGAGGGCACGTTGGTATCCAGGTGGAGGCTACATGTGCTGAGACCCAGTGTTGGCAGTGCTTGGGAAGAGGTGGGCAGGGAGGCTGGGGCCAAATTGCCAAGGGCCCCTGGGCTCTCTGCAGAGGAGTTGGGCTGTGACCCCTCTCAGATCTCAGAGGCTCTCAGGTTGGGGGGAGAGGCGTGGTCACTTTTGAAAGTAAGCCTGGGCACACCCTGTTTGGGTGTGTGTTAACGTGTTGTCTGCATGTCCATGCTGTTTCTTCTGGCCCCAAATCACACTTGATTTCTGCTTCTTCAAGCAGCAACCTCCCTGCAACTCTGAAGGATGGCCCAGGCCCACGTCCCTTTACCTTTCGAGAATCCAGGACACTTGAAATCCCAGAGGCTCTTCCTAAGTCTGCAGCAGACTAATTTTGTGACAAAAATTTGGCCTGAATTGATATGAGACTAATTATAGTCTTTAAAAATATCTCGTGTTTCTCTATGGAAATACTATGTGTTTGATTTTGGGGTACCACCCAGACCCCTCTGGGATTGTCACCAGATACACATGTACAGAACCATAATCCTTTCTAAAATCTGAAAAACTCTGAATTTCTAAACTCACTTGGCCCAGGGCCCTTGCTACAGCACAGTACACCCAAGAAACAAATTCAGATACCCAGTCACCTGCCTTGTCACATTTGGGTGGTGGCACCAGGATTCCAGTCCAGTATCCCTGACTCAGAGCCTAGGACAAAGTGCAGACTGTGGCCTGGCCTCTTCACAGCCTTTCGGGCAGTATGCAAATGAGGACTTGGATGTGGAGCCACCTTGCTGGCAGGTAGGCCCCCAGATGAGAGGTGGGACCAAGCCTTAACCAGGCCTTCTGTCTGACCTGCAGCCTGGGACAGAGAGGCAGAGACATTACGGAGAAGAGGGGGAGGGTGCCGGCCTCTGGCTTTTCCCATGGCTTGCAGCACTGCTCTTTAAATTTGGCTCACACATCCCTACCAGTAAAAAAAAACAAACCTTTGGAGCACACACCCCTAATACATAGATATTGATGTGATTATAACTAACTATATACAGGTATTATGTTACTGTTGAGTGCATAATAAAACCAGCAGAAATAGAAATCAAGTGATGAGCAAAATATGAAATAACTTAAAATTTTAAAAATGATTTTGTTGGTGATACAAAAAGCCTTCTGGCTTCATATGCTTGCTTATTTTTGGAAGTTCTGCTTTAAAGCTCTGTGAGAACAGTTGGAAGTTCTGGCTCTACGTCATTTGGTTTAGAGACTAGTTCTAATGGCTGCTCTCCCCAAGAAAGCTCCCTGCCCGGGACATGTAGCAGCACACAGGAAACGCATCACTGACTTTCTTTCTATATTGAGTTGCTCATGTTTCCATCCTGTCCACTGCGTATGCAGAGGATTTGCTGAAAATTTGGCTAGTACATTTCCATCCTTCCTGGTGCCAATCAGATGTTTTTGTAAACTAAGTGGAATATATTTTATTTTAAACTTCTTAACACGAGTCCCAAACTTATTCAAATGCTTTGGAAATTTTTTTTTTAATTATTAATTTTTAGAGAGAAAGCAAGGGAGAGGCGGGTAGAGAGAGAGAGAGAGGAACATCCATCTGTTACTGCACGTGCCGTGACCGGGGATCGAACTGGCAACCACTGTAGCTTTGGGATGACGCTCTACCCACCGAGCTATCCGGCCAGGGTTGCTTTGGAAAACTTTAAACAGATTAGAAAATTGTGTTAGGTTGGTTTTTAGGAGTTCAGATATGAGAGTTTTTGTAAGTTACAGACTGATCATTGTTTTTGGTAACAAAATACTACTACAGTAGAAACATTTTCAAGTAGCCCTATTTCTTTCAAAGAGCATTCATTGTGTTAACATGCCTTTCCTGAGTGGGGATGTATTAAACACGCTTAAAAATGTTTTGAAAACATCACTGAGAGGCACATCTTTTACAGTCAATGGCTATAGATAAAAATAGGCAAATTTGGAACCGTATTTTGGTAAAAGAAAGATGTGTTGAACTCATTTGTTAGGTTTGACAAGTATTTTGGATTGCTTTTCTACAAGGTAAAAAAGTCAGTCTCTGATACAGATGATTTCTTGAGTGACTGCCATCCCATTACAAGTTTTGTGGAAAATAGGGCTGTTCTACTTTTTATTACGGAAATTTTCAAACACACAAAAATTGAGCAAAGGGTATACTGAATTTCTACCTGTCATTCGCTGGATTCAACAGTCAGCAGCATTTGCAATCTTGTTAGATCTCTCTCTACCTTTTTTCTTTAAAAAATATTTTTTATTTATTCATTTTAGAGAGAAGAGAGAGAAGGGGGGGAGGAGCAGGAAGCATCAACTTGACCAGGCAAGCCCAGGGTTTCAAACTGGTGACCTCAGCATTGCAGGTAAAGGCTTTATTCACTGCGCCACCACAGGTTAGGCATCTCTCTCTGCCTTTTTAAAGAGTAAATTTCAGACTTCTTGTTATTTACCACCCTTAAGTGGTTCAGTATGCATCACTACTTGATAAGGATTTTGAAAATAAAATTTTATTTCAAAATAATTGTAGCCTGACCAGGCGGTGGTGCTGTGGATAGAGCATCAGACTGGGATGCAGACGACCCAGGTCGTTGGCTTGAGCTTCGGGTTGCTGGTGTGAGTGTGGGATCATAGACATGACCCCATGGTTGCTGTTTGAGCCCAAGGTTGCTGGCTTGAGCAAGGGGTCACTCTCTCTGCTCTAGCTCCCCAGTCAGGGCATATATGAGAAAGCAATCAATGAATAACTAAGATACCGCAACAAAGAACTGATGTTTCTCACCTCTCCCTTCCTGTCTGTCCCTACGTTCCTCTCTGTGTCTCTCTCTGTCTCTGTCACACACACACACAAAAAATAATAATTGTAGACTCACAGGAAGTTGCAAAAATAGTACATGGAGTCCCACTACCCTTCTTCCCCCTCATGGTGACGTAATCGCCATAGGACAATAGCAAAACCAGGAAGTGAGCATTAGTACAATACTAGTAACTAGACTACAGGCGCTACTCAGTTTTCACTTTTTCACTGTTGTTACGTGTGTGTAGCTCTTTGTGATTTTATCACCTGTAGCCACCACCACCACTATCAGGATACAAGGAAACTCACCACCTGCAGGGAACTCCCTAAGTTCCCTCTCTGTATGTGTGCACACCTTTGATGTTCTCTGCCAGCCACTCACCTGTTCTCCATCTTTATAGATTTGTCATATAGTGGGAATCGGGCAGTAAGTGGCCTTTTGGGATTGGCTGTTTTCAGTAAACCACTTGTCCCTGAGCTCTGTCCGTAGTTGTTCCTTTTTGTTGCTGAGCAGTTTTCCATGGTCTGGGCACACCAGTGTCAAACCTTTCAGCTGTTGAAGGACATTTGGATTGCTTCCAGGTTTTGGCAATTATGAATGCAGCTGCTGTGAACGTAACTTTTTGTTTCCCTAGGATAAACGTATAAGAGTGATTACTGGGTTGTATGATAAGTGAATCTTAAGTTTGATAAGAAACTGCTTTTTATAAGAGGCTGTTTTTCAGAGTGGCTTTACCATTTTGTATTCCCACTAGCAGTGTTCATGAGATTGTTTCTCTACATCTTCGCCAGCATTTGGTGTGTCATTATTTTTTATTTATAAGTGTGTACTGATAACTCATTGTGGGTTTAGTTTGTTTTTTTCTAATGCCTGATGATGTTAAACAGCCTTTATTTATGTATTTATTGGTTGTGTATACTTTTTAAAAATTTTTCTGTTGATTTGAGAAAGGAGCAAGAGAGGAGGAGAAGGCAAGGGGGAGAGAGAGAGAGAGAGAGAAAGAGATATGCATTAACTTGTTCTATTTACTTGTGCACTCATTGGTTGCCTTTCATATGTGCCCTGACCAGGGATTGAACTGGTGACCTCAGTGTATTGTGACAACATTCTCTTCACTGAGCCACCCGGCCAGGGGCATATATCCTTCTTGAGTGAAATGTTTATTATGTCTTTTGCCCGTCTTCTAAGTTTTTTTATTGTTGAGCTTTGACCATTTTTTAAAAATTTACTAATTTTAGAGAAAGAGTAAGGAAGAGGGAGACAAGAAAACATCAATCTGTTTCTGTGTGTGCCCTTATCCAGGATCAAACTGGCAAGCTCTGCATGTCGGGACACACTCTAACAACTGAGCTATCTGCCAGGGCAGGCTTTGACCATTCTTGCTGTATTCCAGATGTGAGTCATTTGTCACACATGTGACTTGCAAATGTTTTCTTCCACCATGTGGCTTGTCTTTTCAATCTCTTCCCAGAGTCACAGTGTAAGTTTTTACTTTCTGTAAAGTACAGTCTGCCAATCTTTCCTTTTATGGGTCATACTTTTGGTGTCAAGTCTAGGGAACACTGCTCAACTTTTGGTTTCAAGGATTTTTCTCCTATGTCTTCTACAAGTTTTATAATCTTACATTTTACATTTAAGTCTGTAATCCATTGTGAATTAATTTTTGTATATGATACAAGGATTTAGGTTAATTTAATTTAATTTAATTTTTTTTTTTTGCCTCTGAATGTCCAATTGTTTCAGCACTGTTTATTGAAAAAAATTATTCTGGCCTGACCTGTGGTGGTGCAGTGGTAAAGCGTCGACCTGGGAACACTGAGGTTGTCAGTTCAAAACCCTGCACTGGTCTGGTTGAGGCACACATGGGAGTTGATGCTTCCAGCTCCTCCCCCCTTTCTCTCTCTCTCTCTCTCTCTCTCTCTCACTCTGTGTCTCCTGTCTAAAATGAATAAAATAAAAAAACAACAAAAAAAGAACATTTAAAAAAAAAAAAAAAAATTATTCTTCCTGCCTGACCTGTGGTGGCACAGTGGATAAAGCATTGATCTAGAACGCTGAGGTCACCAGTTCAAAACCCTGGGCTTGCCCAGGTCAGGGCACATACAAGAAGCAACTACTATGAGTTGACGCTTCCCACTGCTCTCTCTAAAAATCAATAAATAATATTTTTAAAAAATTAAAAAGAAATTATTATTCCTCCATTGATAAGGACTTTTATTTTTACATACCTACCCTGTAGTTATCACACCTGACCAAATTGACAAGAATTCCATATAACTATTTCTGAGATGTCTTTTAATCATTGGTTTTTTAGCATCAGGACCCAACAAGGTCCACACATTACATTTAGTTGCAATGTCTTTTGAGTCTCTTTTTCTGTAACAATCCCTCAACCGCCTGTGTTGATAAGCCGCTAATTCATTGGAAAAACCAGGTCAGGTGTCCTATAGACTGTTCTGTGGTCCAGATTTGGCTGCTACTTGCTAACGGCCTCATTTAACCTGTTTCACTAGCATTGATATTTCCTGGGTAATGATGATTAGTTCTAGAGGCTTGTTTCAATCCCAGTTTACTTTTTGGACAAGGGTCCTTCTGAGGTGGTGCTGTGCTTCCCATGCAGGCAGTTGGGAGGCTCAAAACTTCCAGTGCTCCATTTTAGTGAAGTTGATCTTAACTGTGGGTTCACCTACAGGGCCTGATCTGTTTCTTATCAAGTTCCCTGTCAGCCTTTCACCTAGTGGTTGATCATAATATCCATTGATGACCTATGTCTACACCCATTATTTGTGAGAGGAGTGGTGAAACAGTCATTTTTAAATTTTATTACTCAGTTTCCTTTTTTTTAAGGGGATTTATGTAAAACAGAACAGCTTCCTTGTCAATTTAGATGAAGAAACAGGGTCCAAAAGGTGAAGTCAATTGCCCAAGCTAGCAGGTGGTGGAATGTGGTGGGAATCCTATTTGGTGACTGCAAAGCTGAAGCTTAGTTATGCCACTTATATACTCTATCCTAAAGTCCCCACCATTTTGAATCCTTCCCTGACCCTCTCCCAGCCGTGGCCAAGGCAGTGGGTGCTGCCTTCAGCTCCCTTCATCCTGGGCACTCACCTCTCATGCCATGCAGTGGGGTCAGGCCTCCAGGTTGCCCCTGTTGCATAGAGCAAGTGTGTGGACGAGGTCTGAGCTTCCTGAGGCTGAGACTGGTTCTCCCAGTGCCCAGCATAGTGTCCAGAGGCCTCAGGACAGCATGGATGGAAAGATGATTCCAGCATCTCCCCTCTGGGCTCTATGCTATGTTCCTGGCAAAGTTTAACATTTGGTCAATTAAGATAATGGGACCTGCCAGAGTATCTGGGGCTCTGAGCTCTGTCTGTGCATCCTTCCCACATCAGGCTTCCCAGACTGCATTGAAGGAGGGGAGCCATAGAGACCTTTCTGCAAGCCCCTTCCCTAGGGGAACGAAGGGGCTGCACAGCCAGCACCGTCCTTGCCTCTACAAGGCCTGGGGACTGTGCAGGCCAGTGTCCTGCTTACTTGTTTTATTTATTTACTTACTTTTAAGATTTTGTTTCTTGAATATAGAGAGCGAAGGGAGAGGGGGCAAGAAGTATCACTCATAACTGCTTCATTAGTTGTTCATTGATTGCTTGTTGTATGTGCTTTGACCGGGCAAGCCCAAAGCTTTGAACCGGTGACCTCAGCATTCCAAGTCGACGCTTGATACACTGCGCCACCACAGGTCAGGCATGTCCTGCTTACTTGTGAGACCTGGGAAGTCAAGAGATCTTTTCCAGGTAGGTGCCTGTCCTGAGTGTGAAGATTGTGACCCCAATGTCCATACTCCCACCTGTACCTGCACAGATGCATATTGTGAATAGTTTGTAGAATCTAGCACTGGGTGCTGTCTGGGTCCAGGCAGCAGGGCGAGCTCTGGGGACAGTCTTCACAGACCTGCCATCACCTGCTTCTCCTGGGCGCCAGGGGCATGCGTCTGTGGGTCAGAATATTGCTTCAAGTCCTTAGGGATGGATATTGTGAAAATCCTTGAATCATTTGATGCTACCCCAGGAGGCTGCAAAACCAAGTTCCACATTGGTTTTTACATTTCACAGGTGGATAAAATGTTATTTACTTCAAAGTTCCTATGAGAAAACACTAGAGATAACATTTGGGGAAATGATTTGTAAATCACAGGGCGTGGCATAACAACATGGCAGGCATGGTTCAGGCCACAGAAGCCTCTCAGCGACGTGGCCTCCCCTCCCAGTGAGGCCCTCCTTCCCATCTTGTGAGGACAGTCTTACGGTTGTGGTAGGACAGGCGCGCTAGTGGGGTGGAGGGCCGCTCATCCAGGGCTCATCCAGGCCCTGTGGGGAGACAGCGTGTTTGTAGGACCTGAGTTTGAGCCCTAGCTCCGATTTAGGGGCAAGTCACCCACCATATCTTTGTGTGAACTGGATGACCTACTTGAGGAAAGTGAGAAAACCCTGCATGTCAAGTGTCACTCTGGGGTTAAGAGAGAGGCACTTGAGTGTGAGTGACAAAGCCCCAGGAAGAAGCTGGGCGTGGAGCCTGCTGGTGCCTTCTCCTGTGGGCAGGGTCAGAGCTCCGCGGTGCCCCTGACTGGATAGCTGCTGGAGACCACACAGGGGCCTCTCATCACTGCCTTTAGAACTAAGCAGCCTTGACACATGGCACCCCTGCTCAGAAGGTGAGGATTCAGTAGGCTTTGTATTTCCGCTGCCCCTCCCACCTCTTTCTAATTCCCCTTGTTTGTTCATTTAATTTGGGTTGATAAACAAAGATGATTTACAATCCAAGTCTTTTTTTAAGAAATATTTCTGGCACTGATTTTCAATTTTGCAACCATTCTTACAGGAACTATTCTTGGACTTGTCACTGCGTCTTTTTCAGAGCTTGCCACCAATCTTTATATAGACTCCCTCTTCATTTTTGAGTTTCTTTATATAGATACCGTCTCCATTTTTGGTTTCTAATCCAGGTACATCTCTTGGTCTGTGTTAGAGATCACTTATTTTTATAGGAAAATAGAAATGTAAAGGGCTCTCCTAGGGTGAAGCCTGCAGTTAAGAGCAGGCGTGGTATAGCTGGTGGCAGGGGATGCAGGAGACCTTGGACAGGGCCGGAAGGGGGGCGGGGGCGGGACAACGCTGGAAAGTGTGGGGAGACATCATTGGGTTAGGCCATGGGCCCAGGTGCACGTCAGGGAGGTCCAGGGAAACTTCCCATTGGTGTCACTGTGTTCTGCCTGAGAATATCAGTTTTGACTTGGAAATTGTTAGAGGTCATGTGGGCTGCCCTTAGAGCTCAGGTTGAGACAGTTGGGTTTTGGGGTTTAACCATTTTCTGGATCAGGCAGCAGAGGCCCTCTGGGGCCAAGTGAACCTGTATGGGGACACAGGGCTGGTTGGAGGGGGATCTGCGACTTGAGCTCCAGCCAGCGCTCTTTCCACAGTATCCACACTTTCCGCTTTGCATCCCTTTCAGCAGTGGGCAGATGGTCCTCAGGTTGCATTGCGGGGTATTTCCAGAGGTTGTAATTCCAGTGGAGTTACTTTTCCAGGGCCTCTGCTGCAGGGAGATTTGGTGACCCCAGGATGGTGTTGACCAGCCTGTCAACAGGTGGCAGCACTGAGGGGGATGCCTTGTAGGGCTGTGGGTACAGGAGCGCAGGATCAGCCAGCCCTCCCAGGAGCATTTCAACTCTTTGAAAGTCATTCCAGCCTCCATCCCGGTATTGGTCCCTGTTTGTAAACTTAGAAGGAGAAACCTAACAATAGCTCTTCCTTGGGCAACATCTGGGTTACTTTTTAACGTGAACTTATTAATTTGTTGTCACAGGGACTGGAGTTGCCAGTAGGAAGTGGTGAGACATGGGAGCCCTCTGGGTAACTGCATAGGTCCCTGTAATGCTGGCACTGGCCCGCCTGTTCCTCTTTATTCTCCCACCCAGCATCTTCCTTCATGTTAATTCTTTTTCTTTCTTTCTTTCTTTCTTTTTTTTTTGTGGCAGAGACAGACAGAGAGAGGGATAGATAGGGACAAACAGGAAGGGAGAGAGATGAGGAACATCATTTCTTTGTTGTGGTTCCTTAGTTGTTCATTGATTGATTTCTCATATGTGCCTTGACTGGGGGCTACAGCAGACCTAGTGACCCCTTGCTGGAGCCAGCGACCTTGGGCTTAAGCTGGTGAGCCTTGCTCAGACCAGATGAGCCTGCACTCAAGCTGGCAACCTCGGGGTCTCGAACCTGGGTCCTCCACATCCCAGTCCGACGCTCTATCCACTGTGCCACCTCCTGGTCAGGCCCTTCATGTTAATTTTTCACCTCTGTTCTTTGCTTCTCTGTGAAGTACCTCACATTCTTTTTGAAATAAGGAGTGAGAATCAATAGATGATGAAGTAAATGTTATAAATGGCTCAGTGCTGAGCTTGGTGCTGGGGGCTCAAGGACAGAAGGAAGTGTGCTCTTGTCTCAAATAGTGGGACGGTCGTAGGAGGATAAACACGTGTGGGCACAAAGGGTGATACATGAGCCAAAATAAAAGGTGGGCAGTTTGGGGCACACAAAGTGGGAAGGGTTTAGAGAGTCTCTAAAACAGCAAGGTGGATGGGAGGAATGGGTGCCAGCCACTGGGGAACTGAAAAGGGAAAAGAAAAGGTGCAAGTACTTCGAGATGGCTTGAGTGATAAAATGGTCTTGCTAGAGTGGGAATATCAGGATGCATAGATCTGGCAGGAATTTTCTGAGTACCTACTGTGTGCCCGGCACTATTCCAGGTGCTGGAGGTCCAGTTGTGAGTAGAGCAGAGCCCCTGCTCTCAGAGAGCTCATGTCTGATGAAAGGAGGCAGATAATTAACAAATAAGCGAGTCAATTTGTTTGTCAGATGGAGTCAGATGGTAGTGAGTGCCCTGGAGAAAAATAAAGCAAGAACAGGGGCCAGGAGCACCTGTGTTTGGGAAGGGGTTACCCTGTTTAGGAGGCTGGTCAGAGGAAAGACCTAAGAAGTGCTGGGTAGAGACGGGCATGCACAGGCCTGAGGTGGGAGCAGGCTTGGCATGTTCAACGGTAGCAGGATGTGACTGGAATAGAGGAGCGGGGTGGGCATTGTAGGAGGAGAGGTGCAGTCAGAGCCACAGAAGGCCCACTGAGCAGTCTAGGCCATGGTAGGGACGGCAGCTTCTGCTCTGAAGGAGATGAGAGCTTTTGGAGAGTTCTGAGCAGAGGGGCCAGTCTGGCTCCCATCTTGGAAGGCTCGCACAGTTGCTGGGTGGGGACCGGAGAACAGGAATGAGGGCAGCAGCAGAGAGGATGGTCACTAGCCTACTCCATTAATTTAGGGTAGACATGGTAAATCTGGGACCAGCTTGTGACGGCCGAGGCCAGGATGACGTGGTCACAGTCTGGACGCATTTTGCAGGTGGACATAGAGACCTGAGACATTCTCTCCAACACTGCTGCTTGTCCCAGGAGGAGGCTCACGTTGTGGTTTCCTCTCTCTAGGCTAGATCGTCGCTTACCCCCAGGGTTTCTCCCAGGGAGCCACCTGCTGCTGGACACCATGACAGTGAGGGGGGCCGCATTGGCCCCGGATCCAGCATCGCCCACAACTGCGGCAGCCTCACCCAGCGTCTCTGAGATCCCTGAGGGCAGCCCCACAGCCATGGAGCAGCCTGTGTTTCTGATGACGACTGGAGCTCAGGCCATCTCGGGTTTCTTTGTTTGGACGGCTCTGCTCATCACCTGCCACCAGGTACCAGGGCCCGTCAGGAGTCAAGCCTGAAAGCCCTCTAGAAGGAGCCTGAGAGGTTTCTAATCCGACAAAGCACTAGTTAGAGTAGGGCTGGCGATGCTGCATGAATCCCATAATCTTCAGATCTTCTGATAAGAGGTTTATTTCTTGCTCACATCCCAGCCCCAAACAGGTCAGGTTCCATTTGGTGGCTCCAGAGTCTCACAGCTTCAGGGCATTGTCCATCTGACCACTGGGAGGAGGGACATGTGGGGCAGGCACTCTGCATATTTTACCTTTCTTGATCCAGAAATGACACTCATCACTTTTGCTCACCTTCCATGGGCCAGAACTAGTCACATGTTCAGCCTGAGCTGCAGGAAGTCTGGGGCCTGTGCACAAGCACGTGGATGTCACTGATCCCTTTGCAGACGAGAGAATTGAGACCTAGAGGGAGAAGGAAAGGGGACTGACTGGCCTTGTCACATATAGGTCGGTGGCATAGCTGGGGTAGAAGTCAAGTCTTCTGTCGTCTGTGTCCCGTCCCCGGCCCCCCTTCACAAACACACACATGCTCACAGGCCCAGAGGAGCCTGGTGTGGGCTGAAACGCTCCTTGGCTGCCTAAGGAAGAAAAGGTTTGGTGACAAGAGGCTGAGCCCATTAGGGTCCCCTGTCAGCTCGTTACCCACTGCCCTGTGTTCCCCATTCCTTCTAGAACCCGCTTGCTTCCAAGGCAGTTGGCTCGTTGCAGAGAGGGAACATTTTTTTCTTCTCTTGAGCCTAGGGCTTGCCTGGGCCAAGTGTGAAGTCATGAGAGCTAGGATGGGAGGTGGGTGGCTGGGACGCAGGGCGGATGGCTGGGATGCAGATCATGGCGAAAGGAGTTCTTAGCACTTGTGTGTAGCTTTTACTTTCCCTCTGCTTTCTAAGACTTGCATTTTATTATCCCAATTGCCCAGTGAAGCAGGAGCACTGGCTCTGGTACACAGCAGGGAAAATAAGACACAAGATGAGAACATCACTGCAGCCACTTGGCCAGGAAGCGCTTCCCCCTCTGTGGCAGTGAGGGTCCCATCTGTCCCAGCCTGTGTGCCATAGTTAGTTAAGGGATGGGGCCCACCACCTGCTTTAGACACCCATGCTTGTCCCAGGCCCCATGGCCCACTAACCAGGTGTTTAGGAAGGTGGAGGTGGGGACACACACTGACAGCCTCCTTGAACCACACAAACCTGGCTGTGCTCCAGCGTCCCAGGGTGCTTGCTGCAGCTGAATTCCTCAGCCTGTTCTCGACTCTGATTTGGGCGTGGTCTCATGCCCCTGTAGCTGTGAGGCCAGCCTTGGTGCCACTGCCTGCACCCCACGACTGTACCCTGTGGTCTGATGCTCACAGCAGCCTCACACCGGAACTTTCATCATCCCATTTTACAGAGGGGGAGGCTGAGGCTCAGGGTTGAGCAACTCTGTCACAGAACTAGTATGTGGCAGTTAGATATCCCCTTGACCGGCCTCCTCCTGTGGAGGCCTCTGGCTGACGCACCCTCACTGCTCTCAGATCTACATGCACCTGCGCTGCTACAGCTGCCCCAACGAACAGCGCTACATCGTCCGCATCCTCTTCATTGTGCCGATCTATGCCTTCGACTCCTGGCTCAGCCTCCTCTTCTTCACCAACGACCAGTACTATGTGTACTTCGGCACCGTGCGCGACTGCTACGAGGGTAAGGACGTGTGGGCAGGGTGCCAGGGAGGGCCCGGGCCGGGTGGAGCCCCTCCTGCCTGGCACTTGGGAGACACAAGCCTTTCTGCTGGGTTCCTCCTCGGGGGGCCACCCTTCATTTCTTTACCCACCTCAGGGTTTCCATACAGGCCCAAATCAACAGGTAACAGCACAGGTGTAGCTAGAGTCTTACCTTGCAGATGCCCTTTGTGCTGTGGCTCCCAAAGCACCAGCACAGATCCCTGGAAGCAGGGACTCTCCATCTGTGTCTCATTTCTCAGTTCTTGTGTCTCATTGTCTCGTATGGAATGTGGGGCAGCAAATGAGTGGTCCATTTGTAGAAAGAAACTCCAGGTACAGACAGGTTGGGTTTATTCAGGGATTTATTCATGGCATTGGCAGGGCTGGGCCTCCCTTCTCACATGTCTTAGTTCTGAGGACTTTGTCCCAAGAGGAGCGTTACTGTGGTGCAAGGTGACTCACTGCCTTTTGGGGTCTTTGTTCTTGCATATGATGTAGAAGCATCACCTACTCTGGTACTGAGCACCAAGCATAGACCAGGCCCATTGCTGGGTGCTGGCCTGCGGGGAGGAATGCCAGCCCTTGCCTGCCTTCCAAGAGTCTGTGCCACCTACACAGTCACCACAGGGACAGGCACACTGTCTCATGGGCCCAGAGGTCCTTACCTGGGGAGGACAGGGAGCTGAGACTTAGAGAATGAGTTGATGTCTGTCAGGGGGAGACTGAGGAGGAGAATCCATTCTGTGCCAGAAGAGAGCTAAATCGCAGGGGTGGGAGGAGTCCCAGTATGCCCCCTGGGGTGGGGAGAACTGCGTGGGTGGGGTAGGGGGAGTGTGGTAGCAGGAGTGGGGATTGCACTGGGAGGCAAGAACAGGGGCATACACAGACTTGCAGGCCATACAGAAAAATTTAAATCTTCTTTCTTACTGTTTGTTGATGTGTAGGAATATGACATGATGGGAAATCGCAGGTTACAAAAGTCTCCATGTGGGAAGGAAGGAGAAGAGGGGCCAGAGGCCCCAGCACAGGTCACAGCCCAGCAGGGTCAGGGTGGGAGGTCCTTGGGTTCAAGATCCTCACAGTGATGTTCACCCTTCTCTTATGGTCATACATTTTCCCATCTACATTTGTATCTGCACTGCTGGTTTCTGGTAGAGTGACCAGATATGGGCTTTTTTGTGCTGTGACCAGGCGTCTCTTACTATGACCAATTATCTCCTTTGCTGACCTGGGAGGGCTTTGTCCTTGGCCCTGGGCTTCATGGATATTGGAGTGCATGTTCATCCCCCTAGAAACTGGAGTCTCTGTTCCTGTTCCATTCTGAACCTCTGTATCCCAAAGGACTCACAGGGCACAGGAAATGCCTTTGGACTTGGTGAGGAAATTCAGGCACCCAGCACACTGCACCCCACATGCTCCTTCAGCCATGCTTGCCTTCTTCCTGGCCTGAGCACATCAGGTATTTGCCCAGGGCCTGCAACACTCTTCTCCAGTCAGCTCCTCCTCCTCCCCTCAGCTCCTCCTCCCTATCCTTCTCCTTTATCTCGACTCCGGTGTCTCTCAGAGAGGCCTTCCTGGACTCCCTGTCCATGTCCTCATGGCCGTGCCGCAGTTTGCAGTTAAGCGCATCCCTGGTTTGTTCCTATCTCCCTGAGTAAACCATTAGCTCTATGAAAGCAGGAATGGGTGGGTAGAGAGCTGGTGCCGGCAGAGCTGGGCACATAGTAGGTGCTCACTCACTCTGGGTCTTTTGATTGAATAAGAAATTTATGAAACATCTGTTTTGTATCTAGCATTCATCCGCTAGGGCTCATTGAATTCCCTGACTAGTGCCCCTGCCCAGCTCTGCCAGGTGAGGATGCTGAGACCAGGTGAGGTTCTAGTGCCTGATGTTCCTGGAAGCAGCAGAGGCCCCAGGGAAACCTCTGGGTGCCTGGGGAGCCACAGAGGCTGGTGTTGGAGAAGGTGGACCCAAGAATCCTTTTCCATTTAGCTACCTGCTTCGCAGGAGTGCCCAAGAGCAGCCTCTGCCCACTTGTTCCTTCAGAACCAAAAAGCTGTCCCCTGCCAAGTGGCCTCCCTCTGTGGTTTGGGAGCAGGCCCTGAAAACTGGGTGCACAGCAGAGGGGACATAGCCAGGTAGCCTCCGTATCTTCCTCCCTCCTGGCATCTGAGGTGGCAGCAGATGGTTGGTGGCCCCTCCCACTCCTGAAGCTTCTTTGTTCAGACCTTGCCTGTCTGGACCCCCTTCCAGGCCATGGAAAGGTTCTCACAGGAGGGCTGCATCACCTAGCAATTCTGTTGTCCCCTGTGTCCCTCCCGGGGAGTTTACAAACAGGGCAGCAGCTTCCTTGAAGTCCAGGCTGCCTTAGTTTACCAGCTTGTGGTGTCTGAGCTGGGGGGCTTGGCCCTCAAGGTGCCCTTTTCTGCACCTCTGCTCAGTGTCTTGGACCCTCCCCCATTGTTCCTGTATCTACAAGTGCTGTAGCTGCCCTGTGGGACTTGCCCCCGCAGGTGTGGTCATAGAGTGCCCCTTAAAGTTCAGAAGAGCCCCCTATTTGTTCCACCCTTCCTGCTTAGTCTCCTGAGGCCCTGGAAGGAACAGAAATGGATGGACTGGGCCGAAAAACTCCCTGCTCCACGTCTAGCCAGGCTCTCTGCTGGCCAGTAGACAGACATTTGCTTTTCTTCTAAATAAAACAGCTAACATTTACTTTTATTAAGGTCATGTGTGCATATGTTTGAAACAGGCTGCCCCAACACCTCATTCCCAAGTTAACTGCACTTTCAACTCTTTATAAACTATTTTGTCCTAGAATAACCTAAAAATGTGCTTATGCTGTTGTTTCTTTGTTTTTCAATTTTATGTAGTGTTAAGTAGTAGTGACTTCCTACTCTGGAAGGTTTTTGATTTAGAGACTTACCTCCAAGCGTGCACACCCACACACTTTTTCTTTTCTCTTTTAATGAAACTGTACACAGTTTTTTCTAAGTCAGCATTTTGTGTTTGCATTATTACATATCTGTAAATATTGTTCAAAGCTGGGCCTTCTGGTGTCTCGGGATGACATTTCCTTGTACTACTACTTTTCCTCTGCTTACTACTTGTCTTGCTTTGTGGTTTACTCTGTTTTGTCTCTATCATTAATTTGTGCCCAAAGGCTTTACTGAATAAAACAAAAGCCCTCTTTGCGTGAGACACACCAGTACGCCTGCTGGCTCTATGTTTTCCCTTGGTGCTGTTCCTCCTGGAACCCTGCCCTTCTCGGTCTGGGCTGGAACTGCTCAGCTTGTCCTGGGACTTTCCTCCTCTGTCATCCCCAGAATCCTGGTCCCCTGTCCTGTGCTGAGCCACCTGTTCCCTGGATGCCATTTTCCCCTTGTTCGTGATTTGCCCACTCCTTTTAATAAGAGCACATCTTCCAGGAGCTTCCTGAGAAGAGGCATGCATGGGAGTTCTAGTATTTTTAATTTTAGTACATATTACATCTATATTTGATTAGTTTTCAATGCGAATGCAATTCTAAGTTGGAAATAATTTTTCTTCTGATTTTATTTCTCCCTCTAAATTTTGAAGGCATGTTTTTCACTGTCTTAGCTTCCAGTGTTGTTTTTGGAAAGTCTGCTGGATTCTGATTTTTTTTTTTGGTGTGTATGTGTGTGAAACAGAGAGAGAAAGAGAAAGAGACCAACAGATAAGAAGGGAGAAAGGCCCCGGCCAGTTGGCTCAGTGGTAGAGTGTTGGCCCGGTGTGTGGAAGTCCCGGGTTCAATTTCAGGCCAGGGCACACAGGAGAAGTGCCCATCTGCTTCTCCACCCTTCCCCCTCTCATTTCTCTCTATCTCTCTCTTCCCTTCCTGCAGCCAAGGCTCCTTTGGAGCAAAGTTGGCCCGGGCACTGAGGATGCCTCTGTGGGCTCTGCCTCAGGTGCTAGAATGGCTCCGGTTGCGACGGAGGATTGCCCCAGATGGGCAGAGAGTATTGCCCCCTAGTGGGCGTGCCAGGTGGATCCCAGTCAAGCGCATGCGGGAGTCTGTCTCTCTACCTCCCTGCTTCTTACTTCATAAAAATAAAAATAATAAAGAAGAAGGGAGAAAGATGAGAAGCATCCACGTATAGCAGTGCCATCTTAGGTGTTCATTGATTGCTTTCTCATACATGCCTTGACTGGGGAGGCGTTAGCTGAGCCAGTGACCCCTTGCTAATGCCAGCGACCTTGGGATCAAGCCACTGACCTTGGGCTTCAAGCCACTGACCATGGCATCATGTTGATGATCCCATGCTTGAGCCAGGGACCTCAGCGTACCAGGTTGACACACTACAGTGTGTCCGTAAAGTCATGGTGCACTTTTGACCTGTTGACCGGTCAAAAGTGCACCATGATTTTAGGGACACACTGTATTTATTCACTGCACCACCACCTGGTCAGGCTGGATTCTGATGCTTTTATTAAATTTCATTTTATTCATTTATTTATTTATTTTTTCATTCTTTTTCCAAGTGAGAGGAGGGGAGCTAGAGAGACAGATTTATGCATGTACCTTGCTTGTCTGGGATCCATCTGACAGTCTTCATCTGGGGCTGATGCTCTGCCCATCTGGGGCCATGCTCAACATTTTTTAGCACCTGAGGTGAAAGCTATTTTTAGCACCTGAGGTGAAAGTTCCATGGAGCCATCCTCAGCGCCTGGGCTGATGCACTCGAACCAATTGAGCCATGGCTCCAGTAGGAGAAGAGAGAGTGAAGGGGGAGGGAGTGGGTGGAGAAGTAGGTGGTCACTTCTCCTGTGTGCCCTGACCAGGAATTGAACCCAGAACCTCCACACACTGGGCTGACAGTCTGCCACTGAGCAAACCAGCCAGGGTGGCTGGATTCTGATTCTTAAGTCTGTAATGTGACCTGCTTTCCCCCCTTGTTTCCAGGATCTTTATCCCCAGTGTTCTGAAATCTCACAAGAGATAGGATATTCATGGTATGGGGCACCTGGTAGGCCCTTCACTGTGGAAACTCTTGTCCTGAGTTCTGGGAAATGTTCTTGTATGTTCATTTGCTAATTTCTTCCCCTTTAGTTTATTCCTTATATCTGGAATTCCTGTTAGTAGGGTGTTGCACTTCTGGATTGACCTTCAAATTTTCTTTACCATTTTCTGCTCTTTGTTCTGTTTCCCAGGATTTTTTTTTAATTTAAATATTATGTTTGTGCTTTTCTATGGAAGGTTTTGTTTTCTTTAACATGTTGTAAAATGTCAGTCACTCTTTCCTGTTCTTTTTTTATGGTCTGTTGTGCTTGATGTTGGAGAGAGTATTTCCTCTTCTCTGAGATGCTAATTGCAGTTTTCTTCTGTTTCCTGCATTACCTCTGTTTTCTGACTTCCGTTTTTGTTTGCTTTGGTCTTTGACCTTTGCGTTGGAAGCTCTTTTCAAATGTCTAGTGTCCTTGGCTAAGAATGGAGCTTACGCTGCGGACCTTCCAGTTGGGTGACAGGATACAGGGCATTTCCTCTGCCATTTTTATGGAGTGGTGGGGACAGGCACGAAATGAAGATATTTTTTATTCTGGGCCTGTTTCCCCAGAGAATCATGCTCTCATCTCCTGCCCGGGTCGTAAAAGCTGGGCAGGCTGAATTAAAGGTTGTAAAGGCAATAGTCGCGGCCATTATCATAGCCACCTGGCCTGTGCAGGTTCACATTAGATTTGGACAGTTGGTAATGAAACAACGGAGCCAAGAACTGGTGAGCCATCAGCTTTAATTCTAGTTTGCACCCGGCAGGCAAGTAAAAACACACACTGGGCTCCAAAACCCACTCATTCAGTTCTCACAAAGCTACAGACTTATTCACCTCTGTTTCCCATCTCCTTCTCTCTGCACAAACTGGCTTCTTCCTCAGCACTCTGCCATCTTGGCTGCTTCTCCTCTCCTCCACGTGGCCTTAATCTGCTCTCCTCTCTAATACTAACCTCAGGAACCAAGAGAGCAAGCTCCCGGTCTGCCTCACTTTATAATGTAGAATCAAAGCCTTTAATCCAATTATACAAACAAAAAAGTCTCTGATACAAAGTCACTTATCTGAGGCATAATGGGAGGATTCCTCATGAGAGTGCACCACCCCACATCATCCAATCAGTCAAGGGTGTGGGGAAAAGCTTACTCTTAAAACTTGCATGTGGGCAGTGCCATCTTTAACAAAATGAGTATAATATATTTTATCTGCTCAACAAGGGTTCAGTCTCATCATCACTGCCCTCAGCTGAGCTAAGTTCTCTGAGGACAGAGCCATCTTAGCCTGTCTGGAAAGTAATAGCCCAGCAGCTCTGTGTGGAGACCTACAGTCAAGTTTTCCGTTTGTGCCCTCACCTGCAGCCATCACAGTTCCTGGGGTTCTCCCTGGCTGGCGCCCTCTCGTCCGCAGTCAGTGACCGTGCTGCATCTTCTAGAGCTTCTGTCAACATCCTTTGACCTCCAGTGCCATCTCCCCATCTCCTTGTCCTGAAAGCCATACTCTTCCACCTGTTCATTCTCATTTTAGTGGCATTCTGGGGGGAGGAGGTGTGGAGATAAACAGCTTAAATTGTTGGTAGTATTGCCATTTTCCAAGGAGGCGGCCCAGTCTCAGAGAAGTAAGCGGCTCACCCTGGGTCCCAGCGTTCCAGTATCTACTATCTAGTGAGGGCTCTAATTTACACAGCAGCCAGGCAGCAGGAGCAGGAGTGGGAACCAGCCTCCTTATCTGCAGATAGTATTTGATTATGGTGGGGGGTGATGGGTAGCCCTTAAAGAAAACTCTGAGACAGCCCTGGGGAGCTTTGTGGTCAGAGGGGTGCAGGGAGGTTAGTAGTCAGAGGAGGGAGGTGGCTCTCATGTACTCCATGCAGGCTCTGCATTCTCAGTGAGTTTGTGTGGGCCTGTGCAGTTTCACCACATAGGTTTCCTTTCCATTAACCTGTTCTCACCTCCCGGTTACCTGGTGGAGTATATATTATCATCCCCATTTTACAACTATGGGGAAAAAATTTTGAGTAGGCTAAGAAACTTGCCCAAGCTCCTAGAGTGTGTGCCAGAGACCAGACACCATAGGCCTGCGTCCTGGAATTGCTCTGTGCCAGCTTGGGGAAGTAACACTGGACGAGCTTCTCCCTTGGAAAAGTATGTGTTCTTGTTAGGGGAAGATTTACAGGCAGGGAAGAAACAATTTAAGAATGATGCTTCTTTCACCCAGTTCCAGATTTTGGATAAACCTAGCTTCCTAGAACCTGGCCCAGTGTGAAACAGCCTAGGAAGGCAGAGAGAGTACAGCCAGGATGAACCTAGCCAAGGGCCGTAAACACAGGGCCACAGAAGACCCAAGGCCTGGTGTGCTGCCGGGAGGACTCATGGCCTAGCCGTCACAGAGCCAGGAGTTACAGGAACTCAGTTGGCCGTAATAAAGAAAGATACTCAGGAGATACCAGTAGAAGATCTGGAGAGATCAGAAACAGCAGTCCAGGTGGCAAGAAGCAGGATCAACAATGGAGAAAGCATGAGGGAGGATGAAAGGGCAGCCTTTGGAGCAGCTCTGAGCCCGAGCCCAGAGTCATTGCATCATCCTGGTGTCTGTTGCTTATTGCATCCATTATTGTCTTTGATTATGATTGGTCACTGAAAAAAGAGGAAAGAATGTTCTGAGGCCCCTATTTACAGAGCCACTAAGTGTTTCTGCTTAGGAAAGACAGGCCACAAGGCTGGTTTAGGTGCGGAAGGGGTGTGGAGGAGATGCGCTTGGAATGGCCAGTTACACCCAGGATCATTGAAGTTCCGCACAGTACATGGCACAAAATCGGGCCAGTGGGACCCAGTGAATGTCTGTTGAACAGACAGGTGTGCCTGACTTACCTGTGGTGGAAAACTCATGAAGACTCCTGTCCATGGGCAGCTGGCGAGACTGACCCAGTGTACTTCTCAGGGGATCCTTTTTTTGAAGCCTTGGGGAGCCATCCAGGCTATACTGTTGCAGTTGTCCATTTGAGAGGAAGCTGGGTGGACAGTAGTCTCTTGGACTACATTAGTTTCCTGTCCGAGCTACTTAGGGTTAGAGAAGCTGCCAGTGAGGAAGGGTCTAGAGTCTCAAAGTTGGAAGGGACTTGTAAACTGTCAGCTGCTCAGAACCCCTTTACAATGGCTCTGTGTAAGTCTACGGAGTAGAAGAGGCTGCCCAGCCTCTGGCTGCATGCTTCCATTGGCAGAGAGCTCATTACCTTCCATCTCTGATGACTGCCTGTTAGAAATTTTATTATACTAAGCAGAAGTCTTAGGGTCCACCCCTGGGACCAGATGAGTCCTATCTGACCTTCTACACAAGGTCACTGGCATTTACATGAAGAGAGTGATTCCTAATGTCTCCCCTCCAGGCCTCAAGTATCCAGTATAATCTTCATTTCTTCTCCATCCTGGCCCTTCTCTCCTGATTGTGTGCATTTGTCTAGGAATCTAAGATGGAGTCAGAAGTTCCAGATCCCTGACAGTCCACAGTATGAGAGAGAGAGAGACAGAGGGGGAGAGAAAGAGAGAGACCATCGCTTAGCTCATTCTGGATGTTCTCCTTCAGACGGGAGGGCCTTGTCTGTGGGTCTCTTGGTCATGTATGTGTCCCCAGGCCTAGCACAAACCCTAGCACAAAGACTGTAGTGGCTATTAAGGGAGTCATTAAGTTACTTTGTTTCTCCGGGGTCTCTCCAGGGGACCAGAACTGAAACCATGGTTAGAAGGATAGTAGGTGACAAGGTTGCTGGCTGAGAACCCACTCCTCATTTTTGCTTTCCTTATGTCCAGGGGTGTGTTGAGTTGTCCGTTTTAAACATCCTTGCTGGGTGGCTCTCTAATATTCTGGAAAGGGATTGACTTGTCCAGATGGGTCCTGGTTTGGGCTGGTTGAGTCATCTTGAAGAGATTCTGTCTTGTCTCCCTTCTCTGAGAATGAATTCTTGACTCGCTAATGATTTTTTAACGGAAACCATCGGCAAATTGGTATTACACAGACTGGCTGGCCCCAGAGCATTGTTAAAAGGTCAAGAATCTTGAGCTGAAGGATGGATGAAATTTGACAATTCTCAGTTGAACACAGAGCTGGACCACGTAATTCAGGAGGGTGCTGACATATGTGCGACACAGAAAAGGATGTGAGCTCAGGCGCCAGGCTCTTCTGAGTGGATCGCAGGATGGCCTAGCTTGGGAGAGTGCTTCCACATGGAGGGGCTGATGAATCCCTGTGGGTTCTCTGGAGGGTTTTGTCTTTGAGGACTGGAAGTCTGATTACCTTAGGGCAGATGCAGCTTCCTATCCTGTGAGAGGATGAACTTAAGCACAGAACTGTGAGTGTAGGTGTAGCTGTCTGCCCTGCCTCTGAGCCTCACCTGGAGCTCTGGCCCATGTCCATCCATTCATTCCTTCCATGTTTATTGTGTGTGAGTGCTGCGTCCACTGGTAGTTTTTGAGACCGAGCCTCAGTTTCTACCTGCAAGTAGTATACAGTCTTGTAAGAACAATAGGCAGCACTGTGGACCACTCAGTGTGAGCTCATGCTTATCTGGGCACCACACTCAGCCTGTCCTCCCAGCAGCCGCATGAGGAAGGAGCTCTGATCTCCAGCTTGTAGATCAGGAAAGCCAGTACAGAGTACTTAAGAAATGTGCCTGAGGCCACATAGCTCCTACGTAGTGGAACCACAGTTTACACCCAGGCAGTCTGGCTCTGGTGCCATGGCTTTTCTGCTGCTTCTTGTACAGAGAGGATCGGATGGATTAGCTGAGAGATCGTGTGTGAAGTGAACATAGCAATAGGACAGAGCAGACCACCCAGGAGGAGAGTTAGCGGGACATGAATGTGTGACTGCAGGGAAGCATGAGAGATCCTGGCACATCCTGGGGACTCCGCGAGTGGTCTTTCTGTATTCTGCTTACCATGGCTATGTAAATATCCCAAAATAGACTAGTGTGAAACACCCATTTATTTGTTCACAGATTGTGCAGGTGAGGAATTTGGCCAGGGCCCATGGGAATAGTTTGTCCCTGCCCTGTGGTATCTGGGCCTCAGATGGAGAATTTGAAGGCTGAAGAGAAATCCTCTGAAGTGTGTTTGGCCACTGATGCTGACATCTCCTGCGGCTTCAGATCCTCCTACATGGGCCTATCATGTTGGTTTGGCACTAGGGCTAGCTTATTCTTCCTTGCATGGTGCCTGGGTCTGAAGGCAGGCATATCTCAGGAGAGACAGCCAGAGAAATGAGGCCTTTTCCAATCCCAACATCAGATGTCACAAAGCACCTCTTCTGTTGTAGTCGCCCCAGTGTCCCCATGTGCAGGGATGGAACGAGACCCCGTCTCTCAGTGGAGGAGTGTCAGAGTCAGAGGGTGTGGCTGTCTTTGGAAAATACCATTGACCACAATATAGTTGAACCCAGTGTGGGCTGGACACATCCGTTCTACTTGGCCTCGTGTGGTTTTGGACAAAGGCTATTAACAGGCTGACATCAGATTTGGCTTGATGCCCCCCTCCCCATACTCCAAAATAGTTCTTGTAATTGGTGAGTGATCTGGAGCTCAGTGATGATGCTTGTAATCATGAGACATCTTGAGCTGCGTCCATACCAGGCAGGCAGCACACAGGGTCTTCTGCCCCGTTGAAGGACGCTGGCCCCCTAGGAAGGCAGGCAGATAACAGTACTGGCTGTGATCGCCAACACTCGAGAGTGCTGCTGAATGCTGACCACTCTCCCAAGCACTTTGCTGCCTCTCAGCCACCTGTGAGGGTCAGTATTCCTTCTACCCCCATTTAACAGATGAGAAAACTGAGGCGTGGAAAGGCTCACAGCTAGCTAGCGGCAGACCCTCTGCCATATGTTTGTAAAAGGGCAGATAGCACAGTGTGATAGGTGCTATGGGTCATGTTTATAGAGGATGCTGCCTGGGACCCCTCACTGCAGCCAGAGACATGAGCTCTTACTAGGTTAGAGCAGTTGTGAGTGGCATAAAGCGCCCCAAATAGGTTCCTTTCCAAACTGCTGAAGGCCAGCTTATTTCTCAGACTGCCTTGCCAGGATTTTTTGTGCCTCCGTTGAAGTGCTGCAGAGTGTCTGGATGTCAGCAGGGCCATGGGGGAGAAAGCACTGGCCTGGGTTGGTGGTGGGAGGCTCTCAGGGTGGGTGGTATCTGACAGGAGTGTGGAGGGAAGGCCGCCCCAGGCAGTAGAAACAGCCAGTGCAAAAGCGTGGGGGTACAGTGACCTGAAGAAGGAAAGAGGGGCATCTAGTGTTGCTGGGGAGGACATGTGAGAGGTGGGCAGGGATCAAGTCATCTGCAAAAGACCTTAAGTGCGAAGCCAAGGGGCTGCCTTGGGAGCCTGGAAGTCTTTGTGCTCAGGGTTTGGCAGGGTCAGAGGAAAAGGAGCCCACTGACCTTATTTTGAACCTAGCCTTAGCCTTGCTCTTTTGCTGGACACCTCTCCTCGCTCCCCGTTGTGAGCCTCTAACCCCCGTGCACCTTCCTTTGTGATGTCCCCTGCCGTACTTCTCTTACTCTCTCTCCTTCCTCGCTCCTGACACACGCTTTTGCTTCTAGCACCTGGTGGGCAGTCCCTTCACTTGGCTGACCCAGCAGAATCCTCCGACAAGAGACATTACAGCGTATTGCTGTATTTATAGCAGCATACTTTTCTGCCGGCGGGTGCTGTTGCAAATTTTGTGTCTTTGCGGGGATGTCCAGCTGTGTCCTGATTCAGAATGAGCTGACACAGCTTCTCAAGACATTTGTGCTGGATTCCGTGCCCCTCCCACATTTGTGCAGACTGAGGTGTGCTACAGGTTCTTGAGAGGATCAAGGTGCTGCTACCTCATTCTTGCTTAGGATGTCTTCTGAGATCCCCCTGGAGAATGTATTGTTTTGTTATAAAGTTGATCACAACACAAACAGAAAGCACATAAGATGAATAACAAATTATAAAGCTAGCCTGACCAGGCGGTGGCGCAGTGGATAGAGTATCGGACTGGGATGAGGAGGACCCGGATTTGAGACCCCGAGGTCGCCAGCTTGAGCGTGGGCCCATCTGGCTTGAGCAAAAGCTCGCCAGCTTGGACCCAAGGTCGCTGGCTCGAGCAAGGGGTTACTCGTTCTGCTGAAGGCCCACGGTCAAGACGTGTGAGAAAGCAATCAGTGAACAACTATGGTGTCGCAGCGGCAACGAAAAACTGATTGATGCTTCTCACCTCTCTCCATTCTGGTCTATCTATCCCTCTCTGACTCTTTCTCTGTCCCTGTAAAAAAAAGGAAAAGAAAAATTATAAAGCTAATACATAGTTGAACTCTATAGAGCAGGCACACTGCCAGCTCCCCCAAGTCCTTTCCATCCCTATACTGACCCCCCACCCCACAATCCTAAGTATTTTTGTGTTTTTTTTAAAGAGCTTTATTTATTTTTTACAGGGTCAGAGAGAGAGTCAGAGAGAGGGATAGATGGGGACAGACAGACAGGAACGGAGAGAGGTGAGAAGCATCAATCATTAGTTTTTCGTTGCCATTGCAACACCTTAGTTGTTCATTGTTTGCTTTCTCACATGTGCCTTGACTGTGGGCCTTCAGCAGACCGAGCAACCCCTTGCTGGAGCCAGTGACCTTGGGTCCAAGCTGATGGGCTTTCTGCTCAAGCCAGATGGGCCCGCGCTCAAGTTGGCGAGCTCGGGGTCTCGAACCTGGGTCCTCTGCATCCCAGTCCGACGCTCTATCCACTGCGCCACTGCCTGGTCAGGCACAATCCTAAATTTTGTGGTAATCACTTCCTTGCTTTACTTTACAGAATGGCCAGTAGTGTGTGCATGCATCCCTAAACAGCACGATTTATCTTTGCCTGGTTTTGATTACAAATGGGATATTCACTGCATGGGCTCTCATGTCCCTGAGGGCTCTCTGCTGCTGCAGTGACTGGATCCTTCATGGCTGTTGAAAATTCACGCATCTGTTCACCCATCCTGTTGATGTGAGTGGCTTACTGGGGGCACTCTTTTCACAGCCTTGGTCATCTATAATTTCCTGAGCCTGTGCTATGAATACCTTGGGGGAGAAAGTTCCATCATGTCTGAGATCAGAGGGAAGCCCATTGAGTGAGTACAAAGCACCCCTGGAGCCCCTGCCACACCCTGTTTCCTGGGCCTGACATTCTTTAGGCTGTTCTGGTAGCCCCTGGACATACAGTTCTCTGCCTGTGACTGTGACCTGCTGTGCCTCTCTTGAACTTCCTGTGCAAGGTCTTCATTGGGACTCTTGGGAGGACCTTCCTGGCTCTTTCTTCTTCTCTTTCTTCCCGTGTTTTCTCATTTTTTTCTCCCTCTAGCACTTTTACATTCGGTGCTTCTCAAGCTGGTTAATTACCCCAAGGTTCACGCAGCCCTGCTCCCTCATGCTTTGCCACAGCTGCAAATTCTGTCCTCTCTGGTGTGGCCCTGTCCTTGGCGCCGGGCTCAGAGGCTGACTGGGTATTTGCCTCATCCTCACTCCACCCTGCTCTGCTCTGGTTTGTTGGGGTGTGAGGGAGGGCACCTCCAGCCCTGCTTTCCTGTGTTTTGGTTCTTTGCTCACCATCCCCTCTCTGCTGGTCTCTTCCAGGTCCAGCTGTGTGTACGGCACGTGCTGCCTCTGGGGAAAGACTTACTCCATTGGATTCCTGCGGTTCTGCAAGCAGGTGTGTGCCCCCCCCCCCGCCCCTGCCCCTGTCAAAAGATGTAGGCCAGGGGCCAGGAGTCTGGGTCTGCACCCTGGAGCAGCAGCTGCTTGGCTCTGCTTCCCCTGACAGTGGCAGAGGCAGGTGCAGGGCTGGGAGGACCCTGCTGCAGGCTGCCCTGAGTCCCAGCTGTGGCGCTCCTGTTTTCTGTAAGGCCCCTCAAGCCCTAGCACCCACTCCCCAAGCGGTCAGGGATGCCCCTGCGTTCACAGAGTGCACTCGGAGGGCAGTGATAGGCATCCTGGGCAAGAATTGGTTCCAGACTTTGTCCCTTTTGATCAAGTCTTGGTGTGAGAATTGGAGGAAGTGCAAGGGGATTCTAGAATCTCAGCTGGAAAATCCCCATCAGCTGGGGCCCAAGGGAAGAAGGGTTTCTGCATTAAAGACATACGACCAGACAGGCTTGTGCAGAGTCCAGTCTCTTCCGCATTTCCCATCTGGCAGTCCGGTAGGTTTTGGTTTTCTCAGCTGCCTCCTGTAATCCAGAACAGCCTGGGTGGAGGCAGTGCGGTGGTGCATTTCAGTGCATGGGTCTGGCTCTTTGACCATCTGAGTGTGATTTCCAGCTTCGCTGACTGTATGACCTTGGACAGTGACTTTACCTCTCTGAGCTCCAGTTCCTTTTGTAAAATGGGCATAATGATACTGATCTCAAGGGGTAGTTTAAGGAACAGGTAAGGCAGTGGATGTAGAGCACTCACAGTGCTGGCTCAGAGCCATAGTCTCTTGTTTAGGAAAGGAGAGTCATGTGTCATGCCCAGCTGACATGGCCCTGACCTGGTCTCCTCTGGGGCTCCATGGGGCCTTTCAGCCACTCTAGTGTCTCCAAGTTTAGGGGAAATGAAACCCAAAGGCAGTCATTGTGGCCAGCTGGAAGGCTGGCTTTTCTGTCTTTTCTGTGGGTCCCTGCCCGTTGCACAGCCACAGCCACAAAGCATCTACCTGGACTTCCCACTGCACCCGGTCTGCTTCTACATCTTTTTTCCTTAGGGATCCTAAGTTCAAATATCCCCACTGCAGGGAAAGAGTTAAAACTGTCCTGGGTTCAGGGTGGGGCCTTTCAGAGCCATTGTTTACAAATGGGTTTAGCTGCCCAGGGCCCCTGTGACTCACTGCCTTCTTTGATGATTATATTGTGTATAAAGTTTTGATCCCATGATCACTAGCTCCAGTTGCCCTGTTAAAAATGATCCCCAGCCTTGTGGGGACATTCCGGACGTTCTGCTGTTCCTAGAGGTAGCAGGGCGAGGTAGGAACACGTAGGGGGACAAAAGCCTCTGCACACCTCTTTCCTGCTGGGGAGAGAGCCAGCTGCAGCCTTGTCCCAGGGGCCTGGAACCGGGGGAAATTGTTAGAGCCAGCGCCTGGGACCTGACTCTTCTGGAGAGCTCGTCACTTCTGTTACTTGAGCTTGTCTGTGCCTCAGTGCTCTCATCTATAACAGAGTGACCACAGTACTCACATCATGGGGCTCTTATCAGCACCAAGTGAGCTGACTCTGGACGCACCATCCTAGGGCCAGGCTCTTAATGCTTGCTCACTGGGTGCAAAGGACTGCTCCTCCCTCATCATCAGTAGGTGCTGCCCCTGCCTCCTCTCAGTGGGATGGTGGGGCAGGGAAATTCTGTGGGGTATGCCGACAGCAGTATTGGGCTGCTAGCCTCCGTCATACACGTTTCCCCTGGCGGCAGCCCCACAGCTCAGGCCACCGGGGCTCCCCTGCAAACCTAACTCCAGTTCCCAGAACGTTGGGTTCAACAGCTACTTTGTCTGCTCTGGGTCATTGCCTTATTTGGAGCCTTTCAACTGCTCCCACCTTCATAGAAGGGGCCTTGTCTCTTAAATCTATTTGATTTAAAGAGAAAGGTGATTCTAGTGATGTTCTGGGCACCCCCCAGGTTATAGGTGAGTCTGTAGGAAATTGTGGAAGCTTGGGTGAGGGAATTCTTTCAATGACTGAGCAGGTTGGCCGAGATCTTTGAGTGCAGACATAGGAGACCTCCATGATACTGTGTTGCCTTGTTTTTCAGTCTCTACACAGCGACCCTGTGATGAGGGGTCTGGTTGTGTCCACCTACCAGAGGCTAAGTGGCTGCTCACTCGAGCTTCTGTAGCTGGGTTCAGGGCGGGGCCTTTCAGAGATCCAAATTCAAACTCTGATGTTGGGACTCGAGACTTTTGCTTTGGGCTGCTTGCTATTTGGTGTTCTTGTAGGTCATCTCCATCCCTGGCAGGACCCCAGCTCCATGTATGCCCTGGGCCCATGCCTAGAGCCTGAGGCAAGGACCAGACCTGGGTATGAACAAGGAGGAAGAGAGGAGGCCCTGATCCAACTCCACTGTCCATGTCGCCAGCCCCTCGAGCAGGGCCCCAGCTCTGCCCACCCCCAGCCTGCCCTGTCTTCCCTGGCCACCTCACCACTGCTGCCTTTCCCCAGCACGAACGCTTGCCCACTCTCTGCCTCTGGGAATCAGTATGAGTTGCTCCCTTTGCCTATTCCATTGTTTCTCTGTCATGTTCCTGTTAGCCCCTTCTCTGGTGGCATCTGTCTCCTGCTCCTCCATTCCTCCATCCCTCCATCCATCGTCCTTCCTTCACATCCTTGTCTTCTCACACAGCTGAGTCGCACGCTCCTTGTGTCATGTAGTCTGCTTTCTCCTCCAGATAGCAGTCTCCATGGTGGGGGTGGGGGGACAGATGACATGGGCCTCCCTGGCACCCCCTGGCACCCAGCACAGGCCTGCCTGGCCAGAGGACGTGCTTGCTGCATGGTTTCTGTCCTCATCCTAATTCACGGCCTTTTCCCCCATAGGCCACCTTGCAGTTTTGTGTGGTGAAGCCACTCATGGCTGTCAGCACCGTGGTCCTCCAGGCCTTCGGCAAGTACCGGGACGGTGACTTTGAGTAAGTAGCGGGTCCCCCCCAAGGGAGTGTGAAGAGGAATGTTGGTGCCAGAGTAGATAGCCCTGCCTGGAGAGTAATGCCCTGGCCTAAGGAAGGCGGTAGCCACAGACTGGGTGCACACGCGCACTCAGGACCTTCCTCTGAGTGGAGGCCAAGTGTGGCCCCAGCCTCCCTGCTCCCTGTGCTGCAAGGCCCACGCCCGGCTCGGGAGCGGCCCCTCAGCTTGCACCGCCTTCTCACACGGGCTGCAGAGTGGGCCTGGGTGAGCCCAGACAGGGCAGTGACCATTCTCCATACAGGGAGCAAGAGTGTCGGAGCCCTGGCAGGCCGGTCTTGAGTCCCTGGGTAGAAAGCCTCTCATGTGTAAACTGTCCACAGATATCTCATTGTGGGGGTTAGGGAAAGTTCCCAGATGGCTGCGTGCTGGCTCGCCCTTGGCTTACATGGCGGCCTGGCCAGGACACGTGAGCAGACTGAGGCTCAGGGGGAACGTAGCTTGGCTCGAGTGAAAAGAGAAAAGCTGAGCCCCCAGTCATTCTGACGCCTGTCATCAGCCCATCGGGCTGAGCTCCCATCCAGGCCACACTGGTGTCCACGCCCGTGAGCGAAGCAGAGGTGGTGGCCGTCCTGTACTGCGGGCACACCCCTCCCACCCCCTCAGTTCTGACCGCTGTGGTCACCTCTCTGTGTAGCTCCGGGAGCACTGTTAAGGAGCACTGGCTAGTGCTATGGGAATGGGCATAAGGGCGGGGCAAAGGCGGGGAAGTCCCTTGCCCCTCTGGAGGGTCTCTCCAAGCCAGAATGCTCCCCCTTTTTGGCAGCGTTGCCAGCGGCTACCTGTACGTGACCATCATCTACAACGTCTCCGTCAGCCTGGCCCTCTATGCCCTCTTCCTCTTCTATTTTGCCACACGGGAGCTGCTCAGCCCCTACAGCCCTGTCCTCAAATTCTTCATGGTGAAGTCTGTCATCTTCCTCTCCTTCTGGCAAGGTGAGCCTCCTCCCAGCCCCTGTGAGGCTGACCTGTGCCACACTGTCCCCTGAACCTTGTCTCCCTTCTCCCGCTTGCCATCTTTACCCTGTGGCCCAGGGGCTCTTTTTGAGTGGTTCTAGCCTGGAGCTCAGAGAGACCTCTATCCACTGGGTACCTGCTAGGTGAGAAGTCTGGGTCCTCAGGTGCCTTGACAGGAGCCACAGTGGGGTTGTTTCATGGTAGGGGGACTCAGGACCCTGCATAATCAGTGGTGTCTCAGTGTTGGTGGCCAGAAAGAAACTGGGGGTGTGGGGTTTCCACGTGGTCTTGGTTTTGTGTTAGTAACCCCGGGAGTAACTATGGACCCTGCTTCCATCTGTCCTGGCATTTGAGGTGGAGGGTCTGTGTGGAAGGTTGGGGGCTGAGAAAATGGTCTAGTCTAGGCTAGACACCCATACCTCCCCCTCCAGGCATGCTCCTGGCCATCCTGGAAAAGTGCGGAGCCATCCCCAAAATCCACTCAGCCCGAGTGTCAGTAGGCGAGGGCACCGTGGCCGCCGGCTACCAGGACTTCATCATTTGTGTGGAGATGTTCTTCGCAGCTCTGGCCCTGCGTCATGCCTTCACCTACAAGGTCTATGCCGATAAGAGGCTGGACGCACAAGGTATGAGCCATGGTCCTAGAGATGACCCCCAACAGGAGGAGTACCACCAGCCCTGCCCAGGGACCCTCCTGCCCCCCAGTGTCCTGAGTGTGGATGGGTCAGGAATCCCCAGGTCAGGTGTGGGCGTGTCCTGGAAGCTAGGCCCCCTCCTGCCCCCAAGTGTCCTGAATGGATGGATCAGGAATCCCCAGGTCAGGTGTGGGTGTGTCCTGGAAACTAGGCAGGTCTGGAGTATGGAGACCTGCAGGTGGTATGGCACAGTATCCCCACAGGAAGGTCAGGACAGAGGTTTTAGAATAGACAAGTTCCTAAGGGTTCCTGACATTGAATAGTTACCCATTTTTTCCTATAATTCTGTCTCTAAAGCTTTGTGTTTTTTTAACATGATTACTTCTCAGAAATAGACTCAGATGGTAATAGCTTTGAACAGCCTTCTTTTACCCTTGCTGACTTTCCTCATTGTTAGAACAGAGTTTGGAAACAAACTGTAGCTATACATTAGAGCTCCATTGAGAGTCTTACAAGTCTCATGTCTGGCCCCGTCTTTAGAGGTTCTGCAGGAACTGGTCTGGGCTTGCGCCTGGCAGGGTGGGATTTCAGAGTGCATAGGGTGAGGGCTGCCTTTGGACAGGAAGAGGAATCTGGGAATGCCTAAAATGACGTGAGGAGAGGGGAGGGCCTGGGAGGAGAAGTCTCCTGGTCTAACATATCTATCCTGGAGCTCGGCTGCTGCCAGCTCCCTTCCCATGCAGGTGAAGGCAAGAAACCTGCTTCCCCAGGCCCACCAGCTATGCCTGCCACAGTCCCTGGGGAGCCATATACTGAGAAGGGTCTAGAGGCATCGGCCTGGCTGTGGCCGTGCTCCTCGACCCCCAGCCTCTAGTGGCCTGTTCTTGGTTAGGAGGAGGCCTCAAAATGCCGAGCAGCTGCTGGAGGCATGGACTCTAGGCCTCTGGACTCTCGTGCACTGACTGACTGTTTTCCCAGCACGCTTGTCTGCTGAAGCGGGGTGGGGGTGGGGGGGCTGTAGGCTGGCCACAGCTCACTGCTGCTGGCTTGTGGCCCACTTGCTTTCCACCAGGGCCCCAGTTGGAATGATCGAGCAAACACCTTCCCAGTATTGAGGGCGATGTCCTTCGGACCTGGTCCTTACAGACCAGGAAAAATCACCTCTATGCCTGGAGCCTGGGAAGGTTTAAACTGGTTTAGGGAAACATTTTTGCATGTGGTGGCCCCACAGAGGTTCTCAGTGGACACCTGGGCTGCCTTCTCACCCACAGTCCCCCAGACACACCCACCCCCAGCAGTGTAGCTCTAGCAGGGACCCCCGCCAGCCAGGGAAAGCTGCTGCTTGCCCTGGCGCCTCCGGGCCGATCCTGGTACTCATGCACCCGCTAACCGGCTCTGGGCTCTGCCATGTGATGTGCTCAAGAACCCCCTTCCTGACAGCCTCAATTTCCTGTCTGAGGTGACGAGGGGTTTGTAGAGCATGAGGCACAGGCCTAGCAATTCCAGTCAAGCCTGAAGAGAAGTGAGGATGTGGGGGTCCTGACTTAGGGGTGGAAGCTGATCTTGGGCCACCACTGTGGTCTATGCTGTTGTCCCCCTACTCCTAAAGAAAGCAGTGCCACAGGAGGAGCTATCTCTAGGTGGAAGTTCTGTCCAGGCCCTGGGGCGGGGGGGTTGGGGCTGCTGGGGTGCCAGTGGGGCCAGGGTGGGGACAGTAGGGTGCGTGGCGTGTGCTGGCCTTGGTGGTGGGCACGTGGTGTTTACTCAGCTGTCTCTTGTCTTCTCTATTTCTCCTGCTTCTCTCCCCCTCCCCATACCCACCCTACTTTGCCCTGGGTTTGGCCGTGGGCAGTGCCAACATATGGTCCTTACGGTAGGTTCTGCTTTCGGTCTGCATGTCTGTCCTGCATGTCAGTCCTGGTCTCTCTAGTTTCTTCTCTGTGTCCATGTCTCCTTCCCCACAGATACCCCAGGGAGGCAGGGCCCAGAGTACCTGCCTGCCAAGGGCTGCCCTCTCTGGAGCTGCCTGTTTCTGTCCTGGTCTGTCATTGTTCTAGAATATGCCCTGGCTAGTTCTGGGGCACAGCGCTCATTGATGGGAAACCAGGGGCATTTAGTGTATCCATGGGCAGCACACATGGAGGTGGACAGAGCAGGCCAGTCTGATTCTGCAGACCTGGGTGTGAGTTGAAGTCATCCCTTTCCTCTCAGTTTTGTGGCCTGGGCCTGTGGGGATGGTTCATCAGAGAGGTAATTAAGATAAGCACGTCAGGGAAGGTGCTACCGCCTCTCAGAGGGGGAGCCAGTGACAATGTCTGCTGCACTCTGGTCGAGTCCTTTGCAGCTGTCCTGATGGAGCAGATCCCTGGTCAGTTCCCCTAGGAGAGGGGACAGGGCTAGCACCCGTGGAGCCTAGCACCCTGGCTCCCGAGCCCCCTGCCCCACCACTCCCACCTTCAGTTGATGCCGTGGCCTGACCCCCCCTGGAGCAGTCTGAGCTCACTGCCTGCATCACACCAGTCCTCACCCCAGTCCCTTCCCACCAGCCAGACTCAGTCCCCGGTGGCTGCTGACCTTCACTCCCTTCAGGCCTGCTCTCTGCTCTGCATCCCAGCCAGAGGATCTGGTCCTTTGTCTGCTCCTTCTCCTGTGTAGGACCCTGCTCTCTGTCCCGGGAGGGGGTGGTTGAATAACACAACATTGGGGGGAGGGGGTCCCAGTGCTAGGGGTGGAGCTGAGCCATCTTGCCCCCTGCTGTGCCAGCCCCTCACCCCGACCCCCTGCCTCCTGCCCTGCAGGCCGCTGCGCCCCCATGAAGAGCATCTCCAGCAGCCTCAAGGAGACCATGAACCCACATGACATTGTGCAGGATGCCATCCACAACTTCTCGCCTGCCTACCAGCAGTATACACAGCAGTCCACCCTGGAGCCCGGGCCCACATGGCACAGTGGTGCCCACGGCCTCTCACGCTCCCACAGCCTCAGCAGTGCCCGTGACAATGAGAAGACTCTCCTGCTCAGCTCTGATGATGAGTTCTAAGTGTAGCTGCTTCCGGGGAAGGATTGGCACCTTGGCCCAGGGCAGAGTGTGCCCCCTCCAGCCTCACGTCCAGGCTAGGAAGCAGGCTGGCATACCTTTGGCATTGCCCTTTAATTTATTGGACCAGAGACACTCACATATTGCTTCCAGAGGAGCAACCAGTTGCTGTCTGCCCAGGGAACAGCCAGGCTTACTCTTGAACCTTCAGGAATATTTATACAAGGCCAAGCCTGCACTGGCTGGGCAAGGAGCACAGGACAGTGGGAGTGATTCCCATACCCCTGTAGCTTGTCCCGCAGTGGTGGCATGTTGGGGACCAGCCGTGCCCAAGATTCAGATGCTTGTGTTGTGGACCAGCAGCCACAGCCTTCTGAGCTCTGTCCCTAGGTCATTGCTCTCCCTGCCATACTTACAGCCCCACCCCCAAATACCGTGCAATATGCCTTCTCCACTGCTCTCTCCTGTCTCCCCTTTACCTGTGCTAGATTAGCCTCATTTGGCAGGAGGAGGGCGGAGGGAACATGACGCTCTCTGTGAACCCCCTCCAGACCCAGGCCTGCTTGGCATGCTGCAAGGATCACAGCCAGACACCAAGAGCCACAGGTCCCACTAGGAAGGGTGCTCAGGTGCCTCTGGGCCCCTCTTCTGTTGATGTGGCCTTGCCAAGCAGGGGTAGGGGTCCCTGAGCCCTTGGGTATCCTCTCTATGGCTGCACCTCTACCTGTTTAATGTCCCTTCCTCTTGGCCTGCTGAGGACAGCCAGCAGTCCACACTATCCCCTCACTTGGGGTCTGTCTTGAGAGCATTTTGGGCAGAACCCTTACTTCCTTCCCAGGCTGAGTTCAGAACCTGTACTGAGGCTTCTCCTGTCATTTCAGGAGAAGAGTCTGAGTCTCCACATTTCAGACCAGCTCCCGGAGGACACCGTTCCGTAGGAGGGTGGGCAGAGGGCTGGGGCATGCAGCAGAGGGCCCCTGCCCCATATCCACACAGGGTATGGTGTCCTGCCTCACCTGGCCCCCCAGCCCATCTCTTCTGTGCCTTAGTCACATATGAAAGCTCCCCTTTCTAGACCCTCAGTCTGTCCCAGAGACTAACTGGGGGCTTTCTGTTAAGCTGCTGGCACTCAGAAGATCCTGCAGTGCTGGGCCAAGCACCCTTGGATAGGCCTCACGGGTGGTCAGGACCACCTCTCCCCACCCCTTGCCCACCTCCATACCCATATACCTGGAGCCTCCCAGGGCCAGATCCCCCATGCGGACTAGACTTACATCGGCCACTGTCTTAGGAAGAAGCTCTCAGTGGACACTGCTTATTTGTATAGGCCGAGTATCCCATCCCCAGATAGCACTTGGGTTTGGGCTGCAACAGCCTGGGGAAGGGGTAGGATGAGGGAGAAAGCCCCTGCCCCATGGCTTCAGAACTTCACAGTGGAATCTCCTTTTGGCCACTTCTGGAATGAACTGCGCCCAGGGTCAGATGGGGGTTCCATCCCAGTGATCTTTCCAGGCACTTGGCCCTTTCGATCAAGCCAGCCCCCCGGGGGAGACAGAGTCCTGCTTGTGGGGTACTGGAGGCCAGCTTTCAGGTCTCTTGTCTGGCAGTGGGTTAGTACAGGCTGTCTGAGAATGGCCTCTGTTCCTGCTCCCACCATTTCCTTTCATGAATCTTTCTGATTCTCCTTCCAGGCCAAAGTGTGCGGCTGAGTCCCAGCCCCTAGTCTGCGGCCTCTGAGAAGGTGGGGGCTGGGAACTCACGCCTGACCACACCACCCCTTCCTCCTAGGGTTTGTAACGGACCTTGTCTTTCTTTTTTAATTTTTTTCCTGATAGAGTAGCTCTTTGTACATAAAAAATACTTGAAAAATTAATTGTATGATGTATGAGAAGACAGAGTCCCCTAGTTTTGTATCTTATGTATGACTGCCGTGAGTTCCACCAGAAAGTCGCTCTATTTTGGTCTCTGACATTTTAAATGCGTGACAGAAGTGAGCAAAAAAGGTGAGAAAGAAATAAATATATGGGATAATATAGATTGTATTGAAATCTCTGCTTGTGGGTGAGGTTATTGCCTTCCTCTCCCCACCCCTGTGGGTGTTTTGGGGGTGGGTTTTCTGGTTGTGAGCAGGAGTGCCCTAGGAAACCCTTCTCCTTTAGGTATGTATCCTGTAGGTGAGAGGGAATTCATATAGTCAGAGACTAATATTGGGGTCCAGACACCCCACTGGACAGTGTCTCCCTCTCCCCTGGCCAGCAGGCCAGGGTGGCAGCCTTGGTCACAAAGGGCCCACCCTTCCCGCGCATTGGCAGCCCCCTTCGTGCAGGTGTCTTCTAGGGGGTGGAGATTTCCCAGGGCCGTCACTCCTTCAAAGTTGTCTCCCCGCCTCTCTTAGCCCATCGTCCACCCTGGAACCCTATGTGCTTCCCCTTACAGGGGTCAGGCCTAGAGCAGGGCCTGCTGAGCCTCACCAGGCAAGGTATCTGCATGCAGAGCACCTTCCTGCCACCACCTCCTCATGCTTTCGCAGGGCCTGGCTGTGCTGACTTGGGCACTCAGGAATGCCGTGGGGGCGGGGAAATTCCCAGCCTCAGCTCGTCCCTCCTGCAGCTTCCGGCTGCCTTTTCCACAAGCCTGAGCTCAGCATCTCAGGATCTGGTGAGGATCGTGGGCCCCAACCTGAGGGGGAAGAAGGCCGGTGGAGCAAGCCAACCCATATGGTTTGGCCTTTCCCCAACTTTCATATCCTGCACCTTCTCCCAGCCCCCCATCTTCATACCCATACCCAGCCATGCAGAAATCCTCGCAGCAGTAGTGTGCACTCATAAATGTTTATTGTGTGCTCAGGCTTGCATTGCAGCTCCTCCAGTTCCCAGTGCTTGTCACACCTATACCCTCAGAGAACCTTCCTGGATGGGTAAACTGAGGCTGCAAGAAACTAAGTAAGTCATCAAAGGTCACACAGCTAGAACACTCTGGATTCCAACCCTGATTTCCCTGACTCCCCTGACTGGCACAATGTACTCTGTCCTATCCGGGTGGCCTAGGATGAGACACAGTTGCATTTTAGGCCTGCTGGCTGGGGCTGAGGAAGCCACTTCTCTCCCCACCTCGCTGTGCCTTCTGGAACATGAGGAAAGTGTTTTCTAGTTGGCTGTAGAAAATCAGACCTCCACGTGAAAGTGTTGGAAAGATTACTTTTCAATCTGGGAATTTTCCTTTCTGGGCCGGGCTGTATTTTCAGTGAAAGGATGCCCAGGAAATTTAACCCTACATGTCATTGTGCTCTTGGCCTCGCCTTTTCCAAGGACGATTCTTGGCTCAGGCACCCAGATGGAAGGACAGATGTTTTGGCACCACCCATCTGGGTTTCCCTCCCCAGCTCAGTCCCAACCCATGCAAGAGCTAGTGATGGTGCATAGTTTTTATTGGCAAATTACTGCTAACCCACCCAGCAGTGGTTCCTGCCTGGGTTGGGAAATCAGAACTCCATCTTAGGCCCCCCATTCAGAACCCCCCACCACCATAAAAACCGCAACTCAGGACATATACTTATTAACTGTGGAAAAAGAGAACTTGACTTTATTCAAGAAATCTACAAAATACAGAAGGCGGGTAACTCGCTTACTGTAAGTCAGAAAATAAATAAATTCTGGGGGCCGGGCAATTATTTTTAAAAACATTTTTTGGTGGTTGTTGCCATCCAGCTTTCCCTAAATATAAGATAAAATGTGAATTATTTGCAGATATAAAATATAAAGTCCAGCTCAGGGCCACACACCACTTTTCCCAGGGAGTGGGCACATTAGGGCTCTGGCTGGAGAGAATAACTTAGATTCGTGCAATAAATAAACAAGCAGGGAGGGCAGCTGTATACAGTGTGGATGGAAAGTGGGGCTGAGCTTCCCAGGACAATCAATGGCAGTGGTTAGTCCCAAACCCAGGATGGACAGTCACAGGGGAAGAGGTAGGATCCTTCCCTTTCCAGGACACCCCACCCCAGGCTGCAAGACTACAGGGTCTGTCTTCTCATCTCTCCACCTGCTCAGTCCCCTCTCTTTGGCTGGCCAGCTCCTTCCCTCTCTTCCATCTGCATCACATTCTATCTCCCTCTACTTCTCTTATCCTGGCTCACAGACAGCCGTCTCCCAGGCCATGGAAGCCATTCCACCCATTTTCCGTCCCTGTCCACTGTCCCCCTGATGACCATGGCTGGAATCTCAGGACAGCAGTGGGATGATTTGCAGTTCCAGCTCAATCATTAAGCATATGTGGCCCATCCACTGGAGGCCTGTTTCCCCACCTGTAAATTGGGCTTCACTAGGTGATTTCCCCAGGCTCAAAGCAGAGGTGGGAGCATCAGCTCACCATCTGGACAGTCCCACAAGACAGATACAGGGTCATATCTAGTGCTGAATCCCAGGAGGATGGGGAGGGGCCACTGGCACAATCTGAGCAGTTTACAAAATGAGGAGTGGCCCTCTTCTCTTGATGGTTCTCTAATCTAATCCACTCTGTATCCCATCTTTCTAATCGAAGACGGCTGAATTTTCAGCCAACGGAGACCCTTGACCCCAACCCCACCATCCCTCTTATCTCACCAAAGTTGCCCCTTCCCAAGGCCATTAGGTCCCAGTTTCAAGGGCCACATGGGGAAGACAGGTTCCAGGAAGAGAACTTGTTATAACCATGGGGGCTGGGGGCTGCAGAGATATGGCACCTGGAGACAGAGGTTGTGCTTAACTTTGGGAAGGGAGATGGGGTCAAAGGGGTGTGGTTTGGAGTAAGGGCGTGGTCGGGACGCAGCGGGCACTAGGAGCAGGCGGCTGGGGAGGGGGCGGGGCCGGCGGCCGGGCCAGAGCTCGGGCCCGGAGTCGACTTGACGATGGTGATGACGCTGGCGGGCGCCACGAGCGCGGCGGGTCCGCGGGAAGCGGCCACGGAGCGCGCGAAGCCCTGCAATGCCTCGCACTTGCCGCGCAGCGCGTCGAGCTCCAGGCGCATGGCGGCGTTCTCGCGCGCCAGCTTGTCCACCTCGCGCTCCAGCTCAGACTTCTGCTTCTGTAACTCCTCCTTCTGGCACACGCGCTTCACGCGGCAGCTAGCCGCGTAGCCGCGGTTCTTGAGCGTGCGGCGCCGCTGTTTGAGCCGCGTCACCTCTTCTGCCGAGAGCCCACGCAGGTGCCGGTTCAACTCGCGCACTGACAGCCCCATCAGCGCCTCATCAGACAGGTGTGGCGTGTTCTCGCTCAGCTCGCGCTTGATCTGCGGGAAGCGCGGTGGGCGCATGGGGAAACTGAGGCCCAGGGTCGTGGCCCATGTCTGTGGGCCCTGAGCCCTTGGCCTGACACGCATCAGGTGCTGGGGACGTCTCCCCTTCCACTGCCATGGCACTGAAGTGCCGGCTGGACTTGTTCCAAGACCTCAGAGTGGGGCAGGAATCCGTAAGGGGAAACGGGGCCAAACCAGGCTCTGAATACACAAGGAGCCACCCCAGAGCTTAGCCCAAATTCTAACCCAGCGACCAGGCCCAGACTCAGCCAGAGAAACCCAGGAAAGCACTTCTGGAAGTCCTGCAGTCCCGTGGGCATTACCCTGTTGGGGAAGCAGGTCCAGAGAGGGAAGTGACCTGCCTGAGGGGGACACAGCCTATGACCAGAGCCCAGGCCTCCTAGTTTCCAGCCTTGGCCTCATGAATGCCTGAAGCCTGCTGAACTGCTATTGGGGATTCCAGGTACTGAAGGGGAAATTGGGGTGGGGAGCTCAGCCTGGGAAGGGAGGGAGAGGGAGGACTGGGGACTACTGAGGCTGCCTCCTCACCTTCAGGGCTTTGCTGGATAAGGGATCCACAGACATGTTTGCAGAAGGCACCCTCTGAGCTGAGATCTAAGGGAGAGATAAGGCCAAGGTCACTTTTACACACACACACACACTTAAAACTCAAACTCAGTCCTTGGCATTCAAGGCCCCTGTTGTCTAGGAACTCATCTCACACCACTTTCCTCTGTCTCAGTGGTCCAACCACCTGGCCTACTTGAATGGCTTGTTTCAGCCTCAGGGCCTTTGCATTTGCCATTCTCTTCCCTTTCATACCCCCAAAGCAACTCTTCATCATTTAAATCTTTGCTCAATGCCACCTCTTCAAAGAGGTCTACCTATCTGGCTAAAATACCGCCTTGTGTCATATCTTACAACCCCATTTACTAATGCTGCTAACAGTCACCTCTTCAGCAATTACTTTATATTTGATGACTTGTTTATGGTCTGTCCCTCTCCCTCCCACACCTCCCCCACCAAAATGTAAGTCTATGAGGGTCAAGACCTTGCCTGTCCTACCACTGCATCAATATGCCTAAATTAGCCTGACCAGGCAGTGGCGCAGTGGATAGCGCATCGGACTGGGATGTGGAGGATCCAGGTTCGAGACCCCGAGGTCGCCAGCTTGAGCATGGGCCCATCTGGCTTGAGCAAAAGCTCGTCAGCTTGGACCCAAGGTCACTGGCTCCAGCAAGGGGTGGCTTGGTCTGCTGAAGGACCGCGGTCAAGGCACATGTGAGAAAGCAATCAATGAACAACTATGGTGTCGCAACAGCAATGAAAAACTAATGATTGATGCTTCTCACCACTCTTCGTTCCTGTCTGTCTGTCCCTATCTATCCCTCTCTCTGACTCTCTCTCTGTCCCTGAAAAAAGAAATAAAAAATTAAAATATATATATATATATAAATATGCCTAAATCAGTGCCTGACACATAGTAAGTTCTCAATAAGTTTGCACCAAGTGAATGGACCCCCCTCTCCCCCAGCCATTCCTCCACATGGGACCCAGACATGTGTATTTTTTTAATCTCTACATTAAAGTATAAACTACATACAGAAAAGTGCACAGAGCACATATGTACTAGTCAATGCCATTTCACAAAGTCCAACCAGCACCCCATCAAAACACAATAAACCCAGTCTCCTCCCTTTCCTCTGCACAAGCCTCCCTCCTCCAGACCTGTGTTTTGGAAAAGCTTCCCCCACCTGAGGGCTTCCCAGAGCCAATTCAACACTGCCCTGACATGTCTTGGCATTGCGAAGACGTGGAGGATACATTCTATGGGCCAGGTTCACTGCTCTGGGTCTTGAATGGGATTGTCTTCCAGAGTTCCCTTTAAAGCAGCAATCCTCTCTATCCACAGCCACTCGGCTTTTCTCTCCCATTCATTCTTAGCTTGTTTCCTCATCTGAGAATGACCATGGGAATGTGATGGCAGTGAGGAGCAAAAGAGAACAGGATAGGAGGGGATCTGAGACGTGGCATATTGTCAGTTCCCGTAGCAATACCCAGTTTGATGGAGTGAAGCCACAGGTGAAACCCTGGGCTAGACCTTGGTTCCCTGAGCAATCTGTGGGGCTGGCTTCTGACCCATTCTGGCAGGCCCATGTGTCTTTCAGAGACACTGTGGAGAAATGGAAAGTGCACAGACTGCTACCAGAGACAAACAGAGGTTGTCCCACTCACTAGCTGTGGCATTCTGGCACATCAGTTAACCTCTCTGTGCCTCAGTTTCCCCATGGGCGATACAGGGTGGTTGCCTGTTAAGTAAGATCATGTTACTCATCTTTCAGGGCCTTCTTGTGGCTCCCACCTCACTCCGGTTATAGCCAAAGTTATCACAGCGGCTCACAAGGCACCACATGCTGAGGCCTCTGCGATTGCCTCTCTGACAGTAGTGCATGTTCTGCTCTCCTTCCCTCCCTCTGTGCCAGCTGCATCCACCTCCTTAAACTGACCATGCATGCTCCCCAGGCCTGTGCCCTGGATAGTCCACCTGCCCGGCATCCTCTTCCTAAATAGCCATCAAGTTTGCTTCCTTATTACTGCAGGTCTCTCTTAAATGTCATGTCCTCACTCAATTTAGAATTCCCAACCCCTGATAAACACACACACACACACACACACTCTCTCTCCCTCTCCGTCTCCCCTCCCTACCTCATGTTACTATATAGCACTTCTCACTATATGTAATTATTACTCCCCACATGTATTTTACCTATTTGTTCAGTGTCTGTCTCCCCATTGGAATGCCCGCTCACGACAGCAGGGATCTCGTCCTGTCTGCTGCTCTCTCTCCAGTGCTTAGAGCAGTGTCAGACACAGGACAGAAGCTCAAGTAATGGTTGCTGAATTCTCAGTGTGACTCAGGCTGAGGTGGGGACAGTTCAGGGCTTCTTAGAAATCCCCCAGCTCCTCCCAGCCCACACAGCCAGGGGATCTGACACCCCAGAGGGAACCGAGGAGTGAGGCAGGAAAGGGAAGTTGGTACTTCAAGAGATCCCCTGACAGAAGCAGCCACCCTGGCCCTTGGGCAAGGAGGGTCTTTGGAGCCACCTAGGCTTCTTGTGGTATAGCTGAGGGAAAATGAGGCCCAGAAAGTCCCAAGTCAGGACCCTAACCTGTCACAGACACCACCTGCAGACCCTTCTACACCACCCCCACCAATGCAACCCTTCAATGCAGGCCTCTTAAATGGCCACCTTCCCTTCAATGCTCACACCCCTTGGGAGGTGCTAGCAGTCTGCTCATCTTCCAAACAGCACCGGTGGCTCTTTCCACCACGTGAACCTGACCATGTCATCACTCAGATGCTGACCTTCCACGGCTCCCTATCCTGGGGACAGCGTCCAGGCCCACCCTCATGGCTTCCGGGCTCATTTCCCACCACTGTCCACTTCCGTTCTGCATTCAGCCACATGGAATTTCTTTCACTTCCTCTCACCCCACGCTTTCTTGCGTCTGGGCCACCCCACCACACCCTGTGACACTTCTCCCCTCACTTTATCTGGGAGACTCCTACTCATCCTTCTGCTCTGGGCGTAGACACCTCCTCCTCCTGGAATCCCTTCCTGACCCCTAGGACTTATTAGGCACTACCCACCCAGTACTTCTCCCCTGCGTCATAATGGTCTGTTTTCTTGTCTACTCCAACAGAAGGAACCAGGCCGAGGCAGCTCTGGGTGCTGAGGCTGCCGGCATGGGGTCTGGCAGGGAGCAGGCACCAGTGAGGTGTGGATTGGAGCAGTCTCTGACACTGTCCATCACCTAGCTTGTCAGTGTCTGAACCAAGTGCCAAGCCCGAGCCCAGCTGAGTATCATTGAGAGAAAAAACCCGTGGCCCCATCTCCAATTTTTCCTCTTTTTCATCTGCCTCCTGGCTTCTGCATGGCAGGGCTGGTATGCAGACACCAGCCTGTGTAGGAGAGGAAGAGAGCAGCACAGGTTCTGTCTTCATGATGCCTGGCCCCGGGTCAAGCATGGGACACACGGAAAAGAGCACTGGATTAAGAGTCAAGCCCGTGTTTGAGTATCATGGCTGTTTTCCAGGCCGTGTCGCCTTGAGCAAGCTATTCAACCTCTCTAGGTCTCCACTTTCTCATCTGTAAGAACAATACCTGCTCTCAGAGTTTTGGTGGAGTCAATGGTGGAGGTCAGTGAGCACCACAGGGTTATGAGAGTAGCTGAGTCTGTCCAGGAGGGGTTAGGTCTGTAGCAATCATGGGGACCTCGCTTCCACTCAGCATCTCCCTGCTAGCCGGGGTCACACAGAAAAGCCCTTCCTCTCTTCCCTTTACCCAAGGGGAGGAGGAGACCCAGACAGGGACATCTCCTGCCTAAGTCACACTGCAAGTGAGTGGCTCCTTCCTTCCAAATCAGGAGGTATCTTAAACACGGGTCCTGGTCTCTTTCACATTGTCATCATGCTGCTCCTCCCAACAACCCTGTGAGATAATGCCCAGAGAGGTCAATATTGCAGTCCAGAGTCACACAGCTAAAAGGAGGAGGCACTTGGGACTGAGGCCATGCCTCCTCCCAGTATGGCCCTCAGAGGTCACCTTCTCTGTGTTTCCAGCCTCTGTGCAGAGGAGGCTGGACTCGCTGGTCTCCAAGGGCACCTTGCTCTGATGTGCCAGGATTTGTGTTGGGTCTGCTAGGGATATACAAATGAATACAGATAGTCAGGCTACCTTGCTAGCTGTTGGGGGAATTGTGTGTTAGGTGACACTGGCAGTCTGGGCTATATACATAGACCTCTCCTTACATAGATTGAGATCCTGTTGGGTTCTGGGTGCTGAGCATTGGATGCTATGGCTGATGCAGAACATTGGAGGTCTGGACAAGTTTTTTTTTTCTTCGGGGCCTTGGTTTCCTCACTTATAAAGTGGGGACAATTATAATAGTATTAGTGCGTAAAATACAAGTGGCTTAGACCAGATCAGAAGTAGCAAATGGTTAGCTTATCTCACCACCATACCCACTCCGCTCTCACCACGGACATCACTAATCAACCACACAGCACTTTCCCCAAACCTTTCTCAGCACAGCAGTTCTCCACTAAACTTGGACACAGCTTCAGAATCCTTCTCAACATGGCCACTAAAGTAAGCCAGAGAGGTGGAAACTGTTGGCCAGCCCCCATTCTATGTAATGGTTGAAGGTCCCAACCAGTGGGCTGGCTGTTGTTCTGAGTATTTTAGGCCCTAGGAAGGTTCTAAACCTGTTCTCTCCTTTCCTTCTTCTCCTGGTCTAGCCTCAGCCCCTTCACCCACATCCTGGATATCAGCTGAGGCACTCATGTTTGCACAGGAATGTCCCTAGCTCAGCAAAGTCAGACAATCACAGAGAGAAAGTCACAAGAAGGGGGAACTTTCTGATATCCTCAGGCTTTCAGCCTTTAACCCCAGCCAGGGGCTGCTGGGCTGTAAGCCACAGGTCTTGGCCCTCCTCTGGGCTGCCTCGGCTAGTATGGTAGGCAGACCTTGGGTCTGAGAAGTGGATGATCCAACCTTGTTCTGTTACTGAGACAACCAAGCAGCTGTTTGGTGACAGTGGTGGGCACTCTCTTCAGTGCCAGCCACCACACTCTCCCCCTCCCATACCGCCCCCCCCTTCTTCCCTTTGAGGTCACAGAGCAACCTCTAGGGGTTGCAGGTTCCTAACATTTTTTGGGAGAGTTGGAGAATGAACTTACTCTTGGAGGACTGACAGCTGCCCTGCCCAGTCTGCAGCCACAAGCCCTCCAACAGGTCCCTCCCTGTCACTCTGCCAGTCCACTCCAGAGACATCCTGCAGACGACCCACCCGCTGGCATGGGCTCCTCTCTGGCTGCTGAGCCATTCTGCTTCCTCTGTGAGGACAGAGGGAAAAAATGTGTTTTCCTGGGCTTTGGCAGTGAGCACTGGTGGAGCCTCCTCCCAGCTTGAAAGGGAAGCAAAGCTGGGGAACCCAGCACCTCAGGGAAACAGGAGCCCAGGGATCTAGCTCCAGTTCTGCCACCCACTCACACTGTATGACTTCAGGTATGCCCTTCCCTCTCTCTGGGCCTGTTTCCCAACATGCCAAACCTCCACCAAGCCTAAGGTACCTTCTTCCCCGACAGTCTTGGAGTTTAGAGAGTCTGATTCCAGCCCAAAATAGAGTTCCAGGACCACTAGCAGAGTGGAGGTCATACAGGAAGAGAAAGGAAGTCAGTGAGGACTTCCTGAAGGCAGGGGCATGAGAACACAAATTCAGCCTCTGTCAGCTTTGACCATCCCTCTGCTCAACCTGCATAGCCAGAGACCACTTCCTCTTTCAGCTGAACCATAACCATATCTGTCTCCTCACTGGCTACTGGTCTTGCCTGCTTCTACCACTGACCCCACCATCTGTCCTCTCCCAAGAGCTGTCAGAAGGATCATTACTGATACAAGCTTACAAACCTATGTTTGGCCCATTTCAAAACCCTGTGATGCCAGCCTCCCCTCTAGCACATAAAGTGGGGACTTCCAGCCTTTACCATGCTCATTCTCTACTATCTCTCAGGATCCTTTTGGATCCAGGGCCCATTCGTTCATTCAGTCAGCCAACATCAAGAAGCACCTACTCTGTGCCAGGCTTTGAAGGCCCCAAAGGGCCAAGGATGAACCACAGCCCCTGTCTTCAAGGGCTTCACAAATAATCATCACTCACTTCATCTGACAACCTGGCTCACTGGTCACCTTCTTAGGAAAACCTTCCTTGATTGCCTTGGGTAAGTTAGAGCCCTGTTACTGGCATACCTTGGGGATATTATGGGTCTGGTTCTAGATTACTGCAATAAAGCAAATATCACAATTAAGTCACATGATTTTTTTTCCCAGTGCATATAAAAGTTATAGTGTAGTCTATTAAGTGTACAGTAGCATTATGTCTTTTAAAATGTACATATCTTAGTTAAAAAAATAATTTGTTGCTAAAAAGTGCTAACCATCATTTGAGTCTGTTGGGAAAATGGCACTTACAGACTTGCTAGACATAGGGTTGCCACAAACCTTCAATCTGTACCTGACCACGTGGTAGTGCAGTAGATAGAGCATCAAACTGGGACACAGAGGAACCAGGTTCAAAACCCCAAGGTCGCCGGCTTAAGCATGGGCTCATCTGGTTTGAGCACAGCTCACCAGCTTGAGCAAGGAGTCACTCAGTCTGCTGTAGCCCCCCAGTCAAGGCACATATGAGAAAGCAATCAATGAATAACTAAGGTGCCACAACGAAGAATTGATGCTTCTCATCTCTCTCCCTTCTCTGTCTCTCTCTCTCACACACACTCAACAAACAAAAAAACCCTTCAATTTGTAAAAACACAGTACAAAATTTTAAAAGAGTACAATAAAACAAAGTGCAAAAAACGAGGTATGCCTGTACTTGCAAACCACAATGACTTCCTTCTTATGCCACCCAGCTCCACTGTGGTTTTGTATATCATTTGGTGGCTCTTCCTTTAACTTGTCTTTTCTCATCAACAGTAAGCTCCCAGAGGACAGGCTCTGGATCTGGTTTGGTCATGGTTGCATTCCCAGCATTTAACCATGACAGGCTTCATGGCAATGAAGACTAAAAGCATCAGGACAGAGAGAGGCACAGGTGACCCATGTAAGGTCCCAGGCTCTAGTGAAGAGCCAGGAGTGAGCCAATGGGAGGTTAAACCTTTCAGTGTTAGCTTTCCAACAGTGAGTGAGCCAACCAGCCCCTTGCCCTCGTCCCCTGACCCACAGCCCTACTCAGGGATGTTTCCTGTGCAGCTTTGAGGATGGGCCTGACTAGCTCTTGTGCTCTTGGTGGCCACCTCCCTTACTTGAACCTTACATATTCCTTGACATCCCTGGCCTTGGCCTGGAGCTATTGGCTCTGCTTTCTCTCCCACAGTTCCCCTGGAAAACTGGCTATGTGTAGAGGCTGCCATACCTCCCACATATTACCCCGATCCTGCCACCTCAATGTTCCCTAGTTCCTGCTGCAGATGGGAATACTGAGGGTCCCCATAGTGGCAGCAGAGTTTATCAGGGCTCAGAGATTCAGAGTTAAAAGATATCTGGTTCTTCATCTCAGCAAGCTCAATTGACCACTCCCCATGATTCTGTAGCCCCATGGGTGGGAAGAAAGGGAGGGCAGGATAGGACCAGGGAATCCTAGCCTCCAGCCGATCCCCTAGGCTACTGGGCTAAATGGAAGCTTTCTGCGGGGTTGAGAGAGGGAGTTAGGGCTAGGTTGGGTACCAAGACCACCTGTCCTACTACCTGTTGACTATGCCTACCCAGGTTGAGGACTTAGAACTCCGGCTGGCCCAGGTCCTCAACTATCTCCTCAGGTCCAGGCATCAGCTGGATGTCTGACTAGTCCTACATGTAAATGAAACCACCAGGACAGAAACTAGCTCCACCCCATCCTCCAGTCTCACCCTCCCAGACCCAGTAAGTTCAAGCTCCAGAACCCAGACCAGCGAGAGAGGTAGCCACTAAATAAAGGAAGCCTGGGAGTCCTTCCTACCTCCCCACTTTGCTTAAGGTGTTCTGGCCTTTCCACCTCCTCCTGAGACTGAAGGGATGGGTGACCCTAAGGATGAAGGAGAGTCCAGGGTGCACCTTCCCCAAGTAGCTGGAAAACCTGAAACAAGGATTTGGGTGGTGCCAGGGTGCTGAGGGGCAAGGGTGGCCCCCTCACCTCACCCTCAGCCCTGCCATTGGGGTCTGGGATACTTTTCTCACCCAGTGGTTGCAGGCGCAGGCTCAGGGCCGGAAACAAACACCGAGGTCACATGTCCCCAGGTCTGGGAAACTCCAGCGAGAGCAAGGGCCCAGCCACCGCAGGCTGGTGGAAAGGGGACAGTCCGAGCAAGAATTCCCGGACCCCGTGTGACCACGAACAGGGCCGCTTCCCTAGCTCCGGTCCCTGTTCCGCGTTTACTCGTTGGGCACACTTTTCAAGGTACGCACCGCTAATACACAGCCCCCAGGGTCCTCACCCGACTAGGATCGCACGGGTGGACATTCTCTCTCTCTCTCTCTCCACGGTACACCGCGCGCTCACGCATCAGGCAAGATACTCAGGACACAGGCCAGGGAACACAGAAACACACGCCCGCCCGCCTGCCCTTGGACGTAAACAAACCGAGCACGCCCGGGTTGCGGGCACCGGTCCAGGAACTGTTCTCACCGAGTCACGTACGTGCGCACACCGCCCCCGGTCCCGCCTGGGCGAACGCTGACGCTCGCCAACCTGCGATCCCCCTTCCTGCCGGCCTCGCTCGCCAGCCTGCGATCCCCCTTCCTGCCGGCTTCGCCGCCTCCCTGCCCGCGCCCCCCACAGGGGCCCATCACCCCCGAACCCTGCCAAGCTTGTTCGGGCCCCGACTTGGTCCCCGGACCTCTGCCCCTCCCCCCGACAGCCGTCCAGACGAGGGCTACACCAGGGCACCGACGGGAACCTTCACGGGGCGTGGAGACCCTGTCGCCTCGGGGTCCCCCGCGCGCGCGCGCGCGTTCTTGACTCAGACCAGCGCTCCTCACCCGCCTCTCGGCCTGCTTCGCCTAGCGCCGCTGGCATGCGCGGGTCCCGCTGCCGTCCGGGCGGCTGTCCCAGCCCGCGCCCTGGTCCGTCTCCCCTCCGGTCCCGACAGCCAGTAGCTCCGCGCCTGGCTCCTGCGAGCGACACGCCGAGTTTTGTTGTGGGACGGGTGGCGCAAGGGGCCGCGCGAAGTTGTAAGGCGAGCTTCCCGGAATTACTCACTCACAGGATTCCTTTCATTCATAAAAACTCAGTCATGAGGTGACGTCACCTCCCCGGTTACACCCCCCCCCAGGCTAGGAGTGGCCTCTGGGCTCCTCAGCCCCGCCCCTTCCCGGCCCCACTCAGGTCCCGCCCACATCCAAGCCCCACCCCGTGGGTTCTCAAGCTCTATTAGGCTGAATGCATTCACGTGACACATCGCGAGAGCCGCGTGAGTGGAGGTGTCATTTGGCTTATTTGCAGAGGACAGTCCAAGCCTCTTCTCCTCTCGACCTACACCTTCTGCCATGATGAGCTCATCCAGTCCCGTGGTTTTAAATGCCATCTATAAGTCCATGAGCTCCACATTTGTATTTCTAGAGCGAAGCAGCTTCTCTGAGTTCCAGACTCATATCCAAGTGCCCGCTGTGCACCTCCACGTGGGTGCCAGATGGGAACTGCGAAATCCACACAGCCAAACTCCACCTCCTGATCGTCAACCCTATCCCGTAACCCACAACTGCAGTCTCCCAGACCTCAGTTGTTCAAGCTCAATCTTAAGAGCCCTGCTTCATCCTTTTTTCTCCCTTCCTCCCTACATACATCATGAATCAACCTGGCTCTACCTCCAAAATCATTCTGACAACTCTCCACCCCCAGTCCTACCACAGGGTCCAGGCACCATCATCAACTTACCTAGACAAGGGTAGCAGCATCCTGATAGCTTCCCCACTTTGTTCCTAAAGGTTATCTTCACACACCGTTTTTCTCAAATCAAAGATCAAATTGTTTCATACACTGCCACTCTCTCTCTAGCCTCCCTGTGCTTTTAGAATATAAATTATACCAGTGATGGGCAATCTTTTGAGCTTGGTGTGTCAAATTCGCCAAAAAACCGAGCATAACTTGGGTGGTGTGTCACTTCGAATAAAACAGCCTAACCGGAAGTCCCAGAACTAGACGTTCTGTGCCAGAGTTCTGTTGTTTTGCCCTACAGACCTCCAGCACAGAGTGTCTACACTACAGCAAATGTTTTATCCTCAGCTACTGCACCTGGCCATGCAGGAGCCGAGGATGAAACGTCTTTCTCGGCATGCAGCCCCATACTTCTCTGGTATGTGGCCGCGTGTCATCGAAAATGGCTACTTGTGTCAGTGCTGACATGCGTGTCATAGGTTTGCCATCACAGAACTATACTCCCTTTGGCCTAAGCGCTCTGGCCTCTTACCAACTCTCCAGCCTCACATCCTGCCCCTCTGCCCTCACCCACTACTCTTCAGCCACACTGCTCTCCTTCCTGTTCCTCAAACACACCAAGCTCACTCCTGCTACATACAGGTCCTTTGCACTTGCTGCTTCCTCTTCTGTTTACTGCCAGGCTCTTTCTCATCTTTCAGGTCAGCTCAGATGTCACTGCCTCAAAGAGGTTCTTTCTGACTTCCCTGGCTAAAGGAGTCCCCACCTGTAAAACTTGTTTTTATATAACCTTAATAACTCCATAAGGTATTATTCTGTTAGTGTTTGCTTACTATTTAGTATCTATCTTCTCCAACCTGACTGAAGTTTCATGAGGGCAGAGCCTTGTCTATCTTGTTCACCACTGCATGTCCTGTGCCTAGAACAGTGCTTAACACAGAGTAAGCTCTCAGTTGAGGAAATAAGTAAGTGGAGCGTCTGAGAGGTAAAATGACTTGCCAAAGTCACACAGCTAGAAAGTATAAGAACTGGAATTTGAATCCAGGTCAGGTTTGACTGGTTCCTGGTCCAGATGTTTGGGGTTCTCCCTACCTGTGTGGGGCCAGGCATAGATTGAGGGATATGTTTATTGCCTGGAGATCTACCCAGAAAGACAGCTTTGGGGGGCCAAATAAGGGAGTATTGTCATTTATTCTCCCTTTCCATTGCTGTTCCCATTGCCTCAAGTGTCTTCTGTCGCTTCAAGAGCCATCTCTTCTGTATAGCTGATATCAGAGCACATACCTTATTTTACTGCCCAGGGCATCAGACCTCCCCAACTAGAAGATCCCTTCCCTTGATCAAGGCTGCCCCTTTCCTTGATATAATTTAACTTGATGTCAGAGCCCTTGTTATGCTTTCCTGCCTCTGGGCTTTGGTCCACCTGAGATTGTGACATCTATCCCTTACTACCCAAAAAGCTTTGGTTTTCATATGCACACACTGGCCCACTACCTTCCCAAGTGACCAAATGATGGGGCAGCTTTATCTGGCACTCAAACAATTTATCCCCAACCCACCCCCAAGATTGTCCACTTGCCATACATTTACATATCTATGAGGACCAATCATGTTACTTCTTGGGGTACAAAAATTCTCGATTTTAGAAATTGTACAATTGTGATTGTTGGTTTCCTCCACCTTTCATATTCTATGACTTTCTCAAGGCCCGAGGCCTTAGGAGGTGCTCAACTAGTCACTGGGGATTACCCATTGGACTACATAATACCCCTAGACATCATGCTGCCTAAAACCATTGCTTCCATCCCTAGTCTGCCTGAATTAGGTTGTCAGCGCCTTAGTAATCCACCCAGCAGGGAATGTTCCCCACACACATGGCTCCCTTTTTGGTCAAGATCAAGGAACATGGATAGATGCAATGTCATATTTGAAAGTGAGAGCTTTCTGGCTTGAAGGGAGTTTTTATTGGCCAAATCTGGGACAATTTGAGCATCAAAAGAAATTACAGTAGTGATAGATTATAAACTATTGAATAAGAGAAGAAACCATAAGTCCCATATGAATAAGAAGAAGGAATGATGGAGTTATAAAATGACAATTAGGCAACCACCATAGTAATAATTGATCTTAATGAGAAGTATCAATGGATAGGAAAATTCTGAAACATGGTATTTACATAGATTCTAAGTGTTGCCCTGCAGGCAATTATTAATTACAAATGGAAAGATTGTAAGTCTGTAGTGGATAAACCTGGCAAAGGCTATCTTTAACTAAATGAACAAAGTTAATATCACCAGTAATGGGACAAACTGACAGGTCTTTCTCCTAAACGATGCTCTGAGAAGAACACAGCATCACTTCTGCTGACATTTCTGCCAAAAATTTATACAAAACATTTGATAAATTTAAACCAAGAGAAGTTCTATAAAATTTCTGGACTGTGTGCTTAAAAATGTGGCAACATCATGAAAGACAAAGACTGAGGAAGTGTTCCAGGTTAAAGGAGTTGAGGAGCCACGACCACTAACTGCAATGTGTGGTTTGGATTTCCTTTTGCTATAAGGACATAATTAAGCTAACTTGTAAAATCCGAATAAAGTCTATAGATTAGATAATAGTATTGTATCAAGGTTAATTTTCTGACTTTGGTCCTTGTCCTGTGGTCATGTAAGACAAGGATTTTAGGCAATACACACCAGAGTATTTCTAAATAAGGGGTTATTGTGTCTTCAACTCACTTTCAAATGGTTCAGAACAAAGATAGATAGATGATGATAGATAGATAGATTGATAGATAATAGATAGATAGATAGATAGATAGATAGATAGATAGATAGATAGATAGATGATACTGGGATAGGTGATTATTAAAATGTAATCAAATATTAACAATTGGGGAACCTGGGAGAAGAACATACAGAAATTCTCTATTATTCCTGCAATTTTTGTTTTAATAAAAAAGTTGTTTTTCCCCCTTCAAAGTAGGAGCTAAAGTAGAGGCTCTCAAGTTAGCCTGTGCACTCAACTCCTAGCCTTAACCCTCACTAGCTATTTTAACTTCTCCCTGCCTCAGTTTCCTCCTTTGTAAGCCAGACTTATTAACAGTGCCTATTTCATGGATTGTAAAACAATTTAAAGTGTTCACACTTATAAGCATTTGGCACAGTACCTAGTATGGAATAAATGATCAATAAACATTGGGCTAGGCCTTGGCCATCTTGCTAAGTGGATAGAGCACTGTCCTGATACACTGACGTCACAGGTTCAATTCTTGGTCAGAACACATATGAGAAGCAACCAATGAATGCACAACTAAGTGAAACAACTAAGTGGAACAAGTTGATGCTTCTCCCCCCTGCAAATCAATGGATAGATAGATAAACAAACAAATAAATAAATAAATATTGGGCTAGAGAGAGATGAGTCCTCTGGAGTCCCCTAGGACACTTCCTCTAAGAAAACTGTTTCTTCCCGGTAGGTGACACAAAGCCAGTGATGACTTCACCCTGCAGAGAGCTCCCACCTCCTGCCACAAGGAGGGATGTTGTTGCCAGTTTCTGGGGAGGAGCTGCCCTCTGCCAGCACAGTCCAGCAGAATTCTAACTGGCCCAGCTGGTCCCTCTCTGTTTACCTACTAAAACACCTGACTGTACCCAAGCACCTCCCTGCAGGACCCTGGCCCACAGTGGGTGCTTGGCCCACTAGTTAGTGCTCAGTAACAGTGACAGGCTTGACCCTAGCTAGGATCTGCTAGCAACTAATAGCAACTCAGATAGCAACTCTGGCTAATGCCAGTATGGATAGCAACTCTGGTTAATGCCAGTATGGGGCTTTCCTTACTCTAGCCTCAGTTTCCCCAACTGCAGTGAGTGCATAGGATTAAGTTAGTAGTTTTTATTTTATTTGATTGATTGATTTTAGAGAGAGAAGAAGGGAGAGAGAGAAAGACAGAAACATCGATCTTTTCCTGTATGAGCCCTGACCGTGGATCGAACTGGCAACCTCTTGAGTATCAGGACAATGCTCTAACCAATCAAACTATCCAGCCAGGGCAGGCCAGTGGTTTTTAAATAACTTCAAACCACAGTAAACTTTTTTCAAATGAAAGTTGACTTTGCAGTGCTTTCCACATTGTGAGACAGCTTGAAGCTGGGCCCCAACTCTTAAAGGTACACTCAGAAGTGACATGTGACTCTTATGCTCACATTTCATTGGACAAAGTATGTCACATGGCCACATCCAACTTCAAGGGAGAGGGGAATGCAGTCCTACCATGTGGCAAGAAGGAGAGAAACCAGAATAGTTTGGTGAAGGAAACAAGGGCTTGCTTTAAGATTCCCCAGCGGGGTGTTCTCCAGAGGCCCTTCCTGCCTTAAGATTTGGTTTCTGGGTCCCTGTGAGCATCTGTCCTGGGACTCTCAGGTCTTCCCTGCTCCCCTCGGCAGGACAGTCCTCCATCAGCTGGGCCAGGTCCCTGTATCTCCTGTGGTTCCTGCTACTGGGTGGCAGTGGTGTCAAGGGGCTATCTTTCAGCACCTTTTGGCATGTTACCTTGTTCTGGGTGCTTCTAACTATCACCTCCTCCTACCAGTTTCTTATTACTGTTTATTACTATTACTATATACTTATTACTATGACTGTGTTTATGGGATGCTTCCTGGGTGCCAGGCACTGTGCTAAGAACCTAAGACCTGTTTGCATGGTATATGTTTTCCTGGTTCTTTTCTCCCACTGATAAACCAACCATCCAAAAAATGATTTGTTCTTGTATATTATTTGAATGTCTTTAGAGCCCAGATTTTGCTTCTCATGTAGTCCTTCCTGCTGAGCCGTGGTGCACATATGATCAGCCCATTGTAAAGCTAAGGAGACAGTCTGATTTATGTATTGGTTCAGGGAGCAGCCCTAGTTGCTGGGTGTGGTGTGTAGGGTGACCCTTAATCCTTTCTCACCGGTTTAGGAGTTTAAATATTATCATTGCCATGTTGCAGGGGAGAAAACTCAGACACTGAAAGGTGAGAAACTTGCCCAATATTATAGAGTTCATCCCTGGCAGAGGAGGACTTAAACTTAGGCCGGTCTGATTCAAGGGCTATGCTCTCTTGCTTCTGATAACTCTGCCCACATCCAGCTAGAGTAGGGGCTGCCAAAGCTGATTGTGGCAGCAGTCAATCTAGCTTCCAACTCCTGCCAAAGCTGATTGGCTCAGGGGTGGGCACACAACCCGCGTGGCCCAATTAGAGTCCTTTCCAGGAAGAAAGTCAATTTCTGATGGTAAAACCTGTGGGTAGTGTAGGGACTGCCTTCCTCAGTCCTGGACAGAAGAAGCCAGAGAACAAGATGTATATGCTAAAAGACAGCCCACAAAGGGCCTCATTCACCTGGAGGCCAGCATTTAGCTGGTCATCTCTCCCTTGGATTCTGGAAGATTCCCTGATTACTTTCTAGTTATGTATGCTATTTTGAGTTGAGTTTCCATCACTTTCAATCAGGGAAGTCCTGACTCATTCTAATCTCTTTCTTCTTGTTCCTCTTATTCAGTTCCCTCTTCCAAAAATCTCTAGAGATATGGTTCTATTGCCATATTAATTTATACACATTTTAGAAAACTTTATGCTAAAGATTGCCTGGGAATATGATTTGTAGTTTAAATATGAAGGTTTCTGTCATCACAAACAAAACAGAACCTTGTTGCATTGTCAGTCAACATAGAAGTGATTTGGGGTATTCACAACTATTCTGGTTTCTCTCCTTCTTGCCACATGGTAGGACTGCATTCCCCTCTCCCTTGAAGTTGGATGTGGCCATGTGACATACTTTGTCCAATGAAATGTGAGCATAAGAGTCACATGTCACTTCTGAGTGTACCTTTAAGAGTTGGGGCCTGATTCACAACATGCCGATCCCCTGCCACAAATGATCATGGAAGCCTGTGTTGGGGACGAGCTCCCTCAGCCTGGGTTCCTGAATGACTCCAATAAACAGAACCTCCACCCATCCCCACATGAACAGATGGTGTCAACAAAGACATTAACTTGTGTTAAGCCAACAAGATTGTGTGGTTGTTACTACACCATTCTCTAGCCTGTCCTGTCTGATAGAGTCTAGAACATGATCCACTATGATTTCATGATTTCTTCAGGAAAACCATATCTGTCTTATATCCCATTGGTTTTTTACAATAAACAATTATCTGCATATCTGAGGCAAGTTTGCATTAAATTGTGAACTTTAAGGACAGGAACAGAGATATCTTTCACGTCCCCATACCAGCAAGAGAGAGACCATGCTCATAGTGGGTACTTCATAATTATTGCCTGGCCTGTGGTGGCGCAGTGGATAGAACACTGACCTGGAATGCTGAGGTTGCCAGTTTCAAACCCTGGGCTTGCCCAGTCAAGGCACATATGAGAAGCAACCAATGAACAACTAAAATGAAGCAACTATGAGTTAATACTTCTCGTTCCACACACCCTCTCCTCTCTCTGTAAAATCAATAAATAAAATCTTGCTTGATCTATGGTGGTGCAGTGGATAAAGCATCAACCTGGAAGGCTGAGGTCTCTGGTTTAAAACCCTGGGCTTACCTGGGCAAGGCACATATGAGAACCAATGACTACGAGTTAATGCTTCCTGGCCGCCCTTCTCTCTCTCCCCTCTCTCTAAAATCCATAAATAAAATCTTAAAAAATAAAAAGAGAAACTAAAATGAGGACAAGAAGCACAGGAGGAAGCAGAAATGGAGGGATGAAGCCCTTGCACACGCTGATCCCCAAGAACCCCACATTGGACTCCCATCCTGAGAAGCCGAACTCTGCATGATTGCTGCTGGCACATGTCCCTGAGGTGCCCTCCACTCGGCCTCTTCAAACCCCTACCATCCTTCAGGACCGAGGTTCAGGCCCTGAGAACCAGTCTCTCCCCAGGCCACAGTTGGCCTGTGAGCCCTGTGCTGGGAAAATCCTGCCTTTGCTAGTCAGGGCTGGCTCTCCCGCCTCGGATGGGAACTTGTGGCCACTGCCTCACAGCTCAAGGTCACCTGCACTCATTTCCTTCCTGAGAAGGGCACAAGACCCAGTGGCTCCCTCATCAAATCAGAAGCCACATAATTAGTGTAATCATTACACAGCTGCCTCATGACCTCTGTGCCCTTCAGTCACCTTGCTCACAGCAGCAGGGGGATTTGTTTTCCATGTCACTTTCCTGTTTGTAACCCTTCTGGGGCTCCCACTGCCTGCAGGGCCAGGTCCCATCCTCAGCCTGGCTCTGGACACCCTGCACGCTTGACCTCTGTGGCTTACCTGCCTGATCACCTGCTCACATGCCTGGTGCCAGCAATGCTCAACCTCTTGCAGTTTCCCAAACAAGCCACACCACCTCATAATGTTGACCTTTGTTCATATGATCCTTTTCACCCAGAATGTTCTTCCTTTCCTAATCCAGCTGGAAAACTCCTATTCAACCTTTGAAACACTCTCTACCGAGAAGTTGGTGAGTTGGGTTTTTTTCCTATAAAGGGCTAGATAGAAATAGCTCAGGCTTTGTGGACAATATGATCTCTGGCATGATTATTCAACTCTGCCATTGGAGAAAGCATGGACACATGAAAAAAATGGTGTGGCTGTGTTCCAAACTTTGTTTACAGAACAGGGGGCAGGTGGAATAATTTGCCCACCCCTGCTCAAAAGTCATCTCAGAAAGCTTCCTATACTACAGAGTTCAACAGTGCCTCCTACAATGCCCTCTATACCTTAAAGTTTTGTCATAACACAGACCCCAGCCATAATGACTTTACAGCTGGGATGATTAAATGGCATCATAGTCACACCATTGTCTCTCACTTGGATTTCTGCATTAGCCTCCTCACTGATCTCCCAACCTCTGCCTTGCCCTTATATTCTAGTCTGAAATAGATCTGCTAAAATCTAAGTCTAATCAGGTCACTCCTCTGCTCAAAAACCTCCATGGCTCCCCATTTCCCTCAGAGTGAAAGCAAAAATGTTTAAATGGTTCACAATGTTCTACTGGCCCCAGTAGCCCTTTGGCCTCACCTGTTCTCTTGTTCTACTCCAGAACCCTCGCCTCCTTGTTTTTCCTGAAACATGCAGGAAAAACTCTTGCCTCAGGGCACCTCAGGGTTTTTGCTCTTGCTGTTCTTTCCATCTGGAACACTCTTTCCTGGATTGTCACATGGTTCCCTCTCTCATCAATTTCAGGTTTTGGTTTTGTTTTTGAGAAAGACAGAGAGAGTTCAATTTGTTGTTTCGTGTATGCATTCATTGGTTAATTCTTGTATGTGCTCTGACTGGGGATTGAACCTGCAACCTTGGAGTATCAGGATGACATTCTCACCAATTGAGCTACCTGGCAGGGCACCCTCAAGTCTTTATTTGTCTTCCTTCTTAGTGAGGCCTTGCCTGGCCACTCTGATTAAAACTGCAACTCTCCCCTGTCTTTCCTTCCTGCTTTTACTGTATAGCATATATCTAGCATAGTATATTTTCCCCAACCTTTTAATTATAAAAATGTTCAAACACAGACAATGGAAGGACTAGTGCAATGGCACTCATATACACAACCCCAGACTCAACATTCAAGGTTTTTTGAAGGAAAGATGCTAACATCATGACATTTCACCTACAGACTTTAGCAAAACACACTCTCTGTTTGACTTTTCTATCTTGTTTATCATCTGTTTTTCCCCTGTAGACTGAGAGCACCACAAGGGCAGAGACTTTTATCTATTTTGTTCCCTGTGGTTTCATCAGCATTAAGAACATTGCCAAATTTTGGAAGTTCAGGGAAAGAAAAGACAAGATACCTTCTGATCTGGTTCTGCTTCTAGTCAACATGTGATTCTGGGGGTCATTTCCCCTTGGAGAACCTTGGTTTCCTCATCTATAAAGTGGGAGTAATAGTACCACTTCTCTGGATTGTTGTGAGAATCAAACAAGGTAAGTGTGTAAAACTGCACTATTAGCATGTCAGTTAAATATCCATCTAACTGCTTGAGGAAGGGTACATGGTCCAGAGGGTCAGACTGCGTGGTCCAGTCTGACCCTCTGGACCCTGGGCTCCTAAAAGGCAGACAGCTTGCTATGGGATATTTGTAGCTTCAGGGCCCTAGGACAGTCCCTCAAAATAAGCTTTTTGAATTGAACTGATCCAATGGAAAATCCAGTAGAAACCAACAGAATGTATTCCCTGTACTTACTTGCCTCTCTTTCCATTGCTTGTTCATTCAATGCTACCTAATAACCACCATCCTTCATCTCTTGCTTTATCTACTTATTTAACAGTTTTCACCAGATATACCTGAGGGGAGTATAACCCAACAATGATGGATGTGAAGTTACTTTGTAACTGGTAAAGCTCTGTACCAATATTAGGTACTTTGGCTAGTTTATAACTTGTCTAGATTCTTAACTTTGCTCCAGTTGCAGTGGCTGCCCTCATTCTGGGCACTGATATCTTCGGAAAGATGGAGGACCAAAAATCCCTTCTTTTCACATAATGACAACAGCAACTCCAGCTCCCTCATTCATTCAACTATTTTAGGTCCTGAGATCTATCTGATTCATTTCTTTCGTGGACCTTTGAGTGTGTCTGAAGAGTGATAGAGCCTCCCTTGGCCTTTTCTGCATTTCAGGTTCAGTTGTGTGTCTCTGTTGACAAACTTGCCCTGCAGACCCACCTTGAACACAAAGATGGATGTTTGCTGAAGAACGGGACTCACTCTGTTGAACCTACGCACATTTTGCAGGTCTGACTGCTCAGTAGAGGAAGGAACGTGTGGACTTTTGCAAGCTCCCTGATAACCATCACCCTAACTTCACTTGTTATGAGTGTGGAGGGCAAGATATTTTCATTTAAAATTCTGAATCTTCATCCCATTCTTCACTCCAAGCTGAAATTCTTGAGCAAAATTTTAGTATAACGGAACCGTTTCCTCATCTATGTGTATGGAAAGAAAGGGGTTCTATGGAAGGTAACCTCATAGGATGATCTGATCATAAATTTCTAAGAGGGCAGGTCACAGTGGGTAGTCATGCCCCAGACCTTTAACTTCTTTAGTGAAAGGCTGTAAGCCAGCCCTGTCCATTGTTCCTGTGCATCTAGGTTAATACACCTCTGAAATACCAGAAGTAATAACCCTCAAAGGGGCATTAACCCTCAAGAGAGCACATAATCTTGTGAACTATGCTGTAGTCCAATCCCCGTCTTGCTTTCTCTAATCTTCCTTAATTTCAAATACATAAAAGAAACTGAAAAACTTATTCTCCAGAGCATTTGAGATCTTGCTCTCGGGCCTATGTCCTCAGATTGACTCAAATAAACTCATAAAGTTTATCTATAGGTTTGTATGTTTCTTACATGGACATCTCTGAAAATGTCAACAAGAGTAACTCAACCCAACAATGATGGATGTGAAGTTACTGTGTAACTGATAAAGCTCTGTACCAATATTACTTACTTTGGTTAGTTTATAACTTGTTTAGATTCTTAACTAAACTTTGCTTCAGTTGCAGTGGTTGCCCTCAGTCTGGGCACTGATATCTTTGGAAAGACGGACAACCAAACTCACTTGTTTTCATAAAATGACGAGAGCAACTCCAGTTCCCAACTGGACAGACAGCAGCATGGATAACTCTTCTAGACCTATGGTTGAAAAATCATAAAGGGAATAAAAGTTGTCCAATCAAGCCTAGTGAGCTGGGAGAGGGGCTATGATCTGCTCAGTCAGAGTAGATCTTTGACTAAAACCCAGTTTCGTTTCTTCCCAGCAAAACTCATTCTTTTTTTTTTGCAAAACTCATTCTTAACATTATTTATTAATCATAACAACCGCCATTTATTGAAATCCCGGTATGTGGAGACCCGGAGACTGATTTCTCCCTTGTCATCACAATCCTGTAGGGTAACTGCGCTCACTTCTCAGACAAGCGCACAGAGATCAAGTCATTTACCCAAGTTTCTACTAGAAGTGCCAAAATACCTCATGAGATAGGCTTGGGTTAGGGCTGCCTGATAACGAGTACTTTTTTTTTTTTTTTTAATCATAACTATACTTAAAATTACTGGCTAGATTAAATTCAATTTAACTGGGCATTCCACATTTTATTTACTAAATCTGGCAACCATAGCTTAAGGGTACTCGGCAAAAATCAAAGCAGGTTCCTCCTTGCTATGCCCTGTCTTTGTTGGTTTTAATTTCTCTTTATAAGCCATCATTAACGGCAGGTTCAGACTTTAGACCTTTCCAGGAAGCGGAGGGCAGAGGACACCCCCGCCCCTCACCAACATGTCAGCCAACAAGCCGACACGAGCATCTTCCGCCCAACACAGAAGTGGCCGCATCCCACCGGCGAGGATTGGCTGCAGCCCACAGCCCGGCCTCCCTTGGCGATGAGGTCCTCTTCCATTGGGCAGTTATAAGATGGCGGCGTCTCGTCCCCGCCTTCCTTGAGCACAGCGTTCGCGGCATGGGGGTGGGGCCTCAGCGGCGGCTGGAGAGGCACGGCCTTCGGTGATTGGCGGAGAGCGGTGGCGGTGGCACCGGGCTCATTTATTGGCGGAAGTAGAAGGAACTAGAAGTGCTGAGTAAGCCGAGGTGAGTGACGGGACAGGGGAGGCGGGGCCTGGGGGAGAACCTGGGGGCCCCTTCCCTAACTCTTCCCAAACTTCTGCGCCTCAGACATCGTGGTCCTTCCTTCCTACCTTCTCAGCGTTCCGTGATTCTGAGGCATGTCCTCCATTGACCCTTGTGTGACTCCTGAGTACCCCCAGGTTCCTCCCTTTGATCTACCAGCGTCCCCAACTACCATCCCGTGACCTCTCTTGTCACCCCAGGGACCCTAGCGACGGCCCTGAGTCCTCTTCAGTACCCTCGTCTGCCCTGTGTGTCTGTCTTTCCTCAGTCCCTAACTTTGTGAGTCAACCCCAACTCCCTTCCCCATCTTCCTGTGCCTAAGTGTTCCCTATTTTTCTGCCTGTGTATTCTCATTTAATCCCCAATTCACCTCCATTTGTCTCCCTGTTCTCCATTTTACTGTACCCCATTTCTGATTCCCTGCTTATTGTCTCTCACCTACCCAGATTCCATCTATGTCTGCTCCCCTCACCATGCTCCTTCCTTCCCCATACCCATAGCCCCTGAACCCCCAATCTTCTGTCCACCTCCTGCTCTACAGATGACCTGAAACAGGTGACAGGGTGCATGTGACCATGTGACTGTGACAGGCAGGAGCATGGGTGTGGGGGGAGGAAGGGCACAGGGGGCTGAGGGATCTGTGCACATTTTTTTTTAATGGATTATCAAACAAATACCTTCCCCTGAGCTTCTGAATCTTTCCTTCACATGCCTCTTACCCACCCAACAGGATGTTAGGCTGGTTTGGTTTGGCAACACATATACTCCACCCTTGGGCTGAATGTAGTGTTTTTGTTACTGTATTTGCTTCAAAATGTTCTTTCTGCCTCAAAATGTTCCTGGAGTTTGGAAGCCATTTTCTGTCCAAGTCTCAGTTTCCTCATCTGTGACAGGGGGGATTGTATTCCCTGCCCTGATAAGGCTGTTGTAAGGTTCAAAACTTGAAATAAGGTAGAAAGCAAAGCTTTGTAACCAGTATGGTCCTATACAAATACATAGTTTTGCTATTTTGTCATAGACAGGAAAGGGAAAGGGATAGAATGGAAAAAGGGAAAAAAGGAGGGGAAGACAAGTAGAAGAAGGTTCATTGTCTTTCACTTAGTATTTGGCTGTATTGATCATTCACTATGAGTAAAGCTCTCTTCTATGTCGTCCTTACCATTCATGCATTCCTCCTTTATTTAACATATATTAATGAACTGTTTACTATGTGCTAGGCTAATCTTGATGTAGCCAGCGTTATTCCCACTTAACATAAGGTAGAGAGATGGTAGGTGAGTTGCCCGAGATCACACCAATTGGTGCAGGTTGGAGCTAAAATCTAAACACAGTACTTCATAACAATAGAGCCAATGTGATTGCCTTGCTGTGTAAGGATCACTACTATTGTCTCAGTGCCCAGGGCACTTTTTCTCCTTCCAAGGGTTACTTTCTTCTTAGATGACAGTATCCCCAAAAGGGAATTCCCTTCTCACTCAGCAGAATGACATCAGCAATAGAGGAAGGAGGAATTTAAATGTATATGTGTGTGTTATACACGTGCACACACACATTGCTGTAGTGAAGGAGATGCCTGTGTTACAAGCATCACTTTGTAAAGGGTGGCTACCTGGAAGAACATTTTAATAGGTCCATGCCTTAAATGCCTCTTCTATTTTTTTTGTCCATCCTCATTTTTTGGTGATCTCATCCATTTTCTTAGCTAAGTACCATCTCTACCCTAACAAGTTTCAAATTTATATCTCCAGTCCTGTCCAAACCTTTCCCCTAAATGATAGACTCACATAGCTACTCATTTAACACCTGAAACTTAGGCATTTCAAACTTAAAGTTTTTAGAATTAAGTTCTTTAATATTTACCCCTTCATCCTTTTTCCACCGTCATCCAAAACCTGTCCCTTCCACTCACTTTCCCATCTTTAAGAAATGGCAGTATTTTTCTAGTTGCTCAGGCCAAAGCTATATGATTATCTTTGGTACCTATAAAACTCTGCATCCAGCCAAAGTGATCTGTTAAAATGTCACTCCCTTTGCGTCAAGCCCTGCAGTGGCTTCTCTCACTATGCATGCCAGGCTCCAGTTATCTCCCTGTCCTCAAAGGCTGGCTTCCTGTTCCTGGAACTTACCAGGAATGCTGCAGCCACAGGGCATTTGCACTTGCTCACCCCTCTGCCTGGAAAACTCTTCATCTAGATATCTTTATGACTTTTGCCTTTATTTCCTTTAAGGCTTTATTCAAGGTCAAGTTCTTGGTGAGGACGTCCCTGTTTAGCCTATCTAAAAATTTAGTCTCTTTCTGGACACTTTCTATCTCCCTGCTCTGGTTTATTTTTCTCTTCAGCACCTAATCAGCCTCTAAACCAATGCATATACTTTTACAATTTATCTTCTTTATTACTTATAGTCCTCCAAATATAAGTTCTGGGAGAGCAGGGATTTTGTCTGTTTTGTTCTTTGGTGTATTCTTAGCAGTTAGATCAATGCCTGCCATGTAATTGGTCTTCAATAAATATTTGTAGAGGGAGTCATTAAAATGCGCCACCCTATCCCATGCCACTAGCCCAAAGATTCTCTTAAGAGTTATTGATGTCTCTTGTCCTTGGGAGCTCCAGCAACACTTCTGGGGCAGTTTGCTTCCAGCTGCGGTACAGCTGAGCAGAGTGAATAAAAGAGGCACCTTTTTCAAAAAGCGTTTTGCTTTGGCTCATGTGAATGGCAGTGCATTTATAAGGTGAGGGCCTTAGCTTTTATAGAACAAGACCTGAAAATCATGCCTCACTCAGCCATTTTCCAGCCGGGCTTTATCCTGAAGATGGTCTGAGGATTATCAGCTGGTGCTCTAGATTCCAGCTCACTGGGTTCAGCTCTGACGAGTCACATAATCACCTATGTCTCAGTTTCCTGGATGTAACATGGGAAAAGTATACCTTCTTGTGTGAGTGCTTTGAGAATTAAATATAATTGCCTAAAAAGGTTGGTGAGGTGCCTGGCACCCAGGTGGTGCTGGATGAATATGGCAGTGTTGTTGGGGTAGAAGGTGACCGTAGCCAGCTCTTCCCCATTCATCATTCTCTTAGGAAAGAGGGATGAGCTGGGGTCAGAGCAAATATTTGGAGGAACATTTTGTTTTGGAGGCAGCCTTGGAGGTCCAGACGCTCCAATAGGAGGTGGAAGTGACATCTGACTTGACCCCGACTTTCATCCAGTCTTTCCTCATGTACTAATTGAGTGCCTACGGTGTGCAGGCCCTCTGCTGAGTACTGTTCAAGGCATGAGTCCAGCTACCAGGCAACACCACCCATCTTCTCTCTCTGAGCTTCAGTTTCTCCATATTCCCCACAACTACACGTTCTCTCTTTGACAGGCATTTGTGAGTGTCATAGCAGCCACAATGTGAAAGCCCCCGTCAGCTGTGAAGCGTGGTGGCCTGGGGGGAGACGAGCTCATGTGCTGAGAGGTGCAGGAAGGAAGTCTGCAGTGGTCAGTGCAGACTTGGTGCTTTGATCATACCCCGTGTTGTCAGCCCATCTGCCAGGGCAGTGAACTGGGGGAGACATCAGCCACACAGGAGGGTGTCGCTGTCCTATGCCTTTTATTCCGATCATGGGACATCCTGTCGTAAGCAGCCGGGGCTCGTGAAGCCTGATTTCCAGCTCTGCGTGTGCTCCCAGAGGCCCCACATGGCCAGTCCTGTGAGGTCAGCTTCCTGGCACGGCGGGCTTGTGAATCCTGTCACGCGCCTCCCAAGTAGCCCTCCGGCCCCTCTGGCTAGGCTTCTTCAAGTAGGAAGCAGGGGCTTTAAGAGTTTTCCTGCTTGGAGTATGAATGAACTCAGCTGTTGGTATATAAAGCTGAACTTTCCAGTCCAAAGCTCAGTGTCACTCCTGGAGCCCAGCAGGGTTGAGCACCCCCTGAGCCTTTCCATTGTGTTGACATAGCTCAGGGTGGGCAGAGAATAGGGTGGTCTGTTACTACCTGCAAGGGAGTTAGAGAGGAAGGAGGGGGTATCCCAGGTGCCAGCCCCTGGGCTTCCAATCGCTTCATTCACTAGTTCTCGTTCACTCACCAAACATTTATTAAACAGCCACTGCTTGTTAGGTGCTTGGATAAACAAGTGAAAGAGGGGCAGGCAGGCAGCCCAAACCCACAGATACTCCCTCATTCTCACAGGATAAGGGCTGCAGTGGGGGTGTGTGCTGAGCAGTGGAGGGTACAGACGAAGGAGCATGGGTACCAGGGCTGAGAGCAGGGGAGACACGGTATGGTTCTTAGAGGTGGCGGCACGCAAAGTGAGTCTTGAATGGCAACAGGGGTTATCCTTTTGTCTAACAGTCCTTTATTAAGAGCATCCTCTGAGACAGGGAAGACAGGTGGCGTGAGGGGAGGGAGAGTGGGCATGAAGGGATGCTGAGGCCCAAATGTGGAGGTTTTGGTGGTGCAGCTGTAGGCTGCAGGAGTGGGCCAGGTTAGCTCACGTGGATGCTTACATCCTTTCTCTGCCAGGTAATGGGGAGCCGCTGGACAGGGAGTCTGATTTGCACAGGGAGTTATAAGATGGGTGGGATGGACCTGACCTTCATGATGCCTATGTACAGACAGGGCTCTAGTGTGAGTTGGGAGGGAGAATGTCACAATAGGGGCAGGTGTGATGCCCTGAGGGTTTGCGGAGTGTCACTGGGCCTTGAAAAAAGAGCAGAGGCTCTGGCAGGAATGAGGGAAGGCACTCCATGTGAGACAGGCCAGGAGGTGTCCCCTTTCACTCTGGGAGAACTGTTTTTACACATAAGCATCCAGAATAAGAGAGAGGACGGGCCGGGCCTGGTGGCTTTGCACTTCCTCTCCTGCCTGAGACATGTGACAGCCCTTCAGGGAATTTGTGGCCCAGGAGGAACCAGATATTTGGTGACTGAGTTCTCCCTAGCCACCCCCATAACCATCCCACATGCTTCCCAATCCTTGCTAGACTTATTGAACTTGTCTCCTTGTCTGTAAACTAGGGATAAAGAACCCACTTCACATTGTGGCTGTGATCAAGGCTGGCATGTCAGATGCTGCATAACTGGCTTCATGGTGACCAATATTCATGTTGATAGCAGCAGTAATTGTAGCCCCTCCTTTGTGCTACCTTGACCCAGGGAAAATGCTCATTCCCAGATGGGTCATGCAGGCACCTGTCCCCATGCCTTTCCACACATGCTTGTGGGCTCTGTCTTCTGGGAAGACCTCCAGCCCATCCCCAACTTCAAAGTACAGCTCAAGAGTCACCTCCTCTAGCCATTCTTCCCTGATACTTCTGCCACAAGGGACTGTGTACTTTTTAAGACAGAGACTGAGCTTGAGTTCCCCTGTGACTACTCATTTGATGAACCCAATTAGCTCCTTCCAGGAAATTCACCCAAGAGTCTGTTAGTTCAAATTGTCCTCTGATCCCAGTAAGGATTTTTTTTTTTTTTTTTGCTTTTTTGGTGGACATCAACATGTCCTTAAACTACTCTTCGAACACCCACAATTTAAGGCCTCTCTGGACCTCAGTTTCTTTACCTCTGAAATGGGGGTAATATTGCTTGTCCTTCCTGCTTTACAGTTCCTCCAGGGGTGCCTCACACCCAGCAGCCATGGTAATTCTTTCCTGAAGGAACCAAGCACACAAGCTGGGCCTCTGACGGGATGGGGAACTGTACTGGAAAAAACCCAGGCTCTGAGATCAGAGATGGCGGGGATGGGAGGAAGCCACAGAAACGAGTAGGAAGCTCAAGCATGCGCTGTCTGCTCCACACCTGCCACTCTCCAGGTTGGCCTGTTATGATTGTTCCAGGATGTGGCCTGGTGGTTTTAATTTCCTTTCTTCCACCTCGTGATAACAATGACCACTGTTGTGCACCCAGAGCATCCTGGACACTTCCCCTACATTGTGTCATTTCATCCTCTTGCCTGGCCTAGAAGGCAGGAGGAGAGCCTGGTGTGTCCTTTCAGTGGTCAGGCTGTCAATGTGGGAGGCACCCCTGGCGCCAGCTCAGGACCCTGTGGAGGGTGTGTCTCCTCTGGGCAGGAGTATTTTCCTTCTATCAAGCTGGACCAGCACAGTGACCTTCCACCCCTTAGCCGGAGTGGGTTCCCTGGTGCTGACGCTCCTGACTTCCCACTTCTAGTGAGCACCATTCCCAGTGCAGCCAGCTTGCCCTCTGGGAGCCTCTGTGCTGCCTTTCTAAGCCAGACCTGACCCCACGGGTCCCCCTATCTCCCCTATAGCCCTACTTTCTGTTCTTTTATTTACTTTATTGGGGTAACAGTGGTTCACAAAACCATAAAGGTTTCAAGTGTGCAGCTCAACAAAACATCTGCACACCGCATAATGTGCCATTGCCCCAAGCAAAGTCTTTCCCTATTTATCCCCCCCTTTGCCCACCTCCACCTTTCCCCATGCCCTATCCTCAGGCTAACACCACACCTACTTTTTAAAAAAAAATATAATCATTTTCCATACCATGTAGAATATAGGGAGAAGAAAAAAATGCCCATAAACCCAGTACCCTTATCTACTCTTAGTATTTTGGAATGTTTTCTATCAGTCTTTCATTCTGTCTTTTGCTGTGCCTAATTTTTACTCAGTTAAATTATGAAAATTATGTTTTAACAAACTTCCTATGGGCCAAGCTTAGTGCTCGGGGTGAGTGCAGGGGTGCAGCACCTGCCTTTGAGAAGCTCAGACTCCAGAGCCAGCCCATCTGGGCTCCAGTCCTCACTCCTCCACCCACGAGCTGTGTGACCTTGGGTGTGTTACTTTATCTCTCTGTTTTTTTATTTTCTCATGTGTAAACTGAGGATAACATTGGTAACAATGGTAATGGACAGTGGTGTGGATGAAATGGTAGATGTAAACTCTTGGAACAGGGCAGAGCCCAGAAAGAGACCCGTGAGTGTTTGGAGTGAGTAGCTTTAGGAATGGTGCAACCTGGCAGGAGGAAGAAGCGGGGAAGGCCTGGCCAGATCAACAAATCCGCACAGACAGGCAAGGCAGTGTGGAACAGTGCAGCTTTCTGGAATAGGACATGGTTTGGAGCTGATGGGGCAGGACGAAAGGGGACAGGCTGCAGTGGGGGGCGGGGACTCCTCAGGCCGTGGAGCACATGGACTCAATGCCACTGAGCCTGTAACAGAATGTCACACGCTCCTCCTGAGTTGTTACAACCTTCACAGTCACAGGTTTTAATGACCACATGGTGTCATGTTTTATAATTTACAATTGCCCTAATGTTGGGCACTGAAGTTGCTTCTATTTCTTTGTCAAAACAAAAATTGTTATTGTGCACATTGATGCGCATGCCTGTCTTCCCATTTTGGGTTTTGTTTTTCCCTGGGACCAATCCCACACTTTTCCTTGGGGTTCTCTCCTGTCCTTACCCCACCCAGCTCCTCTGTCCTTACAGTCCCTGATGCAGAAGAAAGGAAGAACTTGACACACGTCTAAGAATTCTCACAAATGTTCTCATTCCATTCTTACCATGCACGAGAGGTGAGCATCGTTCTCATTTTAAAGAAGGAGAACTGAGGCTCATAGGCTGTTCTCACCACACTATTAATCATAAAAGGAAGGAACATTGTCATGCTTCAAAGCATTTTCTTTTTTTATTGATTGATATTAGAGACAGAAACATCAACTTGTTGTGCCACTTATTTATGCATTCATTGGTTGATTATTACATGTGTCCTGACAGGGTGGAAACCGCAACCTTGGCGTATTGGGACAACACTCTAACCATTTGAGCTACCTGGCCACGGCAAAGCTCTGCAACATGCTTCTTTAAGCCCCAGTTCCTTATCTGAAAAAGGAGGTCAAAGTAAAGGGGGTTAACGTTTATTGAACATTTACTATCAGCTAGGTTCTATTATTAAGGCACTTTTATGGTCCCCATGTTACAGATGAGGAAACTGAGCTTCAGAGAGGTTAAGTAACTTGCCCAAGGTCACAGAACTGGTGAGTAGTGAGGCTGGGATTTGAATGCAGTTCTGTTTCAGAGCTGTACTCAATGCATCAGCCTCATGTGGTTTTGTGGGAAAGGAGACAATGACGTGATGTGATGGGCTTAGCTCAGGGCCTGCTACCTAGTAAGTGCTCAACAAATGCCTCCAATATAATTATCATTATTGACTCATATTCCCTATTTAGATGATGAAAGGAGGCCTCTTGTTTCTTTTACCCCTGAAATTGATCCTCTCCTTAACACCTGGGCCAGGGTATGACTAGTGTCCGCTCAGAGGCCCACTCTCCCACAGAGCGCCTGCACTTGAGGATCTGTCCTTAGTGTCTTTCGTGCTCTTCTGGCAGGTGATGTTTTGCCACAGAGGTAGAGGGCGGACTCTAGTTCACTGTCACCTGACTTTGGTGACATTGACTTAGGAAGGCAGTGTGCTTTCTGGAAACCCAGGAAATAACAAGACATCTAGTTCTGTCGTCCAAACTGGAGATAATTTCTATAGCAGAAACTGTGAATATGAAACATAAAATTTCTATCCAAACACGTGTTTGCTCTTTTTGAGTCTTTCATTCATATTCATTTCTGAGGAGCTTGGTTTTGTGTTTCCCTAGAGCTCCTTGGGAAACCAGTGTAGCAGGTATTAAAGGTTTTAGACAAGTGCTTACAGTTCTCTGTCCCTGGTGGAGTATGAGGTGATTCTGGTCCTCTTGTGGTCTCTAGTAGAGAGTGGACCCTGGTTTTGTTTGCGGAGTTGAAATGACCCTGCCAAACTCTTTGAATACCAAAAAGTTGACTTCCACCTCCTGTGTGTAGGGAGAAGCCCTCCAGCGGCACAGGGCAGGATTGCCTGTGTGTGCATTTCTTTGATCAATACAACTCTACACTGGCCCTGGCTGGATAGCTTGGTTGTTCAGAGCGTTATCGCGATATACCAAGGTTGCAGGTTTGATCCTCAGTCAGGGCCCATACAAGAATCAACCAGTGAATGCATAAATTAGTAGAACAACAAATTGATGTTTCTCTTTCTCTCTCTCTTCCTTCCTTTCTCTTTAAAGTCAATTTTAAAAAATATAGCTCCATGCTACAGATGAGGAAACTGAGTCTCTGCTGGGAAACTGGGTCAGGTAGCTGGGAAATCTGGTCACGAGTGCACAGTGGCAGCTCTGTAATTCCCATTAGTTCTTCCTACCTCCCACTCAGTGCCATCTCTCTCTTTTCCCTCCTTTCAGGTCCCTGCAGGCCCAGGATCAAGGGAACCACGCTGGTGGGGAGCCATCTGGGTGCCTGGGCAGGAAACTGCTGTACTTGGTGAGGTGGGCATGGGAGACCGCGCCCAGCTAACCAGAGACCCCATTTTCTTCCAGACTGGGGAAAGGCAGCGGGGCCTCCCCACCGGCCCCACAGAAGATGCAGTTCTTCGGCCGCCTGGTGAATACCCTCAGTAGCGTCACCAGCTTGTTCTCTAATCCATTCCGGGTGAAGGAGGTGGACATGGCTGATTACACCTCAAGTGGCCGGATCCGGGAGGAAGGGCAGCTGATTCTGTTCAAGAACACTCCCACTCGCACCTGGGATTGCGTTCTGGTCAACCCCAGAAACTCACAGAGTGGATTCCGGTGGGTGAGGATCAACTGTGACACATGCACATGCATGCACATGTGTCTTTCCTTTGACTCCTCCCAGGTCTAGAGAGGGGTGGGAGAGGGAATTGCTTTGCAGTGGAGGGAGCGGCTTCCTAGACTCCATTCCTTCTGGCCCATCAGGGTCCCAGGAGCAGGGGCATGAGTTTAGAAGGCTGGGCTGCTCCCTGCTGTGGGGCTTGACCCACGCAGACAGAGAGAAGGAGGAAGGATGGGGAAGCTGAGGAAAGTCAGTCAGGTTAGGCCCAAGGGTCACCTGTAGCCCTGGGTCTTTAAAGGCATGACCGTCTTATAGGGGCTGGCCAGGTTTTGTTCAAGAGAGCCTATAAGGGGTAGACAGCTGTCACTTCTCAGGGCACACTGGGTATGGCATGGGCTGGACGGAAAGGGTCGGAAGCCAGCTGCAGGGTCCTGAGAAGCTTGGGGTCCTGCAGGCGGGCATTGAGTTGGGTGGTACTGATAGTCCCTTTTCTGTTTACTCATCCCCCTGGCTATTCAGTCATCCATCCATCCAGTCCGCATACACCAAGCACTTCCACTGTCTGGAGTCCTGGGCCCTGGGCAAGGCCTAGCTGCTGCTGTGAGATGACAGAGTGTGCCCTGTGCTTTTAAGGAACGTGCAGTCTTCGGGGGAGCTCCCTGTAAACCAGGCAGTAGCATGTGAGGAGTGCTGAGATAGAGGCCCACGGAACAGTGGGGCCATAGAAGGCAACCACTTCCTAACAAGGTGGTCTACTCTGTGTGAGGAAGAATGAGTAGGAGCGTGCCTGGCAGAACAGGGTGGATAAGACCTGCGGAGACACGGAGGAGAGGATCTGTAGGCAGATGGCTCTGGCTGGGCCCTAGGTGTACCCAGGGCTTTGGTGAGTAGTGAGGCTGGAGGGAACCTCTGGGGATCATTCTGATTAAGGAGGTGCGGCCGCAAGAGTCGCAGAAAGTGGCAACTGGGGGAGTCAATGTTCAGCTACCAGGAGAAGAGCAAAGTAGAATATCGGAACCCCAGCCAATCAGGTGAGAATTCGGGTCCTGGCTCCACAGGGAAGCTGAGGCAGAGGCATCAGATTGGGCAGTTGGATGAAGAACACATTCGGTAGCCAGTCCAGACTAGTCCAGATTCTGGCTGCGGCTCCAGTGCCCTGCCACTGAGGCTGCAGCTCTGGAATGCACAGCTAACCAGGGCGTTGGGGCCACTCTGGGGAGGGCCACTCATCCTGACTTTTGAGGTACCCTGTCCTGGGTGCGCCACACCCTCCCCATGCAAATCATCGCTAAATCCTAGGAGTTGTAAATATCCCTTGACAAGATTCCAGATTTGTCTCGGGAAGCCTGAGCCCCACTGTGGGTGGACTTCCATCGCAGGGGGTTACCCCCTTACCAACAGTTCATTAACTACACCTGTACTATTACTGCCATTGGTCGGGTGGCACCTGTCGTTGACATTACTTTCACACACGGTGCATTAGCACATCCTCCAGCGACCCGCTGAGGTAAGCAAGGAGGGCAGTATCTCCTTGTATGGATGAGAAGACTAAGGCCTGGGTGAAGGGTGATTCATCCAGGGCCACACAGGAAGCAGTGAAGAAGCCGTCTTTGCGTCATCTGGTTTCTGACCCGTTTCTCTTTCTGTGCAGCTATGTCTCCATGCATTGAGACAGGATAAGGAGCATTACTGGGTGGGGTTTCAGGCTAAGCTCCCATCTCCTCTTGGAATTCCTGGCATTCCTCACTTGGTTCTGGAGTCTTTCTAAACTGCACCCACCCAGGCATTTCTACGCCAGCAAATGGCACCAACATCCATTTCCGTGGCTGTGCCGTCCAGACACCCAGGAGTGATTCTGCTTCCTCTGTCTCCCTCAGCCCTCGATCGGGGTCCTTCCCACCTTCTGTCTGTTTTCCTCCCACATGTATCCCAGGTCTGCTTCTCTCTGTTGGTTACACTCAGGTTCGGCCTGTGAGATAGAAGCCCAACATGACAGTGGGGAACCAGGATAGAACTGTAGTTTCCTGCTGAGTGACAGCCACGGCAGAAAGGGCTGGTGTGGCCGCTCTGCTCCTCAGAGTCACCAGGAGTGACATCAACAGGCTCCTTCTGTCCTGCTGCTCTACCATGTATGGCCTTCGTCTCCGTTCTCTAGATCAGCACAGGTCCCAGATGACCACACTAGGTCCAGTCATCACAGCCACCTTTCCAGCCAACAGAAACGCAGAAGGGCACTCTCTTTAGGGACAGTTCTTCAAAAGCTGCACACATGTCTTTGATTTAAATGCCTTTGACCAGGACTTAGTCAGGTCCACAGCCAACTGCAAGGGAGGCTGCCTGGCAGCCACATATTCTTCATCGCAGCAGGATCTTTTCAGGCTGCTGTTGCAGTATGTGCAGATTCCTTGCCCTGGGCTGTTGCTCTGCCTGCAGTCTCACACTCCTCCCATTGGCTCCCAAGCTGCTTTCAGTATGACCTTAGAGCAGGGGAGCTTAATACGTGGATCGCGATCTACTGATCGATGGCGAAGGAAGTGTGGGTAGATCGCATGACATTAAAAAGACATTTGTCTTTTGATTGGCATACTGGGTAGCCAATCTGACGTCTGAACTTTTGACACCCTACGCATGCGCGTTAAACCGCGCTAACTTGTTCAGTTACATTGCTGCGTAGTTAGCCTTCAATTTATTTAAACTAAATACAACAAAGGGTATAAAAATGAGTGCTGTAGCTGGTCCGAGTAAGAAGCCTAAAACCTACCACTTTCATACAGAATGGGAGGGAATTTTTTTCACTATGTCATATTCTAAGTGCATTTGCCTCATCTGTCTGTGTGCCATTGCTATTCCAAAGAAGGGAAATGTGGAGCGGCTTTTTCAGACTGTTCATAAAAACTATGACATTGACTTTCCTCTGAAAAGACAGCTGAGAAGGAGAAAGGTGAAAGAAGAATACACAATATTATATAGTAATAATAGTAACTTAAATAATGATAATATAAAAGAAATAAATTTATGTTTTGCGTTTTTATTGTAGGTAGATTATTTTGACTTGGTCATCTTATAAGTAGCTCGCAAGCTGAAAAAGTGTGGGCACCCCTGCCTTAGAGGGCAAATCTGATCACTCCCTTAATCAACTCTTCAGGGGCTTCTGTTTCCTTAACATAGCAGCTGATGAGCATCACTTGCAAGGGCCCCTAGTGGGGCCTCACTTCTCCCTCCAGTCTCAGCTCTGGCCACCCTGTGGTCCTGGCCTTTGCCTAGATTCTTACCTCTGCCCAGAACACTGTCCTTTCTTTGCAGTTCTCACTTATACTTTCCTTTCCCTGGCCTTCAGGCCAGAGTAGGGGACATTGCTAGGTGTCCCCATAGCACCTCATCCCTGCACTCAGTGAACTGCCTCCCTAGTGACCACATACCCTGTGAGAATAGGGGCTGGGTCTGTTTTATCCTGGTGTGACTCCCAGCACCTCGCATGCTGCTTGGTGTATGTCAGGTTTGTGAGATGAGTGGGATATACTGATTCAGCTTTAACAGTATTTACTGAGGGCCACTGGGTGCCAAGCCCTTGTCAGGGCCCGGAGATTGTTGGATTCAGGACCCTCGGAGTGGGTAAGCTGGGAAACGTGAATGGAGGATTGGAGAGTGAGATGCTGGAGGGGAGGTTATTATGAGGAGATGCTGGAATGGCAGTGCCCAGCCTTGGGGTGTGCCTGGGAGTGAGGGCTGCAGTGGGGTGGGCTTGGGGCACTGTGCCAGAGCCCTGGAGACTCCACATGGCACTGACACCCTGCATTTTGTAGAGAGAAGGCTCAGTATACCAGACGTCCTCTTCAGGGGCTGAGGCTCTGTTCTTTAAATGTCTCCTCCCCCTTTTACTTGCCAGGAGGGCTTTGAATTGTCCATAAGCACTTAAGGCCTAAGAGGTAGAAGTCAAGGTGCTGCTTCACCTGGGCTCCAGGTAGAGGCGTTCCTGGGTCCTGGGGCTGTTAGCTGGTGTGCAGAGCATCAGGATGAGAAAGGAAACCAGGGTCTTCTGAACCCCCAGGTTTTATCGCCTAGGGCCTGTGCGTCCCACAGCACCCCTGCTGGGCAGAGAGGCGACCCTGGCTGATGCAGATGGCAACAACAATAGTATCTGTGTTTTGTTAGCACAGCACACTTGAGGGTTCCTCTCAGTGTTAACTCCCTTTATCCTCACACCAGCCCCGAGGAGCTGGGGGCATAATTGACCCTGTATTGCAGAGGAGAAAATACAGCTCAGAGAAGTTACGTAACTAGCCCAGCGTCACACAGCTGCTCAGTAGCAGAGTGGGATTCAGACCCAGACATCCTGGCTCCAGAGCTCACCTCTGCCTTTCCTTTCACCAGAGCCATCTGGCAGTGTGGTGAACTGGGCGGGGCTCAGCTGACCTGGGCTCATCCTGGGCCCCAGTCTGACATATGGTCCCAGGCCCTGGCTCTTCTGCTGTGAGCCCTAGAGTGGTTGCTTGTGGCATTACTATGTACATTATGATAATATCCATACTTGAGTTCCTGGTATCAATTAATCATTGACTGCTGACATTTACTGTGATATGTGCTATTTGATGAAACCTGCCAGCCCTCACGTTATCTCAGCAGAAGCAGGGCCACACTTCAAGGCATGTGTGACATATGATCTTTGCTTCTCTAAGGAGGACTGACTTTTGAGGCCCTCTGTACATCTGCACTGGGACTTTGCTGTGAAACTGCTTGTCAGGAAACCTCAGACCAGCTGAATGGCCCATGTCCGGGCCATATTCCCTGTGATTTGCTTGCTCGCCCATTTATCCAGCCCACGGCCCGTCATCACTGAGCAGAGTGAAATAGGGCAGGGCTCTGCCTTCCAGAGGTCAGGCAGTGGCCAGCCAAGGTGATTGTATACCTGGCACGCAGTAGGGTAAATGTTCTAATGGGCTCATGTAAAACTCCTGATGTTCCGGAATAGAGCTCACCCATTGACATTTCTTTCTTTGCCATTGCTTTTCCATCCACTAAGAATGCTCTTCCTCCACTCCTTTGCCTGACTCATCATGGCCCCTGCTCTGTGAGCTTATCCTTACCCCGCTGTTCTCCCTCAGCACTCTTACTACTTCGGGCAGCCCCTCTTGCCTTGGATCAGCACATATCTGTGTGCACACCTGTCTCTCTCACTAGATTGCAGGGCTCCTAAGACATGGGGTCTGAGTCATTTCTCCTAATGCCCAGTATAGTGCCTGTACGTTCACGGTAAATACTTGTTAACTGGATGCATGCAATCATGACCACTGAAGGTAAAAGTGAGCTTGACAGGGGGCATAGAGAAAGGCCTATCTGGGGTAGTTGGGTGAGAAACAGATCTTAAAGGGTGAGGAATATTTCACCAGGAGAAGGTGTACAAGACAGGATGCGGCAGGGCCAAAGCAGGGAGGGAGGCACGGAGGAGGAGTGCTTGGAGAACCTTGTGCTCGGCTTTGAAACTGGAGAGTTAGAAACCCCTCTAGCCTTATGCTTCCTGACCATTTTTTGTTGTAGGACCTTCTCTTCCCTCAAATGCACATTCACACATTTGCATGCAATTTTACGAAGTTCATGGACCCCTTTTGGCTTATCCACAGCTGTTTCCACCACTGCAGATGGGAACAGAACTGGTGCCAGGGAGCTTTAGCCTGGGGGCTCAGTTTGGGAAGACAGGAGGAAGACCCAACCCCATGAGCCCCCTAGACCTTTCATCTTTTCTCCAAATCTCCCTTTTGCCTCCTTACTCTGACCCAAACTTGGCCCTCCCAAGGACACTGGTTCCCGGCAGGCCACCTGAGTTTTTTCTCCTAGTCTTTCTTGCACTGAGCCTGCAGTGGGATAGGTTCTCCTCTCAGACTTAATTGAATCTCCTGTCATCCTGTGGAACCACCTACTCTTTCCCCTGACGGCCTGGCTCTCTCTGTCTCAAAGAATTACAACAAGCTCTCAGCACCTTGTCCGCCCAATCTGCACCCATGTGCTGGGTGTTCCCTGTCTGTCCCTAGAGATGCACCATCCGTGGGTCTCACTGAAGCCATTCCCCCATCACAGTCACCATCCCCTCTCTTCCACTTCAGCAATTCTGTACTCTCTCTCCTCCATAACTCCCCTTCTTTTTTTTTTTTTCGTTGCCGTTGCGACACCATAGTTGTTCACTGATTGCTTTCTCACACGTGCCTTGACCGTGGGCCTTCAGCAGACCGAGCCACCACTTGCTGGAGCCAGTGACCTTATGTCCAAGCTGGCGACCTTTTGCTCAAGCCAGATGGGCCCGCACTCAAGCTGGCGAGCTCGGGGTCTCGAACCTGGGTCTTCCACATCCCAGTCCAACACTCTATCCACTGCGCCATCGCCTGGTCAGGCCATAACTCCCCTTCTTTACTGGATATTTTCCATCTCTATACAAATATGCTTAAAAAAATCTTTTTATTTTCAATTGACTTTATTGGGGTGACGCTGGTTAACATAATTATACAAGTTTCAGGTGCCCAATTCTAAAGAACGGAAAAAATTTTTCTTATTCCATGTTCCTGTGCACAATTAGCTGTCTTCAATTCCTTTCCTGGTCTTTCTCTTTCAGCATTTTAGAAATAGTGAAATAGGACACACATAGGGAAAAGTACATACTGCTCAATGATGCATCACAAATAACTCTAACCACCACCCATGTTAGGAAGTAGAAACCTGTAGCACCCTGGAAGCCCCCCTTTGCCCTCCTTTTCCCCAAAGGAAAGGAACCATTAACCTGACTTCTATGGTAATTGCTTTGTGTCTGGCTTCTTTGCTCAGCGTCTAGGAGAGGGATATGTTTTTGCTTGTACCTGACTCAGTCCTTTTCAGTGCAGAAGTCCATTGTGTGATATATCTCAATTTGACTTTTCATTTTAGTGTTGATGGGAATTTGGGTTGTTTCTAGGTGTCTTGGTACATGTTGTGTATTTGTTAGGAGTGGAATTGCTGGGTCGAGGCTGTTCTCAGCTTTAGTGGATAATTCCATCAGTGAATGAGATTTCTTGTTACTTCACATCCTCTGATATTTCGTGTTACCAGTTTAAAACAACTTGGTCATTCTCTTGGATGTGTAGTAGTATGTTATGAAGGTTTTACTTTGCATTTGCCTGATTCTCTATGAAGTTGAGCACCTTTTGATAAGTTGGGTAACTTGTTGGCAATCCTCTTCAGTGAGGTAGGTACTCATTTCTCTTGAACATTTAAAAAATAAAGTATTTTTGTTTTTGCATAGAGTTTTAGCAGGGTTGCTTTGTGCATCTGTGCTCCACTTACACATCTCTTGTTGGTTCTCTGTGTTGCAGTCACTCACTTGGTAGTTTTCTGTGCTTTCTTTTTTTTTTTTTTTTTAATTTTTTTAAGTGAGAGAGAAGGACAGACAGGAAGGGAGAGAGATGAGAAGCATCAACCCATAGTTGCAGCACCTTAGTTGTTCACTGGTTGTTTTCTCATATGTGTCTTGACTGAGGGGCTCTAGCCAAGCCAGTGACCCCTTGCTCAAGCCAGCCACCTTTGGGCTCAAGCCAGCGACCATGGGGTCATGCCTGTGATCCCATATTCAAGCCGGCAACCTCACATGCAAGTCAGCAGCCTCGGGTTTCAAACCTGGGTCACAGGCCAATGTTCTATCCACTGTGCCACCACCTAGTCAGGCTTTTCTGTGCTTTCTTATTGGCATCTCTTGATAAACTGGGGTTTTTCATCTTAAGGAAGTTAAATTTACTCATCTTACTTATGGTTTGCTTTTGTGTACTCTTTAAGAAAGTCCTTTACCATGAGGTCAAGATGATATATTTTTGACCCTGGCCAGTGGGCTCAGCAGTGGAGTGTCAGCCTGGCATGTGGATATTCCAAGTTCGATTCCCAGTCAGCGCACACAGGAAAGGCGACAGTCTCCTCCCCTCCCATCACCCTTTCTCTCTCTCTCTCTCTCTCTCTCTCTCTCTCTCTCTCTCTCTCTTCCTTTCCTGCAGCCATGGCTCAATTGATTGGAGCATGTTGGCCCCGGATTCTGAAGATGGCTCTGTAGAGCCTCTGCCTCAGGTGCTAAAGATATTTCAGTTGGGAGCATGGTCCCAGATGGACAGAGCATTGGCCCCAGACGGGTTGCCAGGTGGATCCTGGTTTGGAGCGGTATTGGGAATCTGTTTCTATCTCCCCTCCTCTCACTTAAAAAAAGAAGATGATATATTTTTAAATGTTATCTTCTAGAAGCTTTATTATTTTGCCTTTTATAACTAGATTGATAATCTACCTGGAATTGATTTTTAAAAAATGTATGGTGTGAAATAGGGCTCACATTTCTTTTTCCTGTTTTTCATCTGCATATCCCATTATCCCAGGCCCAGTAATTGCAAACTATTCTTCTCCACTGCTCTAGAACACCACTTTAGTCACAAATATGGCATCCCTGAGTGAATGGGTCCGTTTCTAGTCCCTGTTTTGTTTTCTTTTCTTGCCCCAGTGTTATGTTGCCTTAAGTAGTATAACTTCATAATAAACCTTGATATCTGGTAGAAAAGCTCTAATTTCTTCTTCAAGATTATTTTGGCTAGGCTCAGCTCTTTGCATTTTTATTACAGGGACAGAGAGAGAGAGAGTCAGAGAGAGGGATAGATAGGGACAGACAGACAGGAACGGAGAGAGGTGAGAAGCATCAATCATTAGTTTTTCATTGCCATTGCGACACCTTAGTTGTTCATTGATTGCCCTCTCACATGTGCCTTGACCGTGGGCCTTCAGCAAACCGAGCAACCCCTTGCTGGAGCCAGCGACCTTGGGTCCAAGCTAGCAAACTTTTGCTCAAGCCAGATGGGCCCGCACTCAAGCTGGCGACCTCCAGGTCTTGAACCTGGGTCTTCCGCATCCCAGTCCGACGCTCTATCCACTGTGCCACTGCCTGGTCAGGCTCTTTGCATTTTTATAAGAAAAATTTCCACACAGAAAACAAAGATGCAAACGAGCTAACAAAACCTTTGGTTTTAAGATTTGGATTGGGATTACACTGATTCAGTGGGTCAGTTTGGTGACAGCTGACAACTTTATATTGTTTAACCTTCCAGCTTAGTAACATGGTACATATACACTCCCGCTTATTTAGTTTTCTTTAATTTCTCTCAGCGCTTTGTAGTGTTCCGCACAGAAGTTTTAGATAGACCATATTTGGTTAGATTTATTCGTAGTGGTTGAAATTTTTCAATGTTACTGTGATACTTATTAAAATTTAACTTTCTGTACATAGCCATGCAATTGATTTTTGTATATTCATCTTGTGTTTAGCAACCTTGCTGAACTGATTTATTAGTTCCAATAATTTATCCGGACTTTCTGGATTTTCTAAGAACACAATCATATCACCTATGAATAATGCTGGTTTTGTTTCTTCCTTCCCAATTCTTATACATTTTTAATTTATCTTTCTTGGCCATACCGCACCAGTCAGAATGGCCAGTGACACAAGAAAGGAAGCAAGCACCCTTATCGTATTCCTGATCTCAATGGGGAATGATTCAACGTCTTACCATTCAGTGTTGTATTTGTTCTAGGTTTCTTGTGGATACCTTCTGTTACATTAAGGAAGTCCCTTTTTATTCCCAGTTTTCTAAGAGCTTTCTTTTATGAAAATTCATGAATGGGTGTTGTTTATTTTCAAGTGTTTACACTGTAGCAATTGGGGTTTTCACCTATTCGCATGTTGATTTCACCTTTATTTTGTCAGTGTGGCAGATCACATGATTGATTGGTTGATTTGCAAATGTTAAAGCAGCCATATGTTCCTGGAATAAATCTCTCCTTTTTATGATATATCATCCTTTTTGTATATGGCTAGATTAAATCAAATATTTGTTTAGGGTTTTCAGTATCTATATGTGTTTATGAGACAGATTGTCCTATATTTTCTTTTTTTAAATATGAACTGTCGATTGTGTTGTGTGCCCATCACCCAAAGTTAAATCATTTTCAGTCACCATGTACTTGTCTCTCTTTACTGCCCTACCCCCCTGTCCCCATTCCCCCTGGTAACCACTTTACTTTTAACTATGTCCATGTGTCTCAGTTTTATGTCCTACCTTTGTGTAAGATCATATAGTTCTTAGCTTTTTTTGATTTATTGTACTTATTTTACTTAGTATAATGTTCTCAAAGTCCATCTATGTTGTAGTAAATGGCAATATATCATTTCTTATGGCTGAGTAGTATTCCATTGTATATATGTACCACATGTTCTTTATCCATTCCTCTATTGAGGGACACTTTGGTTGTTTCCATGCCTTGGCCACTGTGAATAATGCTGGAGTGAATATGGGGTGCCTTGGTTTTACTAGGGTCCTTCTATGTTGGTGGGCCTTGACCTCCAATATCTCTTTTCCAAGTACCAAAAAATGGACAAATTTCTGCCTAGCTCTATATCCTCCATGATGACGTTTCCTATTTGGTTTCATGACATCTTGCTCTGTGTACCTTATTAGAGAAAATTGCACGTGGAATTTTGGGCTCACTTCTCTGTGATTCTTTCAAGTTCTGGCCATTTTGGAAACTAAATGTCGGCCCTTCTCTACCCAGCCTTGTAAGTCTGCCATAAGCATTGAGCTGCAGTTTTATTCCTGGACTTTATATCCTGTGCCACAGACTCCAAAGTGCCCTGAATACAAATGTGGGGCTTGCCTCTCTTTCTTCCCTTTTCTCTAAAACCTTGGCCCTGTACATCTGCCTGCCTTGGTTGTTTTCCAGTTCCTTCAAATGGTTGTTTGAATGCAATCTGCCTTTGTGTTTATTCCCAGCTGGAAAGGCTAATCTGGCATGAGCCCCTCTGTCCTAGCCAGGGTAGAGAGGTTCATCCCACAAGTTTGATATGTAATAGTTACATTATCATTGAGTTCAGATAGTTCCTAAATTTTGCCATGACTTCTTGTTTGAGTCATACATAGTTTATATGTATTTGCTTAATTTTAAACATACAAGAAATTTTTAATTATCTTTTTGTTATTGGTTTCTTGCTTAATTGCATTCAGCGCCTTACCATTCAGTGTGGTCTTTGTTATAGGTTTCTTTTTTATTTTTGACAGCGACAGAGAGAGGGACAGATAAGGACAGACAGACAGGAAGGGAGAGAGATGAGAAAGATCAATTCTTCATTGCAGCACCTTAGTTGTTCATTGATTGCTTTCTCATATGTGCCTTGACTGGCGGGTTACAGCAGAGCAAGTGACCCCTTGCTCAAGCCAGCGACCTTGGGCTTTAAACTAGTGACCTTTTGGCTTGAGCCAGCGACCATGGGGTCATGTCTATGATCCCACACTCAAGTCAGTGACCTCACACTCAAGCTGGTGAGCCCGCACTCAAGCTGGTGAGCCCACGCTCAAGCCAATGACTGTGAGGTTTTGAACCGGGGTCCTCCACATCCCACTCCAGTACTCTATTCACTGTGCCACCGCCTGGTCAGGCTGTTCTAGGTTTTTTGTAGATACCGTCTACTACATTAAGGAAGCCCCTTTTTATTCCCAGAAAATAGTCTGAATATTTTTAGGTCTTTGAAATTTGTTTAAATTAGCTTTATGGCCCACCATAAGTTCAATATTTAGAATACTTTTAATTTTTGTATGAGTGTGCTTGCAAAGAATGTATTTTCTGTACTTGGTGGGAATAGTGTGTTTTATGTGTCTATAGGTCAACCTTACTAATTGTTCTCAATCCAATAGGGCTTTTTCAGCTTGTTAAGTAAATAGTAGAAGATATTAAACTACCTCAGTGTAATTGTGAATTTATCTAGTTCTCTTAATTTTGTCAAGTTTAACTTTATTTTGGATTTTATTATTAGATACATATTAATTTATAATTGTCATATTTTCCTTGTGAATTTATTTATTTACTTATTTATTATGTGTATGTCTGTGTGTGTGTGTGTGTGTGTGTGTGTGTGTGTGTGTATAAGAGAGAGAGACAGACAGACAGGAAGGGAGAGAGATGAGAAGCATCAACTCATAGTTGCGGCTCCTTGCTCATTGGTTTCTCATGTGCCTTGACCTGGAGGCCCCAGCAGAGCTAGTGACACCTTGCTCAAGTGACCTTGGGCTCAAGCCAGCGACCTTAGGCTCAAGCCAATGACCTTTGAGCTTAAGCCAGCGACCCGGAGAACATGTCAATGATCCCACGCTCAAGCCGGTGACCCCATGCTCATGTTGGTGAACCTGTGCTCAAGCTAGTGACCTCGGGGTTTCAAACCTGGGTCCTCAGCACCACCACTGGTCAGGCAATGAATTTATTTTTTAATTGAATTTATTGGGGTGACTGGTTAATAAAATTATGTATTTTCAGGTGTACAATTCTATAATACGTCATCTGTATATTGTATTATGTGTTCACCACCCCAAGTCAAGTCTCCTTTCATCACCATTTATCCCTCCTCTACCCTCTGCTACCTCCCCCCTATTTTCCTAGTGAATTTAAATAGTTATTATGGACTATCTCTCTTGTTTCCAGTAATGCTTAAATTTTAGTTTGTCTGATATTAATATAGTTTCACTAGCTGTCTTTTGGTTGATATTTATATATTTTATTTTATTTTTAATGTAAAGAATATGTAGTTATCTTTTTCACTACCCTGTCTGCTATTCCTTATACTTATTCGAAACATTTGATCTATATTTATACTTAATGTATTCTGATATATTTGGGTTTAAATTTATCATCTTACTGTTTGCTTTATTTTTGTTTCACGTATTTTATTTTCTGTATTCCTTTTTTGTCTTTTTATTTTTTGTTTCAGTTAACTTTATTGAGATGCAATTTGCAAAACAACAACAACAACAAAATTTACCAATTTTAGGAGTACCATTCAATGAATTTCAGTACAGGTGCACATTCACATAACCATTACCACAATCAAGATATAGAACATTTCCATTACCCCAAAATTTCTTTCACACTCCTTTACAATAAATCCCCTGTACCCACCCAGTCCCTGGAAGCACTGATCTCTGTCCGGTCTCTATAGTTTTCCCTTTTAATCATGTAGCATGTAGTGTTAGGAATCTTTTTTTTAATTCACATACCATAATGCTTTTACAATTCGTGATTATTTTCTTATTATTCTGTTTTCCCTCTCTATTAGCTTGAAAGTCATATGCCCAGTTATTATCTTTTAGTGAAAATTGGTGGGAGACAGTTCTCTATGGGTCTCGCGTGTTTCTTTGCATCCTGTGGGCAGACGCTGACTACTGTTGCTCCAGGCTATCTGTATAGGATGTTTGTATAGTGAACAGTACAGGAAGACAGAGATAGGGTCTCCCTCTAGAGCAGAGGGTGGGTTTGCTTGCTCTCCTATATAATAAAGACATCATCCTCTAGAGCAGAGGTCCCCAAACTATGGCCCGCGGGTGAAATTGTGGCCACCTGAGGCCATTTATCCGCCCCCCCCCCCCCGCTGTACTTCCGGAAGTGGCACCTCTTTTATTGGTGGTCATTGTATGGAGTACTACTGTATGTGGTGGCCCTCCAATGGTATGAGGGACAGTGAACTGGCCCCCAGTGTAAAAAGTTTGGGGACCCCTGCAGAGCAAAGCTGAAACTGATTTGCTTATTGACGATTATAAAGATTCAAGTTGCCTGCACTCAGGGTTTCTCTCTTCTAATGCAACATGAGCAGGTGTCACCTGACCCTCTTCATGTCACCTTGTGGGAACTGGATCCCAGGGAATTGGCACAAATGCTGATACTCTGGCTACTGCTATTGCTGTGAGTAATAAATTGCCCTTTGTCTTTGATCCAGGAATCTTGTGTCTCCTGCCAGCATCCATGAAACTGTGTCAGGCTAACTTGTTAGTTTGCAACTAGGGCAAAATCTGAAACCCTTCACAGTTCTTGATAGAACCCTAGAGATTGTCACACTCATCCTTGGCCTTACTTAAGTATAATTGGTATTCTAGAATCTTCCAGAACAATAAGTGGGTCTTAGAACGCTTTAGCTGCATATATCCCCTACCAGGCTTCTATACCATTTACTATTTTTTAATTAATATTTTTATTTTAGACCCAATAAGACATTATACTGTCAGTATTCATTTAGATTTCCACACGTTTATCATGATCACAGTGCTTCATTTCTTCCCTGCGTCTTTATCTGTGATCATCCATCTGGGATTAGGTTCCTTCTACTTGATGAAAACACTTTTATATTTCCTTTTGTTTAGGTTTGCTAATGACAGTTTCTCTCTCTCTCTCTTTCTCCCTCTTCCTTCCCCTCCCTTTCTCTATCTCTTTGAGTAGTGAAGTGTTTTCTTTCTTTCTTTCTTTCTTTTTTTCTTTCTTTCTTTTTTGTGACTGAGTCAGAGAGAGGGACAGATAGGGACAGACAGACAGGAAGGGAGAGAGATGAGAAGCATCAATTCTTTGTTGTAGCACCTTAGTTGTTCATTGTTTGCTTTCTCGTATGTGCCTTGACTGGGGGACTACAGCAGAGAGAGTGACCCCTTGCTCAAGTCAGCAACCTTGGGCTCAAGCCAGCAACCTTGGGCTTCAAGCCAGTGACCTTTGGGCTCAAGCCAGCGACCATGGGATAATATCTGTGATCTCACGCTCAAGCCAGATGAGTCCATGCTCAAGTCAGTGACCTCGGGGTTTTGAACCCGGGTCCTCTGAGTCTCAGTCTGACACTCTATCCACTGCGCCACTGTCTGGTTAGGCAGTAGTGAAGTGTTTTGATTTCAACTTTATATTTATAGGACTTTTTTTCTTTTTTTGGCTGGGTATAGAATTCTCCTTGGTATTCATTTTCTTTTAGCTCTTTAAGGATGTTGTTCCACTGTGGAGAAGCCAACTGTCAGTGTAATGGTTGCCCTTTGAAGGTAATCTTTTTTTCTTTGTTATTTTTAATACTTTCTCTTTGCATTTTGTTTTCAGAAATTGTAATGGGGCACATCTCAGTTATTGCTCTGTTATAGTATATTCACCAATATATGTCATTCTCTGCTATTGCCATGTAACAAACTACCCCCAAACTCAGTGGTTGAAAACGGTATCAATGATTTAGCTTACAGATCTGTAATTGGAGTGGGAAAGGCTCATTTCTATTCTGCATGACATCAGCTGGGGTGGCTTGACCACAAGATCCACCTTAAAATGACCCACTCACTGCTGGCACGTTGCTGCTGGCTATTGGCTGGGAGTTAGTCCAGTACTGGAGTCCAGGGCCAATGGTCATCTCGGTGGCGGCTCCAGCTTCCCTACAGTGTGAATGCTGCATCCTGAGACAAAAGATGGAGAAGCTTCCAGTTTCTTAAGGCCTTGGTCCAGAAACTAGAACAGCATCACTTCTGCCATATCTTGTTGGTAAAGCAGTTACAGAGCTAGACTGAAGAGTAAAGAGATAAAAATTCCCTCCCATTGGGAGGGATGTCAAAGATTTTTGGTTTATGTTCTAAACCTCTACAAGGTCCTTAAGTGTGGATTTCTTTTCCTCCTTCCCTCTCTTCTTCCTTCTCTTCTTCCTCTTCCTCCTCCTTCTTTTTCTTCTTTTTTGGTGGTGGAGAACTCAGAAGTTATTTTAAACCCATGTTGTTCATCAATTTTGTAAAATTTACAGTTTTTAACTCTTCACATATGGCTCCTGTCTAATTCTTTTTCTATTCTGTTTCTGTGGTTCTACTTATATGTATGACAGATCTTTTCATTCTATAGTCTTTTGTCGATTTTCATGTACAGTGTGTCCGTAAAATCATGGTGCACTTTTGACCGGTCACAGGACTGACACGCACAATGACTTTACGGACACACTGTATCTGCCCAGCTTTCTTGCCGTGCTTTATCCTGTTTACTCTTTCTGACCTGTTTCCTCTTCAGCAGTTTCCAATTTGCTATTATACCTAGCCCTTTTCTTCATCTTGATAATACTATTTTTTAATCCTGTAGTTTCCACTTATTTTTTATATACAGTTCTTTGCCAAAATTACAAATCTTCTTGAATATCATCACAGTTATTTTAAAGTCTGCGTCAGATGATGTTAATATTTGCCACCCCTCCCTTATAGACCTGTTTCTGTTGTTTTTTTTTAGCCTTGGGATTTTTGATAGTGCCAGACTTTAGATTTGCACCACCAGTGCTTGCAGAAATAATTTGAAGCCTAGTTTGGTGTTTCCTTTATGTTTGCTTCTCCCAGGCGCCTGGGAACAAACGCATTTGGGATAGCCTCAGCCCAGTTTCCGGAACTGGAATTGTTTGAGGCTGACTACAGTCCTTGTGAGGGTCTGTGTGCTCGTTTCCCACCCTTATTCTTGGATGAAGACTTTCAGGATCCCAAGCACAGTAAGAGGTAGTCGTGAGGGCTCTCCCCTGGCAGATTCCTGGCCTATAGTCCCTGTCCCCTGAGGCTGTGAGGTTAACGCTATGGTCTGTCCCTCCAACATTTTGAAAACAGCAGCCTAAATACCAGGCTCACTTCCTGGATTTCCTTATGCCGTCCAGCCTGGCAGTTCATCACTGTCTGTCTAGGTACCCAGCACCTCACGCAGATGCTTTTTATATTTTGTCCAGTATTTCTGGTTGTCCCCAGCTGGTGATCTGGTTCACATGACCTACTCTGCCATTAATAGAAGTAGAAGTCCTCAGAGAGACCCCATTTTCTTTTGGGTCATTCCCATCAGCATTCAAAAGCCAGATTACTCTCTCCCCATCAGCTGACTTTATTTACCTGTCTACCAAAAGCTCTGCATTGTCTGTATTTGCTGTCTCCAATTCTCACATCCCGTTCTTCCTTAAACCCATGCCGATCAGACTGTGGTTCCCACACGCCGCCAAAAGTACTCTTGTCAAGGTCACTCATGCCGCAGTGATGCCAAATCCTGTGACCCATCCCAGCTGTCATTATATCTGACACCCCAGCAACATTTGCAGTGGAGCACTGCAAGGTGAGAGTACGGTGAGAGGAACCACACCAACCAGACAGAATGGGGAGTGGCACTGCCATATCCCCGTTCCTGCTTTGTTTTTCTATAGTGCTCTTTACCAGGAAGTCTATTTCACCTACTCCCTTAGTTTGATTTTTACCTGCTCTTGTGTTGTTGATCTCCCCACAAGAACCTGGGCTCCAGAGGGCAGGGAATGTTGTCTGTTTTGTTCATTCATGTACCCCTGCATTTATGACAGTGTCAGGCACAGTTCAGGCTCTTAGGAGCTATTTGCTAAGCCTCTGCTCTCTCTGGGGAAGAAGAGTCCCCACCGGCTGGCTGTGGGGCTTGTGCAGGTGTGTGGGGAAAACCTGGTGTTGCTGAAAGCTCTCGTCAGAACTTCAAGTAACCATCATGGAAGTGGGATTGTTTCAGTTTTTAAAGCGCTTTTACTGTCTGTTCTGATCCTCACAGCACCTCTGTGAGGTCAGTGGGTCAGGTGCAGTTAGTCTCATGTTTCACAGAGGGCTCAGAGAGGAAGGGGGTTCTTCCAAGATCACACAGCAGCTTTAATAGCAAACCTTGAACTCAGACTCTACTCTTTAAAAATAAATAAAATTTCTTTTTTGATTATAAAAGTAATATGAACTCATTGTAGAAAATGTATAAACTACAGAAATGGATAAAGAAGAACATTTAAATTATGATGTTACCATGCACATTTTGACATATTTCTTGTAAGTCTTTTTTAAAAAAATGTTTATTTTTTTAATTGATTTTAGAGAGGGAGGAAGGGAGAGAGAGAGAAAGACACAGTAACATCGATCTCCTCCTGTATGTGCCCTGACCAGGAATCGAACAGGCAACCTCTGCACTTCAGAACAATGCTCTAACCAACTGAGCTATCCAGATAGTCTTTATTTTTTTTAATACCATTCAGATCACATATCTTACAAAATTTATATCCTACTTTTAAATTTAACTTTACAAAGTAACTTTTCTTTGTTCTTTTAATATCTCACTTTCATGGCTGCATAATATTGCATCACATAGACGCACCATGATTCATATAATATTCTGTTGCTGGACATTTAGGTTAAGCAACACATTTTCTTCCCACTATGTGTGAGAGACTGGGAACTTAAAGCTGAGGCTCTCAGAAGTGACAGTCAAATTAGAAAGTAGATATGACAAGGCTTGGATAAAATAAAATCTAAAAGTACCACATGATGATATAAAAAAAAGAGAGAAGGAAATCTTTTTTTAAAAAAAGAAAGTCCTGATTCCATTGTGGCGGGGGTGGGGGTGGGGAGGGGCGCATCTGGCTGGAGCAGGTGGGTGCACAGCCAGAGTCAGGCAGTATATACTGTTGGTGAGGACCTTCTGGTTCCAGCGGAGATACAGGCCTAGGATACTGCCCCCCCCCATTTCTGTCTTCCTCCTCTGTCCTGGCCCCTTAGACTCTTCCAGCTGGACACAGAGCCCGATGCCCTGGCGAACTTCCAGCAGTATTCCTCCCAGTTGCCGCCCTTCTACGAGAGCTCCGACCACATTCTGCAAGTTGAGGTCCTGCAACAGCTGACCGACCTCATCCGCAATCACCCTAGCTGGTCGGTGGCTCACTTGGCGGTAGAGCTGGGCATCCGAGAGTGCTTCCACCACAGCCGTGTCATCAGGTGGCCGGGGATCTTGCATGTGGGGTGGGAGGACCAGACCCCTGGAGCGGTGTGTGTGGCTGGGTGGGGCCTTAGGTAATCTCTCCGTCCTGCCTTAATTCCCCTCTGCAAACTCAAAGGTAGTCCAGAATGTTTGATTCAAAAAGAGGCAGCGTGGCCTTTGGGTTAGAGCACAGGGATGCTGATTGAAGTCAGAAGGAGGGACGTAACATTTCTGGAGTACCTACTAGGTGCCGGGTCCACGGTAGCTGTTTCATACCCGCCTTGAAAATGAATCCTCCCAACACCCCTATGAAGTATTGTTATCCCAGTGAGAGGTTGTGTGACCCACGCAAGGTCACTCAGCTGAAAGAGGCTGAAGAGGCTTCAGATCTTTGGTATCTTCTTCCAAAGGTCTGGCTGCCCCTCTGGGAGCTGGAACCCTTACTCTCAGATGTCCATTTAGCCAGCATGCGGGTCAGTGGGGGCCCCTGGTGAAGGGACCATGCTGGTCACAGTCCTGTCCTGAGGTGGCCACACCTCCTTTGGTCCTCTTCCCAGATGGCTCTGTTCAGCTCCCAGGCCCAAAGCTCAAAACTCCTGGCTGCCCTTTATAGTCGACAAGCCTGTTCTTGGACATCATGGTATTTAATCCCACAACAGTCTGTATGTTTCTTAGGACAGGTGCAGCTGCAGTTGTTTTTACATTTTTTGTAGATAAAGATAATGAAGCCCGAAGAGGTAAAGTGAATTGCCCAAGGTTAGTGAGGTTTTTGTCTCCTGTGACACTTTCTATGCCAACCCACTGCCCACTTCAGGCTGTTGTTCCCTGGGGCACATCTCCCATACAGATGTGCCACCAGAGCTAAAAACGGATACAATTCACGAAATACAAATAAATTGTGACTCAGCCCTAAGTTTTAACCTGTCAGCTGGAGCATGGATGAGTGCTCTTGAGCTCCTAGCCCACTTCCCTCTTCTGCACTTGGCTTTCCCAGTACCCTTCCCACCTTGTGCCATGTCCACTCATCTACCCCACTGCCTACAGCTGTGCCAACAGCACGGAGAGGGAGGAGGGCTGCACACCCCTGCACCTGGCCTGCCGCAAGGGCGATGGGGAGATCCTGCTGGAGCTGCTGCAGTACTGCCATACCCAGATGGACGTCACCGACAACAATGGAGAAACTGCCTTCCATTATGCTGTCCAGGGTGACAATTCCCAGGTGCTGCAGGTGAGCGGGGGTGGGGGCAGGGCAGCCAGGACCAGAGGCACCTTGCTGCGCCCACAAGTTGTCTTTGGGTATTTGGGCTCAGATGTCACTCTGGGCCTCCTCGATGACTCCTTTGTGATGGGTGTATCCCCTCCCTGCTCTTCCCTCTCACACTTTTCCAGGAGACACATCCTTGTCCACTTTCCCTGGCAACCCTGGGAAAGTCCTCCAGCCCAGCAGACGAGCTCAAGGCCCCGTCCAGCCAGTGAGTGTAGTTCAGCTTTTCCTGCGCACCTCCTGAGTTGGACCCCTGAGTGGAGGCATCCGTGGTCCTCTGGGACCTGAGCCTAACTTTCTACAGGAACTCACAAAAATAAAATTCAAAATTCCCTCTGTACTAGAGACATTCCTGTTAAAATTTTGATTGGCTGGATAGAAAAATAAAAACAAAATTTCCTCTGTACTAGAGACATTCCTGTTAAAATTTTGATTGGCTGGATAGAAAAATAAAAAAAATTTTGAGGGAGTAGATGTTATTAAAGGGCTACTTTAATTATTACATAGAAAAGACAGAATACTGGACAATATTTTATTGCCAAGAATTAGAAGATTCTTCTAAAGGTTATCTCCTTGTCTCTACTTTGGCATCAGAATGGAACTACATTATTCCAGGAAAATGGGTTCACATGTAATGATGAGTGCTGTCGGGGGAGGGATTCCACACCCACTGTTGATCCGCCCTTGCAGAGAACCACCAAATGCCCAGCCCAGGGCCACACTCATCCTGCCCCAGGGTACAGGGCATGCACTCTCCTGTCAGCGGTCACGTACAACAGTACCTGACCTTTCTCATGTGCTTGTCACCTGCCTGACCCTGTACTGAATGTTGTATGTGTTCTGGTTAAATTCTCAGAATACCCTTGGTGGGTGGGAGTCACCCTCCTCCCCTTCTTGCTAAAGAAACAGGTTTAGTGACGTTAAGAAGTTTGCCCAGGAGGATCATGGAGCTGTGAGTGGTGGGGCTGGCCCTTGAGTTGGCCACCCTGCTGTGTCCTGAGGCTGCTGACATGCCTGGCTGGTCATATGGGTACATAGGGATTATAACCTCAGGGAGACAGCATTCAGCCACAAGTGAGGACATAAAAGTCTCTTGATTTGCTTTTTAATACTAGTATTTTTTTAAACTGAAAACATAATATCCGCAACATAGCAAAAAAAAAATTTAATTAATTAATTAATTTCAAGCAGGACAGAAAGATATAGAGTGAAAAGCAAGATATACTACCCCTCCTGCCCAGACCCTCAGTGCCCATGCCTAGATACAACCAAAGTTTCCATTTCTTTATTCAGAAATTTTCACACTTGCCACAGTCATGCCAGACCCACACCCCATCAATTGGCACTGACTCAGTCAGCTCCCTGTCTTCCTCCAAGGCCTCTCTCCCTGTTGCTTCTCTTGAAGTACTCATGGAGTCTAGCTTCCTAGTCCCCAGAGAGACCTGTCCCTACTGCGGAGGGTGCTCGGGCGGGACGTGCAGGGGCTACTCTGTGGTGGCTCCAGCCCATGCTACTCTCGTGCTGGCAGCTCCTGGGGAGGAATGCGTCTGCTGGCCTGAACCAGGTGAATAACCGAGGGCAAACGCCGCTGCACCTGGCCTGCCAGCTGGGGAAGCAGGAGATGGTCCATGTGCTGCTGCTGTGCAATGCTCGCTGTAACATCATGGGGCCTGGTGGCTACCCCATCCACACGGCTGTGAAGTTCTCCCAGAAGGGGTAAGCCCTCACGCTCCCCACCTCTACCATCCCCCACCCTCACCCCCATGGCTTACTGCACCTCAGCTCCCCCCTGCTCCCCATGCCGGTCCTGAGCAGTGACCTCCATAGGCCCATTAGGTGCGCATCAGAGTCTGGTGCTAAGGGCTGTCCTGGCACAGATAAATGTGTAGGGGTGTGACTCTCAGTCCATAGACTCCACTGTACAAAGAATAAAACAAAATTTCTCTATAATGCACCTTAATTTCTGACCATGAACCTCCCTCTATCAAACTGGAGAAAGACAATCTTAATCTTCCCCAGGGTCCCCCCTTTCCAACTTCCCCAGGTGATGGTCCAGGGGTAGAGTCTCATGCAACCTCAAGACTCATGAGGGGTCACTGACCTGGGTCCTCTTCCCCCCCAAGCCCACCAGCCTGATCTGAATCCTGTCATGCTGCAGAGCTCATAGCTTCTGTGGCCAACGCAAAGCCCAGGAATGGCAATCAGGGTGGCCCAGGACTCCATCGGCCTATGTGCATTCGTCCTTCCTGGTTGGTGGCACTGTGGGAACACAGGTCCCAGGCTCATCATGCCTTAGGGAGCCCTAGAACACTGTCTCATTTCTGCCTTTCTCCCAGACCTGGAAAATGTTGGTCTTGAAAATTCTTCATAGTGCGTGTGTGTGTGTGTGTGTGTGTGTGTGTGTGTGTACATGTGCCTGTGTGTTTGGGGTTATGTGGGGAGAGTAGATAAAAGAGATGACTATCTCGAAATATTACCTAGCAAGTACAGCATCTAGAATGAATAGATGGATGGATGAGTCAGTTAGTCCCTCCATCCCAGGTGCTGTGCTAAGTGCTGACCTCACAGAGATGGGTGACAAGACAGCTCCGGAATGGGAGACACAGAAGTCACACAGGGCCCTCCAGTGTTGAGTTCTTGGCCAAAAGCAAGAAGAGAGAATGGGAAGGGCAGGCACTCTCACCCTTCCTCAGATTTTTCCTTCCTCTGGGGGTTTGGCTGGCCTCCTGGGGCATTGCTATCCCCTCGAAGGTTTGGTCCAAGCTTGGACAAAGACAAACCCTCCTTTCCTTTATTCTCCCTAGCACAGCCAAGATGGGCTAGAACTTTAAGACTTTACTAAGAGGTTAGAGACAGTACAACACTCACCCCCAATAATCAGGATCTCTAGTTACAGGTTGTGACCCAAGTGGACACCGTGATGGTAATGCTTTCCTATACCTGAAGGCTGGCATGGTGGCCCTGCTCCTACTTGGCTTCAACCACCAGATCCAGTCACCTGCTAGGTCTATGTTACTTCCCAAATCCTGGTATTGTCCTGGTTGCTGCCTCCTGAGATACCCTCGGCCACATTTCCTCTCTGCCTTGCCCAGGTCTCCCTGCGGGACTGGCTCAGATCAAGGAAGATTATTTCCTGCATGATGATGCAAGTCGTCTCATACCTTGGGTGTGCCCTGCTTCTGTACACAGCCAGGTTCCTTGGAACCCCAGCAGGGACACCCTCTGCCATTGTGTGGGAGCCAGCACAGCTATACTCTGAGAATTGCTGGTGTTAGCGTTACTGAGGGTGGTTCTGTCCCAGTTCTGATATGAGAGCCCCTCTGCTGTTTGCTGACCTTCCAGGGACTCTAGTTTCCCTTAGTGTAATGTCTTCAAAGCACAGTAGTACTGTAGCATGGGTCAGAATTTCCTTCCTTTTTAAGGCAGAATAGTACTTCATTGGATATACCACATTTTGCTTTTCCATTCATCTGTCTGTGGACACTTTGGTTGCCTCCACCTTTTGGCTATTGTGAATAGTGCCGCAGTAACAGTGGCTTACTATTCAAGCCCCTGCTTCCAGTACTTTGGTGATATACCTAGGAGTGGAGAGCAGCTAGCTGTACTCTCAACCACCTTGCCTACTACTTCTTATAGGATGCAGTCACCACATGAAACCAACAGTGGGGTTCGGCGATGGAGGGCGGCTGTGTACCAGGCACAGAACCAGGTGCTGAAGTGTCTTGTCTTTAATTCCCTCCCAGTCCTGTTAGAACTGCCTCCATGTTGCAGATGGACTAAGTCACTTTCCAGAGGTCACCAGTGAGGAAGCTAGGGCTTGACCTCAAGTCTGTCTGACACTAAAGCCAGCACCAGTGAGAGTGATCATTGCTAATTGGAGTTATCAGGGAAGGTTTCCTGGAGGAAGGGGTTTAAGATGTGCCTTGAGGGGCTCATGATGCCCTAAACATACCATGGTATTCACACTGATTGATTTTGTTGCAACTTTATTTGCAGAAACTCTTCCTAACCAGTAGATGAAGCGGAAGCCCCCAGTCATGACCTGTTCCAGCACCAGGTTACCTCCAGCCTTCCTCACTATCCCAGGGTTCCTCTCTCCGCAGGTGTGCTGAACTGATCATCAACATGGACAGCAACCAAGTCCATAGTAAAGACCCACGCTATGGAGCCAGCCCCCTGCACTGGGCCAAGAATGCAGAGGTAGGTAAAGTATGGGTGAGTGGTGGGGAGCAGGTCCCTAAGCTCTTTGTTCCTCAGCCACCTGAGGAAGGAGGTTACTGAGGGGACCCTGAGGATGGCACTTAGGAGGTTGATCTTGCAGTGGGCCCCAAGGCAGAGAAGCCCAAGGGGAGGTGACATCCTGGCATAACTCTAGCGCTCACTGGCACAGTGACTGTCTCCTCTGCGTTTTCCTCCTGTGTGCATGGGGAGTTCGATGCCCTGTCTCTGGAGGTGTGAGATCAGCAAGGTGGTACGGGAGATAATTCTTTGTAAATAGTTCATTGCCTCATAAAGAGAAGGGGATGGCTGATGGCGAAGCTGCTGCTAGCTCTAGCACCTCGTCTGAAGCTTCTCCCTGAGCCACACTCCGTCCCCTGGGAGGATCGAGGTCTGGAGTCTCACCTCCAGAAGCACAGCTCAGCGGTGCACTGAATGCCCCAGAGATCACGGCCTGTTCATAACTATGGTGGGCCAGGAGCAGGAGATGCCCACCTCTGCAGGGCACCATCCTCCCGCCAGGAGCTAGCCACCAAGCCAGGCCCTTTTGTGTATGTTTTGTCAATCACTGTCACCACACTCTTTGAGATAGGGACTTGCATTGTCATTTTACAGCAGAGAAAACAGGTACAGAGGGGTGCAGAGACCCATCCAAGCTCAGATAACTGGGATGAAGCAGTCCTCTCCATGGCCCCAGGCTCCTCAGGGCACTGGGTGAGCAGGGGTGTGTTGCCAAGTCCCGAAAAGGAACTTGCAAGGTCCCAGGGAAGGTGACAGGTAGTGAGCCAGTCTGGGATCGGGCCGAGAGGAATTTTTTCAGGGAGGCACAGGGTCCTGTGAGCTCCAGGGAAGGACTTGGAAACCCCTTAAAACAGGGAACACCTTCAGCTTTTTTTTTTTTTTGTCCCCTGGTTCCTGAGGTACTGATGGTGTGAGAGCCAGGGTCAGAGCCACCCCCAGAATTGGGGCCTGCCACCTGGGCTCTTCCTGTTGTGGGAGCTGTCCAAGGCCCAATACCTGAAGGCCTCTGAGGGAGGGTGTGGCAGTGCCCAGGTGCCACAGGCCACAGCTGTTCGAGTGCCCTGCTGACTCGGGCCAGGACCCTGTCTCCCACAGATGGCCCGCATGCTGCTGAAACGAGGCTGCACCGTGAACAACACCAGCTCTGTGGGCAACACAGCTCTGCATGTGGCGGCAATGCGCAGCCGCTTCGACTGCGTTATGGTGTTGCTGACCCATGGGGCCAATGCCAATGCCCGCGGAGAGCACGGCAACACACCGCTGCACCTGGCCATGTCGGTGAGCCCCCCCCCCCCCCGCCTACTGCCCTGTGGGGGGCGCTGGAGCATGGTTCCTTCCTCTGTGCCCTGCTGCCCTCGCTCCTGTGCCTCCCACCTTGACACGTGGTGTGAGAGGGGCTGCAGAGGTCTGGAGGTCTTGCTACTGACTGTGGCCTTGGGTGGCACATGTCACTGCTGTCAGCCTTGGTGTCCTCATTTGGGAAGTAGAGGTGTCGATTCCCACCTGGCTGAGTTGTCCAGAGGAGTAAATGGTAGCCACTTGGTAGCTATGAGGAACATTTAAATGACACATGCAGGGCCTGGCACACAGTGAGTGTTCGACCTGTGTTAGTTCTTCCTCCTGGCATTATTAGGGAATAATATCCATCTGTGTGTTGTTCTTATTTCCCTGGTAGACACTGAGCTCCTGGAAGTCAGGGCCTGCTTCCACATCTGGACAGCCCATGGTTGGTGTTGGTCACGTTTCTTGGTCTATTATAGAGCATAGGCCATGCCCATAAAGCCCTGCAGTCTGGTCAGACATCTATAATATGAGCACATTGCATGCGGGGGAAGGGATGCTACTGTGTTACAAACGTGTGTGTGTGTGAGAGAGAGAGAGAGAGAGCGCCATTCCACATGCATAGAAGTCTGTTTAATAAGTCTTGGAGTGATAGGATGGGGGACGATGTCTGAGACTCTAGAAGTTGATTTAGGACAAATTCAAAGATATTTTGTTGTATATCAAAGGTCATGATTGTAGAGAAGTGTTGCACAAGAGGCTGAAATGATAAATAAAACCATGGACATTTGTAGTACTGAATGGGCCCTTGGACTTGTCCAGTTCAGCAGTCCTCAAACATCTTGGCCTCTGGTCCCTTTATACTCTTAAAAGTTATTGAGGACCCCAGCCTGACCTGTGGTGGCACAGTGGATAAAGCGTCGACCTGGGAACACTGAGGTCGCCAGTTCAAAACCCTGCACTGGTCTGGTCAAGGCACATATGGGAGTTGATGCTTCCAGCTCCTCCCCCCTTTCTCTCCTTCTCTCTTTCTCTCTCTCTCTGTCTCCTCTCTAAAATGAATAAATAAAAAGAAATTTAAAAAAAAAGTTATTGAGGACCCCAAAGACGTTTTTTATATGAATTTTATCTGTCTATATTTACCATATTAGAAATTAAAAGCAAGAAATTTTCAAAATACTCATTAATTCATTTAAAAATAACCATAATTTAGCAGTCTCATACTAACATAAATAATATTTTTATGAAAAACAACTTTCTTTTCCAAAACAAGAAATAATTGAGAAGAGGTGGCACTGACTTACATTGTTTAGTATCTTTTTAATGCCTGGCTTCAGAGAAGACATGAATTCTCCTGCCTTCTGCCACATTTATCCTGTTGTAGTATGTTGTCAGATATTTTGAAGACCATGAAGCAAATCTGGCCTCACAGAGATATAGAGTTGGAAAGATATATACTTACACCTTCCCAGATAATTGTGAGCGTTCTTTGATACTGCACCAGAAAGTGACAGAGTACAGTTTCTGGCAAGGTGGTTGTGGTGGGCGCTCGGAAGCCGTCTCCATGTACTTTTCACACATTAGTGTCCACTGGCATCTCTTGCCCTTTGTAAGGACCTTTAACCTGCGCACAATTTTGTGTCCTCCCTGGAAAATATTAGTTCACTGAGTATGCATATCTTCCAAAAACGTTGGCTCATTTCATTCTGAAGAACCCACCTTTGTAAATATCACCATCAATCTCACCAGAAAAGTCTTTAAATTTTAGGAAGTTGTCAAGCCCATCATGGCGTATAGGGGTTTTCTGGAATTCCAGTATTTATTTGAAAGCTTACTATCGGCACAAAATACCGCCGGTTGTTTTCCTCGAAGTGACAGGCTCACTGCTCTCATTTTTGAGAAAATGTCTTCTCAATACCCAAGGCTGAACAGTCACAGTTCGCGTGTCAGTCATCCTTCTCAAGTGAAAACGGTGTTCTGTGAGCACACTCGGCCAGTTCTGCTCTCAGTTTGAGCCCCCTCAGGACACAGCTTTGTTATGCTGCAGAAATGCCTTATCCATACCCCACTGTGACTGGTTACACAAGTGTCAATGTTTAATAGAACTAGCAATTCTAGTTGTACAGCTTCATCAAGAGTGTTCTTAAGAGAAGCAGGCTTGTTAATGAATTTATTTTTACCATAGACCTGTGGCAGAAAAACAGCCGTGGTGGCTGTTAGTTTGGTGCCGCTGCCTTGCTTAGTGCTTAAGGCACTGGCAGTTTTATCCACCATTGTTTTTACACCATTGGTGCAAAAGTCAATACAGTGCAAAGGCAAACATTCTTGGTACTTTTTATGAAAACAGTGTTAACCTCCCAAACTGTCTGAAAGGGTCTCTCACGCATTTACAGAGGGGTCTACAGACCTTGCTTTCAGAACTGCTGACAGACTTCATTGTTTCCCAAACTTCAGTCCCCAGTCAGCAGCATCTTCAGTTTTTGGCACATTTGTGAACCATTTTACAATGAAGTCCTTAATCATTTCTTTAAGCTGGCTTGCTTGTAAACCTACTTAAATCTATTTTGAAGGAAAGGTTGTGCCACTACCATAAGTGGTTAAATCAGTGCCACAAAAAGAGGTAAGCAGAAAAGAGCTACATCACTAATGTGTAAAACATACACATTGACCTGAGAGCATATGAATCCTAATGGGACCTGCACAACTTTTGGACAACTGCATTCTAGACATACATCTTCTTTATTTTAAAGTAAGAGGAGGGGAGGCAGAGACAGACTTCTGCTAGCACTCTAACCAGGATCCACCCAGCAAGCCCCCTAAGGGGTGATGCTCTGTCTATCTGGGGCATTACTCTGTTACTCAGCAACCGAGCTATTTTAGTGCCTGAGGCAGAGGCCACCGGAGGCCTGAGGAGGCCACAGAGCCATCCTCAGTTCCTGGGGCCAACTTGCTCCAATTGAGTCATGGCTACAGAAGGAGAAGAGAGAGAGACAGAGAGAGAGAGAAAGGAGAAAAAGAGAAGCGAGAGAGGAAAGGGTGGAAAAGCAGATGGTCGCCTGTCCTGTGTGCCCTGACCGGAAATTGAACCCAGGGCATCCACATGCCAGGCCGATGCTCTACCACTGAGCCAACCGGCCAGGGTCTCCTCATTTTTTAGGCAAGGAAATCAGGCCCTGAGAAGGGGGGCGGTGTCATGAGACCAGAGCTCTGGCCTCCTGGCAGCCGGTCTTCAGGTTGGTCCTGGGAAACCATGGTGTGCCGTCCCCACCCAGCCTCCAGATAGATATAAATTGCACAGAGCTATATGCAGGGAGGCTGCCATCAGAGAGGACATGTGCTCGCTTAGCCCTCAGGACTGGCAGCCTGCACTGATGGGCATGACAGCCTTCCCTTTCCTTGCTCACCCTCCCTGCTACTCCTGAAAGCAACCAGCAGCTTTCCCTTCAGTGTCCCTTGAGTCGGGGCTCATAGATGCATTGCTGCCCATGAGAAGGAGTTGTGGGGCTGTAGGCTGGCTGAGTCACTTCCAGTTTATGCCTGGGTTTGGAAACCCTCTCCTGAGAATACTGAGCCTGCTTGTCAGGGCACCAGCCTTCAGGTTGTAGACTTGGAAGTATCAGGTCGATATTCTCATATTCCCATCAATATTTGGTGGGAAATCAAAGGTCCCCGTGTCTTGCCATCCTGAGGAGAGGCCCACCGATTTGATGAGTAGTGTGGAAGAAGCCAGAGTCCTTTTTGTCTTCATTTCCCTAAGCTGTTGCATATTCCCCGCCCCCTCATTCATTCCCACCAGAAAGACAACGTGGAGATGATCAAGGCCCTCATTGTGTTTGGGGCAGAGGTGGATACCCCAAATGACTTTGGGGAGACTCCTGCATTCATCGCCTCCAAGATCAGCAAACGTACGTGCTCATTACTCTGGGTCCCATGTTGGGCAGGGATGGGTGGGGTACTGGGGCTGGGGAGGAGGAAAGGCCAGCTCTCTGGTGCCAGCATCCTGTTGTACTCAGTTTCAGTCCCTCCCTGCATAGGGTTTCTAGAAGGACCTGGGAGGCTGAGATGGGAAGCTTCCGTTCCCAAGAACTGGAGCCCTGACCAGTAGATGGGCTGACCAAGGGGCTTGCCAAGCCCGTGTCCTTTCCTGAGCAGCCCCTTGCCTCCTGAGGCTGCCAGGATTTGGGAGGTGGGATAGGCAGCAGCCGCAGCCCTGTTCCCCAGTCTTGGGGAATTCACAGATGGAACTACTATACACGTGTGCATGTATGCCCCGTACTCACAGGCACACTGCACGCACTGCATGCATGAGCCTTGGCTTCAGAGATGGAGAAGCAGATCCTCTTCATGAGAGGCATCTCTCTGGAGGGTTTTGGGGAGCTATGGCTGTTGCTGTAGGTGTGTACCCACTAGTGTGTGTGAGCATGTGTGGCATCCTTCCCAGTCATCCGATTCATTAGATGGGAGTCAGTGCCCACTGGCTGGCTGGCTAGTCCCTCTCAAGATTGAAGGAGACTCCCCATTCAGCAGTTTTGAGAATTGCTGAATATGGAGGTGGGAGTCCTGCCTTCTTGACTGGAGTTGAAGGGAAAGAGGGAATTCCCAAAATACTTGGGGCGGGGGCAGTTCCTACCTGCTCCTTCCATTTTCCACATTGACCTCCAGCACCTTCCCAGGCCTCGGGAAGCTGCTTTGGATGTAACAGACTAGAGTCCACACGCCCTGTTGGGGTGAGGTCGGGCGTTGGGGCACCTCAGTTTTCCCAATACCTAGGCAACCTGGTAGATGGAAGAGGGGGCCATGTGTGGAAAGGAGGGGCCTCTGACCTGCATGATGACACCATTTCTGATCCTGTGTGATCTCCCCCTCCCCATACTGTCACCAGTTGTCACCAGGAGGGCACTCTTAACTCTGCTGAGAACCATAGGGGCGGACCATCACTTCCCACTCCTCCCGGGGGTCCCCGCGGAACCGGGCTCCCAGGCAGCACAGCATTCCTCTTCCCCGGAAAGACCTCAGCCCCCACCACTGATCAGCTTAAACAACCTAGGTAGGCCCCTCTCCACCCTGCCCTGCGTTCCTTCCTGTCCAGCTGGTTCCCAGTTCCACCGATCAGAGCTCCTCAAAGAACCAGTCCCTGTGTGCAAGCCTTTGATATGAGTAGGGAGGCAGGATGAACAGGACATATTTGCCTTTGGGGGCAGCCAGCAGCCCGTAGAGTCCAGACGCTAGTGGGTTCCCGTCTAATGTCCCACGATTCATTTTTCCTGAGAGGATGCCCTGGTGGACACAGGTTTCAGGTCTGGACATGCCCTGGCACTATGAGGTGGATGCTTTCATGGCCTCTCTGTGTCCCTGGGGCCTCAGGGTGGGCAGTGAGGAGTACTCTTGGGCATCAGAGCCCCAGGCCCTCTGGATTCAGTAAGGAGTGTTTCTGCCATGCTGCCTGAGTCCATGTGCTCCCCGCTGGCCCTTTCAGTGACCTACAGGCTTTCGATCATGAAAGGTGGCCAGTGTCTGCCCCCAGCTTCCTTGACGGGTGGAGATGGCCCCAAGGAGACTCTGGGTCTCCTCTGGGCTAGCCCACCCACAGCCCTAGATTGTTTGGAGGTGGGGTCCCCTGAACAGGCCAGTCAGAAACTCATCCTTGGCAAGCTGACCTTTTATTTTTCGGGTGTCGGAAGCAGACACCAGCATCTCCAGCCAGGATAGCTCAGCCTAGCCTGGAGCTCAGAAGAGGTCGAGCCAGCAGCTAGTTAGTCCTGGCTCTGTCTCCCGCCTCCCGCCCCCCCTGCCCACCCCCATCCCGAACCTGCACCCCATCTTTATCTCTCAATTTTACAGGCAGTCAGTCACCCACGCCAGGCTGGATGGTGGGCCTGGGGCACGGCGTCAGATGGGTAATGCCCTGGGCCGAGAGGGGTGCAGAGCCGCCATGCCCCAAGTTAGCTGTAGCTGGTTCCCTCTTCTCCTTTTTCTCAGCTACATGCCGAAACATTCACCTTCCTTACCACCCTCTGCCTGGCCTGCTGCCCACTGCCTCTCCTGGCCAGCCTCCCGCTTATCTTGCCCACTCTCTGGCCACTTGCCCTGGTGAGAGGGGACCCACAGCCTTGCTGCCTGCCTTCCTGCTTTGCTGCTTCTAGGCACCATGCCCAGTGATGTGGGGGCCCTTCAGAGCCAAAAGACATGACACGACTGGACCAGGCACCTGGTGCCGGGCCGCTTGTCAGGAGGGCAGCTCACCCACTGGGTGGGCACAGGGGAAACTTGGACAGAGCGGACAGGTCCATCTGAGTCCAGAGGCCACTGAGGTTTCCTGAAGGATCAGGATGAGGGTTATCTCAAGAGTGGTGAGGTTATCTCCCTCCGTTCATGGAATTAAATCCCAAGGAACATCCTGACTCAGGAGTGCTTATACTTTGCAGCTTTGGGAGAAAGACATCGAGGAGGACCTGAGCACTGGCCGGCGGGGTGGGGAACAGTGGGCTTCTATCTGTTTTAGCCCATTTCTCCTGAGGGGCCTGGCTCACTATTTTCTGGGACAAAGAGCTCTTCCTGGGGGCAGCAGGCAGATGCTCCTGCCAGGGGCAGTGGGCTGATGGTACAGCTTCAGATCTGCTCCAGGACCATGGGGTGGGGGACGGGGAACCTGTCACCTGCCAGCCTCTGCCTACCGAGCCCTGTGCCCTGCAGAACTACAAGACCTCGTGCACATTTCCCGGGCCCGGAAGCCAGCTTTCATCGTGAACTCCAGGCGGGACGAAAAGCGGATGTAAGTGAAGAGGGAAAGGAGGGTCACATGTATGAGGCTTTGGCTGCTGCCCGCAGAGGGGTTGGGGCTTTTGTCCAGTTCTCCCACAGTCCTGTGAGGTGGCTCATGTCATAGCAAGGAGACTGAGTCTTTAGAGAGCCTGGGTCTGCTCCTTTGTCAGCCATGCGGGCTGTGGGTGACACGATGGAACTGGCCGTAGTCCTGTCCCTTCCCCTGAGACACTGTCATGGTTGTGGGGGAGGTGGCCCAGATCTCCTCTGGAGAGACCAGGGCCTGCTTCCCCTCAGATTCCACCCTACCTCCCTCCGTAGAGCTGGGGGGCTGGGCTGCTTGCCTGAGCACCTGTTGTGCACCCAGACCCATTGCAGACAGTAGGCCTGGGTGTTGGGCATAAAGAAGCCTGTGCCACGTACTGGATAACAGTCCCTGGGGCCCAGAATCAGTGCCTGCCAGCAGAGCAGCCTGCCAGGACAGACTTCATTCCCAATAGCAGCTCACTCCACGCCTCCCTTAGTAGTAGCGGTGGTTTATTCTGTTTATTACTATCTGATGTTTCTATCCTAGCAGCCTTCCTAGGGAGGTATTAGTAAGTGTAGAACCTGAGTCCCTGAGAGATTAAGTGAATTTTTTGAAGTCACAAGGAATGGCTGTCAGAGTGGAAACAGGCCCACATCTTTAGGATCTGTGGCTTTCTGCTGCTGCAGGTTCTCTCCTGGCCATGCCCCGGTGCCAGCCCAAACGGCCCATTCCCGGGGTCAGACAGCTGCATCCTGTGGGCCGCTCTTGGCCTATTCTACTTGTTTCCCTGGCCACCTGTAACTCATGCCTTGGGTATATCCTTCCTGGAGGCGGGGCTGAGGTGAGAGTCCCCAGTGGGGTCCTTTCCAGGCAGATCTGGAGCCACAGCCAGTTCTGCTCCCCCTGGGTTGATTGGGTTGACCCCTCCCTTGCCAGCCCCACATCCTCAGAACAGTCTCTCTCAAGTTGCCTCCCTGGTCAGGCCCTGTAGGCCTCCAGTGACAGCATGGCCTCCCCTGCCACCCTCTGGGCTGGCTTCAGGGCTGGCAGCTTGCCCAGGAAAGGATGAGGGACCCTGCAGGCAGGCTGTGCAGGCCTCCTTCATATATCAGCTATCTGTTATAAGCCCTCCTGTGTGTGGTCCCTGCCTTCAGGAAGCTTCCTGTTCAGTGGGGGAAAGACAGTAACAAGTGAACAAAAAGTGGTGCTTAGAGAAGCGGGAAGAACTCAGCACCTGGGCGGTCGGTGGAGCAGGTCAGGCTGGGCTGGAGGGTCCTGATGTTATCCGGGCACGCTTTGCTCAGCAGTGACATTTAAACTGAGATGGAAAGATGAGGAGACCAGGAGGAAGGTTCCAGGTCTGCACATGGACTATGGCGGCCTGCCCCTGCGGCAGAGAGCTGGGCACGACAGGACTAGGGAGACATGTCAGGGCATGTGGGAGAGCGTGCCACTTGAGTCAGCACACCTGAGTCCAGATCAAGCCAGCATCACTTATCACCCATGTGACTTTGGTGGTCATCTAACATCTGGGCTTCATTCCTTCCCAGCCACGCACAGGGGTCACAAGGAGTGTCCACCTCGAAAGGGATATGGGACATTTAAGTGAGTTTTTGCTGGCAAAAGCCCCTCACAGCTCCTGGCACGTAATCAGTCCTTTCTCCCTGCCTCCTCCTCCACCACCTATTCCTACCAGGCTGTAGTGTACCAGCCCCTCCCCAGCCTTATTTAATTCATTTTAATCAGGCACCTGGGAGTGGGAATTGAGACCTAACCAAAACCAAATGGCTGTCCTCATGGAGCTCCCTGTCCAGAGTAGGGGACATACCCAGGTGTCTGTGGCGGTAGTTACCTGGCCCTGGCTGCTCCTTATGTTCCTTTTTTTTTTTTTTTTTTACAGGGACAGAGAGAGAGTCAGAGAGAGGGATAGATAGGGACAGACAGACAGGAACGGAGAGAGGTGAGAAGCATCAATCAATAGTTTTTCATTGCCGTTGCGACACCATAGTTGTTCATTGATTGCTTTCTCACATGTGCCTTGACTGCGGGCCTTCAGAAGACCGAGCAACCCCTTGCTGGAGCCAGTGACCTTGGGTCCAAGCTGATGAGCTTTTTGCTCAAGCCAGATGGACCCGAGCTCAAGCTGGCGACCTCAGGGTCTCGAACCTGGGTCTTCCACATCCCAGTCTGATGCTCTATCCACTGCGCCACCGCCTGGTCGGGCTATTCCTTACCTTCCTTTAAAAATTTTTTTTTATTGATTGATTTTAGAGAGAGAGGAAGGGAGAAAGATATCGATTTGTTGTTCCATTTATTTATACATTTATTAGTTGATTTTTTTATGTCTCTTAACCAGGGATTGAACCCACACCTATCTTTCTCTATTGCACTCTCACCTGAAACACACGTTTATTCCTTTATGACTGCGCTGCCCGAGCTTCAATAGCATGGAGCCCTGTGGGGCTTGGTCTCATCTCCTGGGGTGCCACAGCGCCGACGCCCAGGACGTGGGCTTGAGTGCAGAGTATAAAGTACCAAGCTGTGATGGGACCCTCTTTTCTCACCTGCTTGTCCCCACCATAGCCATGACCACCTGCTCTGCCTGGACGGAGGGGGCGTGAAAGGCCTAGTCATCATCCAGCTCCTCATTGCCATTGAGAAGGCCTCGGGCATGGCCACCAAGGACCTCTTTGACTGGGTGGCTGGGACCAGCACTGGAGGAATCCTGGCCCTGGCTATTCTACACAGTGAGGACAGCCCCCGGGACACTGGGAGTAGGGTGGGTTGGGGTCAAGACCTACAGATTTCTGGGTAGGCCTTGTCTTGACGCAAGTGGTCATCTCCTTCATGGCAGTAATACTGCCTGTGGAGGGTCTCCCAGGACAGGCCCAGCCCTGCCCAGCACCCCTGACCGTGATCCCTGCCTGGTGCAGTCAGAGTCTATACTCCAAGTACCCTCCAGATCTGAAGGCACCAGGACAGACCCTTCTGCACCCAGCGCATCAGCGCCACGCCTTCGTGAGGAGCTAGGGACATGGAGCTGAGTCAGACACGCCCCACCCAGAGAGCCCCAGTCTGGGTGTTCGCCAAGGGAGGAGGCTATGACCCAGCAGTCCAGGGTATGCGGGGACACGGGCATAGGAGGTGGTCAAGAGCCCATGGGGCTCTGGGGATTGGAGGAACATCAGTTGGCAGGTTGCCAGGTTTTGTTGTCTCAACAGTTTACTGCCTAGTATTTCACTTTGTTTATGATTGTCACCATAGTCTTGTGAGGTTACAACTGGGAAAACAGGACCAGAGAGGGTCACCCAGTGAGTCTGGCAGAGCCTGGCTTGGGTCTCATTCTATACGCCCGATCTCTGTTCTGGCTCCAGGTCCCACGTCCTCTCTGCTCTTCGGTTCCTCCTTTTCATCAGAGAAGAGCCATCTCAGGGGCCTGCCTCCACCACAGGGGACATCGGGTGGAGGTGGGGTGGGGGTAGAAGTCCTAGCCTCTCCTCCAGAAAGGGTCCTTCCTTCTTCAGAGGATGTGAAGACCCCATCCAGGGTCTTCAGACTACTGAGGGTTATGGAAGTTGCCCAGACTGTCACATAGACAGAATCCACCCTCCATAGCCCCCTGCTGGCACACCCCTGGTCATTGAGGCATGCTGGGCAATTTGAACAGCCTATGAGGTGCCACCTGCCCCTTTGACTGTGTCTGTTGTGAGAGGACAGGGCTGGTCCTTCTATTCCATGGCAGATGGGGTGGATCCAGATTTATAACCTTGTACTTTCAGGGCTCTTCTTTGGAAAAACAGTACAAGAGTATACATAGTCAAGTACAGAGCTTTGGGTTGCTGAATGGGATGTCTGCCTGTATGGGCAGGTGCAGAGGAAGGCCAGGAGCCCGGGCCTGGTCAGTGCCATGGCAAAGCCACCCTTCACCTGTGCCACTGGCCACTGCTGGCTTCCCAAGCCGGCCTGTGCTCAGGCCCCGTGTCTCTTCCCACCCCCGATCCCCTTGTTCCTAGGCAAGTCCATGGCCTACATGCGGGGCGTGTATTTTCGCATGAAGGACGAGGTGTTCCGGGGCTCGCGGCCCTACGAGTCGGGGCCCCTGGAGGAGTTCCTGAAGCGGGAGTTTGGTGAGCACACCAAGATGACAGACGTCAAGAAGCCCAAGTAAGCCTGCCCCATGGGACATGGGGCTGTGGCCCCAGCTGTGCACCCCATCAGCTGTTCTGGGGACAGAGACTCCCTGTCCTGGTCTGATTAAAGCTGCAGGGGATGGGCTGAGGAGCAGCTTCTTCCCATGGAAATGAGTGGCTTGTGGAGAACACAGGTGGAAAACACCTTCCACCCATATCTGATGTTTTCCCACCCAAACAGCACATCCTAGGATCAGAGGGGTCAATCCTAGTCCACTGCACATTCAGACCTTCCCTGAGCACAGCTCTGCCCCAGGCTGTGTGCGTGTGTGCATACTTTGTGGGGAGGAGGGGTGATGGGTACAGCTGCCAGGTGGAAAGGCTACAGTGTGGATGGGAGTAAGTGACCTGAACAAACGGCAGCCATGCAAGGCAGTGTGTGCTGGGTTTAAGAGGTTCCAGGAGCCTGCGGCACTTGGCACGTGGAAATCTACGTAAAGGTTAGTTGTTGCTCCTATGTGTCCTCATAAATGGTAGGATCCGATTGTCAAATTCTACAGAAAATCAAATCCTGGTGGGATTTTGATTAAGATTTGTTTTAGGGAGATCCAACACTGAACCTGTGAGTTTATTGGGGAAAGAATTGACATCTGAAAACACGGAGCCTTCCAATTACAGAACGTAGCAAGATGTTCCCTTTGCATCAGGTTGCTCAGTACAGTTTTGTAATTTCATCTAGAGAGATATTACATGTCTGTTCTTTTTTTCCTTAGGCACTGCATATGTTTTGTGCTATAGTAAATTATGTGTTTTAAAACATTTCATTTTCTAACTATAGTTAGTATTTCAAAATACTATTTATTCATCTATTTAGATTTTTTAAGTTGTGATAAAATGCACATAACATAAAATATACCATCTTAACTATTTTTTTAAGTGTACAGTTCAGTAGTGTTCAGTATATTCACATTATTGTGCAACTGATCTCAGCAACATTTTCCTCTTGCAAAACTGACACTCCGTATCCATTAAACAACTCCCTTTCCCTGTCCCCCAGCCCATGACAACTGCCTGCTACTTTGTTTTTCTGTGAGTTTGACTACTCTAAGAACCTCCTGTAAGTGGAATCACACAGTATTTGTCTCTTTTAAAAAATTTTTCCCATTGATTAAAGAGAGACAGAGATAGGGGAAGGGAGAGAGAGAAAGAAGCATCAACTCGTGGTTCTACTTAGTTGTTCCATCTAGTTGTGCATTCATTGATTGCTTCTAGTACATGCCCTGACCAGGGATCAAATCCACAACCTCAGTGCACCAGGTTGATGCCTTATCCACAGAGCCACCCACCTAGGGTGCAGTATTTGTCTCTTTGTGACTGGCTTAACTCGCAATGTCCTTAGCAAAATGTCCTCAAGTTTCACACATATTGTAGCGTGTGTCAGAATTTCCTTCCTTTTTTAAAAAAACTGAATAATATTCCATTGGGCATATGTACCATGTTTTGTTTATCCATTCATCTGTTGATGGACATTTGGGTCATTTCCACCTGTTAACTATTGTGAATAATGCTGCTGTGCCCGTGGGTATACACAACACCTATCCTAGTACCAGTACCTGTGCAAGTCCTCACATTCAGTTCCTGGTGCCTTTCATAGAGAGAATTCTGTTTGGTTCAGTTTGCTAATATTTTGCTTAGGATTTTGCATCCATTTTCATAACTGAGCTTGATTTCCTTAATTCCATATACCTTTCCTTATCTATAATTAATTTTCCATATTTTAAATTATCTTTTTTTTTGAAATCTTACATGATATCAGATTTTTATTTAGCAGTGTGTGAGTAAACCAGATCTCTGGGGGGAGGGCGGGGGGAAGCCCTGATTTTAAAGTCTTTGCCCAACCTCCCATTGCATAAATACTCCCACCATGACCTATGTCAGGCTACCCACAGTTTAACAACCAGCTTTGAGATTTAGCAATAGGCTCTCACAAGCCAGTCTGAGCTGGCTCCTGCATTGCTTTGGGTATGTATATGTGTGTATATAAATGTGTACATGTAGCCTAATCAGGTGATGGCACAGTGGATAGAGTATCAGACTGGGATGTGGAAGACCCAGGTTCAAGACCCCAAAGTCACCAGCTTGAGTGCGTACTCATCTGGCTTGAACAAGGCTCACCAGCTTGAGCCCAAGGTCCCTGGCTAGGGCAAGGGGTCACTCGGTCTGCTGTAGCCCCCCAGCCAAGGCACATATGAGAAAGTAATCAATGAACAATTAAGATGCTGCAAAGAAGAATTGATGCTTCTCATCTCTCTCCCTTCCTGCTGCCTGTCTGTCTCTGTCCCTCTCTCTGACTCTCTCTGTCTCTGTCACACAAAAAAGTGTACATGTATACATAGGTATGTGTATATATACATATATGTATATGTGTATATCACTTCTTTGCTCTACATTCTTTCCGGTGTCTCAGATTCCATCTGTGATCATGTTCCTATTGCCTAAAGTACGTTCTTTTTTATGACTTACTTTCCTATAGAGAGGTCTGCTGGTGGCGAACTCCTCCCTAGCAAAATTATTTGAAAATAGGTTTATTTCACTCTTGTCATTTGAAACTAATTTTGTTTCACTTTCATCAGTTGAAAATAGTTTTATTTTACTCTCATTCTTATTGAGTATAGAATTCTAGGTTGGTAGTTTTCTTGTAGAACATGCATAATATTATTCTGTCATTTTAAAGCTTCCATTGTTACACTTGAAAAGTCAATTTCAATCCAACTATTATTCCTTTGAAGGTAATTGATCTTTTTTTCCCCTGGATGCTTTTATTTATTTTTGGTGCTCTACAGTTGCATTATGATATATCTAGATATGAATTCCTTCTAATTTATCCTGCATGGGATTTGTTGGTCTTCTGGAATCTTTGGATTGGTGACTTTCTTCAGTACTGGAAGCCTGCGTCATTATTTCTTCCACCCTTGCCTCTGCATAAGTTTTCTCTCCTCTCCTTTTGAAACTACAATTAAACATATTTAGACCTTTACTCTCTTTCATGTCTTTTAACTTCACTTGTATTTTCCTATCATTTTTATCTCTCTGTGTTATGTTCTGGGTAATTTCTAATTACCTATTTTCCAGTTCACAAATTCTCTCTTTAGCTTTGTCTGAATTTCCATTTAACATATTCACTGAGTTTTTATTCTGTTGGTTTGTTGTTTAATTTCTAGAAGTACCATTGGTTCTTCAAATATTGTAGGTCATTACTTATAGTTTCCTATTCTCTGAAGATAATCAGGCTTATCTTTTATGTCTTTATACATTATAAGCTTAGCTGTCTTACATTCTTTGAAGATTCAAATATCTGCAGCCTATGTATGTATGTTTTACTGTTTTATGGTGGTTTATGCTGGTTTTTATTCATGATGTTTTATTGTGTACCCCCCACCCCACCCCTTTTTAACTGTATGGTGTTTTTTAGTATTTAAAGAATAGTATGTGCAGATTCGGTGAGGTTAGAATGAAAGTATCTTCCTTCAGAGTGTCTTGTGCTATCTCTTTAAGGTACCTAGATACACTACCATCTAGGGCCACTCTAGCTAAATTCTTGACCTGAAGGTTTTGAGACTTACCCCCAGTAATGTGAATTTAGACTACAAATCTGAAGGAGACTTAATTTGTGGTTACTCCTTTTCAGGGATTTTTTTCCTCCTTCCTTTGTCTAGTACCAGTACAAATTTTCTCATAACCTACAGGGGTGAGGGAGGGGTAGGTTTATTTCTGGTTCATCTTATCCAGGAGTATAGCCCTTTGGGGTCCCAACCTAATATAGGAAGGGCCTCTCATTAGACCCCTACCCTTTGATGGGCCCTGGGCTTTGACTCTGTCTCTCTGGCCCCATGAGGCCATCAACACTGAAGTTTAAATTTGCTGATTTTGGTGTCTGCCTTCAGGTCAAATCTGGGCCTATGCTTCATTACCTCTCTGGGTTCTTGCTTACCTTCAGAATTTACCCTAGCATTCCCTTTCTGTCTTATCAGGTCTATGCTTTTAAGTGGGTTTTTTTCCAGCTTTTAATTTTTTGTTCAGTGGGAAGATTGTTCAAATTACCTTTCTAGAGTATTCCCAGAAACGGAAAAGAAAATATTTTTTCCAATGCTGAGTATTTTGTTCCCCTTCCCTTATATATATTTCTACAATATAACAAATACATTTCTGTTACTCTGAACTCTTTGCAAGCATGATTCTGAATGGTTGAAAAACACTTCATTCTGTACTTGCTCCATTCTGTTGTTCCCATTTAGATTGTTTTGTTTTTCACTATAATAAATTACACTGGGTAGCTCAGTTGGCTAGAGTGTTGTCCCGACATGCTGAGGTTGCGAGTTCAGTCCCCAGTCAGGGCATGTACAAGAATCAACCAACGAATGCAAAAATAAGTGAACAACAAATCAAGGTTTCTCTACCTCTCTAAAAATCAATAAATAAAAATTAAACAATAAATAAGTTGAGATGGATAGCTTTATATGAGTGCTTTCACTGTAACTAAGATGCCTTCTTTAGGACAGATTTCCTAAAATGAAATTCCCATATCAGAGAGCCAGGACATTGATAAGAGTCTTTATACATATTAGTTTCCAAGGGGGCTGTGCCAGTCTATATTCCCTAGAGTATTTAAGGATGTCTGAGTCTCTCAAGACAAGTAGGAGTTTTCTTTAATAGATTCACATGGTAGATAGAATCACATAGTAGATAGAACCAAGGTGACATGGTGAGGTCTCTTCATGGGCCCTTTCAGAGTTACCCTCTGATTAAGCAAATAGGTACATAGGATTTTGGGGAATTTATTTTTAAATAAATTGTGATGTACTTCACACTGTCCTAGGCCTTGTTTTTCTACTTGACCATATATCTTGATGTTCAGTGCCTATCAGTTAATAGGTGCTTCTTGGTCCTTCTACAGTGACTCAGACCCCCCCTCCCCAGGTGGGGGAACCACGGGTTAGTGAACCAACAGGTGAACAATTAAGTTATTGCCAGTCTTTTTCTTTAACCAATGATACTGCCATTAATAGCCTGTGTGCCCATTTCCACACGTGCTAGAGCATCTTAGGATGGATTCTAGGAAGTGGATCACCAGGGCTAGATGGATCAGCGACTTCAGCTGGGCTATTCCTTGCTTTTCTCCAGGGTGATGCTAACAGGGACGCTGTCTGATCGGCAGCCAGCTGAACTCCATCTCTTCCGGAATTATGAGGCTCCGGAGTCTGTACGGGAACCTCGTTTCAGCCAGAGTATTAACCTAAAGCCTCCAACACATCCCTCAGGTTAAAACCATGTTTGATGGCTCTATAGGCAGCAATTGGCCTGCAAGGCTGCGGGGCGGTGGGTGGGAGCTGTCAGCTTGCTGCTGAGCACCCCTAGCACGTCACCCTCCCATCTGCTGCCCTGAATTTTTTTTTTCTGAAGTGAGAAGTGGGGAGACAGGGAGACTGACTCCCACATGCGCCCAACCAGGATCCACCCGGCAAGCCCACTAGGGAGCGATGCTTTGCCCATCTGGGACATTGCTCCATTGCAACTGGAGTCATTCTAGCACCTGAGATGGAGTTCATGGAGCCATCCTCAGCACCCTGGCCAACTTTGCTCCAGTGGAGCCTTGGCTGTGAGAGGGGAAGAGAGAGAGAGAGAGAAAGAAGAGGGGGGAAGGGTGGAGAAGTAGATGGACACTTCTCCTGTGTGCCCTAGCTGGGAATCAAACTCAGGACTTTCACATGCTGGGCTGACGCTTTACCACTGAGCCAATGTTCCACGGTTACCCTGAATTTTTATCGGCTGAGGACAGGCAGAGCTGGGGAGCCCCACAGGTCTTCAGCTGCACCGTGCCTTCCACCAGTATGGTGGGGCAAGATAGCATGGCCTTGTCGGGCCTCTTCCTGAAGAGTTCCCAGCCTCTCCCTCTTCCTTTAGCCCCGCACACACATGTGTGCATGCACATAAACACACACAGGCACACTTGCTCACTGAGATCTGCAGAGCCCAGGTTTTATACCCAACCATTGTCTCACTGGGCCACCCTCCTTCCCCACCCCCAGAGCAGCTGGTGTGGCGAGCAGCCCGGAGCAGTGGGGCAGCCCCCACCTACTTCCGGCCTAATGGGCGCTTCCTGGATGGCGGGCTGCTGGCCAACAACCCCACGCTAGATGCCATGACCGAGATCCATGAGTACAACCAGGACATGATTCGCAAGGTGAGAACCACCGTGGGTTGGAGGGGCTGGCTGTGATTGCCCATGGCAGCCACCCTTTTTCAGCAAATCTGAAGGACTGACTCCGAGGAGGGCGAATGGGTTTTACTCATGTGTTTGTTAGTTTGTGCGCTCAGCAGCGGTTTTATCTCACACTTGCATCTGATTGGTTGCTGTTGTCTTCTGGACAACACTTCTTCTGGAAGTGTGCCGAGAGGGGTTCTGAGGCCTAATCTGCACTAAGTGGTGTGGTGGCCCCTAGGTTTAGGTGCTGGCTCTGCCTGCCCTTCATTTCAGCCACTGAATGGGGTTACTAATAGTCCTGGCCTGGGCATTGTCAGAAGCTTTCATGTGCTCCTGTATGTAAAGCGTTCAGGACAGTGCCTGACCTGGAGTGTGCCATGCCTTTGCTGGCTGTGGTCATCATTAAGTTCTGGATGCTGGCCCTGGATAGAGAGGCAGAGACTCTGCCTTCAGAGAGGTGAGCGCCCTCTAGGGGCCATATTGGGCAGTGCAGGCTTCCTGGAGGAGGAGGCTGTGGGATGAGGAAGGGTCCTCTGATGTAGCAGGAATTAGCTGCTGGCTATCAAATAAATCTTTATTCCTCCTTGTCTGGGCGTTCATTATCCTCCATTTGCAGCTAATTCCTGCTACACTGACACCATCCATCTAGGCTGCCTCTGATTGTGGACTGTGGATGACGACCCTGGGTAGGAGTGACTCGCCAAGGTTGCCCAGCAGATAGGCAGCAGAGCTTGTTCCAGAGTGAAGGAGGCAGCGCCGGCTGTGCTCCTGCCGCAGGAGGCCTGCCTTGCCTCTCTCACACCCCTGGGAAAGGTCTATTGGAGGAAGGTCTTCTCTGACTACCCTGTCCTATCCCCAATAGGGTCAGGGCAACAAGGTGAAGAAGCTCTCCATCGTTGTCTCTCTGGGGACGGGGAGGTCCCCACAGGTACCCGTGACCTGTGTGGATGTCTTCCGTCCCAGCAACCCCTGGGAACTGGCTAAGACTGTTTTTGGCGCCAAGGAACTGGGCAAAATGGTGGTGGACTGTGTGAGTATGGTTCCCTCCAGGCCCACTTCCTTCAGGTCTCAGCCCCAGGATGATGCCTTCACCCTCTTCTGTTACCTTGGGTGTCAGGGAGGCTCTGTTGATTCTCTATAGCCAGCACAGGAGGGAGGGGGTCCCAGATTCAGAGTCCAGTGCTGGCAGAGACCCTCAGTGGCCAATTACAGTGGGCATTTTCAGGACATTACCTATTGATTCCTTCCTTCAAACAGCCCTGTGTAGAAGCCCAGAATATCAGATGGACAGAAGCTGCAGGGGGCAAAACGTGGAGGCCTGTCCACTTAGCCCCTGCCTACCCCCTAATCATGCTCACTGACCCTGAATGGGCACTGCTGAGCCACCTATGAAAATCACAGGCCTTGTCCCTCTGATTGTACAGCTGGGGCAGTCACTGTAGCTTAGGGGAGGGGACTTGCCCAAAGTCACTCTGCTGATGGATGGCTAAGTTAGACTAGAACCCGGGGGTCCCGGGCAGTGACTGTGGGTATGGTGTGTGCTGGCTCCTCAAAGAACCTGCTTCTCACCAGTGCACAGATCCAGATGGGCGGGCCGTGGACCGGGCCCGGGCCTGGTGTGAGATGGTCGGCATCCAGTACTTCAGGTGAGGAAGCCAGCACCAGCCCCCGGCCCCCATCCCCCAGCCTACTCACTGACATGACCAGACCTGGTGGCCTTCCCCACTCCAGTCCTTGGCATGCACTTTCCTTTTCCAAAGTCCTAGCTCTTGTCTCCCACCCAAGCCAAGTCCTGGGGTGACTCTTCTACTTAACTTGGACAGATTGAACCCCCAGCTGGGGACAGACATCATGCTGGACGAGGTCAGTGACTCAGTGCTGGTAAATGCCCTCTGGGAGACCGAAGTCTACATTCATGAGCACCAGGAGCAGTTTCAGAAACTCATCCAGCTGCTGCTATCACCATAGGACCACCAGGCCCCAAGCAACGCCGCCCTCCACCCCCCACCAACCCTGCTGGGGAGGCGCCTGAGGCCCAAACACTACACCCATAGGAAGAGCCGGGCTGGGGCTGCTCTGTCCACAGACGGAGCCTCTGACAGTGCTGGGCTTCCTGCCTGAGGCTGGTCCCAAAGGCCTCTCTCTGTCCCTGCCTTCTGGCACTTTCTGTCATTCTATGCTTAGAAAGCCTAGAGCCTCACTCAAGCCCTCTCGACCACCTAGGACAACTGACTCTCAGGCCCCTCACTCTGTCTGTTCAAACACTAAGGGCACCCAAGTGTGCTCCCAGCCCTACGCTCTTCCAGGCTGTCTGGGGGTGCAGCTGCCCCATCTGCCCTCTGCCCTCTTCCCTGGGGTGGGGCTAGATAAACTACAGAAACTGGCCATCACCCACCCATCAGCAGGGGAAGCCCACACTGCAGGAGTGGGGTGCCCCGTTCAACTTTGCCCCTCAGTACACACCCAACCCCCTGCACCACTCAGAGCTGCCTCGCCCTGTGAGCTTGCCTCAGCTCCCAGACTCCCAACCGTTGCTCCTGTGACTTAAGTTATTTCTCCCGAGAGGCAGTGGTTTATGAGTGGGTGGAGCTTCCCCAAACTGTGAAATAAATGGTTCGATTCCAGTTGCCCTGTGTTGTGTGCACTGTGGTACAAGTGCTCCCTGTCCCCCCCACGCACCAGCTCCCCTAGCCTGACTGTCCTCTTCCTGTGCCCACCCACATGCTGCTCTGTTTCCTGGGCTCCCCAAGGGGAGGTACCTCCTTCTTTCTCCTGGCCTCCCCAAATGAGACCAGTGAGGATGTTCAGAGGGGTAGCCAGGCCTACCTGCCCCATGGTGGGAGGCAGGGGAGGGGATGAGACTCAGAGAAGGCAGGGGGCTCAGGCCGGTCACCTAGTGAGTGATCAGGGCCAAGGTTTGCTCCCAGGTCTGTGCAACATTAGAGTTGTTGCTGTTCCCTGTCCAGAATGCAGAGGAACTGGGGACAGAAGAAGACGTGGGGTCTGGGCCCTTGAGTACAGGTCTGAGGGGATAGGCTACAGAAGAACCCGACAACATGACCACCCATGGATGTGTTCAGCCACCGGGGCGGGCCTCTAAGGGAGGGTCCTGGAGGAGGGTAATGAGACATGCTAGTTCAAAGGGTGGGAAATACTCAGTAAAGGCCGGTGAAGGACAGGGCGGGATCTGAGACCCACCCAGATCCAGGAGTCCCAGCTAGCCTGGCGAAACCTCGTCCTCAAAGTGGAGGTGACCTGGAAGAGTGGCTCTTCCACGCGTGCCCACCAGTCGTGGCTCAGAGGGGTAAATAATTGAAGGGCACGTCACACGAACCCGCCCGCGTCACAGGATGCCTTCCCTGGCGGGTCTGGTTACGCCCCAGATAGCATTCTGACATCCCTGGCTGGTGAATAATTAAGCTGCCACCTCCTCCTCGCCGGCCCTCCATCTCCAGGTTCCACTCTGCAGCCTCCTTTACCGCCCGCTGAGCAGTGGGCACCCGAGGGTACTGACCCCAGCGCTCCCAGCCCTGCGAGCGCCACTAGCCTCTCAGCACCTGGGTGCAGCCCACTCCATGGCCCCCGAGATGGACCAGTTCTACAGGTCCACCATGGCTATCTACAAGGTGAGCGAGTGCATGTGCAGCCCAGGCCCACAGCGGAGTGCCCTGTGCCAGGGAGCGAAGGTTGGGCTAGCTCTGGAGGACAGAGGGACCGTGGCTGCAGCATGGTCTGGCAAGGAAGGTGTGGGGCCAGACCGGGCTGAGATGTGGGCACGGAGTGGGGATCTGGGGGCAGTCAGTCACCCCAGCCCTAACCTGAGGCTCCCAGGGAGGGGCTTGTTCACAGTCACCCAGTAAGTGACAGGTCTGCTGAGATGTACTCAGTAGGAGCCTCCAGTTCCCAAATACCAGGCAAGGTAGGGTGGCCCAGCATGGCTGTAGCTGGGAAGGGGGACCCAAAGAGCCTCCTGACCCAGGAGTGGGGAGTTTCTCTCTCTTTGTCTCTGTCTCTCTGTCTCTGTTTCTTGTCTCTCACTGTCATTTCTGAGCTCCTCTCTCAGACTTCCTACCTCACTCCAGAGGGCTGGCTACAGTCTCCAAAGACATTTACTGAGCACCTGCTGTGTGCGGGACTCTTTCACATACAAGCCTCACGACAGCCTGCTGCTCGGGTAAAAAATAATCACCCCATTTGATAGATGCAAACGTGAGTGAGGCCAGAGAGGTTAAACAGCTTGTTCAAGGTCACCAAGGGAGGCAGAAGGGCTGCAGGGATTTGAACCAAGACCCAAGTCCAAGCCCAGAGTCACCTCCACCATCCAGAGTGCTATCCCACTGGCCATGGCTTGGGGTATAGTCTTGCTCCCAGAGGGCTCTTTTTTGAGGAGGGCAAGATCTGCCCTTGCCCCTGAGGTGACTGGGCAGTCTGTGTGTCTGGTCCAGCAAGGCCTGGACTCAGGCCAGGGTTGAACTGTGCCCAGCTGGGGACTGGCAGACTGGCAGGCTTCAGCCCAGTGGGAAGAGAAGGATCCTCCAAAGTGCATTGTCTTGAAAGAAAGATCCCACCAGGTAAGTATGTGAGCAGAGCTGGCCAAGGAGACTCCAGCCTGGAAAAGGGCCATAAGAGATGGTCTCTGAGACCCGTTCAGGACCCCAGGTTTCTAACTGGGCTCTCCCTGGTGACCCCAGGCTTCAAGCTGGGCTCCCCCAGATTCCAGAGTCTTCTCGCTGGGGTGCCCTGCTCTTGAGGCCTGTGACTGGCCTCTGCCCATCATTCCTTCTTCCTCTCCCAATCTTCACTCTGCTTGCCCTTGCCCTCGGGTTCAGAGCATCATGGAGCAGTTTAACCCTGCCCTGGAGAACCTGGTCTACCTGGGGAACAACTACCTGCGGGCCTTCCACGGTGAGTGCCCAGCCACAGCCCCTGCCTGTCCCTCCCGCCCTCCGTTCCCTCCACACAGACACCCATGCCTCCCACCCATATTCTCTGCACCCCACACCAGACAGCCATTCACCATTTCCCAGCACCACCTGCTCCACCAGTGCTGTCAACAGAGGGTTATGAGCCATCTATGGGATGGCTCACACCGGCCAGGGACACACCTGGAGCCGAGTGCCACCCAATTCCTCGCTGCATTTTAGTTCTTCAAAATCTGCTTCCTTGACACCAGCGACCTGCACTACCCCTCCTTATGGGCACACACAGAGGCTGGCACTCCCACCCAAGACAGACCCATCCTGAACAGTGCCAGCCATGTTACCCAGCCCCTTATCTCTGGCCAGTGTCATATCACACACACCACCCAGGGCATCCCTTCCCTCTCACAGGCACCTATACCAGATCCTACAGTGTCCCCTCCTCACTCTCTCCTGATGGAAGGAGGATCTTCAAAAGGGTGGAGGTAGCTGGGGGAGGGGACTGGGGGTGGACCCATTCCTTCTCCATGTGCAGCTCTGTCCGAGGCGGCCGAGGTGTACTTCAGTGCCATCCAGAAGATTGGGGAGCAGGCCCTGCAGAGTTCTACCTCACAGATTCTGGGTAAGGGACTGCCCCTCTACTATCCCCCTATACACCTTTATGGACCTGGGGGACACTCCTCCTCCTGGCCCCTCTTTCACCCCAGGCCTCCTCCTGCTGTCCAGACTCCAGCACTCTGCCTGCCTCCCTGGTACTTCACTTCAGATCCGGGGCCTCCCTTACCCCTCATTCTTGGGTCCCAGAGGGATTCCTTTAATAGTCTTGTCCTTCCAGGAAGTCTGCCCAAAGACAAGGGCCTCACAACCCAGGGCCCAGAGCCCAGACTCCTTCTGGAGCCGCACCCCTGCCTACCACTCCCTGCAGGGCTGTTAGAAGGCTGAAACAGGTGCTGCCCAGGTCCCAGAGCCACATGGGAAATCCCAGGACTTTGGTCCTGAACTCCAGCCTTAGGCAGGCCCTTCTCTGAGTTTCCAGTGGGAAGAAGGTGGGTGAGACAGACTCCCTCACTGAGGCCATTGTTCTTTGGACCTCTAGGTGAGATCTTGGTGCAGATGTCAGACACCCAGCGACACTTGAACTCTGACCTGGAGGTGGTGGTGAGTTTTGGCCTGGGGGCTTTGCCCAGCCCCCATATCCCCACTCAGGGGACTTCCTAAGGCCCTCAGGAACATGACACCTGCCAGGCTGGGCTCTGCTGGGCACATTTGTCCGCACTGTCTTGTTCCAGCCTCTAGCCACCAGGGAGTCAGGTGCCATTTCTGTCTCCACTGTACAGAGGAAGAAACTGAGTCTCAGAAGTAGTCACTCACCCAAGATTCTGACGTGAGTGAGGAGCCAGGAGAGAAAGGGCTGCTGTCTGGTGCCCCTCGCCCCTCCAGCTCTGCCCTCCACTCTCCCAGGGAGCAGCCGGGGCCTGACCGTGATCCACCATGAGAAAAACCCTTCCACGCCCCAGCCACCCACAGAACTAAATCCAGGCTCCTCAGGAAGGGGCCATAGGCTCTGCTGACCTGGCACTGCAGTGGCACCCCCCAGTCACAACCCAGCCACCTTGAAAAGGTGCACCCTCAGACACTGCCTAGCCTTTCCACCTCCACTCCCAGGACCTCAGCCTGGACACCCCACGTCCAGCACAGTTGACCACTTCTCCATCCATGCAGCCTCCCTGACCCCTGGCAGGTTTAGTCCCACCTCCCTCTGGACTCCACCAGGTGCTCCCATCTGTTCTCAGCACTGGTTCAAATCCCAGTTTTACTGGTTATTGGCTTTGTGACCTTGGATGAGCTATATAAGCTCTCTGTGCCTCAGTTTACCTGTCTGTGAAATGGGGACAATCATAATAGCAGCCCTGTAGGACTCTTGTGAGGATTTGGCAAAATGAATAAGTAAACACCCTTCCCCTTGGCACCCAGCCCTTCGTATAGCTTTGCTGTGATGATTAGAAGTAAAATGTATGTCCCTGTCTCTGTCCCCACCAAGAATGGGAGCTCTGCTGGGCTGTGATCTCTGTAGCTCCAGAGCCTGGGACAGGGGCTGGCACTGAGCAGGGCTTTCCTGACTGGGAGGAAAGAATGAGCTTTGAAGAGGGCATGGGGTTTGACCAGAAGGAGAGGAGGAGAGAGGGCATTTGGAGAGGGTGCAGTGGCCAAGCATGGGCATGAGCATGCTATCCATCAGGCAGACATGAGCCAAGATTAGGAGCTGGGGCAAAATGGAAGGGGGTTGGGGCTTGGGGTGAGAGACCTTGGAAAGTTTTAAAGGAAATTTTAACTAATTGTAATAGTCTGTGGTTCTCAAATATGTGGAGGGAGGAACCCTGAAAGTCTGGATTGGGGAACAACACCATTAAATACTCCTCAGTTTGGTTACTGTGTGGAAACTGGAAACAATTTTACCAGCAGAAACTGCGTATCTACCTACACATAATAAAAGCATCCCCAGGGCCGATACCCCAATACTCTGAGGTGTGTGTGAGGCTTCGGCGGGGAGTTGTGGAGCCCGGCTCCTGCTGGCGGCCTGGGATCTCCTGTGCTTGTGTTTCATGTCACTCCATGTCACTTGTGGCACCCCAGGGCTGGACAGGGATGAGTGTCAGCCAGGCCCGCTCTGTAAAAAGAGCTGCCATCTCTGGGCACCAGTGTCTTGGCTGTGACATCAGGGCAGGGCCGTCAGCCAAAACCATACTGGGCCGAACACACCAGCAGCCACCTTCCCCTCTGACTCACTCACTGGACCACTTTCTACCACCTTGTGCCAGGTGCTGCTGTAAGCACTGGGGGTCCAACAGACAAAAAAACTCTTGCCCTCCCCAAGAGCGGAGCCAGACCAAACCCAACACAAGTAGGTGTGCATGTATGTGACAGGTTAGATGCAAAATAGGCTACGGAGAACAGGGAAGGGATAGGAAGGCCTGGAGGGGCACAATTTTTAATAAATAGTCAAGGACAACATCACTAGAAAGGTGACTTTGAGATAAGGCCTAAAGGAGATGAAGAGTGAGCCAGGCAGACTCACAGGGAATAGCATGCTAGACAGAGGGAACGGCATGTGGAAGGGCGTGGGGAGGCTGTGTGGCTGGCCTGGTGACAATGAGGGCGAGCATGGAGCCAATGACCAGCCTGTCCTATAGGGAAGGGGCATCATTAGAGGATGTTGAGGAGAGGAATGACAGGGTGTGACTTAGGTTTGAGTTTTTCATTATAAATGAAAATGCAGATCCTGAAAATCTCACTGAACAAGTTAGACGTTAATGAATCATGATAAGGCAAACCCACCCTCGAACCTACCACCCAGGTCCAGAACTTTACAGCCTCCCCAGAAGCCCGTCCATGTGTCCCCATGAGAATCACAGCCCCTCCCTCGCTCCCTCCAAAAGTGACTACTGGTCTGGCACTTCCTTGTGTTCTTTTGTCATGGATCAAAGCGCACATCCCTAGACATTAGAGTTTGGTCTTGCTCATTTTTCTTAAAAAAATATGTCTTTGAGTCTCAATGTTCTGATTCCCCCTCCATCCCTTTCTTTTTCTTACAACTTGTCTGTCAAAAGTCCTGGGATCTTTTGACTGCTGGATTTCCCAGCCTGGAAGTTGCTGATCACACAGTCCTGACGCAGCCCATCTTGTTCCTCTGTCCTTTGGCTCTAGGGGCCTGATCAGACTCCCATCCCTTTGGCAAGACTAGAGGGGGTGCTGGATCCATCCATTGGGGGACAGGGCATGTCTGCTGCCCTGGGGTCATTAACAGTTGTGGAGGCTCAGTGTGTCCAGACGCACTTGTGCACTGGCAGTTACAGAATGCTGCCACCCTGCCACCCTCTCATTTATTAACTGTAATATTTCTAGAAGAGTCACCTGTCCTTATCTGCTGCTTGTGACCCAGTGGCACGTTTCCTACGAGAAAGGCAGGCTAAAGGCCTCCCTTTACTATCTTGTCGTCCTCGGAAGATGACCGATTGGCTTTTTTTTAACTAGCACAGTTTTTGTAGTGTAGTGTTTTAGAATCATCTGTATCATACATTTAAACATATTTGATGTGTTTCAGTGCTTTGCAATTACCATTCTTATTTGAAATTGAAAATGTCCCCTCTTTGGGCAGTAGAAGCCTCTTCAGTCTGGCTCCTGAGCCCTTTTGGAATGACCCTAGTAATTTTGACTTTCTAGCTATCCCGTCTGACAAGATGGCCAGTCCTCATCTGGTACTTTTCTGTAACCTGGGCACTAAGGGTTTCCATTGCTACTGGGTCAATCATTGTTTTTAGTCCTTTTCAGTGGCCAGTGCTATACATATATACATGCATTTACATGTTTAATATAGATACATTCAAACACACATAGATACATGCATATGTACATACAATATAGGCACGTAACAATGTGTATATTTAGAGATAAAATACCTCACAAATTCATACTGATACTTGCAATTCTGTTCACATCACAGGCTCTCTCCCTCACCTCTTCTGTGCTGCACCAGTACCTTAGTTCCCCTTCAAGAGTCCTGATTCTCAGGGATATGGAGAGTGAAGTAATTGGAATTATCCCATAATTCTTCACTGGCTTTATCTCATTGCATCACCACCATCTCCGAACAACAAGTAACTTACTAACTCCACCACCAACAACGTGGTTTCTATTATTATTATTTTTATTTATTCATTTTAGAGAGGAGAGAGAGACAGAAAGAGAAGGGGGAATGAGCAGGAAGCATCAACTCCCATATGTACCTTGACCAGGCAAGCCCAGGGTTTCAAACCGGCAACCTCAGCGTTCCAGGTCAACGCTTTACCCACTGCGCCACCACAGGTCAGGTTCCAACGTGGTTTCTAAAAACAGTTTAAATTGGTCTTGCATTTGCTTTCCCATTCCTGTCCCACTCTTGAAATTGGTGTACTGTGTTTAGGTGGGCAGAGTGCAGTCGTTACGCACCTTGCCCTTTAGCCCTCGTTGACCTTGGTTTACAAGTAGCTACATATTTAATGGTCACCACCAACCCTGTGACAATGTCTCACATGTCATTTTCCTGTCTGAAGCTTGTTCTCTAAGACCCCACAGGAAGGGCTCATGTGAACAATGTTCTCTGAGTTCTCACATGGTAATAATAGTAATACTGTACTTGAAAGTCAGTTTTGTTGGATATAAAATGCTTTCCTTCCTTCCTCCCTCCCTTCCTTCCTCCCTTCCGTCCTTCCTTCCTTTTTCTTTCTTTTGTTTCTGATTATCTTAAATATGTTTTTCTTTTAGCATTGGACATTGTTATTCAAAAGTCTGATTATCTATTTTTTCTATTGTAATTACTTGCTTTTTTCTAGATACCTAAAAGACATTTATTTTCTTTCTTTTTCTCAAGTCTAGTAATTTTTCTGGAATCTGTTTTGATACAGGCCAGTGTGGGTCAGTATTCTCAGTTATGTGGTGTATTTCAGTATATAGTTTCAAACATTTTGTTTTTAGTTTTGGAAAAAGTTCTTTGGAATTACAGTTTTTAGAATTTTTTTGTTCCCTTTCTTTGCATTTCTTCTTCAGGAACTCCTATTATTTGTATATTCAATCTCTTATTTAAAATTTTTTTATTGATTGATTTTAGCGAGAGAAGAAGGAAGAGAGAGGTACAGTAACATCACTCTGCTCCTGTATGTGCCCTGACCAGGGATCAAACTGGCAACCTCTACACTTCAGGACGATACTCTAACCAACTGAGCCATCTGGCCAGGGCTCCATAGCCTATTTTTAATATGTCTCTTCCTGGGATATTTTTACCTTTTTTCTTCATTTCTTTTTTTTCCCTCTACTTCTAAATACTATTATTTAATAACTGTAGTGAACATGGGGCCCATAATAGAACCCTACCAGATATAGGCATAGCTATAGACAGAGATAGACATATAGATACATAGATATAGGCTGTGGATAGATGCATGTATCCACTTTACTAAGATATAATTCACATACCACAAAACCACCCTTTCAACGTGTGCTATTCAGAGATTTTTACTATAGTCACAATTTCAAAACTGTCCCCACTATCTAATTTCAGAGCATTTTATCATGCCCCCAAAATAATCTCCCCCTATTTTTTTGTTTCTATTTTATTTAAAACTTTTTCTTTTCATTCTTTTTTTTTTTTTTTTTTTTACAGGGACAGAGAGAGAGTCAGAGAGAAGGATAGATAGGGACAGACAGACAGGAACGGAGAGAGATGAGAAGCATCAATCATTAGTTTTTCATTGCCGTTGCGACACCATAGTTGTTCATTGATTGCTTTCTCACGTGTGCCTTGACCGCGGGCCTTCAGCAGACTGAGCAACTCCTTGCTGGGGCCAGCGACTTTGGGTCCAAGCTGGCGAGCTTTTTTTGCTCAAGCCAGATGGACCCGCGCTCAAGCTGGCAACCTCGGGGTCTTGAACCTGGGTCCTCTGCATCCCAGTCCGACACTCTATCCACTGCGCCACCACCTGGTCAGGCTAAAATTTTTTCTTTTTATTTTATATGTATTTCTCCTTGGGCATTCTTTGTTGCGTTTACCACTCTGTTGTGTTTTGCCTTTATTACCAAACTTACGTTTTTCTTTTTAAACTTCTAACCCTATCCTGAATTCTGTCACCCATTCTGAACTTTTCTAATTCATACCTATGTTGTTTCTCTCCTGTTTTGTCTCATTGTTTTAATGCCATTTAGTTTGCTTTTAACCTGTGGAGTCTGTTTTCTCCTGTTCTGTGGGCCTGTCTTTCAGGTGTGCTTTCATCACCTGTAGGAATGATTCTTCTCCTTTTTCTCAGAATAATTTTCTATTGGATTTAACTTCAGAGAGTTTCAGTTATTCATTTTTATGTGAAATTAGTGTTATCAAGGTGAAATGTACACACAATGAGATGCCTGTTCTTAAGTGTGGAGTTTGATGTTTTGACATGGTATATACCATGTAACCACCATGCTGAAAAAGATTTTCCACAGCCCAGAAACTTCCTTGTGTCATTTTGCTTTCAGTACTCCCGGAGGCTCCCACTGTCTGATTTCCATCTCTAGCAATTAATTTTGCCTGTTCTAGAACTTCCTGTGAATGGAATTGTACAATACGTATCCCTTCATTCACTCCTCACAATGTCTGTAAGTTTAACTCATGTAGCTGCATGTACTGATGTTTCGTTTTGTTTGATTGCTGTGTGTCTCATTGTGTGACTGTACCACAATTTGCTTATCCATTTTTCTGTTGATGGTTATTTTGGTTGCTTCCAGCTTGGGGCTATAAGAAATAGAGCTGCCGAGAACATTCTTGTACACATCTTTTTGTGGATATGTGTTTTCATTTCTCTTGGGTGAATAGCTAGGAGTGGGAATTATAGGTCATGGGGTTGACATGTATTTAGCTTTGTAAGAAACTGTCAGAGTTCTTCAAAGTTCTCTTACTATTCTGCACTCCCACCAGCAGTATCTGTAAGCTGTTGATCTACATCCGTGCCAACATTTGATGCTGTCTGTTTTTATATTCTAGCTGTCCTAGCAGGTATGGAATTGTATACTTCACTGCAGTTATGTTTTGTGTATCCTGATGATTAATGACTTTTATTGACTGATTTTTAGAAAGGGAGGAAGGGATTGAGAGAGAGAGAGAGAGAGAGAGAGAGAAACACTGATTTGTTGTTCCACTTAATTATGCATTCATTGGTTGGTTGGTTCTTGTATGTGCCCTGATTGGGTATCAAACCTGCAACCTGGGTATTCAATGCTATAACCAACTGAGCTACCAGGCCAGGATTGACTAATGACTTTCAGTGAGATTATTGGACATTAGTATATCTTCTCTCTTGAGGTGTTTGTTTAGTCTTTTGACCATTTTTTATTGGGTGACTGTTATTATTGACTTTTAGGAGTTTTTTATCTAGTCAAGACTTGAGTCCTTTGTCAGATATATATACGGTGAATGTTTTTTCCCAATCTGTAGCTTGTTTATTCACTTTCTTAATAGTGTCTTTTATGACCAGAAATTAAAATTTTTCATGAAGCCCAATTTGGCAATTTAAAAAAATGGTTTGTGTTCATGTCCTATGTAAGAAACCTTCACCTACCCCCATCGCAAAGATATTCTCCTAAGTTTTCTTGTAGAAGCTCTGTTTTGAGCTTTACAATTATTTCTATGATCCGTCTCAAATTTATTTTTGTGTACGAAGTGAAAGGGAATCAGGATTCATTTTGCCCTGTACAGATACTTGGTTGTTCCAGAACCATTTTAAAAGGACTTCCTTTACCCTATGCAATTGACTTAGTGTCTTGGTCAAAAATTGTTTTGCCATATATGTGTACGTCCATTTCTGAACTTTCTGCTCTGATCCATAGATATCTTTGTCTATCCTTATGCGGATGCCACACTGTATTAATTACTATAACTTTATAGTAAGTCTTGAAATCAGGTATTTCTAAGAATTTTGTTCTTCTTTTTCGAGATTGTCTAGTCTATTCAAGATGCTTTCATTTACATATTAATTAGAGAATCTAGTTGTCAATTTCTCTAAGCAAGCCTGCTCAGATTTTGATAGGAATTGCATTAACCTATAAACAATGGTCATCTTAATAATATCAGGTCTTTTGATAAATGAACATGGTATACCTCTCTGTTTATTGATATCTCATAGCAATGTTGTGTAATTTTCAGTATAGCAATATTTTTTTGTGTGTGACAGAGACAGAAAAAGAGACAGAGAGAGGGACAGACAGAAAGGGAAAGATGAGAAGCATCAATTCTTCATTGCGGCACCTCAGTTGTTTATTGATTGCTATCTCATATGTGCCTTGATCGGTGGCTACAGCAGAGCAAATGACCCCTTGCTCAAGCCAGTGACCTTGGGCTCAAGCCAATAACCTTGGGCTTCAAGCCAGTGACCTCTGGGCTCAAGCCAGCAACCATGGGGTCATGTCTATGATCCCAGGCTCAAGCCAGTAACCCCGCACTCAAGCTGGTGAGCCCACGCAAGCCGGATGAGTCCATGCTTAAGCTGGTGACCTTGGGGTTTCAAACCTGGGTCCTTCATGTCCTACCAATGCTCTATCCACTGTGCCTCCGCCTGGTCAAGTCAGTATAACAGTCTTAAACATCTGCTGATAGATTTATTTCTAGGCATTTGGTGTTTTTTGAAGTCATTTGTAAACAACATTTTTAAGTACTACCATATTTTTTGCTCTATAAGACATACCTGACCATAAGACACAGCTAGGGTTTTAAGGAGGAAAATAAGAAAAAAATATTCTGAACTAAATGGTGTGTTAAAATATTTGATGAAATACCATATTTTTCGCTCCATAAGCACATGGGCATTTTCCCCTCCACTTTTTGGGGGGATAAAAGTACATCTTATGGAGCAAAAAATACACTATTTTCCACTTGTTCATTGTTTGACTTATATTTTAGTAGGATCACTCTGACTCCTGTCCTAAAAATAAAATGACAGTAGAGGGCAAAAGCAGGAGCAGGAGACTAGCTATGAGGCTGTTGCAATAATCTAGTGGAGGAATTATGTGGCTTGGGAAAGGGCTGCAACAATGGTGGTGTTGAGAAGAGATCAGATTGAATGTAGAACCAATAAGATTTTCTGATGGGTTAGATGTTTGTTGCAAAAAAAAAAAAAAAGAGGAAAGTCTAGATACAATGATGCCTCGGTTTTCGTTGATAATCTGTCTGAAAATAGTGAAATCCAAAACCGACTAAAACTGAGGTAATGATTTCCATATGAATCAGTGTAAATCCAATTACTGTATTAGCACTTGCAATCAATAAAAAAAGCATGAAAATACTGGAAAGCAATAGAATTGTTTGGCTATACGCGTGAGGTGATGCTTGTACAATGAGAAACAATGCCACACTGAGCAGGAGAATGCATAGGTCGCCCTTTGTTTTTGCAAAATTAGCAGCGAGGTCACGGGGGCACACTGATGAAATCTGAGGCAACCTATGAAAACTGAGACATTTTCACAGAAAAAAATCAACGAAAACCAAAACCGACAATAACTGAAGTCAACGAAAACTGAGGAATCAGTGTAATTCCAAGGTTTTGTTTTGTTTTGTATGTAACTAACTGATTTTTTAAAAATACTTTATTCATTCCATTTTTAGAGAGGAGAGAGAGAGGGGGGCAAGGTAAGAGAGGGGGGGGAGCAGGAAGAATCAACTCCCATAACTCCCATATGTGCCTTGACCAGGCAAGTCCAGGGTTTTGAACCAGCAACCTCATTGTTCCAGGTTGACGCTTTATCCCATTGAGCCACCACAGGTCAGGCATAACTCCAAGGTTTTAACTTGATCAGCTGGAAGGGTGGACTTGCCATCAGCTGAGGTGGGAAAAACTGAATGTGGAGCAATTTGGACGGAGAGGAGAGGTCAGGGGCTCAGTTTTAGTCATGATAAGTATGAGATGATTATCAGAAACCAGTTGGAGAGGTGCAATCATCAGTTTATGTATGAGACTGGAGTTTGGGATTGAGGTCTGGGTTGGGATGCATATCTGGGAGTCATGAGCATAGAGCCTGCATGAGCTCACCAAGGGAGTGGATGTAGCTTTGAAGGGAAGAGGCCCAAGGCCTGAGCTCTGGGTCAACCCAACATTAAAGGATCAGGGAGATGAGGGGAATCAGCAAAGGACAGAGAAGCAGCAGCCAGGGGGAAGGAGCAGTGTGAGGAAAACTAGGAGAGGTGCTGGGCTGGGACTGAGGGAAGGAGGTGTTTCAGGAGGAGTGGGTGGTCAACTGTTTCCAAGGATGATGACAGGCTAAGGTGGAGGAGCCCTGAGAACTGACTTAGCAACATGGAGTCTCCGTGACTTCGACAAAAACGTTTTTGTTGGCGTGATGGGGCATAGCCTAACTGAAGGGGACTCAAGAACAAATGGGAGGAGAGGAGTTGGGGTCAGCTTGAGAGACAGTTCTTTCAAGGTGGCTTTTCTGTATAGATGGCTGAGGATTTCTTGAGTTACTGGAGTAAATCGGCACCTGGAGCTTACAGGGCGTGTTTTCAACAGCTGGGCCTACCCTCAGCTTCTGTGCTGAGGTGCATCTAGGACGTGCAAATAGTGTGTGCCAGGAGAGGGAGGCAGGGAGGGCAGCCCCTGTCCTGACCTGCTGGGATCCCTCAGCCTGCCCTGGGAGTGGTGACTCCCTTATTCCAGAGGCCACCAGCTAATTATAGACAGCCTGGTTCCTCCACAGCAAGCTGAAAGTCCACTGCAAGTATCCTCTTAATAGATCCTTCTCTACATGAGCTTGCTGAAGACTTTCCAGGAACCCAGGATTGCCTGGGCCCCATCTGACTGGCATGCCCTGTCTGTGATCACAGTCAGGCTGTGATAATGGGAAGCATTATAGTCCCTCTGCCCTGCTCTACTGCACATTTCCATAGCGTGACTCAGTTCATATGGGAGAGGAAGCTGGAGTGATGTCATATGACTGAAAGTGGATTGTTCAAGAACAGTGTTTTCAGGCAAGAGGAGTGGGACAAGGGAAACAGAATTAAGAGGAAGGAAGGAAGCCCCATACTTGTCTGTGGTCAGTGTTTTAAGGATATTTGAAAAGATCTCCTGCTCCCCAGCCTCCCTGGGCTCTCAGCCAGGGACAGGTGTCACCACTGCCCCCGTGTCTACCTCCCTGACAGCCCCGCTTCCTCCTACATCAGCAGGCCCACACTGCAGTAATTAGGGCATTGCCAACATGTCCATTCTGCTGATTTTGTGCATTTTAAGTATTTTCTGTGGCCTTCAGTGTTGTTCAAGTTCTTCTTTCCAGGTACCAGTCACCCTCTTTGTTGGTGCTCTGGTTACAAAGTTGCCTGAGTTTTGGAGATCTGCCCCAGTCTACATCTCCCCTAAGCCTGTGGTTGTGGATGTGGGGATTTTTCAGGAGCATGCATTCTGTGTTCAAGCAGAAATCTTGAACTGTCTCTTCAGTGTGAGGCAGGGCCAGGAGGAGAGGGAGGTGCATCCTCACGGGGAGGCCATGCAGGTGCAGGTTGAGAAGCCTCACTTCCTACTGGATCCAGCAGAAAAGGGTCCTCAGAGGGCAGAAATGTGTACTCAGTGCAGCTCATAACACTGACAGGCCCCACCCTGCCACACACATACACACTCACACACACACACACCTCACCCTGGCAGCCACAGCTTGGGTTTAGGGTGTGGCCTATCCTGGGGAGACGACAATCAAGCTCCAAAGCTTCAGAAACAATTATGGGAGAAAAACTTACAATTAAGAACTTTATGTTTACTGGGTTTTCCTGCATCCTGGGAGGAAATGACCAGCATTCCCTTTCTGGATGATGCCCAACCTCTAGGGACAGGGCTCCCACAGCATAGCATGGGGACCCCCATGGCAGAAGGTAGGATTCAAGCAGAGGTGGAGGGTCCCCAGAGGTGGCAGTGGGGTGAGAGATGCTTCTGTTTGGCCCCTGTGTGACCTAAACTCAAGGGCAGAAACAGCAGCTGGAAGGATTTAGGGTTCAACGCCCCAATGCAGAGTGACCCATGGAACGCTGATGGGGACACAAGGGGAATGTGCCAGGGGACTGCTGAGGCCCATAGCATAAAAGCTCATTGGGTTTATAGGGCTGGACCTTAAACCCAATGGCCAAGACTTGACTATTACAGATGGGAAAATTGAGGCCCAGAGAAGGACAGCAACTTGTCTGAAGTCACAAAGCAAATTGGAGACACAACCAAAACAAGAAACTAATTCTTCTGGGATGAGCCTAGTAGCCTTCCCTGGCCTCTTGGTCACCCAGGTCAGCCGCCTCCTGGGTACCCAGACAGCTAAGGCCTCAATAGTTCTGAACGCCTTTGAGGGCCCAGCCCTGCCCACATGCCGAGGACAGAGATGGTCAGACCTGGTTCATGCCCACAGCACTTGCTGCCCATATAAAAGGCTGAACAGGGGCCCAGCAAGAAATTCTGTCTCGTGGCTGGAGGGATGAACAATAAACAAACAAATGTGATACACATTCCAGAAACAAAATGATTGAGCAATGGATTCCTCCTGGGGAAGTCAGCGGGGGCAAGTGTTTGAAGACTGGTGGGTATTCCAGGTACAGAGAATGGCATCATCAAAGCTCAGACTAAGAGTAAGAACCAGAGGCTGTTATACATTTATCAATGGTGTTTAGAGCGAGGTGCTGCTCTAAATGTTTTGCCTGATTAATCATTTAATCCTTCCTCCAACCAGATCCTCTTATTATGCCCATTTCCCTGATGACTGGGCAGGTGCCTGGTGTGTTAGCACACGGTACACAGTGTATCTGAGTGGGCAATGCAAGGGATGCTGGGACCTGAGAAGGGTGGGGCTGCCCCAATCACCCCCTCACTGCACCCACACAGGTGCAGACCTTCCATGGAGACCTGCTGCAGCATATGGAGAAGAACACTAAGCTGGACATGCAGTTCATCAAAGTGAGTCTGGCCGCCCACCTCAGCATGCTGCCCATCACAGGCAGGACTACCTCTTCCCATTAGACAGATGGTCACATTGAAGTCAATGCTGGGTATTGACTGGCCCTGGGTTGTATGCATTTCCAGCTGAGCTCCCCTGCCCCGTCCGGTTCTCTGACACATGGACCAGACACCTAGAGCTTTTGACATGGGGGTCTCCTCCTCTCTCCACCCCACCCAAGGACAGCCGCCAGCACTATGAGATTGAGTACCGTCACCGAGCGGCCAACCTGGAGAAGTGCATGTCTGAGCTGTGGCGCATGGAGCGGAAGAGGGACAAGAATGTGCGGGAGATGAAGGTATGAGGGCTGGGGACACGACTGGACTCTGGGGGGACCCGATGACACCCTCCTGAGCTCCTCTGAGCCACCACCAGGCCAACAGATGTGTGGTTTGCCCCAGCTTCTGAACTGAGGTCAACCAGTCCTGGGTGGGGTGGGAATTACTGGTCTCAGGGACACCGTCAGCACTGCTCCTTGCCCCTTTGCCTCCTGGCCCTCCTCAGTTGCCCCAGGTCCATCCCAAACCCAGGCACCTCTCTTGCTTCTCCCACTTCACTGAGCAAGCCTGAGACCATCAGTCATGTGCTCCTGAACATGGCAGAGAAGGGGTGATCCGCCTGCAGCCCACCAGCCTTCCCCTCCCTCCAGTGGTGGGATTCAAATAATTTAACAACCAGTTCTCTGCCCTAATGACTGTTTTAAGTATAAAAAAACAATATACCGAAAGGTAGTTTATTATTTCATGCATTTAATACTTAAATAAGAACAATAAAAGAGGTATACAAAACTAGATTATGTTAAGAGTTTTAAAATATTAATAAAAATATTAAATAATACCTGACAAAAACCAAACTGTTATTTAAGATATTTCCATATTGCTTCTTGGTTGATGTCCTCACTTGCAATTTTTTTCACCTATGGATGGAATGAACATTACTATGGGCACTTAGAATACGCTGTTGTGCAGATGAACGTTAAAAAAGAGTAAGGAAATTTGTGATTTCCACATTGGATGTCCGCCCAGGCACCCACCTTAGAGAGAACCCTGATTACAAGTGCCATTCTAACAATCAGTTTGCCAGACTCAACAAAAAGTTGGGTGTATTAGTTCTGCTGAACTGGTGCAAACTGGCTGAATCCCAGCCCTGCCTCCCTCCCACCTAGGTAGTAGTATCCTACCCACTGGCTAAGGCCCACCCTCCTCCTGAGCCCTTCCTCCTCATCCCTGACCTCTATGTCTGAGACCTCCTCCTCCCTTCCTATCTCCTCTTCTGTCTCCTTTAATAAGCCCGTATCTGTTTTCAGAATCTTCCCTTCCAACCAGGGGGCTATTAATCAACTCATTTGCATTTTCATCAAATCAACCTCTCTGGACCCCATCTCTGTGCTGAGCCCTGAGCTGGCTGCTGGGGACAGAAGGATGGCTCAGACACCAGCCCTACTTACAGGGACACAGAACCCAGGCTCATGAGAGGGCAAGCCCTGGGAGCTAGGATGGGCTGGATGTTCAGGAGAGGCCTCTAGGAGGAGGTGGCTGGGTCAGGAAGGACAGGGAGGCTGCAGACAGCTGGTGCTCATGGCTCCAGCCAGAATCCCCTTTACCCCTAGGAGAGCGTGAACCGGCTGCACGCGCAGATGCAGGCCTTCGTGTCCGAGAGTCAGCGCGCGGCTGAGCTGGAAGAGAAGCGGCGTTACCGGTTCCTGGCTGAGAAGCACCTGCTGCTTTCCAATACCTTCCTGCAGTTTTTTGGTCGGGTGAGCGGGGCTGGAGGACAGCTGGTGGAGCCCTTGGGGCTGGGCTTCTGTGAGCTGGTGGCACACAGGAATTCCTCCCCCCCCCCCCCCGCCCTTCCTCCTTTTCCCTTTTTCTTCCTTGGTAGATATTTATTTTTTTATTTACTCTCTCCACCTGTTTGTTTATTCATTTCTGTGTTTTTTTGTATCATCAGATATTCATTCATTTATTCACTCATGATTTTGTTTATTTTCACATTCATTCACTAATTCATGCATTTATTCATTCATTTAGGAACCATTATTTTTATTCCTACTTGTATAAACTTACCATTCAGAAATTAATTGGTTCATAGGTTTATTCAGTTATTGTCTGTTAATCTTATCTTATAATTTAAATCCTCTATGCAGTTGCTTTTTCTGTTTGCTAGACCAATCAAATGTTTTCATTACTCATTGTGTTTCTAACGGTTTTGCTTACCGTATTTAGCTGCCATATTATTTAATGCTTTTGGGTTTATGACTATTATACCTTCTCTCTAAATGTTGCCATTTAGGTGCTAAATGTCTCTCATAATCCAGTCCAAGGCTTTTAATTCCACTTTGTCTAAGATGAATATTGCCCTTCCTACTTTCTCTTTTTTATGTCTTTGTTTTAAGTGTGTTTTCTGTTACTAAAATATAGCTTAGTTTTTATTTTTGACCTGCCTGACATCTGTCTTCTAATAGAGGAATTCAGTCTGTCCTGTTTAAGCTAACAACCAATACACCTGTTTTATTCTTTTTTGGATAACTTGATTTAACTATACTTACTTTGTCATTTCCTCTTTTTCTTCCATTCTTGTTTTTGTCAGTTTGGTTGAGTTACTATACATTCCCTTTCCCTGTTACTAATTTAGAAGTTCTACTATATTTTTCATCTCTACTCAGGATGACCTCACTTTATGACCCCCATAATCACAAATATCTATTATCTTTTCCAAAAAATAATAACCCTCCCCACCGCTACTTGGTCATTGCTCCCACCTCATAAGATGACACCTTGAGAAGGATTTTCCTGCCCTACTCTAAGACGAGGCCTTTGGAAAATTTTTACTCCTCCCATCATCCTTCCTTACCCCATGTCTTGGTTTTCCCAAGAAACTTCAGGACTTTTAGTTCCAGACCCTCATCGATACTTCTTTGCAGCATGGCCCTTCTACCCTTCTATTGCAAGAACCTTTACTCGGCCTACGTGCATCACCCCTGCCCAGTGCGTCGTCCTCCACTCGAATTCCCCCACGTGTCGTCAGATGCACTGCTCGCTGCTATTTCACTCCCCTTTATCTCTTGAGGTTTCTGTTTTGATTCATTGGAGCAGCTAGAGAATTTTCTAAAGTACTTTCTACAGATACACGGTCTGAGTCCTTGCACATGTACAAATGTCTCCCTTTTACCCTGGGTGCAAGTTGGCTGCCTGCAGGGCCTCAGGGCGGCGGGCCTCTTCCACCGCGGTCCAAGGCGGTATTCCTGTTTCTAGCGTTCTAGGTTGTAGGTGCGAAGTCCAGTGCTTGCCGGTTTTCTTTCCTTAAAGCAGCCGGCTCTTTCTCTGTGGATGCTTGTGGGTTTTCTCAGGAGCTTGTCCAGGCACTGCCTAAGTGTGTGCCTGGCGCTGCCCCTGCAGTCTGCTGGCTCAGGTCTTTCTTTAGGTCAGGGGAGCTGTTTGCTTTTCCATTTCTGTAATTATTACTATCTCTCTGCTATCATTCCTTTTTCTCCTCTGAAACTCCAGTCATTTGGGGCCCCACATCAATGACATCCCTCACCATGTCTATTTCATTTGCTCCGTGTGTTGAGATATGTCTCCCCCTGACATGCCAGCCACTGATTCTGTTCTCAACAGGAGAGTCCTCTCTATTACTTCATCTCTTCAATTTTAAATCTTAAAATTGTTCTTTGTCTGGGTGAGAAGGTATTTGTGATACAGTATGTGCTCCTATCAAGTTCATGTTAAGCTTGTCCCCTTCTTCCCTCAGCTGCCCGGGTGGTCTGCTAGGTTCTCCTCCACGGCCACCAGGTCCTCTTTGGTGCCTTGTTTCTTTCCTTTGCCTCCTCATGGTCCTGTTCCCACTCTGGGTTGAGTTGAACTGAAAGGGCTCAGGCAATGGTGCCAGCAAATGTGGGGGTCGGGGAGCGGAGCAGTGTCTCCCTGGGGGCCCCACTCTGCCCAGGTCTCCCTTCCTGTTGCATGGCTCTCACTCGGCCTCAGCGGTAGAGATGCATTTGGCCTAGTCACATGGAGAACCACCACCAGCAGGGCTGCTAGGGAGGCATGCGCAGGTTGTGCCACACAGGGTGCTGGCTCAGAGTAGGGACTGTGCTCTTCCCCACGCTGAACACGTGGTACAGACTGTTTGCCTGTAGACAGGGGCACCTTTCTCTTTGCATAAAGAGACCACTCTCTCACCAAATGTGTGCCTCCTGGGCTTCGTCCGCCCAGAGGGGGCATCGGTCTCTAAATTACAAATGGTACCTTATGGGCTAGCAGCAGCCTGAGCCTATGGACCCCTGGAACTCAGGAAAGCCAGTAGCACCTCCCAGGCCACACTCAGGAGGAACACGTGGTGTTGCCCTACCCAAGTGTCCCTGTGGGCTGCTTTGCTTGGACCCCAAGTCCTAGTCTTTGCCTGGCTCCTCAACTACAGGTCCTTAGGTCTCTGCCAGCCCAGCAGTAGTCACAGTTTGTGTCCTGCGCTCTTCTGAAAAGGTCTAGCAGTAGCCAAAGCCTCATAATCACCCTCTGGCATGTGGACTTGCCTGCCTGGCCTGGCCCAGCTACTGACCCCTCCAGGGAGCTTGCTGATGGGATCTGTAGGAGGAGGACCCAGGGACATTGGGATATGATCTTCCCACCATCCCCTTAGAAATCAATGGCTTACTTTGTCGCTGCATTTTGCCAATTTCTCTACTTCCTCACCAATTCTTGTTATTGCCTCTCCTTTTGATTATAGTCACACTAGTGAGTGTGGCATGCTATCTCATTATGGTTTGGGTTTGCATTTCCCTGATGACTAGCACATCTTTTCATGTGTTTATTGGCTACTTATGTATCTTTGGAAGGAAACTCCTTTCTGCCGGTGTCCTAACAGTTAACCTCCAACATTAAGAGGAAAGCTGAGCCTGACCAGGCGGTGGTGCAGTGGATAGAGCGTTGGCCTGGGATGCGGAGGACCCAGGTTCGAGACCCCGAGGTCCCCAGCTTGAACGCAGGCTCACCTGGTTTGAACAAGGCTCACCAGCTTGAGCCCAAGGTGGCTGGTTTGAGCAAGGGGTCACTCGGTCTGCTGTAGCCCCATGGTCAAGGCACATACATATGAGAAAACAATCAATGAACAACTAAGGTGCCACAACGAAGAATTGATGCTTCTCTTCTCTCTCCCTTCCTGTCTGTCTGTCCCTCTCTCTGCCAAAAAAAAGAGGAAAGCTGAGCCCTTCATTGGCTGCATCCCACTGGGTGACCTCATCTCAGGAAGGGCTGTGGATTGAATGAGTCTAACTTCCCCGAGGTATGGGGAATAGGTAGCATGTTGTCTGACCCAGCTGGGCTTTAAAACATGCAAGATTGAACTCCTAAAATAAGTAACCATAAATATTTACCTGTTCCTATAGCAGAATGCACAAACTTTAGAGAAAGATTTAAAGAACTATAATGGGAAGGTATCCTTCTCGTCATCTGCAGTAATTAGTCCTTGGTTAGTCCAATACTATTTAATGGTGTGCCTTCCTCCCTTACCCCCAGCCTCTCTGGGTTTGCTGCGCTTGGCTGGTATATCTTTGGGATAAATTTTCTAGAAATGGAATTTGTGAGTCTGAGGATATAGGCATTGGTTATACCAATTCACACTTCCACTAGCAATGTATGAGATTCCTTATTTCCTTGACACAAGCTGAGCAAACATTTTATTTTTTTTTTTCTGAAGTGAGAAGCAGGGAGGCAGAGAGACAAATTCGCACATGCGCCTGACAGAGATCCACCCGGCAAGCCCACCAGGGGGTGATGCTCTGCCCATCTGAGGTGTTGCTCTGTTGCAACTGAAGCCATTCTAGCACCTGAGGTGGAGGCCATGGAGCCATCCCCAGCGCCCGAGCCAATTTTGCTCCAATTGGAGCCTTGGCTACGGAGGGGAAAGGAGAGAAAGGAGAGGGGGAAGAGTGGAGAAGCAGATAGGCGTTTCTCCTGTGTGCCCTAGCTGGGAATCAAACCCAGGACCTCTACACGCCGGGCCAACACTCTACCACTGAGCCAGCCAGCCAGGGCCATGAGCAAACTTTTTTATCTTTGCTAATCAGAAAAGTAAAAGTGCATCTCAGTGCAATTTTTATTGATATTTTACTTATGAGTAAGACTGTTGCCCGCCTCTCCATGTTGCAGAGCCATTTGCTCTCCTTTCTGTGACATGTCAACATCTTTTCCTCCCTTTTTTATATTAATTTGTTTTTATATTAATTTTGTTTTTCTTCTTTTCCAAGTGAGAAGAAGGGAGATAGACAGATTCCCACATGCACCCCACCCGGGATCCACCCAGCAACCCCCATCTGGGGCCATGCTCACACCAAACTATTATTTGCACCCGAGGCAGAGGCTCCATGGAGCCATCCTCAGCACTCAGGCCGATGCACTCGAACCAATCGAGCCATAGCTGTGGGAGGAGAAGAGAGAGAGAGAGAGAGAGAAGGGGGAGAGGTATAGAAGCAGATGGTTGCTTCTCCTGTGTGTCCTGACTGGGAATCGAACCTGGGACATCCACATGGTGAGCTAATGCTCTACCACTGAGCCAACTGGCCAGGGCAGTAGGAGCTCTTTATATGTTACTGAAATTAACCGTTTCTTAATAATGAGTTGGAAATACTTTTCCAGTTTGTCATTTATCATTTGACTTTGCTTATTGTTGGTTTTGCCGCTTTTTAAAAAATTATTTTTATTTAGTCAAACTTATCAGTCTTTTAAAAATAGTTTACAAGGTTTGTTTCATCATTAGAATGGCTTTTCCACTCCATAAATGCTCATAAAATTCTCCCATGATGTCCTCTGTGGTCTTTCCAACACCTGGCTAAACTGCTGGAGGCATGGCTGCGAGAGGCTAGTGCAGGGGCTGTCCAGGCCGGGACTCTGTGCCGTGGCCGTTGCTCCCAGAACCCTTAATGCCATGGCAGGTGCTCTCTAAATGTTCTCAAACTGGACAAAACAAAAACCTTTTAAAAATATGGTATGTAGAACCATATTTTTAAAAGGTTTTTGGTCTCGCTTTGCTTGTACCTCTGAAACAAGCCGATACAGACCTTTGTTGTATGGTGTTTGGCTAGTTGTTTATGCAAGGCAACAGAGTCTCCCTCGTGAGCACTGGACTAGTGCTGTGACGTGAAGCTCTGATTGTTTTTTGCTGCCCAAGATCACTATGAGGTTTTTAGCAGCTGGGCAGGGTGAAGGGAGTGATCACTGGAGGGGCAGTCATGGGCAGCCTCTCAGGACAGACTAGTGCAGGTTGCTTCATTGCTTACTGATGCAAGGCCTTGAGCCAGTCATCAACAGCGCTGACTCTCAGCATCTTTTTCTATAAAATAAAGGCAATAATTGCACATACCTCCCAGGGCTATTATGAGAATCAAATAAGATAATGCAGGCGAAGCCTGTAAACTGGACCTGGCACAGAGTCAATGCTCAACAAAGGGAAACTTTTATTATTCCTAAGGTGACAGTCTTGAGCTTGACCTTGGGGGGGCAGTATATTTGAATAGAGAAAAGGAGAGACCTTTATAACTGGAGAGCAGTGTTTTGATTGTACCTGGGGTTTAATTTATAGAGTTGACTGAGTGACAACACAGACAGATTAATACCATTGAGAAAATTTTTACTACGTATCACAGTTCCCAAGAGAAGGGGCCATGCCATGCCATGCCATGCAGGGCCACATGGGGAAGCAGCTGGGGTTGGTCAAGAGGCAGAAGGAGGGAGGGGAAACCGTGGCGCACACATTTATGATGGTTTCAATGGGAGGAATGGGCAAAGCAGAATAGCCAATTTTAAGCAAGTTTAGGATCTTCTTTAGTCTGAGTCATTTCAGTGGGTTCTGTGATATAGGGGTGGTGTCCACTTGTCTGGTATCTGACACTGGGGCGATTTGAGGCAAGGGAAATATTAGCTTGATATGTGAATTAAAAGAAGCGGTTAGGGATATAGGTTAGGGGTTTGGTTTGCATACAAAAGACATGTTCAGGGACAAGTTTTCCCTAGGAATTATCGAAGCTCTGAGAGGGGCAGTCTCTGCAGGAATAGCAGGACCCCAGGATGTCAGAGAATCATAAAATACAGAAAATTTAAAACATGATTAATATACACAATGGTCTAACATTCTCACCGCAAGTTGTTATGGTCAGCTGCTGAGTTTGTGTCCATGAAAGTATTCAAACAGACACCTATGTATTGGGACTACTGGAAAAGGGATGCTATGTAGACTATAGGGATGCACTGGGAAAACTGTGTTTGACAGGCCTCTGTAGAACACTACTCAAATTGGCTTAAACAGAAAACGTACTTATTACTTTAGTTACTGGGAAGATCAAAGATTTCAGGTATAGCTGGATCCAGGAGCACCCAAGATGTAATCAGAAATTTGCCATTGTCTGTTCCTTAGTTGTAGTTTTCTGTGTTGGCTTCACTCTACCTATTTAGCAAACCCTATGAGGTGAAAGAACATACAGTGTGTCCGTAAAGTCATGGTGTACTTTTAACCGGTCTGTCAAAAGTGCACCATGACTTTATGGACACACTGTATTTTTCCAGATTGTTCCAGGGTGAGTACTGGGATTGAATTCTTGTGGTCACAGTTTTTGGGTGCCATCCCTGAGTCCATCATTGTAGACAGCAGGACAGAGCAACCGCGCAGCAAGCCTGCCTTCTACCCCTCCGCCTGTATGGGGCAGTGGGGGGCTCTGCCTCAAGTGCACAGACGGGTTAGGGGAGCTCAGGAACTCAGGGGCCTTTGACGGATGCCGCCGGGAGGGAGGGTTGGATGGTGGGCAAATCCAAAGTGTGACACCACCATGATCTTTTAGTTCCTGACACCTAGATAATCTGTTCCTCCTCAGCTTGCAGGGCCCAAGGCCCCAGGTCTAGCGCACCACATTTGAGTCCCCGGGATTCTGGGGGTTGCCCAGATCTGAGTGACCCCGGAATTTTCACGCCACCAGGCCCGGGGAATACTCCAGAACCGTGTAGTGCTGTGGAAGGAGCAGTCGGAGGCCAGCCGCAGCCCGTCGCGTGCCCACTCCCCAGGCCTGCTGGGCCCAGTGCTGGGGCCGCCCTACCCCTCGGGCCGCCTGACGCCCACCCGCCTGGACATGGTGAGGCCTTGGGCGCCCCCGCCGGTATTCGCGCCTCCATTTATGCCCCCACCACTATTTGGGCCCCCGCCGACCCCGGCACCCTCCGTGGGGCCCTGGGGCTTGAGGCCCTCCGCCTGGAACCTCCTCCCCCCCAGGGTGCCGCTCTACACAGCGCCCCCCATCTGGCCCTTCCGCCCTGGAACGGCCTCTGCGCCCCCTTGGTGGCTAGGCCGCAGGCCTGTGAACCCCTACTCCGACTACTGGGACTGGGGGTGGGGGCTGGACTAGGGCGCCGCGGCCCCGCCCCTCCCCGCCCCACCCTCCCCTGCCCATCTCCCCTCGCAGCCCCAGAGGCCTCTGGGAGAGTTCAGCTCCCCCCGCAGCCGGCACGGCTCCGGCTCCTACGGCCCCGAGCCCACCGAGGCGAGGTCCGCGTCCCAGCTGGAGCCAGACCGCCGGTCTCTGCCCAGGACACCGTCTGCCTGTGAGAGTCCCCGGAGCACAGCGGGAGGGCCGGGGACTGGGAAAAGGAACAGAGGATGTGCTGCAGCAGGAGGGAATGAGGGTAGACTCGAGGGAGAACTTCCCACCCACGTGCCGCTGTGTTCTCCCACTTCCGCAGCCTCGCTCTACACCAGCAGTGCCCAGCGCTCGCGCTCCAACTCCTTCGGAGAGCGCCCGGGCGTTGCGGGCAGTGGGGGCAGCGGCAGCGGGGGCGCCCGGAGAGTCCGCGCCCTCGTCTCCCACTCGGAGGGCGCCAACCACACGCTGCTGCGCTTCTCGGCTGGAGACGTCGTGGAAGTGCTAGTGCCGGAGGCCCAGAACGGCTGGCTCTATGGCAAGCTGGAGGGCTCATCCACGTGAGTGGGAGCCTGGAGGCACAGGGTGGGTTGGAAGGAGGACTCGGGAGGCCTGTACTCCTACTAGACTTCCTCCCTGGTGGAGGTTTTTTTTGCTTCCACCTGGGGCAAGCACAACTCTCTTCTTCCCCACTCTCCCTCCTAGTCCCGGCTCAGTTTTCTCATCCCCCACTGAGACTAGGAAGAGGCTCTTTACCAAGTTAAGGGTGGCAGTTCTGGAGAGGGTGATAGAGGATGGGGAATGGGAAGACTCTCACAAGCGTGGAACATTATAGAAACCTTTTTACATAAGCACCTGCTATGCACCTGTCACTGTTGAGTAAGGGGGTAGCTCTCCTTAAAAGAGTCAGGCAGAGTCAAGCTCTGGTGGGGGGATGGAAAGAGTAGGGGTCTCTCCAGGCTGGGCACAGAGGCAGTACTGGGCCTTGCAGGCTGGTGTGTTCACAATCTTGCAGTCATGAGCAGTGGAAATCCTTAAAGAACCTAAACTGGGGCTGTTTCTATCACCATGAGTGGAAGGGGTAAATGGGGAGCACATTGTGGTCAACAGCAAGCCTGGAGAACAGGGGTTGGCAGCCAGAAAGGAAGTGTGCAGGGACCACTCTATCTGCTGGAGAAAAGGGGAGGGTGGGAGCTTGCTGGAGCCTGGCAGTGTCCCCAACAGGGACTTATGGATAGGGGACATTTGTGATACCCTCTTCCATGCCTGCTAACGGAGAAGGAACAAAGACAGACAGAAATAGGGGCATGAATGAATGAATACATAGGCCGAGGAGTCACCGCATGCGAGGGTAGCATGTGGGTTAGTGGATGGCGGGCAGAGGATGGATGAGGGGTGGTCTTGTGGGTAGGTGGATGCATGCTTGTGTGAGTGGATGGGTAGGTGGTTGGATAGGTGGGAATCAAACGGGTTGTTGGGGACACGAAATGATGTATATAGATGTGGGGTACAGGTGTGGGCTAATGGGTGATTGAAGAGGTATGTGAGTTGGTTGACAGGTGGAGGCAGGCAGGTGGGCAAGTGTTGATAGATGGATTAGTGGTCCATGGGTGGTTGCCCACGTGGATTATGGATGGGTTAGTGGCCAGATGCATGGGTGACATGGACAGGGTGATGCAGTTAGGCACAAGGGTATGTAGATAGATGGCAGGTAACTACATCGATCAGGAATGGTAGGATGAATGAGTGGGTAGACAGATAACCAAGCAAATGAATGGCAGAAACACCTGCTTTGCAGACCCACATCAGAGCACAGAAGGGTGTCACTCTGAACGCCCCTGCAACGGGTGTGTACCACATTTTATGAGAAATAAAACCTTCTAGACCCGTGCTCTTGATCCACATTCCTGGGACATTTTATTCTTTCTGTGACTCACAGGTTAGGGAAAATGATGGCCAAGTTTTACTATCAGTAGACACTTTATGGTAAAAACAGAAGTAAAATGTACTGCAATGTTTTTATTGTTAGTTTGAGGTAAAATAGCTTCCATTTACCTTTATGTAAGAAGGTTGTTGATTGGTCTTTGGAATCTAAGGTGGCTCTTTATTTTTTTGTTTGTTTTTTTTTGTTTGTTTGTTTTACAGGGACAGAGAGAGAGTCAGAGAGAGGGATAGATAGGAATAGACAGACAGGAATGGAGAGAGGTGAGAAGCGTCAATCATTAGATTTTTGTTGCCCTTGCAACACCATAGTTGTTCATTGATTGCTTTCTCACATGTGCCTTGACCGCGGGCCTTCAGCAGACGGAGCAACCCCTTGCTGGAGCCAGCGACCTTGGGTCCAAGCTGGCGAGCTTTTAAAAGCTTAAGGCAGATGGACCCGCGCTCAAGCTGCCAAGCTCAGGGTCTCGAACCTGGGTCTTCCGCATCCCAGTCTGACGCTCTATCCACTGCGCCACCGCCTGGTCAGGCTAAGGTGGCTCTTTAGAAGACATTTTTTCAGTTCTGTGAGAACCTGATGGGTTCTATGGAGTCTTTTTTTTTTTTTTTTTAAGATTTTATTTACTGATTTGAGAGAGTGAGTAAAGAGAGAGAAAGGGGGCAAGGAGCAGGAAACATCAACTCTTCATAGCTGCTTCCCGTATGTGCCTTGACCAGGCAAGCCCAGGGTTTTGAATCCACGACCTCAGTGTACCAGGTCAACGCTTTATCCACTGCTACCCTGCAGGTCAGGTGGGCTTTCTGGAGTCTTAAAAGGTTAAGGAACATGGGTCCCAGTGCCTCTCCCTCAACCTGGCTGCTCTGAAGGTGCAGTAATGAGCCTCCAGCCAGGCAGACTCTAAACACAGGGTGCCTGGGTCACCAAACCAGGGGGCAGCTGCTGGGCTGAGAAGAGCACTGGCTTGGGAATCGGGCACCCTGGGCTTGGGTGCCCCTTCCTCTGAACTCCTACAGTTGCCAGTGGACACATGCCCTTTGCCATCACCCTTATAAATCATCTGTTTGCAGGTCTGTCTTCCCACCAGGCTAGGGCCTCTGGGGAGCAGGACTGCCAGGCTTTCTGGACCCTCATGCAGTAGGTGCTTAGTGATCAGGGAACTAACTGCTAACCCAGTGTCCTTGGACACACTGCTTTCCTTCTCAGACATCCAGTTCTGCCTTTTTTATTTCTTTTTTGTTTTTAATGAGAAGCAGGGAGGCAGAGAGACAGACTTCTACATGTGCCCCCACTTGGATCCTCCTGGCAAGCCCCCTATAGGACAATGCTGTGCCCATCTGGGGCCATTGCTCCATTTCTCAGCAACAGAGCTATTTTAGCACCTGAAGTGAGGCCATGGAGCCATCCTCAGCGCCCAAAGCAAACTTGCTCCAATGGAGCCTTGGCTGTGGGAGGCGAAGAAAGGGTGTGTTTGTGGAGAAGCAGATGGACACTTCTCATTTGTGCCCTGACTGGGAATCGAACCTGGAACTTCCACACATCAGTCCAACAGTCTACCACTGAGCCAACTGCTAGGGCCCAGGTCCTCTTCTTAAGGTACCTGGCCCTTGGTGGGACATGAGGCTGGACTGATGGCCTTGAATACCAAGAAAGACCTCCTTTAAGAGATTAAATGAGTTCTCTCAGCAAAGTCTGTGGAGCCAGGCTGACACCAGCAGTGCCCACTGACTGTGTGCTCCATTTAGAAGTGGTGTTGGACCACTGTTGTTGGGCCTTAGCTTATGGAATCCTCTGCCTTGGCCCCACAGGGGTGGCTGGTTCCCCGAAGCCTACGTGAAGCCACTGGAGGAGGTGCCCATGAACCCCATGAATGCCTTGAACCCAATGACTTCCATGAACCCCATGAACGCCTTGAACCCTGTGACCTCCATGAACGCCTTGAACCCCGTGACCTCCATGAACCCCTTGAACCCCGTGACCTCCATGAATCCCATGAGCCCTATGAATGAGCTACCTTCTAGGTACCTGGGTGGTCAGAGTTGGGGGAAAGGGAGGGACTCTAGTGGGGGTGGCTCCACCCATTAGGGGGCATCTGTGAGTCCCAGTCATGAGTGGGCCCAGCCCCCTATCCCCCTTTAGCCTTTGGAGAAAGGGCACCCCATCTCTCTACCTGTGAAGATCATTGTATCCATCCCTCTGCCTCCTCTCAGAACTGTCTTCAGGCCAATAGTCTCTTCTCGCCCAGGTGCAGGGGAGGAAGCTCTAGACTCTCTGGGGCCTGAGCCCTGACCCCCTCCTTTCCCCGAACTTAGATCCTATCCGCTTCGGGGCAGCCACAGCCTAGATGACCTCCTGGACCGGCCGGGCAACTCTACAGCACCCTCAGAGTACTGGGATGGCCAGTCCCGCTCCCGAACTCCAAGCCGGGTCCCAAGCCGTGCCCCCAGCCCTGCACCTACACCCTTGCCTGGCAGCCGCCGAAGTAGCATGGGCAGTATGGGGGTGGCCAGTGACATCAAGGTGAGCCCTCTCCCCCAGGCTGTCCTCAACCCTGGGGGCAGCCAGTGGGCAGGGAGACTGGAGACCAGGTAACCCTCTCTGCTTTGCCATTGTGTCTGGCAGGGAACCCTCCCACCCAGCCCCAGTCTTCCCATCAGTGAGGGAGGGTGGGTGAGCTTCTGACTCGGGTGGAGGATGCAGGGAGTATTCTTTCCCGGACTGGAGCTGCGGGTGTCCTGCTGGGAGCACTGGGAAAGGGCTGTCCTCCTTGCCTCCCCTGGAAAGGCCAACCAGAGTCCTCGGTGAGGGCTTGGGGCAGGCTGGGTGGATGGGGTCACCCAAGGCTTGTCCTGGGGGGGGGGTGGCTAGCCCTGGAGCTGGTACTCTGGTCCAGAGGCTTCTCAAGTCTGAGACCCACAGAATCCTGGGCTTCAGAATGCCAGGGCAGTGTTTCCCTGAAGCCTGACACTGCAGGGGCTTCTTTCTGGTCTAGTCCTCTGCCCCCATGGAAGGGGGAGCAGGAACTTGCTTGCCCCTTCTCCCCCAAACTTGGCCCTTCCTCCATCCCCACCACAGAAACTTATGTCCTGGGAGCAGCAGCCCCCAGAGCTCTTCCCTCGGTGAGTCCTGGAGCAGGACTGGGCAAGGGGGAACTGGGTGCAGTGGAGGGAGATAAGGTGGGGGTGAGCGGAAGTGACTTGATGGGGACAGGAGGCAGGGGTGGACATCTGGCTTAGGTGTCCAGCTGCCTTCCCTGGGCCCATAGCCAGCTGGAGAACTGGCTCCTCTCCTCCCACAGGGGCACAAACCCCTTTGCCACCGTCAAGTTGCGTCCCACTGTCACCAATGACCGCTCAGCACCCCTCATCCGCTGAGGCACCTTCCTCTGTCACGAGGTCGCCCCACCACCTGCCCAGGTGCTTCCCAGACCTGGCGGCAGCAGAAGCAGCAGCAGTGGATCCCAGAAGCCAGGGCCCTGATCCTAGGGGGTGCCCTTCCCCCAACTGCACCCCCAGCCTGAGCAGCTCCAGGGGCCCTGGCATGGGGTCTGGGGCCTTCAAAATAAAGCAAGTGGAATGGGGAACAGAACCATTTCTTCCCCTCCAGGGGCTCCAGGACTCTCTCTGGGGCCCTACCTCATGCCCCCAACCTCTCCCCCTTCTCTACCCCGGTAGGGAAGAGTCCCTTACATACACCCTCCCCTCCCCTGCACATGTCCCCATTTAACTTTTGTAAACAATGAGAAATAAAGCAAATGGACATGGCAGCAGGACTGGTGGTCTCTGATTTGGGGGTGGAGACCTCCCAGGGAGAATGGGGTCTAGGAGCTCCTGACCATCAGTGGCAGTCACCTGGGAAGCCTCGCTCAATCCTAGCCCCTTACATCCCACATTTTAAGAAAGTCTTTAGTTCTACCCTAAAGCCCTTACCCCAGCCCCCCCATCTCCGACTCCCAGGAAATAGTTGCCTCTCCAGAGGAGGAGGGTGGCGGTGGCCAAGGTCTATAAGTAAGTGGCCTGGGACACAGCACCCTTTGTTCCGCCCCGCCCTGCCCCTCAGTCCCAGGCTCTCCTGGATTAGCCTTATCCAAGGGAAAGCCAGAGGCCCTTCCTGGAATGTGGCCTGAAGGTGGGAGGCAGACGAGGAACTGTGATGAGGGCCTAGTGGGGGGGTCTCTCTGGGGCAGGGCTGCGCCCCAGCACCACTAGTACCCTCCAGGCAGGGCTCTGTGTGTCCTCCTGAGGCCCCAGGGCTCTGTGTGTCCTCCTTATTTGTCTAGCTCTCCTTGGGCAGGCCGGGGCCCCAAGGTTGGTCTCTGCCCTGTCCCTTCTCCCCTCCCAGGCAAAAGCCTCTTAGGGACATGGGGTGGGGGAACATTCTAAGCCCCAGGCCTGGGGAAGAGTCGAGGTGAGAGCCAGGCCAGTGGCTGATCTGCAGGCAAGCCTGGGAGTCTGCAGCTGCACACCCTCAGCAGGCAAGGCTGCACAGGGGAGCCGGGGGGCAGCCCCACCCTGCAGGCCTCAGATGTGAGGCTGGACCCCCAGACCCACAGGCCGGCTCTGGTGAGTGTGGGACAAGGGCTGCCAGGGACACCATCTTGTCCCTTTATCATGGAATAACAGGCAGGAAAAGCCAGACCTGGTCCTGGCAGTGAAGGGCAGAGTCTCAGATATTCACAGTTCCCTTGCCATTGCCCAGTGCCAGAAGGGAGACCCCAGGTTAGGAGGGGCTGCATGAGGCTGCTTTGTGAACCCCTGGACTGGGATCCAGGAGGGTGAGAGGCTTCAGAGCTTGTTTCTGTATGTGCAGGAAGCGGGGAAGCTGTTAGGGGTTTAGAAGGCATAAGATCTCTCTCCTGGTGCCCCCTCAAGGGTTCCCACCTGCCTAATGGGAGCCAAAGCTCCAACCCCCACCCCAAGATTCCCTGTGGCCTGCAGTGATCAATCTCTTACCTTACAGGTGGGGAAACTAATGCTCAGCGAGGGGGGGAGGGACCCGGCCGAGTCCCAGAGCAGATCCATGGCTAAGCCGGGATGAACTGGAACTCAGCTCCCTTGGCTTTTGAGACAAGGCTAATGTTCTGTTACAAACATGTTCTTGTTTCCCCGCCTTCAAATTCTAATGACAGTAGTCACTCCTGATCACTGAGAAAAATCAGGGACAAAACACAAGGACAAGGAGGAAAATAAACTGCACCCATTTTGCTGAAAGTGCCTGGTCTCTTCCCTTCCCCATGTTTGTTCCGTTGTCCAGACACCCTCAAACAGGCACAGTGGGGACACTGGTGGTCTCCACCCACACTTCCTGGCACACACTGGCTGCCAGGCTGTCCCACTCACCAGCACTCCTCTTCTGCCACAACTAGGTTCTGAAAAGCAAGGAGTGCCCTCCAGAGGAAGCCTTCCTGAAGTCAAGACTCAGGTGGGCATGCCTCTACTATTCTCCCCTCATCCTTCACGTGCCTCTTGAGTGGGATTTGGGATGAGGTCTTACCACTGTTTCCCCTCTGGCCTGTGCCTCAGTATCCCCACAACGGTCTCCATGCCCATTCCTTGTCTAGGTTACAGACCCTCGCTGCTCCTCTTGTCTCCTTTTTCTCCAGCAGGGTCAGTGGAGATGGGTGCTGGCGGCCCCCGGCGGGATACAGGCCCCCCAGACGGCGGCTGGGGCTGGGTCGTGCTGGGTGCCTGCTTCGTGGTCACTGGTTTCGCGTATGGCTTCCCCAAGGCCGTGAGCGTCTTCTTCCGCGAGCTCATGCACGAATTCGGTGCAGGCTACAGTGACACGGCCTGGGTGTCCTCCATCATGCTCGCCATGCTCTATGGCACTGGTCAGCGCCCCCTCCAAGGACTGGGAGGTTGGGATTAGGGGCAAAGAATTGCTCAATCTCCTGAGCATCCACGGGGCCTGTCTGGACGGGCACAGAAACCCCTTTTTTCCGGACACACTGGCACCAGAGAGAGGAGAGGCAAGGACAGGAAGGGAGCAGCCACAGAGGTGGAGTCAGCACCCAGCTGGCTGCCCTGGCAAGCTTGGCCAGCAGCAGGGCCGCACCATTCCTGCAAATAAACTCCACCTGTTATGTTAAAGGTGGAGAAACAGATCTAAATGAGATTCCTGCTCCTCCAAGCCCTAACCACCTGTGGAGACAGGGAAGGTGCTGGAGTTATTCTGGCCAAGCAGTGTGGGTGTGGGGGTGAGAAGTGGGGGGAGCCCAGGGAGCAAGGCAGGCCATGCTAGGGTTCCAGGCTGTGGATGTAAAAAGGGAGTGGGGGCTGCCCTTCTGATTTGGGTTCCCGTGTTCTCAAGAGGGGTGGGGATGGAGGGCTCTGGGTCAGGACAAGTCCCTCCCGCTGAGAAGCCAGCAAGGCACTGTCTCCTTTGTCCCAGCCAAGCTGTGTGACCTTAGCCAGACACCGCCTTCTCTGGGGCTCTGAACCAGGGGTGACCTTATCCCTTTGAGAGGTCTTCCAGGGCTGGGAGGTGCAAAGCCTAGAACGTGACCACCGGAGAAGAGACTGGACTAGCCCGTCGTGACTCTGCCCTGCCAACAGGTCCAATGTCCAGCATCCTCGTGACACGCTTTGGCTGTCGCCCGGTGATGTTGGTGGGCGGTCTGTTGGCCTCAGCGGGCATGGTCCTAGCATCCTTTGCCACACGCCTCCTGGAGCTATACCTTACAGCTGGGGTGCTGACAGGTGAGGGCGCCGACTGCCTTCCTCTGCTGCGGACCTCTTGTCCTCAGTTTTCCCATGAGGAGCTGTCCTCCAAGTCCCTCTGCTCAGTTCTTCGGGGCTCTGTCCGCCCCAGTAGGGCCACCCCCTTCACCGCCCCCCCCCCCCCGCTCCTGCTACGGGATGGTGGCCCCCTGGGGATTCTGGCACAGCGTCACCTCGCCCGCAGGCCTGGGCCTGGCCCTCAACTTCCAGCCGTCACTCATCATGCTGGGGCTATACTTCGATCGGCGGAGGCCTCTGGCCAACGGGCTGGCGGCAGCGGGCAGCCCTGTGTTCCTGTCGGCGCTCTCGCCACTCGGCCAGCAGCTGCTCGAGCGCTTTGGCTGGCGCGGGGGCTTCCTGCTGCTTGGCGGCCTCCTGCTGCACTGCTGCGCTTGCGGCGCAGTCATGAGGCCGCCGGCGGGGCCAGGGCCCGGCCCTCGGCCTCGCAGATACAGCGCGGGTGATGCTCCGGGAGAGGCGGAGGCGGACCGCGAGGGGCTGAGCATGAGCGAGGCGCCCCCTGGCGGCCAATCCCGCCGACGCCTGCTAGACGTGAGCGTGTGCGCCGATCGCGTCTTCGTGGTCTACGCCGTTACCAAGTTCCTGATGGCGCTAGGACTCTTCGTGCCCGCCATCCTGCTGGTGAACTACGCCAAGGACGCGGGCGTGCCCGACGGGGACGCTGCCTTCCTCCTCTCCATCGTGGGCTTCGTAGACATCGTGGCACGGCCGGCGTGCGGCGCCCTCGCCGGCCTAGCGCGCCTGCGGCCGCACGTCGCCTACCTCTTCAGCTTGGCCCTGCTGGCCAACGGGCTCACAGACTTGAGTAGCGCGCGCGCGCGCTCCTACGGCGCCCTCGTCGCCTTCTGCGTCGCATTCGGCCTGTCCTATGGCATGGTGGGCGCGCTTCAGTTCGAGGTGCTCATGGCGGCCGTGGGTTCTCACCGCTTCCCCAGTGCACTAGGCCTGGTGCTGCTCATCGAGGCCGTGGCTGTGCTCATCGGACCGCCTTCTGCCGGTGCGTCCTGCAGAGGGGGTGGCGCGGCCTAGTGCCCCTGAACCCGAGGGAAGCCCTGTCCTGTAAAGTGGAACTTACAGGCATGACCCCTCGGATGAGGCAGCTTGATGGGGTGAAATGAACTCCCTTCACATGGCCAATTAGCCCCTCCTGCAAGAGGGTACCATTAGCTCTGGGGAGGCACGGAAGAGACAGGAAATGTGCCAGGAAGAACCCAACATGGATAGATAACTGCTGGCGCACAGGTACATCTCCAGAAGTCACAAAGTACAAATGCTTATTCTCATTTTGCAGATGGGGATACCGAGGCATGGAGGCCTAGTACAAGTTGCAGTCCCAGAATTAGAGAGGAGTCCTGCCCAGTGCTATATGCCCACACCTTTAAAACAGTTCATCTGAATGCTTTAGTCTCCCCAACCTCTAAGAATGACTGGAATAGGGACAATGTCTTTGGGTAACCAGCCCTGGGGCCAGGAACCGAGTGGGGGTGCTCAGTGTCCTCACATGGAGAAGGAGGGGCACTAGGTTCTTTCCCTGTGCACATTGCCTGCTGCGCACTTATGCTCATCACCTCTTAGGAAATCGTCCTGATGGGGGTGGTCTGGGAGGGCTTCCTGCAGGCGCTGGCATGAAGGCAGCCTCGCAGGGTATGTTTGTTTGGTGGACAGTGTTCTTGCAGAAGTAGGGCAGGAGCTAGGACTGGAAAGGTGGGGTGGGGACATTAGGATCTTCCTGGGTTGTCAGATGACCCTTGAAATGGCAGGAAGCCTGCTGGTGAGCAGGAAGGAGCTGAGGTCATCTGGAGGATGAAGCAATGGCAGGGGGAGGTCACCTTTGCTGGAACCCAGTCTGCACCTGAGATGGGGTGAGCTGCCCATCCTTCCAGGGCTGGTCTAGCTGACTGCCCTCATCAAGCTTGGTCATCTCATCTGACCCAGTGGGAACCACAAAGCCCCTGCACCCAGCTGTGGGAGGCCCCCAAGCTCACCTCCAAAGGCCACAAGATCAGCCCCCTTCCCCAGAGGCTCAGGGACCCATCTTTCATTTTCTTGTGTAACGCTGGGGTGGATCTGATAGGCAGAGAAGGCATGTGTGCTGTGTATGGGTGGGACAGGGACCAGGAAGACAACTTTGGTGGAGTACTGCTCAGAGGAGCTCAGGGGGCAGCCAGCTCAGGGGTCACTGGGACACTTCCCTAAGACCACAAAGATGCAGACTGAGGGGTCACAGCCTGGCATGGACAGCCGCAAGAATGCCCCCAAGAGAGGAAGCACGTGGGGGAACCATACTGTAGGGGAAAGTATTTGCAATTAAGAGATTTTCCTGAGAATGACAACAATATGTGCCTGGGATAGAAAACTTGGAAAATACAGAGCAGGAAAAAGGATCATGGACCCACAAATGCTGTCCCAGTGGAGCTAATGAGCTGTGTGGGGTCCTGGGGCCTCCTGGAGGGGCAGGAGGAAGCCTACAGGTAGGGGGCATGGGAGAGCTGAGACAGGCCCCTGAAGATTAGGGGAGAAGAGCAAAAGTTGGGGGCGGGGTCCAGGAGAGGGGCTGAGCCCAGTGGCCCTTCCTTCCTTACTCCCACCGTCTCCCCAGCTGGACAACTCACAGGGCACATGCGTGATGTGAATCTGGGGAGGGGGGTGCCTTGTAAATTGCAAAGTGCTGCCTCACCAAAGGCTCCATGTCACTTAAAAAATTGAGATCCAGGGAATGAAGTGACATTTTTAAGTTTTCAAATGGCAGAGCCTGTGTGCGGTTTTGTATCTGTAAAATGGGAATAAAGACTGGGTTATGGCCTGACCAGGCGGTGGCACAGTGGATAGAGCGTTGGACTGGGATGCGGAAGACCCAGGTTCGAGACCCCGAGCTCGCCAGCTTGAGCGCAGGCCCATCTGGCTTGAGCAAAAGCTCTTCAGCTTGAACCCAAGGTCGCTGGCTCCAGCAGGTGGTGGCTTGGTCTGCTGAAGACCCGTGGTCAAGGCACATGTGAGAAAGCAATCAATGAACAACTAAGGTGTTGTGACGGCAACGAGAAACTAATGATTGATGCTTCTCACCTCTCTCCGTTCCTGTCTGTCCCTGTCTATCCCTCTCTCTCTCTCTCTGTCCCTGTAAAAAAAAAAAAAAAAAGACTGGGGTATGTGTGTCTTACGGGAGAGCCTCACCAAATGGAGGGCATTGGCCTTTCCCTGAGGACTCAGGGTGGGGGTGAAGGATGGGTCCCCTGAGTGCCCTTATCTCCCCATTTCCCCACCCCAGGCCGCCTGGTGGACGCACTGAAGAACTATGAGATCATCTTCTACCTGGCTGGCTCTGAGGTGGTCCTGGCCGGGGTCTTCATGGCTGTTGCTACCAACTGTTGCCTAAGTCGTTCTCAGGATGCCCCACCCAGCCCAGGCGCCGAGGGCGGAACCAGTGACAGTGAGGAAGCTGACGCTGAAGGGGACTCTGAACCCCTGCCCACTGAGGAGCCAGGTGGCCTTAAGGACCTGGAGATGTCAAGCCCTGGGGCTGGGCCTGCCGAATCTGAGGGAGAGGGAGAGGGAGAGCCAGAGCTGGCCCTGGAGTCTCTGTGACTGGTGACTTCAGACATAGGGCTTCCTCTCTCAGAGCCCCTGTTACCCCAAGAGGGTCTGGCACACTGGAGGCTGCTCAAGGGGTGGTCACCCCTGGGGCCCAGGTGGGAAGCTTCCTCCCTTATCTTCCCAGTGGGCCGTGGCTAGGCCCTATCCCCTCTCAGTGAAGTAGCTGTACCCAAACAGGGTCCAAGCACTGTGACGCTCAAGTTCATAAAGCTCAGCTGAAAGACAGAGGTTCTGTTCCTGCGCCTCCACCGCGGCTTTGACCTGAAGAGGGAGACGGGTAGGAGGGAGTTGGAGAGGCTCTCCCAGGATCCCCTGACTTGGCAGGTGCTGGGGACGAAGTGGCAGAGATGGGGGTATCCCCAGACTGAGGTACTAGGGCTGGGGGTGAGCTTGGCTCTGGGCTCCCACCAGCCCCACCCATTCGCAGCACCTGCCACTGGAGATGGGGCTGCTGGCAGGGGGTTACCCAGAACCATGAGACAAAGAGCAGAGTCAAGGACAGGGCTTGAATCCTGGCCCTGTGCCTCAGGCCCCTCTTGCACACTGGAGGTTGTCAGTAAATGACTCCATCCTGTGACGTCCTGGAGCATGAGGCCAGCACCTGCCCTGCTGCCTTCTGCAAGGTGTGTCTGTCCCCTTGCCTTCCTGAGGGGAAGTCTCTCTCTGGGATATAAAATCTGGTGTCCTGGGGCCTCTACCCTGGACACATGTCCCTGTGGATACCAACATGGCTCTGAGAGCTGTCCCTGGCACGTACTTTCCTCATGGAGAGTCCCAGGGATGTCTCCTCTCTCGCACTTTGACTTTTGACCTCTTGTACTTTGATCCAGTGCTGGGAGCTCCAGATTTCACTCACCCTGCCTGGGAGACTCAGGAATCAAATCCCTCACTGTACTTACTTTCCTCCCCCAAAGTAGATGCCCCTTTCTTTGCTTCCCTCCCTCCAATTCGAATGTAGTGACCAGACCCCGGTGGAAGACCACAGGCCTCTCCGTCCAGCCTTGCTCCTCAGCAGAGCCCATCCCACCAGGGACCCCTCCCTGCTGGCTGGCCTCATTTCCCAGCCAAATGCCAGGAAGGCATGGGACCCCTTGCAGATGCCTGGCTGACACACCTCAAGTCAGTGGTTCCCCCAAGCCACTAGAGCAGTGACTACATCTTATTTTATTTAACAAACACTCAGAGTGCCGACTCCGTGCCAGGCACTGATCCAAGCCCTTTACATTTAATCCTCCAACAACCCAATAAAATAGGCACCATTGTTAGCCATACGGAAAGATAGGAAAACTGAGGCACAGGAAAATTAGGGAGTAGTCCTCAGCCACAGAGGCTATGACTGGAATCCAGGCTGCCAGTTTCAGCCTGTGCACGTGACCTCTTTTGAAGGCTGCCCCTTCAAAGGTAGTGTGGTCTGACCACACTAAGGGACCCACGAGATCCTGGTAACAGCCCATCCCTCCCTCCATGCTCCCAACCCTGCCTGACAATCCCATTAAGAATTCCACCCATGTAATTCATTATCCAACAAGGGGCACTTTGAAAGTGAGCAGGGCCACTATTAGTAACTACACTGGGGCAATAGGTGGGACTAGAGCTGTATAGGTAAGGCAGAACACATGGTCACCCCATTTCTACCACTCTGCCAAGACATGGAGGACTGTGTGACGTTCTCCTCCAGGCTCCTCCCACAACCCTGCACCTGGAGCGGCAGAGGCACCCTTAACATTCTAGCTGTTTGGGGTCTCAGGTCTTCCTGACTCGGTGTCTGTCCTGCCCACCCCCAAGTAAAGGTTTAGTTCATGGCCGGAAGTCCTGAAGGACCAAGAGGCGGATGGATGGAAAGGGTTCCACAAAGCAGACAGCCCAGGAGGCAGAGGGAAATGTCGTCTTTTGGACCTGACAGATCTGCTTTCAAATCCCACTCTGTGGGCTTAAGCAGAACGCTTCTCTGAGCCTCAGTGTCTCATCTGTGAATGGGGACAGCAGTGCTCATCAGCAGAGCAGCTGTGAGGATGAGAAATAGTGATGTGTCTGAAGGGAATGTCTGTTGCCCTATTGCCCACCACGCTCGTGACCAGGGAGGTAGGAGAGGAGGGTCGAGGGGAGAGGCAGGTCTGAGGCCAATGCGGAGAGCCCGGCTCCATTGGGGTGTTTATTCAGTACAGGCCCGGTGCCCAGCCCTTCCCGGGCAGTGGCTGAGCTTGAGGAATAAAATAAATAAAGGCCGCCGAGGTGTGAGTGTGGACTGTCGGGGGGCAGCCTGGGGTAATGTGAGAGGGTCCATCAGACACTGGCATCAGCCTCGGCTATCCACCCTGGCCCCTCACTCCAACGGAGGTGCCCACGAGGAATGGGTCCTGGACTCCCTGCCACCGCCAACCCTCTTCCTTTCTGCCCTCTCCTTCTTAGGGCAGGTCCAGAGACCAAGCTCTCCTTCTGGCCGGGGCGGCGGGGAAGGGAGAGGAGCCAGTGTCCAGGCCCAAGATCACGGCCCCGGAGCCTTTCCTGGCAGGAGCCCAGGTTCGCTGTGCCAGGACAGAGGAGCAGGGAGGCAGGCACCCCTAGCCAGCAGGCCTTTATGTGCCACCCTGTTGTGCGGCGGCCCAGCCCCCGCTCCCGTGCTATCGGACTCCCACTCACCCTACCCCCCAGATCTGCACCCCATGGGCACAATCAGGAGTCACACCAGCTTCCACCCTTGTCCAGGGGCCCGGCAGCCCCTCGTGCATCCTTGGAAGGCTCCCTGGCTGCCATGTCCTCATCTTCATCCTCATCCTCTCCGTCAGTGAATTCGTCCTGGCTGAGGCCGTAGGCCAGCGTGGTGTGAGCCAGGTCCACCTCAATGGGGAAGACGTCAGCATCCCGCAGCACGGCATAGCAGTCGTTGTAGTACTTGGACATGGTGGACACGAAGCGCTGCAGCTGGAACACGATGTCCTGGACTGGGGCAGGAGAGTGGGCGGAGGCACCAGTGGGCCTGGCTGCCTGCCTCATGAAGTGGGCCCTCCAAGCCTGCCTGGGCCCGCCTCCCTGCCCTAGGCTTCCCAGTGTGCACCTCCCTGGGCCCTGAAAAGCAAAACAAGACCTGCCCAGTCCTACACAGGTCTCTAGCTCCTGGCTGAGGGACAGAGGAGCCCTGCCAGGCTGGACGGGTTGTGAAATGCACCACCAGAAGTCCAGTTCCACCCAGTCCCAGCTCCAGGGAGATGGGTGCACTCCTGCCAAGGCTCTCTGTCTTGGGTCTGACTCAAAGCACTGCATAGTGTGGCCTGGCCCTGGGACCTCAAGTAAGTATTTTTCCCTTTTGGGCCTCAGTTTTCCCAGCTCTGAAATGGGATGAAGATATTATCTACCCCACCATACCAAGGATGGCATATAGACTGAGGCAGGACGTGACCCTTGGGTCCCCAATGCCCACCCAGGCCCTCACCATGCTTCTGGTCCAGCAGCTCCATCTTCTCCAGCACGTCCTTGCGCATCTGGGAGAAGCGGGCACGGGCCTCCTGGCGGCAGCGCAGGATCAGGCGGTACTCATAGTTGCCTGTGCTCACACGGTACAGGGGCTCCCCGAGGGCCTGGGGCAGGGGTGAAGCACATCAGGGGCCCTGGTGGGTTAGGGAGTCTGCTCTTGGACAGATGCAGCAGGGGGAAGGAAGGCTCACACTTTCAAAGCTGCCAGGGTCCCTCACTTCTGAGATGCCAAAGATTGGTAGAAGTACTTACAGTTTTGTAAAAAAACAAACAGAAAAAGAAAAATCCAAACCCTTGCCACATTAAGTAAATGAACATTTAGTCCTAAAATGGATCCTAGTATCAAAAATATTACAAATTAAAAAAAAAAAATTAAAATGGCCTTAGGAGTGAGGGGAGAGTCAGATTTTTCCTGCAAGAACCTCCGTCTGGGGGTGGGGGACAGCTGTCCTGGGAGTGGGCACAGGGGCGGTTGGCCAGAGGGGCCACAAGTGGGCCCCCCAAATCTCCAGGAACAAGAGCCTAGCCAAGCCCCCCAGCCCTCCCAGGTTGGCTTGGCCCACGTGGTGTCCCTGGTAGACCAAGGACATTATCGGGGCTCTGCAGGGCAGGTAGGCGAAGGGTGTACACCCCAGGACTTTCAGATCCCTGGGCTGTCACCCTCCCCGTGACACTCACAATGCAGCTGTACTCCTCGTCATCCATCTCCTTCACCTTCAGGCAATACGACTGTGTGAACAGGTAAAGGCAAGCTGTCAGAGTGGCTGCAGCTCCTAGCTGCCCACCTCGATGTCCCCAGATGGCCACTGCCACATTGTATCTCAGCCACCCAGGAGAGCACAGTGCCTTCTGGGTCCTTCCAAGCTCCTGCCTGGGAAGCTGGCAGCAGAGCTTGGAGCACAGGGGGCAGACACCTCACTCAGCCTGGCCCTGGCTTGGGGTGGCCTGGGTGGCAGCAGACAGAGGAGGGCACTCATCTGGGATGGTGGGAAGGGCCTGAGATGCAGCCCATCATTTACCAAACTCAGGTCCCAGGAGATGCTCTGGGCAAAGGGGTTCCACGATCAAAGGAGCTCGAGGAGGCCTGTAGCCTTGTGCTGCATACGGACCGATCGCGAGCTCTGAGCAGCCCTGCTGCATAGGAGCCCTGGCTTGCTTAGTGCAGCCTTTTCCCTCCACTCCTTTGGACCACAGAATTGTCATTTAAACATAAAACCTGTTAACATCGCTTGGTACCCACTTTATAACCACTGACCTAGTCTAACCCATTACAACAGGTGAGCAAAAAATCTCAAGGGGTCAGAGGTCCAGCACAAGGGCTCTGCCCACCCAGGCTCCCAGCAGTCAGGGAAGGGCCTAAGTCCCCGGCACCTCCCCAGACCCCGGTCCCACGATCTCGATCAGACGTGACAGGCTCCAGCTCTGTCCTGCTTGCCAGCACGTGGCCGGCAGAAGCGGCCCATCTCCAGCGGCTCTCTCCTGGTGGGCCAGACCCATCCTTCCCGGAGGCTGCAGACCACTCACTAAGTACTCGAACTTCACGTCCAGGTACTTCTTGATGGTGAGGCGAGTGTCTGGGATGGCTTTGTTAAGGTATGTGTTCAGATCTGTCAGCATCTGGAAGGGGAGAGGGGGAGATGCTTAGATCCCCTCAGGCAGGGGTCAGGCTGGACAGGGTGACAGGAATGGCACTGATGCATCAGTCTTCGTGTGCACTCAGAATGTCAGTGCCAAGGGGGGCTCCCAGATGTCTTGTCTTTTTCAAGGATGAGAAGACAGACCAGGCCCAGGGCGAGCTAAGACTCAGTGGTAGAGCAAGGGCCTCAAACCACCTAGAGGTCAAGGCCGAGGCCAAGGAGTCCCGACTCCATACAGGACCTCTTCTGCATGACGCACTGTCCCCCTCTACTCTCACATGCTGACACACAGGTGCTCCACGACCTACCGGCTTAACAGTTTTCAGCAGCCGGATGCCGAACTTCTCAATGCTGCGGTGGGCATCGGCAAACTTCACGAAAGCCTCGCTCGCAGCTGGCTGGGGCTCCCGCACGCCAATCACGGAGAACACATCCCCAAAGGCTGCATGACAAGTTTTCCCTGAAGGCTGCCCCTACCTAGTCCTTAATGGCAAAGCCAGGGATTTGTGGAGGAGAAGCAGGGCAGGGGCATGGCAGGCTGGAGGCCCACATCTGCACCCCAGGAGAGATGTATCTATATCCCCAAGGGAGCTGCTTTGTACCCCTAAAGGACAGGATGGGGGTGGGTACACACGCCAAGGAAGGTGTGTTTACACCTGGAAGGAGCTGGTCCACTGCTGAAGAAGCTTGGCCTATACCCTCAGGGAGCTGCCCTCATTCCCCGGAGTGCCCAGACCATGGGGGAAGGCTGGACTGGGATTGGAGGAGGTGGTATTGTCAGAGGGCAAAGCACCAATATGGGGTCTGGACACCTGGGTCCTACAGCCAGCTCTGCCCCTTAGGGACTGTGTGGCCATTTCCTCTGCCTGGGCTTTACTTCCCCAAATGCAAAATGGGGTTAATCAGAGCTTCCCCGTCCAACTAAAGCACTGGAGGAACCGAGACCATGAATAAGTGGAAGTGGCCATGCAGACAGACAGGATGGGGCTCAGACGACGACTCTGCCCTCAGACCAGCTGCTCGGGATGCTCCCCACCAGGCCCAGCACTGCTGCCCTCCTACACCGAAACACGCCTAGCCCAAAGCTGGCCCGAGGGGAGAGGCTGTGGTGTCTGCCTGAGCACAGCACAAGGACCCAAGGGAGCAGCTCAGTCACCCCTCACTGCATGGGGATTCTGGGCCCAAAGAGGGGCAGGGGTTTGCCTGGGGTCACGCAGAAACTTTGGAGGTTTTCTTACCCCGGTGTGTCTGCGACAGCTCATAAAAGGCCCGTAGGAGGTTCTTGGTGTGTTCTATCATCCCTGTAAGAGAACACACCAAGAGGTAAGGGGACAATGGCCCAGGACATGGCCTCCAACCCTCCACCCTGCCCCTGCACTGTTCCTGGGTTCACGGACTTTTCCCACAGCTCCACTAGGCCCAGGGTTGCAGGCCCTGCCCCAACCACAGCCATGAGGAGCCCCCATCAGACAGGGAAACCAGAACTTTGCAGGGGTGGAAAGTAGACTGGCCACCTATGGGCTTTATCTCCGGGGAGTATGCCATTCTGGGGACATATGCTCTTATTTGAATTTTCATGGGTTATATATATAGTACTTTTATAATCAAAAAAGGTATGTATTAAGACCTTTAATAGCCTGACCAGGAGGTGGCGCAGTGGATGGAGCGTCGGACTGGGATGCGGAAGACCCAGGTTCAAGACCCTGAGCTCGCCAGCTTGAGCGCGGGCCCATCTGGCTTGAGCAAAAGCTCACCAGCTTGGACCCAACGTCGCTGGCTCCAGCAAGGGGTGGCTCGGTCTGATGAAGGCCCGCGGTCAAGGCACATATGAGAAAGCAATCAATGAACAACTGAAGAGTCACAACGAAAAACTGATGATTGATGCTTCTCATTCTCTTTAAAAGAAAATTCTAGAATTTTGTAAGCTGGTGTTCCTGCCCCTATTGCCACCATTGAGCAGGCCTCAATGGTCCACCCCAGAACACAGCCAGTGCCGGCCCCACAAGACTGGAGAAGCTGGGCCACCCACCTTTATAGAGCTCAGCAGTCCGCTCCAGCTCCTCCAGCCTCTTGACAAGCCCGTCTGTGGGATGAGAGAGAAGGGGCAGTCAGTCAGTTTCAGCAAGCCACAGGGTGAGGGCGCTGGGTGGCCTGAGCCAGCTTGAGAGGGCAGGACAGACCCCAGAGGACAAGCAGAATCCGGTCCATGGAGGGGGACTGGCCACCTCAGTCAAGGGCTCAGAGGTGTTTTATAAACAGTGCAGGACACCCATATGAGAGGTTGAGCTGCTCATCCAAACACTCCTAAGACAAACCCCCACCCCAGAAGGCTGGGGCACATCAAAGGGGCAGATGGGTTACTTTCAAAGCCAAGCCTCAGGGTGGCTGCCCCCAGTCTGCCTAGCAGTCAGTGTCCCCCACACTGCTAAGGAGGGAGGCAGTCAGGGACAAGTGGGAGCACTGAGCTGTAGGGACAGTCAGTGTAGTGCGGGTTCAGTGCGACTCCCAGCACAGAGAAGCAAACATGAGGGGAGACAATTCAGGGAGGGGGTGAAATTCAGAAGGGCTTTGAGGAAGAGCTGCATTGGATAGGTCCTTGGTGACCATCTTCATTTGCTTAACAGGAGTTTATCAAGCACCAACTGTGTGCAGACACCACATTAGGCTCCAGGAATGACCCACATCATGCCCTCAAGGCTCACAGTTTAGCAGAGGAGCCAGATAGTGGCCAGTAAGTAAAGGCTGTAAGGTGAGGGTGGGGACAGCCGCCTCACCCCATGGGAAATGGGGCAAGTGGATGGCCAGGGCTGAGGCCGGCCTTCAAACTAGAGAGGGAAGGGGCAAGGGTTACCTGACGAGCTCAGGGCAACGGCCGGGAGAAGCTGTGCCAGGTAGGGTCTCCTCCAGCATGAGGTGCCACCTCCCCACTGGGCACACCACGGCCTGTGCTGGTGGCTTCCCAGGCAGGGCCTGACCTTCCTGAGTTATTGTGCATGAACCAGGACCAAGCAACAGCTCCACACCTCTCAACCCTTTTTCCTTAGGAGACTTTGGGGCAGGCACTACTTGCCTCATTAAACAAACAAACAGGACAGAGAAGTAAAGCAACTAATGAAAGGCACATAGCTCAGGCTGAGCTGGGGGCCTTCTGCCCCCAGCCTCCTGTGCTGACCCGGGGGGGGGGGGAAGAGTCTGAGTCCAGGCCTCTTTAAGGGGGCACCTCGGGGGTCTTCCTGAGACTTGGACCACTGGCTGGCCTCCGGACCCTGGTTCCCCAGAACCCTGGCACCCAGCCAGCCTGGCAGGGAGGGAGCCACATAAGCGCCATGCTGTTGTTTTTAGCTGGGTCATGGGACATCATGATAGCTTCAATTTTAGAAAACCTATTTAAGGCTGGGGAAATTGCAAGGTTTGGGGGAAAAACACAACAACCAGTTCTAATTTCATCTCAACGCATGGTAACTACAGTAACAGGGATTTATAGACACCAAGAGGCTGAAAATAGCAGCCTCCACTTTTGAACACCATTTGGAACAAGCTCAGATCCCACCCCCAAGTCCCAGCCAATGAAGCCCAGGGTGCCCAGCTGAGCCTACAATTTATATAGGTATTTATATCTACCCCCCACGTATGGCAGAGCTGCTGCTGTTTATAAACTCAGGCTGATGATGGTGGGAGCAGGCCAAGTGCTTCAATGGCCACTCTGTAGGGAGAGTGTGTGTGCACATGCATGTGTGGGTGTGCAGTGTGTGTACCAGGCACTCTCCCTCCAGGCAGCAACCTCCAACCCAGGCAGCAGCGCCACCTCCTGAAGAAGGGCCAGGACGCAGACAGGCAGTGCAGGAGCAGTGGTGTCCCAGAGCAGGGGTTGAGATGAGGGCTGTGGCAGCACTGGGCCAGGGGCTGAGGCCCAGCTATGTGGGAGCAGCTGGGGCAGTGGCGAGGGTACCAGCTCAGGGCACCGGGGAGGCACCTCCCCACTGCGGGTCTGTCTCCTCAACTGTGACCTGTGCCTGTGTTCCTTGCCTAGAGGTGGGGACACTGGCTGCAAGAGTGGTCAGCTGACCACTATGGAGGCCCTCTGGGAGCTGGAGAGGTTTCCGGGGATAACAGAGGTGACTATGAGCCCATGGGTAGAGGCCAGGGCCAGCCAGAGGAACCAACAATGGCTTGGTGAGCAGCCATGGTGGCCCTCCCCGGGAAGCCTGGGCCTTAGACCCCAGGCTAGCGCTGGGAGGGGAAGGGACTCACCATTGCACAAGATGGCCCGGCTCAGGCCCAGGGCATCGGCGGTCCCGGAGCTCATATTCTCCACCAGCAGGTGCTTCATCTTCTTCAGCACTGGGACCAGGTGAGAAGGGCTCAGTGACGGAGTGCGCGGCTGGCCATTCCTTCCCCCCCAGCACAGCGCACTGGGGACCACATCGGGGCAGAAGGGGCTGAGGGGGTGACTGAAGTGGGATGGGTCCCAGTGTGGGTTCTGGGCCTTGCCCTCTTCATGCTCTACCTCAGGGAGGGGCGAGAGCCTGGAGGGAGCTAACTATGTAAAGGGCTTAGCCAAGGGCCTAGCACTCCCGGCGACTGCTGGCCATCACTGAGAGCCTGGATGCCACAGGCTTGGCACTGGCTGCAGGGAAACCAGAAAACACCTCTTCCCCTCCTCTCTTCCTCATCCGAACTGAGGTCTCCTGAGGGGAGTAGAGGAACCATCAATACAGCGGACCTTGGACCCCAGGTTCAGTTATTGTACACGTGGTTGCATACTTAGTCCTTGGGAGGGGACTAGAGCGGGAACAAAGGGTTTTAGAGGCCGGACCGCAGGACAGATGCAATCTGCTCTTGGCCCCTTTCTTTAAAAACCAGGAGGTGGCTCTGACCATGGAGACAGGAAGAGGGCGCTGGACCAGAATCTGGAGATCGGAGTGTGTATTCACAGAGCGCTCCAGGGGTCTCAGATCCTGATCTGTAGGGAGGTGGCTGGTCCAGAGGACCTCTACTGCTGTCCAGGCCTTGAGTCTGGAAGTGTCTATAGAACCAGCCCCTATAGCAGAAGGCACCTTGTCCTGGGGCACGCTGGGCAGAGGAGCTGGCCTGAGGTCCAGTTCGGACCCTGAGCTTTCCTGGGAGAATCTGGGTGGGAGAAGAGGCCAAGGGGCATGGGGGAGAGGAGGTGTGTGGTGGGCCTGAGTGCCAGGCCAGGTTGGGTGCCCCTGGGCTAAGCAGCAAATCTCTGGGAAAGGGTGAGCACTTGAGCTGTGGTAACTGAGGGATTGAACTGCAAAGGACAGTAGAGCAGCAAGGTCCCAGAAGAGGTGGCCTCTCCGGTCTCATAGATCAACTTGGTTAGAAAAGTCAGAAAGCACTACCAATGTATTATCCTGAAGAGGCAGACCAGGGGCAGGGCAGGGACTGGGGTCGCTGGACACTGCTGTCCTGTCCTGGCTTACCGATGTCCAGGGACATGCCCTGCTTGGGATCTGCCTGCAGCTTGTTGTAGTGGATAGTCACCTCCCCCTGGTAAAGCAAGACAGGCAGAGTTGAGAAGGAGTCTCCTGGGCCCCAAGCTCCTTTCCCGGGGAAGCCTGTTTGCCCCAGAATCTGTGGTCATGAGAGAATCCTGAATTCAGCCCTACCAGGCTAAGACCTGTTACAGGCCCTGCATAGTGATTGGTTTGCTCCCAGATCCCCTCCCTCTCTGTGCCAGGCCCTGGGGAATCAGCAGGGACAAGAACAGACATGGTCCTTGCTGTCACAGAGCTCACAGCCTGGTAGTCCTACGTCCTGTGCTCCAGCCAGATCAGTTGCCTTGCCCTCCCCAACACCATACTCCAAACCTTTGCTACCTCATTTTCCCTTCACAGAATAGGATATCTTCTCCTGCACTATTTCGTTTTGGTATTTTTTAGAGAGAGAGACAAGAACATTAAGCTGTGCCTTGACCAGAGAATCAAACTGGCAACCTCTGTGCTCTGGGACAACACTCCAACCGAGCTTATCTGACCAGGGCTCTTCTCCTGCGCTCTAAATCAGCCCCGCCCTCTGTGTCCCTCCATTCATTCAATGTGTCTGAGCACTTTCTCTGTGCCTAGTGCTGGAAGGCCAACCAGCAGCGCTGGGGCCCCAGCTCCAGGCGAGGCCAGCAACTGAGGCCTATGCAAATAGGGAGCTGCACAGCCAGTTCTAGTGGTGCAAGAGAGGTGCGGCCTCCTTCCAGGGTGCCCTCCCTGACCACATGAGGCCCCCCGTGCTCACTCTTGCCCTTGCAGTCCTAAGACCCTTCAACTTGGGACTGAATGCATTCAAATACAAAACAAGATTTCAAAACTGAGCCCCGAAGGGAAACCAAGCTGAGCCGATGTGGTGAGAATCAGGGGTGGATACGACAGGCTCCCTCAGGGTGCGGTACACGTGCTGGGGCTGCCGCAGACGGCCTGGCCACTGAGGGGAAGCGAGCGAGCCCTGTAGCAGGTCAACTCTGGGTGCTGGTCCAGTTGGGTGACCACAGGCAAATCCCTTCCTCCCTCTGGACATCCACATGAGAGCTGGGAGACACACACAAGGAGGTCCTGTCCCCATGGGAACACAAGGGCTTGGCTCAAGGCAAGACAAGGAAGGTCCTGGTGAGAATGGTGGGGGGATGAGGGGAGGACCCAATTCTGAACCAGAACGCAACACCGCCCACCACTCTCCACAATGAGCTCCTCGGCCCAACAGGTAATGCCCAGGGCAGTTCAATCCAGACCAGGTTGAGTGGCGTCCGGGCTCTGAATGAACCTTGTCACTTCCTTTTGTACAATGGAGCCCTGAGCCCCAGCCTGCCCCCACCTTTCCCTTGGCTAAGGGGCTGGAGCAGGACGAAAAAGGATAGCACTGGACTCTCCACCCTAAAGGGGGGGAGGGGAGTGAGAGTGGAGGGTAGAACAGAATGAGGGGAGAAGGCACTGCCCCTGGGCTAAGGCAAGACAGAGGGACTGGAAGGCATGTTGGTCCCAGGTCCTTCAGACATGGATGCTGGTGGGGGACGGAGGAAAAGTTTAGATGAAGGGGCCAAGGAGCAAAAGAACACTGTCAAGCTCAATTCACGGTTGGAACTCTTGACTCTCAGACTTTTAAATCATCCTACGGCTTTGGGACTCCTTCACTGTGTTAGTTTCCTAAGTTACTAGCAGCAAATCTCTGGAAAAGGGCAAAAGAGCTGCATACGTGCTTCTGTGAGGGGCCAGGACGCACCCTGCCATTCAGGAGACCATGGTCTGGAGCAGCTGATGAGGCAGGGGTGGGGGGATGAGAGTAGAGCAGGGAACAGGCAGCTCTGACTGCGGTCTGAGGAACAGGAGACAAGCAGCTGGACCTGGAGCTGCCCTAGAGCCAAGAGGGGTCCCTGGGGGTCTGTGAGCCCAGAAGGACCCACTGGAACAAAAGTTCCTACAGGATGAGCAAGGGAGACTCCTCTTTTCCTCTTGTCTCTCCCATGCCTACCTGACTCAGCTGATATCTACTGGGTATCTATGACCAGGTGAGTTCACCCTGGACTTCTAGTGTCAGCTCCGGCCCTGACTGGGGACATTCTGGCTCTCCCTGAAGCTTGGGTCTGAGTCTGATCACTCCCCTGGGAGCTCGAGGACAAGGACCTTTAGTTCCTGGTACTCACTTTCTTGTCAAGGCCCAGCATAAGCCCTGGAGCATAATTAGTATTAACCAAATGAATGCAGGCTGGAGTGTGAACCAGACCAGGCTTGGAGGAGGGGCAGTGAGAGGCCACCTCCCTTCCAGGCCTGCCTGGGCCTCCGAGGTGGCTTTCCTGATTCAGGGCCCCACTCTCACGGCAGCCCTTACCTTCACTTCCTGAATCATCTTCGCAACCTCCACCTTTGTTCTTCCTTTGATTGACCTGCCATTGACACCAGTGATCTCATCACCAGCTGCCACAGTGCCGTCCAGGGCTGCTGGGGTATTGTCAAACACCTGGGGTACATAAGGAGGGCAGGGTGGGTCAGAAAGGGGAAAACTGAGAAGACCCCTGGCAGCAGACAGCCCAACCAGCACCCCAACCAGCACCCGGCTCCATCCTGACCTCTATCCTCTTTTGCTCAAGTGGTGCCAAAGGGCAGGGTAGAGATGCCTGAACAGACAGAAATACAGGACCCCACATTCCTGAGGGGGTGGGGCGAGGAGGGCAGAAAGTAAATACAAACTGATGAGATTCGCCTTTTCTAACATCAAATGTACCAAATCTCACACACCCATCCCAAGCATTTGCTCTTCCAAAGTCACTTCCATAATAGTTTTCTGAAAATGCTGCTCCAAGCAGACTGATACTGATTTAGACAAAAATTATAAAATTAACTATGTTGTGAAAATGGGGTGAAAGAAAACAGTGGTTTTGGAAGAGAGGCTAAGCAGGCACAGGGCAAGGAGGCCAGGCCTGGGGGAGGCCTCCCTAATACCTCCTGGGCCGGAAGAGGCCAAATCCCTCATGAAGGCAACACCCTGAGCCAGCAAGACTAGGTCCCAGGAATCTTCATCCTCAAGGCCTAGAAATGACTCCTCTGCAAGTTCCTCAGACACCATACTCTCCCATCTGCCATCAATGGCTACTTAGCTGTCAGAACAGGTTAGAACAGAGTAGAATCCAGGTCAAGTTTATGTCCAAGGTGGCAAGCTTCCTTCTAAAACTACAGAAATACTACTGCCTGTCCCCGCATCTGAGTCACAGCTGACAGAGTATCACCAGGCAACTAACTTCCTTTACAAGGGATCACGCAACTGTTCATTATCACTGGCAGGTCAGGTGAGTGAGCCACTGCCATGAAAATCGCTGCAGCTACTATTTAGTGGGCACGCATTACGTGTCAGGCGTTGTGTTACTTTATTTAATCTTCACAACAACCCAAAGATGCTCATCTTTATATGTTTTATATCCCCACTTTCCAGGTGAGGAAACTGGGGAGATTAGGTCACTTGCTAATAAGCAGGGAAGCTTGCATTTGAATTCAGGCCAACGCTATTTCATAGACTTTTAGTCTTTCCACTGCACGTCACATGTGCTAGTACCAAAGGCTGATAGTTTTATTGATTTAATAAAGACATTTTCATTTCATTTCATCTACTAGGTGCTGACAGCCATGAAAATCAACCTGGGACTCTACTCTCATAGTGCAGAGAGTCTGGAGAAGCAGCTAGATATAGAACAACTAAAGAGTAAACCCACAATTACAGAGGGTGATAAGTGCTGAGAAAAAGAAGAACACACTGAAACAACAGGGGGAAACAAGGGAAGAACTACTGAGAGGGGGTAGTCAGGAGGGCCTCTTTTAGCAGGTCAGACCTCAAGAATGAGAAGGCGCCAACTCTGCAGGGTAGAAGAAGGAACCTGCCTTTGTCATGCCCACGTAGGACTTCCCCCCACCCCAAAGCACCCAATACCTGGACAATATAGAGGCAGGGACAGTACTGGGCCCCTCCACCAATGCTGATCCCAATCAGGTTTTGGGCATCCTTCTGCAGGGTCACCTTCCCGGGCACAGTAGGGATTCCACTAGAAAGAGAAGCACATGAGGCTGAGTCTCCCAGAGGAAGGATGACTAGAGGGGACAGGGAAGGGGACAGGCCTTCTAAAACCCCAAGAAGCTCCAAATGCTGCACAGCCTTTTCTTTCACACTTGGCCAAAGGGACAGCATTTTGTGCAGGAATGTGCACAGCTGCTGGAGTCATGCAGATGTGGGATCACATCCCAGCTCTGCCACTAATCAGTTACAGACTTTGGTAAGCTACCCTATCTGCATCTCAGTTTTCTCATCTGTAGAAAACTATGGATGAAATGGCTACTTGATCAAAGTTCTTGTAAGAAAGTGCACAGAAGGCACTTAACACCCACTAAGCCCATAGCAAGTACTCCATAAAAATAAGTCCCCTTTCCCTTTACTTTATTCTATCTCTGAGGTTTGACTCAGACTTGTCACCTTCTCAGGTACATATGGAACATTATGGTCACCTCCTCTGAGAAGCCTTCCCCTGTTAAACTACTCATCACCCATCTCTCAATTACGCTACTCAGTTACATCTCTTAGAACTTGCTTGTGTTTTGTGGTGAACATTCTCAGTTACTCACTTCTTCATTCAACAAATATTTGCTAACAACCCACTGACGTTGAGCACCTTACAAAGTGCTGAGGACATAAAAAGGCATGGACCCAGTCCTTGCTCTGAGGGCAGATACAATCTAATAAGGAGACTAACTTAATTTTTGATCTTCTGTCCCACTGTCTACACTTGGCGGCGGGGGGTTGGGGGGGAGTAAGCTCATGATACTCCTATTCATCCTCCCAAACATAGCCCAATTGCCATCTTTTCTGTGGAGCCTTCCTTGAACAACCCCTGCTCCACCTGCTCTGCTCTCCTTATAGCCATGTCATCTTCTATTAGGGCCCATATGGCCCTGAATTGTATGTAATTGTCTGTTAATGTGTCTACAGCCCCCTACAGATGGTGAGGGGACCATACTGCTACAGTACAAGACCTTATCCACCGCTGAGAAGCAAGGGTCGGTGGAACTGGGAAGTAAGGAGATATGAGGGACCTGGGGCGCCTGCACTTTTTGGATTCGGGAAACAAAATACTCACAGTTTATCCTCTTCGATGTCATAATCCAAGTCTGCAAACATGGTTCCAAGAGTTGAGGTGAGCTGGCTAACTGCTCACCTCGGCAGGGGAAGAGAGAACTGGATACGGGAGAGAAACGAGTGTAGGGCTTAAGGCACTGAAGTGCCTAGAATGCCAACCCCAAACCCCGCGATCCCGGCCCTCTCTCTCCCCTCTGGACGGTGTGGGGAGTCCCCTGCGGTGGGTAGGTGATTCTTAGTACAGGAGGGGACTCCACGACAGGACGATGGGTTGGAATCCCAGACCCCGCCCCCACAGGTCTCCGGGCCCTGGGGAGCTACCTCAATCGCTCACTGGAAGCGTTGGTCCCACAGGCGGGTCCGGGCCAGGCTGGCACCTGAACCCACCTGCCGTTCCACCTGTCGGCGGCCGCGACTGTCGCGTCACTTCCGGCGGGACGCGGAAGTCGCGATTTACCCCTCTTGGTATTTGCTCCAATACCTGCAGGCAATCCTCCCCTCCCGGGTTCCCGGAGCTCTCAGAACCAGGAAAGACAACGAGGATTAACGGAAGTTCGCCGTTAGCATGAGAAAGCGGAAACAGAGAAAAGATCTGGACACACCGACAACGCTCAACCCCGCCCCTTGCGCTGTGGGCGCCACCATCTTGGTAAGGGCAGGCTTCTTCCCAGCTTCCTCAGCGGGACACCGGGGACCACCCCAACCAGGCGGTTGCTGTGGCAACGGAAGCATCCTTGGGTGAGGAGACTGTCTCCTGCGAAATCCAATTACCTACAAATACGTTTTGGATTTTCAGCACCCTGTCCTAGGATGTTGTGACTCCTCTACTAGAATAAAAGACTCGAGTCAGCCTAATCTGAGTTTTGCAAACCAGGGAAGTTAAGTGCCAGAAAAGGGAGGGGATTTTGTCCAGAGCCACTTATCAAAGATCTGGTATAAGATCTTGACTTTGAGACTGCCACCTCGTCCGCTGCCCTTTTAACACTTGTATTCAGTGGATTGCTACTGACAGATTGGACAAGTTACCTTTCCTTTACGTGCCTTTTCCCCCTGCATGCAAACTAAGATCATTGCAGCAGATGCTTTCTATGGTATAGAAAGAGTCCTGACACCACGTCTTTGTTAGGCCTGGGGAACAGCTCCTCTGGAGTTCTACTGAGGGTCAGGAAATGTCATCAGTGTTTTCCAGCCGAGGAGTCTGAATCTCATCTCCCCACTAATCTCCACTACCACTGCTATTGTGTACAGTTGGTTCCCGGGAGGGAGCTGGTGCTCCCAGAGCCACATCCCTGGTATCTACCTCACCCAGGCAGCATGGGCCCAAACCTTTCCAACTTTCTTCCCTAGCTGCCCCCACGGGCTTAGGAGGAAGGAGAGATGCAGAAAGATGATTATCTGAGTATCCCACAGCTTGATGAGAGCCCCACCCCACCTTAGTGAGCTGGTCTGAGTCTCAGCAGATGTGCAGAATGCCACAATAGCAATGACCTTCCCATGTACCCACTGCTTGCCAGTTTGGATTACTTTCACAGGATTTTAAAGTTCACCACGACCCAGTCTCTCTTATCCTTCTGTACCAACTTTATAATCCCTTTCATAGGCTGCTAGGAATCCATCAAGAGGTGTCACTGTGACAAACAAGAAAAAGAAAATCAGATTGCTTTGTAATGCCTGTTAGAATGAAACTATAATGTTCCACTTTACATTTGTTAATGCAGAGGGTCTCCTACACAGCATGGAACCTCTTCCAGCCAATTAAGGGGGTGAGGCTGGGACCATTAATTTATTTGAGAAGGGAAAAATTGGAGTACTTTGTTCCACCACCCGCATTTCTTGTCTCCCCAGCCAGACAGAAAGCTGCTGAGGGCAAGTCTTACCCTTCGTGTCTCCTACAGAACCTGGCACGATATCTGGCTGTGGGTGAAACGCATAGAAATAGCTGTGGCTGTATATGAAATGGGACCTTCTCTGAGCCCTGGAGGAGAAGACATGGACGGGCAGAGAGGGAACAAGATGACGAGGACCTGAACCTGGATGGTGGCAATAGCCCAAGTTTCCTCCACAGAGATCACTAGATCCCCAGGAAACTAGACCAAATGTAGGTTCTGAATTTTGGAATTTTTATTTTCAGCAAACAACTTCCAAGCATAGGAGCTTTAATATAGCCTATAGCTCTGCTACCCCAGGACAACCCCAGGGCAGGTCCGAGCTCTGCTAGTTTGTAGTTATGGGGATTTGGGGCAGATCACCTCTTGCTCTAAGCCTTTGGTATCTGCAAAATGGGGGTGATGATCCTTCCCAAGATAGAAGTTATAAAGATGAAAATTAAAGGGAGAAATGGGTGTGTAAGTGCTTCATGGGTAATTTACTTCACATAGATGTCAGGTTTTATTGTCACTCCTCATCATAATCATTTTGCCCAACTACTTGAAAGGACAAGGCGATGGCTCAGTTAAAGGGCTTCAGATCTCGGGTCCCTGCATCAGACTCATCAGGAAAGTGTCTTATGTGCAGAGTCCTGGTCTCCGTCACAGACCTATTGGATCCAAGTCTCTGGTAGAAGGGGGGATCTTGAAGACTGAATTTTCACAAAGCCCCATAGGCAGCTTCAGTGCCAACTGTAATGGACCACTATGTCAGAGGTCAAATGCCAAGAAGGCTTCCTGTAGGAAGCAACATCTCAACTGAGTCCTGAAGGAGGTGCTGGTGGTACCCAGACCATGATGAGGACAGAGTGACAGAGGCAGAAGGAACAGATGGTATAGGCAGTAGGGAGTACAAAGTACAGTCTCTGTTCTCACTGTGGTGGGGGGATTAAGACAGTGGGGGCAGTGACAGGGTGATGAAGTCACCACCCAAGTCCTAGTGGGAGCATGGGAGAATCGCCACCCTTGCCAGGGTCACAGGTGAGAGAAGTCAACAAGGACTTCAGAGAGGAGATTTGATCTCCTTCTTCACGATGGGTCGGATTCTAGGGTTGAAATTGGGGTGAGAATATCCCCCCATTTCCAGGAGGCCAAGCCAGGGCTGGTCCTCTGACCCTCACTCTACAAGCTTGTTCCTACTCCTACCCTGCTCTGCTCCTCAGTCTACCCAGGCAGGCGGGAGACCTTTGGTCCTGCCACTCACTGAAAGCTGTGTGACCTGGGCAAGTTCCAACTCCTCTTGACCCTCTATTTTATCCATGATTCCTCCCTTAGTTCCTGAACTTCAGCTTCAAATCCATTAAAGTTTACTACCCAACCCCATATTCCTGGGGACGTGCTGCCACCCAGTGGCCATTGGAAGAAACACCCTTGGGGCCCCAGAACTGCATGAGAAGGACCCCCGCTGCCATCTTTCCACTTCTGTCATTGTCAACACCCCACCCGGCTCAGGGCTGGCTGGAGACACCACGAGTTGTAGGCGATGGATGAGGCTGGATATACACGTGCCTGCCCTTCAGCACGGCTGTAGCCCCAGAGCAAGGCCTGACTTGCTGCTGGCTTTGCAACCCCTGTCAAGATCAATACACCAGGTCAGCAGGTGGAATATGGCTCTAATCATCAGCATAGATATCTAGAGCATGGGTTTAAAAGTCAAACAGATAGTAATGCTAGCAGCCAACACTTATTGGGCCCTGTGCCAAGGTGCCTTCATTCATTGTCTCCCGTGAACCTCAGCCCTTAGAGGTGGGGCTAGTCATTCATGCATTAATTCATTCGATAAATTGTGTCGAGCACCTACTATGTCCACGCTATGAGGACACATCAGAGAACAAGCAAAACAAGATCTGGCCCTGAGATTAGTGGGAGAGGCAGAAAATGAACCTAGGTAATACCTCCCACTTCAGAACATCAGATGAGGCCTCAAATCTAAAGGGGAGTCCAGTGGAAAGGGGCACAATTGTGGACTCGTGGGGAGCTGGTGGTGGGCTGGACTCTGGCAGCTGTGTGCCCATAAAAATGTCATCTGACCTCTCTGACCCCTGGTCTCCCAGAGTAAAATGACTGTTATAAGAAATCTAATGTTTGTTTTCGATTTAAGTCAGACCATGACATCGGCCTGCTCAAACCTCTCCAAGGTCTTTTCATCACATGCAGAATAAACCCAGGGTCCTTACCTAGAGATCTGGGCCTGGCGGCTCCTCCAGCACACAGCCTGCCCTTCCTCCCTGTGCACATTCTGTTCCAGGCCTTTTTGTTGTTCCTGGAACATGCTGGAATGTTTCCACCGCAGGGCCTTCACTCTTGCAGCTTTCCCTCCCTGACATGTTCTTCCTCCATGTCTGCTCACTCCCCCACTTTATCCTCACCTCCACTCCCATGTTACCTCCTTAGGGAAGCCCTCCACGAGCACCAAGCTCAAGTACAGCTCTGGCTCATCTCTGTCGGAATACCCGTTCGTTCCCACGAGCTCAGAGTTTGGGATTATGCATTTGTTTGCTTGTTAACCAGCTTCTTGTCTGTCTCCCCACCAGATTGCAAGTTCCCCAGGGCAGGATCCTGTTCGGGTCACACCACTATCATCACCAAGACCGCATAGTGGCAGGCATGCAGGAATAAGCAATGCATTCCTATGAACAAATGAATAGCTAACTGTTGCTGGGAGCAGGAGCCTGGAGTCTAGGCAGTTGTCAGTGAGGCCTCCCATCAGAATCAGGACCCCAGACTCTGCCTGACACTGGGGAGCCACTGGAGACTAGCAGAGGGGGACCAGAGCAGTCAGATCTGTGTGTGGGCTGAAGCCACCAGGCAGGTTGAGGTGAGTGAGGGGCATTGTCCCTTGCCCAGTCTGAAGCAGGGTGGGAGAGTAGGGACAGCCGTTGTGTGACTGGGTAGCTTGGCTGGGGAGGCAGAAGGGAGCTCTGGCTGTGTGGGCCAGCCATGGAGAAAATGGGTCTGTGGGGCCAGATTCCCTAGGGACAGGGAAGCTTCCCCCACTAGCTAGGGCAGCAGTGGCTGATGGGGGATTTGGTGTAGCTCAGAGGCATCTGTGTCCTACCAGAAGCCCACTCCCAGCTTTGACAGAGCCAAGGACCCATTGCCCTTGGGGTACAAGGCAGCTCTCCCCTCTCTTCTCAACTGCCTCCCAGGCTGCCTCTGACCAGGGGTGGAATGCGGGCTTCCATGGGGCCCCAAGTCCCCCCCAAACGCCCCCAGAGCAGCTTTATTCCTGGTTTTACTTGGCATGTAATGGGCTGACCCCTGACCTCCCCTCCCCCTAGCCTAGTTCTCTGCCCCCTGGGTTAGGTCAGTGATGAAAGCTGGTGGGAGCCTGGGGGATGGAGGAAGAGGGACAGTGCCTGATTGTTCCGGCCCTGTCTGCGAAGTGGCTGGCTCTTTGCTCTCATTCTTTCTCTCCCTTTTCTGCTCTTAGTCTCACTCTCTGCCATTCTCCCTCCTTCTCTTTGTCCATGTCAGGGGTTCTCCAACTCAAGTGGGACATTAATAATCAGGCAGGTGCCAGGGAACCCCAGAGATCAGGAATCAGACACGGGGCTGGGAAGCCTGACAGGACCCCGCATTGGAAAGAGCCTAGGACCAGAGCCGGAAGACCTTGGGTACCTCTGACCCTGTTTGAGCCTCCACCCAGTGTGGAATGGAACCTTGGGAGCTGAGAGCGGAGCCAGCCCCATGGAAATTACATGTGACATAGATGTGACTGTCTTCTCCCTCCTTTTCCTCTGATATGCCACACCTCTGCCTTCCGCATTTGTGTGTGTCATTCTCTGTTTTGTCCCATTGGTCTGGCTGTGCATCTTTGACCAGTAACTACCACACTGGCCTGCTGACTAGAGCTTCATGGTAAGCCCTGATACTTGGTAGGGCAATGCCCTCCCTCATTCTTCTTCAGGAGCCTCAACTAGTCTTGGAGCTCTGCCCTCCCTTACTATTTTGAGAGTCGTCTTACAATCAGCTCTACCAAGAGCCTGTGTGGAGTTGATCAGGACCTAATTGAATCTAGGCATTAATTTTGGAAGAGCTGACACCTTTATCATACTGAATCTCCCTGTGCAAGCTAATGGCTGTCTCTCTGCATTAACTTAGTCTCTTTTTCTTCAAATGTACTAAATTAGAAGAGGATACTGCAGCTCTTTTTACCCAGCACCAAGCCTCCCAATGACCCAATAGCCACTCGATTCTCAGCCGTCACCCTGCGCCTTCCTCCATCCCAGCATTCATTATTTTGAAGCAGATCTTTGGGATCTTCTTTAATGTCTTCTGATAATGCTTTTTGTCTTACCTTTTTGTCTTTAAATAATTATAGAATGACAGAAAGTTGCAACAACAGTACAGAGGGGTCCCCTGGACCCTTCAGTGGTGGCATCTCACATCACCAAAGTGCTTTGCTAAATAAAACCAGGGAATTGACACTGGCACCGTCTGCAGACCTGGTTCAGACTTCCCTCATTTTACATGCATTTATTTCTGTGTGTGTGTGCACGCACACGCTCCATGAAATGTCATCACCTATGCGGATTCCATGATCACCACAATCAAGGTATAGGACTGTCCCACCACCACAAAGACCCCTAGTGCTACTCCCAGACAGTGACACCCATCTCCCTTTTCTCTCTCCTTTGTAACCCTCCAGCCCCCAATCAGCTCTCCATCGCTAAGAGCTTTGTCACTTTGAGAACATAACATTAATAAACCACACAGCACGTAACTTTGGAGATGGACTTTTTTCATTCACACCATCTCCTCACGTTCCATCCAGGCTGTCACGTGTATCAGTAGTTCCTTTTCATTGTTAGAACGGTGTTCGATGGTCTGGATGCTGGATGTGCTAGTTTTTTTTAACCATTCACTCACTGAAGGGCACCTGGATTGTTTCCAATTCTTTGACTGTTACAAGTAAAGCTGCCGTGCACCACCGTGTGCCTATTTTCGGGAGACTAGTTGTTTCTCATAGTCTCGTGCTGGGTCATGTAGCAACGGTGCGTTTGTTTTGTTTTTAAGAAACTGCCAAACTACATTCCAGAGCGGCTGTACCTCAGTAACATCTTATGCTTTTCTCTGCAAATATTGTTAGATTTAATTTTTGTTATTACTGTAAAAGAAGGTTTTTTAAAATTATACTTTGTTGCTCTGATGTTTATAAATGCAGTTTTTATTGAAATGTTTTACACACCATACAATTCATGATGTTAACGTGTACAATTCAGGTTTTTTTTTAGCATATTCACAAGGTTGTACAACCGTCAACACATTCTAATTCCAAAAACATTCTCATCACACTGGAAAGAAACCTTTACCGATCAGCAGTCACTCCCCGTGCCCTTCTCTCCAGCCACTGGCTGGACCGGTAAGTTGCTTTCTGTCTCTAAGGATTTGTCTATTCTAGATATTTCCTTTAAAGGGAATCATATATTATGTGGCCTTTTGTCTCTGATTTCTTTAGTGTAATATATTCAAGGTTCATTCTCATGTTGTAGCTGCAAATACTTTTTGATACTGATTTGATATGGGAATATCCTATATCTCGCTAAATTTTCCAGAGTTTCAATAACTTGCCTGTAGATTAGTTTGGGTTTTCTCTGTAGACAGTTGTATCATCTGCAACTAATGCCAGTTTTGCTGCTACTTATCCAATCCTTATACCTTATTGTTGTTTTTCATGTCTTACTGCCCCAGCTTGGATCCTGGGTACAATGTCCAAGAGACAGGATGAGGGCGAACTCATCTTGACCCTAATTTTTCTTTATACGTGTCTGTGCGCACTGCACATCACACAACTGTGCATCAGTGCACACACGTCTCCCACACTGAAGTCTAGCACCCACGTGTGTAGCACATCCATTAATCACCCAGTCCACTGCAGTAGGGGTTAAAAAATGATGGTTAGATGCCACGAAGCAATGCCTTAAACCTATGTCTGTTACTAGGCACCAGAGCCTCTTCCATCCTTGTCAAGAGGAGTGAGTACTAACCTCTCCTCTCCTACAAATCTTGTCCCTAATTATTTTTAAGCAAGGGAGAGAGACTGGCAGAGAGATGAGAAGCATCAACTAGTAGTTGCATCACTTTAGTTGTTAATTGATTCTTCTCAATGGCCTTAAGCTCAAGCCAGCAACCATGGGATCATTTCAATGATCCTACACTCAAGCTGGTGATCATGCACTCAAACCAGCGACCTCAGGGTTTCGAACCTGGGACCTTAGCGTCCCAGGTCAATGCTCTATTGACTGTGCCACCACTGGTGGGGCTCTTGTCCCTGATTTTAAAGAATGTGTCTGTTGTCCCTTTAAGAGTTCTGTGTGTGCTGGGTTTTGTAGATAATCTTCATCAGTTTAAGGAAGTTTCTTTCTAGTTCAAGTTTGCTAAAACATTTTTCACTATAAATAGATGTTAAAATTTATTGCCAATGCCAAGATGATTGATCATGTGATTTCTCTCCCTTAACTTATTAACATGGTAAATGGCAGTAATAGATTTTCGACTGTAAAAATACATTTCTAGGATAAACCCAATTCTGTCACGATGTCTATATCCTTTTTGTTCATTGCTGCATTTGTTTTGTTAATATTTGGGGTAGGGGTCTTGCATGATGTCTCTGAATACGTGTGAAGGGAAAGGGCCATCTCTGCCCTACAGCATCGCTCTGAGTGTCTGTCTCTGACTCTCAGGCCCTCTCACCCTCCCCTACACACTGCTTTGGCAAGAGAGGTATTCCTGTGGGTGGCAGAAGCTGGGAGGCACCACCAGGTCCCCGGGGCAGCTGCAGAGGACAGGAGCTAGAGAACTGGCAGAGCTGTGACATGGCTTCTGGGCTCCTCACTGAAGAGGGGGACTTAACAGAAATCTTCCCTCCCTTCTCCTTCTGGGGGTGGGGGTAGCTCTCCAAAGGAAGTGGCTAGAGAGGGGCCAGGGTCAGGGGTTAATGAACCCATTGTGCTAGGGCTGACGGATGGCCTAGCTTGTCAGTGGTTGTGGGGAAGCTCTCACAGCCCCAGGGAGAGCCACCCCCATTCAGTCAGCTATCGAGGGAGGGGCCCCTGCTGGCCTTTGATAATGGCGGGAGGCCACTGTCCCTGCTGTGGGGATGCCAGGCCAGCCTCTGTGGTGGGATCTGGCTTGCTGAGGCCCAGAGTGCAGCCCCCCACCTTTTCTGCTCCACACCCACCCTATGCGCAAACACAGGTGGCCACAGTGAAGGTTCTGACAGATCTCAGGCACTCACCTCAGCCTGTCCCACACCAGCTGTGCCCCTCTTGTGGACCTGACCAAGCCAAACCCTCCCACATTTTGGATGGGGAAATTGTGTGACTTGGTCTCCGCTCCTCAGGAACAGGAGCAGGGTACAGCCAGGTGCTGTGACTTTCTGCTCAAACATGTCCCAATGGGGGCAGCTTGATGCTAAGTGAATCAGAGGCAGTCCTCCCTCCAGGGACTCACAGGCTGGGGGAGAGGCATGCGGACAGAAAGTATAACTGAGCATGGTAAACCCAATAAGCACCGAGTACTGTGGGGGACAGAAGAGGCACCCCTACACCAGCCAGGAGGTTAGGGAGGCTTCCAGAGGGAAGTGATGCTGGGGCTGATTCTAAAACAGTGGTTCTTAACCTGGGTTCTATCAAACCCTAGGGGTTCGATGAGTCGGTCTCAGGGGTTCAGAGAAGCCTCTGCCGCGGAGGCCAGAATAAAGTAATACCATAATTTGTTGTGAGTTCATGCACTTTGTTGGTTTTGTTCTTTGAGCAAGGTGATGTTCATGCATGGCTGGCTCATTTTGTGCACCAGTAAAAAACCATATACCTATGTCTTGAATTTGGAAAAAAAGTCATATTTTATTTATCACTAAAGAAGGGTTTGGTGATTGCAAATATGAAACTGGTGGGTATGGTACCTCAAAAAAGGTTAAGAACCACTGTTCTAAAAGAGTGAGTAGAAGTTAGACCAAAGTGGTGGAGGCAGCAAGGAAAGGCATTCCAGAAGAGGGAACAGCATAAGCAAAGGTATAGAGTAAAACCAAAGTGGTATGTGTGAGCCACAGCAGTTCAGTGATGAAAAATGAGGCCAAGTAGGTTGGCAGGGCCAGGTTTTCCAGGGCCTCATATAGATCTGTAACTGGCAGTTTATCACTCAGGGGAGGAAGGCACTGAGAGCCAGGTTCTAATCCTGCCTCCGTCCACCATGCAATCATTTTTCAGTGATGTGTAGGCAGGTCACTTCCTCATGAAGAGCCTCCCACAAGCAGGCCCTGCACTGGGCCACCTGGTCCCAGCTCCCACGTGGAAAAGATGGGCTAGTTGAACACAGACATGCCTCCACCTGAGGTTCTCTGTCACCTAATGTCACGTGGCTGAGGCAGGGCAGGGTGTTCACAGGCTGTCTGAGTCCCAGAGTGTTGAAAATTATGTGGGGGACAGAAGCTTGAAAGAGATGGTTTAGGGCAGGGGTCCCCAAACTAAGGCCCGCCGGCCACATGCGGCCCCCTGAGGCCATTTATCCCGCCCCCCTCTGTACTTCCGGAAGGGGCACCTCTTTCATTGGTGGTCAGTGAGAGGAGCACAGGATGCATCCACATCCATAGTTCCCATTGAAATACTGGTCAGTTTGTTGATTTAAATGTACTTGTCCTTTATTTTAAATATTGTATTTGTTCCCGTTTTGTTTTTTTACTTTAGAATATGTGCAGTGTGCATAGGGATTTGTTCATAGTTTTTGTTATAGTCCGGCCCTCCAACGGTCTGAGGGACAGTGAACTGACCCCCTGTGTAAAAAGTTTGAAGACCCCTCATTTAGGGTGAACAACAGGAGGTCCACTTTTGACAGCAGCAGCTTCCTCAAGGGCATGGCCAAGCCACATCAGCCCTGAAGGCCTGACAGGGACTGGGGACTGCCTGTTATGGGGAAAGCTACCCCTCCTGTTGGGTTTCCTGGGTTTTGTAGTCAAATGAATTCCTCATTCAAGTTCTTACCTCAAGTGAAAATATATAAATACACTGCAAGATCTTCAATGTCCGCATAAGAATTTCCAGAGAAATGAGGCTCTTAAATACAGGATACACTCCATGCCTTCACTTCAAATAACTTTGACATTAGAAGTTATTTTTTGTAGAAATTTGGAAATAGCATAAAATACAGAGCATTAGAAATTCCAAAATCACTCAAAGTTCCACCACTCAGATATAACTAAGGTGAGCATTTTTGTGTTTTCAGGAATTTTCTTCCTATAACTTTTAAATGAAGTAGAATGCACAGCATGTAGGTAGGTTTTGCTTTTTATTAAAGTTAGATATATGCATATATCTCTCTATGCCCTGTTGTTTTTCACTTAAGATTCTACCAAAAACATTTCCTATGTCATTAAAATGCTTCATATACATCATTCTTAGTGGCTGTGTCATAAGTCTGTCCTAGGAACGTGCTATAATTTGTTTGCCCAATTCCTTATTGCTGAGCAATGAGGTGGTTCACTATTCAACATGTTGCAATTGATATCTTCCTGAACAACTATTTATTTATACTTAGTCTGCTGTCACAAAGTGTCACTCACAAACGTGGCCTCCCTTTGTACCAAGTCACTATAGCAGCAACTGAGACCAGAGATCGTCCAGGGGTCTTTGATAAGCAGCCACCTCTCAGTGCCCAGAAGTGTCCTGTGGTTATGCAGTGGCTCTGTGTCCTCCCTTGAAAATAGGCTGCAAGTGTTATCAACAAAGCCAATTTAGGTAACTCTGGATTTTGTTTGTTTTGTGATAAGGATACTCAATATAAGATTGACCCTCTTCACAAATTTTTAAGTATTTCCCTGACCCTGAACCAACAAACCCCACGGAATGTCCCAGTCTCACCAGACAGCATCCTCCTGCAGCCCAAAGTGCCTCTGTCCACCCCCAGGCTTCCTGCACCCCTGCCCTCCTCCCACCCCTGGGGCCACTCTCCCCCTCCCCACCTGCTCAACTCAGAGCTGCTGGGGGCCAAGTCCTGCCCTCCCCTCTAGGAACAGCTTTATTGAGATGTCATAACATACCATACTATGCACACATTGCAAGTCCACAATTCAAAGTTTATTTAGTATAGTTATAAAATTGTACAACTATCAACACAATCATTTTAGAACATTTTATCACCCAAGAAATGAACCCTTTACCCTCCAGCCTTTACCCTCCACCCCACCCCCACCCCAAACAACCACTGATCTGCTTCATGTCTCTATAGATGGACCTGTTCTGGATACTTCAGACTTAACTTCTCTTCCATGAGTTTCCTCAACAATAAAATGGGGATGGGAATGGTGCCCCTTCATGGGGTTCTTTGGGAGGACTTAAATAAGTTCACACTACGGTTTAGGATTGTGTCTGGCACAGAGTAAATGCAATGTGACTTCGGCTGTCAGTGTTTGACACCATCTCCAGGGCTGGGGCTTGTCCACCTGCTCCATGCCTTCCACTTGCCCTCTGAACTCATTTTGCCCTCGTCCAGATCCCCAGCCCAGACCTCTCTCCTGGACTCCAGGCCTCCCGGCATCTCCATCCAGACGTCCTGACAGTCCCTCACACTCAGAGTGCCTTCCCTCCCCAAGCCTGCCTGTCCTGCAGTGTCCCTTGCTCAAGAAATAGAATGACCTTGCACCTTGTCACTAGACCAGAAACCTAGGGTCATCTTTGACGTCTACCTTCCCCTGTGCCTGCCCCCCAACAATTGGCCCATCACTCTGGACACCAAGCAAAGTCTCTACATGTACCTCCCTTCAATGTCATGACACTCCCACAGGCAGTGCTGTGACCTTTGTTTTACAAATGAGAAAACTGAGGCCCAAGTCCCCTCAGCTGGAGTTCACCACTGCTGCATAACACTGTTAGCATTGGTTGAAAACACTTATCAAGTCCCTACTGTATGCCAGGCACTGAGCTGGGTGCTGGGAAAACAGTAATAATCCAGACTGGCATAGACCCAGCCCATATGATCTTTTTAGAACACAAATTTGATCCCTTTAAAATCCAGTGACCACCCCACTGCCAGCAGGATCCAGTATACATACATACCTTGTCAGCTCCCCCCAGGTCCTCAGCACCCCCTCACTGCCTCTGCGGCCCACACTGTTTCTCCCCTCCTCCCACCTCACCTGACCTTCCCTGCTTGCTTTGCTCTGCTCTTTAGCACAGGGCCAGTGGGACTTCTCCACTGCCATTCACCTTCTACCCAGCCTCCCGCCAACACCAGCTCCTAGTCTGTCCTCTCTCTCAATTTCCTTGTCTAGGGAACTTTTACTTGTCTTTGGAGGCGATATTCCTCGTCATCTCCTTCAGAAAACACAACCTCCTGGTTGGTGAGGAGCTCCTGGGGCCACCGCCTTGCCACACACTGGCTCTCTACTGAGCTGTCTCTCCTCCTGGACTGTGGCTCCTTGAGGGCAGGCCCAGGGCCCTATTCAACACTGAGTAAATCTCCCTCCCTTGTCCTTCCAGCCCCCATCCCCAACCCATTCATCACCAAGTCAATCTATTCTACCTTTCCTCCCCTCCACCCTAAGGCCTAGCCCCAGCATGGTGGTCACAGGTGAGTGCACATTGAGAGTGCCATGCAGGTGCTCACCAGCAGTCACTTACCCTTTCACGGTTGTTTCTGTAAGTGTGGGGACAGTGTGAGATGGAGGAATCGGTGGACGTTTGGAGCACCTGAGCACAGCCTCCTCGGGGCTCCCTGGCTTCTGTGATTCCAGACAAGGGGCTGGTGCTGCTGAGAGCTGCCTGGGTCCCTGCCCCAGGACCTGGGCTCTCAAGGTATGTGTGGGCAATGGCTCTGGGAAGAAATGACCAAAGCTAGAGTCAACTGCGTGAACCCCAAGCCTGCCGTGCAGGGCTGCTGTAAAGGGACAGGGGAGGGGACAGTGGCCAGAGAGTCTTTGCAGACATTTTAGTATCTCATTGGCTTCCTAACACTCCCATCTCAGACACATTGTTTTATTTTCAGACAATACCAGTACATTTGGTCTGGACTTTCGCTGGAGACTCAGACCCATCTTGTTTCCCACAGGTCTGGGCATATTCTGAGGGCTCTTTTCTGGAGAGGTCTGGGGGCCCAGCAGCAGCACCTGCTCACAGAGCCACTGGGACAGATGGACACTTACCCCCAAGCCTCAGTCTCCACCTCCATAAAAGGGGCCTCACTCCTGCTTCAGAGGCCGTTGTATGGATCAGGCGAGATGGTGGGCAGGAAGGTGTCTGTCTGGCCTCAGTGCAGGGAGGTGGCCTGGGGTGGGGGCTAGGAGGCAAGGAGGGTCCTTCCTCTCCCTGAGGACAGAAGGTATGCCACAGGTTGTCTTGTTGAGCTCCAGCCACCCTATTGTCAAGGAAGAAAGTCAGGGACTGCCGGGAACAGACGCTTTCAAAATGGCCGCCGCGGCTACAAGGTCCCTTCTGCTCAGAGGGCGCCTGGGGAGAGGGAGGGCACCACGGCCAGGCCACGGTCACTCCTCAGAGCCCAGGGGTGCAGCGTGGGGTGGGAGGCGCAGGGAGGAGGGAGTTGGGGTAGGTGGGGGGCCGGGGAAGAGCCAGAGAGAGAGGGGCAGGGAGAAGAACAAAAGATCCCTTTGTGGAATGAGCAGGGGGAAGAGGGAGCGCATTACCCAATGCCCAGAAGCCATGTTGGTAACAAGAGAACCATTCTCTGCCTCGCTTGGAAAACAACTTGGAGCAGAGAGAGACAGGGAGAGATTTAACCCCATGGGTGCGGAGTGCAGGAGCCCCAGGCCACTGTGGGAGGTGGGGAAGGAGTAAGGGTGAGCTTGGGGCCTTCTGGCCCGGAGCTGGGTGACTTCACGTCTCCTTGACCGGCCTGCATTGATGGGACAAGAGTCCCAACATGGCTGCCTGGCCAAGTCCCAGCAGCCTATGGAACCAGGGGCTAGAGCCACAGCTTCTACTGGCTGGGTCTGGTCAGGTGTGTGATCCCAGCTTGCTCCAAGCTCTGGGGCCTGGCCCATCCAACCTCAAGGGTACCTCCCTGAATCCTCCCATCTCTCGCTTCCGGTCCTAGGGTCCTGGTTCTGAGCCACCCAGCCTCCACTTGCCTCTTTTTGCTGACAGAGAGTGTATTTTCTCTTGAGGAAGTCCCTTCCACATTTATACAGTTTTATCTGTTAGAAAGTTTTTCCTCAAATTTAATTAAATCTCTTTTGTCCCACCCAGCTTCCTCCCCTTCCTCTACCTTCTGCCCACCAACCCTGGTTCTCAGGCCCCTAGAGACCATATCTGACACTAAGGCAAATGATACTAAAGGAAGTCACTGTGCTCTGGGTACTTCACATGTAGTCCCTTAATGACCTCTGCTACCTCGGGCCAGCCTGGCTCAAGTGAACTGCTGTCCCTATGCTGACACTACTTGTTCAAAAGAGCACCTAACACAGGGCCACTTGTGGGAGGCACATCATGAGCTGAAGGTAGTAGGTTGCTCTCTTTTGTGGAAAAAAGAAGTCCTTCCATTCTCCCTTCCTCCTTCCTTCCTCCCTCCCTTCCTTCCTTTCTTCTGCAAATATGGGCTGAGCTCTGGCCACGTGCCAGCCCCGCCCCAGCTCTGGGGCTACAACAGTGGACAGATCAGAGCACCCCTGCCCTCAAGGAGCGGATGTTCTTGTCAGGGACATGGACAAGTTAAATAGACGAACTAAAGCAGGTGGCCACAAGCTCTACAATGACAAAGCAGGGTTAAAGGGAGAGAGTAACAGAGTGTCACTTTAGAAACAGTGGTCAGGAAAGGCTCCCAGTGAGGGCGTGACATTTGGCAAAGATCTGAATGAAGAGAAGACTATCTGGGGCAAGAATGTTCTAGACAGTGAGAGCATGTGCAAAGAAAGGCCTTGAGAGGGAATGTGCTGGGGAGTTGGGTGACAGCCAGGAGGCCAGAGTGGCTACAGCAGAGTAAGTGCGGGGAGCGAATAGAAAGGGGTCGGTCACGTGGGAACACTGGAGGAGCCCTGGAGGAGCTTGGTGCAGGGGATGGTGTGGTCTGAGTCCCAGTTCAATAAGGACTCTGGCTACTGTTGTGGGGGTGGGGGTGGACTGCAGGATCAAGGGTGAGAGCCGGAGCCTTTCTGGGGACTTTGCCCACAACCCTTCAAACACTGCCCGCTCCCCTAGTTGTCCACCCTCCAGCTGCACTGTCCAATCCTTCTCTGAATGAGAGTTACCTGCATGAGAGTTCTTAGCCCTTTCTGTGTGCTAAGAACGGGGCCCTGTTCCTTTAGGACAAGCAGAATACTCACGAGAGCAAGGTCACCACCAGGGCTGTTGGTTAACAGTGAGGTTCCTACACCTGAGCTGGGACCACTGGAGGGCTACCCTGCTTGCCCACACCCTGGCTAAAGAATAAAGCCCCTTCTTCGGGCAGTTTTTAAAGCTTCACAAAGGGCTCTCAGGACATTCCCATCCCCAACCCCCAGCCCCACCCTGCTGTGACATTGCAAATGGCCCAGAAAAGCAGGGGTTCAGTGGCCGGTCTCTACCTCTGACAGGCCTTGGCCCCCCAGCCTCAGTCTCCGCACGCACCTGGAAGGCTCAGTGGCTGTGTGAAAAGAAGGCAGCTCATTTTTCAGGGGCAGGAACGGAGGCTCCAGGAGGTGGGAAGGGCAGCGCCTGCCACGCCCTAGAGCCACGGCTTTCCTGTCCCTCTGTGTGTTTCAGATGTCCCCGTGGGACCTCCACTCAGCTGGGGCCAGGGGCCTGGAGCAGTGGAGTGGTGCTGGACAGATGCTACAGAGGTGTGATGGTGTCAGGGAGCTTCAGATGGCAGAGTGGTCAGTAGGTAGGAGAGTGAGGCTGCATGGCCGAGGGACACGGGCAAGACAGGCTTAGGAGTTCCAACTGAACAGAAAGGAATGTGCACCACTAGGCCCCTACCCTGGACCAGGCCCTCAGGGCAAGTGAGAGGGACCCTTGTGTTTCTGTATGCCCCCACTGACTTACTGTGGGCCCTTAGGCGGCCCCTCGCCTCTTGGGCCTCTGCATCCTCATCTGTCAAATGGGGCCTCATCCCTTCCAGCTCCACAGGATGGTGGTGAGGATCAGGCAAGGTGAAAGGTGTGCAGGCACTGGGGAGGGTGTAAAGCCTGCAGGAAGACTGTTATTGACAATAGTTAATCTGTTGTTACTTGTCTCATGCTGAGTCCTAGACCTGTCCACCCTTTACAACATGATCCAACACGGTGGATTTGTGCAACAGGCAGTGCTGCAAAAGAGAGAGAGAGAGAGAGAGAGAAAGAGAGAACAAAAGCAGGAGAGAGGGAAAGAGGTGCAGAAAAATGGGGTGAGGAATGGCCACGGTGGAGGGCAGGGGAGGCTTCTTGGAGGAAGCAGTTGTAGTGTTTGTACTATGGGGATGAGTAGGGTATGCATAAGCCAACAGGTGCAGGAGGGCTTGTAGGCAGGACCAGCACAAGGAAGGGCAAAAGGAGGGAACCAGCTTGAAGAGGAGCAGAGATGACATCAGCCCCCTGGCTGGGGAGATGGCAGAGGAGATTGGAAAGCCCCAGCTCCTTCTAGGCCAGAGCACCAAGTCCCACCTCCATGTCCCCAGCCTCAGGCTTTAAGCTCCTGGTGTCCACCTCTAGCCTCTGCTCAGCCTCTGCCTGGAGCACCCTCCCTGTGTCTTTGCTGGCTGATTCTATCTAAGCTAGGCCCCACAACCCCTGTAGGAAGCCCTCCCTGAACCACAAACCAGTTGAGAATCCTTACCCTGGAAGTAGTTCATTCTGTCCCAAGAGGAGGCTCTATTATTATGCTCAGTTTACAGAGGAGAAAGCAAGGCTCAGAGAAATGTCATCACCATCCAGTTGCACAGCTGGTGCCATGGCTGAGTACAGAGAGGCCTGGCTAGTTTGAGCTCTTTCATTACCTCCCCCACACACACACCTGTGCCAATGTCTGTCTCCTTAGATCCAGCTCCGGGATGTCGCTGAGCCTGTTACTATCACCCCCACTTTGCAGAGGAGGAAGCTGTAGCCCAGAGAAGGCTGGGACTCACCTATCACCACCCAGCCAGGAGGGGTCCAAGAGCCGCTGATCCAACTCCTCCTGGTCTGAGAAGGTGCAAACAAGACCGGGACGTGAATGAGTGAGGCGACAGAGGCCAGGCCTGAGACCCAGTGACCAGAGAACTAGAAGGCAGCCGCAGAAGGCAGGGAAGATAATCAGTAGCAATAAGGAGTCCAGCATGACCAGGGCTGGGGAGTCAGGGGATGGATGGCTGGTGGGTGACAAGGCAGCAGACTTGAAATGGTGGTGGGAAGAGTAAGAAGGAGGGGAACTGGCCACAGAGCTGAGAAGGGGCATCTGGAGTGGTCAGTGGGGCTCTGGGAGGACTGGGGTCTTAAGGTTTCAGGGCACCCAGCGGCTGCCCCGATATTTTGCAGACAGTGGGGTCAGGCGGCAGTCAGAGGGGCTGGGCCCCAGTGGGAAGTGCACTGGGGACAGTGTGGGTCATGCGGGAAGTCACCCAGTGTGGGCCCTATGCCCTCATCCACGTCACACACTCACTGGGGGAGCATAGGACGGAAGCCTCGAGGGCCTTCCACGAGACAGTCGTCGGGCAGGAGAGTCACATGGAAGGCAGGCAGCCAGGCCACAGTGTCTTCCGGTGGCCTCCCCACCTCCACCCCACCCCTCAGGATCCTGCCACAGCTCTTGGAAAACAACTGAGGAAATCAAGTGGAAACACAAATCCCCCACCTAGTCCCTCCCACTCCCTCAGGCCAGGTCCCCCACCGCAGAGTACCTTGGAGGGGGCTCAGCCACAGAGGTGTGCCAGCCTAGCATGGTTGGCCTTGGCAAGGTCCAGTAGGCATGATTGTGGGTCCCAGGCTCCCATCAGCTGGGCCTGTCACCCCATCCAGTCCCACAGAGCCAGTCCTTCCCCAAGAGGACCTGGGGTGCCAGAGCTTGAGTCCCTCCCTCCCTCTCCCTTTCTTCCCCAGCAACCTCTAGACACTGGGGTCCTGGGCTAGGGAAATTCCAGACCTGGATCTGCCAAAGATGAGCTGCTCACCTTCCCCTCTGTGGGCCTCAGCTTCCTTATCTGTCAAATGGGCGCTGTAGGCCAGCCCATTTCCACCTCACAGGGCTGGTAAAGACAAGGAACTAGGAAAGTCAGCACTATGTGCAACTGGGAAGTATTGGGCCCTCAGATGGTCACTTTGCTTTTTACAAAGCAAAGAGGAGTTACCTCCCAGGTTGGGGGAGGCAGCTCCATTAAAGGGACAAGAATAACAGATGGCAGTAAGGGGTCCCTAAGATCACTCACCTCAGACCCATCTGCGCCACTTCCCCAGACTTCCCAGCCCCGGCCACCCCACATACTTCACAGCCCCTCTGCCACCCCCACGGAAAGGCTGTCCCCCCTCCTGAAACACTGTTCTTTAGCAGAACTCCTTCCCAGTCCTCAAGACCCAGCTCACCGGTCTACTCCTGACTTTGGAGAAATGAGCGGCACCCGCCATGTACGTCCTGCAGCACGGCCGGCAGGTGTGTGCCGCTCTCCACCAGTGTCGCCAGTCAGTGTGTGAGCTCCATGTGGGCAGGGCCCGTGTCTCAGTCATCCCAGAGTCCCCACCCCACACTCAGTGCTGGGTCTGACAAAGAGCAGAGCTCAACCATGTACAGAGGTGCGTGCAGGCGTGCCATGAGCGTGCATCTACATGTGACTGTGAGCCCTGGAAGAGCTGGCTTGGGAGATGACCCACAGCGATGTGGGCAGGGTCAAAGTTTCCGTGGTGCTCCTGCACATTCCACTCAAGGTCCCTTCCTTCCTCAAGCCCAAGACCCCATCTTTCCTGGGCCTACTCAGTCTGAGGGAGCACCTCGCTCCTTGCCAACAGGTTCAAGGGCAGCTAAGTCCCTGCCAGGTAGCAGCTGGGACATGGCAGTGAAATTTCAGAAGTGCTGCTGGGGAGATGGCCACAATGAAAGGGGACACAGCTAGTTAGAAAGTGGACAAAATCAAGCAGACTTCAGACAGAGGGGACTAGAATCCCAAGGAGGGGACAGCGGATGTGAGCAACGCTTTAAAGAAAAAACTGTCGAGGCCAATGATGATTAGCCATGGGGGGATTAAGGGGCGGATGAGTCAAAAATGACTCCAAGGTTTCACGCCTGGGTCGAGTGAGAACAGTGGGACCATTGATGGGGCAGAGAAGCGGGTAGAGGCTGCTTTGGGGATAAGATGGTGACTCGGGTTTGGAACATAGACTCATAGCATTTTCGGCTGCAAGCAACCTCAGAGATCATCTAGGTCACACGTGAGGAAAGGGAGGCGCTGTGAGGAGCAGCCACTTGGCCGGGAGGCCAGGTGGGTCGGTGTCAGGGCTGAGACGGGCATCCTGGCCAGGGTCAGTCCCTCACCTAAAACAAGGTATGAGGCCTGTGCTGGGCTGGGATCTGGGGCTCCATAGGCAAATCAGACCCAATCCCCAACCTCAGGGCTTCGTTGTCCTGTGGGAGACACACACATTGGCCATAATTATAACCTGATCAAGGGGTTCAGAAGGCATGGTGGGAACTCAGAGAACTAAGCGTACCTTGGGGAGACAGGGGGAGTAAGTAAAGAATAATAATATCCCAATTATCAAGTGCCAAGTACATTTCATGTAATCCTTGCAACCATCCTACAAGCCATGGACCATCATTGTCCCCATTTTACAGATGGAGTTAAGAAAGACTAAGCGGATTGCCCAGGGCCTCACAGGTCTGATGATGCCCAAACTTGTGCTCTTAACCCCCACTTCTTGGAAGAGATGTGCTGGAACTGGGGCCCAATGGATGACCAGGAGTTTTCTAAGTGACAGCGAGGGAAGGGGTGGCACCAGGTAGAGGGACTGACATGTATCAAGGCCCAGAAGTCCACCATTGGCAGGGTTTGAGGCATTGGTGGTCTGCAGCACAGGGCCTCCCATCCAGCTTTCCCTAACCCCCACTCTGTCCCAAGGCCCCTCACTTCACAGGACACCACCTACTCTACCCCTTCCTAGATATGTGATGGGCTTTCAGGCAGATGAGTGGGATATGGGGGCGGTGGGGGGGGCTGTCACCCACCTCAAGGAACTGTTGCACAGGCTCCCCCAGGCCTTCCCAGCCCAATCCTGTCGCCACCCCTATCTTCTCCACTGTGTCATCTTCTTATCTCAGGAGTGATCCTGCAAAGGGACTTAGCCCAGAGGAGTGAGAGATTGGCCTGAGTCACCCAGCCTGTGAGCAGCTGAGCCCACAGGGCCCACGGCAGAGCCCTGAACCTGAACAAACCACAGCCTGGGTCCTCCAGGCTACTTCTCCATCCCTGGGCTTCCATTTCCAGGTCACCCTGAGGGTGAGTGAGGACAGAGGAGGGTTGAGCAATGGAAACTACACCTTGTAACCCACAGTGCAGGAGTCAGCTCAGACCAGCTCATGAGAGCCAATTGTTAAGTTCTCTGGAATTTTCCAAGCCTGTTGATGTCACCTTGGAAACTTGAAATTGGCCCTGGTAGGAGTTTTTACATTGTGAAAATTGGCAATCCATCTCTCTATGGCCTCCCCCTCCCCCAACAGAGCTGGTTGTTAGCATTTACCAGCACACCACTGTCCCCTCTCCTGGCATCCCTGGAGGCTTCTGGGTTCAAGTCTTGGGCTCTTGGGGGAGTTGCTCTTGCTAAAAATCCAATAGCATCTCTCCTGCTGGCGGAGCTTAAAGCCCAGACCGTTCCCCTGGGCTCTCAGCCCCAGCCTCGGCCACTGTTCCAGCTGTACCTTGAACTGCTCCCTTCATGCCCAGCACCCCCGCCAGCCACACAGAAGTAGATGAAACCTGTTGAATAGGCCTTTGCTTTCAGGCAGTCACACCTTGTTCATGCTGTTCCCTTCTCCTGGGATGTCCTCCCCTCAGCTCTACCTCTTGAAATCCTCTCCTCCCTGTAAGGTTTATTCATAATTAGTGCCCAATAAATGTTCTTTGACTGAACAGAAGGAGGTTAGATTGAGGCCCTGCAACCACAACTGAACTGGGGTCTTGGCAAAGGTGGGGGCCCCAGGGAAGCCTGAATCCATTCCCTAAATCAGGACAGAAACATACAAAAACCTTCTTGCCATCCCCAGCCTGCCTATAGTCTCTGAGAGAGTGGGGTGTTCATGGAGGACAGGCTGGTCGCTGCCCTCAGAGATGGCAAAAGCAGGGACCAACTCCAGCCACCAAGGTTACTTGGAAACTAATTCCTTCATTCCCTGTTCAGCCTTTGAACTCCTCTTCATCCTTCAAAGCTCAACCCAGATGCCACCTCTGACAACAGGCCTGGCCCAGATAATAGCTCTCCATAACCCCTTAGCCCTCTGCTTTGCACATGCTCTGATGGTCACACCCATGGTATTGGGTGGTGCATATCTGTCTGTGCGTCCATTGCCCCATAAGACCTCAGCCAAAGAGGCAGGGCAAGCCCGTGTTTAAGGCTGAGTCCTCGGCGTGGTGCTACACAGGCTAAAAAAGTGCTTGTTAAATTGCCTTGAACTGACTCCATTGCTGTCTTGGGCAAGTCATCCCCTCTCCCTAGGCCTCAGTTTCCCTCACTGTATAAAGTAGGCTTGAACTAGGTAATCTCCAAGGACCTTCTACCTTCACATTCTAAGGTTCTGTGAATATACACCCCTCCCACTCCTCCATCAGTCTCTAACCTTCAAGCCTCCTTCCCTAATCTCCCAGCCTTCGAGTGGGCAACTCCCCTTCCTCAGCTGCCTTCACTACCAACCCCTTCCCCCTCCAAACACACGACAGACCACACCACTCATGCCTCAGACCCCAAACTCCATTTCTCTGGGTGCTCTTTTCTCTCGGACAATAGATTCTTCTGAGAGGGTGGAGGCCTTGCCCATCCACCCCTGGCCATGCCCACACAGTTAGTGCCCATCGGAGGGCTGGGATGGAGCGGCTGGGGCTTACCAGGCCCTTGGAGAGTCTCAGAGTCTTTGTTCAGACAGGCCTGGAGTTGCCTGCCCATCACAGTGGGGGCTTCCCCTACAGCCCCCAGGGCAAACAGCCACATCCAGGTCTCTGCCTGTTTTAGTTCAACCTTCAAAAGGGTGTGTCTGTGTGGGAGTATGCAGGGGGTAGACAGCTGCCCCTTCCTCCCAGTTACACACAGAGGATGCAAGTGACAGTAGGGCCACTTCCCTCAACCTTCACCTTCTCCTCCATCTCCTGAGCACACCCATCTCCTGAGCACACATACACAGGGTGCCACACATGGCACTCTCAGAGACAGATACATGAGTGTGCACACAGGCACATGGAGGGCCCTGGAACTCCGTATCCGTCACCCTGTGCTGACACTGGAGCATAGGAAGGTGTCAGTCATGCCATCAGGAATGTTGACTGCAGAGGGACCATGTGGGATTTTAGAAGGGGCTCTGAATCCCTTGTCAGTCCTGGAATCCGAATGCTAAAGGCTGTCCCTCCACCCTAGGGCACAATTGTGCAGGAAAGAACCAACTCTGGCCTCCTCCCCTGGCCCTATTTCTCTAAGTCCCCTGAGCCCCTCATGACTCTCATGGGATGACCTCCTGCAACTCAGCCTCAGCATCCCACCATCTCTCACACACACATGGGACCGAGTCAGGACCCAGGGATGGAAAGAACAGGCTAACCACAGAGCAGAAGGAGAATCCAGTGTGGGCCTGTCCATCCCAGAAGGCTCCAGGGGTAGGTGGCTCTGTGGTGATGCATACACAATGGTTTAGAGCCCAGACTCTGATGCCTCCTCTCCTGGAAGCTGGATGGTCTTTAGCTAAATCCTAACCTCTCTGCATCTCAGTTTACCCATTTGTAGAACAGTGGCAATGGTGCCTACCTTATAACATTGTGATGATGGAGCTAGCTGACATGGCCCACAGTCTGGCAGGCAGGCAGTGCTCAGTCCACATTAGCCAGTGCTGCTGTAAGAGGGGTGCCCAGCCCACCTTCCTCCCTTCCTGAGCATGGCGGCCTGTGCCCTACCTTGTGCTGCGAGCTGGAGAGACATCCAAGGTCCCTGCCCTCAGTGAGCTCATGAAGGTGGGTGGGGAGGGTACAGACCAGGAGAGATCAAGCTCGAAACCCTCCCGTGATGTGTGTGCGTGCTCACATGCATCTGTCTCTGGGTGTGCCAGGGAACACAGGCAAGGGACAGTGAGGGAGCAAGGCCTGATGGAGGAGGGTGGGGCATGGGGAGAGGCCCCCAGAGGAGGGGAGAGTGGCCTTAGAACAGCAAAGAGTAAGAGGAGAGCATTCCAGGCAGAAGGCAGGAATAGCCTCAGCAAAGGTGTGGCTGGTGAGCTGTGGCCAGGGAGGGCACGCTGCAGAAACCACTGGCTTTAGGGCCATCGCTACCAGCAAGGGAAGCTCCTCTCAGCCCCTGTCCCCTTCCTTATGCACAGGTCCCCCATCCCCATACAGTATGATGCACCTGCTTTGCTCATAAAGCCCCCTCCCATAGGTGTCACGGGCTCGCCATCCAGAAGTACATGAACTTAGCCTGCTTTACTATAATCATCGACTCCTGTCTACCCCACTGGGATAGAAGTGCCCTGAGACCTGCACATGGTGGGATTCAGTAGAAACTAGTTGAGTGAATGAATGAATGAATAAATGAAGTGGCTGCCTCATCCCCCCTTAGACACTGATGATTCACCTGATGACTGACACCACCCCGCACCCGTGACCACACAGGAACTCTGTCTGATACACACTCAGCCAGGCCATCACCACGTGGAAAGCTGCTTTCTCTCCCGCCTGCCCCCTCCCCATCCACCCTCCCACCCACGCACACTTTCCCTCTGCCTGGGGCAGCTGGTAGGAGGGTGGGGGCTGGGCAGGGCAAGGCTGGAGGGGCCTCAGAGGCAGCAACGGGCAGGGGACTGGGGGAGGCTGGGAAAGTCCAGGCTGTCTCCTGGGGGGCGGTGGGCAGGGTGGTGGGCTGATCCGCAAGGATGAGGGTGGGAGGAGGGTCATCGGCCCAGTACAGCTGCGGTCCCCTCCCCACAGCCTGCCTGGGTGCAGAAAGGCCTCTTTGTTCTCTGCCTTTAAAGGGTAAGAGAAACACTTATGCATGGCAAATTAGCCCAAAAATGTATTTCTCTAAAACACCCAATTGTCTCACCAGGCCTGCAGCTGCAGGGAAGTTCCAGGGAGCCGGGAAGGGGGCGGCTTTGGGGTGACCCTGGGGGACAGAGAGAGGCGGTGGGGAAAGAGAGGCCATCTCGCCTTCCTGCCTCTGCTCTCAGATCTCACAGTCACAGAAGGGCACAGCTGGGGAGAGTCCTGGGATCAGGGAGACCAACCTCTCGGTGTTACAGAGAGGGAAACTGAGGTCCCAAGAGGTGGTGGTACTGTGGCAGAATGGGTGCTGGTTGGCAGCAGAGAAAGGGCTGGTCCACGTCTCTTGGACTCTTGTCATCTGTACCCTCTGCCTTATCCATGATGGGAGGGACGGGACCCTGGTGCCCCAAGATCAACCAAGCCAGCCGCCCTGGGCGTGACAACAAGAGAAGGAAAGCAGGTGGCTCTGGCCACAAGCTGCCCACTTAGGGTGGCAGTACTCAGGCGGGTGGGCCAGGGTGCCAACCAAGCCTGCCCTGCTCCCCAGTCTGGTGCATCTGAATGAAGGGCCAGTCTGCGTGGGGCTGATGGGGGCGTCGGACAGAGGCACCCAAAGGAAGACGCCACCGGGGAGCAGGCAGGTCAGCCCCCATTCGGGGCATTGAACCGCAGGCCCATGTGGAGAAGAGTCAGCATCCTACATGCTGTCTCCTTTTACCAGGAGCCTGTTCTGTGTGGTCCCAGAAGCATCTGTGGGCTCTCAAAGGTGGATCAGAAACAACCCTGTCCCAAGGAGTGCCCCGATCCATAGGACGATAGATGAGTAAACAATGATCATCAAAGTTTCTGGAGAGGTAAAAAAAAAGTTTCTGGAGAGGTGAGGTCCAAACTGAGCAACACAAACATGGAGGTCAGGATATTCAGGGGCTTGCTGATGGTGGCCCCAGGGCTGGGCTCTGAAGGGTGAGCCTCAGATGGGGATGAGGGGACATTCCAGGCAGAGGGAAGAGCACAAGGACACAACCACGGCTTTTGAGACCACCCCTTTGACACTGGAATTCAAAGTCATTGGTTTAAGAGAATTATTAAGCATCTTCAGAGTTCCAGCCCATGTAGGAGACAAAAGAGCAGGAGCGAGTGTGGTCCTGACCTGGGGGTCTTGCCAACTTGACAAAGCAAGTTTATGACATAGACAAAACACTGAGCTGCCTGTGAAGAGTGCCAAAAGGAAGGTAAAGAGTTGGGGTCCTCGGACCCTGCATTCAGGTCCAGGCCCCATCAGTTCCTGTGAGACCATCAGCAACCCAGGCTCAGTTTGTGCATCTGTACAATGGGGTGATAATAGCTACCTAGGAAGACTGTCAGGAGAAGACAAGAAAAGAGCCAAACCCATTCGCTGTCACCTCAGGGATTCTTAGTAAATGTTAGTTCTGGCCTCCCAGAGAAGTCTGGAAATGAGAGAGATGAGAGAAGATGGGGGAGGGGAGATTGTGTGTAGGGAGGTGTTGTGGCTGTGAGTGTGTAATTGTACGCATGTGTATGTGTATGAGTGTTTCGTGTACATATATGAGTGACTTGAGTTGTGCACGTGTATGTGTATGCATGTGTGTTGTGGTTGTATGCAAATATATGTGTGAGTGTGTGGATGCATGAGTGTGTGTACACGCGTGTGCAGGTGGATTAATGCTCATGAGTCAGTGAGTGTGTGAGCCCGTGAGTGTGCATGCGTGTGTACCTGCGGTGATAGGAGCATATATGGAAGGCTTCTTGGGGAAGGTGACTGAATTAAGCCTTGAAATGTCAAATGTCCAAAGGGGCCAAGTGGCCTGAAGAATGATGTCTCAGGTGGCTGGAGGGAGCAGAAAGGAGACCAGGCCCCTTGGAGACACCAGGAAGAGGGAGAAACCTGCTGCAGGGTGGCAACCTCCTCTCCATCCAGCCTCCCCTGGTTCAAGGCGGCTCCAGCATTTGAGCCAGACCCCGGGGAGGACCAAGACTTCTGGAGCCCTCTGCCCCCACAATTATCTAAGCATCTTCCCTCCAAGAAACCCAGATTCCTCAGCAGGGTCAGCCACACTTTCCATGGTCCGGTCCCGGCCCCCACCAGTCTCCTCCACACGCTACTCCTCAGCCAGCCAGATCATATCACCTTTTCAGACACATCACCTTCCCTCCCCCCTCCACGAGGTGGCTTCCCACCCGAGGGATCCTGGATCAGCCGCCAGATGCTGGTCTTCCCCATTTGTCCTTTCCCCTGCTGTCCTGCACCCCCAGAACGTTGTCTTGTGTTCCTGCATTCATCTATGACAGTCCTTATGCTCCTATGCTGTGCTGTGCTTTATAAAACTGTCATCACTAGACCCAAAACTATAGGAAACCTTGTCCAAAAATTCTCTCTATAAAGGTCACCAGGAATTGAAAACAGGGACTCAGACAGGTATTTGCACACCAGTGTTCACAGCAGCAGTATTCACAACAGCCAAAGATGGAAATGACCCAAGTGTCCATTGATGGATGAATGGATAAACAAAATGTGGTGCATATATACAATTAAATATTAGTCAGTCTTAAAAAGGAAGGAAACTCTGACATACACTACACATGAGGGATCCTTGAAGACATTATGCTAAGTGAAAGAAGCCAGACACAAAAGGAAAAATGATCCCACTTATATAAGGTGTCTAATTTATAGATACTGAAAGCAGAACTGTGGGTGCCAGGGGGAGGGGTGGGGAGAGAATGGGGAGTTGATATTTACTGGGGACAGTTTCAGTTCGGGAAGATGGATGGTGCCGATGGTTGCCTAAAATGTGAATGAGAGTAACCGCACTAGACTGTGCAGCTAGACGTGGTAAAAATGGCAAACTTTACATCATGCATCATTTATCACTGGGGGAGAAAAGGCACCAGGTAGTTTTTCAAGAAAGTTCTTTTTCTATTTTAAGGAACAGTTGTCTTTCTTTGTAACCTGTTACGAATAATAAAATAAATGCCGACAGACATCCCGACTCCCTTCAGGCGGCTGTTCTGTCTCCTTCTCCTGGGAACCCAGGCCCAGCACAGGTCAGGGTGACACAGGTACACAGTGAAGTAAAACGATGACAACGGCTTCTGCAACTAGTTCCCTCAGTCCCTACCTCCGCTGGGATGACCACTCCGAATGCATCTTTCCCCCTCAACACCCTTATCTTAGCTCAGGAATTATCCAAGGGGGAGTGGGGCACCCCAAGGAAAACATGAAATGATACAGTGAGGTATAGAGAGAAAATATTAGCTTTATTTCTTTTTTTTTTTTTTTTTATGCACACACGAGATAGAGAGAGATGAGAAGCATCAATTCATAGTTGCGTCACTTTAGTTGTTCATTGATTGCTTCTCACAAGTGCCTTGACCAGGGGCTCCAGCCAAGCCAGTGACCCCTTTCTCAAGCCAGCAACCTTGGGCTTCAAGCCAGTGACATTTGGGCTCAAGCCGGCAACCCCACACTCAAGCTGGTGACCCTGCACTCAAGCCAGATGAGCCCACACTGAAGCCGGCAACCTCAGAGCTTTGAATCTGGGATCCCAGCATCCCAGGTCAACACTCTATCCACTGTGCCACCACGAATCAGGCAGCTTTCTTTCCATTTTTAGTTTTACTCTCATTATTTTGAAACTTCTGTGTATAATTAATATAGCAGTACATGTATATAATTTGTAAATAAACACACGCTTCGAGATATGACTTAGGAACTGAATAGACATAGGAAATTCTTTTTTGTATCCTTCACTCTGCCAAACTCAGGAACCAAGCACATTTTAATAATGGTCTCAATAATCAAACTTGGCATCTGATTCTTGCCATCCATACCAGGAGCCAAGCAGATTCTTATAGTGAGGAATATTTTACACAATCTGGGACTTTGTGCCCCACATTTTTACTGAGAAGGATACACAATCAAAAGTCAGAGGAGCCTGACCTGTGGTGGCGCAGTGGATAAAGCGTCGACCTGGGAACACTGAGGTCGCCAGTTCAAAACCCTGCACTGGTCTGGTCAAGGCACATATGGGAGTTGATGCTTCTAGCTCCTCCCCCCTTTCTCTCTCTCTCTCTCTCTCTCTCCTCTCTAAAAATGAATAAATAAAAATAAATTTTGAAAAAAAAGAAAAAAAAAAGTCAGAGGTAAGCGCTTAGGCCATAAAAGTGGTGAAGGTTTAAGGCCTCATCTAAGAGGTAGGAAGAGGCCTGGTCTGTGGCGGCGCAGTGAATAAAGCATTGACCTGGGCTTTCCAGGTCAAGGTACATATGGGAGTGGATGCTTCTTGCTCCTCCCTCTGCCCTTCTCTTTCTGTCTGTCTGTCTCTCTCTAAAATAAATAAATAAATAATTTTTTAAGAAAGAGAGAGAGATAGGAAGAGTGAAACTATCATTTTCACATTGCCCCCTGGAGACAGAATCCACCACCCACCTTTATATGGGATGGAGCTGGGGCTCAGAGCAGTTCTTCAGTCTCTCCAAGGTTACAGGGCCAGAAAGCATCTGAGCCAAGACTCAACCCACCTGGGTCTAACCCCAAAACTGCACTGTTCCCATCAGAGTCACTCTTGCCAAACCATGAGGAGGAGCTTGGCAGAGGCAGCACTGGGGCCAAGTTCCATCTTTATCAGCAAGTTCTGGGCTTCTCCCCCCTACACACTTCCATACACACTGCTGGCCATTTCCTCTTCAGCTACACAACTTAGTTCAAGGTCGCCTTTCCCCAGCTGGGCGCTCTGCTGGTCCGTCCTTCCCTGCTGGCTGTCATCCCCGCAGCAGCAGTGGCCTCCCTGAGCAGTCCCCTGTGCCTGGGAGGTTTGGCCAGGGCCCGGTACACAGCAGCGCTCAGGGAGTGGTTGGGAGTGAGGGGCAGGGGGGACACACACACAGGAGCCCTCGCATTCAGCCACACTTGCAGGTGTGGGACTTGGGTCCCTTCTGGCACCGACCCTACAATGATCCTGACCCCAAGGCAAGGCTTGTGCAGCCAACCCTCAGACAAGAAAGAAACCCCAGAGGTCTGGGTGAGGGAGCAGAACTGAGAAAGAAGAAAAGGAAAGCACAGATAGCACCAGGAGTAGAGACTTCTATGGAACAACTTCAACCTATTAAGCCTCTGGATGGTGACAGCAGAAGAAAAATAAAGGTGACAATGGGGTAGGGGGAGCAGGCAACCTTCAGATCCCACCCAACTTACTTAAAAGGCCACTGAAGACCTGGGCTGCAATGTCCCTCAACATGTGACAAGGGATGGCACCTTCTTCCCAGACCATGACCCAACCTCAGCGTTGCCCCCATCTGTGCCCACTGTTGCCCTGTCTCTTCATAGGACCTGTCTCTTTGTCTTGAGCGCTATCTCCCAAGGCAGTTTCCTGTGAATGGTACCTATTTAGTCTGTACTTGGGCCATCTGGGAGGAAAGGTGTGTAGAGCATGGCAGCTGTAACCATGACCCATAACCCGAACATCCCACTCCCCCACTGCCTCCTGAAGACGTCCTTGGTGAGTCCATGGACTGTCCCAGAGAGAGTGCTTCTGGAGTGTCTCCTGCTACCAAGCAGTGAGTCAAGGCTCTCAGTGGATGGGTCATCTGGGGTTCAGATGCCAATCATATGGGGATGCCCCAGGACCCTCCAGGGCTGAAGAAGAGGCACCAGCAGCTTGAGGATGAACAGATAACCCTGCCCATGTACCCCTAACAGAGTGCTGTAACCATCACACCCCAGTTACATTCCCACATATATAATCATAGGCACAAACACACACATGCAAACATCTACACACACATTCACACATCACTACATAAGGCTTGTCGGCCCAGAAGGAGAGGCCAGATGCCCCTGAAACAGCTCCTCCCACTTCCTCCTCATCCCATCCTGGTCATTCTTCTCCACATCAGCCATGTTTCCTAACTCCAAATAATACCCCCACCTCGCCAAAATCTCAGAGACCAGTCAGTGGTCTGGTTCTCATGCCCCTAGGGAGGCAGGCTTTCACTTGTCTTCCACAGGCCAACTGCTACCCCGTATCTGACTCGCAGCCTCCCATCTCACATACCTCACACCGTGGCCTTCTCCCCTAGGCTGCCCTCCTTTTTCATCTCCTCCCAGCTTCATCGCCTCACACACTCTTGCGCTGCTAGCTGTGGTGACTGACTTCTGGAGACTGAGTCTTTCATTGAAAACCCTGATAAGCTGAGCCATTAGGGAGCAAGATGCAAACCTACACATTCAGAAGTTCAGCCTCAACCTAAGTCACCTAACTGTCAAAGACACAGCCTCAAACCGAGTCCTGACCCACGTTACCACGGAGCTTTGACCACAGCCCAGCCACAGACAGAGCCTTGACTCTAGTTAGAGATTGTCTGTCAAACCTGGCAATAGCCTGAGCTTTGAGCCCAGTCTGGATCTAAGGCCTGACCCTGACCCTGACCCTGACCCTGATCCTGACCCCAGCCTGTGGCCTGACCCTAAACCCAAATGAATGCTTATAAGCCTGACCTTGGCCACAGTCTGGACACTGATCCTGACTCTAAAAACGAACACTTATCTTGGTCACAGCCTAAACCCTGACCCCAGACTAAGTCATTGTCTTAAATCCAGAATAAACCATCTCTGACACTGTCTATGCTTGATCCTTACTCCAAATCCTAGCAGCCCCGACCCTGACCCCAGACAGCCCTGATCCTGGACCGAGCTTGAGACCTGATCTAGACTCCAACCTCAGCCTGAGCTGAAACCAGTCCTCAGAAACTCTGCCTTTATTCACATGAGGAATGGTCCTTCTCAAGGACAGAGACCCTAGCTCCGTGATGGCGAACCTATGACACGTATGTCAGCACTGACACGTGTAGCCATTTTTGATGACACACGGCTGCATGCGGCCGCATACCAGAGAAGTATGGGACCGCATGCCGAGAAGGACCTTTCATCCTCGGCTCCTGCACGGCCAAGTGCAGTAGCTGAGGATAAAACATTGGCTGTAGTGTAGACACTCTGTGCTGGAGGTCTGTAGACCAAAGCAACAGAACTCCGGCACAGAGTGTCTAGTTCTGGGACTTCCGGTTAGGCCGTTTTTCTCAAAGTGACATACCACCTGAGTTATGCTCGGTTTAATGGTGAATTTTGACATACCAAGCTCAAAAGATTGCCCATCACTGCACTAGCTGACGCCTAGGTGGATCTGGAGAACCTTCCACAGGATCCACAGGACAGCCTGTGCTATGTGGCAGGAGAGCAGGGACTGTCCTTCCCACTTTACAGGTGAGGAAACCAAGTCTCAGGGAGGCTTAACTTGTTCCCTGTGGTTCCAATGACTAGAGCTGAACCAAAAAGGCAGAAGCTATAGGGAGCTACAGATTTCAGAAAGAACTTCCCAAAAGTCTGGCTGGTCCAGGACAGGACAAGCTGCGTGGAGAGTCAGAGCTGTGTCACTGGCAACACGCCCACAGAGGCGGGTGACTTGGCTGGTGCTACAGAAAGGCCTACAGGAAGTGACAAGGGGACCTGTGGCCTCGGAGGACCCGCCAGGCCCAAGATGTCGAGGGACTTCATGCTGCCTTCAGGTGCCCTGAGCTCTTTCTCTCAACCCAGCAGCCAGACCTTCAAGGGCCTTGAAGTCCCACCATCCATCGGAAGAGGGAGAGGCCCAGCCCAGCCAGGTGGGGCCAGAGCTCCACCTAGCTCTGCTCAGGCTCCTCTCCCTCCACCCATTGTCTGAACCAGGACTAGATGGGAGATGAAGCCACCTGTCAAGCTGGCATTCAGCCTGTCTCTCTGGGGTAGTGCTGGGCTTGCTGCTCCAGCATGAGTCCTCACTCTGCTCCAGGCTCAGAAGTCCAGACCCAAGACTGGGGAGAATATGCCACCATTTCCAAAATGCCAGAACAGCCTTTCTTTCCCAGCATCCCCATTTAGCAGATCTTGAACAGCAAGACCCAGAGAGGCTAAGCAGTCTGCCTTGGGAGGCACAGCCAGGCTGGAGTACATCAGGATGCAGACCCCAGATCCTGGCACCTGCCCCACTCTGGCACAGCCCCACATCTGCCCCAGGAGAGCTGGAGGATGGTGGGGAGACCTGGTGCCAGGCGGCAGAGGCTGGGGTGTGAGGCTGGATGTCCCCTTGTGCCGACGCTCCCCCCCAGGCACCCCAGCCTGGCTCCATCCACCCGACTGCCCAGCTGCCGGCACATCCGCCCAGGCCCAGACATCAATCCACACCAGTGCCCTTGCTCCCTCTTTCTTTTCTGCCCTCCTCTTCCCTCCCTAACTTGAGTCTTTTTTTTTCTCTTCTCTCTCTTCCAACATGTCATTACAGTAGAAACAAAAAGCGTGGGGACAATGCGGGCATTGATGGCAGCCCCCTCCCCACCCCCTCCCCCCGTGGTGCGTGCCAGCACTCTTTCCACCCGCCCAAGGCTGGAATCGCTGCCAAAGGAGTCGTGCTAATAAACAAGAGGAACCAGATAAACCAGGAACACAATAGAGGGATTTGTTGCACTTAGAATGGTGGGAACAATGTCAACGTCGTGCGCAGCTGCTTCTAAGCCCCCACCCCACCAAGTCCTGCCAACCAGCCCCCTCTCCCTTCAGCCCCTCTGATTTATGAAAGGTCAAAGGGCATCATGGCTAAAGGGCCCCTTCCTTGCATCCCTCGTTAACCCTTTGGACACAATGATCTCTTCTCTGGCAAGTGGGGGCAGGCGTCATGTACAGCACTTCCTGGAGCATCCTGGGGCCAGCTGGTGATGACACAGAGGGAGGAGCAGGCTCCACGATGCTTTCAGGCAGGGGCTTCGTCTGGAGCGATGGCTTCAATGCAGGTGGCCACCTTTTTTGAGAACTGCAAAGTTGGGGCCACAGCCCACAATTGGGTCTAGAGGATGGCAACCCAGGTCGCTGCCCATACTGTGCATTCAGGGCAAGAGAGCTTCGCTGCTGCTTTGGTGGGTGCTGAGTCCCTTGCTAGATGCTGAGGTATGACAACGAGCAAGACATATAGTCCCAAATTTGGGAGAGCACAGGCAATGGGAGTGTGGAAGCCCCAGGAAGCAGGCCTTATGCTGCTGGTTGTGGGCAGGCAGTAGGGAGAACAGTCAGGGAGAGTTCTGGAGGAGGTGATTCTTGAGCTGAGAAGGTAGCACAAGCAAAAGCAAGACAGCTCCAGGTCAGAAATCAGATGTCCTCTCCTGCCCCTTTATTGCAGCTCCTCCATTAGTAAAATGAAGATAATAAAGTACCTAACTCACAGGATACTTGAGAAGATGAAATGATATAACTAAGGTACTTAGTACAGAGCCTGGCACATGGTAAGGTTCAATAGGTGTGGCCATTATTATTATTATTATTGATGTTCATAACCACACTGAGCTTCACACCATAGCCTCCACAGATGAGGTGACTGGGGCTGAACATCCCCTTGGTTCCCACAGCTAGCATTTACGAAGCCAGGATCCCAACCCAGAGGTTCAGACCCTAAATCCAGGAATCTTTTCTGCCTACTCCTCTGCTTTGGGATGGACGCTCAAAACTAAGTATCTTGGATTGAGAGAAGCGCTTAATGATTTATACTGCTCATAAAAATTAGGGCATACTTCAAAATAAATATGAAGCTATAAAATATACCCTAATTTTTGTGAGTAGTATATTTGGGAACTAATCCTAAAATTGGCTTTAGCTTGTCTTCTCTCTCTCTCAAAAAAAAAATCATATTGAATTGTCTATAGTCCCTTTTTATTTAAGAAAGATACATAGGAAAGTCTCCTGTTCACCCATTTCTCACCTCTGCTGAGCAGGGCCCTCTTGACAGCACCCTGACCACTGCTTGATTCCCACAAACCATCACACCACCCCCACTGGGGCTAGGCTCTTTCTGTGGGCACCAACTCTTTCTCCATCAGTGCGAATTAATAATAATCACTAAACTCCAATTCTTTAGGAAATTCTATTAGCTTTATCTTCAAAACACATCCAAAATGTCCAATCTCACTTCGATTCAACATTGTACTAGAAATCCCAGCCAGTGTAATAAGGGAATAAAGCGAAATAAAAGGTATACAGATTGGAAAGTTAGAAATAACCCTATCTTCATTCACGTAGTCCTCTATATAGGAAATACTAAATAACCTACAAAAACTCTATTATAAAAAATAAGTGAATTTAGCAAGGTTGCAAGATACAAAGTCAATACAAAATAAAAGTTATATTTCCATATACTAGCAAAACAACCAGAAATTTAAAAAATTTTACATATAATTTTAAATAAAACCATAAAATATAAAATACTTAGGAATAAAGTGAATAACAAATGTATGACATAAAGATACTAAAGAAGGTGGAAAAGAAAAGACCTGACCTGGCCATATAGCTCGTTTGGTTAAAGCAATGTCCTGAAGTGCAAGAGTTGCCAGTTTGATCCCTGGTCAGGCCACATACAGAAACAGATGTTCGTTCTCTCTCTCTCTCTTTCCCCCTTCTTCTCTCAATAAAATCAATAAATAATTTTTTTTAATTTAAAAAGAAAGGACCTGACCTAAATAACTTTGTACAATGGTGTTTTTACTAGCTACTATAAGGTTAAAGACAAAAATAACTATGCACAAATACGGTATGCTAGTTGGTAAATTTGTTCCTCATAAGGCATGGCTTAGCGATTCTGAATCTACTTTACATGTACACTGAGTTTGAACAAATGGGTCAATATACTACTGATAATGAGAGTCAGGTTTCTCACTGTCAGAGAAATAAATCCCAAATATGCAATAGGGGAAGACTAGAATAAAACTTGTGGTGATAGAGGTAGAGCTTAATTTTCCTCTCCTCCATTGTGAGCCAGACGTAGTGACTCACTTCTTAATGACAGACCTAGTAACAGACAGAGAATGAAAAAGGAAAATAATATCTTTATAATGGAGGATGTGGCCAACACCACCTTAACCAAGTGGTCAAGGTTGACATCACCATTGATAAGTCATATCAATATTATGCACCCCCTAACATGGTGCAAAGAGAAGGGTACATACCCTATGTGGTATTCCCCAAAACCCATACCTTCAGTCTAATAATGAGAAAACACCAGAAAAAAAAACTAAATTAAGGGACATTCTATAAAATGCCTGACAAATACTCTTAAAAAATATCAAGGTCATGAAACCTAAGGAAAGACTACAAAGGAATTGTCACAGATTGGAGGAGACAGAGACATGACAACCAAATGTAGTGACTTGGATCCTGGAACAAAGGAAGGGACATTAGAGAAGGCTGGGTGAAGGATATATAGGGACTGTTCGTACTATTTTTACAACTCTTCTGTAGATCTAAAATTATTTCAAACTAAAAAGTAAAAACTTTTAAAAAGTCTATAAATTAATATAGTAAATATGAAATACTTAAGGATAAATTGGAAAAATTGGACTAAAGATGAAACCTATAAAACATTACTGAGAGAAATTAACAATATAAATAGATGGAGAGATACACCACATTCATGGAAAGACTCAGTATTGTTCAGATATAAATTCTCCTCAAATTGTTCTATGATTTAATTCTATCCCCCCAAATATCCCAGCAAGCTCTTTTGGAGAAATTGACAAGCTGATTATAAGATGTATATGGAAATGCAAAAGATCTCAAATAGTCAAAACAATATTGAAAAAGAACAAAGTTGGGCCTGACCTGTGGTGGCTCAGTGGATAAAGCGTCGACCTGGGAACACTGAGGTCGCCAGTTCAAAACCCTGCACTGGTCTGGTCAAGGCACATATGGGAGTTGATGCTTCCAGCTCCTCCTCTCTCTCTCTCTCTCTCTCTGTCTCACTCTGTGTCTCCTCTCTAAAATGAATAAAATAAAAATTTTTAAAAAAAGACATTTGAAAAAGGACAAAGTTGGAAGAGTTATACCACCTGATCTCAAGACTTATTATAAGGGTACAATCATCAAGACAGTATGGTATTGCCTGACCAGGTGGTGGCGCAGTGGATTGAGCATCGGACTGGGATGCGGAAAACCCAGGTTCGAGACCCCGAGCTCGCCAGCTTGAGTGCAGGCCCATCTGGCTTGAGCAAAACTCGTCAGCTTGAACCCAAGGTTGCTGGCTCCAGCAAGGGGTTGCTCGGTCTGCTGAAGGCCCACGGTCAAGGCACATGTGAGAAAGCAATCAATGAACAACTAAGGTGTCACAACGGCAACGAAAAACTAATGATTGATGCTTCTCACCTCTCTCCGTTCCTGTCTGTCTGTCCCTATCTATCCCTCTCTCTGACTCTCTCTCTGTCCCTGTAAAAAAATAAATAAATAAAAATAAAAAGACATTAAAAAAAAAAAAGGACAGTATGGTATTAGCATCAAGATAGATATATAGATCAATAAGAAAAACAGAGAGCCCAAGAATAGACCCACACATATGGTCAACTGATTTTCAATGAAGGTGCAAAAGACAAGTAAGGAGGGAAAGGAGAGTCTTCTCAACAAACAGTACTCAAACAATTGAATAACCACATTGAAAAAAAAAAGTGAACTTTTGACCCTATCCCACATACTACAAGTATTAAAAAAAAAAAGAACTACAAGCATATCAAAAACCTAAATATAAAATATAAACCTATAAAACTGGGGTCCCCAAACTTTTTACACAGGGGGCCAGTTCACTGTCCCTCAGACCGTTGGAGGGCCGGACTATAAAAAAAACTATGAACAAATCCCTATGCACACTGCACATATCTTATTTTAAAGTAAAAATACAAAACGGGAACAAATACAATATTTAAAATAAAGAACAAGTAAATTTAAATCAACAAACTGACCAGTATTTCAATGGGAACTATGGGTGCGGATGCATCCTGTGCTCCTCCCACTGACCACCAATGAAAGAGGTGCACCTTCCAGAAGTGCGGCAGGGGCCGGATAAATGGCCTCAGGGGGCCACATGCAGCCCATGGGCCGTAGTTTGGGGACCCCTGCTATAAAACGTTTAGAAGAAAATATAGGACAAAATCTTTGGGACCTTGGGCAAATATTTCTTAGTTATAACATTAAATGCATAACCCATAAAATAAAAAATTTATATTTTGGACCTCACCAAAATTTTTAAATTTTGCTCCTCAAAAAACATCATTAAGAGAATGAAAAGACAATCCAAAGGCTGAGAGAAAATATTTTAAAATTGTGTATGTAGTAAAGGGCTGTACTCGGAATATATAAAGAACTCTCAATAAGAAAACAGACAACCCGCCTGACCTGTGGTGGCGCAGTGGATAAAGCGTCGACCTGGGAACACTGAGGTCGCCAGTTCAAAACCCTGCACTGGTCTGGTCAAGGCACATATGGGAGTTGATGCTTCTAGCTCCTCCCCCCTTTCTCTCTCTCTCTCTCTCTCTCTCTCTCTGTCTCACTCTGTATCTCCTCTCTAAAATGAATAAATAAAAATAAATTAAAAAAAAAAAAAGAAAACAGACAACCCAATTTTCAAAATGTCTGTTTCTAAATGAAGAGACACTTCACCAAAGCAGATACACAGATGGTATATAAGCACATGCAAAGATGCTCAGAATGATTCATCAGGGAAATGAAAATTAAAATCACTACACATGAGACATACTACACATTTCCTAGATGGCTACAGTTAAAGACTGGCCATCCCACGAGCTGTCTGGTTTATACAGGAAGTAGAACCCCCATACATTGCTGGTGGGATGGTAAATGATACAACTATCTTGGAAAATAGTTTGACAGTTTCTTAAAAACTTAAATATATGTACATTTAGTGTACAAGCCAGACATTCCGCTCCTAGGTATTTGCCTGCTGGAAAGGAACGTGTCTGTCCACACAACAATTTGTACCCAAATGTTTGCAGAAGCTTTATTCGTAATAGACAAAATTTGGAAACAACCCAGATGTCCGTCAACAGGTAAATGGATAAATAAATTGTGGTTGATCCATGTCATAAAATATTCTTCAGTAATAAAAAGGATAAAGTATGAAGACACACAACAACAGAAATACACCAAAACAATTATGCTGAATGAAAGAAGTCAAACCAAATCAAGAGTGTACATTGTCTGATTACATTTAGATACAATTCTAGAAGATGCAAATTAATCTCCAGTGACTAATGATGATCACTGATTGCCCGGGATAGGAGGGGGCAGAGGGAGGGATGACCAGTGGGCAGCAGGAAAGTCTTGGGGTGATGGATATGTTCATTTTCTAGATGTGGGGATGGTTTCATGTATGTAAACACATGTGTCAAAATTCTATGTGTAACCTGACAAGGCGGTGGCACAGTGGATAGAGCGTTGGACTGGGATGCGGAAGACCCAGGTTCGAGGCCCCGAGCTCGCCAGCTTGAGCGCGGGCCCATCAGGATTGAGCAAAAAAGCTCGCCAGCTTGGACCCAGGGTCTCTGGCTCCAGCAAGGGGTTGCTCAGCCCATGGTCAAGGCACATGTGAGAAGGCAATCAATGAACAACTAAGGTGTCGCAACGGCAACGAAAAACTAATGATTGGTACTTCTCACCTCTCTCTGCTCCTGTCTGCCTGTCCCTGTAAAAAAAAAAAAAAAAATTAAAAAAAAAATTCTATGTGTAGTTTATTGTATGACAACTATTTTAAAACACAAGTAGGTATGTATTTGCCAACTTCTCACCAGTGCACTGGGGCCACTCTGACCATCATCACCATCCCATCCTCGGAATTACCACTGTGGCTGGAGTCCCCTGGTTGCCCAGCTCCTGCCTGGCCCCTCAGGCCCTTCTCAGGCCCTTCTCTGACCTCTTCCCCCCCTGCACGCCCCTCATGCACTGCTCCTGTCCTCACAGGCCTTGGGCATGCTCCCACCGCAGGGCCTGTGCCCTGGTTGCTGTCTGCGTTTGGAATGTTCTTTCCCAATCTTTGCTCATAACCAGCATAACCAGCGTGCTTGGCCATCTCTTCCCCACTGCTTGAGTCGCTAGGTCACAGCTTCTGAGCTGCACCTGACATCTACAAGCAATTCCTCCCAGCAACCGGAGTCCCGCCCTCTGCCCCACCCCAATTCCAGGAGTTGAACCACATCTCAAAACAACAGAAATGACAAGCCTTCCTGGTTTCTCCCAGGTGCTCTCTCTGCCTTGGTCTAAAAGGGATGTGAGGGAGAGTAGAAAAGCTCATAAAATACTAATGGCTTCATTGAAAAGGGGCTGGAGTAGTAGTTAAAGAGGCAAACTTGGGCACCACAGGATTCAAGTCCCACTGACAGGTCCCAGATGGCCCAATAGCGCCATAATTCACAATGTCCTCAGGACAGACATCACCACGGCTACCACAGCTTCAGGTTCATCTCTCTGTCACTCAGGCATTCATTTATTCACCATTCATTATTCAGCAAGTATTTACAGGGCACCTGCTGTGTGCATGCCCATGCCAGGCCCGGTGAGGAACAGAGTACCTTGCCACCTTCTTGAGACCAGAGGCCCTGTTGGCACCAGGTCTATCATCTGTGCTCCAGTAGAGCCGCTGGGAGGAATTTCCTGCCCCTCCCATTTGTGGCAGACAAGGAAGGGATGAAGGATTGTGGTGGCATTGTGGGGGGAGGTGCTCTGCCCACTCCCTCCTCCCTCCTGAGCTTCCAGAACTGTCTTCCCCCACGGCTCTTGCCTTTCCCCACCTCCTCTGAGCCCCTAGACCTTCCTTTCTTTTTTTTTTTTTTAGCTCATCCCCAAAAGTCAGAATATCCATTGTCCCTGAACATCCATTCCTGCAGCTGGGTGTCTTCTCCTGTCTGCCAACCACTCCACTGCTGCCCACCCTGCCAGCCCCTCAGGGTCTGTATAGTCACCAAGCCAACTCCCCTCTGCCTGCTGCCCTCTCAGCAGGTGCCCCCACACAGGGGCAGTCCTGGGCGGGTGCTGTCAGGACCCAGTGAGGAAGGGGTGAGGGGTTGCCAGAGACATTGTCCCTGCTGTTCAGGTGTTCACACTGCCCCTTACACATCCCCAGGGTGCCCCGTGCCCTGTGTTGGACCTCAAGTTGGGAGTCAAGTTCAAGTTCTCACTCTGCTGCTCACCACGGTAACATCAGGCACATCCCTTTCTCTCTTTAGACCTCTTGGTTTTATTCTCCAAAAAACTGGAGCACTTGTAACTAGTAAAATCCAAGTTCCTTCTTAATCTTGCAAGGCTGCAGTTTCCCAGGACACATAGAAGACAGTAGTGGGGTGCTCCCTGGGAGCTCGAACAGTGATCCCAGGCTGGCCGACTGTCCTCTCCCAAGCTCTTTACAATCAGTGTGTCTTTCCCTTTCATTCTGCCAGGTGAGGACACAGGCCCCCAGGGTTCCCATCATGCCAAAGAGGAAGCTGGGGGTCAGGGAGGTGATGAACCTGTCCAAGACCACAGCCTAAACAGAAGTGCTAAAGCTGGGACCACGGCTTCTGACTCGAGTCCTGTGCTCTGCCCCGTCCCATCCTGTTCTGTCCTGTGCCTTCCACTGCCGAGTCAGGCCCTTCCTGGGGCCATGTGTGGGTCAGGCAATGGATTGAGTTGGATGGAAAAGCTGCTCCTTGCTCCCTTCAACCACCCTTCTCCGGAGCCTAGTTGATCCTCCACCCAAGTTGGGACTGGATTGAGAGGGTGTCAGCTGTGGGTGGACAAGGATGGACCTGCCTCTCTCTCCTCTGGAGTCCCCACATGTGCCTCAGCACCCGTCCCGTCACACACAGTATGCTCAGTAAATGGGTATTCAGTGAATGGCTGGAGGAGGGTGGCCTGAGAAGGAGGTCCCTCACCATTGACCCTGTGACCCCACAAACAATCCCAGAGCCCCTTGGGTGACTGCACAGCCACCCAGCTCCTCATCCTCCTTGCACAGAAGCTGTTCATCTAGACCAGCACTTCTCCAGCTCAGTGGAGGACAGGAGAAATGTTTTGAAACCAATACTTTGTGGACTAATACTTTGTACAATACAATAAAAATTAATTACTAAAAACAGATCATGCTCATGGGTCGAATTGTTATACAGGTTTCTAAGGTCTTAACTATGGTCTGTACTTGTTCTTCCAGGGAAGTAATTATTAGCATATAGACCTCACTTGGGTTGGCTTCTCTAGATTTCTTCATTTCAGGGGCTAGTATCACCCTCTCATCCCCGCTTGGTCTGACAACCCTCACCTGCCACCTACACAAACCAGTCCTATTGTGTCCTTGTTGGGACCCCTCCTCACGGGCTCTCCTCCCCCAACCGCTCATGCAGGGGCAGGGTGTGCTGCCTGCCCTGTCTCCAGTTCTACAGAGGAACATGCTCTCAGGAGAAAGCAACCCTCAGAAACCATAGGATTCAGCCCTGTGGATGGTGGGTGCTCACTCATGGTGATCTTTTATTGTTAATGCAGACTTTTCTCCCTTAATTACAACAACCCTATGAGGTTACGAGCAGCCTCATTTGTTAAAAATAGATATTTAAAACATTAAGGGACTCACCCAAGGTCACATATCAGTGACTGTCAGAATCAGGATTCCAACACAGGGCTCCAGTCAGTTCTGTGGGCCTCAAATTGCTGATGGTAAGGCACACCAAGCAAATGCTGCCAATCAGACCTTGCAATTTTGTGATCTGACAAGGTTAAACTTAAACCAAAAGCAATAAAAATGGTGAAAAAGTGGACTTAGTTAAGCTAAACATAATAGAGGTATAAAAATACAATTACTATGCACCAAATAACATAGAACCAACAATCATAAAGCAGAACTCATAGGACATTCAAGGAGAAATTGAAGCACACTGGAAATAGACTTTAACCTGCTCAGTCCCTGACTGATCAGGTGAGCTACAATGAGAATCTCAAAGTTCACTAACCATGAAGTGGATGTCAACCCAGCTACTCCTGTACACGTGTACTCAGATGCACCCCAAACATCTACCCACCTTTCTTCTAGAGACTAGCTCCCCTACTGTGCGTTGAGCTGCTCAGACAGACACATTCGGATGTAGCTGCACACATTTAGGGATAAAAGTGTGAAAACATTTATACCAAACCATTACCACTCTCTGGACAACGGGATTGGGAGTGAGTTTTACTCTCTTCTTTTTGCTTCTCTAGCTTTTCTAACTTGTCCGCAATGAATGTATTTTATGTACAAGGGTTTTCTGGACATTGTTTAGTAAGTACAGGGCACATAGGATTCTGGTGAGTTGAAGGTATACGTAACACAGATTTCTGTTAAGTGAAACCCGCTTCCCATATCTGTCTACACAGGGGAAGTTATGAGGATGCTGTAAGATCATCATAGAAGCCACAGACCCACGGAGCACTCAGAGCACTGTGGGTGTTGGCATTACCACCTGTTTCCAGCACCTTTCACTCTAGCCACTGCCCGATTAGTTTTCAAATCTCTCCTCCTCTTCGCTCCCCACCTGCCCCTATCACAGCTCAGGTCCTCATCATCTTTCCCAGGATTAACACCTCAGCCTCTTGCCCTGGCCAGGTAGCTCATTTGGTAGAGCGTTGTCCTAACACACCAAGGTTGCAGGTTCCATCCCTGGTCAGGGCACAGACAAGAATCAACCAATGAATGCGTAAATAAGTGGAACAACAAATCAGTACTTCTCTCTCTCTCCCTTTCTCTCTATAAAATCAATAAAAAAATTAAAAATTAAAAAAAATCTCAGCCTCTTTCCTAGCTCCCAGCCTCCAGTCTCTTCCAGCACCTCCTGCCCTTCCCACTGACCATGTATCTCCCCTGATGCTTTGAGAGTGATCTTTCTTTTTCCAACAATAAGAGAAAGCTTATTTAGAAAGTCACAGAGGTGCCTGACCTGTGGTGGCGCAGTGAATAAAGCATCGACCTGGAATGCTGAGGTCGCCAGTTCAAAACTCTGGGCTTGCCCGTCAAGGCACATATGGGAGTTGAAGCTTCCTGCTCCTTCTCCCCTTCTCCCTCTCTCTCATTCTCCTCTAAAATGAATAAATAAAAATAATTAAAAAAAAAAAAAGAAAGTCACAGAGGTAGGAGAAGTGAACCATAGAAGAAATGGGCTCAGGAAACAAGCTACAGAGGCAAGAAGGGCCCTTAGAGAAAGAGAGAGAGAGATGCTTTGAGAGCCAAAAGTGAGAGAAAAGGTACAGGCGTGCTCCGGGAAAAGAGAGAGCACGCCTTGAGAGTGAACTTAAAACTTACCCATGGTGGGCCTGACCTGCGGTGGTGCAATGGGTAAAAGCATTGATCTGGAACGCTGAGGTCACCAGTTCAAAACCCCGGGCTTCCCTAGTCAAGGCACATATGAGAGTTGATACTTTCTGCTCCTCCCTCCCTTCTCTGTCTCTCTCTCTCTCTCTGTCTCCTCTCTCTAAAGTGAATAAATAAAAATCTAAATAAATAAATAAGTAATTTAAAAAAAAACTATACCATGGCTCCCCACTATTCTCAGGATACAGTCTGACCTTTCTAGTGTCACCCTGGCCCCTCTTCTGTTCTCTGTACTCTTAAGTCCAAAATACCCTGCATTCCAAATATTGTGCACTTGTCCCAAATTCTCCGTATGCTGTCCTTTCTCTGCCTTCACTCATGTACTTGTTATCTCAATTACCATTAGGCTGCCTGGCCTGTGGTGGCGCAGTGGATAGACCGTCAACTTGAAACACTGAAGTCAGCGGTTCAAAACCCTGGGCTTGTCAATGTACATACGACAAACAAGCAATGAACAACTAAAGTGAAGTAACAATAAATTAATACATCTTGCTTCCCACCTTCTCTCTGTTAAAAAAAATCTTTATAAACAAATTATCATTAGGTTGCTTTTCTCTCTGTTCAAACCATTCTATCTCTCTAAGGTTTGACCCAAATATCATCACCAGGAAGCCCTAGGCACAGCTCCATTTACAGAGTACCCTCAGCCTCAATTTCACAGAATCATTTCATAAGACCCATCTCAGACTGACCCCACATCATATCAAGCATATTAAAATGCACCCTCGTCACATATGAAATATAATCATTTGGCTATAAACAAATTTGAATAAATTTTGTGATTTTTAATTTGGAAATTTTTATTAATTTCTATTTAGTTATTTTCTTTACAAACTTTGAAACTGGTACTTTTTTTCTTCAGTTCTCAAATAATTTTGTGAGCCAATAAAAGCCTCTAGGCCAGTGAAGGGCAATTTTTTGAGGTTGGTGTGTCAAAATTTGCCAAAAAAACAAGCATAACTCGGGTGCTTTGTCACTTCCAGAAAAACGGCCTAACCGGAAGTCCCTGAACTAGACGCTCTGTACCAGAGTTCTGTTGTTTTAGCCTACAGATCTCCGGCACAGAGTGTCTAGACTACAGCAAATGTTTTATCCTTGGCTACTGCACCTGGCCACGCAGGAGCCGAGGATGAAACGTCCTTCTCGGCATGCGGCCCCATACTTCTCTGGTATGCGGCCGCATGTGGCTGCGTCATTGAAAATGGCTACGTGGGTCAGTGCTGACACGTGTGTCATAGGTTCGCCATCATGGCCCTAGACCCTGACCCTCCCCTGCCAAAGGTTAAGAAGATCCCCTGGTGCTGCCTCCGCCCAATGCTGACCACGCTAGGTGCAGTGAAACAGGTGTTTATCCACCTGTCTCCTTCTCAGGACCATGAGCCTCGAGGTCAACGGGAAGTTCTTGTTTTCTCTGTATGTCCCTGGTGGTCAGAAGACAGCCAGCATGGTGTAGACACTCAGGCACTGTCCATGGAATGAGTTATTTCATAAATTCCTCTAAAAACCTTTTGCCTCTATGAGTCTAATACAATGTGACTCGTATTTATTTCTGCATCTGTCACTGTATCTCTGTAAATTATTTCTATAATTTGTATCTTTTCTCCCCAAAGAGCTGTGTCATGTCCCACTGTCTGCATATTCCAACATGTATGCAGTCGAGAGCCTACTATGTGCCTACATGTTACCTGTCCTGAACCTCATGACAATTCCATGAAATAGATCCTATTATCCCTATTGACAGATAAGGAAACTGAGGCTCAGAACAGAGAACTAGTTTGCAAATAAGAGGTTGCAGAGTGAGAAAGTGAACTCAGGACTGTCCGACTCCCAGTCCACTGACCTACCTCTGAGTCTGTCCCTCTGCGCTCAGGGCACCAGCCACCCTAGACCCCTATGTGAGGTTTGGAGAATAACATGGGGACAGGCCGGGCCCACCTGCCATTCTCCTCCCCTGATTTCAAGACCAGAGGGTCAACACATTCATGGGAGGGGGCGTCCCAATGTGATCCACCTAATAAACCCCTACATTTGTAGAGCAACTCTACAGTTTGTAAAAGGTTCCACCTCCTATCTTTCGGTAGATTCTACCCCATCTCAGCTAAGGGCAAGGAATTTTCTAGTCCACTTGGCTCCTAGAGGTAGAACTCAGGCCAGGACCCAGGAGTTCTGAACTTCCGCCATGTAGTGGTATCTGCAAGCTCTATCCATTTCTCAGGACCTCAGAAGGGCTCCTCTTTTCTAAACCTCAGCTCCCTGTATGTGCTATCAGGGCCTGTGGCTGGACAACCTCTCAGATCCCCTCAGGTTTCAACATGCTCACATCTACCATGGGGAAGAAGGATGGCTGTGTTACTAGGGAGGAAACTGAGGCCCAGAACTCTCCAGAGCCCCCACAGCAACTGTACATTGCGCACCATGCTGTTGGGGAAATGACACCACATTCCAGCAGGCCCAGCAGGATGAGTCACTAAGTATGGAAATGATGCTGGCACAAGGTAGGTTCAGGGGCTGGGACACCCACCCCCACCGAAACCACAGCTGAGGAGGAGCAATGACAGGATTACTAAAACTGGCCCAAGAGGACACAGGTTGTAGGGCGCAGATCAGACAGTCAAATGGTGCATGTGATATGCCTTTCAGCCCAAGGCCACTGGAAGCCACCCAGACACCAACAATAGTAATAATCACAATAAAAATAACAATAGAATTTAGCAGTTAGCTATTTTGTCAGACACCTTACACCTGTACCTTACACCTGTTCCTCACAGCAAAGCTGTCAGGTGAGTGCTAGGTGACCCCATCTTATAGATGCGACCCATCAGAGGGGCTCAGAGAGACTAGGGGCTCTGCTCCAGGTCACACGGGCAGCAAAGCCTCCATCCTTTGCATCCACAGCCCAGGAACTTTTCATTTTAGGTCAGAGGCCTAGCTGACGCCTTGGAGGCCCTCACTGGGACAGAGTCATGGCACCGGCTGAGAGACAGATGACTTATGGGTAGGTGGGCACCTTCTGGGGCCTTAGCCTACACATCTCAAAAACCAGGAATTTGACCTAGGGTTTCTCCAAGGCCATTCCATAGGCTGTGACATTCAAGATGTTGCCAGAGGCCTGCAGGACCTCACACACAGGCCACAGCCTAGCTCACACAGATGGAGGAGGCTGAGCTCCTGTGGTGGCTGAAGGGCTCCAGTGTCCCCAACATGCAGGCAGCTGAAGGTACCTGTGGTCATCTGGCAGGAATGTGTCTGAGCTCACTTGGAGCTAGGCCACTGGACCGTGGGACAGAGGGTACAATGTGGGAGCCCAAGCTGGCTCTCCACAGCACCAGCCTCAGGGCTGCTCCACAAGGAATGCTAAGGACCCCAGGCAAAGATGGGGCAGACTGGGGGTTCCCAGGAGAGCAGGTTATCAGCCGCCCTGACAGGCCCACAGCCTGGGCTGGGCTCCAGGTCTCCGGAGAGACAGTTACACAGGGGTGGAGCCTGTAGGCATCCTGAGAAAAAGTAAAGACAGAAACCCTTGGTAAGGGAACACAGGAGGGGCGTCCCCATCCTGAGTGGGGACAGGGATACATGTGTGATGAAAAGCAGCGCTCTGTCTCAGGGCTGTGGCCCACCCTCCAGGGCAGGCTCCTGTTACCAGCCAGACCCTGATGCCTTTCCTTTGACATCTCTCTGCCTCAAGCCTCTCCCCCCACCTCCCAAACTCACTCTCTCTCTCTCTCTCTCTCTCTCTCTTACATTCCTCTGGGAGCCGATCAGGGCTTGAATGACACCCCAGATGACTCTTTGCTATTAATTCCCACACACAGAATGGGCCCCTTGTTCTCCTCTCCCGGAGGAATAGCCGTGGCCAAAGCCATCCCAAGAGTTCCTGACTTAACCCTTCTCCTAGCTGCTCCTCTACAGGTCCCCACACCCAGGGAGGCAGAGTCCGCAGGGGGTGGGAGGCAGAGAGGGAGTCTGGAAGACACAGACTCTCTTCAAGCTCAGAGCTCCTAGATAAAGTCCCCAGGATGGGAGAGCAGGACCACCCAACCTCTCTGGGGAGCTCTCAGCCAGGTCCTGGTGTTCTAAAGGCCTCTCTACCTAAGTGTGACAAGCCCAGAGCCAGCCTGATATCTCTGGCCCCCAGGGAGGCTCTTTCAAAGAGTAGCTGGGAGGCTCAGGCCCTTGATCCCGCCCTGGCCCTGAGGGGTTGACTGACTGGGACAGGAGGCCTAACACCACCTGTCCTGGCAGGTCACTGAGGAAAGACAAGAGGTGATTCTTCTGAGCCTGGAGGACAGAGGAGGAACTAGTCTGTTCAAAGCTCACCACCCCCTTCTTCCCTGTCCCCACCTCCATGCCACCCCAGACACAGTGCCTTGGGAGCACAGGGAGAGGGGCTCAGAAGAAGAGGCATTTAAGCTGGGACCAGGAGTCAGGGGACTGGGCACAGGCTGAGAGCAGAGACTGACCAGGGTGTGGCTGCGGACCAGATAGGTGGCCTGGGGAGAGGCTAGCTGGAAAGGCAGGAACCAGGTGGGGAGGACCTTGAAGGTCAGGACAGGAGGCACAGCGCCCTCAGCCCTGAGCTCCGATCTGCGCTCCTCTGCACAAACCTCTATTTCCCTCCATTGTCACCTCTCCCCATTGCTTGCATTTTCCCAGGACCCTCTACTCCCTGGCAGCCTCCCCACATTTTTAGGTTGGCAGGGACAGGGCAGGTGAGGGGCTGGGGGGGGGGGAGCACGGAGACAGACAGATGGGGGGGGGGAGCAGAGTCAGGAGCAAGGGAATCGAGGCAGAGAGAGTAAAAGAAGGTTGCAGACAAGAGACATGGACCGAAGTGGGAAAGGGAGAGAGCAAAGGCCAAAAGGAAGAGGAGGAGAAGGATGGAGGAAGGGGGCAGCCCTGGCCGCCTCTCAGGGTCCCTCCCAAGCTCCTCCTAGTGCTGGCAGATCCATGCAGCCCCCATGTGGCTCCCTGCTCCCTGCACAGCTGCCCTGCTGCCCTGCTGCTGCTGGGAAGGCTGAGAGTGCAGGCCTGAGGCACACAGCAGAGAAGAGGGCACCATGGAAGCACAGAGGGACCCTGCCCAAGAGGAGGGAGTTTTGAGGCTAGGGAGGGGCCTTAGAAACCATCTCTATTCCAATAGTTCCTGCACCAGCCGTGTCATAATCTCCATGGAACTTTTTTTTTTTAATTTTTTTTATAAATTTCTTTTTATTTTATTCATTTTAGAGAGGAGACAGAGAGAGAGAGAGAGAAAGAGAGAAAGGGGGAGGAGCTGGAAGCATCAACTCCCATATGTGCCTTGACCAGACCAGTGCAGGGTTTTGAACTGGCAACCTCAGTGTTCCCAGGTCGACGCTTCATCCACTGCGCCACCACAGGTCAGGCTCCATGGAACTTTTAAAAAAAGAGTCCCAACCAATCTAAGACCAAGGATGGGACCTAGGGATCAGTATTTACAGCCAGCTCCCCAGTGAGCTTGTGCGACACCAGATTTGGGTCACTCTGGTAGATGAGGATGCTGTTGGCTACCCAAAGTCACACAAAAATCCCCTGCAGAGCTGGGACTCACAGTGAGGCCTCCCAGGTCCCAGCCTGGGGTGCCGGTGGGTCTGCGCAGTGCCAGGCAAACAGGAAAGGCTTAAATGGCAGTGACCTCCCCTTCCCTCTGTCCCTCTAGCCTCAAGGCCCAGGCACAGCTCTCCAGGGCTGCCAGGGCACTTGCCATCCCGAGGTCAACAAACCAAACGGGGGAGGAAAGGCATTGAGCCAGAATGGGATTTCTGTCCCCATTCCCTCGCCCCCCCCCCCATCCCTGTCCCCTAGTGCCAAAGCCTGGGGCTGCAAGCTCTAGCCAGAGATGGGGGCGGAGGGTGGGGCAGGAGGGAGGAGGAGAAGGCCCGGGTGCTTCCTGTCCCCCACAGCCCCCCTACCCAACTCTCTCCCTGCAGCCTCCTTGGGCTCAGGGCTGGGTCCCCGGAGGCAGTAGAGTCTGAAGCTGACAGATCTGCCCTGTCCTTCCTGCCTGCTGAAGGAAGGGGTGGAGCTGACCGGGGAGCTGGCTCAGATGCTCCATCCCCTCCTCTCCCTACCCTAGGTCCTCTGGTGTTTGGTGTCCCACTAAACCCAGCCTGTCCCTCCAGGGCTCCCCAGTTCCAAAAGAAGAAAGAGCACTGGGAATCCAGATGCCTGTGCCCATCACATGATACCCTACAAAAGTCTCCAGTCTCTCACCCACAGGCTCCCAGCTCTGATCACCTCTGCAGGCTCCCACTGCCCCTCCTCCACCCATCCTCCCCACCAGGCTACGTTTATTCATGGATTCATTCATTCATTGGCCACCTCTGGTCTGCCAGGCACCCAGCTCAGCCCCAGGATTCATGAATGTGACATCCTTATGGGAAGGCAATTAATTTCACAGTAATATACTGCTCACAAAAATTAGGGAATATTTCAAAATGAATATGAAGTGATAAAAGAAGCATGATTTTTTTTATTAAACAAGAATATCAGAAAAGCAAACAACAAGTCAATGAAAGTTGCTTGATATGCAAATGAGGTGCAAACTCAATTATCATGATTGAATAGCAAATGATATATCAAATGCTTCTTTTTTTAATAGCTTCATATTCATTGTGAAATATACCCTAATTTTGGTGAGCAATATATATACTACATAGATAACAAATTACATAATATGTTATATATAATTTTATAATATAACAAGTATGTGTAAAGTATATAAATATATAATATGTGTTTGTAGTACAATATAGTAAATACAGCTAGTGCTCGTCTTACGACCACGATTGGTTCCAACAGACAGGTCGTAACACGATTTGGTCGTAAGTTGAGTAGGCTATATGTACAGTACTGTGAAATGATGCTATAAAAATCTTTAAGGCCTGACCAGGGAGTGGCGCAGTGGATAGAGCGTCAAACTGGGATGCAGAGGACCCAGGTTCGAGACCCCGAGGTCGCCAGCTTGAGCGTGGGTTCATCTGGCTTGAGCTAAAAGAAAGAAAGCTCGCCAGCTTGGACCCAAGGTTGCTGGCTCAAGCAAGAGGTTACTTGGTTGGGTCTGCTGAAGGCCCATGGTCAAGGCACATATGAGAAAGCAGTCAATGAACAACTAAGGAGCCGCAACGAAAAACTAATGATTGATGCTTCTCATCTCTCTCTGTTCCTGTCTGTCTATCCCTCTCTCTGACTCTCTGTCCCTGTAAAAACAATAAATAATAAAAATCTTTAAGTCATATTTTATCATAATTTTCTTTCATTATTGTTATGTATCATAATTTTCTTTGTTCATTTTATGCCATTTGTATCATCTCTACACCATTTTGTTTCTTAATTTTACATTCGTCAGGTTTAAGTAAAACAGTGCATTACCAATACAACTGGTTTAATATTTGCAAAACATACAAAATTACAAAATACAGGTGCATACAAAAACTGCTCCAGATGCGGAGCAGTCGTGGCTAGCGATTGTGGTTGTAAAGTCAAATGGTCATAAGTTGTAGAGGTCGTAAGTCGATCAATACCTGTAACCTCACAGTAAATATGTAATCATAAATGGCAGTGAATGCTATACAGGAAAAGGCCAGGGTGCTGTCAGAAAATAGCTAACACTGGAGGATTGGGGAGGTGTCTCTGTGGACGTGACCTTTAGCCAAAAGAGGAGCCAAGGAGGTGATGTTGGGAGATTCCAGCTGAGGGAGAGCATTGTGGAGGCTCAAAAGCCAGAAAGCACTGCCTGAGTTTAAAGAGCTGGAAGAGGGACACTCTGGCTGGAGTCCAGGGATAAGAGCGGGTGGCATTGGGCAGGGCCAGTCTGAAGACAGGAGATTTTGCCCCTAACAGCCGGGAGAAGGAAGCACATATTTGACCCATCAGGAATTGGAAATTCTCTTTCCCACATGCACGTGGGTCTGCTGCATCTGTGCACCCTAGAACGAACAAATGAAGGGCTGACTGTGGGGAGTGAATGTGGAGGCCAGGGACAGGCTCTCTGGGGAGAGGAGTGGGCAGGGTGTTTAGTGGGTTCTCTCCCTGGTCACTGAGGTTCCCCAAACACAGAGCACCTGCTGTGTGCTCACATGTCCAGCACTGAGCAGCTGCCTCAGGGAGACAGAACCAGTTTTGGGCCTTTTCCTATAACCCCTAACACGCTGAAAGGAAAAGAACCCCTGCAGGGGCTGGGTGAAAAAGAGTAAGGAATTAAGAAGTACAAAATGGCAGTTGCAAAATAGTCACAGTGTTGGAACATCCAGTATAGGGAACACAGTCAATAATATGGACAATATGGTAATAACTATGTATGGTGCCAGATGAGCACTTAAAATATTGGGGGAATCACTTTGTAAAGTATATGATTATCTAAGCACTATGCTGTACACCTGAAACTAATACAAAATAATATTAAATGTGAACTGTAGCCTAACCAGGCGGTGGCGCAGTGGATAGAGCATTGGACTGGGATGTGGAAGACCCAGGTTCGAGACCCTGAGGTCACCAGCTTGAGCGCGGGCCCATCTGGCTTGAGCAAAAGCTCGTCAGCTTGGACCCAAGGTCGGTGGCTCGAGCAAGGGGTTGCTTGGTCTGCTGAAGACCCACAGTCAAGGCACACGTGAGAAAGTAATCAGTGAACAAGTAAGGTGTCGCAACGACAACGAAAAACTAATGATTGATGCTTCTCACCTCTCTCCGTTCCTGTCTGTCTGTCTCTATCTATCCCTCTCTCTCTGACTCTCTCTCTGTCACTGTAAAAAAAAAAAAAACAACTTAAATGTGAACTGTAATTGAGGCTCTAGCTGGGTTGCTCAGTGGATAGAGCAGTGTCCCAGCATGCCAAGGTCGCAGGCTTGGTCCCCACTCAGGGTAGTACGAGAAGGAACCAATGAGTGCACTACTAAGTGAAATAACACACTAATGCTTCTCTCTTTCTCTCTCTCTCTCAAATCAACAGGAAAAAAATTTTTAACTGTAATTAAAAAATAAAATTAAATTAAAAACAGAAGCACTGAGATCTCCAAAACCAACTCCCTTATTGTACAGATGAAGAAATGAGTTAGCCCAGAGAGAGAGGCTGACTTCTCCAAGGTCACACAACAAGAGTTGGGACCTTGGCAGCGTTGGGAACAGCTTTCCCCCCCACACCTGCCAAACCCAAGACTTCTTCTCAAGGTTCTAGCCCCAAACGGGAGACCCTCAAACTCTGACCTGTCAACTTGCCACCTGGTAGGGACAGTAAGACAAATACGTGCCTGGCAGCCTCACAGATTTGTGACACTTTCTGCTTGCATCAAGGCACCTGGACATGGGAGCACACCCAGGGCTGTTCCTGAGTCCCTTGCTACTGCCGAAGTCAGTGCAATTCTTTCCCCTAGAAAAGGAAGAGACTTTCCAAGGTGGTATTATATCCAAGCCATTATTATACCCAACATGATAACCACCCTACCTGGAAAACATTGGACATTGACCTGCAGTTGAAACAGCTGGGAAAAGGCGATTGTTGTGTATACATTTTGTTCCTGGTACTGTGGTAAGTAATCACTTGCTATTTCTTGGGGGTGTATGTGGGTTTTTTTTCATCTTTGTAATATACCTACAAGGCAGTATTGTTACTTTCATTTTAAAAACAAGAAAATTGGTCTGACCAGGCGGTGGCGCAGTGGATAGAGCGTCTGACTGGGATGCGGAAGACTCAGGTTCGAGACCCCGAGCTTGCCAGCTTGAGCATGGGGCCCATCTGGCTTGAGCAAAAGCTTGCCAGCTTGCACCCAAGGTTGCTGGCTCCAACAAGGGGTTGCTCGGTCTGCTGAAGGCCCACGGTCAAGGCACATGTGAGAAAGCAATCAATGAACAACTAAGGTGTCACAATGGCAACGAAAAACTAATGATTGATGCTTCTCACCTCTCTTTCTTCCTGTCTGTCTGTTCCTATCTATTCCTCTCTCTGACTCTCTCTCTCTGTCCCTTTAAAAATAAAATAAAATAAAAACAAGAAAATTGAAGTGTAGGAAAATGACATGTTGGCCCAATCCCACCACTGGTGCAGGGACTGGGTTCAAGTCCTAGACTCTCTGGCTCGAGTTCAGGCTCGTCATCATCCATCTGCCCTTTTCATTATAAAGTGATGTCATCAAAGGATAAGCTAATCTTACTGTAGGAAGACCCCTTTGAGGTCTAAAATACTAAGATCCCACCATATCACCCCATTTTCACTATGAGGGGACAGAGGTAACCTTGTGAGAGCTGGGATACAATCACAATGCCAACCTCAAATGGGCATCTGCTCATGCCCAGGCCAGTCCCCTGCCCTGCCCTGCCCTTCGGCATCCTCTCCCCTTCCTCTGCCCAGTTGCCTGCTCATAATGGAAGGACAAAGGCCTTCCTTAGCCACACACAGCCCACCTTGCACCTACAATATCGGCCCCTCCATGGGCATCAACACAATCTCATCTGATCAAGGCCACCCTCAACCCTGCTCCACCCTTTCATTCTTTCCTCTACCTGCTTCACTGCCTTCATCCTCACACATCTGTGCCATGTTGCCTATGAAGTGTGTGGAGATGTACGAATGAATGAATGAACCAACTCCCAGCTCACCAACCAGCTTCCTGAGGACAAGGTGAGCCCTCGCCTCCCTTCTTTAACCCTCAGACAGCACAGCCTTGCCTAGGGTGCTTCATCAAAATAATCTGGGTGCAAAGAGTTATGGCAAAAAGGTCAAGTTCCATGACCAAACAGTGACGTGACCACAGCCAATCACAGTCAACGGCTTCCCTTCTCCTTTTGTACAATGGGAGTCTCTCCGGGGTCACTGGGAGCTGATGGGAGAACATTCACGACAACATTCCAGCAGGATAAGAAGCAATGACTACTATCAAACCCAAAGTCAACCAACAGTCACCTTTTGCAGGCAGATCCCCAAGATGCTAATAAAAACGGCAGATATTTACGGAGCCCCTTTATGTGCCAAGCACTGTTGTGTTCATATACGTTATCTAGTTTAATCCTCACCACAGCCTGGAAGGAAACTGAGTCTCAGAGACACTAAGTCACTTGCCAAGAATACACAGCGAGTAAATGGGGGTGCCAGGATCCAAACGTGAAGCTGCCTGACTCAAGAGCATCACATCTCGTTACCCATGTACGCTGATCTACCACCTGCAAGTCATTTGTCCATTCGCATCACTGTGCACCCTCTATGTGTCAGACAACTTGATGGAAGGTGATACAGACCCAGTTCACAGATACAAATGCCAGCAGGAGTGACATCCTGCTGAAAAGGTGAGCATGGCAGGAGGCGGGGGAGACTCGTGGCCTCGGCCAATAGGCAAGGTGTCCTGTGGACAGGGCTGGGCCTGCTGGGGCTTGGGCCACACCTCAGGAGTGGGGAGAGCCAATGTGGCTGCAGCTTAGGTCAAGGGTTGGGGCCTGGTATGGTATGGGGGTTAGAGAGGTCCATGCTGGGATTGTGGGAGGACACAAAATCGAAGACAGTGTAGTAAGGAATGCCCAGGCCCTTTCCAGGTGAGAATGCCTCAAGGGAACACCCCACCTTCTTGACTCTTGGGAGAGAAGAAGGGGGTGACAAAAGGACCAGAATGGGAGGGAGTTAGAAGGAGGAAGAGGAGGAGTCAGAGATAAGAATTTTAAACAGAGATCCATTTCTTAACTGCCGCACCTTGAGCTTTTAACACCTTTGTGGGCCCCGCATCTCTGAAAAGAGGATGTGGAATGTTTCCCAAACATATTTGTCCACAAAACTGTCTTTTCAAGAAATGCAATCAATGTCTGAGGAACACTAAGGGGCCTGAGGGTCCCAGTTTAGAAACAGAGTCAGGCATAGGCCTCTTGTTTTTTGTTTTTTTACAGGGACAGAGAGAGAGAGTCAGAGAGAGGAATAGATAGGGACAGACAGACAGGAACAGAGAGAGGTGAGAAGCATCAATCATTAGTTTTTCGTTGCCGTCGCAACACCTTAGTTGTTCATTGATTGCTTTCTCACATGTGCCTTGACCACGGGCCTTCAGCAGACCGAGCAACCCCTTGCTGGAGCCAGCGACCTTGGGTCCAAGCTGACGAGCTTTTGCTCAAGCCAGATGGGCCCGCGCTCAAGCTGGCGAGCTCAGGGTCTCGAACCTGGGTCTTCCGCATCCCACTCCGATGCCCTATCCACTGCGCCACTGCCTGGTCAGGCCATAGGCCTCTTGTTTTGAAATATAATCCATGGGCTATCAAATCTGAAAATGCCTTCACAGATAACCTAGCCCAAAGATGAGCAATCTTTTGAGCTTGGTGTGTCAAAATTCGCCAAAAAACCGAGCATAACTGGCGTGGTGTGTCACTTCGAAAAAAAAAACCCATAATTTCACGATATTTATAGTTTAAATAACAAAAATGTATAATTGTAATATATAACTGTATTTAATAAACCCAAAACTAATTATTTAACTTACCTGCTTCGTGACTTCTTTATTCATCTGTCAGTCAGTTTCTTTTGTTGGTCTTGATACTATTTAACTTGTGTGGGTGCCGTGAACTAAGATAAGTGAGGGGGAGGGAATTCTTTAACTACCCTGCCTATTAGTGACTTCTTTGTTGCTGAATTTCATTGGCATTCCGCTGCTCCCTGCTCCGCCAACCGGAAGTGAGGTCAAAGATCCCCTAGGCCTAACCGGAAGTCCCAGAACTAGACGCTCTGTGCCAGAGTTCTGTTGTTTTGGCCTACAGACCTCCGGCACAGAGTGTCTACACTACAGCAAATGTTTTATCCCCGGCTACTGCACCTGGCCATGCAGGAGCCAAGGATGAAAGGTCCTTCTCAGCATGCAGCCCCATACTTCTCTGGTGTATGGTTCGCCATCACGGACCTAGCCAGTCCCTTACTTTACAGATGTGAAACTGAGGCTTAGAGAAGTAACTGAGCAACACAGGGCCTCTGCATACTCCAGCTGGACTTGACTCCAGCCCTTGGGGCTCTGGTCACTGGTTTGGCCATGGAGAACCTCAACTGTGCCAGGGTTTTGGGTTTTCATGTAGGTGTCTCCCATCAAACTCTCGGCTCTGCAAGACCAGGCCCTGGCCTCCATCAACCTCCCCACCATGGCTCCTGGCCCAGTGTTCTTCATAGAGGGTATGTTCTCAAAAGTTCACCAAAGCTTGAGAAATTCAGGGGACACCAGGAAGGACTTTCCAGCAGCTCAGTTTGGGTGACAGAAACAAACAGTCTCCTTTTCTGAGGCCTTCTAAGAAGATGGTAGAGGCCAGCTGCCCTTAGGCAGCACTGGGCACTAGCCCCAGCTCTCTTGTTCCCAGAAAATGCAAGGTTAGAAGGGGAGAAAGACTTAGACCTCAGGAGCTGCCTTCCTGGCCTGGGCCCAGAACTCTCAACTTGGACTAGAAACAGGGACAGGGGAGACAGCCCCGGTTGGGACAGGCCCTAGAATGCTGTCCTTGCTGAGCGCTCAGGTCCTCCATCTCCAGGAAGCCACTCCTGCCTGCTCCAGCCCCTCTGATCTTTTCCTCCTGGAATTCAAACAGTAACACCTCAGGAGAGACTCCCTGAAGTTGTGCAGGGCCCTGGAGAGGCTGAGACCTGAGTGAGGAAGTGGGAACCAGCCTGGACACCAGGCTGTGTGTGAGGAGGAGAGGCAGGCACAAAGCCTCTGCCTCCCTTCCATGGAAAAGTAATTCAGGAAAAGAAGTCCAACCGCAGTGTCCAGGTTTGCATCCCTGAAGAGGGCCTCTGAGCTGGACCGCAAGCAGTGACTGGTCAGGGAAGCAGTAGGCAGAGCAAGTGGGAAGGCCTGGGGGCGGGGAGGAGGAGAGCACAGGCCCTCAGTCTAGCGGCAGTAGGGCCCAGTGGTCAGGGTAGAATTGGGAGGTAAACTGCGGATACCAGTCCACACAGTCAGTCCCGTCATTAGCTGGGTGACCTCAGACCTGTCACTGAACCTTTTTGTGCCTCAGTTTCCTTCCTAGAAGGAAAATAATAGCAGCACCTACTTATAGGGTTGTTGAGAGGACCAAATGAGTCCAGTGACAGGAGTGCTCAGAGCTGGGTCTACCTGCCCATGGGAAGGCTCCAGGCATAAGGAGTGCATGCCGGGAAGGCCCACTCGTGAGATGCATGAGGAAGTACTGCACACCACTCTGCTCTGATGTTAGTTAGGGTGGACAGGCAGACTCTAACTCCTGAGGGCAAGTCCACAGCAGCTACTCAGCAAATACGTGTACACTTGAAGTGAGTGCTCTTCCCCATCTCTCAGCACTAAATTACATTTTCTGATTACTGTCCATTGAGTACTCACTGCACACCAATCATGGAGCTAGGAACAACTGGTGTTATTTCAGTCTTCCATATATACATATATAGGTCATTATCAGCATTTTACAAATTAGCCTAAGGCCATATAGATACTAATGGCAGGATTCCCTCACTCTAAGTCCAGTGCTCTTTCCTGTACCCCAAACTAAGAAGAATACAGCCTGTCCAGATGTGGGGGTAGCCTAGGGAACATTTGAGGGAGCCCCTACACTCCCAGTCTAAGCTTCTGTCCTGGTCACTACTGTACCCTTGACCCCTGACCCAATCTCCTCAGTCTCCCTCCCCACCAATACACAGTCCGTCTCCTGTCACACCCCAGTGTAACCATACTTCTGGCCTACAGCTCTGGGGTCCAGAGCCCCATGCCCCTCCCCTGTTCCTGGAGGTTGTGCATCTTGCAGGGGTTATCACAGCCTTCAAAGAGCCAAGTGAGGGTGAGCAAGGCCCCAAGGGAGCTTCAAGAAAGTAATATACCTGGACCCCAACCCCGGAAATTCAGAATTAGTCAGTCTGCGATGCAATCCAGGCTTCATTATTTTTTAAAAACTCCACACGATCCTAAAGTGCAGCAAGAGTTATCAGAACCAGCACTCTAGGCAGTAGTGCAGAAGCCCGGCAGAAATGCAGAATCTCAGGCTGCTCCCTGGACCCAAGGAACAGGAGCCAGGTGACTTTGCACCTTTATGTAGAGAGGCCAAGCCTATCTCAACAAGCCAGCGGTGAGGATGGATGTGTGTCCCTGTGGTTAACCAGAGTCACCCTAATAAATTCAATTAAAATAAAGTGTCCCTCCAGGTGCTAGAGGTGGCTAGTATGTGTTTGAGGTACTGGAAGGGGCACAGGCCTGCAAGAATGAGGAGAGGACAGTCTGAACCATGCAAGTCCACACAGCACCTGGAGGTGGGAAAGTGCTTTCCCACTGTCCCCTCACCTGGTCCTCTGCTCTGTCCTCTGAGGGAGTTGGGGAGCCAGTGCCATGCCCACCTGAGAAAATGGAGGTAGAGGCAGAGACGACTTGACCAGCATTGACCCTCACCCCTGCATGACCCCTTGCTCTGGGAACAGCAGATGTCCCCATTTCATCACAGTGTGTCCTGGGTGGCAGGTATGGTGAGAGGATGACCATTGCCCCAGGTGACAGATGACTTGCCAGGCCCAGAAAAGCAAACCGAACTGAGGGCAAAGCCTTCCACAAAGCAGGACCAGTAAGGACCCTGAGAGGAAGGCTCAGGGAGCTAAGGGGTTAAGGGTCACTGCGACTGAAGCAGTTCTGCCGGTTGGGGCCATCAGTGAACTTTACTTTTAATGACAGAATTTCATTCTTTCCCCTCCTCTCAAGGACTGTCTTAGGAGGAAATCTGGGACCAGTCTCAACAACACCCAGGTTAGATCCCAGGAAAATGCTGGAAAATACTGTTGCTCCTGAAAGGTCTCTCCACCCAGGAGAGGAAGCCTGGGTCTTCACCAACACACACTCCAGGTCCCTCTCTGCTGGGGAGAGAGAACAGGCCAGAGTCCATCGATCACCACACCTCACTAAGGGCAGATTGGATTGGGGTGTGGTGAGGGGAGGGTGCTGCCCAACACCCTCGGGGAAGGGGCAGGAATGAGGGGAGAAGGAGCCCCTCCCACCCAGAGCAAGGGAGGGAGCACAAAGTGGCGCTGGCCCACCTGGTGGCTCTGCCAAGAGCAGGTAGGTGCCCAGGGCAGCGGCCCAGGTCTCAACCCAGAACCCCTCCTTGCTCTCTAGGGATGAACATGGGCCCTTTATCCTCCCCTGCTGGAGAAAGCTGGGCCCCAGAGCCAGGGATGGGATGGAGGGGATCACAGTTGCCAATACATGGGGAGATAAAGGAAAGTGTTCACAACAGGGTGTCTCCACTCCCTCACTCAGCCCTGGGCATCTGACAGCCCTTCTCCTCACCCTTGTAGGCACACCTGCCTCATCCAGCACCTCCCAGCAGAAAGCCCAAGCACAGCACAGCGGAAACAGGAGGAGCAAGAAAGAGAGACAGAGGGAAGGAAAGAGAGGGCCCCTCCTCATCCACCGTGGCTTCTCTGCAGACCCAGAGCACCCACTGTCACCCCAACCCCCATCCTGGCACAGCTGGGCCAAGGAGGCTAAGGAAGGAGGCAGGAGGCAGAGAGGGGAGCTGGGGGAGCCCACACCCAGCTTCCTATCCTGGACCCTGGCCCTCACAGCCAACCCTCCCTACCCTAGGGGGTCTCAGGACTGAATCACAGATACTACAGGAGGCAGGGAGGCCCTTCCCTCAAAGAGGAGGAACCTAGGGTGGAAGGATGAATGGGGACCCACCGGGATCAAGAGATGCCAGGCAGGCAGGCAGCGGGCAGGCAGCAGCGGGTGTCGGAGACTGCTGCGGGCAGCTGGACAGGACGGCTGGATGCTCGTCCCTCCGTCCCTCTGTCCATCCAGGGCGGCTCCTCTCTGGGCGGTTCTGAGGCCGGGCGGGCGCTGTTAAAAAGCTTTTTATGTGTGTGTGTGTTAATCACATGATTGCCGTTCACCTGTATTTCGAACAAAGACAGCTCACTGTTTCAAGGCCCCGAACAAGAGTCTGGGCACAGGGAAGAGAAGGGAGGCGGGGGGAGGAGGGTTGGCAGCGCTGGGGGTGGCGTCGAGGAAAACTGGGGGGAGATTGTCCAAGGCCGGCAAGCAAGAGAAAGAGAAAACCCTTATCAAACTCCTAATTCACTGGGCTCCGAGGCCCCAGACACACTGGCCCGATTGTCTGGCTGGTTGTGTGTGCGAGCATGTGTGTGTGTGTGTGTGTGTTCCAATGTCCGCTCCCCCCACCCCCAACATGCCTTTGCCTCGTGTGACTACCTCATTGTGTCCCTTTACCCACCCTCCTCCACCCCCTTGGCCTTTCCCAAGCATGAGGCCTTGCCTGGACCCCCTTTCCAGCCCCACTCCAGACAGGACTCCCTTGGGTTGGGCATGGGGCCTTGCCCAGCTGCTGAGGAGCTTAGAATTGTACCTGATCACCAGTGCTGCCCAGGTTCTATCTGTCCCTCTAAGCACACCTAAACCTCTGCCTCAACACCCACCCATGGAGAAGAGAGAAGGATGTGATCTTTGGAGGAGAGATCTAGGAAAGAGGAAAAGGAAAAGGAGCTTTGGGTGATGGGCCAGACAGAAAAATGGAGGCTTCAGCCAGCTGAGAGGAGGAGGCTGAGGGAAAAGATGGCCAAAGAGAAGGGGGGGGGGCAGTGCAACTCTCCACCCTTTCTCTGGAGTGGGGGACTTCATGATAACCAGGGTTGGGACTCCCCCCACCAAGAGAGTGTGAACCCAGTGTGAAGGGAGTTGGGTCCCAGGAAATAGGACTCCAGAAGCCTTTAGACCCACTTGAAGAGTGCCCTCAGCACAAGCCCAGCCTACTGGTAACTTTAGACCTGTCCCTCTATCTTGACCCAGCCCACCCTTACAGGTGCCGGCTGATCAATGAGAAGGGATCATAGGTCAAGCCAGGCCATCTACACTGGGCAGGAGGTGTCGAGCTGCCACCTGCCATGCCAAGTATAGACCTAGAACTCCCTAAGTTGAGGCAGAGATGGCAGCCTGGGTGGGGGCTTAGGCAGATGAAGACAGCTGGGAAGCAGGCCTATGCACAGGCACTCCATAAGATGTCTACTGAAGCAACACAAACCAGCCACTCTGCACTTCAGCAGAACCTCCACCTGCCTTCTTCTCATCCTGCCCCAATCTTTTGCCAACTGCCCATCCCACCACCTGAGGCAGAGACTGGGGGTCACAGGTGGGCCCAACTTTCCTCCAAGCAACAGGTTCTCACCCCACCCACATTCATCCTTTGGCTTTCCTGGCCTGATTACCCCCACCCCTACACCTCCCCAACTAACCTCAGGCCCCAAGATGGGCCTGGGGCAGCAGCGCAGGGAGCTGGGGTGGGGGCTGACAGAGGAGCCCTGAGTGTTGGGGACGAAGGAAAGCGCTGGAGGCTCCACCTTCTGCCCTTCCCTCCCTCCCCTCCCCCTCCCCCTTCTCCCCCTCCTTCCTTCCCCAGCCTTCGGCAGCAGCTCAGTGCTCAGTCAGTCTCAGGCTGTCCGGCCAGGGTGGTTGGTGGTGAGGATTCAGGCTCCGTCCTGACCAGGCAGTGGCCTGAGGCTCAGGGCCCCCCAGCCCCTCCCTCCCAGCCCACCAGCGTCAACCTCCAGCCCCGAGCTGGACCGCACACCTTGGGACGCGGTTTTCCACTTCCTAAGGACAAGCCCCAGGCTGGAGGAAAGGTCCGAGGAGGTGAGTGAGTGCGCAGCCCGCTCCTCCCTTCCACAGTCCAGGCCTGGGACCCTGCTGTGAGGCCTGGGGTGGAGAAAGGGTACACTCGCACCTGCCCCCCACCCAGCTCCTCTGGGCTCCGCCAGGGCAGGCGTAGGGAAGAGGGAGAGGTGAGAGAAAAGGTGAGAGACTCCAGGCGCCAGGATTAGAGCAGAATAAAGAGTCCGTTTTTCTTCCTTTCCATCAACAAACCTCCACCCAAAAGGAGGTTTTAAAAAATCCCAAACCCACCCACACCAAGAGACGGTTGGGACCAGGTGGTGGGAAGACGTGGAGGCAGGAGCTAGGAGGCCGAGCCGAGTCTGGCATATGCGCGTGCCCCGGGGGCTGCAGTGGGTTTAGGGAGAGCAGAGCGGGCCCCACTTCGGGGCTCTGCCCGCGTAGCGTCCCGGGACTCCGTCGGGGCTGAGCGCGCGGTCGCTCCATCGCGTCCTCCTTCCCATCCAGGTGAGCGTGGGACTCTTCGCGAGGACGCCGGCGGCGGGCCCCGGGGAGGCGGCCGAGGCGACGGCGGCCGGGGGCGACATGGCGGATGAGCAGGACCTCTCCGAGGTGGAGCTGAGCCCCGTGGGCTCCGAGGAGCCCCGCTGCCTGTCCCCGGGTAGCGCGCCCTCGTTGGGACCCGACGGCGGCGGTGGCGGCGGCGGGGGATCGGGCCTGCGAGCCAGCCCGGGTCCGGGAGAGCTGGGCAAGGTCAAGAAGGAGCAGCAGGACGGCGAAGCGGACGACGACAAGTTTCCTGTGTGCATCCGCGAGGCCGTCAGCCAGGTGCTGAGCGGCTACGACTGGACTCTGGTGCCCATGCCGGTGCGCGTCAACGGCGCCAGCAAGAGCAAACCGCACGTCAAGCGGCCCATGAACGCCTTCATGGTGTGGGCGCAGGCGGCGCGCAGGAAGCTAGCTGACCAGTACCCGCACCTGCACAATGCCGAGCTCAGCAAGACGCTGGGCAAACTCTGGAGGTGAGCGCACCCGCCGCCTGCCGGGACCTCCTGCGGGCCCTCCAGCTGCGGGTGGGTTCAGGCCGTGCGGGAACTCCTTGGGCCCTTGGGGTGGGTTGGGGTGGCGAGAACAACTCTGATGGTGCTGAAAGACCAGGTGTGGGCATCGGACCCGCCTTGTCCCCAACAAATACCCGCTTGGTGCTGGCTCAGAACTCCCGGGGCCTAGGCTGGCTCCCCACCCCGAGTAGCGGGCAGAAAGGCGCCCCCTCGTGGTTGGAATTCTGTAGGTGGCAGGCTGTAGGGCCTGGGCTTCTTCCTGGGGGAGTAAGGGCTGGAGGGAGGGAAAGATGGCGGACTGACGGCTCACACGCCAGGCCTTCACTAACCACACATTCAGGGGTACCACTGCCACCAGTTTAGTGGTGGGGAATGCTGGGGAAACGCTTGGCAAAGAATTGAGGGCCTGGCTGGAAAGGCAGGGAAACTGAGGCAGCCAGAGGTAGAAATGATGAAAGTCCAAGAAAAGCAAGGAATTCAGACAGGAGTCTGAAAGAGTGAGGAATGGAGAACCGCTAAGGGACAAATCTGTAACTGCAGGATCCTGTCCTATCCCAACTGCCTTCACTGTGTCTTCCTGACCCCACCATTCTAAGTCTGGGGATTCTTCATCCTCCTGGGAAGGGAACACAGGAAGAAGCCTCCCCCTCCCACCCTGTCCCAAAGCTGCCAGGTTTGTCTCCCTCCCTCCCTCTGCCAGTTCGGCGCCATCTTCTTTTCCAGGGCCCCACCCAGCGTTGAGTAACCTCCTACCCCTCCACCCTGAAGTTGGAGCTGAGCGCCCTGGCCACAGAAATCCTTGGCCCCCCTCCTGTTCAGGGTCTCTCAGACTCCCAGGCTCCCTGGGACCAACCTAAACCTCTAGGGGAAAACATCCCCCCAAGGAGGAAGTCTGGAAACCCTCTATGCAACCTGACTTCCTTTGGGACATTGTTGAACATGGCAACCCCCACTCCCAGAGTCCTGGGCAGCTCACAAAGAAAACAGGGGCTCCAGGAGATGGGAGCCTGTAGAGGTCACCTGGTTCCCTGCTAGACTGCTCAGGAGATAACCCCAAAAGGCAAAGGGTTGTAAAGGCCACGTAACAGCTGGTAGCAGACCAGGAGCCAAGGCCACAACCCAGGTCTCCTGACTCTTCATCCAGTGGTCTTCCCCCACACAGTCCCTGGTATAGTGGTGGATCACCCTTTTACTCTAGGTGTGCTAAGGAGGTTGTGAGGATGGGAGCAGAGGAAAAGAGCAGTAAGGCATCTAGATTCAGAAAGTTTAGGCTTTGACGTAGGAGCCTGCAACTCTCCTGCTGCGGCGCCCCCTTTGCCAGCCCCCAGCACAGTGGAGACTGGATCCTGAAGGCCAAAGGCTTAGTTAGGATAGTGGAAAAAGCAGCAAGGCCTTTGAGCAGCAAGAAACCCAAAAGAGCTCACATCCAGCCCCCAGCCCTGTCCTTGGCCATGTGTTTGCTAAAGACCTGGTGCCCCTTCTCCCCCTCTCAGCCCTCAGCACTCTGCGTGTCCTGGGCAGGTCACAGGCCTCAGACCCAGAAAGTCCAGGTCTGCACAAGAGCAAAGGTCAAATCTAGCTCCTCTGCCCAACGTCCATCCACACCCATGTAGGGCTCGGCCCAGACCTGGAACATTGGTGCTATAGGACAGAAAAGAGCAAGTGAAAGACAGACAAGCAGGAGGGAGACGGAGCAGGCCATGTGGACAGTGAGCAGACCACAGCAAGAGCCCAGTGACAGCGTCAGAGCAAGGATGGACCCCACTTCTCCCAGCACACTATCACCAAGGATTTAAGATTGGACCCACCACTGTCCCTTTCCCTGTTTCCCCAGCCCAGAACCCTGGGCTTGGGCTCCCTCAAGAGGACTCATTTCTGGCCACCACTCAAGGTGTGAGCACAGGGGCCCAGGGTGCAACCCCCCCCCCCCCAGGGCTAGCCTGGGGTAGGACAATCAGGAAAGCAATACTGCTTGTTTAGGAACCAATCCCAGCTGTAGGAGGGCAGCAGGTCAGTGGCAAGGATCAAAGACTATGCCAACATGTGGGCAGGCTACCTGGATCCTATGTGGGGTCCTGATGGGCATCCTTGGATCCTGGATTTGGACTGGGCTGGCTGTCTCTCCATGGGCTCCTCCTGAGGTTCCCTGCCCCCTCCCCAGTTCATGACTTCCAGGCCATCAGGGAGGGGAATGATTAGGTAGGCAGAACTGGAAAACAGAGGCCCTAAACTGGAAAAGAGACAGACAGACAGACTGTATAGGGTGCTAGAAATGAGTTGGGGTCAGACACACCAGCTTCCAGGTCCTGACTCCTAATTAGCTGCGTGGGCTCCAATAGTCATGCTAACCTTTGGTGCCCATCTGGGAAAGGACTGCGGGATACAGATCACATGCTGCGGGCTGTATGTTAGTTGACCTGCCTGGAGAAAATAGTTAGAGTCGAGACTAAAAGGGGGTCAAAAGCTGGACCCCAATTCCACAGGCCCCTTCTCAAGAGCAATTGAAGTAGCAGCCAGTGCCCACCTTGGGAGGCCCCCAGGTTGGGGTCTCCAGTTTGGGTAGGGAATCAGCCTACCCTCTCCTCACCCCTTTTCTAAACTTTGGAGACCCAGAGGACAGAGGTGAAGTGAAGGGGGGGACTATGACAGTGCTGAGTGAGGGCTGGCACTGGTGTTGAGGTCAGATTTGAAATTGGGTTTACATGGTGGATGGAGCAGAATAGGTTTAGGGTCAAGAGAGAGCCTAAACAGCTGAGGTCTGGGTGAGGCAGGCGTTGGGGTTGAAGGTAGGGTTAGCCTCTCTAGAAAGGACTGGGGTTAGGGCTGGTGTGGGGGGGTGGGGTGGGGCAGGTGGGCTCATAGTTAGGTTTGTATCGAGGTTAGTGTACTGGGAAGAGCTGGCAAGGGAAGTGACAATGGGATGTATATAATGTTGTAATCCTCTTTCTTTTGGCCTGTGCCCTCCCCCACCCCATACCCCCTGCCATTTTCTTGCCAATTCATACCTGATTGACAGGTGGGCAGCAGGCACAGGGAAGGTTTGGGGTGGGACACTGAGAAAGCTGAGTGTCCCCAGACATCCATGAGCCTCTATGCTGGCTGAGCCTGCTCTCTGCCCTCTTGTGCAGTTCTGTCCCCGCTCCAACCCTCAACGCTACCCCCCAACACACACACCTTCAGGGCCTGCCCCATCTACTCCTCTGGGCCCAGCCTCCCAGAGACCTGGCTGGGGGCAGGAAATGGGCATCCCTCTCTCAAACTGCTGAGGCCCTGAGCTGGAGTCCCCATCCTATCACTTGGTTACAGAAACCCTTGGAGAAACCTGGGCTAGGGCTGGGCTCCAGGGCAGAAAGAGGGGGCAGTGGGGAGGCTAAGCTGCAGAAGAATGCTGCTGCCGGCTAGGAGGTGCCTGGTATGACCACCCCCTCCCATCCTGGGCGGGAGGGCTCAGCCTTCTGCTGACTAGGAGAAGAGGGCACCCACTGGGGGTGGGGGGTTGGAGAGCAGCCCTTTGGGCAGAGAACAGAGCTGCTCCAGTAGACTCCCTTATGTCTAGAATTCCATAGGTTCTTTCCCCTCAGCACCCTCTACAAGGTAACCCATCCTGCCGTCCTCACTCTGGGGCAGTCAAGGCCTGAACATCTATCCTCCTCACCCTCTAGTCCTGGCCTGAGGATGGAGTCAGATGGGCAGGGCAGTGCCTTCAGGGCTTCCCTCCACTGGCTGGTCTTGGACTGGGAAGAAGGTCTGTCTGCCTGTCCCTGGTCTGGGAAGAGTGTCTAGCTTCCTCTTCCCTTTTTCACCCCTTGATAAAGAGATATGATCTCCCCCAGGGGGCAGTGAAGAGAGCTCCCCTCCTGCCCACAGCCCCAGCACACTGGAATTCCCAGAGTCGGTATTCCAGGAGTGGGCCCACCCCAGGTCCTCTTGTCCAACCCCCACCAACCTCCCTGCAAGCAGCATTAGAATAGCGCCTATTTCTCAAGTGTCACCTCCCCTCCCCAGGCCTGATGCAAAACACTTCATGTCCATTATCTTGGTCAGTCCCACACCGGTGAAGTGGGTATTATCATCCTCGTCTTGTAGGTGAAGAAATAAAAGCTCAGAGGACTGACTTGCCCACAATCACACAGCTAGTAAGTAGCAGAGACTAGGCTCTTCTGAACCCTCACCATGCTACTTCTCTGTTTACACACCTCTAGTCCCAGGGAGCTCACCCCTTAACAAGGCAGCCAGCTCCATTTATAGATCGCTTTGATGACTAGAAAGTTTTTTTCTCTCCTTGAACCAATGTCTGCCCCTCCTAAGTTCTAGTCGTATTTCTAACTCCATCCCAGGGGCTACCTGGAGCGGCAGGCTGGCCCGTCTCTTATACCCCAGCCCCATGAGAGAGTTGGGGGTGAGATCACAGCCCTCTGAGCCTGAGGTTCCTTGGGCCTCACTTCTTCCAGTCCATAAATAGAAAAGCAAGCTCCTTTGCTGGGTTCTGCCCGCTGGGCTTCCCATCTTTAGGCCTCCTATTTTTCCAGGGAAGACACTCACTGGCCCCTCTGCTGTCTCTCTCCACTGCCCCACCCCAGGCTGCTGAATGAGAGTGACAAGCGCCCCTTCATTGAGGAGGCTGAGAGGCTCCGGATGCAGCACAAGAAGGACCACCCAGACTACAAGTACCAGCCTAGGAGGCGGAAGAATGGGAAGGCGGCCCAGGGGGAGTCAGAGTGCCCTGGCGGGGAGACCGATCAGGGAGGGGCTGCCGCCATTCAGGCCCATTACAAGAGCGCCCACCTGGACCACCGGCACCCGGGAGAGGGCTCCCCGATGTCAGATGGAAACCCTGAACACCCCTCAGGTGAACATTGGGCTGGGAGCTGGGATGGGGTGATGGTGAGCTGTGGGTGGGGGAGCCTGGGCAGTGGGGAGAGATGAAGGCTGGATGGATGGCTTGAGAGACCCTGACACTCCACGATAGCCCTGTGCCCTGGGAAGGGCTTGCCAGGCTGTGTGGTCACCCCAGCTAGAGGGCAGAGCTCCCAAGGGAGCTCAGTGGGGACCCTGGTGCCAGGGAAGGCAGTTGGGCAAGATGGCTGTGGCTGATGGAAGGGGCCCTGTTGCTGAGTGGGGAAGCCAGTTAAGGAGGCCTGGGGGTGAGTTACAACAAGGAAGGACAGGACAGGATGAGTTTCAGAAATGGGAGACCAGATGGAGAAGGTCATTGCTTCCTTCTCACCTCCCAGTCTGATGGGGGAGACATGGCATGTGACAATAAGCACATGTCATGCAAGGGCCAGACCGGGCATCTTGTTTCATTCTCATTAATGATAGTAACATCTAACGTTAATTGAGTACCTACTGTGTGCCGGGAAGTGTGTTTACTGCCTTCAGTGCACTCATTCAATCATTCTGAACCGGGATGAGGCAGCTATTCTGCCTGGGCTCCGACTTGAACTGTGAGGCTTGTTACTCTCAATTAAATGGTGAGAAAACCAAGTAACATGCCACACAGCTGAGGCCTGAGCCCAGGCTCTGGCTCCAGGGCCTCTGCCGGCACCACAGCTGCCTCACTGTGTTCACAATGTAGAGAGCACCGTGTGGTCAGGCACGCGGGAAGTCTTGGTGAGCAGAGCTCTACATTTAGAAGACATGTCCCATGTCCTCCTTTCTTCCAGGACTGGGAGCAGACAGGAACCCAGGGTCTAGTGGCAGGAGCAGGGATGAGCACATGTGAATTAAGTTTAGGAAGAAGCGAATGCACACAAAACCCAAGACTCAAAGGGGGCGTCACCCACCATCTATTCAGTCAGGTTTCCAAAAATGTCCAGCCACCCAATAGACTCTGTAAGGAAGGCTTCAGGAAGCCATGCCTGAGCTACTTGGTATTCTCAGTTTTACTGATAAGGAAACTGGTTAAGAGAAGACAGGAGTCTGCCCAGGGCCACACAGTAAGTGACAGCCAGGATTGAAAGCCAAAGCCCAGAACGATTGGCAAATGGAGGACTTGGCATCTCCTCTGGTCTGATGGAGGAGGCACAGACCTGCCCTACAGGCTTCTAGTCTTCCTCTGAGGGGATCCCCAGTCCATTCTTCCCTCCCCACCACATGTACACGTCACCCTCCGAGAGTCAGAGACATAACTGCCCCCCATACACGCACACAGATACACACACCAGAAGACCCTGGGCCATGCACAGAACCATCACCTCAGAACATAACTGGGCATTGGCTTTTTCTCAGCCTTCAAGGCCTAACTCAGCTACCTCTCCTCAGTGAGGCCTAACAGGCAGGTGAGTGGCTTCTCCCGCTGGCCTCCTGCCCTTTGCATGCCCCATAATTACAGCACTTCTGAAGCTGCCCTCTAGCCATGTGTAAGTATAGGATCTCCTCAAGCCTCTGAGCTTGTGAAAACAGTGGCCCATTTTATTTATGCTGTATCCCCTGTGCCTGGCACAGTGCCCCATAAGTGTTTGCCAAGTGAATATGTGAATGCAAAAATTGAGAAAGGAACAGGGGTATAGAAGGTAGGTTATCTCAATGCTCTCCTGAGAAGTGGGGAAGAGCCGCTGAAGGAACAATGGGCAGCATGGTGTGTGATGGGGGAGCAGAGCATGGCCAGAAGGACTGGCTCAGAGGGAAGGTTTCCTGGAGTTAGGGGCCTTGGGCAGAGAAGAGAGTTTGGAGGGGACACTGCTGTTTGGAGGCCAGAGCAGGAGGAGGGACAGGCAAGCCAGCAAAAGTGAAATGGAGAGTCAAGAATGAAGCAGGTGGGTGAGGTCAGCAAGGAAAGCAGCCAGCAGGCCAAGCGAGCACCCACTGAGGGGGGCAGGCAAGCTGGATGGAAGGCAGGACCCCACTGGGCTCAGCAGCTAAGGAACCATGGAACAGGGAGGGAAGCGACTTCAGCTGATGTGAGGAAGAACTTTCTAATGGGAAAGGTTTTTCAAAAGGAAGCAGGTCTGTCCAGGAGTGGGCAACAGAGGGAGTCCTGCTCTGGGTAGAAGGCAGGACCCATCTGCAAGATTGGAGAATTTCAAGAACTGGAGGCCAATCCAAAACCATTATAAAAATAAATGCTAACCCAGGCTGCCCAAACATGTAAAACGTACAAGGTCACGCCGGGATTAGCCCTCAGTCTCCTGAAGACATCTTCTCTGAAGGTGAACCATCAGAATCCAGAAACCTCTGACCTTGTTTCCTGCTTCTCTCTCTGTCTTCCTTCTACCCAGGCCAGAGCCATGGGCCACCCACCCCTCCGACCACCCCAAAGACAGAGCTGCAGTCAGGCAAGACAGACCCCAAGCGGGATGGGCGCTCCATGGGGGAGGGCGGAAAGCCTCACATCGACTTCGGCAACGTAGACATCGGTGAGATCAGCCATGAGGTAATGTCCAACATGGAAACCTTTGATGTGGCTGAGTTGGACCAGTACCTGCCACCCAATGGGCACCCGGGCCATGTGGGCAGCTACTCAGCAGCTGGCTATGGTCTGGGCAGTGCCCTGGCTGTGGCCAGCGGACACTCCACCTGGATCTCCAAGCCACCAGGTGTGGCTCTGCCCACGGTCTCGCCACCTGGTGTGGATGCCAAAGCGCAGGTGAAGACGGAGACCGCAGGGCCTCAGGGGCCCCCACACTACAGTGACCAGCCGTCCACCTCGCAGATCGCCTACACCTCCCTCAGTCTGCCCCACTACGGCTCTGCCTTCCCCTCCATCTCCCGCCCCCAGTTTGACTACTCTGACCATCAGCCCTCAGGACCATACTATGGCCATTCAGGCCAGGCCTCTGGCCTCTACTCGGCCTTCTCCTACATGGGTCCCTCACAGCGGCCCCTCTACACGGCCATCTCTGACCCCAGCCCCTCAGGGCCCCAGTCCCACAGCCCCACACACTGGGAGCAGCCAGTATATACGACGCTGTCCCGGCCTTAAAGGAGGCCCTGTCACACCCCCACCCAGTCCTTCTGGGTAGCACACCCCTTCCCCAAGCCCTAGCGCCCTGTTCCTCGCCCATTTCAGGCCTGGTGGTGGCTGGGGAGGAGGCTGCAGAGGCTGACAGCTGAGAGAAGGCTTTCTGTCTGGCTCACTGCCTTAATGACCCCCACCCCATCCTATCCAGGCTCCAGCCCAGGCAAAGCCCTGGACTACTAGGCTGGGCAGAGGAGAAGGTTGATGGTTGCCCCTAGACTGAACAATGAGGGGCTGCACCTTCCCCCCAGGATGGCCCTGATCCCAAGACCTGAGAAGGATCCCCTCACCCTCCTCTGGGAGGGGAAGCATCCAGGGTTGGATGGGAATCGGAGGCCTTGCCATTCCTGTGTCTTTGTTTCCTCTCTTGAGAATGAGGGGTCTGACATAACCCATGCCACCTGTGCCACTTGCCTAAGATCAAAGTCAACCCAAGACCTGCATCAGTGCCTGGAGTGCGCTATGTCCGCCCCTTGGGGGCTGACAGCTTTGAACAGCCTCATAGGATGCTGGGGTGAGTGGGGGCTCAGAGGGAGCACTTCTCATCCCCTCCAGTGCCCCTTCCCCTCCTGAACACAGAAAGGAATTGGCATAGAGGCCCCCAGATCCAGTTCTATGCCAACAACCTCATTCTTTGTCTAACGAGAAAGAGCCCAGGTCCTCCTCCACTACCACCCACAGACCCTGAGGCACATTTGGAGGTGAGAAAAGGATTTGGAGACAGTTCACAGAGCCTTCCTCCTGGCTCCCTGCCGGCCCCTCTTCCTCACCAGGCTCTGTGGCCCCTGCTCTCTCAGCCCCAAACTCCTTGGGCTTCCTAGAGAGCTACAGCTGCTCAGCCCAAACCCTTGGCTCCAGGAGGACATGCAGGGCCCAGCACCCAGGTTGCTGGCACAGGCTGAAGACACTAAACTCTTGACGTGTACATTCTGCCCTGGCCTTTTGCCCTTTGCTTCCCAGTGGTATCTGAATAAAGTATGTAGCTCTGTCTGCCCCTATCTTCCTGTTCTGCAGCCCCCACAATCCACATGTAACTCATTACTTCCCCCTTTATTTATCTCAGTAGGTCCCTCTCCCCTCTCCTAGGATCTCCAGACCCTATTAACTCTACATTAAGCACTCCACATAATAAAATTAAAGGTTCCAGTTACCTGCTTAGTGGGCCTGACCTGGCCTGTCTCTTGGTCTCTTATCCCTGTACCTATGCTTCCTCAAACACTTCTGGAAGTAGCTAGGGGTGGAATGCAAAGGATAGCTAACCCAAAGGTCTCCTCTCTCCCCCAGGAAGGTGGGGGCAGTGCCGGGGGGTAGGACAACTGGCATCGCAGTGGGGTCAGTCTGCGCAGGTACTGGGCCTCAGATGGAAGCTCTCCCCCTAGCTCAGCTGTGCTCACACCACAGGGGGGGCCGCTGCCTGGCTCCAGGTGAAACTCAGCCAGAGCACCTTCCAAGCAGCCCCTTTGCTTGTCCAGCAGAGGAGAAGGGGCCTGCAAAGTATTCAAGGGATAGGTATTTGAAAAAGAGACAGGTCAGGCCTGAATTCTTGATTCTTGTTGTCTGCTCATTTAGGATATGTTGCTGGGCCTTCTCTCTCTTGCCACCTCTTCAACACACACACACACACACACACACACACACACACACACACACACACACACACACTCTCGCTCTCTCTCCAGGATCTAGCTGATCTTCACAGCAGTTGCCCATACACACACATATGCACGCACACGCGCACACACACGTACAATCCAGGATCTAGCTGATCTTCACAGCAGTTGCCCATGCCTGAGTGTAAATCCAGGATGGCAGACATGCAATCTAACCCTTCATGTGCTTATTCCCTGAGAGTTCTTTCCTCAGCTGAATCCAAGCTGTGCTTGGGGGCTAGGAGCCACTCCACTTAAGGGACATGGGAAATCTCTTCACCACCATGCCCCACTGATGGATGGCTCTGGTGGTTGGAAGTCTTCCTTATACCCAGCTAATAACGATAATAGCTACCATATACTGAATGAGAGTGCTTCCTGGCCAAGTGCTTTATGTCATTCAAACCTATGAGAGAGTGGATCCTATCTGTATCCCCATTTTCCAGATGAGGAAACTGAAGCTTTGAGAGATTCATAGTAAGGAGTGATGACACTCTGACTCCATTGCACTCTTAACCACTGTTTCTTCCACCTGCTCATCATTTGGGAATCCTACTTCTCCTTTTCATCTGAAGTAATGCTTTTTCCACTGCTCCAGAGCAGCAGCCTCAGCTTCCTGATCCACCTCTCACCTCTGAGTCAGGACCTGGAGTGGGGTAGAGAGCTCCAAGATCTAGCCCAGTCCTCCAGGGTGGCCAGACTCCTGTTGGGAAGCTTCACCATGTGAGCTTTTCAGGCAACCTCACCAAAACTGCTGGTTCCATGAAGCTTAGTGGTAGCTGCAAACCCCCATTCTCAATGGACAGTATCTGTTGCCAATTCAGATCACCCCAACTGTATATAAGATGTTTTCTGGTGTTTTGTTTTGTTGTAGATAAATGCAGCATTTTATACTGATCTTTAACAGATTTCACCTTGTTGGAATTGACCATTTCCCACCTATATTAAACCTTTTGGAATCCTGACTACAACTTACTAGCTCTCCTTCTGAGCTTTATGTATCTGCAAACCTGAATATCCTCATTCAAGTCACTAATAAAAAAGGTTGAAGAGAAGCAGGCCCTGTGTACACCACTAAATCCTTCTCTATCATCAGTTCTGTTACCTATATTCTCAAGGGAAGACTGGCAATCTATTCAGTCTAATATCACCATGAAGTACACATCTTCATCATAATGTAAAGACTGCCTGATGCCTTACTAAAGTCAAGATTTGCTGTAACCTCTGAACTTCCAGACTAGTGACTACTGAAAAAAAAAATCAATCTGGTTCATTTGGCAATATTCTTAGAAACCCTATGCTAGTCCTGGGTTTCTTCTTTATTATCTAAGTGTTTTCACTTAGATATTGTATTCTAGAATTGTTTTAGGGACCTATTAGTCCTAACCTTATGTGCTTTTAACTTTGACAACCTACCCTTTCACCTCTACTGAAAGAGAGGATATTAGTCCATTTCCAGTTTGTTCATCGCTCCTGCTCTTGGCAAGCCCCTGTATCTCATGAGATCAACCTGACAGTCACTGGGGATGCGAGAAGAGGAAAAATGGCCCCAGAGAGGACAAATGACCTGGAGACGTAGGAAGACCTGGCTTGCGCTCATTCTCTTAGACCCAAAGTTGCTGACTTGCTGGGGCCTCAGTCAGAAAGTGACCACATATAAAGAGAGAAAGGGCCAGGTTTCCTGGAGGGGACTGAAGAGATTATGGCCATGCCTGGCCAGCTGAGTAGCAAGAGACTGACTCCCTGAAAGAGGAGCATAAGGGAAAGGGAAAAGTGGGAGGAAAACACCCCCTCTCCATCTCTCATACACCCTATCTATCCCCTAAGGGTTAACCCCCTACTCCCTCTTCCCGCCCCATCACTCCTCCCCCACTCAAACCCCATCTCCCTTTAATCACATCTGATACTGAGCAGCCCAGCAGGAACAAAGAGTCCATTTAGAAAAACGGGGCCGAGAAAATGACCCCCGCACTCTGGGGCAGCCGCCTGGATGCCAGCACAAAGGCGGCATTTCAGAGCTGAAATTTCAGCACCCAACTTGATTAAAGAATTCCACAGGATTGGAGGAGGGTGGAAGGGGGTGCAAGTCCACTGCTCCCTGAATTAACCCTTCTCCAAGGCAGCAACAATCCTCCTGGGGCTGCTTATCACTCCCACCATGCCCAGGGTGCACCCACCCCGGGGGGCCATGCCTCTTGCAGAGGTCAAGCTAGCCTTGCTCCTCCTCTTCCTGGAAGGGGAGCTGGCAGTAGAATGGAGGTTAGGCTAGAACATTCAGGGAGCCAATTTTCCCTTTTATCTCTGTTGGTGTCAATATAAACCCTCTCCCTGCCCCGCCAGGAGGGAGGAACCAATGTGATTGGTCTTAATGCAGGTTGGGTAAGCAGGGTAAAGAGTACAGAACCAACAAGAACCTAGGGCAGAAGATAATGAGCACCAGTCCTGATTTAATGCCAGGCCTGAACCCAAGAGACCTGATTGCCTGCCCACTGTCATCCCAGTACCCATCTCTATCAAGGCCTCAGAGCGTCACAGGCCCCACACAGAACAGAAAGGACATCGTCCAGAGGCTGGGAAGGATACAGTATGAGTGTGGCAGACCAGAGGCGGGCCATGAAGGCCATTGTGTGGGCAGTGGCCTGAGGAGTGGGCACCAAGGTGGGCAGGGGTAGGCAGGTGCTTAGTGATTTGCCTAGCAGGGCTCTGCTTGGGGAGGGCGGAGATCCCTGGGTCCCCAGGCTTCCTGCTGGGGCACTGCTCCTGAAAGGGAATCCGAGCCCATGATAAGAGGCTCGAGGCAGGTCCTTAGGAAACAATGGGTGGCTTGATGAGACCTGCTCTGTGATACTCCTGAGAAGGGAGAAGCCCCTGCAGCCAGTCCCCACTGGAAAGGAAATTGGGGGTTTCCATGGCAACCAGCTCCCTGGGCACAAAGGCTGGTCTGTCTGCTGGGAAGGCAGCTGAGGTGTCTCCCTGCAGCAGCCTTTGCTCTGGTGAACGAGGATGGAGGGAGGGATGCAGGATATCCACAGGGAGTAAAGGCCCCTGGTGCTTCTTAAAGAGGTGACAGTCACGGGGCCACTGGGATGGGTGCAGCCTCCAGACAGCAGGGCAGAAGTGGGTGGGCATAGCAGATAACTGAAGACAGAGAGGGTAGAAAGGTTGAATAGTTTATTATTTACATGTATAAAGAATGTGAGAAAAGAAGGTGGGGATGAGGCATGGTTGAGAAGATGAGTCCAGCTCAGTCGGTGATGATGAGCTCGTCTACCCCCCAGTCTTCATAGCTCCCGTCTGGCAGGTAGCGCCGAATGATGATGGGGATCTTTCGGGCCCTGTGGCAGGGGAGAAGTCACAAGTACATGAGGGCTGGAGATCCCAGCTCTACCACAGGAGGGATAGGCTGTGTGCAGGATGCAGGGAAAGAGAAGTCTTAGGAGCATCCTCCTGAGTCTGATTTTGTAAGAAATCATCCTCCTGAGTCTGTATTTTTTAAGAAAGGAATTACAATAAAAAGGAAGTTCCTGCACCCCTGAGTGTGGGACAGTGGGTCTCATGGCTGAAGGTAAGGGCAGACTGCGGCAGGAACAAGGAATGTTGACAGGCAGGAGAGGTCCATGTCTCATCAGTGCTCTCCCCTTTACCTTCCCCTCTCCTGCCTCCCTCCTCCTTCCTGGTGGGCTGACTCCTCAATAAGTACCATACCTCCCTGGCCAGAGAAGTAGGGGTCTGGGTGTGCAACAGAGAAACAAAGGATGCCTCCCAGGGCTCTACAGCAGTGAACAGTGATCTGGGCGACTTACTTGAGCTCTTTCATGGCGATGAGCAAGGGATCTGTCTCCCCCTCCAGCTCCACCATCACAGGGGCACACATCCTGTAGGCACAGGGACAGGTGTTGGGGAGAGGTCCAGCAGGAAGTCAGAGCGGGGGCGAGGGTTCACTTCACAAACAGCACTGGATTAGCACCCCAGTCCTCACCTACAAAGGTCACCTTCTAGGCAGACAGGTGTGGTGGGTGGTGAGCACTGGTTCAGGCGCACTAATAGCGAGGGTACGTAAGTGGGAACCAGTGAATCAGCTTTAAATTGCCTCCAAAGACAATGAATGTCTCTTCAAATCTCAGTATCCTCATTTGAAAACAAAGACAAAAGGCCCTGCCTTGCCCACAATGATGCTAGGACACTACTAGCTAACAAGCAAAAACTCACCAAGTACTTATTATATGTTGCTCAGTTCTTTACATAGACTATTTCATTTCATTTGAGGTGAATACTAGCATTACTTGTTTTACTGATGAGGAAACTGAGAAACAGAGGTCAGTAACTTGCCCAAGGTCACACAGCCAGTAAGTGGCCCTAAACCCTACATGCTCCTCCTATCCACATGCAGCTCCCATTTATAAGCTGGAGATCCACAAATTTAAAAAGGTATTGCGATGCCTGACCAGGTAGTGGCGCAGTTGATAGAGCATCAACCTGGGACGCTGAGGACCCAGGTTTGAAGCCCCAAGGTTACTGGCTTGAGCGCAGGCTCACCAGCTTGAATGTGGGGTCACCAGTTTGAGCCCTAAGGTCACTGGCTTGGCTGGAGCACCCCTGCCCCAGTCAAGGCACATATGAGAAGCAATCAATGAACAACTAAAAAGTGATACAACTATAAGTTGATGCTTCTCATCTCTCTACCTTCCTGTCTCTCTCACTAAAAAAGAAAAAATAAATTAAAAAAGGAACTGTGAGTGGGACAAGAGTAAGCATTAATCACAAGGCCAATGACATTCATCATGTCAGCTCCCCTACAAGAAACTTTCCCCAGGGCCTGTGGCAGACTCCTAAACCCAGTGGCCATGGTAGAGTATTCCAACACAAAAAAGGCAGGTGCAGACTCCCCTTCTGATGGCTCCAACCTACCAGCCCGGACCCTGCCTCAGGGCCCAGCTCCTGTTTTCCTTCTCTATCTTGGCAAAACCCCCTTAGAAGTCCTGCTCTCCTAGCTAGATAGTTCAGTTGGTTAGAGCATTATACTGAAGCCCAGAGAAGTCCTGGTCTTCCAGCCTCCACACAGGGCCTGCATCAAGTGCTCTCCTGTTCACCACTCTTCCATGATGTTCCCAGGTCAGTAGGCAGAACCAATTCTGGTCTCTGCTCACCTAACTAGCACCTTCTCATGCTACTTGCCTATATTCACCCCACGTTCTTGCCCCACCAAATTCCTAAGGTTCCCTGGACAGACACTGTTGTTACCTTTTCATGTCCTCTTACAAACTCTTCCTCTTCCTCCAGGCCTGGGAGAGACTCAAATGTCTCCACTCTGGGGATCATTTGCTGGAGCCTCAGTGCCTGGCTCATTTACCTATGCTTTCCTTGGCACCGATCTCACTGTATACTAACTATTTGTTTGGAGTTTCCCATGTTAGAACATGACAAGCAGCTGGTGACCCAGGATATGCCCTAGCACAGTACTTGACCCACCACAGAGGCTCTGAACACAAACAAAGGGATGCCAGTTTTAGGCACACCTCCTCTTGGAAGCCACCCTTGATGATTCCAGCTCTGGTTTACACTACTGGATCTCAAACCCGACCATCAGAATTACTCAGAGAGTATGCTAAAAACCCAGGACCCCAGGACCCCAGAGCTTCTGAATAGACTCTCTTGTAAAGGAGCCTGAGAACCTGCATTTACAAAGCTCCCTGCGTGATCCTAATAATTAGCCAGTCAGAGCACCACCAGTTTACACTAAGTAATTTGCTAATTTTATTACTAGTTTGATTTTTTACTCCCAAAAGCCTGAAAATTTCCCAAGAGCAGAGGCCAACCAAGTGTTTAACTTTCCCTAATTTTCTCTCAATAAGCATTTAAATTTCCCCAAAATTTAAAGCTTTTAAAAATGTGGCAAAATGCCCTTCCTGATGTGCATATGCCTTTTTTTATCTCAAGATGTGAATAATTCAATAGGATTGATTCATCCAGCCCGACGGTGTGCAGGCAATGTACTAAGTGTGAAAGTGTGCACTTAGGTGATTTCTCTGCACCAGAACGATCCTTAGGCTGTGGCATATATTAGCCACTAGGTGGTGCTAATGTAAGGAGTGAGACCTACCCAAAAACTATCCAAGAAATGTTTCTTCAGCACCTTAACGCAGGTTGCAGGTCTAGAACTAGCGATTAACTACAGCCCTGGCTGTCCACCTCTCATAGCAGGCAGGGAACTGCTAGTGTCCTACCCCTTAATTGGAAGGAACACTGCAGACCTAACTAAGTGGGACCATGCTTGCTTCCACAGAAAAGCAGGACGCTGGGACTCGGTAGTGTTCTGAATGTCTGCCTCCACAGTTTTAAGTGCTGCAACAGCCCACCAAGTGCACCCCTATCTTCTGAACTTGTCACTCAAGGCACCAGTGACATCTTTCCCAGGCCATAAGCCACATGCCATTCTCCACCACAAGCTGCACTTGCCTGCCTCCACCTGGACCTTTCTTCGTGCTGTTTCTGGTCCCCAGGATACCTCAAAACCACTTGCCTTCCCCTGTCCCCTCCTGAACTCTAACCTCCTCATGAGGCTTTTCCAGATGCCCCTGCATTTACTCCCTTCTCCCCTGTTTTGCACCTCTTACAGAGCACCACACATGCCTGCCTTGGGTTCTGGGTATTTGTGAAGGGGTCCATCTCCCCACCAGGCTATAAACACCTGGAGAACAGAGGAAGTGTGTCTTACTATCTCCACATCCCCAACACGTACAAGCATAGGACCTTATTCAATGTTGGAAGACAAACCTGCATATAATCGATCTATTTGTTTGAATAATTTATGAATTCTGCCAGGTTATTTTTAGAAGAGATGAGCATAAGAGCACTAACAAAATGCTTCACAACAAAGAAAATGTCTTCTATCTGCACTATCCACTACAGAAGCCACAGGTGACTGGGTACATGAATATGGCTAATGAGACCGAACAACTGAACTTTTAATTTTATTTAATTTAAATTTAAATGGCCACACAGATCTAGTAGCTACCAAAATTGATAGTGCAGGCCTAGGGGATCCTTGGGCTGCAGAACAGATAAGGAACAATGTTGGCCGACCGTAAAACACTTTCTCAAGGTCAACATGGTGGTCATCTTCATCCCACAGGCTGGAGAAGATCAAGTCCAATGCTGAGTGGGAACTAGAGAGGGGAACGCATCGATCTAGCATCACTCCTCCAGAGCACCAAATTCCGCCATGCTAGCCCAGCTTCTTTCCAGCCTAGTTTACACTATTCCCTACGTGAAGCAACCCAATTTCCAGATGACCACCATTTCCCACACTGCTTGTAAGAAGTCTGTGTAGGTCTCCTTTACTTGGCCTTGTGTCTCCCAAGGAGACCTTCTATGAGAGCAAGAGTACCACACATGCCCTCTCTGTCCTCCAACTTACTCCTCCCCAGGAAGGAGTAACTTATCTGACAGGGAAACCCGGAGGAAAAGCAGATAACTGTGGCCTAGCTTTTTTGAGAGCACTGCTTTCTCAAAACCACCTGCCTGCAGAGAAGGTGCTTTTACAAGGCCCACAACCTTAGAAGGCAGGCTTGCCCCTGCAGACACTGATGCCTATACTGCCTGAACATGCGATCACCATTTGATCTCCACCTACCCACTGGCTATCTCCTTAATCTTGTTATTCTTCAACTAGTCCCAAACTTGGAAGAGAAAGGAAAAGCTGTTAATCTCAAATCCCCATTACCCCACCCTTGTTCTGTTTTTATACCTCTAGCATGGTCTCTACGTAGCTGGCTCTTGCACTCTTCTGGGCTGGCCATAGTTGACCTCAAATCATGAACCACCATTTAAGGCCCTGGCCAGCTGGCTGGGTCAGTTAAGAGCATCGTCCGAAACATCAAGGTTGCAGGTTCAATCCCTGGTCAGGGCACACATGGGAAGCAACCAAGGAATGCACGACTGAGTGGAACAACAAATGAATGCCTCCCTTCCCCCTCCCCTTTCTCTCACCTTCTCTCTGTCTCTCTCTAAAAACCAATAAAAATTAAGCCCTGGCCAGATAGTTCAATTGGTTGGAACATTGTCCCGGAGCACAGAGGTTGCTGGCTCAATCCCCCAGTCAGGGCACAAACAGGAGTAGCTTGATGTTCCTAACTCTCTCTCAAAAAAACAAAAACAAAAACAAAAACCCACCATAAGCCCAATGGTGCTGCCACAGCACTCCCGACTAAGTAGCCACAGTGGTCTAGTAGGGCTGTCTAAATCCATTTTTGTTTGTTTCAGTAATCTAAGGCAATCATCAAGTTCTGTACTTTTGTTATTCTCCTACTGTACTGTTATTTGCCTTCTCAGATGATCATGTCCAACTCCTATTGGATCACAAACTCCCTGAGGGTAGGAGTCTAGCATAATACCTGGCACATAGGGACAGCACCCCCTTATTTAGCATCTGAGAGCAGGGAGAGCCTGTTTTCAGGTGCCAGGCTGGGCCACACCAACAGCATGGAGGCTCTCTGTGGCCTGACAGATGGAAGACAGTAAAGGGGTACACACTCACGCGATCTGGAGGGCACGGGTGCCCAGCACACGGGCTCGCTCATACTTGGTCATGTATGGTGTGGTGATTCGTTTCTGGTTGGCCTGCGGTCGCTCTCCAGAGGGGAGGATCTCAACATTCTCCTGGCCCTCCTAGATACCAAGGCAGAAAAGGGGAAAATCTCAGGGCGCATTACTGCAGGTGAGGGGGAGAATGACAATGGCAATGATTATAACCACCACTATCACTACTGCTTATTACATGCCAGCAACCTTGCAATTGCCTTACTGACACCTTCCTTAATCCTCACAATAACCTTATGAGGTAGAGATTAGTGACATTTTAGAGGCTTGAAGAGTTAGTTAACTTGGCCAGTCTCAGACATAGTAAAAGAGAAGAATCATGATCAGGAGGATTCCAAAGCCAGCTGCCTCATCTAGAAGAGAGCGACAGAAGGCCAGAGATGGCATAGTCCAGGAACACTGTCCCCATACAAAGAAGTCCTTAAGCACAAACAAAAATCACCCTGAGCAGGAAGTGAAGAACAAGCAACACACCTTCAGATAGGATAACTGAGTCAAAGGGTCCAGTAACTAAAAAGTCAGAGTGAAGACAGAAACATACCAAATATTTTTTCCTATGTGTGTGTGTGTGTGTTCAAATATTCAACAATTATTTATTAAGCTCCTGCCTGTCAAAAGCCAAACATCATAATAGGTGCTGAGACAGAAAGCTAAGTTTCTCATAGAATTCACTGTCTGAGGAGGAGACAAAGATGAACCAAACAGCAGGTGCTTTGAAGATATTCAAGCATGCAACAAAGTTAACAACAAGGTGGGGGACACCTAACTCATGCAGGGGGTTAGGAAGACAGTCCACAGATGAGACCTGAGCTAGTAGAATAATTAGTAGAAGTTCTCAAGCCAACAAGGAAGGGAAGGGGATTCTAGGCAGGTTGAATTGCATGTGCAAAGGACCAAGAAGAGAGCGAATGTACTAGGTTTAGATAACTAGTTGCAGACTATAATAAGAGCAAAGGTGCACACAGGGTCCTAGGCAAGAGAATAAATTCTGTAACAAAGAATTAAGTCTACAAGTATACAGTGAGTGCTTACTACGTATCAGATAGTGTCCTAGGTGCTTGGGACAAAGCAGTAGGACAAAAATTCTTCCCCTATAGAGTTTAATTATAATGAGAAAAGACAAACAGTAAAATATAACAGAGAAAAAAACAGGAAGTGTCAAGACAGAGATGACTTGAACAAAGACCTGACGGAGGCGAGAAGTAGATCATGTAGATATCTTAGGGAAAAGTGTTCCTGGAAGAGGGAACAGCAGAATCAAAGCTCCTAAGCAAGAATCTGCTTGGCATGACTGGCACAGCAAAAAGAGATAAGTCACAGAGGGAGCAAGTGGCCAGATCACGGGGAACCTTGTACATTTTTTTGGCATTTAGTCTGAATAGATAGAAAACTACTGGATGAGCATTCTGAGCAGGAGAGAGACACACTTTGACTTAACATATAAAATGATCATCCTGGATACTCTGTTGAGAATATTCTGTAGGGGCAAGGCAGAAGCAAAGAGACCATTTTTAGGAAGATCAATAGTAATCAATCATGTGGGCAGGGAAGAAAGATGATTCTGGCAGCAGAAAAGTAATGAGATCAGTTAAAGACAGGAAAATGAGGAATACAGTTTCTGCAGTAATGGTGGTGAAAAGCAATAAAGATCTAAACCAGGCTGAGCACTAGGTATGTAGAAAGGGAACAGGGCTGAACGACATGTAGGAGGCAGAACTGACAGGACAGAAATGGAAGGTGACCAGAAAGATGGAGAAAGAGGTTTCTGACACAGAGTGCCATGCAGAGAGAAAATTCAAAAAGAGGGGGGCATCAGCTTCCTAGCCTGAAAATGTCAAGAGATCACTCTCTTTAGGAGACATAAAGCACTTCTTCCTCAATTAGTCACAAAAGACAAAGCCCTATTTCATTCCTGTACTCAGTAACCCATCCACCTAGTTGCTCAAGCCAGAAACCTATCCCTGTGGCTAAGTGGCTCAGTCCGTTAGAGAATTATCCTGCAACGCCAAGGTTGCAGTTTCGATCCCAGGTCAAGGCACGTACAAGAATCAAATAAGGTCTAGCCTGTGGTGGCGCAGTGGATAGAGCGTCAACCTGAAACACTGAGGTCATGGGTTCAAAACCCTGGGCTTATCTGGTCAAGGCACATACAAGCAACCAACGAGCAGCTACAGTGAAGCAACTATTTCTCATCCCCCAACCCTCCTCTCTCTGTAAAATTAATAAAATTACAGAAAAAAAGAAAATTTATTTTAAAAAGAATCAACCAAGGAATGCATAAATAAGTAAAACAAAAAATTGATGTTAGCAAAATAAAAATTAAAAAGAACAAACAAACCTAGAAGTCATCCTTATCATCTTCCACTTTGTCAGTCTTAAATCCAATTCACCAAATCATCTCCTACATCTGTTTTCTCATCAGTGACACTAGTTTTCCCAAGTCCAAGCTACAGGTCTCTCACCTGGAGGTCTATGAGACTTCCCTAATTGGTCTCTCTCTTTTACTTTTTTTTACTACTACTATTATTATTATTATTATTTAGAAAGAGAGAGAGAGAGAAAGAGGTGGGGAGGAGCAGGAAGCATCAACTCCCATATGTACCTTGACCAGGCAAGCCCAGGGTTTCGAACCAGCAACGTCAGCATTTTCAGTTCAACACTTTATCCGCTGCACCACCACAGGGTCAGGCCTCTCTCTTTTAATCCTCCCCAATTTGCTCCCTACACTGAGACCAGAATGCTCTTCCTAAAGTACAAACTGGATCATGCCATTCCCAAACTCAAAACTTGTCAGTGGCAGTGTCCGTCAGAAGACGAGTGGATTAAAAAGCTATGGTACATATATACTATGGAATACTACTCAGCCATAAGAAATGATGACATCGGATCATTTATTACAAAATGGATGGTCCTTGATAACATTATACGGAGTGAAATAAGTAAATCAGAAAAAAAGAAAAACTGAGAACAGCATGATTTCATACATAGGTGGGACAAAAAAGAGAGACTATGAGACATGGACAAGAGAGTGGTGGTTACGGGGTGGGGGGAGGGAGGGAAGGGTGGGATAGGGAGGAGGAGAGGGGCACAGGGAAAACCAGATAGAAGGTGACGTCACAGAGGACAATTTGACTTTGGGTGACGGGTATGCAACACAATTGAATAAGATAACCTGGAGATGTTTTCATTGTACATATGTACCCTGATTTATTGGTGTCACCCCATTAAAATTAATAATAATAAAAAAGAAAAAAAAGAAAAAAAATAAAAGAAAAAAAAAAAACTTGTCAGTGGCTCCCCACTACCCTCAGGCTATGAAATCTGCCTGATCAGGGCCCCTATCTCTCTCCTTTGCTCCTACAGAGCCCCATCCTGCAGAACACCTATCAAATAATAAACATTCAACACACGTTTGTGGAATGAAAGGTGACATTTAACTCATCAGTGAACTAACTGTCCCAGAAGCCAAGAGCTGTGATCCAAAGGGACAAAAGCCTCAGGCTCACCCTGTAGGACTTCTCCACTAACCAGGACTGGAATTTTGCTCACTCTTTTTGGGGGTGCTTGTGACAGGGTCTCTGATGTCCACAAACAGGAGGTAGGTGCACTCAGGGAATAATCACTGGCCAGGCTATTTGGCAGCCTAGACTGTAGAGCAGAGAGCCCAAAGCGAAATACTGACCTCCTCAGCATTCTCCAAGTCATCTAGTCCTTCATCCTCCTCCACATCATCAAAGTCATCACCATCAAAACTGTACAAGAAGAAGCTGGTTAGTTAAGAGCATCACTCACTAGAATCAAGAGAGGGCAAAGGGTGTCTCATCCAATATTTAGGAGGTGCTAAATAAATATCTACTTAAGGAATTAATCAAACATGTTTCATTTTACTTCAAAGTTAACCCCAAAGCCCCCAAATTTTGCGAGGACTCATTCATCATCACTACTTCTCTCTCTACTGGACCATTCCCATCAGCACATAAACATGTAGTTATTTCCCATCTAAAAAAATAAAAGTTTTCTGGTCCTGGCCAGTTGGCTCAGCGGTAGAGCATCAGCCCAGTGTGTGGAAATCCCAAGTTCGATTTCTGGTCAGGGCACACAGGAGAAGTGCCCATCTGCTTCTCCACCCTTCCCCTCTCCTTCCTCTCTGTCTCGCACTTCCCCTCCCACAGCCAAAGCTCCACTGAAGCAAAGTTGGCCCGGGTACTGAGGATGGCTCCATGGCCTCTGCCTCAGGAGCTAGAATGACTTCGGCCACAGCGGAGCAAAGCCCCCTGGTAAGCATGTTGGGTGAATCCCGGTTGGGTGCATGCGGGAGTCTGTCTGCCTCCCCGCTTCTAACTTTGGAAAAATACAAAAAAAACCCAAAACTTTTCTATTCTCTCCCCAAAGAGCCCTATCTACATGCTCCCATTGGGAGCAAAATTCATAGAAGAGTTGTCTAACATCACGGTTCTCCATTCTTCTCTTCCCATTATGTTATAATATCACTCCAAGAGGACATCCACCTCCATGGTTCCATCAAAAACACTCCTCCTTTTGAGTTTGTTAATGATGTCCATGTTGCTCAATCCAGTGGACTGTTCTTAGGCTCACTTAGCTTGACCTATCAGCAGGCACACAAGACCACTCCCTCTCCCTCAATACATTCTCCTCATGCAGCAAGGGCACCTCATTCTCTCCCTGTTTCCCCACCTCACTGGCAGCTCCTTCTCTGTCTCCATGGCTGGTTTCTCTTCTTTCCCCCCAAGCACTCCTGTTGAACTGCTCTAATGCTCAGTCATCTCCTCTTCACTGACACTGCCCTGATGACCTCACCTGTTTCTTAGTTTTGACTAATATACTTATGCTGACCACTCCCCTATTTTTACCTTCAGAACCTCTTCTTGTACCTCACACGTCAGAAAATCATTTTGGCCCACCTTCTGAATTCTGAATAAATCCAGAATTCAAAACCACTTCTCACTACCTTTATTTTTATCAAGCCACTACCTTTCCAGATCTTTCTCACCTTAAAGTCTCACCAGACCCTCTTCTGGAGTATTTCTATGTATCAGTTCTCACTTAACATGGTAGATAGGTTTTGCGACTTTAAGCCAATCAATGCAGGAGGAAACCAATTTTACCACAGGCTAATTGATATAAACAGGAGCTAGGTTCCTACAGCATCTCATCAACGTTGGACCAAAATGATGTTTATTCGAGGAACTGCTTGTACTATACACACTTCTACTGCCTAATATCACAAGATGCTCTACTATCTGTTTATGGGCCTTTCCCCTCTTCTAAAAAGGGAACACGTGGAGAGCAGCGACTATGCCTAATACACCTCAATCTTCCCAAAACAAGACACAGAACCTGGCTCAGTGTACGTCTGCTGTTAGACACATTTCTCACTGATCCTCTCTGCACCCTCGATCCTGAGCCTTTACATGACCAACCTCTGGCTATTATTTTGGACCCCCCCCCCCCCCAATTCCCCTGATCCAATTCCGCGGGCCCCTCAGCCGCCAGCCAGTCTCTTCAGATACTGCCCCTGGTCGCCTAACTCCTCAACCTCCTTTGACCCAGGCTCCCGCCTCACCCGCCCCTTCCGAGGGTCCGCAAAGGCACTTCGCTCCCGCACTCACTTGTCCTCGTTGTCTGACATGACACCCGCACCGCTGCGACCCGGCGCCGCGCCGCAAGACCCGAGCGGAGATTCGCGAAAAGGAAGCCCCCGCCTCGCGCAACGCCACGCGTATTCTGCGCCTGCGCCGTGAACCAGAGGCAATCACTTCCAGGAGGTAGGCCAGCGCGGTAAGAGTGCGCATGCGCTGATTAAAATAAACGAGCGCTCGGTATCTTGGTAACCAGAGCGTCTAGCTGCAGGCTCTGTACACAGAGATCTCAAGAGTGTTTCTACTGGGCCCTCGCGCAGTGCCGCGGTAGAACCTTGGTTACGGTCTCCCGAGCCCAGCTGGGGTCTTACTTTAGGGTGATGTTTCAATTTTGGCGTAACACCCAACGGGCACTCTCGTTACTGCGGCTATCTTAAGGCCCCCTTCCTAGGGCCTTGCCTGCCATAGGCACCAGGTCAAGATAAGATCTCCGTTTATGTAAAGTGTGTATCTGCCTGTGTTTCTGTTCGGGATGGAAGGATCGGGCACTGTCGCGATAGTGACGGGCAGCGTCACAATTCTCTTGGAGCCGACCTGCTCCTAGACTTTGGTGGTGTTGGGGATGGGCGGGGGGCAGGAGTAGAGATTGGACCTGAGGGACGGGTGTGTCGTTACCTTATTTCTCTCCTCAGGAACCTCCCATGGGTTCCCAGGAGCGGGTGGAGGCAGTGACCAAAGGAATGGGATTCTGGCGCAGCCCCAAGCAGGCCACTTACTCCTCTGAGACCTGCGAGCTCCTCAGAGGTCAGTTCGCTTAAAGGACAGGGGAAGAGTGGTAATAACAATTACCCAATGAAACTCAGGTTTCCCCCACGTCTCCTGTGACTCAGCAATTGCTATTTTCATTTTATAGAGAAGAAGCCTTGGGTTCAGGAAGGTTCAAATCATCTTACAACTTGCAAGTGGCTAAAAGTCAAAGAACTAAGACTTTTATAGTAGATAACTCCTGTGCACCCCTTAAATCACACTTTCAATTTCCTCCCCACCCACCACTACAGTGGAACCAACTATTATGTGCCCTCACACTACCGAATACCTTTTTCTTCATTGGACTTACTTTAACCTGTAGTCATATATTTAGTGTGTCCCATTGGATCAATATCCATCTATGCTTCTAACCCAGTGAGCATCAGTGCAAGACCGTTCCTGTTTTGGCTCCCTATTGTAGCTCTAGTGTCTGATATATGCTTAATGAATACGTATTCATTCATTCACTCAAAGAAAACGTTTTAAAAGCCCACTATGTGCTTTAGACTTTATAATTGCCAAGGATACAGCATAAAAAAAACACAGCAAAACTTTTGCTCTTATGGAGCTAATATTTTATTAGGAGGGTAACAAATGACAAATGAGTAAACTCTATAGAACTTAGATAGTATTTAATGCTATAGAAAGAAATGAAGCAGGAGAGGAAGAGAGTGAATACTCAGGTGCAGAATGGGAGTATGAGGTAACACAATTTTAACTGTCTGTGGTGTGAGATGAAGGCTTCTCTGCCTGCATCCCAAGAGGCCTCACTGTAGTGCTTTATCTTGCAGTGATGATGAAGGAATCCAAACTGACTAAATTCCAACAGCGCCATATAATGGACACCATGAAAAGTAAGTCAGTCCACAGAAGCCTTCCTGGGCAGAGGGATTCTGGATCATGTTTTTAATGCTCCTCCATATTAAGGAATAGGAGATGTTATTTTAAAAAACAGAAATAGCATAGTATAATATTTTTTTATCTTTCCCCTTGTGAATTGGCCTTAAGGGAATCTTTGTTCCTTTCTCCTAACATGGGTTCTGGCACATAACGCAATTCCCACACTGAGTAATATACTAATAAATTGGTGTCCCCTGTAGCACAACTACAGAGGGACTATCGGGAATTCCACTAAAAGTTAATACCAGAAGACCAAGGACTGTGTCTGCCCTGTTCACCTTGGTAGCCCCAGCACCAAGGTGCTCAAACTTTATTGAAGGACTAATTGCATTAGTGGTTAGGACAACACAGGTAGCTGGTTCACCTGGCAGTGTTATTCCCCCTTAGAAGTTCTTTGTGGGTTTTTGGGTTTTTTTGCCTCCAACATTGGTGTTCAGCCTTCCTTCTAGAATCTCCTCTTTACTTCCCTCCTCTTAACCAAATCTTACTGTTATTTTGAGCCTTAGTTTGAATTCCAAGCCATAAATTTCTCTCTTTTACCTGAACTCCTGGAATTATTCGGGCCATATTTATTTGCTGAGAATGAGCAAAAATAAGAGGTAGCATTTGGCACTGGACAGGGGAAGGTCAATGGGAAGTAATGGAAGCTCCATCCTTCTCGTTCCTTAGAGCAGACACCTCAGTCATTCTTGACTCCTCATCTCCCAGACGCCACATCTGACCCATCAGTTAACCCACAGCTTGACCCTTAAACCATATCCTGACTCTGATCGCCTCTGCCCTGGACCCCCCATGCTGTATTTTCAACAGCATCCAAGGAGATCATGTCACCTCTCTGCTCAAAATGCCCCAATGGAACCTGACCAGGTAGTAGTGCAGTGGATAGAGTGTCGGACTGGGATGCAGAGCACCCAGGTTTGAAACCCTGAAGTCACCGCCTTGAGCGCAGGCTCATCCGGCTTGAGTGCAGGGTTGCTGGCTTGAGCATCCTATCATAGACATGACCCCATGGTCGCTGGCTTGAGCCCAAAGGTCACTGGTTTGAGCCCAAGGTCACTGGCTTGAGTAAGGGGTCACTCACTCTGCTGTAGCCTCCCTGTAAAAGCACATATGAGAAAGCAATTAAGGAACAACTAGGGTGCTGCAACAAAGAATTGATGCTTCTCATCTCTCTCCCTTCCTGTCTGTCCCTATCTGTGTCTCTGTCTCTGTCAAAAAAACCTACAAACAAAAAGAATGCCCCAATGGCTTCCAACCTCATATAAATAGACAATTTCTTCAGAGGCCTAAAAGGTCCTATACTTTTGTCTTCCATGACCTTTGACCTCTACTTTCACAATTTTCCCTTACTCACTCTTCCTGGCATCCTAGCTCCTAGCTGTTTCTCAGACACTCCAGACACATTCCCACCTCAGGGACTTTGTTCTGTTCCCTCTGCCTCAGATCCTCTTTCCTGAAATAGCTGCAGAGCTGGCCCCCTCACCACTATTGGGTCTTTTCTCAAATGTTACCCTCTTCACAAGGGCTTCCCTGGATTGCTACCCTATTTAAATTGTAAATCCTGCTGTGACACATTGAACACTCCACCACATAACATACTATATATTTTATAATCTTCCACACTTCCAAATGCAGGCACCACAAAGGCAGGACTTTGTCTAACTTACCACTCTACCCCCAGTGTCCTGGGTCTGGCATGGAGTAGATGCTCATTACATATTTGAAGAAGGTTGGGAAGGTAGAATGGGTAGACAGGCCAGATCCAAAGAGTGGGTGGGGCCAACTCTGAGCTGAGCTTTAGGGTGATTGAGAGGAGCAGCTAGTCAACCAGAAAGGAGGTGACACACTTGGTTGGCCTGGCAGAGGAGTGCCAAGTCTGGGCTGAGGCAGTGGGGATGATTAGTAGCACGGAGTCATGTCTATTACCATCCAAACCATCCCTCTTTATTCATGAACCAAGCAGGTTTTAGGAATCCATCAATAAAAATAAAATAAATACAAAGGCTTGATGTACAAGAATGTTTATTGCAGCATTGTTTGAAGTCGTAAAAATAAAATAAAAACAACAATTTCTGAAACTGAGAGACTAGTTGACTATATAATGTAGACATTGGAAGAACTAGTATACAGCTATAAAAAATAAGTTATATCTGTGATAAACTGCTGAATCTATTGTTGAATATATATAACACAGCATGGTCCACTGTTTGAAAAACGAATCTTATATATGCACATATATCTTTGAACATGTTTATATAAGCATTAATAAGAATGGACCGAGACCACCAAATTGTTACCATCACCCATTGTAAAGGGGGGATTGGAGAAGGGAAGACTCTTCTGTCCTGTTAGCTTTGTTATTAACAGGCAGGTACCACTTTTATAAATTGAAAAAAGTGCCAGTGGATGCCCCCCACTGCAACCCTTCCTTCCCCAGGAGGAGACATTCTGCCCCTGCACTGCAGCCCAACATCTAGCCAGAGGGTCTTGCCTCCCAAGCAGACGGCCCCAGCCATCTGCCTGCCTCCCATCCTGGCAGCCCAGTCCCACCTCCGGCCTGCCAGCCTGTGCCAGGCCAACGGGGCCTACAGCCGGGAGCAGTTCAAGCCTCGAGCCACCCGTAAGTTAGAGGGCCTCAACCAGAGCCCCTCTTCCTCCTCCCTTCATAAGAGGGTTAGAGGGGTGTGGGAAGATGAGCGGTGCACAGGGCAGGTGAGCACATATCTAATCAAATTCTCTGGCTGTTTGCACCAATGCTCTTGAGCCTTGGCACATTAGCTTGGGAGTGTTCGAGGTGCAGGGGAAACCAGTTAGGTTGTCCTTTTTCAAAAATTTTCCAGAATGCTCTTTAATGATTAACTGGATTCTACCAATCTCTGATGAATGGCTATCAGATCCTATGACCACTGTTCTCTCAAGCTTACACGAACCCAGAGCTCTCTGCAGCCCAGCCTACTTCAGGGAGCCATCCATCCCCCTTCCTCCTTGGCGCTTGACATAATACTTGGCTCAGACTCTCCTACACTGCATGCAGTCTCTACACACAGGCTGCCACGTGGCAGCCACTGAGTTTTCTTTGCCTTGCTTTGCACCAAAGTAGCATGTAGATTTTGACAAAGCTCTCTTCTTGGTTCTTTTTTTGCCTATGTTGACATGAGAGGCTCAGGAGCACCCAGGATAGAAGGTGCCGGGATTACAGAAGCCCTCTCTATGTTACCCAAGCACCTTGGAGCAGGCATACCCAATTGGGAACACCAATCATGAATGGGGGTGCCTTTCACGCCTTAACTAGGCCTTTCTGGGCTTTACAGGAGATCTGGAGAAGGAGAAGCGAAGACTCCAAAATATCTTTGCCACAGGGAAAGACAAAGAAAAACGGAAAAGAAAGCACCATCCTGTGCAACAGAAGGACCCAGCCCCTGAACTGGACCGGTTTGAAGAACGTAAGCCACTGATGAGTCAGCTGTGCCAGGGAGGGGACTATATGGAGGGGGCCCAGAATGAGGGGAGGGGTGATCCCTGAGGGCCAACTAGCGAGAAACAATGTCTGACCACAGAACTGCTTCATTTCCCCAAGATGCAATCCTTGCCCCCACCACCCCTCCCAGGAGCCTGCTGGTCCCCATTGCCCTGTACAATGATGATCCTTCTCCCTGTCCAGTGGTCAAGGAAGTCCAGGAAAGGAAAGAATTCCTGGCTGACATGGAGGCCCTGGGACAGGGCAGACAGTACCGAGGGATCATCCTTACCGAAATCTCCCAGGTAGGAGAAGCAACAGCAAGTGGGAGGGGATGCATCTACCATAATGTGGAGTATGAGATTCGAATAGAAATGAAGGATCAGTTGTGGTTGAGGTTTGGGGAGGCCAGTTCTAGCCTGATATCACTATTGGCTCCTATAATTCCTACCCTGATAACTAGCTTTCCCTGATACGTTTTGCAGAAATTACGGGAAATGGAAGACATTGACCACCAGAGGAGTGAGGAACTTCAGAAGGCTCTGGTCACTGCTTAATCTGCCTCCAGAGATGGGTGTGGAGTAGCCCAACCTTGAACCCTGGAGCCCACCCCTTTGCCAAGTGCGGCCATCCCAGTTCAGCCCACTTAACCTGCCCATCAGCCATGTGAAAGTCACACAGGACTGCCCTTGCCTAGGGAACCCAGGCATATACAGCGCCCTAGAAAATGAACCAATCAGAATGAGTGGATTCTCCTTGAGACCATGCCCAGGGAGCCTGGGTCAGCTGTGCCTTAGACCCAGTCACAGATACAGACTCATGGCTTTGAGTCTTTTCTCGGGAAGAAAGGGCCCCCGACACAGTGACAGCAAGGCCTGCAGCATCTTGGACAAATGTTGAAGGGCATCCAACAGGCCCTCTTCCCATCATGTCCACCCACTGTGTGAACCCACATGTAGTTTATGAACTTAAGAATGAATGTGATTCCTTTCTTCCTACCTGTCTTAGGACCTACTTATTTGAGTTCTTACAGCCCTAGGTAAGTGTTTAGCCACTATGATTAATTGGCCAGTAAAACACATTTAATGCAGGTCTTTACACACCCATTTAGTCTTCAGAAGGATAAGGCTTATTTGTTTAAGGTGTTAGAATTTTTCTAGCTGTTTGCAGAATTCAAGTGGAAATGGGAACCGGCACTTCTTGAGCACCCTATGGCCAGGCACTGTGGCAGGTGCTGAATCTCACTCGCAGTGAATTCTCTCAATAAACCCCTGCAATGGTTTGTTATCTCTGTGTGAAAACGGAGGCTCACCAAGTACCAAAACCAAGGTCATTTCACTAGCAAGTAGCCTCCTCAGGATTAAAAGTTCGCTTTATGCCTTTCCACTGAACCCACAGCCCATAGGAAGAAACTCAGAGGGTTGGGAAGGATCCAGACCGATCCTAGCTTTGGAGTTCCAATCCCAGCCTCCCAGCCTGTGCTGCGCAAACTCAGGCACCACTGCCCCCAGCCTCAGTTCTGACTGCTCGTCTGTGAGGCCCAGCTCAAAGGAGGCATCTGTCCCCAGGAGCTGCCGCTGGCCTGGCACACAGTACACAGCAGTTCCATGGCTTTGGACAACTCTGAGCCCTAGGTACTCTAGTATCCTGTCATTTTCCCCTCTCCACAAATCAAAATATTTTGGAAATTCCAACCAACGCTCCCACCTGGAAGGATTCATATAATCCTACAGACCACATGCCCCAAGTTTTAGTTTGTAGGGTAAACACCTGCAGCCTCAAACAGATAAGAAAGCAGGGGCCAGATCAAGGGCTGGTTCAGGAACATTCCATGGGAAGCCTGTGTCCACACACCCTCTAGAACCTGAGGCCAGAAAGTGCAACATGACAGGGATAGCCATCCTTTGCCTCGGAGCCGGAGGCAGCACACTGGAGAAACTCAGTGTGATTTCAGCCTTCCCTCGATTAAAACCGGATTAGTTGCCAACATTTACAAATCACACATACACATAATCTGGATTTCTAGCTTCTTTAGAAACTAGAAAGATCTGATGACACTGGGCCACAGTTCCAGAGGCTACAGTGACTTAAGGAAAAACTTCCCCCTTCCATTGTGGCATTGATACACCCCAGTTCACTATCGTCCCCACCACCTGAGTCTCCTCACACTGAGACAGCCTAATGGAGCAATCTCTCAGGGCACACCCAGCCCAGTCCATGTGTCCTGGCCCCTGATGGTCCCAGGAGCTGGTGACCCTAGCTCCAGGTCAATAGGCACGTTTGGAAGAATACTGGAGACCACCAGGGGCTACACAGGTGCAGGAGCTACCTCTCCCTGAAGAGCAAGGAAGTCCTCCTGCCCAATGGCAGGCATTAAGGGCCAAAGCCCCTGTTGGTAGACAACCCCGATATGCCCCTCCTGAGCCACCAGAGAGGCCTGGCCACAAGGCGCAGTGGAGACAGAAAAGAAGGCAGACCTGGCAAAGGGAAAGCACCCCAAGTCTGCAGGGCTCTGGCAATGAGGTTGTTTCCATTTATTGTTGGTGAGGAAAACCCTTATGAATTAATACAGTGTGATCTTTCCCCAGAGGTGTGATTGAGGGCAGGGGCCCCACAGGTGCCCCAGAAATAGCTTATAGACCAAGAGCTGCTGGGTACAGTCCCTGGAGAAAAGGCATTGTCCCCATTGGCTCCTCCCAGTGGGGTGAGTGGCCATCAGTCCTTTGGTGGGTATAGGTCAGGAAAGAACAAACAGAACAGAGGAGTGTGAGGAGACTGGTGATGGCCACACACAGGCACGGACCCACCAGCCTCTCCTGGGGTGGGGGCCTCAGTGAGGCATCAGACTACAGTGTGTTAAAGAATCAGGATTAGCACCTACATAAAGCAACCACCCCCCTTCAGTTGACCAGGAACCAGAATTGCAACCAGGGCCTGCCTTCCAGAGACCCTTGTTGGGAAACTCAGCACAAAGGCACCCACCCATCCGGTGTGGCCATCATCGCCCTCTGTCCTGGTGAGGTTTCCTACAGAGCAAGGAAAGATGAGGAAAGCACCTCTTAGAACTTCGAGAGACAGAGGGAGGGTTTTGTCCATCAGACCCATTCACGTCTGAAAACACAGTCACTAACCAAACTTAGAGACTTCATAAATAGAGCTCCTGAGTGAGGAGAAATAGACTCGGGTACCCCTGCCCTGGAAAGGAGGACAGGGACTCAGAGTCAGTGCCAGGAGGAGCCAGTGCAGCCAAGCCTGCTCTCTGGCCTGCCAAGAGGAGCAGAACCATAGAGGCAGGAGACCCAGGGGCAGACCTCATGGGTGGAAGGAGCCTCGGGTCAGAACTCTTTGACAAGTAAGAATCCCATCTGGACATAGCACAGAGGGAAGAAGGACCAAGGAGCTCCCATCACAGCAGGGGCTGGGTCGGGTAAGGCGCAGGTGTGCTCAGCCACTGCCACTCCCTGGACCCAGGACCCTGCTTGCTCCTTGGGTTCATCACAGCATCTGGAGTCATCAGAACCAGACTGGACAGGGCTGAGCCAGGATAGGGTGGGTACAAGTCCCCTCGCTGTTAGCTCTTGTCCCCGGGGGACTTGCTCTTGGTGTCACGCTTGTGTCCTAGCAGCTTCAGCACCTTCATGGTCTTGAACTTCCCCTTCTTCCTTCCTTCGGATTCAGCCTCCTTCTGGAACTCTGCAGGAGAGAAAGGCGAGTCATGAGGACGGGGCAGGCCGCAGGTAGGGACAGAGGCTTGGCACAGCTCCAGCACTGCCTGCCAGGAACCCTGGGCAGGTCACTTCATCTCTCTGAACCTCTGGTTCTTTGCCTGTAGGATGGGATCCATACCCTCTCCCAGTGTTTTGGCAAGAATCTGAGATAAAGCAATGTGAGAACACTGGAAACTCTATATAAAGTATGGAATAAATCGATCTTTAAAAGGCTGATTCCCTAGACTGGTGCTCACAGCTCTGTGGGTTACAGCACAAACACTGCCTCTCTGAACTGGAAAAAAACTCAGAAATCATCTCTCCTGGCCCCTAATTTTATAGTCAAGAAATATGTGGGTTTGAAATGGACTAATACCAACCGAGTAGGTGCCAGGCCCTGGCAAAGTGCTTTACACACATTATCCCAGTAATCCCCAGCACACACCTGGGAGATGGGGCCTCTATCACCCCCATTCTGCAGACCAGGAAAGGCCGAGAGGGTTCAAGTGGCTGGCTCAAGTCACCCTCTAATAAGCACCAGAGCTGGGACTAGAACCCAAGCAGTCGGACTGGAGTCCAGGCTTAACCACAAGGCCATAAAATGAATCACGGTGGAACCAAGATTAATCCCAGGTCTCCTGACTCCCAGTCCAGTGCTCTTTTAACTGTTCCGGGCACTATGTTATCCCTGGTAGGTACGGCTATATAAGCCCACAGACTTTTCCAAGATCAGACGCAGATCAAGGAGGAACGCAGAGCTTAAGGCAAACCACCCTGGGAAAATGCTCACTGTACACCAACCAGTCTTCCCTGGGGGCACCAGAGCATCCCATACCCATCCTCCGAGCCCAGACAAAGCCTTACTGGCTACAGGCTGACCTGTCTTGCAATGCATGGCCTTCCCAAGGGGACAGAAGTTGGGAGTTGACATACAGACTCCCTACAGACCCACTACAACCCTCTGTTCAACCTGTCCCTCGCCCTCCAGCAGTTCAAATGGGGCCAGAGCTCCAGGAGAGGTCTCACCTTTCTTCCTGATCATGGCTTCCAACATCTTATCTTCCTCTTCCTCCCTGAAAAGAGAAAGGGAAGCTAAATGTCCCACAGGAGGAAGGACCAGAAAGTTTCTCAGTCCCTCCCAGCCCCTGACTCCACACAGGATGAACAAGGGTGCACTGGGATCGCTAGCAGTGAGGGCAGGGCAGGCGTGGACTGCTCTGGGCCCTTCCCCTAGAAACCCTCAGGGGAGCCCCTAACCCAGCCATGTCACCTCTGCCGGTCCTCATCCAGGCAGTTGACAATGGCATTGCGCTGCTCGATGAGGGTTACAATCTCCTGCATCAGCACCTTCTCCCGGTCCCGGTCCTCCTCTGTCCAGTCCTTTTCTGCCCAAGGAGAAAAGTTAGGGGTGTGAATGGTAGGAAAACCCTCCTGCCTTCCCAAGAGGCCAGGAAGCAACACTTAAGTGCTAAGTTTGAGCCAGCCCCATGCTGGAGGACACTAAGGAGGGGCCCAGCTGGGTGGGGATTCTAAGTTTTTGGAAAAATGAGGTTATTACAGAAGAAACCAAAGTTCCTAGGCTGCCTACTAAAAATACCACCCTTTAAGGGGGCTCTGGAAGGGCACACAAGACCTGCTTCCATTCTTTCATTCATTCAATAAATGTTCATGCTGATTTCCTGAAGGAGGCAGGATTCAGGCTGGGCCATCTGAGCCCTCCAAGGGGGTGCTGGCCCAAGTAGGCAGGGGTTGGGAAAGAACAGGGAACCCCAGAGGTTCTCATGCATAAGCAACATCACCCAAGTGGCATACTGGAATATGAATGCCATGAAGGAGGGAAGACTATGAATGCCATGAAGAGGGACAAGGAACACAGCCAGGAGGTGTCTCTGATGTCAGTCAGACATCTGCTGCTCCTCCAGTCTTCTCTCAAGAATCTTCAAGGCCCACCCTCAAGGCCCACATGCCCCTTGGTATTCCTCTCACACAGCCCACAAACTGCCATGGAATGGGTGCTCATACTTGACCTTCCCTCCACACCTTTTCCACTCCATGTTTTGAAATAAGTATCCTGAGGCTACCTCAGCCATGTCCCAAACCCCCACCACCTCACCTTGCCACCACTCAGGAGCAGATGGCCCAGCATAGTTCTGGGGACAGCATGGGCTTCAGAGTCACCACCCCCAGATCAAATCAAACTTTGCCACTTCCCAAATCTGGGGCCTTGGTAAATTAGGTCACCAATCTACATGTGGGGGAACTGAGGTTCAGGGAAGTTCAGTCCTTGACCAGTGTCACACAGCAAAAATGTAGCCAGTATGTGAAACTGAACAACCTGTCACACTAAGCTATAGCCTAATGGGTCTCCAAACCACTAGGGGCCTTATAACTGGTCTCACCCTGCAAAAGTAACAAACCCAGAATGTGTTGCCACCATGCCAAGGGCTAAGAAGCAATACAATAAGGGTGTTGCTCCCTCTGAGTGGCAGCTATGCCCCAGCCTCCCAGGAGATTTAAGAGTGACTACTGATGGCAATAGAAGCCTGGGACCTTCCAAGGCTTCCCCAGAGACACTCGAGCCTCTGGGTCTCACCCCGTCTCCCATCTTCCCCAGTCAATGGAGAGGTAGGGCCACCATCCCAGCTGGCAGGAGAGGCTGTGTCTATAGGGACGGGCCTAGCCCAAAGACACGGATAGAAGCCCTGGCCCACCACTAATGGGCAGACTGCACCTTTCTGGCTCTCCATTTCCTTATCTGATAAATGAAAACAATGATGCCCACCACCTGGGCCACAGGACATGGTCAAAAGCCCTGGCTCCCATCCTAAATGCTCTCCAGTCCTGTGGTCTCTCTCAGCCTGCGGTGGCGGCCATGACATGGCCACTAGCCCCCACTCAACCACATAACCATCAACTGTCAGCCATAAGAGGCCACAGTGTTTCCACATCTACTGTCTCCTGGTCCCAGGAATACCCCACAAGGTAGCTACTAGTCTTATACTTGATGTCTTTGAGGCTCAGTGAGGCTGAGAAACTTGCCTTCCTTCCCTGTACCCTTCCCCCAGCACATTAGCAGCCAAACACAGAACTGTCTGGCTCCACACCCAGTCCCTCTAACTGCCCCTCCACCACTCTTGAGCTGGTCCTCTCCCTCCCTCCTAGAGTCATTCCGAGTCTGCTGTGCAGGGAATCCCTCTACCTTCCCTTCCACTGCCAGTAACATCCTGCCATGCTTTGGCCTCATGGCTATGATCCCAGAGCTGCCTCTGGTCAGGTAACTGCTGTAATTTACTTACTGGAGCAGCCCTGGGCTCTGGAGCCTGAGATCCTGCCCCCTGGGACCTGCCCACCACCCATGTATTCCAGGAGAGGGAACAGCCACAGTTCCTGAGCCTGGTGCTCTCTGTGAGCCAGTCACCTCTGACACCATGTGTGTCCACACTCCCACCATGGCTCAAGCCTATTTATCACCTGTTACAACACAGATGGCCCCTCCAGACCCTCTCCTCTGGCCCTGTTCCAAAAATCTGTGTCCCCCCATCAGGGCTCTGTCCGTCCACTGCCCAATGTAGAAGGGAAGAACTTGGCCCACTCCCTCTATTTCCAGGCCCTGGGGCAGGTGCCCAGGGAGAGCATGAGGCTGCACTGACCTGGCTTGTTGAGGAGGCACCGGAGCTCATACTCCACATCAGCCTGACGCTGCTCCAGGTTCTGCTGCTTGAAGCTAGAGGGTGGGAATAAGCCGATTATTAATTCGGACCGTGCAAGGCTGCCCTGGTCTGTGCTGTCAGTGGTGAGGGAAGTAAGACAGGGAGTCTATCCCTTCTAAGCTGTACAGGTTCCAGGGAGGGGCACAGGGCTGAGAGGAGGAGGACTCACACATAGATGAGCTCGGACTCCCGCCGCACCAGCAGGTGCTTCTCATGGATGAGCTTGAACCAGTCCACCAGCATGTCGTCCTCACGGCCCTCTGGAAGCCAGGTGCGCACTGAAGTCAGGGTTGGCAGCAGTACCCATTCTCAAAGGAGCCACGGAGGCTCCCCTGAGTGAGAGGTTCCTGCCTCCCCTAGATCCCACCCGCCAGGCCTTCCCAGCAGCTCTCGAACCATTCATTCCGCCACGCAGCTTCTCCTCTAGCATAACGCCGCGCAGTTCCAGGGCATCCAGCTGGCGCTCAATGTTGTCCACCTCTCCGTGGATGTCCTCCTCGGGGATGTACTGATCAGCCTGGACCTGCCCAACAGCACCCCGCTCACCTGAAGAACAGCCCACCTTACCCTCCCGCCTGCTGCCTGGAGCTTCATTTCTCTGGTCAGCACTAGTCACCACCTGGACCTGGGCTCTATTCTACACCCTACCGGCCAGATGCAGGGACCCAGGGTAGGGAAGGGTCGGTGTGGGAATAGCCACAACCCCTCCATGCCCCTGACCCTAGCATCAGCAGGCACACCCAGAGGAAGGCATAACTTCCTGCCTCTCAAGGCAGCACTGCCCCCTTCTCTGCCACTCCATACATGACACCACAATGTGAGAGAGGGACCTTATTATAGAGATAAACTTGAGAACACTCTCCTCTATTTAACCAGAGGTATATCATGCGAGTGCTATGACCTCTGAACTATAAATAACCAGTTAAATACACCACCCATTGCAACTGCTTGAGAATGGCTGATCAGTCTGAAATTGCCCTGGTTGCAAGTTAAACCTTCCAGCTGGGCCACCCAAGTGTCCCTTCTCCAACATCTGAGAGCAGCTACCCAGATAGCCTATCCTCTTCAAGTGTCCCATGGGGAACCTAAGGTTCCCAAGGACGGGGCCCGGACCCAGGCAGTTTAGAAGCTCCCAGCTGGTACCTTGCGCTTGATGAGTGGGAAGCCATGTCCTGGGGCAGGCGGCCTTGCTGGCTTGGATCCCTTGGTGGTTTTCTTTGTGGCTGGGGATGCTGTGGGTGATGCCTTCCGGTTAAAAGGATTCTCCTTGCAGGAAGACTAAAGGCAGGGTGACATGACAGAGGATAAGTCTGGGGAGAGAGCAGTAAGACACTGGCTGCCTGAGTGCATGGGACTTTGGAAAGCAGGCTGGACCTCGGGGGAGAGGAAGGAGCGCCTGGGCAGAGAGGGACCTGCCAGCATTCAGTCTCTCATGCATTCAGTCATCCAGCACACATTCCCACTCCTCAGCACCTCCCCTGGGCAGTTGCTGCCCTGTGGACTTGTATACATTCTTATTTAATTCTCAGAGCTGCTCACAAAGTGCTCACTTTACAGCTGAAACTCAAGTTCAGGGAGGTTGAGTAATTAATTGGCTCAAGGTCATGTACTTCCCAAGGGCCCAAGTAAGGATGAGAATCTGGCTCAGGGCAGGGCAGCCATCCAGCACTGGGGACAGTAGTCAGGACATGTTGTTTAGGGCCAGACAGAGCTGTAGCAGCTCATTCAGACCTCATAACCTCTGTTTTCCCAGTGGGGACTCTCAGGCTCAGAGAAGAACAGCTCCATGGTGGTAAGTATGAGAGCAGGGCTCTCACCCTCCATCTGGCCAGCAGATGGAGAAGAGCAGTTCCCTCCCTGACCAGGAAAGACCTCCATCCTCTGCTGGCCCCTTTCTGCACCCCGAGCCCCACAGCTTTCTGGCTCTCTGGGGAGAGCCCGGTCCTCTTGAGGCCAGCACAGCCGGGCAGCCCCAGTACTCCAACCACCTTCCCCAGGTCCTTGGAAACAAAGGAGTCATCTCACCCCATGAAGAGGCCTCTCTTGCGGCTAGACATGGAGTGCTCCCCAGAGTTTTTGCCCAGTTTCCACTCAGCAGCCAGGGAGACAGCAGGGGGCCTGTTCACCTACCCCATGCTAGTCCAGGGGGAGAGGTTCTCTCAGGTGGGGAGCTGCTCTGAGACCAGGCATGGCGGGCAGACAGGGCATGGTTCCCATAGGACAGCACCCGCCCTAGACCCCTGTCTTGCCCCCAATACCTCTCTGATTCTGTCTTAACCTTGGGGTTAGGGTGGAGTGGGGGTGCCCCAGAAGGAAGCCCACTTGGGGCCCTGCCTCCTCTCTCCTCCCTCCACAGTTCCCCCTGAGACACCCAGCAGGGCCAAGCAGCCTAAAGCCCCAGCCCCTCAGGGGTTCTCAGCCTTTTCATAGGCTCACAATTCCTTCACATTAGCCTTTCACCACCACCGCCAATCCCACCACCACCACCCCAAGGAAAGGAAAGGGGTGTTTAAAGGAAGCTGCCTGAAGGGTTGTGTCCAAAATCAACCTCCTTCCCCATCACCCACAAAGGAACCCTGGGGCTGGTCTGAACCACTAAGGCCCAGAGAAGGAGTGGGGTTCTCCTCAAGGTCTCACAGCAGGTGGGTGGCAGAGCTGGACAGAAGGCTGTGGCCTAGGCCAGGGAAGGTTAATGCCTGAAAGCAGAAAGCACCAGCAGGAGCTGAACCAAGGGCCCAGCTACCTTCTAGCTTTATCCTGTCCATTAGGTCAGACCACAGCCACTCATTCAGACCTCCACTGAGCTGGATGAGTCTTGAGCCTTCAGACAGCTCAGAGTATGGGGAGAAAGTAGACGATCAGAACCTGGTGGCCCAAAGGGGCTGTGGCTGCAAAAGAGGCCCCCTCAGGAACCAGGTGCCCAAAGGAATGTCCTTACCCCAGTGACTCCCCTAGTTCTTGACGTGGGACTGAAAAAAAGTGTGCAAAAGTCATGACCACAAAGGTCATGCATGAGCTCCCTGGGATGGTTGCCTCATGCCCATTCTACCTCCAAAAGGAGACAAAGTGCAGGACGGGCCTTAGAGTGGGCCTCTGGCATAAACAGGGCCTCAGTAAATGCAAAGTTAGACAGATAGATGTGCGGATGCGTGGTGGCTGGGTGAATGGCTCCCAAATGGGCAAGTGCATGGGATAGGCATGTAAATAGGTGCCTGAATGCATGGAAAGGCCAGGCAATGGACGGAAGAAGAAATGGACAGGAGGTCTAGCCAATGGACAGAACAACGGCCAGATGGATCTATGCCACAGTGCCTGAATTGATGAATGGAGAGATGGCCACAGCCAGGTCAGTCAAGAAGTAAAAGGCCAGCAATGATGGAAGGTCCTGAACATTCCTTCCCTGAGAGCAGACCCCCATCCCCTAGACAGGACAGCAGCTATTAGTGAGGGTGAGGCACTCACCTTTACATGGAGCTGTGGGGATGAGGTACTGGGCAAAGGCACGGGAATCTTATCTCCCACCAACAGGAGAGGGGTTGGGGCTGCACCACTGCAGGGCTTGGCTGGCTGGGGTCCCGAGCTGTCCCTACTATTGGGGGCAAGGCCAAGGCTGGCTTGAGGCATCTGGTCTGTGGTGGGCTGCACCAGCTCCCCAGAAGAGGACAGGGAGGAGTTGGCAGAGAGGCTGGCAGAGGTCCCAGAGGTGCCAGAAGCATGGACAGCAGGCTCTGAGGAGCTCTTGGGCACAACTGGCGGCTCCAGAAGCTCCCCACTGGCAGGCTGGCTGGAGCTCTCAGATGACAAGCTCTCCACACTGAGGGCTGGCGAGGGGGTGGCCGAGGGTGGCTCCGAGTGTGAGAGGCGGGAGGCATGGAGAGCTGTACAAAGAGATGAGCAAGTGGGTGCCACACCCAACACAGTCACTCTCAACATGTCTACAGTGGCCTTGGACACCCATGTCCTTCCACATCCACAAGAAGCCAGAGAACCCACCTCTCACTTTCTCACTGAGCATGGCTTCCATCTCCACTTTCCTCTCCTGTATCTGATCTGACCCAAAGCCAAGCCTAAATTAAAAGGCAAATCTGCCAGGGAGGAAAGGGCTCAGACAAAATCAAGGCTGGTCTCTCCTGTGCCTCCAACCAGGAGCAGAGGAGGGAGGGGAGAAGTGGGCGGCCCTCACAGCGGCCAGCTCTGGGTCTGGCACTGCCCTGCACCGCTTTAATCCTCATGTGGGTGTCAGATATCATGCTACCAAGTATCATCATTTGCATTTTCCAGATAAGGCAACAGACTCAGTAAGAAGGCCCTGGCCCCAGCAACGGCTGGGGTTGAACCCAGCTGTGTCTGACTCAGAGCTCATCTCCCTGGCTGAGTCCTACACCCGTCCACCACCTGCACCTGGCTCAGCTAGAGGGCTCTGGAGCTCCAGCAGGGGCCAGAGTTGGGGCCCCACACCCCAGAGCACGTGCCTCCAACATTCTCGCAGACCCACAGTCTAAGGGGCTCCTACTGGAGTCTCGGCTGTGGCTGAACCCCAGCCATGGTGGAAGGTGACTGGGCCCAGAGCCCAAGAAGAATGCAAGAGAGCCAAAAATATAATGTGCCTGGATGGGAGAGGAAGCACTGGCAGAGGGGACATGATGCCCTGGTGCTGGCCCACTACTACCATTTTCCAGATAAGGAGACTGAGGACAGACACAGGGAAAGAACTGCTCAAAGTCACAAGGGCTGAGTCAACAGAGCCAGGTCAGAGACCGAAGCTGCCAGCGACTGGAGGGGAGTGACTACATAGGCAGGATTCCAGCTCCCCCTGCCACGTGCTTTTTTGCAAGCCTGACTCTATGCTAAGCACTTCACCAGAACGCAGGTAATTCTCACAACAGACCTGTGAGGTGGATCATGAAGGGTTAAACATGGAGTCTAGAGCCTGAATTCAAATCTTGCCTCCACTGCTTAAGCACTATGGGACCCTGGGCAAATCACTTACCCTCTCTGCACCTGTTTCCCCTCCTGCAAATGGGGGTATGATACCTAGCTCACAAGTTAGCTCCAGGATTAAATGAGAGGACACATGTGAAATACCTGGCACCTAGCCTAGTGGGGATGCTGCTGAACCACACCCCCTTCCGGGACCTGACCACAGAGTTCAGACCAGCAGGAGAGCTTCCAGGGAAGGCACTCACCTAGTGGGGATGCACTCGGCACTCGGGGGGCAGGGCGCTTCTTTGTCTTGGGGCTGCTGGTGGGGGTGATGCCATACCAGGGGTGCAGGGATTTGGGTGTGGACTCCGGCTGGGCCTGGGTAGGGCCAGTGGCCAGGCTGGGTGTAACAGGAGGCTCCTCCATCTCCTCCTCCTCCTCAAAGGGGTTGTAGGGCTTGGGCTCCAGGCTAGCCACTGCCGGGCTCCCTGGGGCCACCTCTTCCATGCCTCCATTCTCCACTCGCCTGCCCTCCCGGCATGGCGGCCGGGGGCTACTGCTCGGGGGCAGAGGGGCTGGCTTCTTTTTTGATTCTGCCTGTACTAGTGTGATCCAAGGAGGGTCCTTTCTGAGGGCTGGCATCCTGTAGGGCAGCAGGAAGAGGCAGAAACCATTAGGTCAGTGGGGCAGTGCCCTTCTCTCTCTGGACAGTATTAAGTCCATTTCAAAGGAGATGAATGAGAAACTGCTCCTTTCTCCTCTCCCACCTCCAGCACAGTGGGCTAGTTTGGGCCCAAGGCTGAAATGGACTGTTAAAGTTACCTCCCTACTGGGCCGCTAGAGGCCCAGAGAGGGTGAACCTTCATGCCACATAGCCTCCGTTAGCCCAGCCCGCAAAGGACCCACAGAGGATCCCTCTGTGACATTGAAAAAGTCACTTGGCCTCTCTGCATCAGTCTCACACACAGGAAATGGGGACAATAATAGCTCTCACCTCACAAGGTCACTGTAAGGGTCCAGTGGGCATGGCACCTGGCACACAGCAAGTACTCAATGAGTCTTAACTGCTCTTATGGCCGTGGCCCACTTTTCTCCCTCACAGACACACAGCGGAAGCAGAGCTCCAAAGAACAGCTGGAAATAGATGTCCCTGCCTGGGACCCAGCGTCTCAGGGTAGAAGACCTGAGCAGCTGAGCTGCTCTGGGTTTTTCTACACCTGGCTGCTAATTCTCCCAATTCAATGAGCCAGGCCTAGGACCCCGATGTTACAAAGGCAGCGGAAGCATGGGAGGTAAAGGAACTCCAGAGGTGACTGTCCCCACCAGGCACTGCCCACAGGAGGGGGGCTCCCAGGGAGGCTTGGGGAAGGGGATGTGGGCACCCAGAGATGAGCTCTGCCCATTGTCAGGAGGGTCTGGAGTGAGTCCTTGCCTGCAGGAAGCCCTGCTCCCCTACCCCGAGTAGGCCCCACAAGTCCACCATTCCCACCACCAGGTTCCCACCCCAAGCAGGCCCCACAGGTAAGCCTCTCAGAGCCAGCGTACCTCTCTGACAGCTTGGGTGTCCCTCTCGGCTTGGGGACAGGGGGTTCATGCAGCTTTCCTAGATGGGAAAGGAGAGTGAGACAGCCCTTCATGGACAGCTGTGGGCTTGGCGGCAGAGTGGGGCACCCGGGGAGCCAGCCAGAGTGCCTGCCAAACCAAGGAGTGCCCTTCCCCTCCTACCGGGCAAGTCATGGACTCCAGGTGGCCACGGAAACCTCACCTGCACACTTGCACGTCCCCACCCCAGAGCTCAGGGAGATTAGATAAACACTAAAGGTTACAGGTAAAAAAGGTCAAAGGGGCAAGGTCATTCAACTAAAAATAAACATAAAACTCCATAAAAAGGGGACGACGACAAGGCCAGGGTATCTAAGACCCCAATTGCATTTCAGCTGAGAAGTGGGAACCCAAGTGCTCCTCAGACACTTCTCTAGTGTGGACAGAAAACATTGTCTCAATGCAGCCCCACGTTACCTCCTCCTGTAAGCCTCCTGACTCCCAAGTGTCCACCATGAATCCCACAATGGCCTCTGCTGCCCACATCTTAGCAGGCTTCTAGTTCTACTGAAATCCCTGTGTCTTTGCCCATCTCCCCCTGGAGACTGGCAGCACCTCAAAGGCACAAATAGGTCTGAACAATCTCTCTGTCCCAAGTGCCCAGCTCACAGCTGGGCTCAAAGCAGGCCTCCATGAGTGCAGAACAGACTCAACAGCCAGAGGGATTCTTTCTACCCCAGACCCCCATGGTCTTTCCTAACCTAACTGCCTTCCCTAACCAAATGATAAGGATTGTGGCACATCTTAGCTTACCAGGAGCCTTGTTTGCATGAGCCCATGGAAGCTCAGGGAGGTCATCTGGGTCCTACGATAAGGCAGTTTTAACTAGCCTGAAGAGAGTCCCCAGAGGCCCACCTGACCAGGAACTCACCTAGCCTGTCCCCTGCCCCCAGGCCCTGAACACTCCCTTGCCAGACACAGAGAGTACACAGGCTGGACATGAGAGAGAAGGTCACCTGGTATACGCATACAGAGTCCCAGATACAGTCAGGACATAGGCACACACAGAGTGTGTACTTGCTACACACCCCAAAACTAAAGCATACAAAACACACAAAAGAACACAAATACCTCAACACACACAGCATGGGGCAGCCTGGGGCATGATCTGGATGTACCTGTTTTGTTCAATCTATACCGCCAGCACAGAGAACAGAGCCCAACAGAGTCCTCAGTCACTGTTTGCTGCATAAACTAGTAACCCCAGAAACACAATCATCCCCCAGACAGACACACAGGCACAGAGCGTGGCCCCATCAACACTCCCAGTGCGCATGTCTATTTAAACACCAGACACTCCCCAGGGAACACCAGCCCCAGTTGGGCCCTGCTCACCGTTCACTAGGTTGCTGTTGCTACCCTGCTCCACCAAGTTCTCAGGCTGCAGGCTGGACCGGGGCCGGGGCGTGGGGGGCGTCAGGGCTGTGCTCTCCAAGGCCTTCCTGGGGGCGGGCATGGGGCGGCTGGCCTGAGGGCTGGCCAGGTCCTGTGACTTGTCCAGAACCCAGGGCTTGGTGGGGATCTGGGGCCGGGCCTCAGCCCTTGTAGCTGCACTTGGACTGGGGCCACCTCCCTCCACGTCCTTGGCTTCTGCTGCTATTTCTTTTGCTTCTTCTTGCTGTTGCTTTGGCTGCAGGGGGGACCAGGGCTTGGCCTCTGACCGCCCACCTGGGCCCCGCCTGGCGCAGTGCTCCGCACACACGAAAGTGCCCTCTTCAGGCCCACTCCTGTAAGCCCCAGGGATCAGGGTGCTGGAGCACTGCCGACACCTGCCAGGGAGAACAGGGATGGATATTCAGTGTGGCCAGGCCCAGCCCAGCATGCTGGTTACCCCTCCTCCAGCAGCCAAGGCTGCTTCCTCTATCCCTTCCTCCCAACTGCCAACCTGGATCCTGTCTCAATACCCTGGACTGCCCAGAGGAAAGGGAAAATGGTAACTGTAAGGATCATAGTAGAACAATAAAACCACATGAAATCAGCCACGGCAATTGTGAAACACGTTTTCAGTTTGTGCTGCAAGGGGAAGCAAAGGGTTCCCCCCAAGAGACACCATCCAGTGTGTGGCTGTCACTCATTAGTGGCTCCGAAAATCAATTCAGTGGTTTTAAACCAGCCAGGGTTTTTGTTTTGTTTTGTTTTATGGAATAGAAGAAAATGACACAGAATAAAATAAAATGTCAGAGTATATCACACTTTTTTTTACAAAACTAATCCAAGTTGTGTGTCAATTTATACAAGGTTTTACTTGTATAAATATATATTTACAACTGGTCACAATGTCAAGTGGATTTCTTACTCGGTGACAGGGTCACTATAAAGTTTCTTAAACACTACCCTGACGGCCAGAAGTGCCTGTGATGGTGTAATGAGTCCCTCCTCAAGAATCCCCCCATGCACCCAGTTCTGCGGTAAGGTCCCGGGTTCCAGGTCCAGCCGCAATGGCCCAACACACAAACACACTAAACCACAATCAAGTGCACGTAGCAACTGTCAGTCACCAGCTCCCTTGACTCTTCAATTTTCTTTTCTAATTTCTTTTTTGTAATATATGAAATAATTTAATGTATTTTCTAAGTTATTTGTATTTTCCTTGCCTCTCATTCCATTTTCTTTAAATCTGGCTTCCCCTGGGAGTCACACACACAGAAACCTGGTGGTTATTGTGATTTCTTGCCACCCAGTGGTTTTTAAGCATATTGTGCTCCTTAAACATCATCAGGTAGTTTGCCTCAAAGAGCGCCAGCAGCAGTGGAGGTAGAGCCACTGGGTTCCAGCCCCATTTCTGTCTCTCATTATGTGACTAAGCAAGGCTTGTCCTTGCTACACCTTAGTGAGCTCCCAGTAAAATAGGAATAAGCAGGATTCTCCAGCATGAAAAGCCCATCAAGGTGCCTGGTAGGTGGTGGTGCTGAATCCATGGAAGCTCCCTCCCTCCTACCAGGATGCTGGGGTCAGGGCCCCTGCACCCAGGCGCCCCCAGCCACTCACCGGAAGCAGTGCCGGTGGTACAGCTTGCCCTCGGCCAGGTAACGCTGCACCAGGTGCACGTGCTGCCCGCAGGCTGCACACATGCTGCTGGGGGTCCGGTAGGCACCCTGCTCTGATAGGTGGCCCGAGGCGAGCTCCTCACCCTGCAGGAAACAGGCAGATTGGAGGTAGGGGCATGGTCACCAGTCATTCTGTTCCCCCCTCTAATGGCTGCTGTCTCCCAAGTACACCCAGGTGCTGATGTGCTTCAGCAGAGCCCTGGAGGGACACAGGGTGGGGGAGTGCCACCATTTCTCAGATGAGGGCACAACTCAGTCAAGGCACTGAGTCAGCATGGAAACATAAAAGTCCCAACTCTCAATTTCTGGGCTTTCCCCACCAGAAACACGGCTTCTGGCTGTATGACCCCTTTCCCTTGGTTGCTTTACTGTCTCCCATCCCTACAGGTTGTCCCCCATGGGTGACTGTCCTCTTAGGCCCACCACATCTGCCTTCTCTGCTGCCACTCCTAGGACCCCAGCAAGTTTAAACTCCAGTTTCTCTGCTTTCCAGCACCATGACCTTAAGCAAGCAGCTGGCATCTCTGAGCCTCTGAGCCTTGGGTTCCCACCTGCAAACTGGAATCCTATACCCTTTCCTGTCTCAGCACCCCCCTCACTGGATACTCATCCTGTGCCCAGTGCCCTATCCCTCAGGAACTCTCTGAGGAGCACACTGTAAAGTGCTATCCAAAAGTGAAGGGCTGGTGTCACCCCTCTAAGCACCTTGGAGCACCGTACTGGCAGTGTGGCCCCCACTTCCCAGCTGAGACATCTTGGACACATGACCAAGCCCGCCTGAGCTTCAGTGTTCTTGTCTGTATATCAGGACACATAATACTGACCCTCCAGGGCTGGTGGAAGATTAAACAGAATCACCCTGGGAAGTTAAAAGCTGTCTCAACAGGAATTAATGCTAGTATTTGCCATATTTTGTGTAAATCCTGTCAAGCCCAGGATGGCAGAGTCAGTGTTGTAGACTGCCCTATGCCCCCTTCCCAGGCCTGGCATCTCTTGTCCCTGACCCCTGGCCTGGCCTCTGAGATTATTTCCAAAACCAGTGGGAAAAGGACCAAGCGCCCTCTGAGCACTACAATGCCAGTTGTCCTGACCCCACCGAACCCTCTTCACCCGCACCCTTTCACCCACCCCAGACTTCCTACCTGTGCCCTATCTCCTGGTTCCACTGGAGTAGATGGCCGGGAGGAGGATGCCAGGCCCTTTCTAGGTGGTGAGACACCGGCTATGAAGAGACAAGAAAGAGACCTGAGGCAAGTGGAAACCCTGGAATCCCAAGAGGCCCCAACCTGGCCTAAGATTTGAGCTCGGCAGCCATCATCTGGTTGGGACCAGAGCAGGTTTCCACAACACACAGGCCAGGGGACGCCTCCACTTCTAAGCTAAGAGCCAAATGCGAGCTGCTTAACCTTGCTGAGCCTCTGCAAAGTGGGACGGTGACTCCTACTACACAGAGGCAATGTGAACAAGAGGCAACAGCACAACCACAGAGCTAACACTGAGCAGTTTACGAGAGGATGGGTAGCTTCCTTCCCACCAGGGTAAGGGGGTTGAAGGGAAGGAAAAGAAAAGAACCACATGGTGCTGGAAACCATGGTACATGGCTTAGGAAAATGGGACAATTCCCTGTGCCGGCAAGGGGCTGCCCTGCCTATATGCACGTGGGCGGCTATGGCCCAGAACCCTGCCGGCAGTCCCTTATGCCAAAGAAATGCACCCACCCCACCCCACCAGCTTCTTCCTTACCACACTCCTTCATTGTTTCAGCAAATATTCACTAAGCACCTACTCTGTATTCAGTGACTAAAATAAAATCCCCCAATTCAGAGAACTGCATACAAAAATAGTCCAGTTTACTGTATGACAATTTTAAAAAGAAAACCCAAGTCCCTTACTGTGGTCTAAAATAGCATTTACCAAACTTCAGGTCACAATCCATTAATGGACCCTGAAATTAATTTAGTGGATTACAACCAACACATTAAATTTTTTAAGTGTTTTATTGATTGATTTAAGTTTTAGTTTTGGGGTTGTTGTTTTTTTTTACAGAGACAGAGAGAGGGACAGATAGGGACAGACAGGAAGGGAGAGAGATGAGAAGTACTGATTCTTCATTGCAGCTCCTTAGTTATTCATTGATTGTTTTCTCATATGTGCCTTGACCAGGGGGCTACAGCCAAGCGAGTGACCCCTTACTCAAGCCCGAGACCTTAGGGCTCAAGCCAGAGACCTCGGGCTTCAAGCTAGCAACCTTTGGGCTCAAGCCAATAACCATGGGGTCATGTCTATGATCCCATGCTCAAGCCAGGGACCCCTTGCTCAAGCTGGTGAGCCTGTGCTCAAGCCGGCGACCTCGGGGTTTCGAACCTGCATTCTCCGCGTCCTAGTCCGACGCTCTATCCACTGCACCAACAAGAGAGGAACATCGATCTGTTCCTGTATATGCTCTGACCGGGGGTCGAACCAGCAACCTCTGTGCTTCAGGACAATACTCTAACCAACTCAGCTACCCAGCCAAGGCATAACCAACACATTTAAAAGATGGAATAAAATAGAAAATGTCTGTATGCATCATATATTGTAAGGGAGATGATCTTTCCTGAAATTTGTTTCAACTACATATGTGTGCATGAATTTAGATTGTGATAGGAACTGTATTTTTTACCACAAATCATGGTAAAAAATTTTGGGAGCCTAGCTGCTTAATCAAGTCCCAGTCCCTACGGTCCCATCCGTCTTCCTCTCCTCCTTCCCCCTAACCTCCAAAGCACACAGGCCCCCTGCTGCCCTCCTACCTAGAATATTACTCTTCTGATCTTCACATGGACTCCTTCTCCTTGTCCAAGGCTTAGCTCAATATGTCACCTCCTTGGAAAAGCCCTCCCTGACCACTCAACTGAAGTAGTCACTTCCTCTTCTCTTTGTTTTTTATCCTATTACCTTATTTTGTCTCCTTATTGGATGGACTCTCTTGAAATTTTATTTATTACATTGTGCTCTCTCTCCTGCCCCCATCCATTAGACTACAAGCTCTGTGCATTTGTCTCGTTCTCTGCTCTCTCCCTAGCACAGTGCCTGGCAAACAATAGGAGGAGATAGATAGATACTTGTTAAACAAATGAATAAGTGCCAGTGCTGGAGCTACATAGCTGTGAACTAGACAAAGAGGGTCTGCAGGGGAAGAGAGAGGAGTAATAACAACAGTATGGCCACAGTCTTACGTGTTCAACGTGAAACAGGGGGCTATAAGAGCACCTGGAGAATATCAGGGCAGGCTGCTTGGAGGCAAAATGTGACAATTAGAGGATCAGTCAGGAAGAATGTAATGAGGGTGGAAGAGACGGAACAGATAATGTAGTTTGGGGCCGGAGGATCAGCAAGAAGAAAGGCTTAGCAGTACAGAAGGTGATAAGTTCAAGAAGCACAAAATATTGGGGCAGTGAGTTGCTCAAGCTAAGTGTGAGAAAGCCCTCAGGGGCTGCATTAAGAAGCTAGACTTTGTCCTGATGACACCTGCCCTTGCCACCCCGCGGGAACTGGTACCCTTCCTCCAATTTCCCAAACACTGGGCTTCCTGTACTCATAATCTGGTTCCAGACCAGGATGTGGCTCCTGAAGGTCAGGGGCCAGCTGATGTGTCCAGGTCACTGGCACCCAGAGCTAGGCAAAAGCTGAGCACCCAGCATAGCACTCTGGGGTCTCAGCAAGGGCCCGGCTCAGAGTTCCCCATTCCAGTGAGATCTAGTCCAGTCAAAATCACCCTTGAAATCCCTCTATTTGCCCAGAAAATACAGCACAGGCCCATCTGGGGAGTCTAATAGCCAGCTTTGCTTCCGGGGTTGGAGCACATCACTGGGTCTCCTTTGGTTGAGCGGCAGGTGGGATATAAATGGTTTGCATTTAGGGGCCAAGTTATAGGAAAGTAGAAGCCGTACTTCTAGCAACAAGAATCCCTGTAGGCCTAAGGGTGCTCCTGCCCAGGCACAGCTCAGGAGCTGGTCCACCAGGGCACCCTCACCCCAGGGCTCCCAGTGAGGACCCAGGATCAGAGTGGGCACCACCAACAATAGGATTAAGGGCCCCCACCATCCCACCTACCCCCCAGCTCCCAAGAAGGTGACCCTCCAGAGAAGAGCTTAGTAGAAAGAGAGTGGGGTTTACGACAGGGAACCCTCCAGAAGACAGGACTGAAATGTGATTCTAGGTAAGTAAGCTAAACTAACCAATGGAATAAAGACGTACTTGAATAATACTAACCTTGAATCCTAAATAAGAAGCAGATACAGGTTTACATTTCCTTGTTTACTCCTCACATCAACCCTGTGAGAAGGGTGTTGCTCTTATCCCCATTGCAAAGGGGAAACATGGTGGCCCATTGTCACCCAGATAGTAAATGGCAGAGAAAAAATTTTGAGTACACACTCTTAACTTCCACCCTAATGCCTCTCACCAAAGACTGAGGAGTCGAGAAATCCTCTTGATTTCTATTAAAATACATATAATGCTATTTATTCAGGTATAACTAATCCCTAGCAATATCTCAGGAAGGGGGGGTAACAGATTATTTTACTTTTTATGCTTTTTTCTATGTTCTAAATTGTCCATAGTAAGGACGTTTTACTTTTAAAAAGGAAAAAAAAAAAAAAAGGAAAAATAGAGCCTGACCTGTGGTGGCGCAGTGGATAAAGCGTCGACCTGGGAACACTGAGGTCACCAGTTCAAAACCCCGCACTGGTCTGGTCAAGGCACTTATGGCAGTTGATGCTTCCAGCTCCTCCCCCCTTTCTCTTTTTCTCTCTCTCCCCCTCTCTCACTCTGTGTCTCCTCTCTAAAATGAATGAAATAAAAAAATAAAAAAAGAAGTTTTAAAAAGGAAAAAAAGAAACCTGACTTCACAGAACAGTTTTTTTTTTCAAAGAACACTTTTTTTAAAGAGATGGGTTGCGCGTGACCAGGCGGTGGCGCAGTGGATAGAGCGTCGAACTGGGATGCCAGAAGACCCGGGTTCGAGACCCCAAGGTCGCCAGCTTGAGCGCGGGGCCCATCTGGCTTGAGCAAAAGCTCACCAGCTTGGACCCAAGGTCGCTGACTCCAGCAAGGGGTGGCTCGGTCTGCTGAAGGCCCGCAGTCAAGGCCCATGTGAGAAAGCAATCAATGAACAACTATGGTGTCGCAACAGCAATGAGAAACTAATGATTGATGCTTCTCACCTCTCTCCGTTCCTGTCTGTCTGTCCCTATCTATCCCTCTCTCTGACTCTCTCTCTGTCCCTGTAGAAATAAAAATAAATAAAGTCTATCTAAAGAGATGGGTTGCAATTGTTCACTTGGAGAGCAGAGACAGGAGACAAGACTGAAAAAGGGCAGGGAGGGGATCCAGGTGCCACCCCCTCAGGACCCATAGACAGCTGACACAGAGCAGGAGTCAGGACACCTGGATTCTTGACCCAGACTTTCTGCTTTCCTGCTGTGTGACCTTAAGCCCCTTGCTTTCCCTCTCTGGGCCCACTTCTCTGCAGGAGAGACCCAGTAGTGCCCGGAGATTCCTGCATGGGGATTCTCCAGGCAGGAGGCTCTGTAGCCCCCAGTAACCTGACTCATAGAAAAGAAGTACCTTTGTACCCCAGGGACTCCCCAGCTCCCTAGCCTCTCAGTTTTCAGGTCTTAAAGGTCACTCTTGGGAAAGCCACCACACAACAGCCCTACAGGGCCACTTCCCTGCTGGAGTAAAAACCCCAGGGAAGTGTCTGTAAACAGGAAGTGAGGGTGAGTGCAAAGAGGTGAGCTCACAGACAGCAGTGAACCTGCCCTGCTTTGTCTCCTGTCACGTTATTCCGCTCATTCACGGGCTGCCATGTTAGTTGTCTGCCTCCCCCACTAGACTGACACTCCAGGAGGAGAGTGACATGGTCACAGCTGCACCCCCAGCACACTGCTGTTTCACTCAATAAATAGCATTTCAATGAGTGAATGAATGATCCAGTGAATGGATGATGAGCTGCCTTCCCAGCTGCCTGTCTGCAGCTCAGAAAACCACCATACGTCCCCATCCCCATCCCCAGGTCCACCCCCCTGAAGGGCTGTCCCGCTCTCACCTTGGCCAGGGCTGGTGAAGTGGTTGTAATACTGGGACACGTAGGTCATGATGCTGAGGCAGTCAGGGACACTCATTGAAACCATGTCATTGGGGTCCAGGAGAGCAGGGATGCCCAGCTCCTTCTCAGCCACTTCAAAGGCCTGGGTGGGAGTGGGGGCAGGTGGTGGGGTGGGCGGGGGGAGCAGCCATAGCAGGAAGAGGAGGATAAGGAGGCAGGGTTAGCGGGTGTTCCTCAGCTAAGCCCAGCTCGGCTTCCCTCAGTGGGATGAGGAGGACCAAGGTGGCAAGGATGACTATAGGATCCCCTCCCTCTAACCCCACATGATGACCTGGAGAAGGGGGAGGTCAGGTGCTCCAAGGACACGCGGGCCAGTGGAAAGCAGGGGGCAGAGAAACAAGTGAGGCAGACCCTCGCTGCAGCTCCTGCCCTGTAAGCCCCCTGCCCACTCCCACCCCCATACACAGCCTCTTGGGCTTCCATCTCTCTGGAGACTCACCAAACGATTATTCTCGAAGACATTGTCCTTGGAAAGTGAATCAAAATCCCTGCAAGAGGCAAAGGAGAGGAAGAGTTTTGAGGAGATAATCGAGCAAGCTATGAGTCTGGAAACAGCTGGGTGGAGGTGACCCCTTCCCAAGGGGAGGGGTCTGTGGCTGTCAAAGAGGAAACTGAAGCAACAAGCACATGCTTGTAGAGTTGGGCTTGCGTGGTGGGGCCACATGAACTCAGAGGCATCCAGGCAGAGGCTGCAAATCACTCAGAACGGGTAGGGCTAAGTTCAAGCTTTCAGGTTTAAGATCTCTTAACTCACTGCAAATTTGGATACCCTTCCGCAGGAAGCCACATCCTGAGTCAGTAAAAAAGACAAAACTAAGACCAGGACAAATGCTTGTAAAAACAGGGACATCCGTGGATTGAGGACCTCACGCTGGTGCTATGCGAAGCTTCTGTCTTGAATTTACATTATTTTCAACTCTATCTGGCTGGTATTCAACCCATGTTACAAATGAGAACACTGAGGACCAGAGAGGAGAAACCAGTTGGCCCTGGGAATCCACATTCCTGGTCCTTCTATTGTACATCTCAAACCTGGGAAAACCACACCAGCATGCTGAATCCCAACCCAGACTGAAGATGAATGGTTTTTTTGATGGGGCCAGGAATAGAACAAGTCTGAACTAGACTGGAAATCATACAGACTCCAGAGCTACTGTCCGGCACTAAATGGCTGGCTGCCCTGCTGGGCCACTCCTAGGAGCACTTTCTCTTGGGGAGCAGTAAAGGTTTTCCAGTTTCTAAGCTGGGGCAGGTGAAAGGCAGCAGACCTGCCTAGGGGACCCTGGGAGGGGACAGCTGGCCAGCCTGCTGGCTTTATTTATCCCCCTCCTCCCTCCCTGCTCCAGGCTGCTAGAGTGGCAGAAACCAGTGGAGGTAGCCCAGCCTTCTTGCTCGCAGCCTCCCAGGTGCACCCGACAAAGCCTTGCCTCTCTGTGGCTGAACACAGCAGCCTGACTGCTTGGTGTAGTGAGCCCAGAGGCCAAAGCAGGCAGCCCATCCTTCAACATCTGGGTCCCAGGCCCTACTTTTCCAGACTGGGCAGTGACCTTGAGCAGGTCAGCAGTCTTTGCTGCCTTCATTTTCCCAACTTCAAACTGAGAAAGCTCTAGTACACGTCCCAGTCTGGTGGAGAGGGCTGACTGGTAGAGTCTGGGCTTGGTGAAGGGCAAGCACACTCCCCTTCCTTAGCCCTCCTACCCCCTAGCTTCTTCAGGCAGAGCCCAGGTACAGTGAACTGAGAACCCCGGAACAAGGTGCCCCAAGGCACCTTGGTAGAACAAGGTGGACTGGAGAGAGGGGACCTGACTATGTATGAGCTTCTGCCTTAGCACCTCAGGCCAGGCCACTTCCTTCTCCCCTCAGCTAGGTCCCTAACTCCTCTTGCTTTGCCATTGCCTAGGAGCATGAATCTCAACAAGCTATGTAATCTCCTAAACCTCAGCCTCCGGGTCTGTGACACCGTAAACTGGGTGAAGGGACACCAGCATAAGCCCCCTACAAAGGCTTGTTTCAAGTTCAAATGGGACAAAGCAACTAGCCTTGGCCATTTATTTCAGTCTCCCCAACAGTATTCCTAGAAAGTTGGGTTTACATTTTGTTCACCCTTTGCCCCCAACACCCTACATAGTTCCGGTAGAACTTAGTAGACACTCAATAAATGTTTATTGAATGAAGAAATGTTGGAAGCAGTGTGAAAACTGTAAAGGCCTTCTTCTAGCCTCTTACCCCCACCCCCATCTCTGTCTCTAATCAACATCTGGGCTTTGGTAACAGAGATTTTTCTAAGTTTCAAAGAACCGGGAAGTTCTATTTAGCTCTGGAGAGGTAAAGGGCACAAAAATGAAATGCACGTGGTATCTGCCCTGAAGGGAGTTTAAAGGTGCCTGGATTGGGAGAAGACAATGAACCAGCCCGCTCACCGTGGAGGCAGACCTACCGCCTGCAGAGACAGGGCCCACAGCGCCAGGAGCTTGAACCACTTTAGAAGATGATGCCTGCCACACCCTATATCCTCCCCTACATATCACTGAGGTCCAGAGGCAGATTTAACAGTGGGCGAACCAGGCATGCACCCTGGGCCCCAACTTCTGAAGAACCCAACAAAACCCCAACTCTACACTTTTTTCTAATAACACCAAGTTTGGTTTCATATGTGCAATTTTAACATTAATAGTACATAATACTGCCTGACCAGGCGGTGGCGCAGTGGATAGAGCATCAGACTGGGATGCGAAAGACCCAGGTTCGAGACCCAGCGCTAGCCAGCTTGAGCACAGGCTCACCAGCTTGGACCCAAGGTCGCTGGCTCGAGCAAGGGGTTACTTGGTCTGCTGAAGGCCTGCGGTCAAGGCACATGTGAGAAAGCAATCAATGAACAACTAAGGTGTCGCAACAAAAAACTAATGATTGATGCTTCTCATCTCTCTCCGTTCCTGTCTGTCTGTCCCTATCTATCCCTCTCTCTGACTCTCTGTCTGTCCCTGTTAAAAAAAAAAAAATATATATATATATATATATAGTACATAATACTTTTTATTTATTTAAAAATATGGTTAACATGTATTTTTATTTTCCCTGTCTCTCTTTTTTTTAAGGGGCCAAATATTTTCTTCTGCACCTAGGGCCTCAACCGACCTTAATCCACCTCTGCTGAGGTCCTCTCTATGCCTTACATGGGACCTGGGTCTCAGTGTCTGTCCTGTGCAATGGCTGGCAGTCCCAACACTGGCCTGCCTTGCCAATGAATGCCTGATATGATTATGAATCCCTTCTCAGGAGTGCAGCCACCCTCCCTTCCATACCAACTCCGGAAACATCCCTCCCCTGCTTAAAACCATCATGGCTCCCCACATCCACCCTCCTTAGCCAGCAAGAAGCCCTAAGCATTCTGGCCCAGCCACTTCACCTGGCCCTCACTGCCATGTGCCATATGCTCTAACAGGGCTGCCTATGGCACTGCTCAGGTAGTCCCCTCTGCCCAGAATGTCCTTACCTGCTCCTGCTATCTCCTTGAAGACTATATGATATCTGGGGGCCTTCCCAGCCCACCCCTCTGACATAGCACTTCCCACTTGGGATTATCAACCCTGCTTCTACATCTGTTACTCCCATAGGCATGGAGACTATGTAGGGTTTGTCTCGGTTGGTTGCTATCTCCATTACCAGGCACAATGCCCAGCACAGAGTAGTAACTGTAAATACCTATTGAATAAATAAAGGAATAAGACACTTTCATCATCTCCCTACTGCCTCATAAGACTACTTATAATAACTAATGTTGATTATTACCTCGTTTAATCCTCACAACAACCCTGTAAGGTCAGTCTGATTATCAAACCCACTTTAGAGATGCAGAAATGGTGCCTGGAGGGGTCCAGTGATTTACCCAAGGTCGCACACCTGGGCCATGGAGGCACTGAACACAAACCAAGCAGCCTGCACTTGGATGCTGCTCAGTGGGTTCAGGTCCACCAATAGGGTCAGTTTGACACCCAAGTCCCTTCACACCTGGCCCTGGCCCCTACCTTCACCACCTGCCCCACAGCCAAAACAGAAGACCCCTCAAGCCCTCCACCCCATTCTGGATGCCCTTCTCCACCTTTCAAGCCATTCCTGAGCCCCACCTCCCACCCCTGTCAATGCAGATATCACATGCCCACAGCAGGCAGGGCCCACCTGCATCTGTCTCCACCTCATCTTGTTCACTTCTGCATCTACACTCCCAAAACCCTCTCCTCTGGGGTCTGCCCCACCACCCACAGACATTGTACCACACGTCACAGAGTAAACTAGGTACACATGCCATCGAGTCCTTGGGCATCCTTTTCTTCCTTCCCTCCTCCTCAAAGCCTTCCCAGGTACTGTCCTTGGGGAGGCAGGTGTGGAGGTGGAACTGCCACAGAGACTCCAGACCCTGCCAGGCTCCGTGCCCTAGTGGGGGTCGCTGTATGCACAAGAAATGGCAGGCACCAGATAAACTTTCACTCAGTGTTTTATGTATGAATGAATAAATGAATGGAAGAGGTGCTAGCATCCAAGGCAGAGGAAGCTGAGATAGAAGCCCCAAGTCAACTGCTTTGGGGGTCTGAATAAAGTATCCATGGGACCCTCACTGGGCAGCCAGGGACAAGAAGGGGGCATTTCATACCCTATAGCAGCCCATTGGTGGCTGTCAGTCAGACACTATGAGTCTTCACATGGCCTTCCTGTCCCACTGAGGGCGGCAGGATCTTGGAGCACACACCTGGGGAGGTGGGTCTGTGTCCTAAGGGGGGTTGCTGGGACTTAACACTCATTCATCCAATCACTGTTAGCCTAGGGTCTCCTATGTGCCAGGCACTGTGATAAGTGCTCTTGAGACAAGATAGCACAGGAAATTCAGAGAAGTGAGGTTCACTGTACTCAGAACAAGGGGCCCCCTCACAGAGGGAACAGGCCTCAATGCCTCACAGGGAGGGGTGCTCAGTGTGCCTGTGAGAGAGTTCAGTGCAGGAAAGGCTCAGGATCCCCAAAGAGGACTCGATGCCCCTTCAAAGTGTCAAGGCCTTAGGAAGATGAGTCCCTTGGACGGAAATCAATGTGTTGTGGGTGGGGCAACCCCTACCCCTCAACCCCGGCAGAGGTACTGGTACCCCGCTGGGAGAGTGTCCCAGTGCGCGCGGTCAGAGGCTTAGTGGGGGAGGGGTCTGCCCCAGGCTGGGGTCTCAGTGACCCTCCAGGCGTCAGGGCCCGACAGTAGCATCGGTGTCTCGGTCTCCGGGGGGCGGTGCCTGCCACCAACCAGGCCTCTCGTCACTGAGGGAGGCGGGGGTCCCCAGCCCGAGCCGCGCCGCCCCGCTCCGCTCCCCGTCCCGCCGACCTCCCGGCACTCACAGCAGGTCCGGCCGGTGCCGATGCAGGATGGCGCAGAAGGCCAGGCCATCCCGGAAGGAGCTGCTCAGGTCGCGGATGTCCACGCCGCGGTACCCCACGCACTGGCGGCGGCACCAAGCCAGCAGCGCGCCCCGCGGCCCCGCCATGAGCCGCGCGGGGCACTGCCCAACTCCGGGCGCCGCCGGGGTCAGGCTTCACCCTCGGACCCGCCGCCACGGGCCGAGTACCGGCGGCGGCTTCGGCGCGGCCCTGCCCGGCGCTGCTCTGAACTCCGGGCGCCGACCGGCGGGCGCAGGGCGGGGAGGAGGCGGGGCCGCGGCCTGGTGTACTCGTCGGGCTCCGCGCGCGGTCCCGGCTCGGCTGCCTGCTCCCCGCCCGGACCTGCCCGGACCAGCCCGGCAGGCCGCCGCCTACTCGCCGCCGCCCGCTCCCCTCGCTGTGGGCCGGCCGCGGGCGCCACCGTCCCGCTGGCCTCGGTCCCCGCCCGCCGCCGCGGGGTAGCGGGGAGGGGACGGCGGCCTGACGCCCCACCCTATCGCGGCTCCGCCCCCAAACATGGACCCCGCCCCTGTTCCGACACCCCAGCGCCCCTCTCAGAGACCCCCAGTTACGGTGACCCCTCAAATAACTGTGGGACAGCCCCTGAAGTCACCCATCGCAAACTAGCCCTTCCCCACGACTTTCTCCACCCCACCACCTTCACCACACCAGCCACCAGTAACTCCCCTTTCTCCCATTGCGTGTCCTTTACTCTCTGGCCGCAGGACCTGCAAATCCCTCACACTGATGTCTCTAAACCCATCTAGCTACCCTGGTCTGAAACTTTAGGGAGGCTTTCTCTCCCACCTCAGGCCAATCAGGCAGTTCTCCAAAACACCCCCAGATGGCCACCAGCTTTCTTAATCCTGTGTCACCACTCCTAAACACCCTTGACCTCCAGGTTGTTCTGTTTTTCGCCATACCTCTCCCATAGCCTGCTAGGGAGACTCCATACTCCCCACCACCACCACCGTCAGTCCAGGTGGCCATTCAAGTGATGTATTGAGCCTGACCACCTGTCCTGCACTTCTGACCTCTGTGTAGGTTCAGAGATCACCCCTCCCCACTGGGGCCCCTCTCCTGTCCTCATCAGGGTGGTAGTGCGTTGGGCTTTTCAGGTAAGGACCTATAGGAAGCAGGCCCTTGTCTGGCAGGCATTAGGTGTCTGGCCTGGAACCATTCTCCCCATCCAAAACCTGGGTCAGTGACCCTCCCCAGAGGCCTCCTCCTCCAGATGAATCAGACTCCAGTGGCTGGCTGCTGGCTGCCATTGTAGTGATGTCACCCTGACTAGTGCGTGAGCTAGCTAGGATAGGTCTGTCACTCACTCCCCCCTCCAAGGGAAGTGGTAGGGTCTTAGTCATCTCTGTCACCCCTCAGCCCTGGGGTGGGGGGTGGGGAATGGAAAGAACGGGGATTTGGGAGTCATATTGCCCAGGCTCAAATCCTGGCCTTTCCCACTCACCCAGCCATGTGATCTTGAGCTGCCGTGAGCCTCAGTTTTTATATCTTAAAAATGGGGATAATTTCTTCTTTACAAGGTAGCTGAGATGATTAAGATATGCCTGACCCCTTAGTGGTATCTCATAAATACTATTGATACCTGGTAAACATGTGGTAAAATGGATTAAATACCATTTAAATATTTGTACCCAGCTTGTCACCTGCGCCTCTAGTAAGTTATGGAGCAGAGAGGCTGACTTGGGGGATCCCACGTCCTTGAAGGTCCACTGAGTCCCAGCACAGGATACAATGATGAACCAGGGTGGGGACCCCAACTTGCCAACCTGGGCCAGCTTCACACACCCTGGATCTGTCTGAGGCTAGAAGGCCACCACGTAGGCCTGAAATGTTGATCCTCAGGCTACCTAGGAAGGGGCTGCCATGGGCCAGGCTGCCTGACCAGCCTTCCTGGCTCTTGACCAGACTGCACTGCCACCTTCCCTGTCCTCTGTGGGAAAGCAACTCCGGGAAAGAAGGGTTCCAGGTGCTTTCATTAAATTGAGACTTGGCCTCAGGGATCCTGACACCAAGGCCCACCTTAGCCTTCCAAGCCCACAGGACTCTTTGATTAAACCCCTGTCCTCACCAGCCTGAGGGGCTCCGTTCAGGTACCTGAAGACATGACGCCATTGCCATAATAATAGAGCACACGGCACAGCCCTCTGGGCCTCATTAGCCATTTGTGGGATTTATAAACTCATTATTTGAGTCAGCTTATCGTGATAGGAAATAAGGGCCTGCATGATCACAGCTGTGTGACCACAGGCCAGACGACTCACTCCTATGAACCCCAACTTCCTACCCTGTAAGATCGAGATAATGATCTTCGTTTTGCCTGTGCTCCAGGTTTGTGGGTAATCAGGTGAGATAATGGGTGGAAAATGCTGTGCAGACTATAAATCCGGGTTCTGGTGGGAGGAGAAACAATGCTTACAGGTGAGGGTAGGAGCCACAGACGGCTAGGCAAGTCAGGTCACTGGCCCAGAATCATGCCTTCATTCCAGGATAAGGACAAAGAGCTCAGTGCTTTCTTTATTTTTTAAATATCAATTCAGAAGTGAATATATTCTCCTTATCAAAAATTTAAAAATAAGCCTGACCTGTGGTGGCGCAGTGGATGAAGTGTGGACCTGCAATGCTTGAGGTTGCCGGTTCAAGACCCTGCACTTGTCTGGTCAAGGCACATGTGGGAGTTGATGCTTCCTGCTCCTCCCCCCTTTCTTTCTCTCTCTCTCTGTCACTCTCTCTCCTCTCTAAAAAATGAATAAATTAAAAAAAAAATTAAAAATAAAATAACATTCCAGTTGACTATCTTCCTCAATTCCAGTGCCCTCCTAAGAAGTCACCATGGTTATCAGTTTGAAACTTAGCCTTCCAGAACTTATGCAGACATTTATATTCAAACATGGATTCAATAAATCCTAAATGTCTGAACTCACGGGGAGATGGGGGTGAACAAGACAGGGTTTTTATCCTCATGGAATTGACTAGCTGGGAAGATGCACAGTAAAGAAATCAATGAAGACTACTTAAGATGGTGAGGTGCTTGGAAGAAGATAAAGCAAAGTGCCATGATAAAGACCAAGGGAACAGACAGTGTGGCCTTCGAAACAGCTGCAGGTGTCTCAGTAGCGGGACAGGATCCTGGCTACTAGTGCTGACTAGTCTGGGGAGCGAGACAGAATCCTCACTACTTTTTGTCCAGCATGATAAGGGGCACAAGGAAAAAGGAAGCCCAAGGAATAGCAGGAGTACAAAACGAGGCCCCTGACTGGTTTGAGTCAAGGTACCATGCTCTCCAGTTACCATTCTTCCTGCCGGCCTGCTTTGTAGGAGAGTGCAAAAGCTGGATGAACCTGACCAGGTGGTGGCGCAGTGGATAGAGTGCCAGACTAGGATGTCGAGGATTCAGGTTTGAGACCCCGAGGTCGCTAGCTTGAGCGTGGGCTCATCTGGTTTGAGCAAGACTCACCAGCTTGAGACCAAGGTCGCTGGCTCAAGCAAGGGGTCACTTGGTCTGCTGTAGCCCTCTGGTCAAGGCACATATGAGAAATCAATCAATGAACAACTAAGGAGCCGCAACAAAGAATTGATGTTTCTCATCTCTCTCCCTTCCTGTCTGTCTGTCCCTCTCTCTGATTCTCTCTATCTCTGCCACACACACACACACAAAAAAAAGCTGGATGAAAAAATACTCCAAACCAATGGGGTGGAAGAAGTTAACAGAGAATGAGCACTGGTAATGAATGAGTGAATAAATAACCAGGACCTACAGTTTACAATTACTTTTATGCAGATCACACAGAACTCAAAGTAAGTTTCAGAAAGATAAAAGGGAGAGGAAGTGCCATGTAGGGAACCTGGAGAAGCTGTGGGGGTACTGAGAACCTCTGGCCATTGAGCCCATCTGATTCTGCACCTGTTCAGAGGCCAGCTGACTGCTTCTCTCTCAGCCAGAGGTCACTGTGTGCATGTGTGTTCCTGGGGGTGGGAAGCAATGCCTGGCTGGCCCCATTTCACCCACTACCTACTTTCTGTGACACTGACTTGCTGGAAGACCCTGGACAAGGATGTCATCTGGCTAAAGTTTAATATCACCCTGTATAAAAGGTAGGGATTTGCCCACCCGGTCATACAACAGGCCTGGTCCTAGGATTTAGTCCTCCAGAAATACTATCCCACTGGCCCTGAGATGTATATACAAAGATGTTCATTGTTTGTTCAAAACAAAGCACTGGGAACAACCTAAATGCTCATTAGTAAGGGACCGAGTAATTCAGTTTCAGCACAGCTGGGCAACAGAAAAACACACAGCTGTGAAAAAGAATGTCATGGAGCTGGGGAAACAGGAGAAGATGAAAGAGGGAATAGGGCAGCTAAATGGTGATAGATGGAGAATTGACTTGGAGTGATGAACATACAATACAGTGTAAAGATGACATGTTGTAGAATTGTGCACTTGAAACTGTATAATTTTGTTAACCAATATCACCTCAATAAATTCAATAAAAAGGGGAAAAACTGTCACGAAGGCTCTTGCCAGTTTGCTCAATGGATAGCATGTCAGCTGGCGTATGGACCTTCCTGGCTCAATTTTCCGTCAGGACACACAAGAGAAGTGACCATCTACTTCTCTCCCCTACCTTCTCCCTGTTCTCTCCCTCTTCTACTCCCACAGCCAGGGGCTCGACTGGTTCAAGCCTCAGCCCCAAGTGCTGAGAGTAGCTCAGTTGGTCCAAATGTGTCATCCTCAGGTGCTAAAAATAGCTCGGTTGATTCAAGCATAGTCCCCAGATTGGTTTGCTGGGTGGATCCCAGTCAGGGTGCATGTAAGAATCTGTCTCATTATCTCCTCTCCTCTCACTTAAAAAAAAGAAAAGAAAAAGAAAAATGAATGTCATGGAAATATATGTTTTTTTTACAGACACAGAGAGAGAGTTAAATAGAGACAGACAGATAGGAACGAAGAGAGGTAGGTGAGATGCATCAATCATCAGTTTTTTGTTGCGACACCTTAGTTGTTCAGTGATTGCTTTCTCATATGTGCCTTGATTATGGGCCTTCAGCAGACCGAGTAACCCCTTGCTGGAGCCAGCAACCTTGGGTCCAAGCTGGTAAGCTTTGCTCAAACCAGATGAGCCCTCACTCAAGCTGGCGACCTCGGGGTCTCGAACCTGGGTCTTTCACATCCTAGTCTGATGCTCTATCCACTATGCCACCGCCTGGTCAGGTGGAAATACATTCTTAAAAGAAGTGAAAAAGCAAGCTGCAGAATAACAGATATAATAGGATCCCTTTTTTTTTTTTTTTTTTTTTTTTAGGATCCCATTTTTTGAAAAACAATATATATATATAATATTGTTTTGCAAAAAATATACATTATAATTTTGTAAATATACAATATATATTCTTATATATATAATGTATATTTACATATTTAAACATTTACAGGTGCATGTATATGTTTTTTAAATCATCAGGAAGAAAGGATACCTGCCTAAAAGCCAACAGTGGCTAACTTTGGAATTGAGATTTTTTACAAATCACTATGGTTTGAATTTATAATAACAGACAACTCTTTAAAATAATATGCCATAAAATTAACTCTTTAAATGTATAAAGTTCAGTGGTTTTTAGTATATTTAGAGTTGTGTAACCATCACCACTGTTTCATTTAGAACATTCCCATTGCCCCCAAAACTCTGTACCCTTTGGCACTCATTACCAATCCCCTGCCCCCAGCCCCTGGCAACTGCTATTCTACTTCCTGTCTCTGCATATTTGACTACAGGTACTGCACACACATAAGTGGAATCACAGTATTGGTCACTAATTAACTTTTAAACTCTTGTGCTGGTCATAGTGTTAATCAGGTACATTTAAAAAAAAAATTGTAACATTCTCGTATCAGCACACATTGTTTGTCATTTAACATTGCTAGAAGCAAATCTGGCTCTACAAAATCAGCCCAAATGAACAACCGGAAATTTGTCCACACAGCACTAGGGCCACGGGCAGATCACTGCAAGACAAGAATATGACAGGTGGAGCACATATAACTTTATAATGAAAAAAATAAAAGATGAGAGAGAGAACTTTGTGAACTGGGCTATCCCTCCAGTCCAGGCAGTTGGGAGCCTCAGCACCTGCTTTCTTCTAATTCTAAAATTTTATTTTTCTATGCTCTCCTGACTGCTAGATTCAAGGATTCTCCAAGTTCCATGTGGGTCTGACATCTGTGCCTCAGGATTCAGGGTCTTGTTCAGGCCCTGAGTTCTGAGCTGCTCCCTGGGGACAGCCTGGCAGAGCTATGGACAAGAGGAGCATTGTGGAATCTTGGGAGCCAGTGCCTGGGGGCAGCAGGAGGCGTGTGGGGCTTGAGTGACAGGAGTAGCAGCTGCTTCACAGCTTGCCTCTGTCCTCACTGGGCCAGAGTCACACTGAGCATGCCAGGACATCTTGAGCCCATCCTGCCTAGATGGGGCCTGAGTCCTCTGGAGTACCAGCTATGTCTGAGGATAGTTCAGCTAGCCCAAGCCTTTCTCCATGGACCATGCTGCAGCCCGCATACATATATAGACACATTCTGGAAAATCCATTTAGGACTCCCAATGGGAAAGTGGGCTTGCAACCTTATCTCCAAATTGAAGAATCCTTCCACTAACCCCTCTAGAACAGAGAGGATCACATGCTAACCGAGGAGACTGGAGCCCGAGGAGAAGATGTATTTGCCCAAGGTGGTAGAGGCACTTAGAGGGAGGGGGAGCTGGGACTAAGCCCTACCCCTGACCCTCATTCTCTGTACTACAAGTGAGGTCGTGGCTTGCCACACTGTCCCTTGCCCCTTTTGACTGCTCCTGAAATGCCTATTGCTGCTGTTCCAAATCCTATACAGGCTTCAAGGCCCAGCTCAGCCATCATCTCCTCCCTGAAGCCTTCCCTGATAAGCCTAGGCAGAAGCCACAACTGTAGGTTTACTCACAGAATCCCCTCATTAGAATTAGATGGAACAGAGAGGGAATGTCCTTATTGATTTCAAATAGGAATTTCTAGTCCTACCCTGGAGGGACTGGCATACCAGAGTGGAAGTCTAATATATAAAAAACTGTGATAAACCATCACAGAAAGATAAGGGATGTGAAGGAAAGAGGAGCAAAGGGCTTCCAGAAGGAGCCTATCATCTCCTGAGGACTGAGGATACATCCCTGAAGGCTGCACAAGGAGGTGGCATTTGAAAAGTTGCTCCCCTTTTTGTGACATTTAATTATGCATCTCCCTACTGGACTGTGAGATTCTTTTTTTTTTTTTTTTTTACAAGGACAGAGAGAGATTCAGAGAGAGGGATAGACAGGGACAGACAGACAGGAACAGAGAGAGATGAGAAGCATCAATCATTAGCCTTTTGTTGCCGTTGCACCTTAGTTGCTCATCGATTGCCCTCTCACACGTGCCTTGACCATGGGCCTTCAGCAGACCGAGCAACCCCTTGCTGGAGCCAGCGACCTTGGGTCCAAGCTGGCGAGGTTTTGCTCAAGCCAGATGGTCACGCACTCCAGCTGGCAACCTTGGAGTCTCGAACCTGGATCCTCCGCATCCCAGTCCAACGCTCCATCCACTGTGTCACAGCCTGGTCAGGCTGGACTGTGAGATTTTTAATAATACTGATAGTTCACCTTTATGACCACTAACCATAGAATAGACGTTGTATGTGTGTGTGCTATTAATTACACTATCTCTTTGATTCCTCAAAACTCCTTTATGAGCGAGGGACTATCACATTATCCCCATTTACTGATGAGGATAAGGCTCTGAGAGGTTAAATAAAGCCTGCTTGAAGCCAAACAGCTATCAAAAGGTACAGTGAGGACTCTGTTCTAGCTCCTCCTGATTTCACAAAGAACTTTCACTACAAAGATGTGAAAATCTTTATGCCACTGGTGCATTGAGGCAGGCATCGTGTCCAATTCATTGAGCATCTAGTTTTCACTTAATTTCATTCATGGTCATGTACCTGTGAGCAAGACCCGTCCAGGAGCCTCAGCCACACAGCCCCCAGAGGCCCTGCTCACAGTGCTGTCATCTCACTTCCAACTGCAATAAACATCCTGGATCTGAGATCCTTCTAGCAGGCTAGCAGGGTTGGTGCTGGGCTGCTGATATAGTATTCAAGTTTCTGCTGCTCCACAGGAGAGGCTCAGGGACGGGAATATGGCAGGAAGGAGCTGGAGGTAGACTGGAGGGCCTGACCTAGGGTTGTGTCTGCAAAGCTAGCCAATTTATGCTTTGACTCTTTGGGGGTATCTGGGGGTTACGGTGCAGATCACCCATGGTAACCTCAGTATTAAACTAGCCAGCTGTGCAAGACACAGAAGCAGTGGGAAATGGTTCCTTAGCCTTCCTGCCACAAGTCTCCCCTGAGGACCCAGTGACAAGGAAAGGCTGTCAGGCTGAAGAGATTTCAGTTAGCCAGGTCAGACCACTTGACAAGCCTCTCAGACACTAGAAAAGGACTGTTTGGGTCCCACTTCCGTGTACCTGAGTGTGCACACAGAACAATGAACAAGGCAGTTCTTCCTATCTGAAACAGAAAGTGAGACTTGTCTGTCAAAGCTCTAAGAGTAAGTTGCTTTTTCCTCTAAAGAGAACAAAAGTTAGAGAGGGCACGCCTCCTCTCCAGGTAACACAATACAACCAGGATGGATATGAGTAACATATCGTGCTCTACAGCTGTATATGTTGAGCCTTAGAAGGCCCAGGCACGTGGGGGAGAATCACTGATGAGAAAGCAGAGGCTCAGAGAAGTTAAGCAACATGCCTGAAATCTCCCAGCTCCTAAGGGGGCAGCATCAGGTTGAACCTAAGTTCTCTGCCAATTTCCAACCATGACCAGAGAGGGAAGTCCCCTTTCCTATGTCCACTGGCCCCAGGGAAAGACATGGGGGTGCCATTGGGGGAGGTACAGAAGGGAAATATCTTGACCTTGATCCTGAGGCTGGAGAAGAACAGGGTGGGGCCAGAAATAAAGAAGAGTTGGGATTTTCAACTGCAGCTTTGACAAGAATTTGGAGCCACAGGAACCAGGATGATTTGCTGCTTCCCATACTCCCGTTTCAGGAAAACATCAGGAAATTGCTGGTCAGCTTTGGATCTTCAAATTGGCCACTCCTGCCTCCCTCTCAGACTCTTCCTGATGCCCTTCCCCCACAACAGAGACCAGCCACTGACCCCAGCCACAGCGTACTCCAGCTCCCCTCCAGTCCTCAGGGCAGGCTGGGGTGGGGGGGTGGAAGGCCACTGTTAGGTAGAGCCAGTGACAGCATAGCTGGTGTTCATTTGCAAAAACGAACAGTGCTGGACAGTGCATATATTCATCATTCATTCATTCTACTATGCTTCTATGTTCTAGAAAGGATTTAAGGCACATTTCATCACTTATTCATACAGTAAGTTCTCACTTAATGTTGTCAATAGGCTCTTGCAAACTATGACTTTAAGTGAAATGAGGTATAATGAAACCAGTTTTTTGTTTTTGTTTTTTTTTTGCGAGAGACAAAAAATACAGACAGAGAGACAGATAAGAAGCATCAACTCATAGTTGTGGCACCTTAGTTGTTCATTGATTGCTTTCTCATATGTTTCTTGACGGGGGGCCTCCAGCCAAGCCAGCGACCTTGGACTCAAGCCAGCAACCTTGGACTCAAGCCAGTGACCTTTGGGCTCAAGCCAGTGACCATGGGGTCATATCTATGATCCCACGCAAGCCAGTGACCTCGCGCTCAAGCTGGTGAGCCCGTGCTCAAGGCGGTGAACTCCAGGTTTCAAACCTGAGTCCTCAGCATCCCAGGCCGATGCTCTATCCACTGTGCCACTGCCTCATCAGGCTGAAACTAGTTTTAATTACCATAAGCTAATTGACAAAAACAAGAGCTAAGTTTCTACAGCCAATTTTGGGTCACATAAACATCACCAAACTTCTAAATAAGTACCCCAAATACTTCTAATATTAAACATTGAAATAAATGTAAGCTATACATACAGTTAAAAATGATTAGCCTGACCTGTGGTGGCACAGTGCACAAAGTGTTGACATGGGATGCTGAGGTCACTGGTTCAAAACCCCGGGCTTGCCTGGTCAAGGCACATACTGAGAAGCAACTACCATGAGTTGATGCTTCCCACTCCTCCACTATTTCTCTCTCTCTCTTTAAAATCAATCAATAAATTATTAAAAATATTAAAATAAAGAAATATTAATAAAAACAACAAATAAGCCTGACCTGTGGTGGCGCAGTGGATAAAGCGTCGACCTGGGAACACTGAGGTCGTCAGTTCAAAACCCTGCACTGGTCTGGTCAAGACACATATGGGAGTTGATGCTTCCAGCTCCTCCCCCCTTTCTCTTTCTCTCTTTCTCTCTCTCTCTCTCTGTGTCTCCTCTCTAAAAATGAATAAAATAAAAAGAAATTAAAAAACCATAATTTAAAAAAAAACAAATAATAACAGAATTATTTTCCAATCTTATTCCAGTTCAGGGTCACAGGTGGCCTCTTCCAGCAGTTCAGGAGCTCACCCACCCTGCACAAGACATCCTTCCATCCCAGGGCGCACCTGCACACACCTCTACTCACTCAGACCAGGACAGTACAGACACACCCATTCCCCTAATATGTGCATCTCTGGGATGTGGAAGAAAACTGAAGTCTCCAAAGAAAACCAGCACATTCACGGGAGAATGTGCAAACTGCACCTCTGCAGTGGCCCCAGCTGGGAATTGTTATTTTTCTCATCACCTGTGTAACAAACAAAACTGATGTTATTCAGAACCTGCTGTATATTTATATTGTTTCATTGGCTCCTCCTCCATTCACTTCCTTACACATTCATCATTTGTTCACTCAATGAAGTCTGACTGCAAAGCCTATTGGTCTTAAGTACTTTCCTTTTCCTCAGGTGCTCTTGGGGCTCCTGGCCCAATTCTGAATGTAACCCAGAATTCTCGAAATGTGGGGCTATTAGCCCTTGGACATTTTGCAGATAAGAAGGTGAGCAGCAGCCACCTAAGGTCAAAGCCATACTGGAGCCTGACCAGGCGGTGGCGCAGTGGATAGAGTGTCGAACTGGGATGCAGAAGACCCAGGTTCGAGACCCCAAGCTCGCCAGCTTGAGCGAGGGCCCATCTGGCTTGAGCAAAAAGCTCGCCAGCTTGGACCCAAGGTCGCTGGCTCTAGCAAGGGGTTGCTTGGTCTGCTGAAGGCCCGCGGTCAAGGCACATGTGAGAAAGCAATCAATGAACAACTATGGTGTCACAACGGCAACGAAAAACTAATGATTGATGCTTCTCACCTATCTCCATTCCTGTCTGTCTGTCCCTATCCATCCCTCTCTCTGACTCTCACTCTGTCCCTGTAAAAAAAAAAAAAAGAGAAAAAGAAAAAAGAATACAAAGCCAAAGCCATACTGGAAAGAGAAACTCCATCTTAGACTTGTAGTCTGCTGTATAAGAAAGCCAAAAAAAAAAAAAAAAAAGAAAGCCAGAGAGACACTGTGAAAGCAAGCTGAGGCCAGCACTCTTAGCTTTGGAGTATGAAGTTCAGGGTCCAGCCCCAGCTGCTCACTGCTTCTGCCCATTCTTATGACCTGGGCATCTATTTCCACTGGAGTGTCGCATAAGCACCTCAAAATCCTGTGCAAACCCAGTTCTCTACCCACTAGCATATGCCCCCTGCCCCAAACTTGCTCCATGTTAGAGTAGCTCTATCTCCCCAGCTGCAAATGCTAGAGGCCTGGGCATCTCCCTCCCCCTCCACCCTCACTTGAACCAACAGCCAAGTCCTGTCCTCTGTAACCTCCCAAGTTGCACTTGGATTCCCCCACCCCTCCCCATGCCTGCTGCCGCCACTGTGTATGGCCCACCCTGCTTCTCTGCAGTTGCACAACTCTAAACAAGTGTCTCAACTTCTCTGTGAAGCGGCCTCTATACTGGCTCTACATAAGTCTGCCTTTGGTACCTAGAGGAACAGGGGTGGAGAAAGTCCTGGGCGGGTCTGGAGGCTGAGTCCTAGCTCTATCACAAGACAGCCATGCTGATCCACACATGACCTTTCTGTTTCTATAATTTATGACTCATTTCCAAGGTCACAGACAGCTAGTAATAATGACCTTCATCCCTAATCACACGCTATGGCCAGGTGCTATGCTAGTACTTTATATAATTTAACCAACAGAACAATCCTGAGGCAGGTACCATTCTCATTTTATAGCTGAGGAAAGTGAGGCATTGAGAAGCTACACAACTTGAGACCCCTGGTTACACAGCTAGTACATGGAAAGTCAAAATTCAAACCCAGGTTTGCCTAAGCCCAAGCCCAAGCTCACACACTCTGCTATACTACCTTCTCTCACTGGTATAGGAACTTTAGGCAACTGGGAGCACCCAGAGTTCTCCATTCTTTAATTGACAAAACTCTCCCTCCTTGTATGCATGGGAAGATTATGAACCAACTTTCTCCACTCTGGGCAGCAAGAATAAAAACCCTGCGAGTTGGCTGCAGCTGCTGAATGCCCAGCATTCCTTGAGCAGTACCAGGCAGAGTTCAGCTGTGCCTGTCCCCTCACAAGGGCTGCTGGCTGCCCAGCACTGCCATTGGACATGAACCAAGCCACTGGGAAATGGCCCCAAACTGGGTGCATACACACTGTGCCTGTGACCTTGGGCTCCTAAAATGGCCCAACTCCCCGCAAGGTGAGAAGAGTGCTGAGAGGCTGTGTCAGACACAGCACACCTGGATTTGGCATAATTTTCATGATGGGGACAGGAGACACTGACATGAACAAGGAGACTCTGGGGCTGAAATATAAATGTTAACCCTGGAGGCTGCTCAGATGTGTCTGAATTTCTATGAGCCACCATTGCCAAATGTCAGTGCCAGTAGTGGGTGCAGAAGTGATAGTGCTGGATAGGCTGTTCTTTAGACCAGCAAACAAGGGAGTAAGGTACTTGAGGGGAAGGAGGCCTGGCAGGCATTAGCCTGTCAATCAAAATGTTTGGCAGGATGCCAACTCTGCAAGTCTTAGGATGCAGCAAGGTAACAAATGAAGTGTTTGGAAAGCTACCAAGAGCCCTGTAAATAAATGTTTGAACTTAGTACACTTATTCACAGAGGTTGCTTGTTTTTTCCTTCCCCTGTGAGGTGGGGCTGAGTTCTAGGAATGGTGTCCTAGAGATAACAAGCAAAGGCTTTAGGATGTCACTGACCCCAGTTCGATCCTGGTTCCTTTTTAGCTCTGAGAACTTGGACAAGTTCTGTAATGTCCGTGGTGAATAATGGCTTCCCACCTCAGTGAGACTTGGTTGCAATTATAGCCCTCTATGTGACTGGGAGCTTGACTGTGCTCTGCTCTCTCATCCATTGAACGCTAGTCCCCATATCTGAACCCCTGGATCCTGTCATCTCATGCATTTTGTCCATTGCTCCAACTGACCTTTCTGCTACATTCTCTCAACACACAAAACATACACCTTCACACTTGCTTCCCCCCAGGTAAGCAAGTTGCCTCCTGCCTACTTCCGGTCTCTGCCCAGACACCAACCAGTGTGCTGTTTTCTCTCCTATTCAAAATGGTAACTCCTACCCCTTGACTTTTCTCCATAACATGTATCTCCATTCAACATACAAAATATGATTTATCGCCTGTCTCCTTCCACCCATTAAAATGTAAACCCATGAGGTCAGGTATATTTTTTCTTTAATTAGAAAAAAATTTTTCTTATATACTTGTTTTTGGAGATTTTGTCTTTTATGCACTTCCATTTCCCCCTTGCCTAGGAGAGCCTTGCAAGTTCACTTGGAGAAAAAGAACCCAACCTCTGCATTAAATCCTAAAACATGCCTGCTACACAGTAGGCATTTTATAGTAGATTCTCAGGGCTGCTGTAACAAATTATATGAACATGCTGGCTTAGAACAGGAACTTATTCCCCATCCCTGGAGGCTGAAAGTGCAAATTCCAGGTGTAAGCTCCAGGGGAAAAGCCTTCCTTGCCTCTCCCAGCTTCTGGGGGTTCCAGACTGCAGAATTCCAATCTCTGCTGTTTCACATGGACCTCTCCATGTCTGTCTCTTATAATGAATGACACTTGTCACTGGGTTAAGGACCACCTGGCTAGTCCAGGATGATCTTGAAATCCTTAACTTATACCTGTGAAGACCTTTTTTCAAATGTCACACTGACAGGATCCAGGGGTTCAGATATGAAGACTAGCGTTCAACCCACTATAACATTTAATAGTAATTATCACAAGAATGGGAAGGAGATACAGAAAACCTTATATATATTTTTTAGATTTTTATTTATTCATTTTATCAGAGAGAGGAGAGAGAGAGAGAGAGAGAGAAGGGGAGAGGAGCAGGAAGCATCAACTCCCATACGTGCCTTGACCAGGCAAGCCCAGGATTTCGAACCGGCAACCTCAGCGTTCCAGGTGGACGCCTTATCCACTACGCCACCACAGGTCAGGCAACCTTATACATTTTAATTGCGTGAGAGAAGTAAACAACAGAGCATGAATTGTATATAAGTCAGGCACCCCACTGGAGGCTTAAATGGCATCTTACCTATTCTCACAACTACTCAGTGAGGCAGTCTACTATCCTTGTTTTATATGCAAGGATACACCCCATAGCAGGGCTTCCACCCCCAAAGTTACACTGGTGCCCACCTCAAGGTGACAGCATTAACCCCAGGTTAAGAAGCCACTTTGCCCAGCTCCAGCCACTGCCTACTGTCAAGCTCCCCAGGACAAGCACCTGGAACAGGCCCAGCTCTAAGAACCATCAGGTGTACTACACACCAGTGGGGAACAGGGAACATGCACACCCATTACCTCTCACAACCTGGAGAGAAATCTTCCATTTTCAGACAAGGTTACCAGGCCAGGGAGGTCACAGAGCAAATCAGTGACACAATTAAGACATGAATCCATGTGTCATCCCTTCAAGTCCATGGTTCTTTCCATGCTTTTAAGCTCCTTATTGTCAGAAAACAGAAAACTCAAGAGAGAGGAACCACACACCAGGTAAGCACAAAGCCTAGCTCAGGAATTCATAGCAATCCTGCCACTGGAAGGCAGGGACAACCTCACCAGCTGTTATTTCAAATTATAAGAAATAGTTCTCTTGCCTGACCAGGCGGTGGCGCAGTGGATAGAGCGTCGGACTGGGATGCGGAAGACACAGGTTCGAGACCTTGTGCTTGTCAGCGTGAGCACGGGCCCATCTGGCCTGAGCAAAAAGCTTGCCAGCTTGGACCGAAGGTCACTGGCTCCAGCAAGGGGTTGCCTGCGGTCAAGGCACATGTAAGAAAGCAATCAATGAACAACTATGGTGTCTCAAGGGCAACAAGAAACTAATGATTGATGCTTCTCACCTCTCTCCGTTCCTGTCTGTCTGTCCCTATCTATCCCTCTGTCTGTCTGTCTCTCTGTCCCTGTTAAAAAAAAAAAAAAGAAATAGCTCTTGCCTGACCAGGCGGTGGCGCAGTGGATAGAGCGTCGGACTGGGATGTGGAAGACCCAGGTTCGAGACCCCGAGCTCGCCAGCTTGAGCGCGGACCCATGTGGCTTGAGCAAAAGCTTGTCAGCTTGGACCCAAGGTCGCTGGCTCCAACAAGGGGTGCCTCAGTCTGCTGAAGGCCCGCGGTCAAGGCACATGTGAGAAAGCCATCTATGAACAACTATGGTGTCGCAACGGCAATGAGAAACTAATGACTGGTGCTTCTCACCTCTCTCCGTTCCTGTCTGTCTGTCCCTATCTATTCCTCTCTGTCCCTGTAAAAAATAAAAAATAAATTAAAAAAAAAAGAAATAGCTCTTCTCTTTAGGACTAATATACAAACCACATAGATTTTACTGTTCCACCTCCTGTGCCAGTCGTAAGGTAGAACTCTCACAATTAAAAACTCATTAACAGAACTGTCTTCACTACTATGACCTTGACCTTGCACAAGCTATTTAATTACTCCAGGCTTCACTTTTCTCAATAAAACAAGGACACCAAGTCTACCTGTCTCCGGAATGGAATAACGCACAATCTGTGTGCAGACCTGAGGGCTTACTCATGAACACAAGGTTTCTAGAGCTCCAAGCATATTCCATCTTTGCTGGGTAGGTCGGGTGACATGCCTGAGACAACCAGCTTCAGTCAAGTTTTCAATTGTTATAAAATTATCTGTGCTTTCAGAAGAAAGCTTAGAAATTGACTCTTACCAGTTTGGCCTGCTAAGTTTTGAGTTGGAGAAGATGTCACCTCAGAGAAGTACCCAAGATGGCAAATCCCACATGGGTGTTTAAGGGAGGGATGGCAGTGAGAGGGAAAAGACATAATTCAGCGGTGACTGGCTGTGGAGGTGACAGCAGGCAAGCAGTAGTATTAAACTCACTGAAGGCGCAAGAGGCTGCATACACATCATCGAGATCTCCAAGGCAAGGAATCAGAACACCTGGCCATCAGAAGCCAGTAGAAAGTTATAGCCTTTTGGAGCCAACTGTCAGCTTTGTATAGCTATGTGACCTTAACTGAGTCACTCCACTTCCTGAGTCTGTTTCCTTGTCAACAGAATGAGGTAGCACTGCTAACCCTGAACTGTAACGTGTGGGCAGTGTACACGGGCTCCTTGCGGCACGGCTCCCGGCAGCAGCCAGCCAGTACTCACGGGTACTTCCACTACCTGCAAATTATAGCAGGTCCTTAAATGCTCACAGGATTCTCATGAGGTGCAAGTAAGATACTGAATGTGAAAATGTCCTGTGAACTCTATGGCACTTTAAGAATACAGGATTAAAATAATTCAATTTAAACACCAACAACTGACATACTGAGAGAAAGCATTGAGACACGTGGGAGATTACTCCTGTTGCCCGCATCCACAGATGCTCCCCAACGAGAGGAATGAGACGACAAATATGGCTCCAGAGAAGATCCTTTACTAAGACCTATATAAAACGTTTTAGTCCTTGATTCAAATCAACTTCAACTCAGTTGACAGACAAGTTGATGGCTGAGTTAGGTAAAGGCTTCCCAGTGGCAAAAATACTCCCCACCGAGGATGACATCAAAATAGGTTCCTGACGAATGTGAGTATGAGTGCTCAGGGTCTCTGTCCCATCTTCTTCAGGGTTCGATTAAGCTAGAAGAGAAAGGGAAGCGGAGTTAGACAGAGTTTTCATCAAACATTTCCCTAAAGTCTGCATGATCACAAGCCACACTGCGGGAGCCAGGGAGGGGAGTCTCTGATGCGAGCGCGGTCAGCTACTCTGTGTAAAGCCGGTTAGGTCCTCCACACAGCACTCACAGGGTCTCTCACAATTCTTGCAAACTGTTCTGCTACCTGCCCTTCAAACTCAACAAAAATACACACTACAATGCTCTGCCCATTTTATACTCAGGAAAGGGATTCAGGGTGGATCAACTTGCCAGAGCTGTATAACTACCCTGCAGGAGGAGCCTGGTGGCAGGAACCACAGCATAGCAGTGACCTCTGCTGGAGGACTCAAAGCACCAGGACACAGTGGCTCCAGCTATGGCCACAGTGAGACTCAATATCCTTGTAATATTTGGCCTGACCCACAGACCTCTCCTAGGGCAAGACGTGGAATGCACCAAGTCTGTCAAAACAGAGCTGCTCCCTGTTCTGTGCCTGCAGGAACTGGCCAGACCTGCCTAAGCAGCAGAGTAACTGCCAACTGGGGAGGCACGGGTGACAGCAGGCAGCGAATCCACCCATATTAGGAAGTATGAGTGAGAGGAGGCTCGCTGGCCATCCGCAGTAGAAAATCTGGGAAAGAGAAGCCCCGGAGAAGGCTGACACAGCAACTCTGGCAGGCCCAACCCCTCTCCCCAAACCCCAAACAGCCAGCCAGTCTAGCTCAGAAACTTAAAGGGTCAATTTGGGGCTTTCTTAAAAATAAAAATGAAAAGCAAAAAATTTAAAACTCCCCACGAGTTCCTAACCTCTATCTCCAGCCCACACACCTCTCCCTCTCAGACCGCTCACCTCCTCAAATTTATGAATCTGCCGGATGAAAAAATCCCCATAGCGCCTGGCAACTTTGGTGTCTGCGATGTGGATCATGTCCTGTGGGAAAAGCAGAGTCAGACAAAAGCAGTGAAGTGGAGCCACTGATGGACTGAAGATAATCATGCTGCTAATTGCTAGATAAAGCCAGAGAGTGCTTTTCCAGTTAATAGCAGCTTTCTTTCTAGATGACTGATTTTTATTTTCTTGTTAACTCATTTATTTTTGACTTTTTAAATTGATTTTAGAGAGAAAGGAAAGGAGAGAGAGAGAGAGAGAGAGAGGTAGAAACATCAACTTGTTGTTCCACTTGCTTATGCATACTTTGGTTGATGCTTACATGTGCCCTGACTGGGAATTGAACCCACAACCCTGGCATATTGAGATGGTGCTCTAACCAACTGACCTTTTTAGTTATGGCTTAACTCCTTTATTTTTATTTTCTAGTCTTTTTCGTATGCATGTATGTATTCATTTTAGCGAGAAAAAGAGGGACAGATAGGAAGGGAGAGAGATGAGGAGCATCAACTAGTTTCAGCAGTTGTTGTTCATGGATTGTTCACTGATTGCTCTCATACGTGCCTTGATCCGGGGGGGCTCCAGCTGAGCCAGAGACCCCTTGCTCAAGCCAGCAACCATGGAGTCATGTCTATGATCCCATGCTCAAGCCCCTGCATCCAAGCTGGTGAGCCCGCGCTCAAGCTGGATGAGCCCGCGTTGAGCACCCTATATAATAATGCAAACTGCCCTTCACCACCACCACTCCAACTCCGTAACACTTGGCACTGCTAACCTACCACAGAGTTTGCTTAATTACAATGTTTACTGTCTATATTTTTAAACCGGAATGTCAGCAAAATGGCAAAAATCTGTGAAATTGTTCACAATGTATCCCAAATGCCCAGAATAGTGACTGGAAGACAGTGAGAACTTACTAAATATTTATTGCTAATGGTTGAACAGAGAGAACCCCACACAACCCAGCCCAGAGGGCGGCCATACCTTATCGATGTAGAAGTCAACCTCAGAGGCTGACTGGAACTCGCCGTCTAGAGCAGAGATGCCGCTGGTCCAGACCAGGTTCTTCATTTTGTGCTTGAAAACAAGAAGCTGGATCCGGAACTCCTGCTCTGTGAGGTCCAGGAAGCCAGCCAGCTTGGCAACGGGCATAGTGGTGTAGAGCTTAAGGAAGCTGCGAATGGTTGACAGCTGGGCCTGCTGCTGTACTTCATCAGAAAACACCTTCAGCTGCTGCAAGAAGGGTTCCTTGTGGTAGTTGGGGTGCACGTTGTCATAGTTGGGAACCACAGGAGATAGAAATTTTGGGCAGGAATAGCTGAAAAGCTCCTCGTAGACCTGTGGGTCCCCCTTCTGCATGCGAAGCATCTTATCCCCATACTTCTCCCGCAGCTGCAGGTGAATGCTCTCGTCGATGCGCATGGGGTACATAGTGAGGGCGATGGCCAGGAGCGCATGCATCTGCTCGTTCTGCTTGTTAATCTGGGGGCGGTATGAGATTGGTGCAAGGTCAAATGAAATGGACTGAGGTCCCCGCAGCTAACATGGCCCCACCATTCACCCAAGCACACTGCACAGATCTTTGGCTTCTCCCTTTGTCTTGCACCAGTTAACTTTCTCAATGTCTTTCCCAAGCCTCCCTCTAGCTTTACTCTATTTCAGCCTAGTTCTCTCCTGGATCCTTTAATGGTATCTCTTAGTCTCTCCAGTCTGCCACACACATCACTGGCAGTACATCAAGCCTCCCACACCAGTTATGATCAAGTCACCCAGAAACCTGTGATGAAACTTCAATTCCAAAAAGATGAAATATACTGCTCACAAAAATTAGGGGATAATTTATCACTTCATACTCATTTTGAAATGTCCCCTAATTTTTGTGAGCGGCATACTTCTGCTGGGTAATGAAGGTTACCCTAGAATCTAATACCCCAATTTGACTACTGTCCTGTTCTGCAGCCAAAATGGTTTACTGTGCTGCTACATCACCATACATTTCCAAGTCCCGACAGCTCTGCTTTGCCTAAAAGCTTCTCCCAACTCTATGGATGTTTTGGATCCATCCTCCTACAAGGCAAACTGCTTGAGCACAATACCCACATCTAACTCATTTTTAAATATCCATAGCCCAAAGAACACTCAGCAAATTGTTGCTAAATAAATAAGTGTAGGCACTCATGAAGAATAAAATAAATTGGTGTTAAAAGGTACTGTCCTAGGCCCTGGCCAGTTGGCTCAGCAGTAGAACATTGGCCCGGCATGTGGAAGTCCTAGATTTAATTCCCGGTCAGGGCACACAGGAGAAATGACCATCTGCTTCTCTCCCCTTCCCCTCTGCAGCCATGGCTCAAATGGTTCAAAAAAAGTTGACCCCATCACTAAGGATGGCTCCATGGCCTTGACCTGAGGTGCTAAAATAGCTCGGCTGCCAGTAACAGAGCTGCTGCTGAGCCAGGCAGAGCATCACCTGGTAGGGGCTTGCAGGGTGGATCCCAGTTGGGCCACATACGGGAGTCTTTCTCTGCCTCCAGAACTCTAAATAAAAAATTTAGAAAAAGAGCCTGACCTGTGGTGGCGCAGTGGATAAAGCGTTGACCTGGGAACACTGAGGTTGCCAGTTCAAAACCCTGCACTGGTCTGGTCAAGACACATATGGGAATTGATGCTTCCAGCTCCTCCCCCCTTTCTCTCTTTCTCTCTCTCTCTCTCACTCTGTGTCTCCTCTCTAAAATGAATAAAAAAATAATAATTAAAAAAAGATACTGACCCTATTATCAAGGTATTAATAATCTGAGGTAACAGACATAACAAAAAACCTCCTAGAGTTGGCCAGCCATAAAAATCATTGTGTTAAAATGCATGCTAAAATTTAGCCTGATGCCTGACCAGGCAGTGGCACAGTGGATAGAACGTCGGACTGGGATGCGGAAGACCCAGGTTCGAGACCCTGAGCTCGCCAGCTCGCTAGCTTGGACCACACGGTCGCTGGCTCCAGCAAGGGGTTGCTCAGTCTGCTGAAGGCCCGCGGTCAAGGCACGTGTGAGAAAGCAATCAATGAACAACTATGGTGTCGCAACGGCAAGGAGAAACTAATGATTGATGCTTCTCACCTCTCTCCGTTCCTGTCTGTCTGTTCCTGTCTGTCTGTCCCTATCTGTCCCTCTCTCTGACTCTCTCACTGTCCCGATAAAAAAAAAAAAAAAAAATTAGCCTGAGCTGTGGTGGCCCAGTGGATAAAACTTAAGACCTGGAATACTGAGGTCACCAGTTCGAAAACCCAGGCTTGCCTGGACAACTACTACAAGTTGATGCTTCCCGCTCTCTCCTTCGCCATTTCTCTTTTTCTCCCTCTCCTCTAAAATCAATAAACAAAATTTTTTTCAAAAAAAAGAAAAAAATTAGATGGCATTTACCAAAACCTGTTGGCAAAGCACCAAGGGGTCAGGTGGTCAGATGCCCCCTTACCATCTCATACTTGTATGTGGTCCTCTGGAACATGCTTTTGGTCCTCTGGATATAGAGGAGGATGTTGGCAAAGACCCGGATGGCATCCTGGTAGCGGCGCATCATTAGATATGCAAAACCAACATAATAGTATGTGGTGACCTGGCACTCGGGCACACGGGAGTACATGCTCTGTGGAAAGAGATGGAAGAAGTATCCATGAGGTCCAAGACCAATTCATCCCAGATAGGATTTGAAAGCTGGTGGGCCTAGTACCAGCTAGAGACAGAGGCTCTGAGCACAGACAGTACCATTTACCAGTTAAGTTATGTGACTCGAGGCCTCCATTTTCTTAACTGTAACAAAGGAACTGAACAAGGTGACCCTAAAATCCTTTAGCTCTAAACCCTCCACACCTCAGTTTTGTATTATTCCTTGCTTTTATAAATAAGCCCTATAAAGGAACAGATAGGTAAGAAGACACACAAAAGTAAAAAGAAGTGCCTTGGAAAAAGAACCATGTTAATTATATCACTATTTACACCATCTTAGAACTAAGTCTTTTGTTAATCAAGACTAGTGAAACTGGAATAGTAAAAGTCTGCCATCCTCATTCTGTTTTTAGGAACAGATTCAAAAGACTACTGAATATTTTAAGTAAGCACAAAAGAGAAACCACCTTGTCCAGGTTCAGATTTTCACTGCTGTGGTTTCCCAGTTCTCAGTTTTCAACTGAGTCTGGGGAAGAGGCATTCTCTTTCACCTCTCTGATATGTCCTAATAAATGCAAACAAACTTTCTAGCCCTGAGAAGATGGGCAAACGGAACAGGTAATTTACCTTTTTGTTCAGTTCAATATTCTCCAGCACCTTGATGGCCTGGTAGTAATCCCCCAAAAGGGAATGCAGACGCAGAAGCCCCACCAGGCTAAAGTAGCCAAGCATCTTGTAGAGGGAGTGCCGTCCATACTCCCCAGCCACACTCTCGGGGTCACCTGAGAGAGATAGACACTGAACACTTCACCAGAGACAGGAAGGAAGGCAAGTTTGACCCCTGAATGTCCCTCTAAACCAGGGATAATCAACCTTTTTATACCTAACACCCACTTTTTTGTATCTCTGTTAGTAATAAAATTTTCTAACCACCCACCGGTTCCACAGTAGGGAAGTAACTTTACTTTATAAAATTTATAAAGCAGAATTGAAGTATATAATAATAATTACTTACCAAGTACTTTGTCGGATTTTCGCTAAGTTTGGCAAATAAATCTTTATAAAACAACTTACTCTAGTTAAATCTATCTTTTTATTTATACTTTGGTTGCTCCTCTATCGCCCACCATGAAAGCTGTAACGCCCACTAGTGGGCGGTAGGGACCAGGTTGACTACCACTGCTAAACTCTTCACTCACTGCCAGCCTCTACAGCTTCCTGCCACAGGAAATAACTCTGTCTTCAAGAATACAAAGAAAAGCATGCCTGGGCTTATGCTGATCTTAAATTTACCTACATTTGAGTGGAAGGTAGCAGTTCTTTTACTTTTTATATTTTTGGTCCTGAAAATATGAAAGGGCCTCTCTTAACAATAAGTTATTCATCAAAGGCCCCTCGTTTCAGGAAGCTCAAGATGTCAGAGCTATTTTCCTAATAACACTAAGAGGTTATCTGCCTTTCCTACTGAGCTGAAATTTGCACAAATGATGCAAAAACAATGCCAGGTAAAGCCATTGGCTACATGGCGTAAGTCAGGCAGTGGCACCAGCTGTAAAGTAGTCAATGTATGCTTTAGCTCCACACTCTTACAGGAAAAAACTAGAACTTTTTCCAAAAAACACCCTTTTTACTTGAAAGAATGGACACATGAATTATAGTTATTTAGATTTGGATCTTTAGCAGCCATTTTCTCAAAATCAATAAATAAAAATAAAGAATGAAGCCAGCTTGTAACACTTCAATGAAAGCAACAGACAGGGTTTGCTGCCAAAGAAAAATCTAAGCTTATAAGCAAACATTAGAAGTCTTCTTTTTTTGAGAGAGAGAGATAGGGACAGGGGACCCAACCGGAACAACACTCTAACCAACTGAGCTATACAGCCAGGGCTTAAAATTAGACTTCTATAAAACTTTGTATCTGCCTCTATGAGCTCAACAACTTCCAACGAGACTTATCTCATAAAGCTGATAGCAAAAATAACAAAGTAATTTTAAAACATTATACAACAAAATATGTCAACTTTTGGAAAATCTTTACAACTCAACAAACTATACAAAATCATGAATGTGTAAAATACCATTAAAGCTGCAGGAGAAACCAATAAATTTTAAATTGAAGATTTTTTAATAAATTTTATTTTTATTTTATTCATTTTAGAGAGGAGACACAGAGTGAGAGAAAGAGAGAGAGAGAGAGAGAAAGAAAAAGGGGGGAGGAGCTGGAAGCATCAACTCCCATATGTGCCTTGACCAGACCAGTTCAGGGTTTTGAATTGGCGACCTCAATGTTCCCAGGTCGATGCTTTATCCACTGTGCCACCACAGGTCAGGCAGAAACCAATAAATTTTAATGTACCAAAGTAAAAGTTCACTGATATGGTTTCAGATTCCTGACTGCAACTAACTTTGTAAGACACTAGCACTTGTCAAGTTTCACTGTGATATCCAAGAACATCATACCACCTGAAAAGACTATTAAAAATTTCTTCCTTTGCCTGACCTGTGGTGGCGCAGTGGATAAAGAGTCAACCTGGGAACACTGAGGTCGCCAGTTCAAAACCTTGCACTGGTCTGGTCAAGGCACATATGGGAGTTGAGGCTTCTAGCTCCTCCCCCCTTTCTCTCTCTCTCTCTCTCTCTCTCTCTCTCTCTCTCTCTCTCTCTCACTCTGTGTCTCCTCTCTAAAAATAAAATAAAAAGAAATAAAAAAAAATTAAAAATAAAAAATTTCTTCCTTTCCCAACTAAGGATCTTTGTGAGGCCAGATTCACTTCATACTTCAACCAAAACAGCATATTGCAACAGCCTGAAAATAGGAATAGAAATGAGAATCCTCTCTTCTACAAATCAGACACTAAAGAGATGTGTAAAAATGCACATGCTCTCAATCTATTAAGAGCGTAAAGTGGTCCTGACATCAAAAAGTTAGAAAAGTGCCCAATCTTAAACAAATGCCCTGCAGAAATAGTCCGAGTGTTACAGATGCACATTCAGAAGTGCTGGTTCAGCCTGACCAGGCGGTGGCGCAGTGGATAAATCATCAGGCTGGGATGCGGAGGACCCAGGTTTGAGACCCCGAGGTTGCCAGCTTGAGAGCAGGCCCATCTGGCTTGAGCGGTGGCTAGCCAGCTTGGACCCAAGGTCGCTGGCTCCAGCAAGGGGTTGCTCGGTCTGTTGGAGGCCCGCAGTCAAGGCACATGTGAGAAAGCAATCAATGAACAACTAAGGTGTCGCAATGGCAACGAAAAACTGATTCAATTGATGCTTTTCATCTCTCTCCGCTCCTGTCTGTCCCTATCTATCCCTCTCTCTGACTCTCTCTCTGTCCCTGTAAAAAAAAAAACCACAAAAACAAGTGCTGGTTCAGTCTGTCAGCCAACAGCTGCCAAGCCCAGTGGCCCCCAACTTGGGCACTCGGCCACTGCCACATCCAAACACCAAATAGAATGACAGCCCATTACTAAAAGGTGGTGACTCACCTGAACTTCCTGCGGTCTCTACTCGCATGGGACAGATGGCAAGCAGCACTCACCTCCACTTGTGTACACCTCCAACTGCCGGTTGATGTTGGACTTGTCTACCAGGGAGTGAAGGACATTGAGGACACTGTGCACATTCCAGATTTTGGGATTGGAACGAAGGAAGTCAATCTCCTCCTCTGATTTCTTGGCAGTCTTACAGCGGTACTGACTGAAGGACTGAAACTGTGGGGGAAGAAGGGGAACAATGCAGCAGTGGCATCAAATCCACAGTGACAGCCCGAGTGCACATGCTGAAGGGGGAGGTATGCCCAGGATTCTGCACTGGGGAAGGAGAAGGTGAGCCTATGACCCTCATGCTAAACCTCTCTGTACTGTTTTCAGAGTCTTCTTTGAGAAAGCTGTCAATTTTGTTCACTACTATGTTAGTTGTTCCACCGTTAAGTAAAAATCTCTAAGGTTTGAGGTAGTTTGTAAAAAACCCATTCATTTTCAAGTCAAACACAGCCTAAAGTCATATCATATCTCTGAGCTTCACAACACAGTTAATCTGGCCACCAGAATCAGGTGGTCTGTAACAACCCTCTATTCATATGTGGCTCTGCGTATGAATGATGTTGTGGGAGAGTGGCAGTACGTATCTCTATGTGCGTACCTTCCCTACCAGAGCTGACCATCAATTCTCCTGGAATAGGAATCCCTGTCATTTCTGCATCACGCACAGAGCCAAGTGTAAGGCACACATAGGGGGCATGCCATAGATATTTGTTTGGGGAGTGCTTCTATCTGACCAGCCCACCAGAGAGTATACCACACATCAGCCACCCAGAGAGTAACACAAGAGACCACCTACTTGATCAGAACTTTTTTTAAAAGCACCCTAGTTGATTCTGTTGCACACTCAGGTTTGGAAACCAGTGACCTAGAAAGGCTCTAAGTCCTAGATGACCTATTAATGTTCCTCAACTCTTAAGTATTATTTTCTTCTACGAGTGTAGGAGAAAAGATTGTCAAATCTACAACAATGCCTGACCACGCAATGGCGCAGTGGATAGATCATCGGACTGGGATGCGGAAGACCCAGGTTCGAGACCTCGAGCTCACCAGCTTGAGCGCGGGCCCATCTGGCTTGAGCAAAAATAAATCTCACCGGCTTGGACCCAAGGTCGCTGGATCCAGCAAGGGTGGCTAGGTCTGCTGAAGGCCCCGGTCAAGGCACATGTGAGAAAGCAATCAATGAACAACTATGGTGTCGCAACAGCAATGAAAAACTAATGATTGATGCTTCTCACCTCTCCCTGTTCCTGTCTGTCTGTCCCTATCTATCCCTCTCTCTGTCTCTCTCTCTATCCCTGTAAAAAAAAAAAAAAAAATCTGTAACAAGCAAAGAATGATATCTAGAATATGTAGAGAATTCTCATAAATTAATGAAAACAAAATGTTCCAATAGAAAAACAGGTAAAGGACACTGATGACCACTTCAAAGGAAAACAGGACTGGTTTATTAACAGGGAAAATGCTCAATCTCTCTCTCTTTTTTAAAGATTTTATTTATTCATTTTTGAGAAGAGAGAGAAAGAGAAGAGAGAAGTGGGAGAGGGGCAGGAAGTATCAACTCTCATATGTGCCTTGACCAGGCAAGCCCAGGGTTTTGAACTAGCAACCTCAGTATTTCAGGTTGACGCTTCATCCACTGCGCCACCAGAAGTTGGGCTCAATCTCTTTAGTTATCAGACAAGTGTAAATTAAAATGAGATTACCATTTCTTTCCCATCAAACTGACAAAAATTAGAGAGACCAAATTAATCCAGTATAGAAAGTGTGCTCCCAAAAGATGCTGGTAGTAGTATAATTTGATACAGCCTTTTGGGAGAGCAGTGTACTACACTGCTCACAAAAATCAGGGGATCAGGGAATGTGCAGATACTCTCAGCCTTTTGTATAGTGCATTTTCACCAATAAAATAAAAGTTGGTTTTGCATCTCATTTGCATAATACAACTTTTTACTTGTTTGCTTTTCTGATGTTCTTAATAAGAAAAATCAAATGCTTTTTATCGCTTTATATTCATTTTAAAATATCCCCTAATTTTTGTGAGCAGTATATTTACTAAAAATCAAAGCGATTGAAATGTTCTATATCTTGAATTATGGTTGTGTGTGCACTTAAAATTGGTCCATTTACTGTATGTAAATTCTGCATCTATACAGTTGTTTTTTAAAAATTTAAAAGGCAAATATCCTTCAAGCAGTAATTTTATTTCTAGTTATACCTAAAGATATACCTATATGTTACACATACAAGTATATTCAGACTCACTGTTCATAATAGTGAAAACCAAAACCCAAATGTTCACCATCAGGAGTGGTTTATCCACATCACATACACTACACAAAAGAATAAGGCAGATCTCTACAGATATGTCAAGTGTTTCAAGCCATAGCAAAATAATCAATACAGCCTGACCTGTGGTGGCGCAGTGGATAAAGCGTCGACCTGGGAACATTGAGGTCGCTAGTTCAAAAGCCTGCACTGGCCTGGTCAAGGCACATATGGGAGTTGATGCTTCCAGCTCCTCCCCCCATTTCTCTCTTTCTCTCTCTCTCTCTCTCTCACTCTATGTCTACTCTCTAAAATGAATAAAAAAAAAAAAAAGGAAAAGAAAAAAAAATCAATACAGTAATAATTATGTAAATGCTTCTCAGCTTCCAGACAATAATTGATGCCTCCTCAAGACAAGGAAGACATTTTACCTGCAGTTTGGGGGAAAAAAAAAACAAAAACTTTTAAAAATGGTATCAACATAGCCCTGGCCAGATAGCTCAATTGGTTGAACATTATCCCAAAACGTGAATGTTGGGGGTTTAATCCCTGGTCAGGGCACACACAGGGACACATTGTCTCTCTAAAAGTCAATAAATGCCTGACGTGTGGTGGCGCAGTGGATAAAGTGTCGACCTGGGAACACTGAGGTCTCCAGTTCAAAACCCTGCACTAGTCTGGTCAAGGCACATATGGGAGTTGATGCTTCCAGCTCCTCCCCCCTTTCTCTCTTTCTCTCTCTCTCTCTCTCACTCTGTGTCTCCTCTCTAAAATGAATAAAATAAAATTAAAAGTCAATAATTTCTTTAAAAATGGTATTAACATATTCATGTTACATTTAAAGAGCCACTCACCCCACGTGGCATCAACCTGCCTGGGAGTAACCACCAGGCCTTCAGTAGCCAGTCTTTGTTAGAAATGAGAACATTTTGCCTGACTGGTAGTGACAGAGTGAATAGAACATTGACCTGTGACACCGAGGTCCCAGGTTCAAAACCCCAGCTTGAGCGTGGGGTTGCAGGCTGGAGCGTGGGATCATTGACATGATCTCAAGGTCATTGGCTTAAGCAAGAGGTCACTGGCTTGGCTAGAGCCCCCTGGCTGAGAAACATGAGAAGCAATCAATGAACAACTAAAAGTGACACACCTAGGAGATGATGCTCCTCATCTATCCCTGCTAAAAAAAAAAAAAAGGAAACAAAGAAACGAGAGCACTTTAAGCCCCTTCAGCACCTTAAGCCCCTTCGGAAGAAAGTATCAGCTCAACTGAGGGAATTAAATGGCCTTAAGGGGGATGAGGAACCTTAGCACAGATGATCCTCCTTGACTTGCTTCAAATCGACAGGACTGCCAACCTTCTAAAATCATGCCAAATTAGAGGCTGACACAACCAGGGAGCCAGAAAGCAAACAAGGCCAGTGTGATTTGTGGCTTAAACTGCACAAAGGCACTGAAGACTCATCCTAAGCAGAAAGCCTCACTGACCTTTTAGAAAACCCCAATAGAGAAGTCTACCTCCATGGGAAATTTTAGATTATGATGAGCATATTTTTATAGTATGCATCTTTTTAACAACACAAGAAATGGTAATAGCTACTCCTTGCTTGGACCAGTTATTTCAAACTAGGCCAAAGGCTAATCAAATACCTGATAGATGAACTCATCAATGATATCCCAGAGCCACTGGTTGGGTAGTTCAAGGGGAGCAGGACCATCAGCATCTGTGCAGATCACAGAAAAGTCAGACCAGAGCAAGGACTATGCCCACTCAGTAAGGCTGCAGACACATTTTATAATTTCTCTCTTAAAAAGTCTGTGAATCACAAGGCATCCCCCCTTCCCACCTGCATATTAAATCCTGCTAAAAGGAGCTGGAGGCCAATGCTACACCTTATCATACCCTCCCCCACTAGGCCAAACCCTACACTCACTAAGGATGTAGTTGAAGAGATTGCAGTAGTTATAATAGGATTCAAACCTCTGCTCCAAGGAAGGTCCCCCCTGTAAAGAGAGCAAAGACATCAGAACATAGATAATTTAAATGTGCTACTCAGACCTACCACGATGGCTAAAAACAAATACAGGAGAATTGATGTGTACTATCTTCTTAGTATGCAAAGAGCACAAAGTGAGAGGGAAGACAATAAGTGCTATAACAGTTCAAAGGCACACTGAATAGCACACCACAATGGTAAGGTTTTATGGCAATAACCTTAACCAAACGTTAGGGAACAGGCAAGCAGATCTGCCAAAGCAGAGAAAAGGTGTTTCAGCAAAACAGTACTAACAAAGGTAAAGCTTTAAAACCGTGAGGCCTGAAGGTTGGACAGTAAGAGGAGACAATACTACACTGGGCTACACTGAACTACATACACCAGACCAGGAACAGAGAGGTCTTCAAGTTCCAAATGAAAATCTAGGCGGGGCGGGGTCTGACCAGGCGGTGGAGCAGTGGATAGAGCATTGAACTGGGATGCGGAAGACCCAGGTTCAAGACCCCGAGCTCGCCAGCTTGAGTGTGGGCCATCTGGCTTGAGCACAAGCTCGCCGGCTTGGACCCAAGGTCACTAGCTCCAGCAAGGAGTGGCTCGGTCTGCTGAAGGCCCACGGTCAGGGCACGTGTGAGAAAGCAATCAATGAACAACTAAGGTGTCTCAATGGCAACGAAAAACTAATGATTGATGCTTCTCACCTCTCTCCATTTCTGTCTGTCTGTTCCTATCTATCCTCTCTGACTCTCTCTGTCCCTGTAAAAATAAATGAAAATCTAGGCGGGGGTCAGCAAATCCACCATCACTTATTTTTCTTAAAGTAAAAACTTTTTTTTAAACGTGAGAAAGGGAGGGAGAAAGGGAAAAAGAAACAATGATTTTTTGTTCCACTTATTTATTAGTTCATTAGTTCATTATTTTATGTGCCCTGACCAGGGATTGAACCAGGAACTTTGGCTAATTGGGACAATGCTATAACCAATTGAGTACCCAGCCAGGGCTTGTAAATAAAAGTTTTATTGGAACACAGCCATGACCACTCATTGTCTATGGCTGCTAGAAAGGAATAGTTGAATAAATTCAACAGAAAGCATTATGGCCTTAAAGTCCAAAATACTATCTGGCACTTTTCATAGAAGGTTGCTGACCCCCAATCTAGACTTTATGTTGCAGGCATCAGAGAACCACTGAAGGTTTCTGAGCTGGGGAACATGACGAATGATGCATTTATAATGGGAGTAGAAAGAACACTGCCTTGCAGTCTTAGCCCTGTTTAACTGCCGTGTTCTGAAAAGATGTTCCATCTTTCTGTAAAACGAGATTATATAGTACCTAAATAGTAAATGCTTTTTTTTCTTTTTTGGTTTTTTTAAAATTTCTTTTTATTTATTCATTTTAGAGAGGAGACACAGAGTGAGAGAGAGAGAGAGAGAGAGAGAGAGAGAGAGAAAGGGGGGAGGAGCTAGAAGCATCAACTCCCATATGTGCCTTGACCAAACCAGTGCAGGGTTTTGAACTGGTGACCTCAGTGTTCCCAGGTCGATGCTTTATCCACTGCGCCACCACAGGTCAGGCTTCTTTTTTGTTTTTTAACAATAAATGCTCTTTCAATGAAAAACCAGTCCTGGCCGACTGGCTCAGTGGATAGAGCGTCAGCCCAGAGTATGAATGTCACAAGTTTAAGTCCTAGTCAGGGCACATAGGAGAGGTGACTATCTGCTTCTCTCCCCGTCCCTCTCACCCTTCCCTTCCTCTTCTCCCACAGCCAGTGGCTTATTTGGTTCCAGTGTGGGCCCTCAGTACTGAGGACAGCTTGGCTGATTTGAGCACTGGCCCCCGACAGGTTGCTGGGTGGACCCCAGTCAGGACGCATATGGGAATCTGTCTATCTTCCCTCCACTCACTTAAAAGAAAAACTTCCATCTAGGGGTTTAAAACTGGTCATGTATGTGAAAGTGTCTCATTTGGTACCTAACAAAGAGATTATGGGGTCAATAAACTTCTACTGAAACTTCATCTATAAACCAGAGGGAAAATTAGAGGTGGTAAAACCAGCTATTCCAGTGTTTTTCAACCACCGGTACATAGACCATGTAGTCTGGGGAAGAGGTAACCACTCTGATATTGTATGAAGAATAATGAGCTATATACTATGCATTCTGATCCCACTGTCTTCTAAAGGCTGGCTAGATTCTCAGCCTATTCCATAAAGTACCTGACCTACAGCACCAATGGTAGGAGCGATTCTTGATCTTCTCTCAGATAAGGTACACAGAGAGATCTCACTGGGATGCCAGAAAGATGGGGCGCCCAGTATTACTTTGGGAATAAGAACTCCTCCAGTTCTGACCACTGATGGCGGCTCCTGCCAAGGCAGGAGTCTAGTTAGATCAAGTGGTCCTCAGGGATAAGAGGTGAGTAACTGTGAGTAACTGGGACCTCCTTGGGTGGAAACATTCTAAGGAGAGTATGGTGCCAGTTTCCTTCATTTTTAACACCCATATACATGCTCCAATAATTAACATATCATCTTCAAGGATTAGGCACTGGATTAGAGCAGTGAACAAGACAAACTCTATGCCCTGGTGGAGCTTACCCTTTAGTGGCTGAAACAAAGGAAAATCAAATAAACAATTTACAAAATGTCAGCTAGTGATACATGCTCCTAAAGGCCACAGAGGCCTGACCAGGCGGTGGCGCAGTGGATAGAGCGTCGGACTGGGATGCGAAGGACCCAGGTTTGAGACCCCGAGATCACCAACTTGAGCGCGGGCTCATCTGGTTTGAGCAAAAGCTCACCAGCTTGGACCCAAGGTCACTGGCTCCAGCAAGAGGTTGTTCAGTCTGCTGAAGGCCCGTGGTCAATGCACATGTGAGAAAGCAATCAATGAACAAATAAGATGTCGCAAAGGCAACAAAAAACTGATGACTGATGCTTCTTATCTCTCTACGTTCCTGTCTGTCTGTCCCTATCTATCTCTCTGTCTCTGTAAAAAAAAAAAAAAAAAAAAGAAAAGAAAAAATGGGCAAAAGGCCACAGAGTATGAGAAGATGCCCAGGAAAAGTTGCAGGAAATGACACTGGCTAGTGAGGGGCCAGTTCAAGCAGGAGGCTAAGACTTGGGATTTTACTTTAAGTATGATGGGAAGTCATGGTAGGCTTGAGAAGAGAAGTAATTTGATGAAACTACAATTCAAAAGGGTTGTGCTGATTTAGGCTGAGAATAAATTTAAGGGAGCTAGAGTAGAAACTGACCGTTGCTGAGCATCTACACAGAAGTTCAGCTGAGATGGGAATGCCTTGAACTAGGGCAGTGGTGGCAGAAAGAAGTAGTTGGTTTCAGGAAGTATGCTGAAGGTACAGTGGAACAGAATTTGTCGCAAGCTTGATGTCAAATGAGAAAAAAGTCAAGAATGATACCAAGGTGTTCAGTCCAAGTAACTAGGTCAATGGTATTATCATTTATTGAGATAATGAACATGTGACAAACAGGTTTAGAGAGAAAATAAGAATTCAATTTTGGGCGTTTTAAACTTAAGATGACCATCAGACAGCCAAGTGGAGGTGTTGAGCAGGTGAATAAACGAGTCTGGATCTGAAGAGACTGGGGCCTAAGATAGAGATTTTTAAGTCACTGCTGTATATAAATAGTGTAGAGAATATTTATAAAGAGGCTTCAGGCATTCTAAAATTTAGAAATCGGGAAGAATAGAATAAGGACCCAAAGGTGAGATAGTGTGGTGAAAAGGACACTGGTATCACAGTAACACAGGTCTGGGTTTAAGTTTTGTAACTTAACTGGGAATTTGAGGAAAGCAGCCCCTTTGTACCTAAGTTTGCCTACTTTGCAGGAGACATGAAGATGTGTGCCACGTACCCAGCATTGTGCCTGGCAAACCTGACAGTGTAATTTACGTTTCAGAGGGAAGGAGGCTCAGTGGTAATGCGCTGAAGGGGAAAAGCAAGGGCAGCAGAGACAGCACAAGATGCTTGGAACACACTTAGGACAGCAGCCTGCAACCCAGTGCATGGTGATGACCGCCCAGCAAGAACCGGGGATGAAAAAATTGAAAAGGATGTATAGGCCATGCAATATTATAGGTTGTCTGCAACAGAAATCCAGCTTTCTGGGCTCAATCACCCCACTGCCATTTCTTAAAAGAAAATATTCCAACCACTCTTGGACATGAACCAATATAAAGTAGTGACTGTTCCGAGGACAAAATGGCAGAGTTTAAAAAACTGCCAGCAACATTTAGATACTCACACTGACTTTGGCATATATATGCCTGTAGTATAATTCTTTGTACAAAATCAGGAAGACAGCATCTGAAAGAGATGGCAGAGGGATGCTTTAATTATCCACAAGTAGGGTCTTCTGGCAGTTTTAGCCCCTTGGGGGCAGTAACGTGATTTCAATGACTAAACAACAGCTAAACTCTAACATTTACATCTAAAAACACACTCAACAAGAAAATCTGTTTATCAAGGAAAAGACTAGACTTCAAATGGTGAGCACGTACTAGACTATAAAGATATCGTATTATAAAGCTGTTCACCTGGCCTGACCTGTGGTGGTACAGTGGATAAAGCATCAACCTGGAATACTGAGGTCGCCAGTTGAAACCCTGGGTTTGTCCAGTCAAGGCACATACAAGAAGCAACTACTAGGAGTTGATACTTCCCGCTCCTACCCACCCCCAATTTCTCCCTCTCCTCTTAAAAAAAAAAAACCAACCAACAAACAAGAAAACCCAATAAATAAAATCTTTAAAAAACATTTTTTTAAATAAACGTTGTCCTTAGAATCTATGTAAATACAATTAAAAAAAAAATAGTTCAAATGCTATAGAAACGTTTACCTGAAAAATAAATAAATGTTGTTTGCCTGAAATTTGTCATTAACCAATGTTACCCCAATAAATTTAATTAAGAAAGAAAAATTCGCCCTGACTGGCTTGCTTGGTGGATAGTGCATTGGCCCAGTGTATGGACATTTTGGGTTCAATTCCCCATCAGGGCATCCAAGAGAAACTTCTGCTTCTCTTCTACTCTTTCTCCCTCTTCCCCTCACAGCCAGTGACCAACTGGTTCGAACATCAGTCCCTGGCACTGAGGACAGCTTTATTGGTCTGAGCCTCAGCCTCAGGAGCTGAGGCTTGGTTGATTCAAGCATCCACCTGAGATGAGGGTTGCTGGATGGATCCCAGTCAGGGCACATGTGAGAGTCTATATCTCGTCTTCTCACTTAAAAAAATATAATAATAAAAGAAAAGAAAATTCTTTTCTCATTTTACTTTATCAACCTTATCTAATCCAGGCTCATTTCTGTTCACGATTTAGAGACTTTTGCTATATAGTTGCTTATATAAACCAGCACATAAGTAAATGGTAACAGCTCCATGAAAACCAATATGATGTTACCTATTAAATTTCAAGTATATGGGTATCATTGACTTAGGTGGACCTTGGCTGGCATTTGGGAACCTAGATTTCAGGAGGGTTCCCACCACCCTGATAAGGTGCTCTTTCTGCTGTGCCTAAACTGTGCCAACAATAAGGTCTATTCTGAACACCTCCTCTTCCTTCTAGGAGTCTGGAATTTTAGTACATGCTGGGCAGTGTGTGTGCCACATGACTGGTCCCCAGTAAAATTCCTGGACACCGAGTCTGTAATAAGTTCCACTGGCAGGCAACTTCCCACACGTTGTTATAATTCCCAGCTTGAGGAATTAGATTTTAATTTTTTATTTTAGAGAGAAGAAAGGGAGGAAAAGGCAGTGGCGGAGAAGCAGGCTTAAGCATCAAATCCATACGTGCCTTGACCAGGCAAGCTCGGGTTTCGAACTGGTGACCTTAACATTCCAGGTCAACGCTTGATCCACGGCGCCACCACAGGCCAACTCCTAATGTTCTTAATATACATAATATTATGTTCTTTTTAAGCAAACAGGCTCTATAATATAGGTTCTATATTAAACAGAGCATAATGTCTGGGCAACATAGAAATAACATTTCTTTCAGAATGAGTGCTAAACTTGTGTAATAGCAATCGATGATACTAATAAAGTGTTCAAAAAAGGTATAAAAAATGCAAGATATATACACTAAAAACTACAAAACATTGCTAAAAGAAATTAAGACTTCAATAAATGGAAAGACATCCTGTGTCCATGGACTGACTAGAAGACTTAATAAAAATGGCAATACTCCCCTAAATTGGTCTTCAAATTCAACCTAATCCCTATCAAAATCCCAGCTGGATTTTTTTGCAGAAATTGATCATCTGATCCTAAAATTCATATGGAAACCCAAAAAACTCAGAAGAATCAAAACAATCTTAAAAGAGAACAACTCACTACAAAGTTACAGCAATCAAGACAGTGTAGTAAGCCTAAGGATAGGTATGTAGAACAATGGAATCAAATTCAAAGTCCAGAAACAAACCCTTACAACATTTACATGATAACCAATTTCAACAACCATGCCAAGACAATTCAATGGGGAAAGATCGATTGGTCTTCTCAAAATTGGTGCAGGAACAGTTGCATACCACACTCAGAAGAATGAAGCTGGACCCTCTTACTTCACACCATATATAAAAGACACTATTAAAAAGTGAAAGGCAGGCCCTGGCTGGTAGGCTCAGTGGTAGAGCATTGGCTTGGTGTGTGGAAGTCCCAGGTTCAATTCCCAGTCAGGACACACAGGAGAAGCGCCCATCTGCTTCTCCACCCTTCCCCCTCTCCTTCCTCTCTGTCTCTCTCTTCCCCTCCTTCAGCCAGGGCTCCACTGGAGCAAAGTTGGCCTGGGCACTGAGGATGGCTCCATGGCCTACCCTCAGGTGCTAGAATGGCTCAGCTTGCAGTGGATCAACGCCCCAGATAGACAGAGCATCGCCCCCTGGTGGGAATGCCGGGTGGATCCCAGTCGGGCGCATGTGGGAGTCTGTCTATCCCCCCAACCCCCGCTTCTCATTTAGAAAAATACAAAAAAAAAAAAAGTGAAAGGTAGGAGGAGGCTGGAGAGCCAATCCCCAAGTCATTGTAATGACCCCCAAATTATAGCAGAAAATTAAAACAAGTCAAGACAGACAAAGATCTCAACTTCAGCTTTCACCAATTGTGAGAGATCTCTGTCCTCCTCCTTTGTTCAGCCTTCATTCAACAAGCTATTTACTAAGGGTCTACCATGTACCAAGTCCTGGTACATGGAAATGGTGAGCAACAGACACAGATCATCCTGAGCTTCTAATGACCCCCAGTTATAGCATACCATCCAGCACACAGGACCAAGAGCTCTCACCTACCGTTGCCAACCTGTGGAGCAATGGCTTCAGCCTCAGGCCAAGGTGTATTCTTGAAGAATCTTTCTGTTAGCTTCGTCCAGCTGAAAACCAAGCAGAATAATTCTAGAACTCGAAAACAAAAAGGATCTGAAACAACCCTTATATTTTACAGATAAGGACCTAGGCTCAAAAAGGGGAAGATGTCACAGAAATAGAGCCAGGGTCAGAGCTTTCCAAGTCTACAACTTTCCTCAACCCAATACTGTACCTCACACCTCTTTCTCAATACAGTCAAACTCTCCTTATACATCACTTCGGCACCCACCAAGCTCTTCAGGATCATTTCCTGCCTCTGCATCATAAATTCTAGCTGCTTGCTAGTCCCAGATTTGAGAACTACTTTTCAGATACTCCTGCCCACTCCCTTAGTAATATGTCCACTTCCTGGAGCGCTGTGCCTCTCCCTCCCCCCCTCCCAAACACGGAACCAAATCAATTTGTTGAAGTCTGATGCCACAACTGACCTAGAGCATCCAACAACACACACTGCTGTCCAAGATGCTTCACAGCCCTACAAGAGGTTTCTGTTCACTTTTCCTCGTGACCCCTTCCGCCGCTACCTCCACTTTCCCTGACTCTCAAGCCCTACCTCTCTCTCTTCTCCACTCAGTTCAGCATAGAAACACACTCAAGTCCCTGCAGCAACCAATGGGTACACAACTGAGTGGAACAATGAGTTAATGCTTCTTTCTCTCCTCCTTCCTTTTTCCAATAAATGGAAAAATTGTCACACACACACACAGCAAAACGGTAAAGTGTCTCAATAACCCTTTAAGTCCTCTACACTTAAGAATCCCCCTTTCCCACCACCATTTCTCACCCCACTGTTATCTGTCTCCTGTCTCCACCACTGCACTGAAACTAACTTGCTAAGGTTACCAAATACCTTCTAAATTGTCAAATTCAACTGACTCCTTTCTCATCTCAATCTCTCTAAAGCAAACAGGTATGTTAACCATTCCTTGCTTCATAGTCTCCCTTCTTTGGCTCCTGTGACTCTTCTTTTTTTTCCCCTTGCAGTATTTTATTTTTCATTTACTTAGAAATTAATTAATTTAATGGCGTGAGCCTGGCCTGTGGTGGCACAGTAGATAAAGTGCCGATCTGGAATGAAGAGGTCATCGTGCTTGCCCGGTCAAGGCACATCCGACAAGCAATCAATGAACAACTGAAGTGAAGTAACTATCAGTTCATACTTCTGACTCTTCCCTCCCCCAATCTCTCTTGTTGTAAGGTACCAAAGAATTGCAAAGATTAATATTTTAGAAGGAAGAGTTAGGTTTTTTGCCCCTTCCTTTCTATAGAGAATGAAGGGCGAGTAATGTGGAGTTTCCTGGATATACTATGTACTGAGGTAAGAAACCCCCCTCTCTTTTTAATTTACTTTTAATTTTACTCATTTTAGAGAGGGAAGAGAGAAAGAGAAGGGGGGAGGAGCAAGAAGCATCAACTCCCATATATGCCTTGAGCAGGCAAGCCCAGGGTTTCGAACTGGTGACATCAGTGTTCCAGGTCGACGCTTTATCCACTGCGCCACCACAGGTCAGGCTTTTTTTTTATTTTTTTTATTTTTTTTACAGGGACAGAGAGTCAGAGAGAGGGATAGAAAGGGACAGACAGACAGGAACAGAGAGAGGTGAGAAGCATCAATCATTAGTTTTTTGTTGCTGTTGCAGCACCTTAGTTGTTCATTGATTGCTCTCTCACATGTGCCTTGACCGTGGGCCTTCAGACCAAGCAACCCCTTGCTGAAGCCAGCGACCTTGGGTCCAAGCTGGTGAGCTTCTGCTCAAGCCAGATGGGCCTGTGCTCAAGGTGGCAACCTTGGGGTCTCGAACCTGGGTCTTCCGCATCCCAATCCGACGCTCTATCCACTGCGCCACCGCCTGGTCAGGTGAATGAAACCCCTTTTTTAAGAGGCTTAAAAGGCATTTTTTAATTTAGGCCAAGCATTCAGAGATTTTGTGAATATGATTTTTATACTTGTGTGTCATTTACACCAACTCAGGATGGACGACAGCACTGTAATGTAAACAAAGAAGTTTTGTACTATGTTTTGAATGAAAGTAGGAAGGAGACTTGAATCCCCTCTCCTCCCCTCCCCACCTGTGAGGAAGAAGGTAAACAGCTAACCAGGTGTGAGGGAAGGGAAGAAAGACTAATCAGCCTTTTCCTTTTCCCCTTTCTTTCTCCTTGATGGGCAATTTACAAACGCTTATCCTCTGACATCATGTAAGCCCCCCATCCTGAAATTGTGTGATATATGTACCTCTAAAACAAAGGGGTGGCAAATAAACACTAAAAGATTTAGAAATGTCTTTTAATATGTAAAAATATGTTTCGCTATTGTGTTACCTTATAAGTTGTAATATGTAAGAATGTTCTTGTTTTATATAGGGACAGAGAGAGAGTCAGAGAGAGGGATAGATAGGGACAGACAGGAATGGAGAGATGAGAAGCATCAATCATCAGTTTTTCCTTGCGACACCTTAGTTGTTCATTGATTGCTTTCTCACATGTGCCTTGACCGTGGGCCTTCAGCAGAATGAATAACCCCTTGCTGGCCAGCGACCTTGGGCGCAAGCTGGTGAGCTTTTTGCTCAAGCCAGATGAGCCCGCGCTCAAGCTGACGACCTAGGGGTCTCGAACCTGGGGCCTCCACATCCCAGTCCAACGCTCTATCTACCGTGCCACCGTCTGGTCAGGCTATGTAAGAATGTTTTTTATAAATCCTATAGACGAATTTTGATAATTATGTCATGCTTCCTTCCTCCTCCTTTTCCCGCCAACCTGTATGTGATCAAGTGTATATAACTAGCCTCAGAGCTATATTATACACTGCATGATTTGGGTCAGCTATACCCCGTGTTTGTCATATGCAGTTGGCTTATTGATAAATCTCCTCCTGCCTGATCTGTGGGGGCGCAGTGGATAAAGCGTCGACCTGGGAACACTGAGGTCCTCAGTTCAAAACCCTGCACTGGTCTGGTCAAGGCACATATGGAAGTTGATGCTTCCAGCTCCCCCTCCCCTTCTCTCACTCTGTATCTCCTCTCTAAAACGAAGAAAAATAAAAGAAAAATAAAAAAATAAATAAATCTCCTCCTATTGCCTGACCTGTGGTGGCGCAGTGGATAAAGCGTCAACCTGGGAACACTGAGGTCGCCAGTTCAAAACCCTGCACTGGTCTGGTCAAGGCACATATGGGAGTTGATGCTTCCAGCTCCTCCCCCCTTTCTCTCTTTCTCACTCTGTGTCTCCTCTCTAAAATGAATGAAATAAAAAAAAAATTTAAAAAAAAAAAAGAGAGATGTTTAAATCTCCTCCTATTAATAAAACAAAAAATTCATTTGGACTTGGTGTCTCTACGTAAACCTGGTGGAATGCAACTTTACAACACTCTGTAAAATCAATAAATAAAATTTTAAAAAAATTAATGGGGTGCCATTGATCAGTAAGGGTACATAGGTTTGAGGTGAACATCTCTAGAGCATCTGAACTGTTGATTGTGTTGTGTGCCCATTACTCAAAGTCAGACCATTTTTCATCACTGTATATTTGTCCTCACCCCCTAACCACTTCACTTTTATCTGTGTCCATGAGTTTTGTTTTTGTTTTATTTTTATTTATTTATTTTTTACAGGGACAGAGAGAGAATCAGAGAGAGGGATAGGTAGGGACAGACAGACCGGAACAGAGAGAAATGAAAAGCATCATTAGTTTTGGGGATTTTTAAAAAATGTTTTATTTTTTTAGTTTTTACAGGGACAGAGAGAGAGTCAGAGAGAGGGATAGATAGGGATAGACAGACAGGAACGGAGAGAGGTGAGAAGCGTCAATCATTAGTTTTTCGTTGCCGTTGCGACACCATAGTTGTTCATTGATTGCTTTCTCACATGTGCCTTGACTGCAGGCCTTCAGCAGACCGAGCCACCCCTTCCTAGAGCCAGCAACCTTGGGTCCAAGCTGGTTAGCTTGTGCTCAAGCCAGATGGGCCTGCGCTCAGGCTGGCAACCTTGGGGTCTCGAACCTGGGTCTTCCGCATCCCAGTCCGATGCTCTATCCACTGCGCCACCGCCTGGTCAGGCTCGTTTTTGCTTTATTAAAGATTTTATTTATTGACTTGAGAGAGAGAGAGAGAGAAGGAGAAGAAAGCATCAACTCATAGTAGTTGCTTCTCACATGGGACATGACTGGGCAAGCCTGGAGTTTTGTCCAGGTTGATACTTCATCCACTGTGCCACCACAGGTCAGGCCATGACTCTTAGTTTTATATCCCACCTATGTGGGGTATATACTTGTCCCTCTTTATTCCCTTTCCCCCCATTTCTTTCAATTTACTATCTACTTTGCTAACACTTCTCTGCTCACTATCTAGTTTTCTTTCTGCTGTTTCCTTTGCTACTTCCTTTTTCTTTCTTTGTTTTAAGACTTTATTGATTTTACAGAGAGAAGGGGGGTGACAAGTAAGTTGCTTCACTCTAGCTGTTCATTGCTTCCTTGTTGTATGTGCCTTGACCAGGCAAGCCCAGGGTTTCAAGTCGGCAACCTCAGCGTTCCAGGTCGGTGATCTTTACCCACCGCACAACCACAGGCCAGGCAGCTGTTTCCTCTCTTTGCCCACACCTCCAAAAAACTATTTCCCAAGATGCCAGCCACTCTTCTCACTATTCATTCTTCTACGACAGTAGTTCTCAAACCTTTTTGAAGTTGGGGCGCATTTAAAATCCTACAAATAATTGTAGGCGCACTATTTACAAATTTCTGAGAAATACATTATAATAATTAAGTCAAATATTAAAGAAAAAATATATAAAGTCCAAGCATGCTTTTTTGGTAATTACACAAAATAAATACGACAAAATTAAATCTATTCTGCCTGACCAGGCGGTGGCGCAGTGGCTAGAGTGTCAGACTGGGATGCGCAAGACCCAGGTTTGAGACTCCGAGGTCGCCAGCTTGAGTGCAGGCCCATCTGGCTTGAGCAAAGGCTCGCCAGCTTGGATCCAAGGTCACTGGCTCCAGCAAGGGGTTGCTCGGTCTACTGATGGCTCACGGTCAAGGTACATGTGAGAAAGCAATCAAGGAACAACTATGGTGTCAGAATGGCAACGAAAAACCAATCACTGATGCTTCTCACCTCTCTCTGTTCCTGTCTATCTCGCGCTCTCTCTCTCTCTGTCCCTGTGGGGGGGAAAAAAAAAAAATTATTCTGACATTAAAAAACATTTTTGTTACATTTTCTGAGTTATGCTTTTTAGAATTCTTAAAACAGGAGTTAAAAAATATAAAAAACAACAAAAAAGTTATCTTTTTATATACATAGATACATTCTTAGTAAGATTTAGTAAATTCAGCCTGACCAGGTGGTGGCGCAGTGGATAGAGCGTCGGACTGGGATGCGGAAGACGCAGGTTCGAGACCCCAAGATTGCCAGCTGGGCCCATCTGGCTTGAGCAAAAAGCTCACCAGCGTGAACCCAAGGTCGCTGGCTCCAGCAAGGGGTGGCTCAGTCTGCTGAAGGCCCACGGTCAAGGCACACGTGAGAAAGCAATCAATGAAGAACTATGGTGTCTCAACGAAAAACTAATGATTGATGCTTCTCACCTCTCTCCGCTCCTGTCTGTCTGTCCCTATCTATCCCTCTCGCTGACACTCTCTCTGTCCCTGTAAAATAAATAAATAAGTACAATTAAAAAAGAAAAAAACTTAAAAAAAAATAAAAAAGATTTAGTAAATTTAGCAGGTCCCAGTGCGAATGTGTTAAGTTTTTTCATTCTTGTGTTTTGAGAAACATGAGCCTGATGTGTCCTAGCGATTTCTTCAATGTTTGGGCATATATTTGAAAGGCATATTCTAATTTCCTCGTCAATACATTGAAGAATTCCTCTCTTTTTACTCTTGTGTTGAGAGTAGAAAATTCTAATTTACATAAATAAGATGTTGAAAATTGCATGTAATAAAATGTTCAAAGGTTTTTTAGATATTGCCACATATTCTTCTTTTATAGAAATCCAAAAGGCTTCAAGAGACAATTCCTTATGTTTAATCATCAATCCAAAACCCCCACCATACATATCATCTTAACTTGACACCAAACAAAGGATAGAAGAAACTTGCCTCCAGTCTTTCCGGGGAACATGGGGGTAGTGTAAACAATCCAGCACCACAGCTTACCAGCCTTTTGCAACCTAATCAGGCAAGTGACGTGGGGGGGGGGGTAGATTGTCAGCTTACAGCCAATTCCCCACACCTCTGTCCCCCAAAAACCTAAACTCTAAAAACCTGTTGGTTTTTTGGTCCCCACCAGGCATATATTTCTCTGGAATACGATAGGGCACACCTGGAAATCTCCTAGGGCCCTGGTGCACAGTTTCAGAACCATTCCCCTAGGGGAATACCTACCACATGCTTGGCTAAACTACTATCTATATCTGCCTGTGCTGTTCACTACAGTAGCTATCGGCCACATGTGACTAAACAACTGAATTTTTCATTTTAGTGAATTTTAATTCATTTAAATTTAAAAATATTTAACTCAGTTATTGGGAAACTTTCAAGTTTTAGAATATATGTTATATTTGGAACAATTTGGGTATGTAAATTTACTTTCCTAATCTAGATAGGGATCAAGTATTTCTATTGCCCACAAACTGAGCTGTGATTTAAGTGTAAAACGGGATTTAAAAGACTACAAAAAAAAGTAAACTATCTTAACAATTTAATACTAATTAATGTAAAAATATTTCAGATATTAAATTACTAAAATTAATTTCACCTAATTCTTTTCATTTTTTTTTAAATGTAGCTGATATGGCCTTGGCTGGTTGGCTCAGCGGTAGAGTGTCGGTCCAGCATGTTGAAGCCCTGGGTTCAATTCCTGGTTGGGGCACACAAGAGAAGTGACTTCTCTGCCCCTCCCCATTCTCTCTCTCCCCCTCTCCCACAGCCATGAATCACTCTAGCAAGTTGGCCCTGGGCACTGAGGATGGCACCATGGCCTCTGCCTCAGGTGCTAAAATAGCTCTGTTACCAAGCATTGGAGCAGCCACCCCAGATGGGCAGAGCATTGCCCCCTGGTGGGTTTGCCCGTGGATCCCAGTCGGGCGCATGCAGGAATCTGTCTCTCTGCCTCCCCGCCTCTTAATAAAAAATAAAAAAGTAGCTGATACATGAGGCTAGCATTGGACAGCACTGGTCTATACATTTCTACCAGAAAAACTAGGGGGATGAAGGAAATACAGGTCAGGGACTAACTGGTATTCACTGACCCGATAGGCATTTGGCTACTTGCTTTCTACTATCCTTACAGAAATTGCTTAAATTCTATTTTCTTGGTGAAGTCTTGACTGACTACCCAAACCCAGACTGACCTATCTCATCTCTAATGCCCATTACACAAGACAATCCCCATTACATAAGTGGTTGTTGGAAGTGACCAACCACTCAAAGTTCAGCTCTCCCTATTGATTATATGTATATATATAGTACAGTTTAAAAATTAGGCTCTGCAGCCAGATGGTACAGATTCAAATCTCAGCACCTCCACTTAATTATGTGACTTACTTTTGTTTCCTCATCTGTAAAATGAGAACACCTGCCTGACCTGTGGTGGTGCAGTGGATAAAGCGTCGACCTGGAAACGCTGAGGCTGCCAGTTCGAAACCCTAGTCTTGCCTGATCGAGTTGATGCATGTGGGAGTTGATGCTTCCCGCTCCTCCCGCCTTCTCTCTCTCTCTCTCTCTCTCTCTCCCTCCCTCTCTTTCTTCTCTAAAATTAATAAATTTTAAAAAAATGAGAACACCTACTTCATGGGGTTACTGTGAAATGTAAATGAGTAAGTACAGAAAAAGCACTCTAAACATTGCTTGATGTGTACTAATCAAACATATTAATTGCTATAATAATTATTGTTTTTTAAAAGTGATGAGTGAGAGACAGAGAAATAGGAAAGTAGAAAGAGAGGGAGGACAGAAATGAGATGCGTCAACTTATAACTGCTTCAAGACCCCTTGCTCAAGCCAACGACCCCACATTCAAGCTGGCAAGTCCGCACTTAAGCCAACCAGCCCCCACTCAAGCTGGCAACCTTGAGGTTTCAAACCAGGGACCTTAGGGTCCCAGGTCAACACTCTATCCACTGTGCCACCACCAGTCAGGCTAACTGCTATTATTATAATGATTGACAGTGATGTTATTTTTGCCCTGTACAACTCTGGGAATGTCTGACCAGGCGGTGGCGCAGTGGATAGAACATCAAACTGGGATGCAGAGAACCCAGGTTCAAGACCCCGAGGTCGCCAGCTTGAGCGCAGGCTCATCTGGTTTGAGCAAAAGCTCACCAGCTTGAGTCCAAGGTCACTGGCTCGAGCAAGGGGTTACTCGGTCTGCTGAAGGCCCATGGTCAAGGCACATATGAGAAAGCAATCAATGAACAACTAAGGTGTCTCAATGAAAAACTGTCCCTATCTATCCCTTTCTCTGTCCCTGTAGAAACAAAAACAAAAACAAAAAACTCAGGGAATACAGAGTCCAACAATATAACATGTCCTTAACCCAAAGGAATCACAGAAAGTATTCTCTTTGTAGAAAAATAATTACATTGCACCCCCATTTTAGGGGTTACAACACTAAGCCAAACCTACCCAGAAAGAGATCATTTCAGCTGGCAGCCCATACCTGTTCTCATAGATGTCCTGGATCTCATACACTTTCTGGTCAATGACATCGCTGGAGACACGACTTGCCTGTAGCTCATACACCTTCTGGTCTATCAAATCTGAGACGGTTTTGTGGAAATACTGGATGAAGTTTTTGATCACTTCGGGGATCACCTGATAGGTCTGCTGTTCATACTGCCGTTCATAAGCCAGATCCTGCTTTGGATCTCCTAGAGGTTGGATGTAACAAATATTTTACAAAGTGTTTTCAAACCCATATATGTGATATAATAAAAGGGTAAGACCATCTCCCAAACTAAGCTGAAACCTACAAAATCAGCCTGACCAGGCGGTGGCACAGTGGATAGAGCATCGGACTGGGATGCAGAGGACCTGGGTTCGAGACCCCGAGCTTGCCAGCTTGAGTGCAAACTCATTGTGTTTGTGCAAGGCTCACCAGCTTGAGCCCATGTCGCTGGCTCGAGCAAGGGGTCACTTGGTCTGCTGTAGGTCCCCAGTTAAGGCACATATGAGAAATCAATCAATGGACGACTAAGGAACTGCAACGAAGAATTGATGTTTCTCATCTCTCTCCCTTCCTGTCTGTCTGTCCCTATCTGTCCCTCTCTCTGACTGTCTCTGCCACACAAAAAACAAAACAAAACAAAACCTACAAAATCAGATAGAATATTCTCCTTTTAAATACTCCCGAAGGCACTTCCAATCCCATCACCCTGTTTCTTCAAAATATTTACCACTAAAGCTATTTATTATCTGTTTCTCCCACTAGAACCTAAAGTCTATGAGGAAAAGGACCTTGTCTATCTTGTACCCAGATGTACTTTCAGGACCTAGAAGAGGTATGTGTGTTGCAGGAGGGGGGAAAACTGTGAAAATGGAGAATAAGTAGTAGGCACTTAGTATTATTTGAATGAATAAATTACTGCCATTTTCTACCTATATGACTTGGTACCAGTAACTGAACTTCTCTGTGCTCAGTTTTCCCATCTGCAAAATAGAGACAATATTAATTTGCACTTTAAAGAACTCTTGTAAGAACTAAGTGAAATATTTCATACAAAGCACCCAGAACAGCCTGACCAGGCAGTGGTGAAGTGTATAGAGCGTCGGACTGGGATGCAGAGAACCCAGGTTCGAAATCCCGAGGTCGCCAGCTTGAGCGCGGGCTCACCAGTTTGAGTGTAGGGTTGCTGGCTTGAGCATGGGATCACAGACATAACCCGATGGTCGCTGGGTTGAGCAAGGGGTCACTCGCTCTACTGTAGCCTCCCCCCACCCCATCAAGGCACATGAGAAAGCAATCAATGAACAACAAAGGTGACACAACAAAGAAATGGTGGTTCTCATCTCTCTCCCTTCCTGTCTGTCCCTGTCTGCCCCTCCGTCTGTCACACACACACACACACACACACACAAAAAAAAAGTACCCAGAATAATACATGGCACTAAGTCAAGACAAATCACTATTAACATTTCAGGAAATCTCAAAAACCTTGCAAAAAAATTACATTTGGGATTGGGTTGAATCACTTTAATTTTTTACAAGATTTTCTTCTTCAGCTAATAGTTTAACCAAAAAACAAACAAACAAACAAACAAAAACCACAGCCAAGATAGTAACACTTCAGAGGTTTCTGGGTAGACCATAAAAAAGGATTGGTTTATTAGGCTCTATGCCACCCTCCTGTTGAGAGCTCATAATTGTCTCCAACTCTAGACCATCAAACAACATTAAACAGGTTCTTGTTAGCGTCATCACTGTTCCGAGATATTAATAAAGGAGCCAATCCCTGTAAGTACCCAGCTAACGAGACAAAATCTTAGTCTCACCTGTGTGCATATCGTAGTCGCCTGGGTAAGCATAGGGATCATATGCAGCCTGTTAACGAAAAAGACAACAATCACCAATTCGTGATCCAAAACGATCGTTCTAGGACTTACGTACCAAGCAGGGTACTAAGAATACAAAGTTGGATAAAAGTTTATGCCTTTGAGGAATTCTCACGCCTCTGAAAAGAGAGAAAATAGACAATGACGATACAACCTTACGGTGATTTAAGGTAGAGCAAAACACCAGAGGCTGTGGGATTCAACGGAGTTTAACAAGACTGTGCCCAAACCGTAAGAAGAGCTCAGTTACAGAGCGCAGAACCCATAACCAGCCTCCGTTCGAGGGAACCGGACACGGGAAGCGGGTGGGCAGAGACAAGGCTGATGAAGAGTCGAGAGCGCTGACAGCCGCACGAGAGCCGCACAGCAAGGCGGCAGGCCAGACCAGGTCGCGGCCCGCGGGGGCTCGCAGAGACGGCGGAATACCGTCTTTCCGTGGGGCCCAACACCCAGGCAGCTCCGCCCCCGTCGCGGAGCCCAGTACGCGCTTTAGGGCCAAGTTACCTCAGACTCGTAATCATCAGCCGGGTAAGACATAACTGCAAGGCTGGTGAACACGGCCGGAGAAAGCGAGGAGAGTTGCCTTTGCTTAAGTCGTGAGACCGGAAGTTCAGCCCCGCAGCGGCCTGCAGGGAAACCGGAAGCCTTTCCAGGACCGCCGGCAACGTGAGACAGCCATGTTAGGAAAGGTAAAAACAACAAAAGCTTATGTTTTTCTTTCTTCTTCAAATAGAGGCCTTACAAGACAGGTGACTCTGAAGTATCTGAGTAAATTTAGAAATAAGGACATGAAATAGTTCGGCATAATAAACAATGGGCAAAGAAACCCAGTGTAATGCCACACAAAAGATGGCTAACAGCTTCTTCGGGCCGGATTCTCGATGGGAGGGAAATTCCATATACGCGAGGGCTTGATGTTGGATTTAGGTGTAAGCGGATTGCCAGTGGCGACAAATGTCTGCAAACGTTCCGGCCTCAAATGACTAAACTTAAAAAAAGAAGAAGAAAAGTAGGACTAAATTTACTGTGTAAAAGTTGAGAGTTTGTCCCATGTAGTGAGAGGGCATTGAGAAAGGCGTATCCCGATTTTGGACGTTAAGGTTGAAGCAGGCAAAAAGGAGGCCAGCTCTGCTGAGGCCCTAGAGGGGTCCTGGAAACCACACGTGCATCATTGAAGTCCGGGGCTGTGGGTCTTGTCGGATTACTATGGCAGTGTGGTTTTGTGTACCTGGGAAGCCATGGAGTTAGGGACTGGGTTATAAAGTAAAAGAAATCGGTTTGTACCTAACCAGGCTGTGGCGTAATGGATAAAGCGTCCGACCGAGAGCTCGCCAGCTTGAGCGTGGGCCCATTTGGCTTGAGCAAAAGCTCCTCAGCTTGGACCCGAGGTCGCTGGCTCCAGCAAGGGTTTGCTCGGAATGCTGAAGGCCACGGTCAAGGCACATGTGAGAAAGCAATCAGTGAACAACTAACGAGTCTCAATGAAAAACTGATGATTGATGCTTCTCACCTCTCCGCTCCTGTCTGTCTGTCCTTATCTATCCCTCTCTCTGACTCTCTCTCTCTGTCCCTGTAAAAAGAAAAAAGAAATCGGTATGTGGTTTAAGGGCCTTAGCTCAACTCTCTGCCCATCCACAACACCTGGTAGAAACCTGAATTCCAGTGCCCTGCTTTCTCACTGATGTACATATAATATTACTAGGTTCATAACTCACCCTCCTTAGGCCCCAGCTTCCTCATCCTTTTGTCACACATTTTCACACTCCCCTGGGTGCTTTTGCTTTGACAGCTACCTGGTCTATATCCTAGAATGCAGTCCTCCTCCCTTAGAATTGCAGCATCAGGCTGCAACTCCCTGCTCTTGTGTTGTTATCCTGCGTTCCAAGAGTTGGTACCATCATGGAATTAAAGCTTAAGCTTTAGGGCCCCTCTGTTCCCCATGACTCTTCCATGGCTGGAGGAGAGTTCCCAGCAATTTACTCCCATGAGCCTATGTTGTTGTTTTTTTACACTTTATTCAATTTTTAGAGAGGAGAGAGAGGGAGGGGGGGTGAGGAGCAGGAAGCACCAACTTCCATATGTGCCTTGACCAGGCAAGCCCAGGGTCTCGAACCAGCAACCTCAGTGTTCTAGGTCGACGCTTTATCCCATGGCGCCACCACAGGTCAGGCGAGCCTATGTTTTTGTAAAATTAAAAGTAATATTTTTTTAGCCTGACCTGTGGTGGTGCTGTAGGTAGAGCCTCAACTTGGAACACTGAGGTCACCAGTTCGAAACCCTGGGCTTGCCTAGTCAAGGGGCATATAGGAGTTGATGCTTCCTGCACTGCCACTCCCTCTTTCTCACTCTTTCTCTCATTCTCTCTCTCTAAAAATGAATAAATTAAAATTGTGTCCAAGAATGTAGTACTTTTACTGCAATCACTTAAAACCACACTCTCCCTATTCGATTTCCCCTCCGTAATACTTTCCCTTGTGTCTAGTGGCGTTTAGGATCCAGCTAGAGGAAATCCAATTGGAAACATTTCAGTTTAATAGAATTCATTTATGTGTATGGCTACTGCTGGCTTTGTGTGTGTAAGATATACCTACTATTCACTATGATCAGTGAGTGTTCTCAATGGAAGGAATATTTAAGGTTCATCAGGCACTGGAAAGCCTGAAATTACCTGAAATCTTACATTTTATATAAGACAAAAATTTGATATGGGTTGCCTGAACTCTGACAAGTTTCAAAATGTTCATGACATTACTAAAAAGGATTAAGTCAGAAGTTTTCCTAATTATGAATAATAATAATATAGGACTGGCCCTGACAGAGTGGTTCAGTTGCTTGGAGCGCTGTCCTGACATGTTGAGGTTGCAGGTTCCATCCCTGGTCAGGGTGCATACAGGATCCAACCAATAAAAAAAAAGAATCAGCCTGATCAGGTGGTGGTGCAGTAGATAGAGCATCTGGCACTCTGAGGACCTAGTTTCAAAACCCTTAGGTCAAGGGCTTGAGCGCAGGCTCACCAGCTTCAGTGCATGGTCACTGGCTTGAGTGTGGGATTATAAACATGACTCTGTGGTCTTTGGCTTGAGCCCAAAAGTTGCTAGTGTAAGGTATTTTTCCCCGCCGAGAAAGAAGGAAGGGGGGCCTGAGCCACGAAGTGTGGAATAATAAAAGGCTTTATTTAGTACAGCACATCCCGCCTAACGAGGTTCCCTAGCCCCGGGAACAGAGGCTAGGGGAGTCACTCGAATTAAACTGCATGAGAGGTCCTGACCAGGCGGTGGTGCAGTGGATAGAGCGCTGGACTGGGATGCGGAAGACCCAGGTTCGAGACCCCAAGCTCACCAGATTGAGCGCGGGCCCATCTGGCTTGAGCAAAAGCTCGTCAGCTTGGACCCAAGGTCGCTAGCTCCAGCAAGGGGTTGCTCGGTCTACTGAAGGCCCACAGTCAAGGCACATGTGAGAAAGCAATCAATGAACACAACTAAGGTGTCACAACGAAAAACTAATGATTGATGCTTCTCACCTCTCTCCTATCTGTCTGTCCCTATCTATCCCTCTCTCTGACTGTCTCTCTGTCCCTGGGAAAAAAAAGAAAACAGAATAAACTGTGTGAGAGTTATTTAAAAGGATCCTCTAGGGTGGGCGAGCTAATATGATGGAAATCTCACTGGCTGACAGACACCTTATCCAAGGATGAGGTGACCAGATTTTAAAATTGGTAAAGCGGGACACCACTGATTAGGGGGAGAGGGTTTCTTGATTAAAAACTTGGTCTTTATGGGCCTGACCTGTGGTGGTGCAGTGGATAAAGTGTCAACCTGGGAACACTGAGGTCGCCAGTTCAAGACCCTGCACTGGCCTGGTCAAGGCACATATGGGAGTTGATGCTTCTAGCTCCTCCCCCCTTTCTCTCTCTCTCTCACTCTGTGTCTCCTCTCTAAAATAAATAAATAAAAAGAAATTAAAAAAAAAAGAAATTTAAAAATTTGGTCTATATGGAGCAAAAAATATTTTCATAGAATGCAAAAATAGTATTGTAATACATATTTTTAAATTTCAACGTAAGTACAATTTACAAATATAATACATTAAAAAATTATGTATAGGCCTGACCTGTGGTGGCGCAGTGGATAAAGCATCGACCTGGAAACACTGAGGTCGCCAGTTCAAAACCCTGCACTGGTCTGGTCAAGGCACATATGGGAGTTGATGCTTCCAGCTCCTCCCCCCTTTCTCTCTCTTTCTCTCTCTCACTCTGTGTCTCCTCTCTAAAATGAATAAAATAAAAACAAAATTTAAAAAAATTATGTATAGTATTATTTTATTCTTTGGCATATTTCTCATTTGAGTGAATTTTATTTTAGTAGATTGCTGTTGTCTAAAAGGTCATGAAATTTTTCACGAGAATTTGTTAAATTTCACACATAAAATGGCTTTCAAAGTCTCAACACTTAATTGTGGTTTTTCTGATGTCCACACTTTATTTACCGTAGAAAAAATGCATTCAGTCACAGCATTAGTTCCTGGTAAAGACAGCGCGTATTCCACAATTTTTACTGCGTTATTGTATGGAACATGGTTTGTTTCAAAACGATGAAATGTTTCTAACCATTTGTTCTCTATTGTGATTTTTGCTGATGCCCAAGATATATTTTTTAATTCATTTTAGAGAGGAGACACACAGAGAGAGAGAGAGAGAGAAAGGGGGGAGGAGCTGGAAGCATCAACTCCCACATGTGCCTTGACCAGACCAGTGCAGGGTTTTGAACTGGCGACCTCAGTGTTCCCAGGTCGACGCTTTATCCACTGCGCCACCACAGGTCAGGCCCCCAAGATATATATTTTTTAAATTTATTTATTCATTTTAGAGAGGAGAGAGAGAGAGAGAAAGGGGGGAGGAGCAGGAAGCATCAACTCCCATATGTGTCTTGACCAGACGAGTGCAGGGTTTTGAACCGGCGACGTCAGCGTTCCAGGTCGATGCTTTATCCATTCCGCCACCACAGGTCAGGCCCCAAGATATTTTTTAATAATAATTGTACCTCACATTTTTTATTGCTTGTTATTATTTTTTTTTTTTTGGTGGCAGAGACAGGGAGAATCAGAGAGAGGGACAGATAGGGACAGACAGGGAGAGGGATGAGAAACATCAATTCTTTATTGCGGTTCCTTAGTCGTCCATTGATTGATTTTTCATATCTGCCTGGACCGGGGGCCTACAGCAGACTGAGTGACCCCTTGCTCGAGCCAGAGACCTTGGGCTCAAGCTGGTGAGCCTTGCTCAAAACAGATGAGCCCGTGCTCAAGCTGGCGACCTTGGAGTCTCGAACCAGTGTCTTCCACATCCCAGTCCTCCGCTCTATCCACCGCGCCACCATCTGGTCAGGCTAACCTTTTCCTTAGCAATCTATTTTTTTTTAATAATGATACCTCATTAAAAAGATCATTTTCAGCCTGACCTGTGGTGGCGCAGTGGATAAAGCGTTGACCTGGAAACACTGAGGTCGCCAGTTCAAAACCCTGCACTGGTCTGGTCAAGGCACATATGGGAGTTGATGCTTCTAGCTCCTCCCCCCTTTCTCTCTTTCTCTCTCTCTCTCTCAGTCTGTGTCTCCTCTCTAAAAAAAATGAATAAAATAAAAATTAAAAAAAAAAAAAAAAAAAAAAAGATCATTTTCAGAAATATTACTATATGGGAAATTTTGAGTGAGTTAGAGGGATCGGGTTAACAGTCCTGAAACTGATGAAGGAGCTGCATGAGCGGGTGGGAGCAGGCAGGGCAGCACCGCCTGTGCACTCCCTGCATCCAGCCCCGCCGCCTGCTGAAGAGGGAGCTGCTTACACCTCGCAGAGCCTGGAGCCGCAGGCCGGCGTCCAGGACGCGGGCCTATGGGTAGTTAGGAGACTTGACATCCGCCGCCCCAGCAGGTCCATCTGGCCCGAAGTTCTTTGTTTTGGGGCCCTGTAAAGCCAGTAGCCGGGGTCAGGATCATAGCCGCCTGACCCATGCAGGTTCACATTTGATTCGAACAGTTGGTAATGAAACAATAGAGCCAAGAACTGGTGAGCCATCAGCTTTAATTCTAGCTTGCACCCGGCGGGCAAGCAAACACACACACTGGGCTCCAAAACCCACACATTCAGTGCTCACAAAGCTACTGACTTATCCGAGTTTCCTAGAATCAAAGGTTTCTAGCTCACCAGACTTATTCACCTCTGTTCCCCATCTCCTCTAGCACAAACTGTTAAAAAACTGGCTTCTTCATCAGCACTCTGCCATCTTGGCTGCTTCTCTCCTCCACGTGGCCTTAATCTGCTCTCCTCTCTAATATCTCAGGAACCAAGAGAGAGCAAGCAACTGGTCTCTCCCACTTTATACCATAGAATCAAAACCTTTAAAACAATTATACAGGCCTGACCTGTGGTGGCGCAGTGGATAAAGCTTCGACCTGGAAACACTGAGGTCGCCAGTTCAAAACCCTGCCCTGGTCTGGTCAAGGCACATATGGGAGTTGATGCTTCCAGCTCCTGCCCTCTTTCTCTCTTTCTCTCTCTCTCTCACTCTGTGTCTCCTCTCTAAAATGAATAAAATAAAAAGAAATTAAAAAAAAAAAAACAATTATACAAACAAGGAAGTCTGTATAATGGGATTCCTCAGGAGAGTACACCACCCTATATCATCCAATCAGTCAAGGGTGTGGGGAAGAGCTTACTCTTAAACTAAGCCTTAGGCTATAACAACCCAGCCTGCCCACAGCCTGTTCCAGAACACACATTAATATCAACCAACTTCCATGTGGGCAGCGCCATCTTTAACAAAGTGAGCATAATATATTTTATCTGCCCAACAGGCCCGCACAGGGTAGCCAGCTCTTGTGGCAGTGCGAGCGCTTCCAGGTAAAGGCAGGGTCTCCCGCCGTTCCCTAGCTTTTCGTGCATTCTTTCCAAAAATCGGGATATTTTTAAAACGCCGCGGGATGCGGGATAAATTGTTAAAAATTGGTACTGTCCCGACAAAAGCGGGACGTCTCATCACCTTACCCAAGTGTAAAGCCAGTAGTCACGGCCACCATCACAGCAGCCTGGCTCATGCAGGTTCACATTAGATTCGAACAGTCGGTAATGAAACAATGGAGCCAAGAACTGCTGAGCCATCAACTTTAATTCTAGCTTGCACCCGGCGGGCGAGCAAAAACACACACTGGGCTCCAAAACCCACACATCCAGTGCTCACAAAGCTACTGACTTATCCAAGTTTCCTAGAATCAAAAGGTTTGTAGCTCACCAGACTTATTCACCTCTGATTCCCATCTCCTGCACAAACTCTGCTCAAACTTCCTTCTTCCTCAGCACTCAGCCATCTTGGCTGCTTTTCCTGGCCTCCATGTGGCCTTACTCTGCTCTCCTTTCTAATACCTCAGGAACCAAGAGAGATCTAGCTCCTGGCCTGCCCCACTTTATACTGTAGAATCAAAACCTCCAATCCAATTACACAAACAAGGAAGTCTCCAATACAAAGCCACCCATCCTAAGCACAATGGGATTCATCAGGAGAGTGCACCACCCTACATCATCCAATCAGTCAAGGGCGTGGAGAAGAGTTTACTCTTAAAGCTAAGCCTTAGGCTATAACAACCCAGCCTGCCCACAGCCTGTTCCCCATTACACATTAATATCAACGAACTTCCATGTGGCAGCGCCGCCATCTTTAACAAAGTGAGCATAATATATTTTATCTGCCCAACACCAAGGACCTGAGGGAAGTTTCTTTTGGTGTGCTTAGTTGTGGGCGGCTCTAGCCAAAGGTCCCGCGTCTGAGTTCCTCACATGACCGCCCCCATTATCCAATGACCTTACAGCTGGCTTGAGCAAGGAGTCATTGGCTCAGCTGGAGCCCCTGGTTAAGGCACATATGAGAAAGCAATCAATGAACAACTAAGGTGCTGCAACTACGAGTTGAAACTTCTCATCTCTCTCCCTGCCTGTCTCCCTAAAAAAAAAAAAAAATCAACCGCCTGACCAGGAGGTGGTACAGTAGATAGAGTATCTGAGATGCTGAGGACCCAGGTTCGAGACCCCGAGGTCGCCAGCTTGTGAATGGGCTCATCTGGCTTGAGCAAAAAGCTCGCCAGCTTGGATCTAAGGTCACTGGCTCCAGCAAGAGGTTGCTCAGTTTGCTGAAGGCCCGCGGTCAAGGCACATGTGAGAAAGCAATCAATGAACAACAAAGATGTTGCAATGGCAACGAAAAACTAAATATTAATGCTTCTCATCTCTCTCTGTTCCTGTCTGTCCCTATCTATCCCTTTCTTTAACTTTCTGTTCCTGTAAAAAAATTTAAAATATAAATAAATAAATAAATAATAGATCTAACATTTCAGAGCAGTGATTTTCAACCTTTTTCATCTCATGGCACGCAAACTGATTACTCAACTTCTGAGGGACACTAAAAAATAACTTTTTGCTGATTGTTCGGCAGATAAAATATAATTTGCTCACTTTGTTAAAGATGGCGCTGCCCACATGGAAGCCCATCACCCAGGTGATATTATTTGCCCTTATGCTTGGGATGGGTGTGAGGGAAAGGCTGTAATGTAAGCAGGCCGGGTCATTATAGCCTAAGGCTTAGTTTAAGAGTAAACTCTTCTCCACACCCTTGACTTATTGGATGATGTGGGGTGGTGCACTCTCCTGAGGAATTCCATTATGCCTCAAATGGGTGGCTTTGTATCAGAGATTTTCTTGTTTGTAGATTAGATTAAAGGTTTGTATTTTCTGTGCTATAAACTGGGGCAGTCCAGTAGCTTGCTCGCTTTCTTGGTTCCTGAGTTCCTGAGGTTAGTGTTAGAGAGGAGAGCAGAGTAAGGCCACGTGAAGGCCAGGAGAAGCAGCCGAGATGGAAGAGTGCTGAGGAAGAAGCCAGTTTGTTAAGAGTTTGTGCAGGAGGAGATGGGAAACAGAGGTGAATAAGTCTGGTGAGCTAGAAAGCTTTTATGCTAGGAAACTTGGATAAGTCAGTAGCTTTGTGAGCACTGAATGTGTGGGTTTTGGAGCCCAGAGTGTGTATTTTTGCTTGCCCGCCGGGTGCAAGCTAGAATTAAAGCTGATGGCTCACCAGTTTTTGGCTCCATTGTTTCATTACCGACTGTTCGAATCTAATGTGAACCTGCGTGGGTCAGGCTGCTGTGATGGCGGCCTCGACTACTGGCTTTGTTAACCGAAGACGCACCACTAAGACTCTAGGACCAGGAGTACAAGTAGAAGGAAAAGTTTATTACAGACAAAAGAAAAAGAGTTTAGTACACTCGCGAGCGGGCACTAGGCAAGTATGCTGCCAGGCGCGCCATACAGCGTTTTCTCAGCATTTTTATACTTTACTGTTGGGCAGATAAAATATAATATGCTCACTTTGTTAAAGATGGCGCTTCCCACATGGAAGCCCGTCACCCAGGTAATACTATTTGCCCTTGTGCTTGGGATGGGTGTGGGGGAAAGGCTGTAATGTAAGCAGGCCAGGTTGTTATGACCTAAGGCTTGGCTTTAAGAGTAAGCTCTTCCCCACACCCTTGACTGATTGGATAATGTAGGGTAGTGCACTCTCCTGAGAAATCCCATTATACAGAGATCTCCTTGTTTGTATAATTGGATTAAAGGTTTGGATTATCTATGGTATAAAATGGGAGAGACCAGTAGCTTGAGCTCTCTCGGTTCCTGGGTTCCTGAGATTAGTATCAGAGAGGAGAGCAGAGTAAGGCCACGTGGAGGAGGGAAAGAAGCCAAGATGGTGGAGTGCTGAGTGAGAAGCCAGTTTGTTAAGAGTTTGTGCTGGAGGAGATGGGGAACAGAGGTGAATAAGTCTGGTGAGCTAGAAACCTTTGATTCTAGGAAACTCTGATAAGTCAGTAGCTTTGTGAGCACTGAATGCGTGGGTTTTGGAGCCCAGTGTGTGTTTTTGCTTGCTCGCCAGGTGCAAGCTAGAATTAAAGCTGATGGCTCACCAGTTTGTGGCTCCAGTGTTTTATTGCCGACTGTTCGAATCCAATGTGAACCTGCATGGGTCGGGCTGCTGTGATAGTGGCCTCGGCCACAGGCTTTACATTTACTCTTTAGGGAAGGGCGGGAGGCAGGGGATTTAGGTATTTGCTTTGACCAAGCGGTGTCTCGTAAGGTGGGTTTGAGCAATGTCCTTATCTGTTTACAGCAGGATGCAGTTTATCTAGTTCCTGTCTGTGTACAGCAGGGTGCCTGTCTCACAAGCCCTAAAGGTCATATGGAATTTTTCCTAGTTCTTGTTTTTCCCTTACATTTCCCCCTCTTGTTCTGTATATCTCTAATCCTAGAGATTAGTGTTTTCAACTAGTCTCTCATAATGCTGTCGTACTATCCTTAATTTTACTGCTCCTATCTGCCCTTGCAAGAAAGTGGTTAGCCTATTCAGGACACATGGTCCGACAGTGACAACTAGAAGTAATACTATAAGGGGCCCTGCCAAGGTGGAGATGAGGGTTGTTAACCAGGGTGATTTAGAATACCACCCTTCAAACCATCCTTGCTGATCTTGTAGCCTTTTCTCCCTTGCTTTCAGCCTTTCTTTCAGCTTACTCATAGAATCTCGTACTACTCTGGTGTGATCAGCATAGAAGCAGCATTCCTCCTTTAGGGCAGCACATAGTCCACCTTCTCTCAGAAATAACAAGTCTAGGCCTCGCCTATTCTGTAATACTACCTCAGATAGGGAAGTTAGTGACTTCTCTAAAGCCTCTATAGATTGCTCTATAGCTTTTAAGTCCTGTGTAATGGCAGATTCAAGTAGTGCCATCTGTCGAGGTCCTTCAACTAGGGCCGCAGCCCTGTTCCTACTCCTGCTCCTAACAGGGCTGCTAGAGTGAGGGTAACAGGCTCTCTTCTATATCTAGTTCGCCCCTCGATTGCTTCTTCAAAGTCTTCATTCCCATGGTAGGTCAGGCGGGGAAAAACCCTGACCATTACACAGAAATCCTGAGAGTTATTAAAGGCTTGGGTGGACACACAGGGGGTTAAACCTGTTCTGCATGCCCACCGTGTCCCTTCCTCTGGGATCAGATAAGAATTATTGGGGGAGACTGAAATGGTCTGGAGACATCGTGCCTTGTCTAAGGCAGATGGAGTTCCTAGGCATATTCCTTGTCCTGTTACCTCTGGAAGGGTGAGCATATGGCGCTTATTCCAATTACATTGGGAAGAACTACTATTTTCATGATAACTCCCATTAATTGCAACTCCTTCGTAGTAGGGAGGTTCTGCCTGCAAGCAGATCCAGCATGAGTCAGTTAGGTTGGGGTAGGTATGATTTAGAGCCTTGTAACTTCCCTCTACTAAATCTAGCAACCGCTGTCCCGTAGTTTCTAATTCTGACGGGTCTGTAGGCAGGGGTATACTACTGGCTGAGTTGGAGGCTGTATTTGTTGGCGATGGGGTGACTCGTGCAGGGATTGGACGAGCTTTTCCAGGTTTGGGGGCTCCCTGATTGGCAAGTACTCTATTAGGTCCTATTGGACTTCCCTTGGTAGTACTTAGCTGAAGTCTGATTTTAAATGTTACACCAATGTCTGGACCTGGCACATACATCCTTAACCCCCATTGTCTACCTTTTATCCAGGTATTGTCCTGTTTTCTTCCGTGCTGAGTGAAGGTAATATTTAACGGGTTGCAGGTAAAGTTAAGACAAGGTCCTTCACCTATCCAAATGCCTGGTCGTCTATTACTTATCCCTGGTCTCTGGCTAGGGACCCCTCTGGGTAGACACCGGGAGTTTTTGGTTCCTACTTCTTTTTGAGTTACTCGCACAACCCTGATCCAATCCCAGGAGGATGCGGGCCTCCAGTGAGTCGTCCCAGTAGTCTCACAACCCCAAGCCTTACAGTAGAAGGCTTCTAGTCCTCCGCATTTCCAAGCGATGTTCTTATTACGACCGTCCCGGGGACAGACATAAAAGTCAGTCGTCCTGAGAGTCGAGCGGAATTCTGGGTGAGAGCATCCAAAGCCTACAGCTCCTATTCCACTAGTTGGGCATTCACATTTTCTGGACTCACAAGGAGGGGGGTTACCCGGGTCTGTGGTTGGGATGTCCCAGGTCTCTAACCCTGCTGCTAACTGACAGAGGTCTGGATGCAGGGATGGCCACCAAGTCCAAGGGGGATGATTATTAGAAGTTATTTCCCATACTATGTCTCTAGTCCCTGATATCACTTGCCATGTCTGCCGGGTTGGTTGATGAGGATTCGTTGCGGCGGCGGACACGCAGCTTGAGGGGACTGTCCGTTTTCTCCACTGTCCATTGGTCATCAGGAGCAGGAGCAGGCTTGAGGTGCGAAGCATGGATCCAAGCAGCGATGCCATCGACCTTTACAGCAGTGGGTGTGATGAGGAGGACCTGGTAGGGTCCCTTCCAGCAAGGTTCGAGTGTACGGTGCTGGTGTCTCCAGACGTAGACGTAGTCCCCAACCTGGTTACGATGCGGGGTTCCGTCTCCTGCCGGCTGGTAAAGGTCAGATAACTGCTTCCACAGGCTATGTTGCACTTTGGCTAGGGCCTGTAACCTAACAGACAAGGGTGTATTCGGGATATTCATGTCAGAGGGGGGTAAATCCCGAATGGGCGGAGGGGTTCCAAAAAGTATTTCAAAGGGAGTCAAGTTAGTTTTGGCGGAAGGGGTATTCCGTGCCCGGAAAAGAGCGTATGGTAGGAGCATTACCCAATCTCTATGGCCAGTCTCTATGATTAATTTAGTTAGGGTCTCTTTAATCGTCCTATTCATTCTCTCTACCTGTCCTGAACTCTGGTGTCTATAAGCACAATGAAGTTTCCAATTAATCCCCAATATTTTGGCTACCCCCTGGCTTACCTGGGCCACAAACGCCGGTCCATTGTCAGACCCTATTACCTTTGGAAGGCCAAACCTGGGAAAGATTTCTTCCATGATCTTCTTAATTACTACCGCCGCCGTCTCATGTTTGGTAGGGAAGGCTTCTACCCATCCTGAAAAGGTGTCTACAAAAACTAAGAGATACCTTAGTCCATACTTGGCAGGTCTTACCTCGGTGAAGTCTACTTCCCAATATTGGCCCGGTCTGGTGCCTCGGAGACGGGTTCCACTGGTTCCTTTGGCTGGGTAGGCATTTACTGTCTGGCAGGCCTTGCAGGCTTCTATTACCTCCTTTGCCATTAGCCTCTTTTCAGAGGAGGTTAATGTCTTATCATCCTGGAGCAGTTGTACTAGTTTATCAGTCCCAAGGTGGGTGAGACGGTGGGCCATCTGGAGGAACGTCCGAATGTCCTCAGGTTCCTTTGGGTGAGTCGAGGTGGAGGATGGCTCTGCTTCTATGGCGAGGATGTTGGAGGCAGTCCTCATGGCTACCGCTCGTGCCTCTTCATCCGCCCTCCTGTTGCCTTTGGCTACTGGGTCCTGCCCTTTCTGGTGCCCAGGGCAATGGACAATGGCCAGCTCCCGTGGGAGCATGACAGCATCTAAGAGGGCTAGGATTTCTTGTTTATGTTTAATATCTTTACCTGCTGACGTGAGCAGGCCCCTTTCTTTGTAAATTGCCCCATGAACATGTGCAGTGGCAAATGCATACCTGCTGTCCGTGTAGACGGTGGCCCGTTTACCACTGGCCAGTTCTAGGGCTTTTGTTAGAGCTATTAGCTCTGCTTTTTGGGCTGAGGTTCCTGGGGCAAGTCTCTCTGACCAGATTACTTTTTCCTTGTCTAGTACTGCAGCCCCAGCTCTGCGTTCTCCTTCGCACAGAAAACTGCTCCCATCAGTGTACCAAATTAAGTCAGATTGTGGCAATGGTGTGTCCCGTAAGTCCTCTCGAATCCCAGTCTCCTCGGCTAGGATATCCCTGCACTGATGGTGGACAGTTTCCCCCTCTTCCCTGGGTAGCAGGGTGGCTGGGTTCAAAACAGTTGGAGAGCCGAAGGTGATCCTGTCTTTATCTAACAGGAGGCTCTGGTAATGAGTAATGCGGGCATTAGTTAGCCAGCGGTCCGGAGGTTGTCTGATTATGCTCTCCAGAGCATGGGGGGCGACAATAGTCAATTTCTGGCCCAGAGTCAGTTTGTCAGCATCTTTTACCAGTAGGGCTACAGCAGCGATCACCCGTAGACACCCTGGCCACCCTTTTGCGACTGCGTCTAACCTTTTAGAGAGGTAGGCTACTGGCCGCTTCCAGGGTCCCAGAGACTGAGTCAGTACTCCTTTAGCTATCCCTTCTTTTTCATCTACATAGAGAGTGAATGGCTTCTCTATGTTGGGGAGTGCCAAGGCCGGGGCTGATAACAGCGCTCTTTTGATTTGGTCAAAGGCCTTTTGCTGTTCATTTCCCCATGTATACTCAGTTCCATCCTTTAACAGGGGGTACAGAGGGGCAGCTAGTGCGGCAAAGCCGGGTATCCACAGTCTGCAGAAACCTGCTGTGCCCAAGAATTCCCTGAGGCCCTTCCGGTTCTTTGGGGGTGGGATTTGAGTAACAGTCTTTTTCCTGGCCTCAGTTAGCCATCTCTTACCATCTTGGAGAGAGTAGCCCAGGAAGGTGACCTTGGGTTGACAGATCTGGGCCTTCTTGGCAGATGCTCGGTATCTCAGTTTGGCTAGTTCGACCAGCAGCTAGCTTCTCAGTTCCCTGTTTGCATTGCTCTATGGTGTCGGCTGCAAGTAACAGATCATCAACATACTGTAACAGAGTTACCTCAGGGGTGGAGGCCCGGTAGGCATTCAAGTCCTGATGCAGCGCTTCGTCAAAGATGGTAGGAGAGTTCTTGAAGCCCTGGGGTAGCCGTGTCCATGTTAGCTGTCCGCTGAGTCCATTCTCAGGGTCAGTCCATTCGAAAGCAAACAGGGATTGGCTGTCCTCATGCAGGCGCAAGCAGAAGAAGGCATCCTTCAGGTCCAGCACTGTATACCATTTCCTATCAGGACTGAGGGTACTGAGGAGGTTGTAAGGATTTGGGACCGTTGGATGTATGTCTATCACCCTACTGTTAACCTCTCTTAAGTCCTGGACTGGTCTATAATCCCCTGTCCCTGGTTTCTTCACTGGCAGCAGGGGGGTGTTCCATTCTGATTGACAATGCCTTAGGATCCCTTGTCCTAGCAGCCTCTGGATATGAGGCCTGATGCCTTCCCGGGCCTCCTTACTCATGTAGTATTGTCTGACCCTTACGGGAGTGGCAGAGGGCTTTAAATATACTACTACCGGAGGCCTTTGTACTGCTAACCCTGGCCCTGCCGTTTCTGCCCAGGCCTCTGGGAAGCTCTGGAGCCATCTGTCTGTTGTCGAATGGGGTCCGGGGGTAGGGGCTTCATATAGTTTATATTCATCTTCAGCAGACAAGGTCAGCATGGTCACAACAGGCTGACTGACAAGAGGGTTACTGAATCTTACTTCTGGCCCCTGAGGTTTGAAGTCAATACTTGCCCCTAACTTGGTAAGCAGATCTCTCCCCAGCAGTGGGGCGGGGCATTCTGGTATGACCAGAAAGGAGTGCTATACTTTTCCTTTCCCCAGGTCCATCGTCCTTTTAGTTGTCCATGACCTATGTTGGCATCCATTTGCCCCCTGGACTAAGGAGTTTTTGTTTGAAAGGGGTCCCAGCGGGCTCTGCAAGGCGGAGTAAACTGCTCCTGTATCTACCTCAAAGTCGATTGGTGTCCCCTCCAAGTTGAATGTTACCCTGAGTTCGGGGAGGGGGTCCGAACTCCGACGCCCCTAATCGCCTAGGGCAAGAATTTCATCAACTTTCTTCTTTTTCTTGGGGCAGTCTTTTACCCAGTGCCCTTCTTCTTTACAGTAGGCACATTGGTTAGGCCCCAGTTTTGGCCTTTGGCGCGGACCCGAGGTACTATTCTTTCCTTTTCTGTCCTGTTATCCCACTACGGTAGCCAAAATTTTAGTTAACTCTTTATTCCTTCGTTTATCTCTCTTATTCTCTAATTCTTCATGCTCTTTCTCTAATCTTTGTTCCTTCTCTTCTGCTGTCTCCCTTTTGTAATAAACTTTGTCAGCTTCTTTGACTAAATCTCTCAGAGCCATATCCTGTAACCCATCTATTCTCTGGAGCTTCCTCCGAATATCAGTAGCTGACTGTCCTATATAAGCCATAGCCAGTGCCCCTTTCTGTTCTTCAGACTCAGGATCGAAAGGGGTGTACCTCCTATAGGCTTCTATTAGTCTCTCTAAGAATCTGGATGGGGATTCCTCTGGTCCTTGAGTTACTTCTCTTACCTTAGCCAAATTAGTGGGGCGTCTCGCCGCCGCTTGGAGACCCATCATCAGAGTCTGGCGATAGAGTAAGAGTCGCTGCCTACCTTCAGGCGTATTAGGGTCCCAGTTAGGCCGCCTCAGGGGAAAAGCCTCATCTATAAGGTTGGGAAGTTGAGTAGGGCGACCATCAGGTCCGGGAACTAATTTTCTGGCCTCAAGGAGAATTCGGTCCCTTTCTTCTGAGGTGAAGAGGATACCTAAAAGTTGTTGGCAGTCATCCCAAGTGGGCTGATGGGAAAACATAAGAGATTCGAGAAGGTCAGTAAGTTTGACAGGGTCCTCTGAAAAAGGCGGATTATTGTTTTTCCAATTGTATAGGTCTGAGGAAGAGAAGGGCCAATACTGAAGTGCCGGCATATTCCCCCCTTGTCCATCAGGGACAGGGGGTCCGAAAGACCGGAGGGGCAGGGTGATGGCCACGTCATCTGGAGTCTGTGCTCTCGGGCTCCGGGTGCCCTGGGCCGGACCTCCTACTGATGGTATCTGATCGCCCTGATGCGGGGCCCCAGGCTGAGGACCAGCAGCGCCGGTGGGGGCACCCCTAGGATAGGGAGGCGGGAACTCTGAATCAAAAAGAATAAGGTCACTTTGAGATTCAAGGAGAACAGGGGAGGGGAGAGAGGGATATAGGGATGGAGCAGGCGCCGTTGGCACTGGGGGTTTAAGTGGGAGCATAGAGCAGCTGTTCGGATGAGTTGGAGCAGGTCTAGAAGGGTCCGGGGTGGTGGAGAGAGTTATTGGAAGGGAGGGCGTAGGGGGAGGAAGGAAAGGTTGGACCCAAGAACGAGGGTCGTTCGCCAGGTCTTCCCAAACCCAAATATAAGGCTGTTGATCTGGATGACTATGAGGTCCTGGACTGAAGACAATTGTTTTGACCGCTCGTATGGTGTCCTTATGAAAAGTTCCAGTGGTTGGCCAACCTACTCCGAGGGTGGGCCATTCGGAGGTACAGAAAGTCTGCCACTTGCGCTTCTTAACTAGGAGAGACAAGTTATGGGCTCGGGTATTAACCTCAGACCAATGAGACAAAGTCAGGGACAGTGGGGTCGACGACCTTTGTCCCATGTTAGTCTCGAAGAAATAGAGAGACAAAAAGAAAGCAACAAAGAAGACAGTAACAGAGACAGACAGACAAAGCCGGCTGCGCCGCGAACGGCAAAATAAAAAGAAAAATAAGTCTATTGGTCCGGACCTATGAGCTCGGTTAGAAACTGGCAACGAAATTACAGATTCTGTCTGAGACAGCAGATGGACTTCCAAGCGTCCTTGGTCGTCCGCACACTCCAGGGCGTCCCCCGGAGTTGTGGCCTGCGACCCCCTGACACGTCTGTCGGTCGCAGTCAGGAGAGACTCACGTCCTTGCCTGACAGCCACCGCCAGTTTCACTTACCAGAAGTGGGCGTCCGTCTGATGATCTCCGAAGAGATTGAATCTCGGTGGGACCTCCAAATGTTAACCGAAGACGCACCACTAAGACTCTAGGACCAGGAGTACAAGTAGAAGGAAAAGTTTATTACAGACAAAAGAAAAAGAGTTTAATACACTCGCGAGCGGGCACTAGGCAAGTATGCTGCCAGGCGCGCCATACAGCGTTTTCTCAGCATTTTTATACTTTACTTTTTAGGGAAGGGCGGGGGGCAGGGGATTTAGGTATTTGCTTTGATCAAGCGGTGTCTCGTAAGGTGTGTTTGAGCAATGTCCTTATCTGTTTACACCAAGGTGCAGTTTATCTAGTTCCTGTCTGTGTACAGCAGGGTGCCTGTCTCACAAGCCCTAAAGGTCATATAGAATTTTTCCTAGTTCTTGTTTTTCCCTTACAGCTTTACACTGATCTGACAAAAAAATTAGGTATAATTTTGATGCATTTACACCAGACAGCTATTGCTGTGTTAGCTACTATCTCTGTTTTATTTGATAAACTAAGGGAAAAGAGGTCTGTACCCCTGATGAAATAATCAGGTATTGAATATTTTAAAAATTCTTGCAGTGCACTGGTTGAAAGTCCTTGCTAGAGGAAAGACTTGTTATCTTAACATTCTCATTATGGAAACCATGACAAAAAATTATTGTCATAAAAAGTGGCGATTTCCCTGGTCATATAGCTCAGTTGGTTAGAGCGTCATCCCAAAGCATGAAGGTTGCTGGTTCGATCCCTGGTCAGGGCACATAAAGGAACAGATTGATGTTACTGTCTCTCTCTCTTCTTTCTTTCTCTCTCACTAAAATCAATAAATAAAAATTAAAAAATAAAAGAGGTGGTCAGCCAGACCAGGAGGTGGCGCACTGGATAGAGCATCTGAAAGGGATGCAGAGGACTCAGGTTCCAGACCCCAAGGTTGCCAGCTTGAGCGTGAGCTCATCTGGCTTGAGCAAAAAGCTCACCAGCTTGAACCCAAGGTCGCTGGCTCAAGCAAGCGGTTGCTCGGTCTGCTAAAGGCCCGCGGTCAAGGCACATATGAGAATACAATCAATGAACAACTAAGCTGTTACAACAAAAAACTGATGATTGACGCTTCTCATCTCTCTCCATTCCTGTCTGTCTGTCCCTATCTATCCCTCTCTCTGACTCTCTCTCTGACCCTGTAAAAAAAAAAAAGAACATTAAAGGAGGTGGTCAAGTATATTCAGGCTAAAATAGAAAAAATATTATGGAGGTTTAAGAAAACTAACAAATATGTTTCTTTTCTAGATTTTGTGATTATGCTATTTATCAGCTTTTTTAAATTGCAATTTTTTTTTTTTTTTTTTTTTTTTACAGGGACAGAGAGAGAGTCAGACAGAGGGATAGATAGGGGTAGACAGACAGGAACAGAGAGAAATGAGAAGCATCAATCATCAGTCTTTTGTTGCTGTAGCGACACCTTAGTTGTTCATTGATTGCTTTCTCACATGTGCCTTGACCGCGGGCCTTCAGCAGACCGAGCAACCCCTTGCTGGAGCCAGCGACCTTGGGTCCAAGCTGACGAGCTTTTTTTTTTTTTTTTTAATTATTTATTTATTTATTTTAGAGAGGAGACACAGAGTGAGAGAGAGAAAGGGAGAGGGAGAAAGGGGGGAGGAGCTAGAAGCATCAACTCCCATATGTGCCTTGACCAGACCAGTGCAGGGTTTTGAACTGGCGACCTCAGTGTTCCCAGGTCGACGCTTTATCCATTGCACCACCACAGGTCAGGCACTGACGAGCTTTTTGCTCAAGCCAGATGGGCCCGCGCTCAAGATGGCGAGCTCGGGGTCTCGAACCTTGGTCTTCTGCATCCCAGTCTGATGCTTTATCCACTGCGCCACCGCCTGGTCAGGCTAAATTGCAATTATTTTTAAATTGGAATTTTTAATTGCATGGTTTCTCCCATGACTTGTGTTGTAATTCCTTGTTCTAAATATTCTCTTTCTGCCTTGGCCAGGTAGCTCAGTTGGTTAGAGCTTCCTTTTTATATGCCAAGGTTCAAGGTTGCGGGTTTGGTCCCCCGTCAGGGCACATACAAGAATCAACCAATAAATGCATAAATAGAACAAATCAATGTTGATGTTTCTCTGTCTCTCTCTCTCTCCCTCTAAAATCAATCAATAAAAAGAAATTTTAAAGGCAACCAAAAGACTACCAAACATTTTAAAAAATAAATATTCTCTTTCCTACCAAATTTCGATTTTGAAATTTTCTTTTTTCTATTTTAAATTCTTTACATAAGCTTCAGTTGCCAGAAACTTGGATCCCTTGTTTGTAACCATGTAACATACATTTTATTTATTTGTGACTTTCTACCTCTCCCAGAATGCACACTCTAGTTTATAGAATTGTAAAGTCTCTGAGAGGACCTTCCTCACTATTTATTCACTCTTTCTTTCTTTCTTTCTTTTTTTTTTGTCACAGAGACAGAGAGTCAGAGAGAGGGATAGACAGACAGGAACAGAGAGAGGTGAGAAGCATCAATCATTAGTTTTTTGTTGCCGTTGCAACACCTTAGTTGTTCATTGATTGCTTTCTCACATGTGCCTTGACCGCGGGCCTTCAGCAGACCAAGCCACCCCTTGCTTCAGGCAGTGACCTTGGGTTCAAGCTGATAAGCTTTTGCTCAAGCCAGATGGGCCTGTGCTCAAACTGGCTAACTCGTGGTCTCAAACCTTGGTCTTCCACATCCCAGTCCGACGCTCTATCCACTGCGCCACCGCCTGGTCAGGCCCACAAGGTTTAAATTAAGGTGACCAGTCGTCCTCCTTTAGGGAGGACAGTCCTTTTGTAAATCCGTCCTCCCTTGAAAAGTGTCCTCCTTCATGTCTTCCCTTTTTATATTGGAAGACTAATCTGTAAATGTCCATATTCGATTGATGCAGAGTCGATCCATTGCGTGTGATGTGATGTATTTGTATCTAAAGGAGTACTTTTTCTTACAATTATTATTAAAAATTAATGGGAATGTAAGCATAATTACAATATAATTTTTTTTTAAGATTTTTATTTATTCATTTGAGAAGGGAAAGAGAGAAAGAGAGAGAGAGAAGGGAGACACAAGGGGGAGGAGCAGGAAGTATTAACTTCCATATGTGCCTTGACCAGGTTAGCCCAGAGTTTTGAACCGGCAACCTCAGCTTTCCAAGTTGACGCTTTATCCACTGCGCCACCACAGGTCAGGCAATATAAATGTTTTTGTTATGCATTTATCATATTATAGTGTATTATTGTTGCAATGAATAAAATGTTTCTTTTATTTACAATATTGTTTTCTTCTGTAAAGCCAGTGGCCAAGGCCACCATCACAGCCACCTGGCCAATGCAGGTTCGCATTTGATTTGGACAGTCAGTAATGAAACAACGGAGCGAAGAACTGGTGAGTCATTAGCTTTAATCCTAGCTTGCACCCAGAGGGCCAGTAAAAACACACACTGGACTCCAAAACCCACTCATTCAGTGCTCACAAGGCTACTGACTTATCCGAGTTTCCTAGAATCAAAGGTTTCTATCTCACCAGACTTATTCACCTCTGTTCCCCATCTCCTTCTCTCTGCACAAACTCTGCCCAAACTGGCTTCTTCCTCAGCATTCCGTCATCTTGGTTGCTTCTCTACTCCACGTAGCCTTAATCTGCTCTCTCTAATGCTAACCTCAGGAACCGAGATAGAGCAGCTCCTGGTCTGCCCCACTTTATAGTGTAGAAATCCAAACATTTAATCCAGTCTACAAACAAGGATGTCTCTGATTCAGTCACTTATCTGAGGCATAATGGGAGGATTCCTCCTGAGAGTGCACCACCCACATCATCCAATCAGTCAAGGGTGTGGGGAAAAGCTTACTCTTAAAACTAAGCCTTAGGGCCTGACCAGGCGGTGACACAGTGGACAGAGCATCAGACTGGGATGCAGAGGACCCAGGTTCGAGATCCTGAGCTTGCCAGCTTGAGCAAAAAGCTTGCCAGCTTGGACCCTAGGTCGCTGGCTCCAGAAAGGGGTGGCTCAGTCTGCTGAAGGCCCGCGGTCAAGGCACATGTGAGAAAGCAATCAACGAACAACTAAGGTGTCGTAAGGGCAATGAAAGACTAATGATTGATGCTTCTCACCTCTCTCCGTTCCTGTCTATCTGACCCTACCTATCCCTCTCTCTGACTCTCCTCTCTCCCTGTTAAAAAAAAAAACAAAAAAAAACTAAGCCTTAGGTATGACCAGGCAGTGGCGCAGTGGATAGAGCGTCAGACTGGGATGCGTAAGACCCGGTTCAAGACCCCGAGATTGCCAGCTTAAGCACGGGCCTATCTGGCTTGAGCAAAAGCTCGTCAGCTTAGACCCAAGGTCGCTGGCTCCAGCAGAGCGTTGCTCGGTCAGCTGAAGGCCCACGATCAAGGCACATGTGAGAAAGCAATCAATGAACAACTAAAGTGTTGCAACGGCAACGAAAAACTAATGATTGATGCTTCTTCCCTCTCTCCGTTACTGTCTGTCTGTCCCTATCTATCCCTCTCTCTGACTCTCTCTCTGTCCCTGGGAAAACAAAAAACTAAGCCTTAGGTTATACCGACCTGGCCTGCCCACAGCCTGTTCCCAAACACACATTAATATCAATGGACTTGCACGTGGGCAGCACCATCTTTAACAAAGTGTAAAAATTTTGGTCACCTTATTTAAGTATAACATTTTACTTATTTACTTATTTTTTACATGGACAGAGAGAGTCAGAGAGAGGGATAGATAGGGACAGACAGACAGGAACGGAAAGAAAAGAGAAGCATCAATCATCAGTTTTTCGTTGCAACTCCTTAGTTGTTCACTGACTGCTTCTCATAAGTGCCTTCACCATGGTCCTTCTTCAGACCGAGTAACCCCTTGCTCGAGCCAGCAACCTTGGATCCAAGCCGGTAAGCTTTTTGCTCAGGGCAGATGAGCCCGTGATCAAGCTGGTGACCTTGGGGTCTCCAACCTGGGTCTTCCGCATATCAGTCCAACGTTCTATGCACTGCACCATCGCCTGGTCAGGTGGTCACTGTAAAGCCAGTAGTCAAGGCCACCATCACAGCCGCCCGACCCATGCAGGTTCGCATTAGATTCGTACAGTCGGTAATAAAACAACGGAGCGAAGAACTGGTGAGCCATCAGCTTTAATTCTAGCTTGCACCCGGCGGACAAGCAAAAACACACACTGGGCTCCAAAACCCACACATTCAGTGCTCACAAAGCTACTGACTTATCCGAGTTTCCTAGCATCAAAGCTTTCCAGCTCACCAGACTTATTCACCTCTGTTTCCCATCTCCTCCAGCACAAACTCTTAACAAACTGACTTCTTCCTCAGCACTCTGCCATCTTGGCTACTTCTCCTCCACATGGCCTTAATCTGCTCTCCTCTCTAATACTAACCTCAGGAACTCTGGAACCAAGAGAGAGAGATCTAGCTACCGATCCGCCCACTTTATAGCATAGATAATCCAAACCTTTAATCCAATTATACATACAAGAAAGTCTCTGATACAAAGCCACCCATCTGAGGCATAATGGGATTCCTCCCTACATCACCACCCTACATCATCCAATCAGTCAAGGGTGTGGAGAAGAGCTTAGTCTTAAAACTAAGCCTTAGGCTATAACGACCCGGCCTGCCCACAGCCTGTTCCAGAACACACATTAATATCAACGAACTTCCATGTGGGCAGCACCATATTCAAAAAAGTGAGCATAATATATTTTATCTGCCCAACAGTCACCTTATTTAAATATCATCCATATGTTGTTGACACTCCACATATCTCCATTTCAGAGCCTACCCTTGAATGGGGTTCAATGACCTAAGTGCGTACCTCGAAATCTAATAGTCATAGTCATCTCAAACCTAACGTCCAATCTGACCTTCTGATTTTTTGCCTCGAATTTGTTCCTTCCTTAGTTAAATACAGTTTCATTCTTTCAGTTGCTCAGGCCTTCAAAACACCCCTGACTTGACTTAGAGCACACATTGCTGCATCTGCATTCTGTTGGCTCTATACTTCAAAATATTGCCAGGCTCAATTCTCAACACCATGTGTAAAGCCAGTGGCCAAGGCCACCATCAGAGCCGCCTGCCCAGTGCAGGTTCCCATTAGACTCGGACAATCAGTAATGAAACAACAGAGCCAAAAACTGGTGAGCCATCAGCTTTAATTCTAGCTTGCACCCGGCGGGCAAGCAAAAACACACACTAGACAAAAAAAAAATCATACACTGGGCTCTAAAACCCACACATTCAGTGCTCACAAAGCTACTGACTTATCCGAGTTTCCTAGAATCAAAGGTTTCTAGCTAACCAGACTTATTCACCTCTGTTGCCCATTTCCTTCTCCAGCACAAACTCTGCACAAACTCTCTTCTCCCTCAGCACTCTGCCATCTTGGCTGCTGTTGGGCAGATAAAATATAATATGCTCACTTTGTTAAAGATGGCGCTGCCCATATGGAAGCCCGTCACCCAGGTAATATTATTTGCCCTTGTGCTTGGGATGGGTGTGGGGGAAAGGCTGTAATGTAAGCAGGTCAGGTTGTTATGACCTAAGGCTTGGCTTTAAGAGTAAGCTCTTCCCCACACCCTTGACTGATTGGATAATGTAGGGTGGTGCACTCTCCTGAGAAATCCCATTATACAGAGATTTCCTTGTTTGTATAATTGGATTAAAGGTTTGGATTATCTATGCTATAAAATGGGAAAGACCAGTAGCTTGAGCTCTCTCGGTTCCTGCTATCCCCATTGCAGGGGCCTCCCTGATCCCTTGACCTCAATGGGAAAAGCTGGTTTTCTGCTTCTCCCTTGTCTTCTCTTGTGGCTTGCCTGTATTGGTGAGACACCAATAAACAGAATGGCCTACCATCCTCCGACTCTGCCATTTCTTCACCGTCAGCCCGAATCCAATGGGAACCTGCATGTGAATGGCCACGATGGCGGCTCCTGGCCTTACAGCTGCTTCTCCTGGCCTCCAGGTGGCCTTAATCTGCTCTCCTCTCTAATGCTAATCTCAGGAACCAAGAGTGAGCAAGCTCCCAGCCTGCCCCACTTTATAGCGTAGATTCAAAACCTTTTAATCCAATCACTTATCTGAGGCATAATGGGAGGATTCCTCATGAGAGTGCACCACCCCACATCATCCAATCAATCAAGGGTGTGGGGAAAAGCTTACTCTTAAAACTTGAACGTGAGCAGCACCATCTTTAACAAAGTGAGCATAATATTTCATCTGCCTAGCACCATGCTGAAAGATTGCCGGGTGCCGCCGATGAACGAACGAAGAGCCGAAACAGCCAAATGAGCAAAAGTCAGGCTTTATTGGGAGGACTCCAGGCGAGTTCACTGACCCTCGGATGTGAGTCTGTGAAGGCGCGCCCGGGGAGGGTTTTTGGGTTTTTTATATCTGCAGAGGGGGGAAGATGGTAATGGTTGACCGGTTTGGTGGGGCGTGCAGTTCATGGAACAGCCTTGGGGACAGTTTACAGAATTTGGGTGTGTGCGGTTTGAGTAAGATTAACAACTGCCGGACTGCTCAGGGCAAGGGAGGGTTTCACTACCCAACCCAGAGGCAACTACCGGACACATGCCTCTTGTCATTCTTTTCCCACCTTCCATCATCTCATTTGTATTGTAATAGCTACTTCCTGCTTCCAATTTCCAATCCATATTTGTAGAATTGCCTTTGATTTGAAACAGGTTGCTGCTTGGCAGCCACACATTATTGCCTTAGAAATGCAACTGTAAAGCCAGTAGCCGGGGCCGGTATCACAGCCACCCGACCCACGCAGGTTCGCATTGGATTCGAACAGATGGCAATGAAACACAGGAGCCATGAACTGGTGAGCCATCAGCTTTAATTCTAGCTTGCACCCGGCGGGCAAGCAAAAACACACACTGGGCTCCAAAACCCACACATTCAGTGCTCACAAAGCTACTGACTTATCCGAGTTTCCTAGCATCAAAGCTTTCCAGCTCACCAGACTTATTCACCTCTGTTTCCCATCTCCTCCTGCACAAACTCTTAACAAACTGGCTTCTTCATCAGCACTCTGCCATCTTGGCTGCTTCTCTCCTCCACGTGGCCTTAATCTGCTCTCCTCTCTAATACTAACCTCAGGAACTCAGGAACCAAGAGAGAGAGAGATCAAGCTCCCAGACTGCCCCACTTTATAGCATAGATAATCCAAACCTTTAATCCAATTATACAAACAAGGAAGCCTCTGTATAATGGGATTCCTAAGGAGAGTGCACCACCCTACATTATCCAATCAGTCAAGGGTGTGGAGAAGAGCTTACTCTTAAACTAAGCCTTAGGCTATACTGACCCGGCCTGCCCACAGCCTGTTCCAGAACACACATTAATACCAACGAACTTCCATGTGGGCAGCGCCATCTTTAACAAAGTGAGCATATTATATTTTATCTGCCCAACAGCAACTTAGGCCTGACCCGTGGTGGCGCAGTGGATCAAGCATCGACCTGGAACGCTGAGGTTGCTGGTTCGAAACCCTGGGCTTGCCTGGTCAGGGCACATATGGGAGTTGATGCTTCCTGCTCCTCCTCCCTTCTCTCTCTCTCTCTTCTCTCCTCTCTAAAAAAAAAAAAAAGAAATGCAACTTAGATCTGAAAACAGCTGGAACTTGAGTACAGACTGTTGTAAAGTCACCAATTCACAGTTCTGCAGGTTTTAATAGAGGCACATAGTCCAAATAAATAAGTTTTTGAAAAGTTTTATTAAAGGAGAAAATTTATTAAATATGCCGGCCGCATATAGCTTACACGGGACAACCGTCCTAAATCCTATGTGTCATTAATATTCTAGGGGTTGTTTATATACCGTTAATTATACATGGGTGGGGAAATAACCTGACATCACGGTATAAGCCTATACCTTTTGTTTAGAGATACATGCATTAACTACATGCTTTTAGGAGGGGGGCATAGGTAGTTTCCATGGGAACAAATGCCTGTAAATAGCTCATTAGTATAAAAAAGGTTTAATTTAATCTTTTCTCTCTACACCTGGCTAGCTATTCACCCATTTCCCCGCAGGAATGGGGGAATGTCAGAGAATCCAAGTCTCCTTTCTCTTTCTGCATTTACAACACAATGTAATCGGCCATCTTTGTTTTATGCTAATCACACAAGTACAGAGGTCATGCACAAAACCTCTGTGTACGCCCAGCCCAAATCAATAAAATACTCTTTAAGCTTCCTAAAATATTAATATTAATCTGTAGCCTTTGGTACCTGTTGGGTGTAAGGGAAAAACAAGAACTAGGAAAAATTCCATATGACCTTTAGGGCTTGTGAGACAGGCACCCTGCTGTACACAGACAGGAACTAGATAAACTGCATCCTGCTGTAAACAGATAAGGACATTGCTCAAACCCACCTTACGAGACACCGCTTGATCAAAGCAAATACCTAAATCCCCTGCCCCCCCGCCCTTCCCTAAGAAGTAAAGTATAAAAATGCTGAGAAAACGCTGTATGGCGCGCCTGGCAGCATACTTGCCTAGTGCCCGCTCGCGAGTGTACTAAACTCTTTTTCTTTTGTCTGTAATAAACTTTTCCTTCTACTTGTACTCCTGGTCCTAGCGTCTTAGTTGTGCGTCTTCGGTTAACATTTGGAGGTTCCACCGAGATTCAATCTCTTCGGAAATCATCGGACGGATGCCCACTTCTGGTAAGTGAAACTGGCGGTGGCTGTCAGGCAAGGACGTGAGTCTCTCCTGACTGCGACCGACAGACGTGTCAGAGGGTCGCAGGCCACAACTCCGGGGGACGCCCTGGAGTGTGCGGACGACCAAGGACGCTTGGAAGTCCATCTGCTGTCTCAGACAGAATCTGTAATTTCGTTGCCAGTTTCTAACCGAGCTCATAGGTCCGGACCAATAGACTTATTTTTCTTTTTATTTTGCCGTTCGCGGCGCAGCCGGCTTTGTCTGTCTGTCTCTGTTACTGTCTTCTTTGTTGCTTTCTTTTTGTCTCTCTATTTCTTCGAGACTAACATGGGACAAAGGTCGTCGACCCCACTGTCCCTGACTTTGTCTCATTGGTCTGAGGTTAATACCCGAGCCCATAACTTGTCTCTCCTAGTTAAGAAGCGCAAGTGGCAGACTTTCTGTACCTCCGAATGGCCCACCCTCGGAGTAGGTTGGCCAACCACTGGAACTTTTCATAAGGACACCATACAGGCGGTCAAAACAATTGTCTTCAGTCCAGGACCTCATAGTCATCCGGATCAACAGCCTTATATTTGGGTTTGGGAAGACCTGGCGAATGACCCTCCTTCTTGGGTCCAACCTTTCCTTCCTCCCCCTACGCCCTCCCTTCCAATAACTCTCTCCACCACCCCGGACCCCTCTAGACCTGCTCCAACTCATCCGAACAGCTGCTCTATGCTCCCACTCAAACCCCCAGTGCCAGCGGCGCCTGCTCCATCCCTATATCCCTCTCTCCCCTCCCCTGTTCTCCCTGAATCTCAAACTGACCTTATTCTTTTTGATTCAGAGTTCCCGCCTCCCTATCCTAGGGGTGCCCCCACCGGCGCTGCTGGTCCTCAGCCTGGGGCCCCGCATCAGGGCGATCAGAGACCATCAGTAGGAGGTCCGGCCCAGGGCACCCGGAGCCGGAGAGCACAGACTCCAGATGACGTGGCCATCACCCTGCCCCTCCGGTCTTTCGGACCCCCTGTCCCTGATGGACAAGGGGGGAATATGCCGGCACTTCAGTATTGGCCCTTCTCTTCCTCAGACCTATACAATTGGAAAAACAATAATCCACCTTTTTCAGAGGACCCTGTCAAACTTACTGACCTTCTCGAATCTCTTATGTTTTCCCATCAGCCCACTTGGGATGACTGCCAACAACTTTTAGGTATCCTCTTCACCTCAGAAGAAAGGGACCGAATTCTCCTTGAGGCCAGAAAATTAGTTCCTGGACCTGATGGTCGCCCTACTCAACTCCCCAACGTTATAGATGAGGCTTTTCCCCTGAGGCGGCCTAACTGGGACCCTAATACGCCTGAAGGTAGGCAGCAACTCTTACTCTATCGCCAGACTCTGATGATGGGTCTCCGAGCGGCGGTGAGACGCCCCACTAATTTGGCTAAGGTAAGAGAAGTAACTCAAGGACCAGAGGAATCCCCATCCAGATTCTTAGAGAGACTAATAGAAGCCTATAGGAGGTACACCCCTTTCGACCCTGAGTCTGAAGAACAGAAAGGGGCACTGGCTATGGCTTTTATAGGACAGTCAGCTACTGACATTCGGAGGAAGCTCCAGAGAATAGATGGGTTACAGGATATGGCTCTGAGAGACTTAGTCAAAGAAGCTGACAAAGTTTATTACAAAAGGGAGACAGCAGAAGAGAAGGAACAAAGATTAGAGAAAGAGCATGAAGAATTAGAGAATAAGAGAGATAAACGAAGGAATAAAGAGTTAACTAAAATTTTGGCTACCGTAGTGGGAAACAGGACAGAAAAGGAAAGAATAGTACCTCGGGCCCGCGCCAAAGGCCAAAACTGGGGCCTAACCAATGTGCCTACTGTAAAGAAGAAGGGCACTGGGTAAAAAACTGCCCCAAGAAAAAGAAGAAAGTTGATGAAATTCTTGCCCTAGGTGATTAGGGGCGTCGGAGTTCGGACCCCCTCCCCGAACTCAGGGTAACATTCAACGTGGAGGGGACACCAATCGACTTTGAGGTAGATACAGGAGCAGTTTACTCCGCCTTGCAGAGCCCGCTGGGACCCCTTTCAAATAAAAAATCCTTAGTCCAGGGGGCAAATGGATGCCAGCATAGGTCATGGACAACTAAAAGGACGATGGACCTGGGGAAAGGAAAAGTACAGCACTCCTTTCTGGTCATACCAGAATGCCCCGCCCCGCTGCTGGGGAGAGATCTGCTTACCAAGTTAGGGGCAAGTATTGACTTCAAACCTCAGGGGCCAGAAGTAAGATTCAGTAACCCTCTTGTCAGTCAGCCTGTTGTGACCATGCTGACCTTGTCTGCTGAAGATGAATATAAACTATATGAAGCCCCTACCCCTGGACCCCATTCGACAACAGACAGATGGCTCCAGAGCTTCCCAGAGGCCTGGGCAGAAACGGCAGGGCCAGGGTTAGCAGTACAAAGGCCTCCGGTAGTAGTATATTTAAAGCCCTCCGCCACTCCCGTAAGGGTCAGACAATACTACATGAGTAAGGAGGCCCGGGAAGGCATCAGGCCTCATATCCAGAGGCTGCTAGGACAAGGGATCCTAAGGCATTGCCAATCAGAATGGAACACCCCCCTGCTGCCAGTGAAGAAACCAGGGACAGGGGATTATAGACCAGTCCAGGACTTAAGAGAGGTTAACAGTAGGGTGATAGACATACATCCAACGGTCCCAAATCCTTACAACCTCCTCAGTACCCTCAGTCCTGATAGGAAATGGTATACAGTGCTGGACCTGAAGGATGCCTTCTTCTGCTTACACCTGCATGAGGACAGCCAATCCCTGTTTGCTTTCGAATGGACTGACCCTGAGAATGGACTCAGTGGACAACTAACATGGACACGGCTACCCCAGGGCTTCAAGAACTCTCCTACCATCTTTGACGAAGCGCTGCATCAGGACTTGAGTGCCTACCGGGCCTCCACCCCTGAGGTAACTCTGTTACAGTATGTTGATGATCTGTTACTTGCAGCCGACACCATAGAGCAATGCAAACAGGGAACTGAGAAGCTGCTGGTCGAACTAGCCAAACTGGGATACCGAGCATCTGCCAAGAAGGCCCAGATCTGTCAACCCGAGGTCACCTTCCTGGGCTACTCTCTCCGAGACGGTAAGAGATGGCTAACTGAGGCCAGGAAAAAGACTGTTACTCAAATCCCGCCCCCAAAGAACCGGAAGGGCCTCAGGGAATTCTTGGGCACAGCAGGTTTCTGCAGACTGTGGATACCCAGCTTTGCCGCACTAGCTGCCCCTGTGTACCCCCTGTTAAAGGATGGAACTGAGTATACATGGGGAAATGAACAGCAAAAGGCCTTTGACCAAATCAAAAGAGCGCTGTTATCAGCCCCGGCCTTGGCACTCCCCAACATAGAGAAACCATTCACTCTCTATGTAGATGAAAAAGAAGGGATAGCTAAAGGAGTACTGACTCAGTCTCTGGGACCCTGGAAGCGACCAGTAGCCTACCTCTCTAAAAGGTTAGACGCAGTCGCAAAAGGGTGGCCAGGGTGTCTACGGGTGATCACCGCTGTAGCCCTACTGGTAAAAGATGCTGACAAACTGACTCTGGGCCAGAAATTGACTATTGTCGCCCCCCATGCTCTGGAGAGCATAATCAGACAACCTCCGGACCGCTGGCTAACTAATGCCCGCATTACTCATTACCAGAGCCTCCTGTTAGATAAAGACAGGATCACCTTCGGCTCTCCAACTGTTTTGAACCCAGCCACCCTGCTACCCAGGGAAGAGGGGGAAACTGTCCACCATCAGTGCAGGGATATCCTAGCCGAGGAGACTGGGATTCGAAAGGATTTACGGGACACACCATTGCCACAATCTGACTTAATTTGGTACACTGATGGGAGCAGTTTTCTGTGCGAAGGAGAACGCAGAGCTGGGGCTGCAGTAGTAGACAAGGGAAAAGTAATCTGGTCAGAGAGACTTGCCCCAGGAACCTCAGCCCAAAAAGCAGAGCTAATAGCTCTAACAAAAGCCCTAGAACTGGCCAGTGGTACCGTCTACACAGACAGCAGGTATGCATTTGCCACTGCACATGTGCATGGGGCAATTTACAAAGAAAGGGGCCTGCTCACGTCAGCAGGTAAAGATATTAAACATAAACAAGAAATCCTAGCCCTCTTAGATGCTGTCATGCTCCCACGGGAGCTGGCCATTGTCCATTGCCCTGGGCACCAGAAAGGGCAGGACCCAGTAGCCAAAGGCAACAGGAGGGCGGATGAAGAGGCACGAGCGGTAGCCATGAGGACTGCCTCCAACATCCTCGCCATAGAAGCAGAGCCATCCTCCACCTCGACCCACCTAAAGGAACCTGAGGACATTCGGACGTTCCTCCAGATGGCCCACCGTCTCACCCACCTTGGGACTGATAAACTAGTACAACTGCTCCAGGATGATAAGACATTAACCTCCTCTGAAAAGAGGCAAATGGCAAAGGAAGTAATAGAAGCCTGCAAGGCCTGCCAGATAGTAAATGCCTACCCAGCCAACGGAACCAGTGGAACCCGTCTCCGAGGCACCAGACCGGGCCAATATTGGGAAGTAGACTTCACCGAGGTAAGACCTGCCAAGTATGGACTAAGGTATCTCTTAGTTTTTGTAGACACCTTTTCAGGATGGGTAGAAGCCTTCCCTACCAAACATGAGACGGCGGCGGTAGTAATTAAGAAGATCATGGAAGAAATCTTTCCCAGGTTTGGCCTTCCAAAGGTAATAGGGTCTGACAATGGACCGGCGTTTGTGGCCCAGGTAAGCCAGGGGGTAGCCAAAATATTGGGGATTAATTGGAAACTTCATTGTGCTTATAGACCCCAGAGTTCAGGACAGGTAGAGAGAATGAATAGGACGATTAAAGAGACCCTAACTAAATTAGTCATAGAGACTGGCCATAGAGATTGGGTAATGCTCCTACCATACGCTCTTTTCCGGGCACGGAATACCCCTTCTGCCAAAACTAACCTGACTCCCTTTGAAATACTTTTTGGAACCCCTCCGCCCATTCGGGATTTATCCCCCTCTGACATGAATATCCCGAATACACCCTTGTCTGTTAGGTTACAGGCCCTAGCCAAAGTGCAACATTGCCTGTGGAAGCAGTTATCTGACCTTTACCAGCCGGCAGGAGACGGAACCCCACATCGTCACCAGGTTGGGGACTACGTCTATGTCCGGAGACACCAGCACCGTACACTCGAACCTCGCTGGAAGGGACCCTACCAGGTCCTCCTCATCACACCCACTGCTGTAAAGGTCGATGGCATCACTGCTTGGATCCATGCTTCGCACCTCAAGCCTGCTCCTGCTCCTGATGACCAATGGACAGTGGAGAAAACGGACAGCCCCCTCAAGCTGCGTGTCCGCCGCCGCAACGAATCCTCATCAGCCAACCCGGCAGACATGGCAAGTGATATCAGGGACTAGTGACATAGTATGGGAAATAACTTCTGATAATCATCCCCCTTGGACTTGGTGGCCATCTCTGCATCCAGACCTCTGTCAGTTAGCAGCAGGGTTAGAGACCTGGGACATCCCAACCACAGATGCGGGTAACCCCCCTCCTTGTGAGTCCGGAAGATGTGAATGCCCAACTAGTGGAATAGGAGCTGTAGGCTTTGGATGCTCTCACCCAGAATTCCGCTCGACTCTCAGGACGACTGACTTTTATGTCTGTCCCCGGGACGGTCGTAATAAGAACATCGCTTGGAAATGCGGAGGACTAGAAGCCTTCTACTGTAAGGCTTGGGGTTGTGAGACTACTGGGACGACTCACTGGAGGCCCGCATCCTCCTGGGATTGGATCAGGGTTGTGCGAGTAACTCAAAAAGAAGTAGGAACCAAAAACTCCCGGTGTCTACCCAGAGGGGTCCCTAGCCAGAGACCAGGGATAAGTAATAGACGACCAGGCATTTGGATAGGTGAAGGACCTTGTCTTAACTTTACCTGCAACCCGTTAAATATTACCTTCACTCAGCATGGAAGAAAACAGGACAATACCTGGATAAAAGGTAGACAATGGGGGTTAAGAATGTATGTGCCAGGTCCAGACATTGGTGTAACATTTAAAATCAGACTTCAGCTAAGTACTACCAAGGGAAGTCCAATAGGACCTAATAGAGTACTTGCCAATCAGGGAGCCCCCAAACCTGGAAAAGCTCGTCCAATCCCTGCACGAGTCACCCCATCGCCAACAAATACAGCCTCCAACTCAGCCAGTAGTATACCCCTGTGTTGGGCAGATAAAGTATATTATGCTCACTTTGTTTGGCGCTGCCCACATGGAAGTTCGTTGATATTAATGTGTGTTCTGGAACAGGCTGTGGGCAGGCCGGGTCGTTATAGCCTAAGGCTTAGTTTAAGAGTAAGCTCTTCCCCACACCCTTGACTGATTGGATGATGTAGGGTGGTGCACTCTCCTGAGGAATTCCATTATGCCTCAGATGGGTGGCTTTGTATCAGAGACTTTCTTGTATGTATAATTGGATTAAAGGTTTGGATTTTCTAGGCTATAAACTGGGGAAGTCTGGGAGCTTGCTCTCTCTCTTGGTTCCTGAGTTCCTGAGTTCGGTATTAGAGAGGAGAGCAGATTAAGGCCACGTGGAGGAGAGAAGCAGCCGAGATGGCAGAGTGCTGAGGAAGAAGCCAGTTTGTTAAGAGTTTGTGCAGGAGGAGATGGGAAACAGAGGTGAATAAGTCTGGTGAGCTGGAAAGCTTTGATTCTAGGAAACTCGGATAAGTCAGTAGCTTTGTGAGCACTGAATGTGAGGGTTTTGGAGCCCAGTGTGTGTTTTTGCTTGCCTGCCGGGTGCAAGCTAGAATTAAAGCTGATGGCTCACCAGTTTTTGGCTCCTGTGTTTCATTACCGACTGTTCGAATCCAATGTGAACCTGCATTGGACAGGCTGCTGTGACAGTGGCCTTGACTACTGGCTTTACATTTGGCGTAGTCTTTGGCAGGATTCGATACAGTTCGGCATGGAGCCACCACCACCTTTGAGTGGTGGAGTAGAGGACTGGTTGCTGTTTTGGTTTCCCATAGCTGTTTTTTGGGGGACTGTAGGCTGGCTGACTTTTACAGCCATGCGTGAGGAAACCGAGAGCTCTATGGAAGAGGCTGCCCAGGACCTGCAGGCCGAGCAGCGGAAGGAGCTGGAGGAAACGTGGGAGAAACAGATGCTGACCCTGGAGCTGAAGGAAGCGCTGGAGGAGGAGGCTGACCAGGTTTGCGAGATTCACCTGGAAATGGAGCAGACGCTGGAGAAGGAATCACAGGTTCGTGAGTTGGAGATTGCCCTGGATGTTGTGGAGAGCCAGCAGCGGCATGAGGCCGAGACCGGGGCTGAGGCCGGGGTTGGAGCTGCAAGGCCTGCTGAGCAGAAGGCAGCGGTGGCCTGGAGATCAAGCCCAGCAGCAGAAGCTGGTGTTTTCAGTTCCTCTTTGGAGGATGAGGAGAATCAAGCTGGAGTTGCAATCTGCAGTCTCCAGAAGGTGAGAGCCCACCAGCAAGGAGCTTCTACTACAACGCTGGTAGGTCTGCGATTTTGGGACATAGGGGTGGATGCCATCATGCACCCCAGAGCAGAGATGGAAATGCTGACTGCCATTGCCACATGCTTCGTTTTAGGACAGTGTGAAAACTGCCATGATGGCAGGAATGAGGGGGGAGGCTAACACCCCATGTGCATGGACTGATTTCCTGGACTATGACCGGATGGGCACAAGCTCCTTTGTTGAATGGACTTACGAATTTTGGACAATGTGAAATACCCTGATGGGGGTAGGGGTGGCTTTGCTGGAGGCCCTCCTGTCCCGGGAAGCTTTTCTCATGGCTAGAGAGAAGGCTGAGGACATTTTGTGCTTTTGGCAAAGTGCTTAGAGACTGGTGAAATGTGTGTACCTTTGTAATTGTTGAAATTGTATGATTTGTCATGTTGTAATTTGTGTAATGTGCCTAATTTCCTTGTATAAGAATGCCGGTGGTGTAGATTGTGGGTAGTAAAGTGAGCATAAGGGTGGATTGTTGGGCAGATAAAGTATATTATGCTCACTTTGTTTGGCGCTGCCCACATGGAAGTTCGTTGATATTAATGTGTGTTCTGGAACAGGCTGTGGGCAGGCCGGGTCGTTATAGCCTAAGGCTTAGTTTAAGAGTAAGCTCTTCCCCACACCCTTGACTGATTGGATGATGTAGGGTGGTGCACTCTCCTGAGGAATTCCATTATGCCTCAGATGGGTGGCTTTGTATCAGAGACTTTCTTGTATGTATAATTGGATTAAAGGTTTGGATTTTCTAGGCTATAAACTGGGGAAGTCTGGGAGCTTGCTCTCTCTCTTGGTTCCTGAGTTCCTGAGTTCGGTATTAGAGAGGAGAGCAGATTAAGGCCACGTGGAGGAGAGAAGCAGCCGAGATGGCAGAGTGCTGAGGAAGAAGCCAGTTTGTTAAGAGTTTGTGCAGGAGGAGATGGGAAACAGAGGTGAATAAGTCTGGTGAGCTGGAAAGCTTTGATTCTAGGAAACTCGGATAAGTCAGTAGCTTTGTGAGCACTGAATGTGAGGGTTTTGGAGCCCAGTGTGTGTTTTTGCTTGCCTGCCGGGTGCAAGCTAGAATTAAAGCTGATGGCTCACCAGTTTTTGGCTCCTGTGTTTCATTACCGACTGTTCGAATCTAACATGAACCTGCGTGGGTCAGGCTGCTGTGATAGTGGCCTTGACTACTGGCTTTACACCCTGCCTACAGACCCGTCAGAATTAGAAACTACGGGACAGCGGTTGCTAGATTTAGTAGAGGGGAGTTACAAGGCTCTAAATCATACCTACCCCAACCTAACTGACTCATGCTGGATCTGCTTGCAGGCAGAACCTCCCTACTATGAAGGAGTTGCAATTAATGGGAGTTATCATGAAAATAGTAGTTCTTCCCAATGTAATTGGAATAAGCGCCATATGTTCACCCTTCCAGAGGTAACAGGACAAGGAATATGCCTAGGAACTCCATCTGCCTTAGACAAGGCACGATGTCTCCAGACCATTTCAGTCTCCCCCAATAATTCTTATCTGATCCCAGAGGAAGGAACACGGTGGGCATGCAGAACAGGTTTAACCCCCTGTGTGTCCACCCAAGCCTTTAATAACTCTCAGGATTTCTGTGTAATGGTCAGGGTTTTTCCCCGCCTGACCTACCATGGGAATGAAGACTTTGAAGAAGCAATTGAGGGGCGAACTAGATATAGAAGAGAGCCTGTTACCCTCACTCTAGCAGCCCTGTTAGGAGCAGGAGTATTAGCAGGAGTAGGAACGGGCTGCGGCCCTAGTTGAAGGACCTTGACAGATGGCACTACTTGAATCTGCCATTACACAGGACTTAAAAGCTATAGAGCAATCTATAGAGGCTTTAGAGAAGTCACTAACTTCCCTATCTGAGGTAGTATTACAGAATAGGCGAGGCCTAGACTTGTTATTTCTGAGAGAAGGTGGACTATGTGCTGCCCTAAAGGAGGAATGCTGCTTCTATGCTGATCACACCGGAGTAGTACGAGATTCTATGAGTAAGCTGAAAGAAAGGCTGAAAGCAAGGGAGAAAAGGCTACAAGATCAGCAAGGATGGTTTGAAGGGTGGTATTCTAAATCACCCTGGTTAACAACCTTCATCTCCACCTTGGCAGGGCCCCTTATAGTATTACTTCTAGTTGTCACTGTCGGACCATGTGTCCTGAATAGGCTAACCACTTTCTTGCAAGGGCAGATAGGAGCAGTAAAATTAATGATAGTACGACAGCATTATGAGAGACTAGTTGAAAACACTAATCTCTAGGATTAGAGATATACAGAACAAGAGGGGGAAATGTAAGGGAAAAACAAGAACTAGGAAAAATTCCATATGACCTTTAGGGCTTGTGAGACAGGCACCCTGCTGTACACAGACAGGAACTAGATAAATTGCATCCTGCTGTAAACAGATAAGGACATTGCTCAAACCCACCTTACGAGACACCGCTTGATCAAAGCAAATACCTAAATCCCCTGCCCCCCCGCCCTTCCCTAAAAAGTAAAGTATAAAAATGCTGAGAAAACGCTGTATGGCGCGCCTGGCAGCATACTTGCCTAGTGCCCGCTCGCGAGTGTACTAAACTCTTTTTCTTTTGTCTGTAATAAACTTTTCCTTCTACTTGTACTCCTGGTCCTAGTGTCTTAGTTGTGCGTCTTCGGTTAACATTGGGCAGATGAAATATATTATGCTCACTTTGTTAAAGATGGCGCTGCCCATATGGAAGTTCGTTGATATTAATGTGTGTTCTGGAACAGGCTGTGGGCAGGCCGGGTCATTATATCCTAAGGCTGTTTTAAGAGTAAGCTCTTCTCCACACCCTTGACTGATTGGATCATGTAGGGTGGTGCACTCTCCTGAGGAATCCCATTGTGCCTCAGATGGGTGGCTTTGTATCAGAGACTTTCTTGTATGTATAATTGGATTAAAGGTTTGGATTATCTATGCTATAAAGTGGGCAGACCGGTAGCTAGTTCTCGCTTGGTTCCTGAGGTAGAAGAGAGGAGAGCAGATTAAGGCCACATGGAGGCCAGGAGAAGCAGTCAAGATGGCTGAATGCTGAGGGAGAAGCCAGTTTGTTACGAGTTTTTGCAGGAGGAGATGGAGAACAGAGGTGAATAAGTCTGTTGAGCTAGAAACCTTTGATTCTAGGAAACTCGGATAAGTCAGTAGCTTTGTGAGCACTGAATGTGTGGGTTTTGGAGCCCAGTGTGTGTTTTTGCTGGCCCACCGGGTGCAAGCTAGAATTAAAACTGATGGCTCACCAGTATTTTGCTCCATTGTTTCATTACCGACTGTTCGAATCCAATGTGAACCTGCACGGGTCAGGCAGCTGTTATGGCGGCCTCGACTACTGGCTTTACAGTACCTTACAACAAGACTATAAAATATTTGATTAGAGTGATTTTGCAAGGCTCCCTTGCTAGTGGAAAATCAATACTTCAAAGGGAAAGAAACTGCAGACAAACCAAAGCACGTGGAAGAGTTGTTGAGAGAATTTTGCAGCTGAAAAACTGCCCTGATTCTCTTCATCCTTTATACCTGGGATTTGAGGCAGAAAATTCTTTGACTCAGAAAAGCCATTAGTTATATTTTACAGTGAGCTTGGGCTCTTTATCTGGGTCCATTTCAAGCTTCACTTCCCCCAAACCTCCTGTTTGTTTGTAATTCACTTACTGTCTGGTTTGTTTTACTCTCCTAGGCATGATCTATCTCACAAGACTCTTCTCAGGTCTTTTGCTTCAATAATATGTGGGCCTTATGAGAGCAATAGTGCAGTGGTTCTTAACCTTTTTTGAGGTACTGTAAAGCCAGTAGTCAAGGCCACCATCACAGCAGCCCTGGGAAACCAAAACAGCAACCAGTCCTCTACTCCACCACTCACAGGTGGTGGTGGCTCCATGCCGAACTGTATCAAATCCTGCCAAAGACTACGCCAAATGTAAAGCCTGTGGCCAAGGCCACTATCACAGCAGCCCGACCCACGCAGGTTCACATTGGATTCGAACAGTCGGCAATGAAACACGGGAGCCAAAAACTGGTGAGCCATCAGCTTTAATTCTAGCTTGCTCCCGGCAGGCAAGCAAAAACACACACTGGGCTCCAAAACCCATACATTCAGTGCTCACAAAGCTACTGACTTATCCGAGTTTCCTAGCATCAAAGCTTTCCAGCTCACCAGACTTATTCACCTCTGTTTCCCATCTCCTCCTGCACAAACTCTTAACAAACTGGTTTCTTCCTCAGCACTCTGCCATCTTGGCTACTTCTCCTCCACATGGCCTTAATCTGCTCTGCTCTCTAATACCAACCACAGGAACTCAGGAACCAAGAGAGAGATCAAGCTACTGCTCTCTCCCATTTTATAGCATAGACTCAAAACCTTTAATCCAATTATACAAACAAAGAACCTCCCTACATCACCACCCTACATCATCCAATCAGTCAAGGGTGTGGAGAAGAGCTTACTCTTAAACTAAGCCTTAGGCTATGACGACCCGGCCTGCCCACAGCCTGTTCCAGAACACACATTAATATCAACAAACTTCCATGTGGGCAGCGCCATCTTTAACAAAGTGAGCATAATATATTTTATCTGCCCAACAGGTACCGAACCCACCAGTTTCATATGCGCATTCACCGAACCCTTCTTTAGTGATAAATAAAATATGATTTTTTTCCCAAATTCAAGACATAGGTATATGTTTCTTTACTGGTGCACAAAATGAGCCGTGCATGAACATTACCTTGCTCAAAGAACAAAATCAACAAAGTGCATGAACTCACAACAAATTACAGTATTACTTTATTCTGGCCTCCGCGGCACAGGCTTCTCCGAACCCCTGAGACTGAATCATCGAACCCCTAGGGTTCGATAGAACCCAGGTGAAAAGCCAGTAGCCAGGGCCACCATCACAGCCGCCTGGCCCATGCAGGTTCACATTAGATTTGAACAGACAGTAATGAAACAATGGAGCCAAGAACTGGTGAGCCATCACCTTTAAGTCTAGCTTGCACCCGGCGGGCAAGCAAAAACACACACTGGACACCAAAACCCACTCATTCAGTGCTCACAAAGCTACTGACTTATCTGAGTTTCCTAGAATCAAAGGTTTCTAGCTACCAGACTTATTCACCTCTGTTCACCAACTCCTGCACAAACTCGCTTCTCTCTCAGCACTCTACCATGTTGACTGCTTCTCCTGGCCTCCTCGTAGCATTACTCTGCTCTCCTCTCTAATACCTCAGGAACCAAGAGAGAGCAAGCTCCCAGCCTGCCCCACTTCATACTGTAGAAATTCAAACCCTTAATCCAATCTACAAACAAGAAAGTCTCTGATATAAAGTCACTCATCTGAGGCACAATGGGATTCCTCATGAGAGTGCACCACCCTACATCATCCAATCAGTCAAGGGTGTGGGGAAAAGTTTACTCTTAAAACTAAGCCTTAGGCTATAACGACCTGGCCTGCTTACTTTACAGTCTTTCCCCCACACCCATCCCAAGCATAAGGGCAAATAATATCACCTGGGTGACAGGCTTTTATGTGGGCAGTGCCATCTTTAACAAAGTGAGCATAATATATTTTATCTGCCCAACACCAGGTTAAGAACCACTGGCAATAGTGTAAAACCAGTAGCTGAGGCCAACATCTTAGCTACCTGGCTCATGCAGATTCGCATTTGATTCGGACAGTTGGTAATGAAACAATGGAGCCAAGAACTGGTGGCCCATCATCTTTAATCCTAGCTTGCACCCGCCGGCAAGCAAAAACACACATTGGGCTCCAAAACCCACTCATTCAGTGCTCACAAAGCTACTGACTTATCCGAGTTTCCTATAATCAAAAGTTTCTAGCTCACCAGACTTATTCACCTCTGTTTCCCATCTCCTTCTCTCTACAAACTCTGCTCAAACTGGCTTCTTCCTCAGCATTCCGCCATCTTGGCTGCTTCTCCTGGCTTCCACCTGGCCTTATTCTGCTCTCCTCTATTTTTTTTACTTTTTATTTTTATTTTATTCAGTTTAGAGAGGAGACACAGAGTAAGAGAGAGAGAAAGAGAGAAAGGGGGGAGGAGCTGGAAGCATCAACTCCCATATGTGCCATGACCAGACCAGTGCAGGGTTTTGAACTGGCGACCTCAGAATTCCCAGGTCGACGCTTTATCCACTGCGCCACCACAGGTCAGGCTGCTCTCCTCTTTTAATACTAATCCCAGGAACCGAGAGAGCAAGCTCCTGGTCTGCCCCACTTTATAGCGTAGATTCAAAACCTTTAATCCAATCTACAAACAAGGAAGTCTCTGATACAAAGTCACTTATCTGAGACATACTGGGAGGATTCCTCATGAGAGTGTACCACCCTACATCATCCAATCAGTTAAGGGTGTGGGGAAAAGCTTACTTTTAAAACTTGCACGTGGGCAGCGCCATCTTTAACAAAGTGAGCATAATATATTTTATCTGTCCAACAACAATAAAAGGCTTTATTAAGTACCGTGTATCCCGCCCGCCCGACGACGAGGTCCCCTAACCCCAGGGTCAGAGATTAGGTGAGTCGCGTGAATTATACTTCGTGAGACGTATTTAAAGGGGTGCTAGGGGTCCTTTAGGGTCATCAAGCTAATATGACGTGATGAAATCTTACTGGCTAATGGACGGTCACTCTTCTCCCAGGGATTCCTGGGAAGCTTCTTTTGGCGCGCTTGGTTGTGTGGGTGGCCCTAGTCAAAGTTCCTGGACCTGGGTTCCCTATGTGACCTTCCCCCTTAGCCACCAACCCTACATCTCCATTGGGGTGGTTGTTACATAAATGTATACATTTGTCAAAAATCATTGGTTATGGGGGCAGAGTTCAAATAACATATTTTCCTTTATACAGTATGGTGGTAAATCCCGTAACGGTGTTCTGAGAGCACTGCAAATTCTGAAAGTGCTTTTCAATTCTCAGAGGAAAATTACATTTTAACTGGGTTCAATGAGAGGGAAGAACTTTTCCCTGGACTGAAGCCCTAGTTCCAAGAAAGCTTGGCATCCATGAACAAATCCCTTCTCTCTCTGGTTTCAGCTCATCATCTATAAAATAGGGATGGTCCTACTTGTCTACCTTATAGAAGTGTTTATGAGGTATATCAAAAGAACTTAAAAAGTCTGGGGGCTTTAGCTAGAAATAAACGATAAAGATTTATTCAAGCGTCTTAGTACATGCAAACTGGAGACAGAACTAGGCAAAAACCCAGAAGTGTTTTAAAGAAGAAAGAACAGTTCTTAGAGTAAAATTTACATTCTTGAGAATTATCAGTTCTGCATTCTTATCCCTAAAATTGGTCCAGAACAGTTATCAGTCAGAGGTCAGGTGGTCTGGATATGGAAGCCTGGAGGGAGGAGGTAATCAGAGGGTTATCTGGACATCTAGTGTATGCCCAGATGTATGTCCAGGCATTAACACAGGGCTCGAAAGTTAAAAAAGTAAGTTAATGGTCTAGTTAGAATAAGAATAGGCTCTCCTCATGCCTCCACCTTCATAACATTAATAATTTTTAGCGGGTTTCTTAACGTGACTCCATTTTATATATTCCTTATCTTCACTAGACTTTCTCTGATACAGGGTTGTGAAAATTCTTACCCAGTTGCACTGTTGCTAAGTTCATCATTACCTATTTGCATAATCTTTCCCTGTTTCTAGCTCTGACTTTTCCCATAGGGCTGTGAGCATCTCAGCGAGAATGGAGTATGAACCTGCATCCAGAACCTAACACAGTTACCTGGCATAGCAACTGGCGCTCGGACTGAAGCATTGCACTACGTTGAATTTAAATTCTTTGTAAATCAGCAATCAACACTGAGGTTACTGAGAACCCTGAATGAAGGTATTTATCGCAGTTTGAAGCTATTATTCCTTGGTTCGTGGTGCTGGCCCCCAGTTTTAACAAATTCTCATTTTCCTACCTACACTAAGGTGACCAGACGTCCCGCTTCTGGCGGGACAGTCCCGATTTTTAACAATTTGGCCCGCGTCCCGCGTCGTTTTAAAAAACTCCCGATTTTTGGAAATAATTCACAAAAAGCTAGGGAACTGCGGGAGAACAGGAAGGGAATATACGGTTTTCGGCGGGGAGACCCCGCCTCGACCTGGAAGCGGCCACACTGCCTCTAGAGCTGGCTGCCCTGTGCGGGACACCGAAACAAAGAACTTCGGGCCAGACGGACCTGCTGGGGCGGCGGCTGTCAAGTCCAGGACACGGGCCTATGGGTAACTACCCATAGGCCCGTGTCCTGGACGCCCGCATGCGGCTCCGGGCTCTGCAAGGAATACGAGCTGTCTTTACCAGGAACTGAATGCTCCTACTGAATGCGTTTTTTCTATGGTAAATAGTGTGGACATCAGAAAAATCACAATTAAGTGTTGAGACTTTGAAAGCCATTTTATGTGTGAAATATAATTTAACAAATTCTTGTGAAAAATTTCATGACCTTTTAAACGACAGCTAATCTACTAAAAAAATTCACTCAAATGAGAAATATGCCAAAGAATAAAATAATACTACACGTGATTTTTAATGTATTATATTTGTAAACTGTACTTATGTTGAAATTTTAAAAATATATTACAATACTATTTTTGCATTCTATGAAAAATTTTTTTGTTCCATATAGACCAGATTTTTAATCAAGAACACCACACAGCCTGACCAGGCGATGGCACAATGGATAGAGCATCGGACTGGGATGTGGAAGACCCAGGTTCGAGACCCCGAGCTTGCCAGCTTGAGCACGGGGTCCATCTGGCTTGAGCAAAAGCTCATCAGCTTGGACCCAAGGTCGCTGGCTCCAGCAAGGGGTTGTTCTGTCTGCTGAAGGCCCGCGGTCAAGGCACATGTGAGAAAGCAATCAATGAACAACTAAGGTGTTGCGATGCCAATGAAAAACTAATGATTGATGCTTCTCATCTCTCTCTCTCTCTCTCTCTCTCTCTCTCTGTTCCTGTCTATCTGTCCCTATCTATCTCTCTGTCCCTGTAAAAAAAAAACAAACACCACACACACACACACACACACACACCACCCCCAACCCCACCCCGTCAATGGTGTCCCTCTTTACCAATTTTAAAATCTGGTCACCTTAACCTACACTATACAATTGTGGGAAGTTCTTTTCTGCACATTCATTGATTTAAAATATATCTAATATTTATGTATCTCTCCTAAAAGCTTGACTTCTTGACTTCCCTTTGCCATCGCCTGCATGTCTTCTTGATGTGATTGGTTAAAACATCTGCTCGTTACTTTCCGTATGACGGAGGAAATGGAAAAAAAGAGTGTCTTCAATTCACGTTTTAGTGGCTCCGTTGTAGCGACGTACAGCAAAGGCTTTGCACTTCAAAAATATGACTGGTTCTTATATCCGTCAGTCATGCTGCCGGAAACCAAGTCGATTGCCCTAACTGTACTGGTTGGAAGGAGGGGTTTATGGTAAGAGGGTTTTCATTGGTTCGGAGCGTGCCAGCTTACGACCCGAGTCTGTACCCACTCGGTTGCCGTGGTTGCAGGCCCGGCCCGCCCGCTTGCCCGCTGACAGCGAGGCACAAGGTGGAGGGAAGTGGGTCGGTTGGTCGTTCGGGAACGAGGCTCCAGCGGTCAGGTCCGCGCAGAGCTGTTGCCATGGCAGCCGCCGCCGGGGGCGCCGACAACGAGCCGCGCTCGGGCCGCTCAAGCTCGGATGGCGAGTGCATGGTGGCGCCGGAGCCGCTGACGGGCCCGGAGGGTCTCTTCTCCTTCGCCGACTTCGGGTCTGCGCTGGGCGGCGCCGCGGGCCTCTCGGGCCGGGCATCAGGCGGGGCCCAATCCCCACTGCGCTACCTCCACGTCCTATGGCAGCAGGACTCGGAGCCCCGCGATGAACTGCTTTGTAAGATCCCCGCCAGCAGGCTGAGGCGCGCCGCCAGGCCCCACCGCCGGTTCGGGCCCCTGGGCAAGGAGGTGCACGGTGAGCAGCGCGGGGGGCGGGGCCGGCCCTCCCCCGGAACCGGCCTCTGACCTCTCCCCATCCCCGGCAGTCTGGAGCCCTCCAAGGTCCAATCTAAGGGCCCAGAGCGACCCCTGATTCTCCTTTCAGTAGTAATTATTACGTGTAACTGCTGAGGACCGTGAATGTAAAAAATGAAGAAAAACAAGTCTTTTTCTGTTCAGAGCCAGTCACCCAAGGTTTTTCACACAGTAATTCCCGAATAGGAACTTTTCATGACTCTAGGTGTTTATTAGTAGATAATAAAATGGGGTACTGAGGGATACTTTAACAATCAGAGAGGAGGCCAGAGACTGTAGCCAAATCCTAACTTGTTTTAATGCATAGACCTGGATTGGATTCCTCTACCTCATTTCTGCCTTAAGCAAACTCTAGAACCTTTCGCCCTTAGTTTTCTCGCCTGTTAAATGAGTACAATACCTGCTTTACAGAGATTTTGTGAGAGTTAAAGTAATACATGTGTAGCCATTAATCTGCTTTTGCTTTGTGCCAAGCACGCTGTGATAATTTCTAATCCTCACAATAATAACTCATTGAGATCTAGATACTGATCCCATTTTATGGAGTTAGTAAATAGGCTTAGAGAAAAGTGCCTTGCTCCAAGTCACATAGCTCGAAAGTGGCTGCCCTGGTATTAGAACCCAGGTCTGTGAGACTCAAACTCCTGCTCTGATAAGTCTATAGTATTTTCTTTACAGTTTGTGGATGACATGGAAACCAATGCCCTGAAAGATATAAGAATGGAGACTTTTAGGGTCCTTTCTAGTACTGCATGTGTGATTCCACCCACATCTAAACAGGGTTATAAAGATTAAATGAGCCCTGGCTGGATAGCTGTGTTGGTTGGAGCATCATCCCATTGCACAGAGGTTGCCAGTTCTATCCCCAGTCAGGGCACATGTGGAAACAGATTGATGTTCCTGTCTGTCTCTCTTCCTCTCCCTTCTTCTCTCTCTAAAATCAATCAATAAATTAAAAAAGAAAAAGATTAAATGAGAGCCCTGCTGGATAGCTCAGTTAGAGTATCATCTAGATATGAAAAGTATCCCCAGAACATATCAATATTTCTGCCTCCCTCTCTCCCTTTCTCTCTAAAATCAGTGTTATAAAAAAGATTAAGTGAGCCTGACCTGTGGTGGCGCAGTGGATAAAGTGTCAACCTGGGAACACTGAGGTCGCCAGTTCAAAACCCTGCACTGGTCTGGTCAGGGCATATATGGGAGTTGATGCTTCCAGCTCTTCCCCTCTTCTCTATTTCTCTCTCTCTTTCTCTCTCTCTCTCACTCTGTGTCTCCTCTCTAGAATGAATAAAATAAAAAGAAATTCGAAAAAAATAAAAAAAGATTAAATGAGCCTGACCAGGTGGTGGCGCAGTGGATAGAGCGTCGGACTGGGATGCGGAAGACCCAGGTTCGAGACCCGGAGCTCGCCAGCTTGAGCGTGGGCCCATCTGGCTTGAGGAAAAGCTTGCCAGCTTGGACCCAAAGTCGCTGGCTCCAGCAAGGGGTTACTTGATCTGCTGAAGGCCTTCAGTGAAGGCACATATGAAAAAGCCACCAATGAACAATTATGATGTCGCAATGGCAACGAAAAACTGATTGATGCTTCTCATCTCTCTCCGTTCCTGTCTGTCTGTTCCTATTTATCCCTCTCTCTGACTTTCTCTCTCTGTCCCTGTTAAAAAGAAAATAAATTATAAAAAAAGATTAAATGAGAATTTGACGGTGCCATATAATCCACAAAGTACTTATGAATGTAAGGAATCATTATGTATCTGAGTTGTAATTTTTGACCATTTTTGTGATGACAAAAGCATTGTTTTTATTAATCTCTAATATAGATGTAGTGAGTGTCATTGTAGGAAAAATGTTTCTGCTTAGGAATTAGAAAATTTAAATAAATCATTTGGGAATGGTCAATTTGAATGAACATATAAGATTATGTAACCTGTTCACAGAGAGCTTTCATGTAAACATCTCATTTTGTCTTTGCAATTACTCAGGGCTCTCAGGACTGAGGTCAATCTTGTTTTGCGGATGATAGACCTGAGCTGAGTTGGGTTAACTAACTTAGCTCAAGGCACCCGAGTACTACACATGGCAGATTCAAGATCTGGCTCCAAAGGCCTTGGAGGATTTGCTACAGAATGTGGCTTTTGCATTAGTTGTGCCATATGTCAAGTTTCTCCTTATTCCCAGGGTAGTGTCTCTTGTATCCTGACACTTTTCTTTCTCTTTAGATGCTACCGTGGCTGAATGGTAGGTTAACTAGGAAGCCATCCACTTTCTCCTTCATCATGGCTACTGTTGTTGGTGGTGTTTTTGTTTTTTTTTAATTCTTTTTTTTTAATTTATTTATTCATTTTAGAGGAGAGAGAAAGAGAGAGAAGGGGGGGGGCAGGAAGCATCAACTCCCATATGTACGTTGACCAGGCAAGCCCAGGGTTTTTAACCGGCGACCTCAGCGTTCCAGGTCGACTCTTGATCCACTTTGCCACCACAGGTCAGGCAGTGGTGGTGTTTTTTTTTTTTTTAACTGGCACTCTCTTACTCTCTTCACAGCTCTGAAGAGGCTGAGGGACTCGGCCAATGCCAACGATGTGGAAACAGGTGAGTGTGCAAAGCGGATCCAGCTCCATGGGCTGATTTGGGAAGGAAAACTCAAGGTAACCACTACCTGGGAAGACAGTGCTTGAATTCAGTCAGCCTGATAGCTCACCCCGTGGACCATGTTTACTGTAGTTATTGCAAAACTGCAGCCATCTTGCAGAAGCTATGTCTGGCTTACATGCTCCCTCTTCTCATGCTTCCCTGTCACTGTGAACTTTCTCATGTCTCAGTATTTGTCACCAGTGGGCTCCTTGATGGTGGGGACTAATTCTGCTTTTGTATCCCTGATACCCAGCAGATTAGGAACTTTTGGAAACTTCTGGTTAATGGGAATGAACAGTCAGTGTTAGCTGCCAGGAGTGCTGCCATCTGCACGGGGCAACCACCTTCAGCTGCTCACCAAGGCTTTGTGGTAGTTGGGTCACTGGTTCTCAAACTTGTGTTTTGGCAGAAAATCTGGAAGGCATGGGAGGCGCTCCTAGTGGCCACGCCTCTGTATTTTTGTCATTGCTCTTCAGCATTCACTAGCTGATAGGGCAGTAGGAGTATCAAAGGTACAAGGACAAGTTAGAGGGAAAATGTTTTAATTTTATCCATTGACATAATTCTGTGAATCTGGGGAAAGTGGTATATTTGTTTCTATGGCTGCTGTAACAAATTACCACAAGCATGGTATAAAACAATACACATGCATTATCATTCAGTTCCATAGGTTAGAAGTCCAACAGGTCTCGCCATCAGAGTACCATCAGGGTGCCTGCAGGGCTGTATTTCTTTCTGGAGGCTCTAGGTGAGAATCGGTTTCCCTGCCATTTCTGGCTTGTAGAGGCCATCCTTCTCAATCTTCAAATTCAGTAATAGTGGACTGAGTTCTCATGCTGCTGTCTCTGTGGACCTCATAGCCGGAAAAGGTTCTCTGATTTTAAGGACTCATGTTATTAAATTGGGCCTGAATAATCCAGGATAATATGCCTAGTTCAAGGTTCCTAACCTTAATCACATTTGCAAAGTCCATTTTGGGTGTGTAAGATAACATATCCATAAATCCCAGGGATTAGCTTGTGGCATCTTTGGAAGTTATTATTCTGCCTACCTCAAATGCATATTATTCTGTTTTTGTGTGTGGTTAACAGATTGAGTGTGAGCACAGATTTGGCCTTGGGGTAAGAGAGCCCATGTACAGCAGGTGTAGAGAGGAAGTTTACGTCAGAAGCTGGGGTGTTGCGCTGTGGGCCTTTAAATTCTACCCTTATTGCCTGACCTGTGGTAGCGCAGTGGATAAAGCGTCGACCTTGGAACACTGAGGTCACCAGTTCAAAACCCTGTACTGGTCTGGTCAAGGCACATATGGGAGATGATGCTTCCAGCTCCTCCCCCCTTTCTCTCTTTCTCTCTCTCTCTCTCTCTCTCTCACTCTTTGTCTCCTCTCTAAAATGAATAAAATAAAATTAAATTAAAATTTAAAAAAATATGTTAAATTCTACCCTTATTCCTTTTGTCTCTTTTCCACAAACTTTAATATTTTGGAATATTTGGACAGCAACCTAGATAGCTTTTCAAGGAAAAATGATGAGTTCTTTTTTTTAATATCTCTAGTGTGTGACCAAAGAATATTTTCATTATATTTCCCTTCTGGAACCTATGCTTTGTCTACTCTAAAGAGCTGCCTCCTGGGAGCAAACTAAGCCTCCCCCAACAGCTTGGCAGCTGTGTACGCTGGAGTGGATGTGCATCCTTCCACAGAAAGGCTAGTTCATCTTGAATCGGGTGGTCACATTGTGGTTTTATTATTTTGATAGGAAGAATGTAATTTTCCACTCAGAGCCTCTAACACACCCATCTTCAAGCCTAAATGGCTCTTAGATTTATGAGGCTCTTGAAGGACTCTAATGGTGAAAGTAGCTACAGGATTAGCTTCTTCACTCCTTTTCTTTTGTGGTTAACATTTTGTTGTAATATATGTACTTATAATGTTTTGGAAATTAGAAAAATATACAAATAAAACATCCAGCCTGACCTGTGGTGGTTCAGTGGATAAAGCATTGACCTGGAACACTGTGGTCATTAGTTTGGAACCTTGGGCTTGCCCAGAAAAGGCACGCATGGGAGTTGATACTTCCTGCTCCTCTCCACCTTCTCTCTCTCTCTGTCTCTCCTCTCTAAAATTAATAAAATCTTTAAAAAAAAAAATCCATAATGTCAATAGAGGAATTAATCTTTATTACTGTTTTGGTGAATATCCTTCCAGTTCTTCCTGTGCAGAGGAGCTTTCTTTATGGGTTTGCACACTCTACTGTATACACAATTTTGTAATCCACATAATTTTTTGTATATCACTAACATTTTTTTTTTTTTTTTTTTTTTTAACAGGGACAGAGAGAGAGTCAGAGAGAGGGATAGACAGGGACAGACAGACAGGAATGGAAAGAGGTGAGAAGCATCAATCATTAGTTTTTTGTTGCCGTCGCAACACCTTAGTTGTTCATTGATTGCTTTCTCACACGTGCCTTGACCGCGGGCCTTCAGCAGACTGAGCAACCCCTTGCTGGAGCCAGTGACCTTGGATCCAAGCTGGCGAGCTTTCGCTCAAGCCAGACGGACCCGCGCTCAAGCTGGCGAGCTCGGTGTCTCGAACCTGGGTCCTCCACGTCCCAGTCCGACGCTCTATCCACTGTGCCACCACCTGGTCAGGCACTAACATTTTTAATAGTCTTTGTAATTGTTTTGTTTTTCCAAAATGGAAGCATCATTTCTATTTATAGAATGAATATATGACTAGGATTTTTCTAAAGCTTATAAGGTAAAAAGCAATAAACACTTTATAATTTCTTTCCCCAGTTATAATAACAGTATTTCATAGATGCACACTAGCCTATAAAGGGAGAAAAAAAAAGTGACTTAGTCATATATTTTCACATTGGTATTTCATTTTTAAGATAATATTCCAGCCTGACCTGTGGTGACACAGTGGAGAAAGCGTCAACCTGGAACGCAGAGGTTGCCGGTTCGAAACCCTGGGCTTACCCCCTTCTCTCCTTCTCTCTCTCCTCTCTAAAATGAAAAAATAAAAATCTAAAATGAATAAATAAAAATCTAAAAAAAAAAGTGTTTTTTTTTTTAACATTTTTATTTATTCATTTCAGAGAGGAGAGAGAGAGAGCAGAGAGGAGAGAGAGAGAGAGAGAAAGGGGGGAGGAGCAGTAAGCATCAACTCCCATATGTGCCTTGACCAGACCAGTGCAGGGTTTTGAACCGGCAACCTCAGCATTCCAGGTCGACACTTTATCCACTGCGCCACCACAGGTCAGGCCTAAAAAAAAAAAAGTTTAAAAAAAGAAAAAAAGAAAGATAATTTTCCAGGTATGGGATTATTATATCAAAGGGTATACATATGTTGATGGCTTTTTTTTTTTTTTTTTTTTACATGGACAGTGAGAGAGTCAGAAAGAGGGATAGACAGGGACAGACAGACAGGAACAGAGAGAGATGAGAAGCATCAATCATCAGTTTTTCATTGTGACACCTTAGTTGTTCATTGATTGCTTTCTCATATGTGCTTTGACTGCAGGCCTTCAGCAGACTGAGCAACTCCTTGCTGGAGCCAGCGACCTTGGGTCCAAGCTGATGAGCTTTTGCTCAAATTAGTTGGGCCCGTGCTCAAGTTGGCGAGCTCGGGGTCTCGAAACTAGGTCTTCCGCATCCCAGTCCGATGCTCTGTCCACTGCGTCACTGCCTGGTCAGGCTGTTGATGGCTTCTGATGGATGTTGCTAAAATGCTTTCCAAAGACTGTAACTGCATAAATCACAAAATAGAACCGGCTACTTTAGCTTTCCGTAGCTCTTCGATCCTGTCCAAGTTTGGTGATCGTACTGATGAACACTGAGATGGCCCGACGCTTTTATTTCTCCTCCACTCTCACAAACATTTTCTTTCTTCCTTCATTCCTTCAGTCAGCCAGCAGCATTCATTGAGTAAGACAAGTGATGTCTTGGTCCGAAGTATTAAGATAAACAAAACAAAAACCCTATAATATAGTTGGAAAAGAAGAATATTAAAGTAATACCATTTCTAAGACAAAACTCCCCCCAAAACTGAAGTTATATGTTTAACAAGAGAGGTGAAAGTTCTGGAGCCAGAGAAGCCTTGGTTTATATCCCAGTCTCACCAAAAGTAGATAGGGTAAATGTGGCTTGGGTTGTCACATGAGTTCTCTGGGCTGGAGTCTCCTGGTCTATAAAATGGACATGGTACCTGGCTGGGAGGCTGAGGGGCTTAGCCAGTGTACAGAAGCAATTACTCTAAAACAACATAGCATGTTAATAGTAAAGTAGCAGGATGAACAGGGCACTAAGATGCAGAAGAGAAGTGGCTAATTCAGCTTGAAGAGACGGGAAAGAGTCCTAGAAGAGGAGATAGTTGGGCTTTGTCCAGAAAGACTCAAGTCCTTGAGAGATTTGCTGAGGCAGATGAAATGTCGCTTTCCCTGAAATGATGTTTGGCAGCAATTTCTACATTTCAGTTGGACAAGTACATGTAATACATAATGCCTTACATTTTATAATGGCTCCAAACTTTTCAAGGGTATCTCACATCCATTATTCTTTATCACTGCAGCTCTGGAGCTTGGCAACGCAGATATTACTCCAATTTGCTGGTGAATCAGGGCCTGAATCTGGACCTTCTCACTCCCAGCTCAGCTCTTCCCACTGCCCCATGCTATTGGCAACATACTCCTTTATTTTTAGCTCAGCTTAGCCTGCGGTTTAGTCTGTGACTCCAGAACCTGGTGCTCTGTACACTCTAAAGCGCTGCCTCCTGAGAGCAAAGTAAGCATCGACCAATAGCTTGGGCAGCTGTGTATCCAAATTCAGGTGGTAGCTGGGGCCACAGTCTGTGCTGGGGATTTCTGTGACTCTAGAATTCCCAACTCTGAGGGCCAGGATCCTGTGACAATGTTCTATCCCTAGACCAGTGGTTCTTAACCTGGGTTCTATCGAACCCTAGGGGTTTGATGAGTTGGTCTCGGGTTTGGAGAAGCCTCTGCCGCGGAGGCCAGAATAAAGTAATACCGTAATTTGTTGTGAGTTCATGCACTTTGTTGGTTTTGTTCTTTGAGCAAGGTGATGTTCATGCACGGCTCATTTCGTGCATCAGTAAAAAAACATATACCTATGTCTTGAATTTGGGGGGGAAAATCATATTTTATTTATCACTAAAGAAGGGTTCAGTGAATGCGCATATGAAACTGGTGGGTTCGGTACCTCAAAAAAGGTTAAGAACCACTGCCCTAGACAAGTAGTTTGAACACCCAGAATCCTTAGAGGTCAGTTGTGCCCTAGGAGAATAAGTTCGTTGTTATAGCAGTCCCCATGGGGCAAGCATCCAGAAAGTACTAACTCGCCCCTGCATTATCAATGCTGTGCCTGGAAGAGTCCCTGAGCATCCCTCCCCATTCCCTGGGGACTACAGCTTAGCTAACACTGTCACTGTTTCCCCTTCCCTCCCTGTGTCTTGGTGGTGTCAGTGCAGCAGCTGCTGGAAGATGGTGCAGATCCCTGTGCAGCAGATGACAAGGGTCGCACAGCTCTACACTTCGCCTCCTGCAATGGCAATGACCAGATTGGTGAGTCCTGGGCGGGGCAGGAGGTGGGGGGCATGGCATAGCATCTTTCCAGAGTCTCTGGGGAAGATCTGCATAGCCAGGGGCGATGCCTTCTCTCACTCTCTGAGCCTGTGGCTCTGGCCCTGGCAGACTGAGGAAGGGTTTAACCTGGGGGAAGAATGTGATTGCCTCCAGGGTTGGGGCAAGTCCTTCAAGATATTCAAGCCATATTTACTTGGTGCCAAGGGCAGCAGCGGGACAGCCTCTTTTTAGGAGTCTTCTGGGTGTCGTATAGCTATACACAGTGAACTTTATGTGTATACTAGTGTAACCACCACCTGGATCAAGACAGAATATTTTCAGGACCCCAGAGCCTGACTGCCCCTCCCAGTCCTTACCCCATGTGGATCTTGTTCATCGTAGATTAGTTTTGCCTGTTTTTGAATTTCACATAAATGGAGGCATACAGTATGCACTCTTGTTTCTTGAATTCTTTCACTCAATATTATATACTTGAGATTCATTTCTGAATGTGTGCATTCTTTCTTATTGCTGGATAGTATTTCATTGTGTGATGGATGGCAATTCACCCATTCTACTGTTGATGAACGTTTGTGTTGTTTCCAGGTTGGGACTATTATGAATAAAGCTGCTGTGAATATTCTTATACATGTGGCTTGGTGGGTATAAGCACTTATGTACATTAGATGTAAACCCAGGAATGGGGTTGCTGTGTCACTGGATACACATATATTTAGTTTTAGTAGGTACTGCCAAACTTCTTCCAAGGTGGTTGTACCAATATACACTCTCACCAGCATTATAAGAATGTTCCAAATACTTCCACATCTTTGCCAGTACTTGGTATTATCTTTTTTGAATTTTTGCCATTTTGGTATAGTAGTATCTCATTGTGGTTTAGTTTGCGTTTCTCTGACAGCCAGTGATGTCGAGCACATCTTCCATGTATGCATTGGCCATTTTTATATCCTCTTTTGTGGAGTTCCTGTTTGAATCTTTTGTCTATTTTTTAAAACAAATTGCCTTTTACTGATTTATAGAAATTCTTTATATATTCTGGTTGCAAATCATTTATCAAATATAAATAACTTATCTTTCCTGAGCTTGCCTTTTTGTTCTCTGAATGGTGTCTTTTGATGAATACTAGTTCTTTTACATTTTAATGAATTTATCAATCTTTTCTTTTTTGTGATATTTTGTGAACTATTTAAGAAATCTTTGCCTGACCAGGCGGTGGCGCAGTGGATAGAGTGTCAGACTGGGACACAGAGGACCCAGGTTTGAAACCCTGAGGTCGCCAGCTTGAGCATGGGGTTGCTGACTTGAGTGTGGGATGACAGACATGACCCCATTGTCGCTGGCTTGAACCCAAAGGTTGCTGGCTTGAAGCCTAAGGTCGCTGGCTTCAGCAAGGGATTACTTGCTCTGGTGTAGCCCCCTTCGCCCCCTGTCAAGGCACATATGAGAAAGCAATCACTGAACAACTAAGAAGCTGCAATGAAGAATTGATGGTTCTCATCTCTCTCCCTTCCTATCTGTCCCTCTCTCTGACTTTCTCAGTCTCTGTCAAAAAATAAATAAAATATTTGCCTATCCCAAGATCACTGTCCTGTTTTCTTCTACAAGCCTGACTGAGCCTTCACTTTGAGGTCTATGGTCCCTCTGAATTAGTTTCTGTATGTGGTGTGACACTCAGCCTGACCCCCGCTGAGTTAGTCTGCCTGCACACCCATTCGGGTAACTGAGGAACCCTTGTGATATCACAGCCGCCTTTGAGGTAGCCTAGAGACCCTCAGGGAAGGGATCCTCAACGCCGTCTGCTCTTCTAATTCCCAATGTGGCACTTGGCTATGAAAGGAGCAGAACATGCCTCTGAGAAACTTCCCCAGCAGCCACTACTGTTGGAAGAACTTTCTTTATCTCTTAAAATATCAGTCTCATAACCCCTGCATAGGCCAGAAGGCCCTCCCAGAATCCTCAGTTCCTGACCCTCAGAGTCCTGCACATGAACTCTGTGAGAGACTGAGTGAATGCAACAACGTAAGGGACCATGTGTAGTTTTAGTGTCCGCACTTTCAGTGAGCCTCTTTAGCTAGGTTAGGGTCCAATCCATGCAAGCCTCTGACAGCTCCTCTTGGGTGTTCCCATTTCTAGTGCAGCTGCTTCTGGACCATGGAGCTGATCCCAACCAGCGAGATGGGCTGGGCAACACACCGCTGCACCTGGGTAAGTGTCTGAAAAGCTGCCAAGACACCCTTCTCTGCAGCACAGGTAGGCTCCTTTGATGAAGAGCCTGGGGCCCTGCAGGCTCCCAGCAGGATCCCCCTATCATCTAGGGAGAGCCTCAGCCCCCACCTGTGTACATGGACTTCCCCATCAATCACTAGTTGGTTGTGCCCTGAGAAGAGCTGACTTAACAACCTAAACTGACTCAGCGGCAGCTCCATTAGGGAGGGACACCTGAAACAGGTTCCTGCCTTGTGGCTGACTCACACCACGGCTCACGGTGAGGCAGCTACCATCTACAAGCCTCAGTTTCCCCAGAAGGAGCTAGACTTGATTGCTGAGTCCTACTGAGTTGCTGCCTTGGTGATATCTTCTTAGGAGGTTTAACCTGACACAGGCACACTCGAAAACACAGTCCTGCTCCCTCTAGCGGGCACACAGGGCCAAACCTCAAATCCCTGTTCTTCTTCCTCAGCGGCCTGCACTAACCACGTCCCTGTCATCACCACACTGCTACGAGGAGGTATGTGGTGCCTTCCCCTTCTCCTTCACGCTCACCCCCACCCCCACAATGCTCACTTCTGCTTGCTCCCATAGGGGCCCGTGTCGATGCCCTGGACCGAGCTGGCCGCACGCCCCTGCACCTGGCCAAGTCGAAGCTGAACATCCTGCAGGAAGGCCACTCCCAGTGCCTGGAGGCCGTGCGGCTGGAGGTGAAGCAGGTGAGCACCCCTCTCATGCTGAGCCCATGGCACCAAGTGTCACACAGGTGCTGCCCACACCAGGGCTCCCGGGCCATTTCACACTGACCCCAGTTGGTACCTGCCACTGTGCCTCCTGGCAGCAGCAGCAGCAGCCTCTCTGGGCTTCCTAGCTGGTGCCGCTCAGCCTAGCCCGTCCTCTCGTTTCAGATCATCCAGATGCTGAGGGAGTACCTGGAGCGCCTGGGGCGGCATGAGCAGCGGGAACGGCTGGACGACCTGTGCACCCGCCTTCAGATGACGAGCACCAGGGAGCAGGTGAGCGGTGGCCACAGCGCAGGCCATCCCCGCTCTGATGCAGACAGACCCTCACTGCAGAATGAGGCTGCAGCTGTGGGCTTGCACCCCACTGAGGACCTCAAAGCCTTTGTTCACTTCCTTTGAAGCTGCCGGTGGTCCTTCTCTCTGGGATGGTCTAAGACCACTGCTGTCGAGGATTAACCCTTGGACAGCCATTCCATAGTCACAGGGAAGCCACCACATGCCTTGGGAAGAGACAATACCTGGCTGCCCGGCCTGTGGTATTGGGAAGGAGACCTACGGGCCCAGGTGCCTAGGCCTGTCCTTGTACCCTGTTACAGAGCCTCACTTTTGTCCTGCAGGTGGATGAGGTGACTGACCTCCTGGCCAGCTTCACCTCCCTCAGCTTGCAGATGCAAAACATGGAGAAGAGGTAGCAAGAGGGACTCCATGCTTCCTGCCCTGCCCTGCCCATCCTGCCCGCCTACTCTCTCATTACAAAGAAAAGCCTGATGCCTGGGAGTTTAGAGCTCTACTTGTCTGGGACACCCTCGCCCTCACCCCCATCCCTGATGCTGTGGCCAGAGATGCTCTTTTGCCAACCTAGAGCCTCTCCCAGTCGTGTCTGTGTTGTGTCTGTGGGCCAGGACCACAGCCTCCAGCCTCCTCCTGACTCCCACAGCACTGCAGCCACGCCTCTGCTCTGACCAACATGCACTGTCCCAGCAGGGCTCATTTGTCCCGTGGTCTCCCTGGCACCTTTAGCAGGTCCAGACCCTTCTCTATGTCCCTTCCTGGTCATGGGTTTGTTGCAGCCAACAGAGTGTGGAATTGGGCAGGCACCCTTGGGTCTAGGAGGCTTCTTTGCTGTCCCTGCACCTCTCACCAGCACTTAGATTTAGACTTGGCACTGGACTTTCAAGGAGACATTGCAGTGAGTGGTTGGAAGGGGAGGGTTGGGTTGGTAAAGCCTACACCTTAGAACTACAAGTTTGAAAAGAACCCTGCTGAACCCAGAGCAGAAAGCTCCCCACCCTTTTTCTGCTAATCATTGAAGCAGCAGGAAGGCAGAGCAGTTCTTCAGCCTAGTTGAGGTAGGCTGAATAGTGGCCCCAAGATGTCCATGTTCTAATGCCAAAAACCTATGAATGTGACCTCATATGGCAAACAGGACTTTGCAGATGTCATAAATTAAGGATCTTTAGACAAGGTGTTTATCCTGGATTATGCAGGTGGGCCAGATGTAATCACAAGGATCCTTATGACTGGGAAGCATATCAGAGAGGAATTAGTAGGTACAGTGAAGGAGGCAAGAAGCTGGAGTCATGCGAGGAGGGGGTCACGAACCAAGGAATGCAGGTGGCCTCCACCAGTTAGAAAAGACAAGGAAATGGATTCTCCCCTCAGAACTCCCAGAAGGAACCAGCCCTGCCGACATCATGACTTTAGCCCAGTCAGTCTGAGTTTAGAATTCTGACGATCAAACTGTAAGAATAAATTTGTGTTGTTTAAGGCCAGTGAGTCTGGTAATTTGTTGCAGCAGCAATGGGAAACATGTACTAGAAGAGGCTCAAAACTCACTGGAGAGGAGGCACTGCGCCCACTCCTGCAGGAGCAGACGTTCCCTTTGCTGTGGGCCATGGACACAACAGCCAGCTGCCCCCGTGGCAGGGGTCGCCACAGAGAGAAGACCAAAGGGAAAGCACTGCCTCTCCAAGGAGGCATCTGACTGCAGAGCAAAGACAGACCTGTTCCGGGTCATCAGTCGTGTTCACTCTGGCTCTGCCCAAATTTTACTTCCACCAAATTGAAATCCTGACTACTTTTCAGAGGAGGAGAGCTTGCTCCCCAAGTCCCAGCTTGATCAGATCTGAATTAAGCTCATGGAACCCAACTGCTCCCCATACCCAGAAGAAAAAAGGGTCTCTGTGGGTACGAGATACTGGCCCTGGCTGCCTCCAGGACCCTTGTGAGGGGAAGCCGAAAGCTCCACCAGGTAGGCAGGGTTGGGGGGAGTGTTGTGCCCCCAAGAGTGGGCGAGGGGCGCAGAGGAAGCAGTAAGTTGTCTCCATGGAATTCGGGTTCCTGCTGCAGTGAGTGAGCTGGCTGCCTGGGCTGTGGTCACTGTGAGCTGAGGAGCAAGTGGGAGAGGTGTGAGGGATGGGATGACTTTCCTCCTTTTCTATCCATGTTATTAACTCCCTTCAAGTGAGCCTGCCCACTCAGGCCCAGGGGCTTTGTTGAGCTTCCCTTCCTGTAGGTACTCTGCTAGGCCCTGTGCCTAGACACAGTCCCCCTTGGCCATGGTCCGGTGGTGGGGTTGGGAAGAGAAGAGTCCTGGGCAGTGGAGAGGCAGGGGATGGAGGGAGTAGACTTCAAACAGGTGGGCCCCTTCTCTTGGGACCTGCTTCTCTGGGCCTCCCCCACCACACCTTCAGGGCCGATCACCCTGGAGAAAGTTGAGGCAGGGTTTCTCAACCTCAGGTCTAAGGGGTTCGATTAACAGGCCCTTGATGTATGAAGCCCCTGACACAATGTAAGATTTTGTGTGGAGAATGCATGTGTGTTTCTGATAAAAGGCCTCCACAGCTTTCATCCTCAGCAGGGCCCACACTCAAAAAAAGGTTAGGATCTCTTGTTGTAGAGCTTTGGGAGTGGCTAGGTAAGGGATGTATCAAGGACATCCTGGGGACTGCCTGGGCCCTTCTGGGACCTGTAATCCCCTCGGGCAGGCTGCTTTGTACTGGCAGAACTGACCGGGTGTGTGTGTGTGTGTGCATGTGTGGAGACTCTTTAAAGCTGCACTGAGATGACTGTGTGTTTCTAGGACAACCTGACACGGAGAATCACTGGCTAACACAACAAGTCCTTGGCCTGGACCAACCCTTCCCCATCTGAAAATCAACATCCTCCATTCTGGTAGTGCCGCCTGTACCTTGGCCCTGTAGCCAAATAACCATGGGAACAGGCTGCTGGGGGCAAGCAAAGAGGTCATTGTCAACTCCCTCCCTGGCCATGTAGACAGTGAACAAAGGGCTTGACAGATGAAGGTGGCTTATAGGCCAGTCATCGAACACTTGCCAGACAGTGAGGCAGCCAGACAATCTGTTTCGCCCCATGTCCAACCAGAATTTACCCTACAATCCCAAATCTAGGAAGAGCCAGCCAGTTCAAGTCAACCCGACACTGGAGTGAGTCAGAAAGCACACAACTAGACTGGGCAGGGGCAGAAGCAGGAACTTCACAGCGTTGCCTGCACAGAGTGAGCTCTGTTACTTGCTGCTCTGGGAGTTCCTGAGTTTGTGGAGTGAAGCCCAGAGGGAAGTGGGGGGTGGGGGCAGAGAAAGAAAAATCAATCTTTGTTGATTTCAGCTCTGGAAGGGTCCCTTGCTTTATACCTCACCTTGTTCATGTTAGAAATACTAAGCACTTGCTGTGCACTAGGCACTGTTCTAGGTGGGAATGCAGAAGAAACAAAAGAACAAAATCTCTGTGTGACATGCCCATGGAGAACCGTGGGAAGTGCTTGGAGAAGAATCACAGGTTCTCATAACCATCCTGTGAGGTAACTGGCTTGCTGCTGCCTTTGCTAGGTGAGAAAATGCAGGTTTGCCAGGGTGACCCAACCAGGCAGCTAGGCTAGAACCTGGATCCACCCCCAAGCCCATGTTTCCACCTGGCCTGGAATTAGAGCCTTCTTGGAAGCAGTGTCCTAAAATGGAGGGCAGTGACATTTGTTGAGCTCCTACTGTGTGCAGGCAGGCCCTTCATACAAGCCCTTTGATTTAGTGTTTGCAATAAAATGTGAGGTAGCCACTATTTTATAGATGTAGAAATTGAGGCTCAGAGAAAGAAATTTGTTTGAGGTCCAATAGAGCTAGATTTAGCCCAGGTTTAGCATAATTTCTACCAAGGTTTCCAAAGTGCTGACATCTCCAGTGCCTCCGGGACCCAGCTGGTAAGAATCCATAGGCCTTACTGAGCAAGTCTCTCTGTAACCAGCCTCAGGTACAGGGAGGTCTGGCCCTTTCCTCGCTTAGCACAGGATACAGTGTGCTTGGTGGATAAGACAGGTATCTGGTTGGCTGGGAGAAGAGAAAGGACAGCATGAGGCAGTGGGGCTGAGCTGAGTCTGGAGTGGTTGTTGCTAATCTTTGGTGGCTGCCTCCAGTATTAACAGGCCTCCGGAGGTGGTCTGAGAGCTGGCTGTGGGACCAGGTGACTGGCTGGCCAGAGGGAGGTACTACCATGCTACAGAAGTCCTGAGGTCTGAAGGTGACAGAAACCAGATGAGGCAGGCTGTCACCTCCATCTGGAGGTCAGATGTGTCCTTACTCTGAGAAGACACCATGAGCTCTGGGGAAAAGCCCCTCTGGGAGAAAGCCTCTGTCCCCACCAGAACTGTGTGCTCCCCAGACTGCTTCAGATGTTGAGCCCAAGCCCACATGAGGAGATCGGGAAGCTGGACTGATCCCTAGGTAATCCCAACAAAGACCCTGGCTCCCTACCAGCTGTGGAGCCCAAAGAGCATTACAGTTCAAATGCCCAGATGCTGGTTCACCAGCTGCCAACACCAAGGCCTTGGTGCCTGCAGGGAGAGATGGCCAGCTCACTTTATAGAGGAGGAAACGGGCTCTGAAGCAAAAGAATCCTGCCCGAAACCCCAGAGCAGAGATCAGAGTGTTCTGACTGGCCCATGCCAACCTGGTGACTCCTGCTTTGGAAGCCTGGGAGGATGCCACGTGCTACAGAAGCACTTGCCAGTCAGTGCATCTAAGAGGCAGAATTGGATGAGTCACGTCTCCTCAGCTGGAGACCAGGATCTGCCTGGGGGAGCCCTTGAGATCTCACATGTAGCTAATAGCAGCCAGTGAGCAACATGAGGATGTGTGCCTCCAGAGGGATCAGTTTGGGCAGAGAGCTCTGTGCAGGGCACTGAGGCCCAAACAGGTCATAGCTCTGACGTGCAGGAGCCCAGATTCCAGCCCAACAATGTGGTTTGAAGTCCACACCTTGACCCCTGTACTATGTATGCCACCTGTGTTGACCTGTGCTGGCCCAGGCCAGCACGTTCCCCAGTGCCACCACTGTACAGAGGACCTCCAGGTACTCCAAGCTGGCACCATGCCCCTTGACTCCTCACCACCTTTCCTCCTGCTTCTGTCTCAGCCCTCCACTGAGCCTGGGCCACTGTAACATGGCACTAACAAGACACCTCAATAAATCAGTCTTGTCTTAACACCAGAAACAATTCCAGCCTGGTCAGCCTGGCTCTCTGGCCACAGGCCATCTTAGATCCAGCTGGCAGCTTGCAAATGAGCTCTGCATCAGGACTGAGGAGCCAATGTTCATTAATGGGAACCTTGGGTTCTTAATTGGTATTGATGTCCCTGGGTACACACCTCCAAATTGATAGACGATACTGTGCCTGCCAGCTTGAGACAAGGAGAGGGCTGGGTTAACATGGCTGTGCCAGGGCCCTCACCTCACCCCCACCCCCAGGATTGAGCTTTAGCCCTGACTACAGTTGCTAAGCGGGAGGGGTTACCTTCTTTGTACATCCAAGTTCCTCTCTTCCCCTCAGCCAACTCCTTTCTGCCTCTTCTCTTCCCTAAAGACCATGGAACTGAAATCAGACAAACCCAAATTAAAGATGCCAGCTCTGTTTCTAGCTAGTTCTGTTATCTTGGGTAGGTTACTTCATCTCTCTGAGCTTTAGTGTTTTTATCTTCAAACTACAAAACGGATGAAACACACATTCTAGGCCAAGCCCAAGGCCTGAAAGGCAGTAGGTGTCCCGTGCACCAGTGCCTTTGGACACCCCTCACATGTCCCAGAGGCCCCTCAGTCTCAAATGTTCCAGTCAAGCTCAACATTTTCCCCCTCGAGCCTGACCCTCAACATCTCCATTGCCATTCCTCATAATCCAAGACAGAAGTCTGGGATGTCATCTGGGACACCTGTATCCTCCCACCACATGGTCAATCACCAAGTCCCAACTGTACTTCCCAAGTGGCTGTCCCATCTGTTCTGTCTCACATCTCCCTACCCACTGCCAACGTTTTAGATATCTTCATCTCTGGGTTCTCACACCAGCCTCCTAACTACCCTCTTCTTCCTCCCCAGGAAGGCCTGTTTTGTACCCAGAAAGTGTTCCTAAAAGAATAAATCTGACCTGGTCATTCTTTACAGTATTTAATACTCACCATTGCCCTCAGCACAAAGTGCAGTCTCAGTTTTAGAGAATAATTTACAGAATCCTTTGTGACTGCCCCCACCTCTTCCTGCTGGGACTCCCATGTGCCATGTTCCAGGCCCTCAGTGTGTCATGCTGTGCCTGACTTCAGGCAGCCGTGCACATGCTCTTCTACTTCCCTGTCCCCATCTGCCCTGATTAATTCTCACTTCAGGAGTTGGCTTGGGCACCAGCTTCTCTAGGAAGTCTTCCTCTCCATGCTGGCTTAGGGCCCTCCTCTGGGCTTCTACTATCCCCCTTTATCTTTCTTTCCTGCAGGAGAACCCTGTATCTACTAGGTGCCCAGACATGAATGCTACAGGTCCATCCCTAAGAGGTTTTTACAAATAGGAGAATGAAATGGATGCAGAATTTAAACCTCCCACCAACTAATAGGGGTTCCTTCTCAGTCCTCCAGGCTGCCCCAGGCCCAGCCTGAGACCTTGCAGGGTGCTCAGGTCAGGTGGCTTCTCTTGGGCCCTGGTGGGCAGCAGCCAGGCCTCATTCAGCTTCTACTCCTTCCCCTATTGCCTGCCTCTGGCCTTATAGGACTCACAATTCTCTCCTAACCAAAGTACAGTAAGTTCTCACTTAACATCAATAGGTTCTGTGATTTTAAACAAAATGATATAATAAATATAATAAAACCAATTTTATTACAGGCTAATTGATATAAACTAGAATTAAGTTCCCATGGCATCTCATCAGTGTTATAATGAAACAACATTGAATGAAATGACGTTATTGGAGGGTCTGCTGTATTAGGACCATCTGTTGTTCCAAGCATTTAATTAGCCCCCTGGAGCAGACCCAGGTGTCTCTGGGGTCAAGCCCACGCCTAGCAGCAGACCATCCATCTTCCTGCCAAATCCATGGCAAAAATAATTTCCTACCCTCAGGCCATGCCCTTGGTGGCAGCTTTCCTGGCCAAGGGCTCACAAAGTAGCCCAGGATTGGGCTCCTCGTTGCCAGTTTGGCACCTCCCACCCAGCCTCCATATTGCAACTCTGGGGCTTTCTGACCACATGTCTGATGGAGCCCCTTTGCTCCTGAAAACCTTCAGTGGTATCACCGCCTGATCTCACCACACCCTCCCAACCTCCCTGGACCTCATCTGCCGTATTTCAGTGGCATGAACCCACTTACTGCTCTTTTCTGTTCCCTGCCTTGGCACAGGCTGTTGCTCCATCTTGCAGGCCCTTCCCACCTTTTCCCAGGAAAATGCATATTTATTTATTTGTATTTTTCTGAAGTGAGAGGCAGAGAGACAGACTCCCACATGTGCCCGCCCAGAATCCATCCAGCATGCCCACCAGGGGGCGATGCTCTGTCCATCTGGGGTATTGCTCTGTTGCAACTGGAGCCATTCTAGTACCTGAGGCGGAGGCCATGGAGCCATTCTCAGCGCCGAGGTCAACTTTGTTCCAGTGGAGCCTTAGCTGTGGGAGGGGAAGGGAGAGATAGAGAGAAAGAAGAGGGGAAAGGGTGGAGAAGCAGATGGGTGTTTCTTCTGTGTGCCCTGCCAGGAATCAAACCCAAGACTTCCACACTCTGGGCCGATGCTCTACCGCTGAGACAACCGGCCAGGGCCAGAAAATGCATATTTAATAGCCACCTTCTTTGTGACTCCTGCTTGGATTGCCATGGAAGGCAGGAGTGTCCTCTGTGCCCTTTCAGAACAGTGAGTGTTCTGTTTTGGCCCCATCACATGATGTTATGCTTTCTTCTTCTCCTTCTCCTTCTCCTTCTCCTTCTCCTTCTCCTTCTCCTTCTCCTTCTCCTTCTCCTTCTCCTTCTCCCTCTCCCTCTCCCTCTCCCTCTCCCTCTCCCTCTCCCCCTCTCCCCCTCCTCCTTCTTCTTTCTTCTTTCTTCCTTCTCCTCCTTTTCCTTCTTCTTCTTCTTCCTTCTTTCTTCTTCTTTTTTACAAGGACAGAGAGAGTCAGAGAGAGGGATAGATAGGGACAGACAGACAGGAACGAAGAGAGATGAGAAGCATCAATCATCCGTTTTTTGTTGCAACACCTTAGTTGTTCATTGATTGCTTTCTCATATGTGCCTTGACCATGGGCCTTCAGCAGATCTAGTAAGCCCTTGCTTGAGCCAGCGACCTTGGGTCCAAACTGGTGAGCTTTTTGCTCAAGCCAATTGAGCCCGCACTCAAGGTCTTTAACCACCTCAGGGTCTTGAACCTGGGTCCTCCACATCCCAATCTGACGCCCTTTCCACTGTGCCATTGCCTGGTCAGGCCCTTTCTTCTTTTGATGTATGGCTTTCCAGCTAGACGGAGAGCTCCTGGAAGAGAGAGACCAGGTCAGCTCATGCCATCTGTGTCCTCCCCTCAAGGCCTAGCTTAGGGCAGGCACTCAAATGTCTGAGGGATAAAGGGAAGACGGAAGGGACGGGTCATGTCTTTCCTTCTCTGGTACTTCTGTCATCATGTGTCAGATATCTGCTCTGTGCCTACTCTGGGCCAGGGTGCACTGCCCTTCATTAATCAGGGCCTCTGGCTTTTTTTTTTTTTTTTCTGGCTTCTTTATTTGACTCCAATGGGCCAAAGAGACCTACTTCAGAAGTATAAGGCCTTGAAGTTCAACCAGAGGCCTAGGCCATACAACTGCCTGCCAGTTAAGTAGAGCCCCAGGCCACTGTGGAGGGTTTCCACCAACCTACCCCCTACCTGGGGCCTGGAGTTTCATGCAGGTTCAGACTCTTGCTCTGCTGCTCCCTGCCTGGGTAAGCTTGGCTCCTGCTCCTCCTAGATCAGGGGTCGGAAACCTTTTTGGCTGAGAGAGCCATGAACACCATATATTTTAAAATGTAATTCCGTGAGAGCCATATAATATGTTTAACACTAAATACAAGTAAATGTGTGCATTTTATGTAAGACCAACACTTTTAAAGTACAATAAGTCTCTGAATTCTTTTTAATAACGTTGTTATGCTGTTGCTAACCAATGATGAATAAAGTACTTCTTACCATTAATGCGACTTCTGGTGCTGCATGGTTTTGCTGATGGCTTTGTAGTCTGGTTGATACGTGGTGAGGTTAAGCTTCATGGAGGCGTTGAGACTTCCATCTATTAAATATGATCGTAGGTCGGTCTTAATGTTTTTTAGATGTGAGAAAGACTGCTCACATGCATACGTAGAGCCAAACATTGTCAGTACAGCAATACTCACACGCTGCTGTGTGTGGTATGTGACGGAAAGCGCGTTCCAAGTTTTGACAATCAGCTGGTCCGCGGGTTGAAGTTTTGCATTTCTCCCCACTTGTGTTTGCTCGCCAACTCTGCTTGCTGTCATGCAAGTCTTTCCAAATCTTCATTCAGTGACTTGAACTCATTCACCCACATGTCTGAGGCCTTCAGGTCAGCAGCTTGTAGCTCAAAATCTCTGACAGAGACACCAGGATGTAACTCAGGTCGGCATTGTACACTGCACACTTGTGTGGATGGGCAATGAACTTAAAAAGACAAGTGCGTTCACGAAATTCTCCAAAGCGCGCTTTGAATGACTGCAGGAGATTAGATGTGAAGCCCGCTAGCTGCTTGAGATCAAGATGTTGAGCAGGATCACTTGCTGTGCATGCATCTTTAAACACTCCCAGTTTTTCAAAGTGTAGTAAACCACCTGTTTCAATGTCGGCGATAAAGAGTTCCAGATTGTTTTCAAATGCAAACACTGCTTGTTGAAGGGATAAGACTGTATTTCCAACGCCTTGCATTTTCACATTGAGCTGGTTCAGATGTTCAGTCATGTCCACAAGACAGTAGAACTTCAGGAGCCACTCAGTGTTAGCTAACTCAGGATGCTTGACATTTTTCATTTCAAGAAAAGTTCAGATTTCACTCAGACAAGCCGCGAAATGGCTGAACCCCTTACCTCTTGACAACCAACACACATTGCTGTGCAGAAGCAGACCAGGATAATTATTCCCAACTTCATCCAGCAGTGTTTTAAACTGGCGATCATTTAAAGCTCGGGCAACAATAAAGTTGACCACCTGAATGATCAGCCACAACACCTTATCGAGCTGCTAGCCACATATCTGTGCACAAAGCGCCTCCTGATGTAGGATGCAGTTAAAACTTAGGATGGGTCTCTTCATGTTCATGAAGAAGTGCTATGAATCCTCTGTTTTCCCCCACCATGCATGGAGCACCATCAGTACACACTGAAATAAGTTTATCCATCGGTAGATTTTTTTGTTTCGCGAACTCAGTGAAAGACTTGAATAAATCCTCCCCCCTTGTTGTCTCTTTCATAGGCAAAACAGCAAGACTTTCTCACATAGTGTGTCACTGACAGCCTACCTTGCAATCACACTGAACTGGGAGAAATGGCTTACGTCTATTGACTCATCCAAAGCAAGAGAAAAGAATGGTGCTGCATTTATGTCCTTCACTTGTGTCGCCTCAATTTGATTTGCCATCATGATGGTACAATCGTGAACAGTTCTTGCTAACAGAGGCATGTCTTTTATTTGCTTGATTATCTTGTCTTTATCCAAAAAGTTGTCAAAACGTTCATTGGCAACATCAAGCATGAATGTTTTGGCATACTCCCCATCTGTGAATGGCTATCTGTTTCTCGCAATTGCTAAAACACCAGCAAAGCTAGCCAAATTCCAGTCACTTTGTTGGGTCCAAACACGGAGTTGCTGCTGACTAGCTTGCACTCTGCACAGTAGCTCTTGACATGCTTACTTTCTGCTGTCCCTGCTGGATATTTCGATGCAAATGTACCATGGCATGTGTCAAAGTACCACTTTATATTTGAACGTTTCATGGATGCAATTTTATCATTGCATATTAGACACACTGCAGAACCTACTCTCTCCACAAAGGCAAATTCCTCTGTCCATTCCTGCTGAAAAGTACGATACTCATCTTTTTTCTTTTAGCCATCTTCTTTGTCAAAAGGGTTTCTGCCATTATCTAGCTGACTACTTGATTGAAAGGAGGAAAGTTTACTTCCTGACCTCACAATGACCCGTGTAATTAGGCATTATCCAATAAAAATTTGGTGTTGTCCCAGAGGACAGCTGTGATTGGCTCCAGCCACCCACAACCACGAACATGAGTGGTAGGAAATGAATGGATTGTAATACATGAGAATGTTTTATATTTTTAATGTTATTATTATTTTTATTAAAGATTTGTCTGCGAGCCAGATGCAGCCATCAAAAGAGCCACATCTGGCTTGCGAGCCATAGGTTCCCGACCTCTGTCCTAGATGGAGGCCATTCCCAATTGGTCAGCTGTCCATGCCTATAGAAGTGACTGTGGAGGAGCAACAACCCAGCTGGGAGATTTTGTTTCCTTTGTTTGCTTTGTAGGCACTCACCATTGTCCTGCAGTAACCTTTCTCAGTTGCTCTTAGATGTTTCCCCGCTATGCTGCCTGGGCTGCCATGAGAACCATCCCTGGGGCCCAGTTTGAATACCAGCCCTGCCGGGAATTTGGCTCTGGTCAAACTACCTAACCTCCTTAAACCTCAGCTTTTGCTTTTGGGAATGGAAATAATATTCCTTGTCAGTCAGGGTTGGCATAAGGCCCAGATGAGCCAGTGCAGGTGTGAGTGAGACCACAGCGAGAAGAGGCCATCCTGGGTGTTGTGGAAGCAAGTATCACTCCCACTGCTGTGACCCAAGTCAGCCGTGGAAAGACTGGCAAAGACGTGGGAGAAAGAACATGGGATCAGGTGTCAGGCCTCTGTGCTGGGCCCTTGAAGCAGTTGTTCCCCTAGCTGGGTCTTAGCTTCCCCCTTTGAAGAGTGGCTGCCACTCTGACCCCTGGGTCTGCAGCAGGTGGTAGGCAGTGACCAGAACTTAGCAGCTGCCTACTTGTCAGGAAGGGGCTCTCCCAGAGTGCCCAGCAGCCAGAAGATGTGCTGGGGAGATGTGGAGGCTGAAAGGTCTCAGGCCCTGGCCAGAAGCTCATCAACATTATTGGCATGTGGTGAGGGAGGAAGGGAAGTTGTCTGATCTACAACCACTGAAACTGATTTATTGTTTAATTAGGAGGTTTCCACAGCCACAGATTACCCCAGCTGTGTGCAGAGATAGGAAAAGAAGAGTACACAAGGCAGTCAGGGCTACTGGGAGGCCAGCTGGGACCTGAGTGTGACTTAATTTCTTTCTTGAGCCAGGAGTGCCAATAGCTGAGGAATGATGCAAAGGGTTTTAGGTCAGGCAAAGCGCCCAGGACTAGAAGCTCATCAGGACCCACTAGCCTGGAGTATCTGAACAGAAAGAACTCTCCTAAGGAAGGGAATTGGGAGTCCTCTGGGGTTTCCAAGGCATCCTATCAGTGTGAGGAAGAGGACTGATCCAGAATCAGGAAGAACATCACCACCAAAAACACCCACTTGGAAACCACGGAAACAGAACAGAGGCCTCAGAGGGAAGGCGGAGTTTCCAATGAGAATTTAGACCCCAGTGGGTTTTAATCCAACCCCTGCCAAACACTTAGCTAAGTGTATTTAGGCAAATCACTAAACCTTTCTGACTCTTGATTTGTAAAATGGAACAAATTATATCGACCTTGCAAAGCTGTTTTGATAATTAGATGGAAGAATGTAGCGCTACATAAGACGATATAGCAAGTGCTTAACAAATATTTGTTACATTAGCTGCTCGTATTAAGTAAGCCAGGACAGGACTTTGAAGGGAGAAGGGGCTTGGTGAAGGGCTGTGGTGGACGCAGGTCTTAGACAGAGTTGGAGGGCTGGGAGAAGCCCTACCCTCTTGCCAAACTAGCTATGGACACAATCTGGGGGCTGCCATTCAGGGACTGCCTAAGTTTATCTACCCATTTTCACTGCTCAGGAGTGTCTACTGGGCTGGAGCTCCAGCCACTCACTGCTCTTCACAGGGCTTCTGGCTTTGGCCCCATCCCCTAGCAGCGTCGGTCCTGGGGGAAGGGGAATGATAAAGGAAACCCAGCAGAGTGAAGGTGGACAAGGTTTATTTCAGTCCCCTGACAGACAAGGTTGGTCCAGCATCCCCGCCGCAGGCAGCCCACTTCCCGGCTCGCCGCCCCAGCCACCATCCGCCGGTAGCCTCCCACGAGGCCGAGTGTCCCCGGGGCAGCCGATAGGACCGGAGGACGCCGGGCGGATGCGACGGAGGGCGCGGGAGCCCGGGGGGCAGGAAGCGCGGTGGCGGCGAAAGCGACTGCAGGGCCACAGACGGCGGAGGCGCGCGCGGAAGTGGCGCGAGGCGAGCGCGTAGACCAGTGGGTTGAGGCAGGAGTTGGCGTAGGCGAGGCAGTGCGAGACCAGGCGGCAGGCGTAGGTGGCCGGGCTGAAGGCGAAGCGGCCGTACCAGTAGCAGAGGATGAGCGCGTGGTGCAGACCCCAGCAGAGCGCGTAGAGCGCGGCCACCGCTAGCATGGCGCGGCCCGTGGCCCTGCCCCCGGCCTCTGCCGCCACCACGCCTGCGGGGCCCACAGCCACCCACAGGAAGCGCACTGTGCGCGCGTAGGCCAGGCTCACCACAGCCACCGGGAGCAGGTAGCCCGCCGCAAAGGTGGCCACGTCCAGGGCGCGTCGGCGCGCGTCCTCCCAGGCGGGCACGCAGAGCTCGAGCGTGCCGTAGCGCACCGTGCCGTAGTAGCTAAGGTAGGGGGCCGAGAAGAGCGCAGCCAGCAGCCAGACCAGACCCACGGCGGCGCGGGCGTGGCGAGGGGTGCGCAGGGCCCGCGAACGCAACGGGTGCCTTACGGCCAGGTACCTACGGACGGGCGCCGTGTCAGTGCTGCGGGCGACGGCCTGCATCCGCGCCCCCACCGAAACACTGCGATGGGACCTGGGGGCTGGCGGTCTTGATTTCAGCGTCGGAGCAGTAGGGGGTGACCGCTCGACCGGACTCTCAGATGGTGGTGATTAAGGGGGGTTAACTGGTAAAGCTTAGAGCAGTGCCTGGAGGCACAGAGAAAAGTGACTTGGCTAAAGTGATCAACTAGAAGAGTGAGCTTGGATTTGACCCCAAGTTTCAAGCCATGGGAACAGGTATGACCACAACCTACCAGGTGTGAGCGGTAATAAAATATATAAATTCACTTGTGTATTCCTTGTGCCATTCATTTCATACTCACAGAGTACCTACAATGTGCCAGACCCAGTGCTGACAAGAGACACAATGATGTTTGGGAAGCTCACAATGGAGGTAGGGGAGAGCAGGATGGTCGCCTCAAACACACCCTGCAGGTACCCAGAGACTGGATGGGGGCAGCCAGAGAGCTGTTCCTTTCCTCTCTCTTATTTCCCTTTCTGATCTCCCATTTTCTTTCCTAAGGCCAATAAGCATGCGTTCAGGTCTTCCCTCCCCAACCCAGACCCAGCCAGGTCTCCGGGGCAGCGCACCTGTCCACTGAGACGGCGGCCAGTGTAAAGCTGCTCGCATACATGGTGAGGTAGATAAGTAGGTGCACAGCCTTACAGACAAGGGCCCCAAAGAGCCAGGCGTCCAGCGTGTAGATGGTGGCCTGGAAAGGCACGCAACACAGAATGAAGCAGAGGTCGGCCACAGCCAGGTTGAGGATGAACAGATCTGTAGTGCCACCTGGCTCCTGCCATGCACTTGGGCCGGGTTGCAGCAGCACTGCCAGAACCAGCCCGTTGCCCACTGTGCCCAGCAGGAAGATGAGGGCAAAGACCACAGGCACTGCCACAGGCCCCACAGGCCCCGGGCTGTCCAGCGAAATGTTCTGGGTATCAGTCATCTCTCCAACAGATTGGTCACCTGGGGAAGAGAAGCTGGAAGTTCTCAGGCAGGGGCTCCCAGCTCTGGTCACTTGACCCAGGGATCTAGGTTCCTCAGCCTGGCCCTGGATAGATCTCTCCAGCTAAAAGCTCCTGGTGGTGGAAGTAGTGTGTGTGTGTGTGTGTGGGGGGGTAGAGCAAAGAGTTAAAGAGTTATCTCTGAGCAAGCCCCTGGCACAGTCACATTGGTGTCTGAGGTGGGTTTCTCAGTTTCCTAGAGAACACCCCATAGTGCTGAGTATGAAGGGCTCATTAGGGAGTTGATGGACACTTCTAACCAATGATGCAGGTAAAGACAGGCAGAGTGGGGTGAGGACATTATGGGAAAGGGAGGGCACTCCAACGTCAGGAGCTGATATATTTTTTTCTCAATGGGGATCTGAAGCTCAGGCAAGATTCTTGGCCATGGGTCAAGGTCAGCAAAACATGGGTGACATCGCTGTATCATTGGAGACTCCAGTTTAGTGAGAGCCCCACAGTAACACAGCTATGAGAACCATATAGGTCACTGCCCCATTTTTGCACATGAGGAAATCAAGGCTCAGAGAGGGACACATGGGAGGTTAAAGATCACACTTTCAGTGGCAGATCTGGGGCTGTTGCCACCTGGTACTCTCCCAGGCTGGAACGCTCATCTGAGAGCCTGTAACAGGTGGTGATGTGATAATCAGCATGTGTGTGCACATGTGCATTTGTGCAAGCTGTGTTCACCCTCACCCGTGCCCCATACCCAGCACACATCAGCTACTATGGATCCCTCTGAAGCCTGGGACCTCTGAGTTGGTGGGAAAAATTAAGGGGAAGGGGGTCAGGCAGCAGGGGAGGGAAAAAAAGAGCTAGCTGCCTCTCCGAACACCCAGCATGCAACAGACCATTCCAAGGGCAGGATGGGCAACACCCACCTCGATTCTGGGTACTGGGACCCCGCTTGATCCTGAGTAAACTGGTCCGGAAGCGCTTGCCTCCTGGCCCTTGGTGCCTCCCTGCAGGTAGAGGTCTGCCTCTCACTTCTCCCTCTTCTTCTTTAAGGCCCCTCCTCTGCTGAGCGGGGCTTGGGCAGTCCCTCCAGAGATCCCAGTGACAACCTCCTCCTCAGTCCGTGATTTCCCCCAGGTGGCATGCTCTTTAGCCTGGCTCTTCTCTGCCTTTCTGCGTTGCTTCTTCCTCTTTCTGCAGTGAGTACCCCATTAATTTTGCTCTGAGATTCGCTTTGTAGTTAACCCCTCCGTATCCAGGTCCCAGCTCATCCTTAGCACTCCCACCTCCTGTGGTCTTTGCCTAACAACTCCACTTCCCATCCTCCCCTCTCCCTGCTCCAATCCAAGCTCAGAAAGGATTCCTAGTCTTTATTATTGACTTTAGAGAGAGAAAGGGAGAGATAGAAGCATCTGTTCCTGTATGTGCTCTGGTCGGGGATTGAACCAGCAACTTCTATGTATCAGGATGGTGCTCTAATAAACCAAGCTATCTGGCCAGGGTGGATTTCTAGTCTTGAATTGGGTGTCCTAGGCTAGGAAACCATAATTTGAGTCCCTTTCCTGTGGACTTCAGATAGGACTCCTCCCCCCAGGCCCTGAGATCCATCAGCTTCCCTAAGCTTGGTCCAGGGGTTCAGTCTGGAGACTGTAGAGTTTATGTACCTGCCCAAAGAGTCTGACTTTGCTCTAGTGTAAGGTTTAGAGCAGGGATATGACCTGCTCATTTAACTTATTTTATTACAGCCTGGGGGGGAGGGGGATGCAGAGGGAGAGCGATTTAACAAGCGACCCATTAGAAGCCTCTTTTCCAGGTAACAGCCAAAGGGGTTAAAGGTCTTGATGAATGGCTGATTCAGTGAAGGGGTTCTGGCCTGACCTCTTAGAGTGGCCCACCTGGTCAAAAGAGTTAGAGGCTAGCACCTAGGGGGCGAGGTGCATTGGATTTAACAACGAATGTCATGGGGGCAGACTGCAAGGTGTTCAAGGAGAGAAGGGATGGTAGGAACTGGATGTGGAGTCTTTCTGGAAGCTGGGAGGGTGGAGAGAACGTCAAGAGGAAAGTCTGGGAAAATAGTGAAAATAGTCTGAGGGGATGCTGATGAAGCCACGACTTGCATTCAAGGCCTGAAGAAATCCTTGCAGGCCCCTGGGATTTCTGCCAGTGCTGAGAAGTGCTCCTCTAAAGCCTCATGTCACTTGCTCCCTGTGCAGAGCACCCTCAACTTTTGAATCAGAGAATCACTTAAGATTTTAGGACTCACACCTAGACTCTCAAGAGACATCAGATTAAGGAATTAGAACTGTAGACTAATGATCACTGAAAGGCATAATTGTAGGATTCTAGATTCAGCGTGGTTAAATTTTAGATTCACTGACAGAGGTCCATACCACCCTTTATGAAAGTAATGCACCAACAAGACTCCTAGAAGCCTGAACTCACCAACGTGGCCCGCTTGCACCCTGTAAGCCCTGGAGATTCCTGCCATACGGACCTACCTCCCCCCACCTTGGTTGGGTTCTGGCAGTACTTGGGGAACTCCCAGCAGCTGCAGGCTGAGCAGCTATGATAACAGACACAGAGCAGAGGGAAGGACAGCGGCGACCACAGAAATGCTGGTCGTGGGGCAGTTAGGAAGGGTGTGTCGTTGTCATGCCCAGAGTCAGTGTGCACCTGGTACCCCATCTTCCCTTTGTTCCAACTGCTGCTCCTGGCAGCCACGACTTGAACCCTATGCCCAATGCAGAGGCTGTGAATTGTGGTCCTCGGAGAGGTCCCCTGAGCCCCTGGCCCCGCAGTACAGCATTAGTGTGGCTGATCCATGGTGGGCCCTTGAGTCTGTAACGGGTATCCAGTGGCAATTACCAACAAATGCCCAAGCCTAGGTGACCTAAGCTACTGATGGTCCCTCCTATGACCCCTTCTAAATGACGGTGGGGAGGGGTGCCAGTCCTAGTCAATCGCACAGTGTATTACCATGGCCAGGCCCAGGGCGTCCTGATGCTGCTCCTGCCCGCACTGTCTGCTGGGAGTGCTATGCCAGTGGCGGCACACACTCTGTGCTGCTGGCTGGTGGATCTGGGCCCAGTGCTCTGGCTCCGCTGGGTAGGCCACACCAATTGTCATGTGGCCACTGGGTATGGTGTGTTGGCCTCTGCAGACAGTGCACATCCAGCTACTGGCTGGACCCAGTACTGGTGTCAGGCTGTAGGCTGTGTGCTCTTGCTGCTGCAGCAGTGCACCTGGCACCAGGTGCCCTCCCCCAATGCTGACAACATGAATTTCTGCAGCTGATGTGGTCACAGCAGCCCCTTTCCCCTGGCTGCATCCCCCAGCACCCTGGGCTCCTGGGCCTGAGTCTTAAGCTTTTGCAGATCAGATCATAGGCTAGGACTTCCAGAATCCCAGTGTTAAGATCCTGCAGGACTGGGTGGTAGCTCAACCAAATCATCCATCCTAAGACTGCCAGGGAAAGGGGAGGGCTCGGGGTGCAGGGCGTCAGAGACCTTGTCCTAGTTCCACGTTGTTCATAAAGGCCTTTTAATCCTTCCTGCTCTACCCACAGAACCCTACAAGAGAGCTTCCCAAGGCCACACCATGCTGAGACTGGAGCTACAGTGACTCAGAAGCCATCTCACCCCCACCCGGTGCCCATAAGGCTGAGCGGGGAGGACAATGGAAGGAGAAAGGCTAGGGAAAGTAACTGTGGGAAGGGGTTGCCATCTCCAGAAGGAGCACAGAGAGGCATTGTGGAGAAGGGTGACTTGGGCCTCCACAGCAGGCAATTGGCCCTCCTGGCCTTGCTTGCAGGGCAGCCCAAACAGCCAAGTCCAAGGCCTGGAGTCTGGAGGGGAGGACACAGCATCCAAAGCCCAGGCTCGCTGCGCCCCCTAGTGGTTGATCATCAGGCCAGCAGGTCTTGGGATAAGTAAGCTGGAAGGGCCCCAGACATTAATATAACATCCATGCTTGGTGCAGCAGGGGAAACTGAGGCACACACAGGGGATGGGGCCTGCCCCAGAACAGAGTTAAGGACAAAGTGGGCTAGAACACATGGTTCCAGGTAGCAGGGGCATCTCCAGTAGCGACCCATTCTCTTTCCTTTGGGGCCTGAATTTTCTGCCTCCTCCAAACATGGTTTTGGATACCCACCCAGCCCCTTATCTGGGCAGCTATAGGCCGTCTTTTGGATGGGGAGCAGAGGCCAAGGTGTTCACCAAGGCTAGACTCTGGAGGAAGCAAAGTAGGGGTGAGTGGCATGGGAAAGAGCCTGCAGAGATGCTCAGCTCCCTTTTCAGCAGCACAGAATCTAGCTGAGCCAGATGGGGTCTCTGCTATAATTGGTCCAGCTCTCTGGGTCTCATCTTAATTTGGGAGAGGCGGTCAGCTCTGAGGTCTACTAGTTTCAGAGCCTGCATGCAAAGCCCCAGCTCCCTCCTGCTTCTTCAACTAATCACAGAGCACGTCAACCTGCTCAGAGAGAATAAAGCAAACCAATGAGACACAATCTATTTTCCACAGCTGTTTCATACTCACAGCCACAAGCACATGTATTGCCCACGCCCAGCCCTAAGACTTTGACAGGGCTCAGAGCCTCTGGCCTGGGCTGATGATCAAAGGCCCCCTTTGTCACTATGAAGGGAGGGGACCTTGGCTCTGCTTGTCACTACCCAGGGTTCAGGGCAATGCCCCATGCAGCCGCCCCACCTCCACAAAGGCCTCCACACAGCGGTCGATGTCCTCCTCGCTGTGCACTGCTGAGATCTGTACCCGGATCCGGGCCTTACCCTTGGGGACCACTGGGTAGCTGAACCCGATGACAAAGATACCTGGGAAGGTAGAAAGTCAACCTGGGACTCCTAAGAGCCAGGCAGGCTTTGGGGTGTGACATGCAAGCAGGGAGGCAAGGGAACCCATGGTCTCTCAAACCTGGGACTGTCTCGTGGCCTGGGTTTGCCAAGTTTGAACAGCTGGTCTAAAAAGGGTAGTAGTGTGGGGGTAAAGGGGAATATTCGTAGTCTAGGGGTTCCCTTCTCTTTTCTCTTCAGACCCACAGCCATTCCTTTTGTCCTGGACTCCTTACCTCTCTTTAGCATATCATCTGCCATACAAGAGGCCAGCCGGGCATCACCCAGCATCACAGGGCAGATGGGGTGGTTGGCTCCTGAGATGGTGAAGCCAGCAGCCTGCATCTTACTGCGAAACCTATGGGGACAAGCTGGGTGTCACAGTTCGTTTGGGGGCTGTGGATTATTCACACCTAGTCCTGATGGGTATGTGACCCAAGATCTGTGCTGAAGTCTGCAGAGAGACCAACAAAACAGAAAGGCACACCTAGAAAGTCAAATGGGAGCCAGGCTGAGAAACAAGCAGACCAAAAAGGAAGGTAGGAAGACAGAATTGCATAAGACAGGTAGACACAAGGTCATTTGCAGAGAAATGTCCCAGGAATTGAATGAAGAGACTGAGCCCCAGTACAACCTGCTAGGGATGTGATACGGGCAGAGGCAGAACCTATAGGTATTGGCTGGGCAGGTACAACGGGCAGGCCTCAGCAGTTCCCCACCCCAGCCTTTCCCACTCCTGCCAGGGACTGCACCGCTGGGTCTTGGCTGCCATAGACTGGATAATGGCATTGCTCTCCATGAGCAGGTCCAGGGCTTTGGAGGCACAGCCAATGACAGCAGGTGGCAGGCTATTGGAGAAGAGGTAGGGCCGAGCACGCTGTCGTAGTAGGGACACCAGGGGTCCAGGGCCTGTTGTATAGCCCCCTATGAACAAGAGAAGAGGTGGGGGTAGTCAGGGGTCAGAAGCCAGAGCTTACCATAAGCCCCTCCTGAAAGCACAGCCCTTACTACCCTCTTGTTTGCTGTCCCAGGTCTCCCTTCCCACCTTCCCCGAGACTCATCCAGGGCCCTACATGTAGATAAGAGGACCCCAGGGAATAATGCTGTAAGCACCTGATGCTCCGCCCAGCGCCTTCCCCAGTGTGGAATTGATTATGGTGACCTGGTCCATTACGCCCAGCAGCTCATCTGTGCCCCTGCAAGGAAAGCCATTGCCACCACTGGCCGCCTGAGCACCCTACAATCATGGGTTGAGCTGGGGGCTGGCCTCTCAGTTTCCCACCCACTGTTAGAAGCCCAACCACAGGCCTTAGGTGCCACATGCTCCCACCGTCCTGTGGCCCCCAGGAAGCCAGTGGCATGGCATTCGTCCACAAAGACCACGGCACCATATTGAGATGCGAGGTGGCAAATCTCCCGTAGGGGTGCAATGTCGCCATCCATGGAAAAGGCTCCATCAGTGGCCACCAGGCGCAGTCGATACTTCTGCAGGGAAGGCAAGGATAGGTGGTGGCTGGTGTCATAAGTGGGGTCAAACCACCTACCTTCTAGGGCTCTAAGAGCTTACCTTGCCCAGTGCTCAGTACCAGGCACATAAGCACTACTGTGTTGGAACTGGAACATCTCCTTCCTCATCCGTACCTCTCTGAGCCCTAACCATCTGTTTCAGAACAATCTGGAGCTACACTGAGCCCTGGGCAGTGAGAACGCTCTCAGTGTCCCCTTCAAAGGACAGAGTGGGGTGGGGCCAGTTCTTTACTTTCACCATCATACCTACTAGGGGCCTGCCACACATAAGGTGACCAAGGTAGCATGGTGCAAAGGAAAAAAGCTCAGGGTCTGAGGGATCTGAGTTCAAATCTTGGCTGTTACAAACTTTCAGGCTGTTTGATTGTGAGTATGGAGTTGGCCCCCCCAAGGCTCACTTCCTTCACTAGGGGGAGGCTGAGGATAAGCCTAGTCTTTGCCCTGGGAACCCCTGGGTCTTGCCCCACCTGGGCCTCCTGCAACTTGGCCTCTAGATCAGCCATGTCCAGGTGGTGGTAGCGGTACTTGTGGGCCTTGCAAAGACGAATGCCATCGATAATGGAGGCATGGTTCAGCTCATCTGATAGTATTGCATCCTCCGGGGTCAGCAGGGCCTGAAAGCAGTTGGAGTAAAGTCATCACCCAACCACCTTGGGGTTCTCCCATTCCTATGACTCTACCTGAGTCCAAATTTCATTGCCAACTAGTGCATTCCTCTGGGCAGGGAGGCAAGGGAGCCCTGTGCCTCTATCTGAGTTCCCAGAGCCCCAGGACTGGGCTGAACCAGGGTCCCACTCTGGTGAAAGCAGGTGAGAATGTGCTTGGCGAGTGCCCGGTCCCTGCCACCCTCAGCCACACACCCTCAAATAGCCTGAAAGATGGCCTCCTTGCAAGCCTCAGGATTCTTTCTGGAGCATCTACCCGGCCCAACCTGACCTTCGTAACACATGATGACTGGAGTCTCCAGCCATGGCACTGATATCCTGCCAAGTTCTCCTGATTACCTACAGTCAGCATTCTCCTTCCACAGCCTAGCAGGCTTCACCAGCTCCTACCCATGGCTCCCCACACACCTCAAAGAGGCCAGCATTGGCATCAAAACAACTGGGATACAAGATGGCATCCTCACGCTGATGGAAGAGGGCTATCTTTGCTTCCAGATCCTTGTGAATGCTCTGAAGAAAGTGAATGAGACAGGTGTTAATGCCTGCAGGGTCACATGGGACAAGTCCTGGGGACAGAGAGGCTTAGAATGCCAAAAACACACCCAGCCTAGAAAGCCCACAGCCTTGCCTTTCCCTTCATTCTTCACCACAAGTGTTCCTTACAGTCGACAAGAATCTGGCAGATGGTACTCACTGAGGAATTAGGGGTTTACTAGGTGTCCCTTCCTAGTTGGATTTTCTTTTTGTAAATGGGGGTACTAATGGCAAAGGAAGATGTGTCTTTCTGATATCAAACTGAGTCCTTTTTTTTGTTGCTTTATGGCAAAGAAGATTACTTAAGTAACTCTAAGTTCATTTGGACCTCAAATTCTTAGATTTGAAAGCTGTCCTGTCTGGGTGAGGATTAAATCCCTGGCTGGGTGGGAGTCAGGAGTTCCATCATTCATTTCATCCTCACCTTTCTGAGAGGATAGGTAATAATAATCACAAGTAGTCAGGAGCAGAGATCCTTGAACCACACCATCTGGGCTCAAATCCTACCATGAAAGCCTGTGTGCCCTTAAGCAAGTCAGTTCACTTCTCTGGGCCTCAGTGTCCTCATCTCTTTAACAGGGATGAAAACAGTACCTATCACTAGGATTGTTATTAGCATTAATTAGTTAATATTTGTAATGTTCTTAAAACAGTACCTGACACATAGTAAACACTATAAGTTTCGGGTCTATATTAATTCTGTAACATTTACAAAATAAAATACTAACCAACATTCATGGAGCACTGCTATATGTCAAGCACTGTTCTAAACATTTTTACCTGTGTTAACTCTTTATTTATAAAACCCTGTTAAGTACATACTATTATCCCCATTTTACTACTTAAGGGATTGAGGCACAGAGAGGCTAAGACACTTGCCCAGGGTAACAAGCCAATAAAAGGTGGTGCTAGGGATTGAGCTCAAACAGAATAGCTCCAGAAACCTCTATCTCAATCCCAGCCTTCTATTCTTCTTTTCCTGTAGGAGGACAGGTGAACTCTGCTCTGCAAGTGGGAAAGTGGAAGCTCAGAGAGGTCAAGTTTCTTGTCCAAGGTTTCAGAGCAAAACAGAAGCCTGAACCCAATCTTTCCAGCGGACAGTTCTGGGGCTAAAAATGGGCCCACAGCCCTGGGAGGGGATGAGCTGAGCTGGCTAAACCAGCCCTGCTGACTGTGGGAAGCTGACAGCTATAGTATGTGCCCAATGCTGTGGACAAGGCCCCACTCTACCCAACCTTCTATTCCACAACACCCACTGTGTACCTGGGTCCCACAGATGAAGCGGACAGAGCTAAGGCCAGCTCCAAACTCCTCCAGGGCCTGCAGACCGGCCTGGATCACTTCGGGATGGCTGCTCAAGCCCAGGTAGTTGTTGGCACAGAAGTTAAGGATTCCTGACATAAAGGACATGGAACAGACAAAACAGCTCAAAGCCCTAAGGAAAGGTCTGGAAAGGTGTCAGTGCCAGGCCTTGAGGACCCACAGAGTAAATGAACCCAGATTTACCCTTGAGGAGGCAACAACCACACAGTACAATTCATTCTGGGGCAGAGGCCACAGGTGAGGAAGGGTCAGGACAGGACTTTCAGAGCAGCATCTTGAAGGATGAGAAATTTAAACTCTGGCTCAGAATCACATTCCCCCCAAGAAGGAAACCAGCCCTGCCTCACAGGTTTCTCCTGTTCCCAAGGACAACCAGCAACCCATCATCTGGGCCTTGGTTTCCTTCTGCATAAAAGGAAAGGGTTGGGTCAGATGTTAACTGTGGTCCTCAAACTCTATAGTTGACTTTGCTGCCTGGTATAGAAAGAATCACAGACCCAAAAGAGGGTGTCTCTGATAACTGGATCCTGAATTATAAACTCCAAAGTGAACATGGCTGACCCAAGTGGGAACAGGCTTGAGAAGAAAGGTTCACTCATCCTGGGAAAGGCAAAAACAGGATGAGTACCTGGATCTCCTTATTTCTGACCTTTGACCTGATCCAAGCTTCCCCTAGGGGAAGGTAGAGATTTCCTGGGATTTCTGTTTTACAAATGAGTGCAACAGCACCAAGGATTCCGCAGGCATAAGGCTGGTTTGGGGGACTTTATAATCAGTACTCACTTGGGATCTGGTACAGAGGGGCAGTGACTGCTGTTAGACAGACATGAGGGAGAACTGATGGGCCAATTCATGGGGTGACTCCTGAAGCAGCCCACGAAACCCTCACTGTGACTTTGGCCAGAAGGTTGGCCTCTCTGGCCCATTAGCTGACCTTCCAGCTCCAATATACCAGAGGATCTGGAACAAAGCCCAGCTCTGCCTGCAGCTACCTAGGGGTTTGGGGGCAGCTCACTTCACATCTTCGAGCTTTTTCATTTGTAAGGTGGATTAGCCATTTCTACATTTGTTGGTTTGCAGGCGTCCACGTGCAGCAATTAGAGGCCTGCACAAAGCAGAAGCTCCAGAAATGCGGGGTCTCTTGCTGCGCCTTCCTATCACACTTCCTTGAAGCAGCATAGTGGGACCCAGCTGGGTATGTCTCTTTTTTTCTCACGTTCTTCGAGGGTTGGGTCTCAGACCCGCCTCTTCCTCTAAGTCAACAGGTGCTCAAGGGCAAATCATCTACCTTCATGGGAAACGGGTTTAACCAGGTTAGAGTTAATACTAGGAAGCCGTAAAATAGGCCTGATAGTTGATAAAGGAGCCAGTGGTCCCCCGGGGTCCGGTCACCTCTCGGGGGTCATCCCGCCACCTCTTGTAAAGGAGGCTGGGGTTCCTGCCTCCTACTGTCTCCAGGACTTCCATTCAGCTCAAGCCTCGCAACGGTCCTCCCAGCCACGTCCGACGACTCCCGGGAGGGGGAGTTACCTCCGGAGACGCCATCAACGTGGATGCGCGGTCCCTGACGTGACGTGATGACCCGTTCAGTCTTCCAGGTGCCAGCCCCGCGGATCCCTTCCAGCTCCTCCTCCAGGATGCCACGCAGCTGGGCCAGCGCTGAGTGCGCGCGGCGACCGCGGGGGTACCAGGAGAGCGCGGCGCGGAGGACTGAGCCAACCCACATGGTGCTCACCTCGCCTACCTCCCGCGAGCTCGCTCACCCGCGCGTCCCGGAGCTGTGCGCACCGTGACTGCTGACTGATCACGTGGTCGGGGGCCGGGCCCTGATAGCCAATTGGGGCGAAAGGGGCGGACCCAAAGGTAGTGGGGCGGGGCCAGCCGGGATGCTCAGAGGACGAAAGTGGATTGATTTGTAAATTGAGACTGGAGCGGTCCATGAAGGGGAGAAGGGAGGCAATGCCGCGGGGCCCAGCCCACCAGACCTTCCCATTCCATTTTCATCCCCTGCCTACACAACCATCCCTTGGGAGGGGTGCTCAGGACCCCAAATACAGGAGCAGCCTGAGGCACGTTCAGTCTCTCCAGATGTTTCCCGGTGGAACTCTTGGAACCCTCCCTCCGTTCTCAGGTGCAAACGCCCCCATCCCCCCACCCTCGCCACTACTGGCCAGTGCAATTATTCGCCCGGACTAGTCTTAGAAAAGAGAAAAACACCGCCCAGATTTTGTACTTTTTCTATTTTTATTTTAAAGTTTTAAAATTACAAAGACAGCAAATTCTTCCCGGCACAAACAACTTAAAAAAGGGGGGGGGGGTACGATGCGCAATTGCGCGTTTCCCTATTTTATGAGAAAGACTGTACAAGTTTTTTTTCTCCCAGCTCCCGGGCATGAAATCTAAATGCTAGCTCTAGATAGATATATACACATTTACACGCACATACACAAACCTAGCTCTGTAAAACTACTTAGCAATTCAAAAGTCGACTGCAGTATGTCTTACTGTCCACTCCCCGCCCACTAACCCTCCCCCACCTACCACTACGTAGAAAAGACTCAGAAGTAAAGAGGTTGGGAAGTTTTTAAGTGACGGTGGCAAGGCTGGAGACTCACCAGACCACCAAAGCCACCTCTTGTAAAGGAGGAACAAAAACCAAGGGAAAATAAAAGTCCTCCCAGGATACAATCCAATTGTGTGGAAAAACCCAAGTTTCAAGAGGGCACACTGAGGCACTTGGCTGACTCCCCTCTCTTGCCCCAAAGTTTCTCCCATAACAGGAGACTTTCTGAAGCCACAAAGACCTCCTCCAGCACTCCCCCCCACACACACACAATGACTAGTTTCCAGCTGAAAGAAGCCACAGCTTCTCAGACCAGCTGTCACTTCCACACCCCCCTCACTTCCCTAGGACAATAGGGAGGCCATGGGTACAGACTAACAGAAGTGAGAAGGAAACTGGATTTGGACACCCCCACCTCAACACACACACACACTGCTCACCATTGGGAGGTGGAAGTCAGCCCAGAAGGGTTTATTCCACCTCCCTACTTGGTGTCCAGCTGCTGCCACCCCTCTCCTCCCCCATTAAGGTTCTGAAACTCACAAGGATGGCTCAACTTAAAGCTCACTAGTCATAAAGATACCTACAAACCTTACAATTTCTGGGCTCCCTCTCAACTAGCCAGAACAAATTGCCTTCCCGATTCCCCTTCCCCACCCCACATTTACCTTCATAGCGAACAAACCATCCAACTAAATAAAACACAAACTCACCCCAAACCCTAAATAGATTAATAACAAATTAACAGAACAAAATATAAGTAAATTCTCATCATTACAGGGATGAGGTTGCTTTTGCTGTCCTTGCACGACTGGTTAAGGAAAATGAACTATTCCCTAATTTCTGAGGAATCCAAATTCAGTTTCTCAAAGTCAGGATAGAAAGGGGTTGCAGATGAGTAAGAGAGAAGGAGAAAAGTATTTACAGAAAATAGGAGACAGGCAGGAGTGTCCACAAGAAAAGCTTCACTGTCACTTCTTCTTGCTGGCCCTCTTGGCACTGGACTTGGCTTTGGGCTTCACTGATTTGGCCTTCTTAGGCTTGGATGCCTTGACTGGCTTGGCTTTGACAGTCTTGGGTTTTTTGGTTTTCTTGGGCGTGGCAGCCGGCTTCTTCTTGGCCTTCTTGACTGGGGTGGCTTTGGCCTTCTTGCTGGGGGCTTTGGAGGCTGCCTTCTTGGGCTTGGCTGCCTTCTTTGGCGTAGCCACCTTCTTGACTTCCTTCTTCGTCTTCTTGAAGGCCACTGACCGCTTAGGCTCGTCGCTCTTGGCTAGCCGGAAGGACCCTGAGGCACCCACTCCTTTGGTCTGCTTGAGGACCCCAGTGGTAACCAGGCGCTTGATGGACAACTTAATCTGGGAGTCGGCGTTCTCGCCCACCTTGTAGTGGCTCTTGATGTACTTCTGGATGGACTGACGCGAGGAACCAGCGCGGTTCTTCTCTGCCTGGATGGCAGCCACGATCATGTCTGAGTACTTGGGGTGGTCTGTGGACTTCTTGGAAGCTTTGGCCCGCTTGGGCTTGGCCGCAGGGGCAGACGTGGAGTTTTCAGTCATGGTGGGCTGCCTTGGTCCTGCTGTTGAAGAATGCGCCTTCAAAAGGGCTAGCCTCCGTCAGAGGCCGAAAAAAGCCTGACTCGGTATCAGCTTTCGCACCCCTGACTCTCAGGCCACTCCAAAGCTTGACTCTCTGGGACCTAACTCAGGCCGCGGGAGGACTCTCTGGGCCGCTTCTGCGTGACCCGGCCCCGCTGGTCGGTCTTTCTGTGCGTGCGGCTGCGGCTCCGGTTCTGGCTCTGGCTCTGTCACCGCCTCCGCTGCTTCTCTTTTCCCAGCTCCGCGTCTGGCGCTCGGGCGGCGCATCCGGGTATTTAGCGGCGGCGGGCGGACCGCGGTGAGGACAGGGCTGCTGGCTGCCTGTTCCCGGTCCGGAATGGCGCTGCGCTGCCGCCATCTGTGTTTCTTCCGCCGAGCAAATCCGACCTTTCTCCCCGCCCCGAGCCTTCCCGCTCCTCGCCGCCGCCCGGGGTCGCTGCCCAGCTCCCTGGGCTCCACCGTCAGGCGGCCCGCAAGCCGAGCCGCCGCCCCCCGATCCCGCCAGGCGCCCCAAACGGCGCCGAGGACCGCTGGTGCGCCGGCACATTTCCCCTTTGCGGGGGGCTGGCTCTGCGTGGTCGGGGAGCCGCGACGCGGGAAACCCCCCGTAGCAAAGCTCCCCCCTGGGGCTACCAGGGACCCGGCTCCCAACCCGCTGCGGGGTCCCTCAGCCGGGCGGAGTGACCGGAAAGCGGCCCCAACTAACACACGCGGCCCCAAGCCGGGCGACTCCCAGCCGGGCCGAGCCGGGACAGGGGGGAGGGGTCGCTCCCCCGGGGTCCGGTCACCTCTCGGGGGTCATCCCGCCACCGAGACCCCTGCACCTCTACCCTCTCTTTGTCCATTGGGCCCCTAAGCAAACTTTCCCTGCAAGAGTTGAAAGGGCACTTTCAAACTTTGTCCCTTCCCCCTCTTCTATCGACTCTCCCCCAGCGGGCCCCCTGACCTCTGAGGTGGAGGTTCTCTCCTAAGGCCGAACCCCCACTGCTTCCAGATTCCCCTAAGGTAGTGAGAAGGGGTATCCCAAGACGCCTCCTCTCCTCACAGACCCCCACATCTCCAATATATACTAACCGGGAATTCATTTATATGTCTCCTTCAGCCAAGGAGTTTTGGGGTGTCAGAGGCAGAGCCCGCTGCCCCCACCCGTGAGGCCCAGCTTGGGGGGTCCAGTCCCCCTCCCAAAGACCTTCCAAGGTGGGGGTCTTGGGGGCGGAAGGACCACAATGGAGGAGCTGCCCCACAGGCTCTAGCCAGAGACTGTCCTGGGGGCCCCTGGGATAAGGAAAAGCTCTGAATGTTTTGGGAGTTTGTGAAAACAAGGCTATGGGGGAGAGGTCGAGGAGGGGGTCGCATTCGTTGGGTACTAACATCGTCGTAAAGTGTGCGGTCGGTCAGGGAACCCGGGCCGGGACCACCGCCATTTTGCTGGGAGGATGCAATGTCTTTGTTAAAATATATACGTCCCCCCGCCCCCACCCCGTACTTGGCAGGTATAGATGAGGCAAACAAGGGGCGCCACAGTCTTTATGGAGTCTTAAGGGGCTCTGAGAAAATTTAGAGGCCCACAGGCCAGCGGAAGGGACCCCAGAACTCCTGGGACAGAGCACTTTGTTTGGGAGAGACATCCTACTCGCAGTTAGGGTCCTGATAGGCAGGGGCCCTTGTTTGAAATTCTGGGACGCTCGCTCCCTAAACCATCTCCCACAACAAACCTGCTTTTATTCCCTAAGCAGAGGCCCATCACTCTTCACGCAAATCAATACCCCGGGAATGGGGGCGTTTATAGCTGGTCAAAATGATGAACTGTGTCTCCGGGTATTGCCCGGGAGCTGTTGCAGGCACTGGCTATTGAGAAGGGAGGGGGGAAGGGTTGGAGGGTTTAGATGCAGAACAGGGTCTTAGTAGGGATGCGGAGGATGGGGAAAAGGGCTCATATTGGATTTAGACACACACACACACCAAGAGATGGATTAATCCAAATGATTGGGGGAAGGAGGGGGGAGGCCTGAGACTTGGTATCAGATGCCTTCTCTGGGGCTTATCTTGGTGGCATGGGTGGGGAAGGGAAGCGATGAAGGGCCCGGCCCGGTTAGTTCAAAGGGTCAAGGTCTTATTTGGTTGATGTCAGTTACTGGGAAGTTTCCTGATTGGAAAACTACATTCTGGTGGGTTTGTTTTGGTTATTTTCAGAGACAATTCTCTTGCTTCTCACTAAGATCTGGATGGGAAAATAGGTCACCAAATAGACATCCCCAGGTCTGAAATGTCCCACCCCCAAATCAGAGAGACATGTCATCCCCTCATCCCCCAGGTCTGTGCACCTCTTAGAAAAAGGACTAGATAAATCCAATCACACAATCACAGGCGGATTTAATGGTCGCGTCCCTGGGCCTCGACTTCTGAAGGGCCCCACAAAACCCCAACTTTACACTTTTTTCTAATGACACCAAGTTTGGTTTCATATGTGCAATTTTAACATTAATAGTACATAATATTTTTATTGAAAAATATGGTTAACATGTATTTTTATTTTCCCTATCTCTTTTCTTTAAAGGGACTCAATATTTTCTTCTGCGCGGGGCCCTCAACCGACCTTAATCCGCCTCTGGGCACAATGAAGAAATAATTTTATTTACAGGGAGCATTACAATTTGCAAAGTGCTCTTCATCTGTTTCTAGATCCTTGGTCACCCCCCAACCTGGGTAGGCAGTCAAGTGATCACTCCCCCCATCACCACTTTTAATTTCCTGTGGAGGCCGAGAGACTCGTTAGGGTGGATTGGATGGGGGGGAGCGCACTGTGAGGTTCAGCTCTCGGCGCCCCCAGGCTTTTATTTGATTTTGTAGCTGTCACATCCTTATCCCCACCCATCCCAACGACCTGTAAGTTTTCTCCCGGACGGAAGCCAGAAATGGAGAGAGGAGTCGCGAGGGCTTCCCAGCCGCGGACAGCCCACCTCCCCTGGCAGCCGAATTTACTGCCCCTATTTCTGTTCGGGAGAATTGAGGGGAGGGGGTCCCCTAGACTTGGGCGCAGAGTCCGAGGCCGAGGGCGGTAAGGTGAGGAAAGGCTGCCTGCATAGTAGCTTAGCCGCACCTCGCCTCTGCAGAGCCTGGGGACTTTTTGATTCACCGGGACCCAGTGGACACCGGGTAGGATACTTTAGGGTCCCCACCTATCGCAAAGCCATTTTCTCGCCTATACACGGCGGAACTCCTTCCGCCTCCTTTAACGCGAGCCCTTTAAAATCCCGGAGCCGCAGTGATGCTGGCAACTCCTCCTGGGAAATGTAGTCTCCGGCGACCGCCGAGCACCGCTCTGCGCCCCCAGCCCAGGAGCCGCGCGAGTCACGCAACCGCGAATCAGCCCGGGCATGGGGAGATGGTCAGATATCGTCCGTCCAGTCGCGCGGAGAAACGCCCAGGCCTCCCTGGTGTCAAAAAGGGAGCTCTACCTACTAGTGGGGTTGGTGAAGGTGAAATGAAATCCTGTATAGAAAAGTGTAAATCGCTTTAGTGTCAAGGGTCATGTTTTTACTAATGTGCGTGTGTGCATGTGCCAGCATTTATTGAGCCCTTGATTCATAACTTCTTTTTTCAGGCAGAGGGATCTAGAATGGCTAAAGGATTTGTCCAAGGTGGGACAGCCTGAAGGAGTGTGACTGCTGACAGACTCCCCAGCCAATGACTCCCACTGCACCACCTGTGGTCTCCTGAGACCTTGTAAGACAGCACTTGTTCTGGGCTTAGGAACCCTAAGGAATTCACTTGCTTTGTACCAGGCACTAGGATAGGACCTCTTAAAATTAACCAATTCAAAATAATCCTTATGCCGAAGAAACATGTATTGGGGTGACATTCTTTTCCCCTACAGCTCCTAGTTTATAAGCCTGTAGAGTATGTTATTGTACTGAATACTGTAGACAACTGTAACACAATGGTAAGTTTTTATGTAGTACTTTACACATTATAGGTGTGCTATGAGGGCACTAGGGGATAGTTTTTCAGCTCCATTATAATTCAATGGGGTCACTGTCATATAAGTGGTCCTGTAAATGACTGCAGTGTTATTATATGATGTATAACTCTGTCCAGGCTTCTCTTAAGAGTAGAGAAAATTGCCTGACCTGTGCTGGCACAGTGGATAGAGCATGGACCTGGGATGCTGAGGTCCCCAGTCACTGGTTTGAGCGCAGGATCATCAACATAATCCCAAGGTCGCTGGTTTGAGTAAGGGGTCACTGGCTCGGCTTGAGCCCCCCACCACAGTCAAAGCATATATAAAAAGCAATCAATGAGCAACTACAGTGAAACAACTATAAGTTGATGCTTCTCATCTCTCTCCTCCCTCTCTCTCACTCTTCCTATCTCTCTTTCTCAAATCAATAAAATAAAAATAAAAAAAAGTAGAGAAAATTTTGCATCTCAGTGCTCCAGATGAGGTCAGAGAGTTGTGGCTGGCTTTACTTAGGCCTCTGCCTTTTACTCTAAGGAGAGCTAGGCAAAGAACAAATTACTTGACATAGAATCTTTGGCTGCTGCTGTAATAAATATCCCCAACTTTAAAACAACATATATTTATTATCTTACACTTCCAGAGGTCCGTAGTCCAAAATGGGTCTCCTTGGGCTAAAATCAAGGAGTCAATAGGCGTGCATTCATTCCTTCTGGAAGCTTAATGGGGAGGGTCTGTTTTTTGCCTTTCCCAACTTCCAGAGGCAGCCTTCATTCGTTGGCTTGTGAACCTTTCCATCATAAGAGCTATCAACAATTGATTGTTTTTCATGCTGCCATCTCTTTGGTTCTTACTTCCGCCTCCCTCTTCCCCCACTTAAGGACCTTTGAGATTCCATTGGGCAACCTGGATAATCCAGGATAATCTCCCATCTCAAGGTCAGCCAATTAACAACCTTAATTCCCCCTTGCAATGTGGCATAACCTAGTCACAGGTTCCAGGGTTCAGGACACAAACATCTTTGGAGAGCCATTATTCTATTTCTCACACACAGTTATGCACATGCATAACTGGGCAGGGATGGGGATATGAACAATATCCCCCAAAACCACTGTGACCCAAGTGAGTTCCAGCTTGCATCCAGGGCTGTTGCCATGTTCTGAGAAATTCCTGGTTTGGGCAGGGAGCTAGAGGTGGTGATGGGGCACTTTCTAGTCACCTTGCAGCAGTGTGGCTCTTTGTCCTCTGTTTGATCCCTTGTGTCCCTAAATGTTCCTTGCTTTTGAATTTAAAGAGTCTTAAATGGCCTGACTTGTGGTGGTGCACTGGGCTTGGCGGGTCAAGGCACATATGACGAGAAAACAATGAACAGCTAGAATGAAGCGACTACTTCTCATCTCCCCACCCCTCGTAGAATCAATAAATAAAACCTTCAAAACAAGGTGTAAGTGCCTGACTAGGCGGTGGCACAGTGGATGGAGCATTGGACTAGGATGAGGAAGACCCAGGTTTGAGACCCCGAGCTCGCCAGCTTGAGCGCGGGCCCATCTGGCTTGAGCAAAAGCTTACCAGCTTGGACCCAGGGTCACTGGCTCCAGCAAGGGGTTACTCGGTCTGCTAAAGGCCTGCAGTCAAGGCACATGTGAGGGAGCAATCAATGAACAACTGAGGTGTTGTGACGGCAATGAAAAACTAATGATTGATGCTTCTCATCTCTCTCCGTTCCTGTCTGTTTGTCCCTATCTATCCCTCTCTCTGACTCTCTCTGTCCCTGTTAAAAAAAAAAAATGTAAGTGACATCTAGTCAGTCCTGGTGAGTGTCTCTTAGATAAAGAGAAACCACAGAACCTTGTTGAGAGGAGGACACGCAACCCTCCAGGGCATTGCAGCCATCTCTCCTGAATAGCGAGGGAACTACTCTGCGGGCTCCTCCTTCTCCCCCATCTCGCATCCCTCCATGTCCAGATCTTGCCCCCTTTCCCTGAGGAGCCCCTGTTCTCCCGTCTGCCTTGTTCTCCCCTCAGCCTCCTCCCTGTCACAGAATGTGAGCCTCAACCAGAACTGTATAAGCCACAGCCCTTTAGAAGTGGAGGAGGTTTAGGCAGGCACCAGAACAGAGAAGGCACTTGGCCTCCTGGCGCTCGAGTCCAGGAAGAAGATTGGGCATTGATATCATTGCAAATTGTGATTGTTTCAAGTTCCAAAAAGGAAATTAACAGGGCTGTGAGAGGGGGTGACAGGCAGGCTTATGTTGATCAGGTGTTGTGTGGCTGGATGGGGACAGTGAAGGGCAGTGTGGTGTGAGATGCGGTCAGAGAAGTGAACTCACCTGAGCATGCAGTAATTTTAGCCACAGCAAGGGGTGTAAATTTTGTTGTAAGTGCACTTGAAAACCTCTGCAGAGGTATTTTTTAAAAAATATTTTTATTTTTATTCATTCATTTTAGAGAGGAGAAAGAGAGAGTGGGGGAGAGGGAGCAGGAAGCATCAACTCCCATATGTGCCTTGACTAGGCAGGACCAGGGTTTTGAACCAGCAACCTCAGCATTCCAGGTTGACACTTTATTCACTGCACCACCACAGGACAGACATCTCTGCAGAGTTTTAAGCTAAAAATGAAAGTTTCTTTACATTCTTTACATCTGACCTGTGGTAGTGCAGTGGATGAAGATGTGTTAGCTTGGAACACTGAGGTTGCCAGTTTGAAACCCTGGGCTTGCTGAGTCAAGGCACATACAAGAAGCAACTATGAGTTGATGCTTTCCACTTCCCTGCCCCAACCTTTCTCTCTCTCTGTTCTCTCTAAAATTAATAAATCAAAGTTATTTATTTAGTGAGAGAGAGGGAGAAAGAGACAGAGAGACCCAGATAGAAAGGAATGTAGAGAGATGAGAAGCATCAGCTCTTAATTGCCGCACTTTAGTTCATTGATTGCTTTCTTATACCTGCCTTGACCAGGGGGATTCAGCCAAGCCAGTGACCCCTTGCTCAAGCCAGTGACCTTGGACTCAAGCCAGCAACCATAGGTTAGGTCTATGATACCATACACAAGCCGGCGACCCGCACTCAAGCTGGATGAGCTGGCACTCAAGCCAGCAACCTTGTGACTTCGAAACTGCATCCTCAGCATCCCAGGTGAATGTTCTATCCACTGTGCCACCACTTGGTCAGGCAAAAATTTAAGTTTCTTTAAAAAATTAATCTAGTTACTTTAAGATAAAAATTTAAATTATGACCAATATCATTCATGCAACACATTTATGATTCTAAAACCAATATGGAAATGAACAACTGTGTTTTCATCACTCATATGAACATAATAAACATCACCAGTCCCTCAGAAGCCCCTTTATGCCTCTCTCTGATCAAATCTCTGTGACATTTATCCTCAAATTATGTAAACAAGTCTCTTGTTTTTCTTTATAGTTTTCCCATATATGGCTTTATTTCCATACACTATATAGCTTGGTGTTTGCCTGGTTTTGGAGCACATACGAATGGAATCATATCATGGGTGTTTTTCCTCTGACTTGCTTCTTTTACGCAGTGTTATATTTTTGAGTCATCTACATTGGTGCAAGTAGCTGAGGCTCATTCATATTCACTGCTATGGTTGGAGAACATACTGGTTTTGTAGGGCCTTAAGTTTCTACAATTTTGGGGATCCTTTTAAAAAACATATAAAATTTAATAAAATATTAGGCAAAAAACTGAACTTATATTTAGAATGAGAAAAGAACTTAACAAGTTGTAGATTTTTTTTAAAAAAAGCTGATAAATACTACAAGCAAACAACTTCCAGAAATATATTCTTTTCACTAAATAACTGTTTGATCCACATGGGTAGGGTCCCTTTCAGAGCCTTACAAGTGACTTGGGGATTCCTTGGGGCCTTAAAATGGGTTTGGGCAAGAGAGGGACCCTAAGGCCCTGGCCAGTTGGCTCAGTGGTAGAGCGTCGGCCTGGCATGTGGATGTTCCAGGTTCAATTACTGGTCAGGGCACACAGGAGAAGCGACCATCTGCTTCTGCACACCTCCCTCTCCCACTTCTCTCTCTTTTTCTTCTCTGCCTGCAACCATGGCTCGATTGGTTTGAACTCATTGGCCCTGGGTGCTGAGCGTAGCTTCGTGGAGTCTCCACTTCAGGCATTAAAAATAGCTCAGTTGTGAGCATGGCCCCAGTTAGGCAGAGCATTGGCCCCAGATGGGGGTTGCCAGGTGGATCCTGGTCGGGACACATGTGAGAGTCTGTCTCTCTATCTCTCCTCCTCTCACTTGGAAGAAATAATAAAAGAGAGCGAACTTAAGACTTCAGCAAGGCCCTTTCACAGTGAATCCATCCCAGAATGTGGTTCCACTACAGGAAGAGGCCACAGTTAGTTTCCATTCTACTTGTGATAGAATGGTTCCCAAAGAAGTCCATGTCCTAATTCCTAGAGCCTGTGAATATGGTCTGTTATGTGACAAGGAAGAGTTAAAGTTGCAGATGGAATTTAAGGTTGCTGATCTTGAGATAGCAGACTATTCTGGATGATCCAGGTGGCCCAACATAATCACAAATGTCCTTAAATGGGGAAGAGAGAAGCAGAAGAATCAGAACCAGAGAGATGGCATTGTGAAAGAGACTTGACCCAATCCAAGGAATGCATGCTGCCTGTAGAAGCTGGAAAAAGGAAAATAACAGATCTTCCCCCTATAATAAGGTGACCAGATTTTAAAATTGGTAATGCAGGACACCATTGATGGGGGGCGGTTCTTGATTAAAAATTTGGTCTATATGGAGCAAAAAAATTTTCATAGAATGCAAAAGTAGTATTGTAATGTATTTTTAAAAATTTCAACATAAGTACAATTTACAAATATAATACATTAAAAAATTATGTATAGTATTATTTTATTCTTTGGCATATTTCTCATTTGAGTGAATTCTTTTTAATAGATTGCTGTTGTTGTTTAAAAGGTCATGAAATTTTTCACAAGAATTTGTTAAATTATATTTCACACATAAAATGGCTTTCAAAGTCTCAACACTTAATTGTGATTTTTCTGATGTCCACACTTTATTTACCACAGAAAAAATGTGTTCAGTCGCAGCATTAGTTCCTGGTAAAGACAGTGCGTATTCCACGATTTTTAGTGCATTATTGTATGAAACATGGTTTGTTTCAAAATGATGAAATATTTCTAACCATTTGTTCTCTATTGTGATTTTTGCTGATGCCCAAGATTTAACCTTTACTTTATCAATCTATTTTTTTTAAATAATGATACCTCATTAAAAAGATCATTTTTGGAAATATTACTATATGGGAAATTTTGAGTGAGTCAGAGTGATCGGTTACACGGTCCCAAAACCGATGCCGGAGCTGCACGAGCGGGCAGGAGCAGGCAGGGCAGCGCTGCTGGTGAGCTTGGCAGCAGTGCTCCCCGGGTCCAGCCCCGCCATCCGCTGGAGGCCAAGCGGCTTGTGCCTCTCAGAGCCCGGAGCCGCACACCAGTGTCCAGGATGCAGGCCTATGGGTAGTTAGGAGACTTGACAGCCGGTACCCCAGCAGGTCCATCCCTACCGAAGTTGTTTGTTTCAGGGCCCCCTGCATGGGGCAGTCAGCTCTTGCGGCAATGCGGGCGCTTCCAGGTCGAGGCGGGGTCTCCCCACCAAAAACCGTATATTCTCCTGCCGTTCCCTAGCTTTCCGTGCATTCTTTCCAAAAATTGGGACTTTTTAAAAACGCTGTGGGATGCGGGACAAATTGTTAAAAATCGGGACTGTCCCGCAAAAAGCGGGATGTCTGGTCACCTTACCCTACAATCTCCAGAAGGAACACACACCTTCCAACACCTTGCTTTTAGCTCAGTGAGACCCATTTTGGACTACTGGCCTCCAGCACCATAAGGTAATAATATATTTGTGTTGTTGTAAGCCACCACATTTGGGACAATTTGTTAGAGAAGCCTTAGGAAACTAACCCACTACTAGATTGGTTGGACATCTGAGTTGTTTTCAGGTTCTTGCTTTCCAGTGTTGCTGTGAATTTTCTACTGTAAAGGTCCTGGTGCGAACAGAACATGCATGGCTTCAGCTTTCTTACGTCACGCCTGTGCTTTTCACAGGTTGCAGTGTGGAAGATGGATTAGGGGAGGGAAGAAAGAGGGTGGCAAGACCAGTAGAGGCCATCTCAACTATGCAGATACTGGACTAAAGAGATGAAAGTGCCTGGTTGGGTAGCTCTGTTGGTTGGAGCATGGGCTGAAATGCCAGGGTTGCAGGCTTGATCCCCTGGTCAGGGAACACACAAGAGTCAACTGGTGAATACATGGATGGGTGAAACAGCATTTCAATGTTTCTCCCCCACCCACCCACACCTTCCTCTCTAAAACCAATCAATATGAAATTAGAGAAAGGGAAAAAAAGAGATGGCAATGGACATAGAAAGAATGGGCAGATGTGAGAAATATTTAAGAGGGCAAGTCCACAGGACTTGCTGAAGCATTCATTGTTAGGGGTTTAGGGAAAGACTCCCAAGTTCCTGGAAGGAAAGCAAGGAGGGGGGTGGGCCCAGAAATGGTGATAGCCAGGGAGTCTGGCCCCAGGACCCTTTCTCAGTGGCCTTCCCCTTTCCTGCCCCAAAGGAAGGCTCTTCTGGACCCCCTTAGCCTCATGCTGAAAAAGCTGACCTCTCACCAGCTTCTCCCAAATTAGGAAAACATGGCAGCCCTACGTGGATTGAGAGTCAAATGATGGACAAACACTCCCCGGGACAAAGGAATGAGCATGCAGGTGACAGCTTCACAGTTAAACTTTAACTAATTTAACTGAACTAAACTTTAACTCATTTTCTAAGATTTAAAGCAACGGAAGATATCACTGAGACAAAGACAGAAGGTTTTTTTCTGTTGTTTTTTGTTGTTGTTGTTGTTTTTTTACAGGGATAGAGAGAGAGAGAGTCATAGAGAGGGATAGACAGGGACGGAGAGAGATGAGAAACATCAATCATCATTTTTTTTTCATTGTGACACCTTAGTTGTTCATTGATTCCTTTTTTTTAAAAATTTATTTATTTATTCATTTTAGAGAGGAGACACAGAGTGAGAGAGAGAGAGATAGAGAAAGAGAGAAAAGGGGGAGGAGCTGGAAACATCAACTCCCATATGTGCCTTGACCAGACCAGTACAGGGTTTTGAACTGGCGACCTCAGTATTCCCAGGTTGATGTTTTATCCACTGCACCACCACAGGTCAGGCCATTAACTGCTTTCTCACATGTGCCTTGACTGCTGGTCTTTCAGCAGACCGAGCAACCCCTTGCTGGAGCCAGCAACCTTGGGTCCAAGCTGGTGAGCTTTTGCTCAAGCCAGATGGGCCCGCGCTCAAGCTGGCAAGCTCTGGGTCTCAAACCTGGGTCTTCCGCATCCCAGTCCTACGCTCTATCCACTGCGCCACCGCCTGGTCAGGGAAGACAGAAGGTTTTGACACATAGGATAGTTTAATCTGCTGCATGGACACCAACCACCCTTAGGAAGGCTTTGTGGCACTTACACAGGAGGGAAGGCTGCATGTGCAGACATGGAAATGTATACAGTATGCTGAGAAAAGCAAGCTAAGAAAAATTTGTGTGAAGGATCTCATTTTATAAAATGGGGAAATTCAAAGCTCCCTCCACAGGTATATAATAGTAGTTCACATTTACTGAGTAATTACTATGTGCTTGGCACAGTGCTAGGTATGGACAGGTGGCCCAAGCTCAGAGCCAGAGGCTGGGCATTGTGAGGAGGCAGTGGCTATGTGTGGCGCAGGCTGGAAGTTTGCCAGACCCACGCATTCGGACATCAGTCCCACTTCAGGGAGCAAGGACTGAGCCCATGGTATGAAGGAGAGGGGCTGTAACCTTGAGACCCACAGGCAGGCCGGCCTGGCCCCTTGGGAAGTGGGACGGGCCTCTGGATGGAGCGAACCCCTGGGATTCTCAGACTATTCTGGAAGAGACCTCAAGAGGGAGACACTGAGCTTCTTACCAATAAATGCACCAGAGTCCTTGAGAGATTGGTTAAGAAAACAACAACCATATAGCACTGTGACCTGGCCGTTCTCCATGCTCCCTAAATGGGCTGTGACTATATGCGTGGGGTCACGCCACATTATTACTCAGTTTTCTGTGAGAAGTGGAACTGGGTCGTGGCAGGCTTTTATTTTTTACTTTATACTCTAAAAGCAGCATTTGTCAGCCAGTCTGCCGTAAGAATTTCTAAAACATGCAATAGCTGGCTATTCAGGGGCACTGACCTCTTTTCCCTTATATTGTCAAATTTTTAAAAATCACAACAGCCGCCTGACCTGTGGTGGCGCAGTGGATAAAGCATCGACCTAGAATGCTGAGGTTGCTGGTTCGAGGCCCTGGGCTTACTTGGTCAAGGCACATATGGGAGTTGGTGCTTCCTGCTCCTCCCGCTCTCCTCTCTCTCTCTCTAAAAATGAATAAATAAAATCTAAAAAAAAAAAAAATCACAACAGCCAATGCAACAATAGCCATCAGGTATAAATGAATCAAAATTATGTCTATTTTTTGTGTGTGTTAGATTGACAAAAGATACATTTTTTTGGTGTGCTGCAGACTTTTAGTAAATAGTTTCTGTGTGCCATGAGATGAAAACGGTTGAAAATTGCTAAACATGTATTAATTTTATTATATACTCGTTTCGTTGTTGTTGTTTTGTTTTTTTATTTACAGGGACAGAGAGAGGGATAGATAGGGACAGACAGACAGGAACAGAGAGAGATGAGAAGCATCAATAATAAGTTTTTTGTTGCCGTTGCGACACCATAGTTGTTCATTGATTGCTTTCTCACATGTGCCTTGACCATGGGCCTTCAGCAGACCAAGCCACCCCTTGCTGGAGCCAGCGACCTTGGGTCCAAGCTGGCGAGCTTTTGCTCAAGCCAGAGGGGCCCACGCTCAAGCTGGCGACCCTGGGGTCTTGAGCGTGGGTCCTCCACATCCCTGCCTGATGCTCCATCCACTGCGCCACCGCCTGGTCAGGCTCATTTTAATTCATACACCATAATTGTCTTTTTGGGTTTTTTTTTTTTTGATTGATTGATTTTAGACAGAGAGGAAGAGAGAGAAGGAAAGAGAGAGAGAGAGAAAGAAGTGTTCATTTGTTGTTTCACTTCATTGTGCATTCACTGGTTGCTTGCCATATGTGCCCTGACCAGGAATGACAACTGCAACTTTGGTGTTTCAGGATAATGCTCAAACCAACTGAGCTAACCAGCCCAGGGCTTGTCCTTTTTAAAAATTGAATTGTAGCCTGACCAGGTGGTGGTGCAGTGGATGGAGCATCGGACTGGGATGCGGAAGACCCAAGTTCAAGACCCTGAGGTCGCCAGTTTGAGCGCAGGCTCATCTGGTTTGAGCAAAAGCTCGCCAGCTTGGACCCAAGGTCGCTGGCTCCAGCAAGGGGTTACTCGGTCTGCTGAAGGCCCACGGTCAAGGCACATATGAGAAATCAATGAACAACTACGGTGTTGCAACAAAAACTGATAATTGATGCTTCTCATCTCTCTCCATTCCTGTCTGTCTGTCCCTATCTAACCCTCTCTCTAATTCTGTCTCTGTAAAAAAAAGAAAAGTTTTAAAAAACTGTATTTTAGCCTGACGTGTGGTCGCGCAGTGGATAAAGCATCAACCTGGAATGCTGAGGTTGCCAGTTCGAAACTCTGGGCTTCCCCAGTCAAGGCAATCAATGAACAACTAAAATAAAGCAACCAAGTTGATGCTTTTCTATTCCTCCTCCCCTCCTCTCTCTGTAAAATGAAAAAATAAAATATTTTTTTTAAAAATTGATTTTAGGCCTGACCAGCCAGTGGCGCAGTGGATAGAGCATTGGACTGGGACACAGAGGACCCAGGTTTGAAACCCCAAGGTTGTCGGCTTGAGAGCAGGCTCATCTGGCTTGAGCACAGGGTCACTGGCTTGATCATGGGATCATAGACATGACCCCATGGTCGCTGGCTTGAGCCCAAAGGTCACTGGCTTGAAGCCCAAGGTCACTGGCTTAAGCCCAAGGTCGCTGGCTTGAGCAAGGGGTCATTCGTTCTGCTGTAGCCCCCTGGTCAAGGCACATATGCGAAAGCAATCTATGAACAACTAAGGAGCTGCAACAGAGAATTGATACTTCTCATCTCTCTCCCTTCCTATCTGTCTGTCCCTGTCTTTCCCTCTCTCTGTCTCTGTCACACACACACACACACACACACACACACACACACACACAATGATATTAGGCCCTGGCTGGTTAGCTCAGTAGTAGAGCATTGGTTTGGCGTGTGGATGTCCCAGGTTTGATTGCCAGTCAGGGCACACAGAAGAAGCACCCGTCTGTTTCTCCACTCCTCCCCTTCTCACTTCTCTCTCTTTCTTTCTCTCTCTCCCCCTCCTGCAGCTATGGCTCAATTGGAGTGGGTTGGCTCTGGGCACTGAGGATGGTTTCATGGCCTCCCTCTCAGGCACTAATAAGAGCTCAGTTGCTGAGCAAAGGAGCAATACCCCAGATGGGCAGAACATTGCTCCTAGTGGGCTTGCTGGGTGGATCCTGGTCAGGGAACATGCAGGAGTCTGTTTCTGCCTCCCCTCCTCTCACTGAATTTAAAAAAAAAAAAGAATTTAGAGAGAGGAAGGGAGAGAGAGAAACATTGATTTGTTATTCAACTTGTTTATGCATTCATTGGTTGATTCTTGCATATGTTCTGACTGGGGATAAAACCTGCAACTTTGGCATACCAGGATGATGCTCTCACATACTGAGCTACCTGGCCAGGACATACACCAGTGTTGTTTTAATTTTATAAACAATAAGCATGTATTAATTTTTTAGTAAAGAATCTTCATAATATCAAAAACATACATATGATGAAAAAGCAAAAAGTAATATAGAAAATACCTTCAGAGTAAATATGATAAATGGTAATTATTTTTAGCATATAAAATACTGTTACAAATCCTTAAGAGAAAAATGGTAACACCCTGAAGGGAGAAAGTTCATAAACAGATCATTTATAGACAAGTAAATACCTGTAGCCACTTTGATCTCATAAGGAAGCAAAGCTGTGCAGCTTGAAACAACAGCAGTGTTGTGTTTGTCACCTTCAGTGTCGTGTTTGTCACCTTCAATGTTAACTAAGGTTTTCAGAAATGAGAATAGTGCTGGGAGTGAGCTGGGCACTTCCTTACCTGTTCACAAAGTACATAGGACATGATATCAACATATTTGGGTAACTATTTGCCTCTAAGAATCAAAAACCTTAAATTGCTCAAACTCAACCTGGATCTAATCATGAGGAAAGAACTGGACAGCCTGACCTGTGGTGGCACAGTGGATAAAGCGTCGACCTGGGAACACTGAGGTCACCAGTTCAAAACCCTGCACTGGTCTGGTCAAGGCACATATGGGAGTTGATGCTTCCAGCTCCTCCTCCCCCCCTCTCTGTGTCTCCTCTCTAGAATGAATAAAATAAAAATTAAAAAAGAAATGTGTCCATTTAAAAAAAAAAAGAAATAAAAAGAACTGGACAGACCCAAACTGAGGGACATTTTGCAAAATGATTGGCCTGAACCCTTCAAAAATGTTGAAGTCACGAAAGACTACAAAAGCAGGAGACATGTTCCAGATGAAAGACAAATAGACCTGACAACTAAATGCGATACGTGATCCTTGATTGGACCTCAAATTTAAAAAGGAATAAATTCTAAAAGGCATTATTGAAACAAATGAGGAAATATGAACATGGAACATATATTAGATAATATTGTACCAATGTTCCATTCCCTGAACATGCTTATTGGGCATGTAAGTGAATGTCCATTTACTTAAGAGATGGTTGCTGAAGGACTGAGAGAGCGTCAGGATATCTGCAACTCAGATCTTTCGGCAAAATATATATTTAGACAAAATTACAGGTGGATGGACTTGTGCATATGTAGACATAGATACTAACAGCACAACAGAGAAAGCAAAGGTGGCAAAATGGTGACAATTGGTGAACCTAGGCAAAGAATGTGTGGGTATTTATTGTTCTATTCTTGCAGCTCACCTGTAAATTTTAAATGTACAGAATAAGTTGGAGGAACTGTATTCAAGGCCAAGTGAGTCCAGTGGCGAGGCCCACTCTCAGCTCTGTACCTGAGAGAAGTAAGGGGTGCCAGCCTGGTGAGGCTGACCCTGGCTCTGGTCCCAGTCCTTAGAGCCCCACCCTGTGTACCTCCAGGTTCAAGACCCTTTACAGGCCTGTCTGGGGGCTCCCACCATACGTCTCCTCCCCAACTCTGGTCCTGCTCCAGATTCCTGAGCCAGTCTTTTCCATCTGACCCCTCATCCCACATCAGGCCCAGGATGAGGCCACATCCTATATTGGTCCCAGACTTGGCACTCAGGCCTGGGTTGTGTCAGGGAGACTGAGTCCCAGTCCTGGTTCTACCTGTAGTTAGCCTGAGTGCCCCCCCCGCCCCCCCACTTAGCCCTGCTCTGGGAACATTTTCTTTCTTTTTTTTTTTTTACCGGGACAGAGAGAGAGAGTCAGAGAGAGGGATAGATAACGACAGACAAACAGGAATGAAGAGAGGTGAGAAGCATCAATCATTAGTTTCTTGTTGCCGTTGCAACACCATAGTTGTTCATTGATTGCTTTCTCACATGTGCCTTGACCGCGGGCCTTCAGCAGACTGAGCAACCCCTTGCTGGAGCCAGCAACCTTGAGTCCAAGCTGGCGAGCTTTAGCTCAAGCCAGATGGGCCCATGCTCAAGCTGGCGAGCTTGGGGTCTTGAACCTGAGTCTTCCACATCCCAGTCTGACACTCTATCCACTGCGCCACTGCCTGGTCAGGCTCTGGGAACATTTTCTTGCTGGACTTGCCCACCTATCATCTCAAACACTCAGAGTTTGTCTTTTCTAGCCATGGGCAACTGTTGGACAGGCTGCCATAACCACAGAGCTTGGAAGCCCCTGGAGATGGAGGACTCCCAGGAAAGGCCCTGGAGCACCCCATCCTAAATTTGATGCTCCGATGCCCAGAGCACATGGAGGGGCTGTTTGTGTTTCTTTTTTCAAAACGCAGTAATACCCAATGTCAGCACCAGCTGTTTTCCTTACCTTGGGGCACATACTCTGCCATCAAAGCGGTCAGCTGAGCTTGACCTTGGGACCCTTCACTTGAGTGAGAGCCTGCCTGCAAGAAGAGATAGGGAGGGGGCCCTGAGCATGGAGGGATCAGGCATTCTGGAAGCAACATACAAAATAAAGCAAGACCAAAGGTTTCAGGAAAAGATGGTAAAGTACATGGGTTGTGGCCCCTGCTCTCTGTGGTACCTAAACCAGCTGTCCACCAACACTGAGGGCCTCCAGTCAGCGCTTCCTTACTGCCCAGAGGAAGAAACAATGACCTTCTTTGGTTCCAGTTTGGGGAATAAAGGTCAAAGACTTTTAGAATTAAATAATTTGGAATAATCAAATTATGGAAGCTAAGAATTCTATACTTACATTAGAATTCTCATATAGGTTAGAACAGTGGTTCTTAACCTTTTTTGAGGTACCAAACCCACCAGTTTCATATGCGCACTCACCGAACCCTTCTTTAGTGATAAATATAATATGATTTTTTTTCCAAATTCAAGACATAGGTATATGTATTTTTACTGGTGCACAAAATGAGCCATGCATGAACATCACCTTGCTCAAAGAACAAAACCAACAAAGTGCATGAACTCACAACAAATTATGATATTACTTGCCTGACCTGTGGTGGCGCAGTGGATAAAGCGTCAACCTGGGAACACTGAGGTCGCCAGTTCAGAACCCTGCACTGGTCTGGTCAAGGCACATATGGGAGTTGAGCTTCCAGCTCCTCCCCCCTTTCTCTCTTTCTCTCTCTCTCTCCCTCTCACTTTGTGTCTCCTCTCTAAAATGAATAAAATAAAAAAAAATAATAAAAGAAGGCATACCCTTGTCCTGCCTTCCAAATGACTTAAAAAAAAATTATGATATTACTTTATTCTGGCCTCCGCAGCAGGGGCTTCTCCGAACCCCTCAGACCGACTCATTGAACCCCTAGGGTTCGATAGAACCCAGGTTAAGAACCACTGGGTTAGAATGATAAAATATTAGAATCACAATCTCTTATGGCTGGGGAGTGCTTAGGCAAATAGTATTTTTTTACTCCATGCACCACACTCTCAAATGCACTAACTGGTGCCCTGACCAGCAACAGCAGCCTAAGGGCCCTAGAGCCAAGGCTGGGATGCCTGGGATGGCAAGGAGGCTCACACAGAAGACCTGGCTGCTATATCACAAGGACTGTGCCCAATTGGGGCCCAAATGCAATTGGCATCACACTCTGCAGGTGTTCAAAACATGCTTTAGTGCTAGCTGGGAGCAAAGAGCTACTCCTGGAGAGGTGTGGGCATAAACTGAGTCATGGCTTCTTTAGAAAAGTTTAGGTCCCTTTACTCATGGGTATTGAAAGTGTTTAAACACATCTTAGAAGGTAATGTGAGTGGGAGAAGCACCTAAATCTGATGTGTGACCTAAAGTAGTTTGCTAACCCTCTCTGGGACCATGAATGCTCTCCTATATACTCAGAGTTTGGCTGGAGCTCATCAACCCCACTCAACATCCACAAAGTCCAGCACACTGGCCAGGTCCAAGCACCATAGATCCATGTAATCTGAGTTTAAATCCCAGCCCTACCACTTACAGGTATGAAATTCTTGGCAAACTGATCCTTCTGTGCCTCAGTTTCCTCCACTGTAAACTGGGGATAATAATGGTACCTTTTAGCCCTGGCTGGGTAGCTCAGTTGGTTAGAGCACCATCCCAATATGCCAAGTTTGTGGGTCTATAAGGCACATACAGAAATCAACCAAAAGCCCTGGCCAGAAAGCTTAGTTGGTTTGAGCATCAGGAAGAACAGAGGTTGCCAGTTTGATCCCCGGTTAGAGCACATACAGAAACAAATCGATGTCCCTGTCCCCCTCCCCTCTCCCTCTCTCTCTAAAATCGATAAACATTAAAAAAAAATCATCCAATGATATGCATAAATAAATGGAACAACAAATTGATGTTTCTCTTTCCCTAAAAAATCAATCAATAAAATTGAATAATGACGCTTGACCAGGTGGTGGTGCAGTGGATAGAGCGTCAGAATGGGATGCAGAAGGACCCAGGTTCGAGACCCCAAGGTCGCCAGCTTGAGCGCCGGTTCATCTAGTTTGAGCAAAAGCTCGCCAGCTTGGGCCCAAGGTCGCTGGCTCCAACAAGGGGTTGCTCGGTCTGCTGAAGGCCCACGGTCGAGGCACATATGAGAAAGCAATCAGTGAACAACTAAGATGTCGCAATGGCAACAAAAAACTGATGATTGATGCTTCTCATTTCTCTCCATTCCTGTCTGTCCCTATCTGTCCCTCTCTCTGACTCTCTCTGTCTCTGTAAAAAAAAAAAAAAAATGAATGACACCTATCTTACAGTTTTCCTGAACACTAAATGTGTATATATGTATATGAATATATATGTGATATGTATATAATAAATTTCATATATGTAAATTACATACATATGTATATAAAGTACTACATATATATATAAAGTACTACATATATATATATATATATATATATATATATATATATGTAAGTGTCTGACACATAAAATCAGTGCAGTGTAAGTATTAGCTGCATCATCACTGCTGGTATTTCAGACCTGGATAGAAATGATGAGGTTGCCCACAATAAGGCAGCAGAGACTCAGAGACTCACAAATGTGGATTTTCTCCTGCTGACCCACAGCTTTGACTGGTAGTTCCATATGGTTTTGCTTTTTTTTTTTTTTTTTTTTTTTTTGAGGGAGAGACAGAGAATCAGAGAGAGGGACAGATAGACAGGAAGGGAGAGAAATAAGACACATCAATTCTTTGTTGCGGTTCCTTAGTTGTTCATTGATTGATTTCTCATATGTGCTTTGACCAAGGGGCTACAGCAGACCAAGTGACCTCTTGCTCGAACCAGCGACCTTGGGCTCAAGCTGGTGAGCCTTGCTCAAACCAAATAAGCTCACGCTCAAGCTGACGACCTCGGGGTCTTGAACCAGGGTCCTCCATCCACATCCCAGTCCGACGCTCTATCCACTGCGCCACCACCTGGTCAGGCTGCTTCATTTTTTTAAAATATGGGAATCTCTTATTCCTCCTGTATGTGGTTTGTTTGAGAGACCAAAAGTTTTAAAACATAGAAGAGGCCCACTAATAGGAGTCTAGCCTAAGGAAATAACCAGAAATTCACACAAATATTTGTGTACAAAGATGTTCACTGCAGCATTATTTTTAATCTTAGAAAAATTGGAAAAAAACTTATATGTGAAACAGAGAGCCCAGCAGACTATTAGGTTTTATGAAACTAGTAAGAATAATAGAGCTCCCCAATTTGTTAGCATAGAGAGATGTTAATATATCAAGAGGTGAAAAAGTTGTATTTCAACAGGGTAGTTTTAAACATTATGAGGTTGTCAGGTAGCTTTTGTGTAGTGTGAGTCCATGAAAAGTATATCATTTTTTTTAAAGTATATCATTTTTTACATTAAAAGAAGTATGTAGTACCTGACCAATGGTGGTTTAGTGGATAGAGCGTTGACCTGGGATGCTGAGGATCCAGGTTTGAAACCCTGAGATTACTGCCTTAAACTTGGGCTCATCAGGCTTGAGTGCAAGGTCGCTGGCTTTAGCGTGGGATCATAGACATGATTCCATGGTCACTGGCTTGAAGTCCAAGGTCGCTGACTTGAGGAAGGGGTCACTGGCTCTGCTTGAGCCCCAGGTCAAGGCACGTATGACAAGCAATCAATGAACAACTGAAGTGATGCAACTATGATTGATGCTTCTCATTTCTCTCCCTTCCTGTCTCTCTCTCTTTCTCTGTCTCTGAAAATAAATAAATAAGAATTATGTAGCTTTCTGATCTACCATCTGTGATGGAACTTCTGCTAAGATGCATATTTTCATGAAAACCCTTATGGGAAGACTGTCACTCCTTTTTATATATAACTTTTTTTATTCATTGATTTTAGTGAGAAAGGAACAGAGAGAGAGAGAGAGACAGGAACATAGATCTGTTCCTGTATGTGCTTTGACTGGGGATCGAACCTACAACTTCTATGCTTCAGAATGATCCTCTAACCATCTGAACCATCCAGTCAAGGCAAGACCATCACTCTTGAGGCTGAACGCTCAGAAACAAGGGAAAACAGGAAGGCCAAGATCCAGAATAAGGAAGGAACTCCGCCTGATCAGCAAAGATGGATCTTCAGTGGGCTCTCTCTCCAGCACACCTGTGCTTTTCCTCACCCCCTTCTTTTCTCAGCATCTCTCTCTCTCTCTCTCCCCCTCCCTCACTTTCCCTCTCCCTAGCACGCCTATGCCTTTCCTCCCCATTTCTCCCTCAAGGCTTGTATTGTGTCCTTTGCTTTCTTTCTCCTAAGCACCAAAGGTCTTCCTTTAGCCTCTCTAACTTATTTCCTGAGCCCGCACAGCCTGGCTGACTTCTTCAGCAGCTCACTTCTTCTACCTCTGTGACTTTCTAAATAAACTTTTGCCTATAAAAAAAAATAAAAATAAAAGCACTAATATTTACTGGAAAGCAACTGGAAGATGGCTATACTTTTTTTTTAAATTTATTTTTATTTTATTCACTTTAGAGAGGAGACACAGAGTGAGAGAGAGAGAGAAAGAGAGAAAGAGGGGAGGAGCTGGAAGCATCAACCCCCACATGTGCCTTGACCAGACCAGTGCAGGGTTTTGAACTGGGAACCTCAGTGTTACCAGGTCAACGCTTTATCCACTGCGCCACCACAGGTCAGGCAAGATGGCTATACTTTGACTACAACATTCAAAAGGAGTCCACTCTTCATCTTGTGTTGAGACATTCTGGTTGTGCCAAGAAAAAGCAGCAGTCTTGCACCACTCCCAAGAAGAACTGGCATAAGAGAAAAGGTTTAGCTAGCTGTCCTTAAATATTACAAAGTGAATGAAAATGGCAAAATCATTCACCTTTGTCGGGAGTGCCCTTCAGATATATGTGGTGCTGAAGATTTTATGGCCAACCACTTTGACAGACATTCTTGTGGCAAATGTCTGACCTATTGCTGCAACAAACCAGATGACAAGTAATTGCAGGTGGGTTAATAAACAGCATAAACTAACACCCCAATAAGTATATAAGTATGCAAAGTTATGTGTATACACAGAATTACAGAAGTCCAACAGGATAGTCAACAATGAATACAGTTTAGTTCTAGGTGTAAATTTATTAACGATTTTAGAGAGAAAAGAGAAAAAGAGAAAGAGAGAAAGACAGGATGGGGTGTAGGAGTGAGAAGCATCAACTCACAGTTACTGCTTTTTTGTGTGTGTGGCAGAGACAGAGAGAGTCAGAGAGAGGGACAGATAGGGACAGACAGACAGGAAGGGAAAGAAATAAGAAACATCAATTCTTTGTTGCGGTACCTTAGTTGTTCTTTGACCGGGGACTACAGCAGACCGAGTGACCCCTTGCTCGAGCCAGCAACCTTAGGCTCAAGCTGGTGAGCCTTGCTCAAACCAGATGAGCCCATGCTCAAGCTGGCAACCTCGGGGTCTCCAACATGGGTCCTCCACATCCCAGTCCGACGCTCCATCCACTGCGCCACTGCCTAGTCAGGCTCATAGTTGCTTCCTATATGTGCCTTGACTGGGCAAGCCCGGGGCTTTGAACTAGTAACATTTTATCCACTGCAAGTCAACACTTTATCTCCTCTATTGACCACAGGTCAGGCTCGATTTTTTTTATTTTTTATTTTTTATTTTTTTATTTCATTCATTTTAGAGAGGAGACACAGAGTGAGAGAGAGAGAAAGAGAAAGAGAGAAAGGGGGGAGGAGCTGGAAGCATCAACTCCCATATGTGCCTTGACCAGACCAGTGCAGGGTTTTGAACTGGCGACCTCAGTGTTCCCAGGTCGACGCTTTATCCACTGCGCCACCACAGGTCAGGCGGTCAGGCTCGATTATATATATATATATATTTTTTTTTTTTTTTTACAAGGACAGAGAGAGGGATAGATAGGGACAGACAGGAACGGAGAGAGATAAGCATCAATCATCAGTTTTTCGTTGGGACACCTTAGTTGTTCATTGCTTTCTCACATGTGCCTTGACCGTGGGCCTTCAGCAGACCAAGCAACCCCTTGCTGGGGCCAGCGACCTTGGGTCCAAGCTGACGAGCTTTTGCTCAAGCCAGATTGGCCCGCGCTCAAGCTGGCAACTTTGGGGTCTTAAACCTGGGTCTTGCGCATCCCAGTCGACGCTCTATCCACTGCGCCACCGCCTGGTCAGGCTCTGAGGTGTTTTTTTGAGGGTCCTCTTGGGCCTAGAGCTGTACTAAGTGCCTTGTGTTTATGATATCATTGCCTCTCCATAACTTTCCTCTGAAGCAGGGGTTATTTTTTTTAATTTAATTAATTGTGTTTACATAGATTCTAGGGTCACCCCGAATGCGTCCCTCCTCCCCCATATTCCCCATAACATCTCCCTTGCCCCTTCCCTACAGCACCCTCCCCCCTTCCCTTCAGGTTTATCTCATCTTATCATCCTGAAGCAAGGGTTATTATTCCCACTTTATAGATGAGGAAGCAGAGGCTCAGAAAAGTCAAGCACTCAACATATGATCACACAGGTGAACTGTGAGTGCTGGAGCTAGAACTAAACCATTTCAGACTCTAAAGCACATGACTTCAATTAACTATTACCTGGCTGTTTCACTTTTTCTCAGAAGTTACTGCTATCCTCTCTCTGTACAGGCTGGAGTACAACTAGAGGCCCTTTTTATTTTTAATATTTTTTATTTATTCATTTTAGAGAGGAGAGAGCGGGAGAGAGAGAGAAGGGGGGACAAGCAGGAAGCATCAACTCCCACATGTGCCATGACCAGGCAAACCCAGGGCCTCGAACTGGTGACCTCAGCATTTCCAGGTCAACGCTTTATCCACTGCGCCACCACAGGTCAGGCTAGAGGCCCTTTTTCGAGTACAGTTTATGTGTTTCCAGATGGACAAAGAATTCCTGAGAAGCTCTCTGAATCTCAGACAGCTGAGTTAGCAAATACTGATAATGGTGGAGCCACTCTCCATTGTCCCCATTGAAGAACAGTGATACAGCCTCTGAGTTTAGCTAGGGCACATGGCCACTCAAAATGGTGACTGCACTTCCCAGCCTCTTTTGCAACTAAGTATGACGAAGTTCTGGCCAAAGGAATATAAGTATTAGTGTTGTGCTAGAGCTTTCTTAATAGAGAACTGGCATAGGCTCTTTGCCTCTTCTTCATTTCACTTCTCCTCCCTGCTGGCTGGAATGAAGATGTGTTGACTGGAACTAGAGCAACCATCTTGGCCCATGTGGTGCATTTATGAATGGAGGCTGTGCATGATGGCGTCTGGGTCCTAGCTATAAAGATATAAGGAGTCTAGATCCCAGACTCTGTGGCTCAGCCTGTGATCCCTCCCTCCAGATTTTTCTAGATAAGGTACAGAAATGCCTTTCTTTGTTTGAGCTATCATTATTGCCCCTTATAGCCAAATATATCCTAATTCACCCACTGAGGTTCACTGTTTGCCAGAATCTGGAGCTGGGAACAAATACAAATCAGACATGAGCCTATCATCATGAAACTCCAAGTCCAGAGGGGAGATCAGGTGAGATAGACAATCCCAAGACAACTCTAATTTCAATTTCATACACTAGGTAAGCCATTTGTTCACACTGTTAATCAACTCTTGCTAGGAGCCCTCGTTCCTGCTCAACACCAGGCACTGTGCTACTGTGCTGGGTTGCAGGGATTTTGTTGCGGCTGGCCCTTGAGGGGCTCCCTGGCTAAGAACACACACCATGATGCTGGGGCCCTCTCTCCATTCAGAGCAGCTGGCCTCTGACCGAGTTGCTCCAGCATAACAATGAAGATCTATTAAATAGTGTTCTCTGTGCTCTATATGAGCTGCCTCATGTAATCTTCACCAAGTCCCTATGAGGTCACCAATGTTATTCCCAGGAAGCTGAAGCACGGAGAGGTGAAATGACTTGTCTGGGGTGGCATAGGCAGTCAGCAGTCTATTCCCAGCCTGCACCCCTAACCCTCAAGCTGCCTTGCCTTGCATGCTCAGCCTAGCCCACAAGCATGAGTGCACATACAAGCACATAGGCTGTATGAGAGCAGGGGAGCGTGTGTAGAACACAGTGGGTGTGTGCACAGGAGCTCATGATGACGTGTGTCTACAACTCTGTTTACGTGACTTGGCTGTAGGTATGTGGCGCCTGCTCCTCCTGCCTGGAGCGCCCTTCTTACCTCGGTCTCCTGATTACCCTGATTTATCTTTGGAGACTCAGTGGGGCGTAGCCACCTCTGCCTGCAGCCTGCCCTGGCTTCCTCGGTGGTGTCATCAGTCTTCCCTGGTTGTTGTCCTGGGGGTGGGGTGGTAAGGGTGTGTCCCTTCATGTCTGTGTCACCAGGTGTCTGGAACAGGCCTGACCAGGACATTAACAGTAATGATAACAGCTGCCACTCAGTGGGCAGGCAGGGCTGTGTGAAGGAGCGGTGCCCTCCTGACCTCACTTTGAATCCACTTATTAGGCACAGGTGAGGAGGAAATGAGGCCTCCGAGGGTAACTGGCTGGAGCAGGCATACGGCAGAGTCAGGAAGCAAACCCCAAGCTTAGCTCCAGCTCTCTTGTCTCCATACCATGCTACCTTTTAGGACTATTTCATTATTTTTTAAATTTTTATTTATTTTAAGATAGAGATCACATGAACCTTGGAAATAATTCACAATGTGTGAGAATATAATGTCAAAATAAATGTCCTTCCACCCCTGTCCGCAGCCTTCCCGTGTCCCATTAGAAGCAAGTGCTGTTCCAGGTTCTCACACGTCCAGGGCCCCCTTCACACTTGATTTCCTCATTCAGGGTGTGTGCGCCTGCAAATCCTTCCCGAGAGGTTAAATCTTAAGCACGTATACACACATATGCCCATCTGTCCCCGCTATCATTTCCTTCTGTTACACAAATAGTGCCACATCCCACACCCTGTTCTGCACCCTGTTGTGTTTACTTCACAATACATCTTGGCAATCTCTCTGCATCAGCATATAGAGAATGTCCTCACTGCTTCTCTTTATTTATTTTTAAAATTTGATTGATTTTACAGAAAGAAGGGGGAGAGAGAGAGAGAGAAACAGAAACATCAATCTGTTTCTGTATGTGCCCTGCCCAAGGATTGAACCAGCAACCTCTGCGTATTGTAATGATGCTCTAACCAACAGAGCCATCCAGCCAGAGCTATCCTCATTGCTTTTAATAAGTGTTAGGCACCACAGTGAATTTAAACACTTCCTACTTCTGGTGATTCAATGAATGCTGACGTATAGACTTAGACTTTCATTGAATGAATGGGTCAATGAATGAGTGAATGAAGAGGTGGGAGAGCGTATGAGGTTGGGCCCTGAGTTATGGGGGCACCCTGGGTGTGGGGCTGGAAACACCTGCAAATCTGTCTCCTAAAGAAAGAGGAGACCATGAGAATCTACTGGAGTCCAGAGGGTCACAGCTGATGACCCCACATGCAGGTCTCTCGACAGCACCCCTTCAGCTCCTCTTCCTGCATGCAGTGAGGTCACTGCTGGTGAAGTGTGTCCACCATTAGTCACCTTTCAGACTCATCGGGCCAGTGCAGCCAGCTGCCGCACTCTGAGGCTGGGGCCTTGCTCTGGAGATGCCTTAGCTGAGATGATGGGGCCAGTGGGTAGCCAAACCAGGGCTCAGGTGACAATCTTTGGGATACGGGCTCCTCATCTGCACTGATAGAGGAAAATGGAGACACAGAAATGGCTGCTAGCCTTATTGAGCCATGGCCTTGAAGACCTGCAAGGGAGCTTAGAGAGTGGGGCCGACTGGGTCTTGGGGGGCCAGAGCTGGGGAGAGTCTGGCCAGGAAATCAAGGAAGATGGAGATCTAGACAGGGAGCAACACTGCAGGAGACTTTGGGAAGACAGTGTGGTTGGCACCTCCATGATGCACGGGTAGTCCAGAGCTTCAGGATGACGAAGGGACAAGGGCCAGCCAATGATGCGGGTGCCCCTGCCACACCCTCTTGCCTTCCTGACCCCTTAAGAGGAAGCTTTTGTTCTGCTTTACTAGGGAAACTGAGGCAGAAGTGTGGAGGTAGCTCATCCAAATTAGCCCCACAGAGGTGCACCCAGATCTCTCCCCACACCGACAGCCCAAGTGGGAGGCGCAAGGCACCTGGTTTTCCAGCAGTCTCTGATAAGACCTGGCTCAGCTCAGGAAGCCTCCTGTTCAGTGAGACCCATGACCCTGGACTCCAACTCTCTGCCAGCTGCTCTGAGTACGGGCCCTCACCTATAGTCGTTAACTTGCACCTCCCTCACTGGGCTGCTCTGGGTTAAAGGAGATAATGAGTGTGAATGCTTATTGCTGGGCTTGCACACAGTGAGTGCTCAACAAAAGGTGGATATTATTACTGTTAGGGTAGGTGGCCTGAATAAAGAGATTTGGGTGCTGGTGCCAGATGTGCAGAGATGTGAGTCACTAAATGATTGCCCTTGATGAGTCATGTCCCCTCTCTGAGCCTCAGTTTCCTCTTCCATAAGTGGGAACAGCAATGGGAACTTGAGTAAGCATTAACAGGGATGGTGTCTATAAAGTTTGCTTGTAGCAAGAAGCTCCATCAAAGTAAGCTCCTCCCACTTTGGGCCTGAAAACCCACAGGGTCCTTGTAAAGTCCAGTTGGGACGCTGGGATGACCGCCTGGTCCTTTCATGTACAGGAAACTGCCTTTAGTCCCCAGCTTTTCAGGGGTAGCTGCTGGGCTTCCCAGCTGGTTTATAGGGAGACCTGGCCATTTGACATTTGGTGTGTGGTTGAGGCTGAAGCTGTGGCTGAGCCCTGTCCAGAGGGTGCCTGGCTGGGTAGTCACTCACTTCCTGTCACTAGATCAGTCATTTAATCAACAAACACTCATCCACTGAGACTCCTTGTGTTCTATGCTGGGCCCTGGGGAAACAGAAGTGAATTAGAACTCATCCCTAGCTTCAGCGGGCTCAAAGTCTTGGGAGAGAATCATGTAGGAAAAACATGTCAAGTGGAGGGGCTATGGAAGAACAGTCATCTAGCCCCATTTGGGGGATCTTGACGGCTGCCTGAAGGTGGCAGATGGTGAGTGATCTGAGTCCTGATGCCATCAGGAAATGGGCAGGGAGTGGGCAGGTGCATTTGGAGGAGAGCAGTGAGCACAGATGAGTTCATGGCTGGGTACCCTTGGGAGCTTCTGGTGGCTTCATGTGGAGCCCTGGAGCCCAGGGAGCCTGAAAAAGCAGGGGGAAGGGGCTGCGACAGGCCGAGATTCTCATGTGCCAAGATTAAGGGCAGCAAGGGGTAGGCCAGGCTTCACAAAGCAAAACAACTGCCAGCTCTCTGTTTTAGAAAGTTCATGTTGGTGATGTGCAGATTGAACGGGAAGGGAGAAACCAGACGCTAGGGACCAGGGAAGAAGCTGATGCAGGTCATAGTTGGGGGGACCAGGGAAGAGACTGAATGAGGCCATGGTCAAGGGACAGGATAAACAGCTGCATCCAGGAGCAGGAAAGGGTAGCTGGCCAGGGCTTGGTGGGGAGGAGGAGTTGAGCAGTTCCCAGTGACCAAGCTGGACTCTTCCCAGACCGCCCGGTTCCCCCCACCCCGCACCAGCCAGGGGTCGAGATGGTGCAAGGGATGAGATGTTGAGAGCTCTCTCATAGGATACTCTTTCTGAGAGAATTTTTTGTAGAACCCCTGATGGGTCTGGCTTTGTACCTGGAAATACATCCCACCCCAAGAGAAAGGTGGGAACCTGTCAAAGTTGAAGAAAGGGGTCTGGATCCTCACAGATCACAGAATTGGGGTTTCGACCAAGTTTAACCAGATCTCCTGGGAATGGCACGGGGCAGGGCCATCCAGCTAACTTCTAATAATAAAATCATAGTTCCTGTATTCCTGGCCTTGTGCCATGCGTTTTACTTCCACGAGTTCATTCAATCCTGATAACTGCCCCATAACCTCACCACCACTACCACCACCACCACAATAATACTAGGTAACATTTGTATTGTACCTACTCAGTCCCAGGTACTGTTCTCAACATTTTACATCTATTAGCTCATTTTTGCTCTTCACAACACTTCTGTAAAGCATGCACCGCTATCCCCATTTTGCAGAAGAGGACACTGAGGCACAGAAAAGCTATAGAACCCAAATTTGCAGAGCTGGGACAAGGATACAGATGGAGAGCTGTGTGACCCCAGCCCTGGGCTCCTACTTCTTTCTCCTCCTGCCCCCACGGTGTCTGTGCCTGATGAAGTAGGGGTGTCCAGGGCCAGAGCAGGGGAAGGGGTATAAACAAGGGCGTTTGTAGGAAATGGAGGGGGGGGGGTGTCTCATCATTAGTGCTTCCTAAAGGGAAGCCACTGTGGAAGACATTGTCCCCTACCTACCTAGGGACACTGCAGGTCCCTGGGGCTGGGATGACTGGATCTCTAGGCCTTAGAAAAGAAAGGTAGAGTAAAATCTGACTCATTGGTGATAAGTGACAAAGCTTCTCAGTCCTCCACCAGCCCAAATGCCACATGGCTCCCCACTCTCTGTGGCCCAAGAAAATTCAGTGAACTTTAGTGGGTCTTTCCTTCTGGCTCCTCTTGGCTATTCTCTTCTTGACACATTTACTCCCTCTGACTACTGTGAACCCACCTTCTGCTTTTTCTTGGAGTTCTGTCCTCTTCTCCACATCCCACCCAATCTCCCAGTCCGGGACAAACCCTCAGGGCCTTCACTGACCCCCATGTGCTCATGACATTCACATTCCCATCTTCAGACCTTGTCCTGAGCCAGGGCATGCCCACCTAAAAGTCCCCAGTGGCTCCCCACTGGGTTCGGAATGAAGCTAGAGCTTGGACCCATGACCCTCACCTCCCTGCAGATCAGATTCTAGCTTTGGCCTGCCCCTCCAGCCTCATTTGGACCTCTACACACTCCAAACTAGCCAAACCCAGCTGTTCTGTCCCTAAATGGGCTTTACTTTCCCATCACAGTGCCTTTGAATGTGATGTTCATTCAACCTGAAATAGGCTCTCCACCCTCCTTGCCCAGCTAGTTACAGCTCAGCTCCAGCACCTGCTCCTCCAAGAGGCCTCCCCTGACCTCCCAGGTTAGGTTGCTGCATCCTCTGTGCGGATTGTGGCTTCTTGCAATTAACTCAAGAGGAGCAGGTTGGAGGGGAGACAGGGCCTTGATAGTGGACTTGAGACTGACTGAGGTTGCCAAGATCCAGAGTTCCTGAGAAAGGTCTGCGCTGGAGAGAGACAAAAGCCAAGGATGAGAGATCAAGGTTATCACAGGAGAGCATGTAGAAGGAGAAGACAGAACTGTTGGGGACACACCTTGGGCAACCCCAACATTAGAGGGCTGGGCAGAAGGAAAAAATTCCATGGGGGATCCAGAGAAGCAGGAGCACAAAGAAAGACGTCTCTCAGGGAACCACCCTCAGCATTCATGCTTTGCTGTTGTCCCCTCCCCTTGCATTCAGTCTGGCCCTGTGACCTACTTTTGACTAATGTGATAAAAATGATGCCACAGTAATTCCAAGCTTAAGTCATTAGAAGCTTGTAATTCCAGCTGGGCCTCTTGAAACCCTCCTTCTCTGGGAGGTCAACTGCCATGTGAAAAGTCAGACACAGACTACCCTGAGACAGCCATGCTGTGAGGAAGCCCAAGCTAGCCACATGAAGTGGCCATGTAGAGAGAGATGTCCAGGGATCCCTTCACAGTCATCCCAGCTGAGGTTCCAGACATATGAGTGAAGAAGCCATCTTGAACGTCCAACCCAGCTGAGCCTTCTGATGACTTCAGCCCAGCCACAATATAACAGCAACTGCAAAAAAGATACCAAGAAAACTGCCCATCTGAGCCCAGTCATAGGACCCTGTGTGATAATAAAATACTTGTTTTAAGGCATTACATTTGTAGTTGTTGGTTATACAGCAATAGGTAGTTGAAAGAGTTGGGAATTTAATACCTAAATGGCCCTCCATGGTACACATTATGGTCCCCACTTAATAGATGGGGAAATAAAGCCCAGAGAGGGATGTCACTCAGTGAGGTTCATGTAACCAGTTGGTGGTGACAGCTGGAGTTTGAACCCAGGCAAGTTTGTCTGATAGCCCAGCCTACACTCTTTCCGTAAGACATCTTGGCTGCCAAAACGTGATTTTGGCCAAACGCCCTGTGTGACAGATTGAGGCTTTCCCTACGTAGCGCACCTGGGCGCCTGCTGAAACCCTAGCTTTTTTTTTCTTTTTTTGGAGACAGGATTCACAGTCAAATGTGCAAATCAAGTATATTGCATGGTACATTTTTACATGTGTACACATCCCTGTGACCACTACCCAGAGATCAAGGTCTGGAACATTTCTCACACTCAACAAGTTCCTTTGTGTCCACTTCTAGTGAAGGTGTCCCCCCCCAACCCAGAGGCACCCACTGTTCTGATGACCGTCACCACAGTGACAGTTTTCCCTGTTCTTTTTTTTTTAAGATTTCATTTATTCATTTTAGAAAGAGGAGACAGAGAGAGGAGCAGAAAGTATCAACTCCCATATGTGCCTTGACCAGGTAAGCTTGGGGTTTTGAACCAGCGACCTCAGCATTCCAGATCAATGCTTTACCCACTGTGCCACCACAGGTCAGGCTTCCCTGTTCTTGAACTTTACAATGCCCTTTGTAGCTGACTTTTCTCTCAACATTATGTCTGAAGATTCATCATGTGTGTAGCAGTAATTCTTTTCCATTGCCATATAGTATATTCAAATGTATGAACATAACACCATTTATTCGTTCTACCATTGATGGACATACATATTATGTTTTGACTTGAACTGCTACCAGTAGGCCTCTATGAATATTATTGTTCTGGTCATTTTGTGGCTCTAAGCCCACAGAAGTGGAAATCTAGGTCGTAGGGTAGATGTGTCACACTTTCTAAGAACCTGCCAGGTTACTGCCCAGTGGTAGCACGAACACTGCCACCTTGGTGCGGGAGAACCCCAGGCTCTTGGGATTGCCAGTCCTTCTCACTGAGCGATAGTACATGGGAAGTGAGATTTCAAAGTGAAGCACCTTTTCATATACTGGCCCGATTTTTTAGCTTGTCAAGGTGGCCCGGTTGAGGGGTGGTAGAAAGCCAGTGAGGAGGGTAGAGCCTCAGCCCAGATGCAAGATGGGGAGCCCTGAGTTGGCTGAGGGTCATGGAGGCAGAGCATGGAACAGGGATGTCCAGGAGGGTTTCTGGGAGGCAACAGAGCACAGCGAGGATGGGCAGGGATCTGGACTCGAACTCCTGATACCGAGGCTGCAAGGAGCAGACACCCCATTTCTAAGTAGCTCTGTAATGTTCCTTATCTCATGAGACAAGTCCCAAGGCAGAGAAGCACCAAGGCTGGGTGATTTGATGGCTCAGGGGTCCTGTTTCTGCCAGGCGATTGTTAGCATACTGATGAGGCAAGATGGTGGCAATGTGGGGACTTCACCCATGATCCGAAGGCTGGGAAAGAGAAGCCTTCCTTCTTTGTGGCCCTTCTGGCCCTCCATCTCCAACCAAGACTTTCCTAGCATATCAGTGGCTGGAACTGCATCCCATGCCACTTCTAAGCCCATCGCTGGCAAGGAAATCAGGCCCATTGCCCCACACTCCACAAGGCTGCTACCCTGTGGTCTTTCCCTAAGCACACCAGGTATGTTCACAGGGCATTTGCTCGTGCTTCTCCCTCACTTGAAATGCCCTTCCTGATTTTTCCAACTGGAAACCCATTTCAAAGTCACCTCCAAAAGCCCTCTTTGACCTGCAGGCTGGGTCAAGGTCTCCTTGGGGTTCCCATAGCCTTCTGGGATCCAACCCAACATGGCCTATTTTAGTGGCCTCAGTGGGGGCAGGGCCAGTTCTTGTTTACCTCTATGCACCCAATGCCCAAGGACTGACAGGAACAGCCAGGAGGGTGAAGCTGGCTCAAGTTGTCCTGCTGTCTTCATCATCTTAGCCAAAACCCTGCAAATTGGACAGCCAGCCTGGGCCTCAGGCAACTCAGGAAGGGGCCCTTTTCCCAACCCCATGTGGCCATAAGCACATCCAGTCAGCCATGATGAGGCTCCCACCCCAACCCTGCCCAGGGCTGATCATGACCTCTGGGCACAGCCTCAATATGGCACTGGGGCTAAAATGCAGACTGATGGAGGCTCAGAGAGGGGCTGACTTGCCCAAGTCAGTCAGGGGCTGCTGTGGCCCCAGTTGGGTCAAGCGCCTGCCCGAGTGCTTCTCAGACTTTGAGGTGCATGTGAACCACTGGGGACTACTAAAGTGCAGGCTCAGAGTCAGAAGGTCGGGTGGAACCTGGACTTGGTGTTTCTTGCAAGTTCCTTGGGTGAGGTGGTGCTAGTCTGTAAATCCCACGCAGAGCTGCAAAGCACCGCCTGGTGGAGGAACTAGATTCTCAACTCCGCCATCAGAAGCCCACATGCCACCCTCTTGGAAGGGGGCAGCGAGTTAAGAAACTGCAAATTCAGTGGCCTGCCCTGCCCCAGCCATCCAGGACACCAGAGCTGCAAGAACATTTTATTAAGTTAAGAAGGCTGATGGAGCAGGAGAGACATGCCTTTACAGGGCAGCTCCAGCGGTTCCATGTCCAGCACCCCCCAGAGGAGGCGGTGGGGCCACTAAAACAGAAGCCCCGCCCTCTGTCCCTCTGTCCAGAGTCCCAGAATGTGGGACCCCCAGGACAGGAAGTATTAGTGGGAGGTAGGGGAGGAAGAGGGTGGTTGGCTCTTGGCTCATTGCCTCTCCCACCAGAGTAACCCTGCCATGGCCACTGCCAGACCCCAGGGCAGGGCCATGTGACCAGGAACCCAAGCAGAAGGATGGAGACAGAGGGGGAGCCAGAGCTGGGGGCACACGGCCACCAGGAATTATTTTTTAAAAAGTACAAAGTGTTTTAGAAAACAAAAAAAGAAAAAAGTCTATATATAAAAATCTCTTCACATATAAAATCCTGAAGAAGGTGCAAGGGAAGACCCAGTACGAGGGGTGCGCTCAGATACGCAGAGAGTACGCGTGTGTGTGTCTGTGCAGTGTGTGTACATGTGGTGTCTGTGTGTGCCTCCAGGTGTGTCTATGCAGTGTGTGTCCCTGTGTGGTGTCTGTGTAGTGTGTGTCTGTGTGGAGTGTGTGCCTGTGAGTGCACCTGTTTGTAAGTGCATGTGTGTAATTGTTGTGAGTGCACGTGTGGCCCACAGAGGGTGGGGAGAAAGCTTGGCTTCTGACTTCCGTCCAGCAGAGAAGGAGGGTCACTGGTCCCCTTGGACTGGGGGTCTGTAGCTGGGCTGGACCACAAGGACCTGGAAGATAAGAGTCAGGGAGCTGAGGGCTGGGGAAGCCCCAGCCTTGGTCCTGGGCCCCAGTGTGGCTTAGGCCAGGCAAGGGTGACCAGCAGGTCCTTCGAACACCCCTTGGCCCCAAAGGTTGGGCCAGGTCTGCTCCTCCAGGCTCTTCCCCAAAGAGCCTGACCCCTAGGGTAGCCTCTCTTGATTGCCTCAAAGTCCACAAGGACCTGTCCTCCAAGTGCAGGACTGGGTGGAAGGAGTACTATTAGTAATCAATGATGTGTCCCTGCTGCCAGGCAGGCATACTGGATTTGCCACCCAAGCCAGGGATACTGTCAGCCCTGAGGAGGAGTGTGGGCTTATCAGGCTGTGGGCATGGCACAGTATTAAGAAGTGCCACTGTGTCACTGTCCCTATTTATAGAAAGGGAAACAGAGACCAGGAGAAGGAAGTGCCATGGCCCAGGTGGCCCAGCAAGTCGGGCGTGAAGGAGCCTTGAGCGCATACCTCCAGGCCAGGTGCCCTGCCAGGCCCCACTCTCACCACCCTTTGGTGCCCACCTCTACTCGGCCATGCTGTTGCGCATGGCCTCTTTCTCCTGCAGGGCAGCCATGGCTAGGCGCAGGTGCTCCTTCAGTTGCTCGATCTCCCGCTCTGAGCGTGTCTTGATGTGGTTCAGCTCCACGTACACGTCCTGGTACTTTCCTGAGGTGAAGCGCTTGTCCTGGGGGCAGGCAGGCAGGGGCTGAGGGCACAGAGTCCTCCCCACCTGGCACATGCTTTCTGTTGGCCAGCACAAAGCAGCCAGGCCCCTCCACAGTCCTCATGGCCTTGTCCCTCCAGGTGGCCCCCTTGGCGGCCCCTAGGCCTGTACAAACCTCTCCCAGCATCACCCAGTGACACAGATTTCAGCATTACTTGCACCCTGCTCAGGATGAGAGCTGAGGCTTGGGGAGGTGAAGCTTTTGCCCAAGACCATATGGAAACCAGTGGCCAGAATGAGAACCAGGTCAGCCTAGCCCAGGGCTTGGGCCCATTTCATGAGTCTGACTCACACCCACTTCCAGAGCCACCAACACACAGTGCGTGTCAAAGACACAAGCACACGACACCAGGCAAACCACAGACTCAGACCTGGGCCCAAATCCCAGCCCTCCCACCTGCCAGCAGTACAGCTTATTCCTACTGGAATGTATGCTTTATACAGGCAGGGGTTTGGGTCTTTTTCGTTCACAGATGTCTCCTCAGCATCTACCACGGTGTTCAATAAATATTGGCTGAATAAATAAAAGCAAATGTGGCCTTGAGCAGGTCACTAGTCTTTCTTAGCCTCAGTTTCTCTGTAGGTGGAGATAAGAGATCTTCATGGGAGAAGCACAAGAAGGGCCTGGCACAGAGCAGGTGCTCACAGGATGGGGCATCCCGGTAGATCCAGAGGTTCCCCACCCACTGACACCCCAGGTCAACCAGCCGGGACCTACCTTCTGCATCATCTGTAGCTCATCCCGGAGGCAGTGCACCTCCTTCTTCAGGTACTGAAGTTCATTCTCCTTGACTCGCAGCAGCACCTGGGTTCATAGGTGCCAGGATGATGCAGGGCCAGAGGCCAGAGCTGCCCGGCCCAGCACGTACTACAGCCTGTATTCTCCCTGCCTCAGGCCCCTAGAATGCAGTTCCCAACCTTCACAAAGAGCCACTCCACTCCAGGGACACAGTCCTCCAGCAAGCTTGCTCTCGCCCTTGTCCATACTACAGCATCGCCCTTGTCCATACTACAGCTGCAGGCCCTCAACTTGAGGGCAAAGAGGACAAAAGGAAGCCATAGTAATGGCCCTACCCTGAACCAGAGAGGTTGAGACTCCCTGCGGACTACCTCGTGAACCTCTCCACAAACCCGGAGGAGCAGGTATTGTTGTCTTGACTTGACCAAAGAGGACCGTTTCAGCTAGACTGGGGAGGTCTGAGTTTAGCCAGACTGCTGGGTTGAAATCCCAGGTCTCATATTAACTAGCAGTGCAACCTTGGGCAGGTACTTGACCTTCCTTTGTCTCAGTTTCCTTAGCTAAAAAATGAGGATAGTAATAGCATGTACCTCACAGGACTGTTGGGGAGATTCATGAGTTAAGAACTTTGGCTTACAGAAATTCCAGGCTCAGAGAAAAGCCATATATAAACGTTTGTAAAATAAAATACCAGAGAGATCCTAAGATCATGCCTGTATCTTCTCACTGCAACTTATTCCAGTAAGAAAGGTGCCAGTCCCATTTTACAGATGAGCTACTGGGGCTTAGAAATGTGAGGCAAATGGCCCTGGGCACACAGCAGGTAGGTGGCAGGCCCTGGATGGGAGGACGGAACTCTGGCTGTAGTATTGCTGGACATATAGCGGGTGTCCTTCCTAGCTGTGCTGGCATCTCCTCACTGGGGCCCATGCCTAGGCCCTGAGGTCCAGCTGGGCTGTCTGATATGCCAGCAGGCACTCACCTCCAGCTCACAGGAGCTCCGCTCGCTGCGCCCACAGCCACTGCCTGAGCCCTGTGAGGCGATGAAGCCACGCAGCCGGTCAATCTCCTCAGACAGGCGGGTATGCAGCTCCTGGGGGATAGGATGGTCAGTGCAGGGCCGCCGGGTGCCCCTGCTCCCACCCCCACTGGGGCCAGGCGCACCTGGTTGTGGCGCAGCAGATCTTGGCCCTCTTGCTGGCAGCACCGCAGCGTGTGCTCGCGCTCCTCGGCCTGCCGCGTCAGGGCGCCGATCTCCAGGCACTTCTGCGAGTACCGCTCAGATAGCACCTGCAGCTCCCGCTTCAGCGCCTCCACGTCTGACCTGCCCGGGGCGGAGGAGGGAAGGATGATGTGGGCTCGCATTCTTCTACCACACTTGGAGTCATGTCATGGCAGACTCAAACAGCTTAGGACTCCTGAGTTCCCACCCTAGTTTTGCTTTTAGACCACCCGCAGGGCTGTGAACCAATGACGGACTCTCACAGCTACAGGTGCCTCTATGAGGGCTGGGCTGACAGAGCCCATCTCTCAAGCCTCTGCAGCCTCAATATTCCATAACCGCGCTGTGTGGCAGGGAGGGATAGCTACTGGTGGCGGGGGATACTGCAGCCAGTTCTAGGGGACACTAACAAAGGGAAGAGGAATATGGAGGCCAAGGCCAGCTAGACAAGAAGGGGCCTGAAGAACTGTTATGTGGATGGCATGGAGGTCTGGCTAAGGCCCTGCTGCTTCTGTTCCCTGTGCCACAAGGACAACAGTGGGAGTCTCAGTTCGGGGAAAACTGACATGTCCTTTGCCAATGGCTGTCAGCATAAGTCCCTGATTTGTAGCTACCAGTATAGGCCATTGGCTACAGAGGGAGCCTAGCCCACAGACCCCAGGCCCCAAGTGCCATCTTACTGGTGCTGCTTCCGGAGGCCGTCTGGGCCCTGCTGGAGACTCCGTGACTTGCTCAGCTCCCGGCTCAACTCCTCCTGGTAGGCCTTCTTCATGGCTTCAATGGCTGGAAGCAGGGCAGAAAAGTGATGGAGTGTTTGGGGGGGGAGAGGCAGCAACACAAACTCCACCTCTTCTAAGACACCACACATACCGTGGAGACAGAATCAGGGAGTAGCATACGAAGAGCACTGGACCACACCGTGGCATGAATTGAGTTGCTCTGGGTAAGTTGCTTGGCCTTTCAAGCCTGTCTAGCAACAGGGGACAAAATCCCTGTCTGATGGACCTTGCTGGGGAGACACCTAAGTTTCTGACCACGGGTAACTCTCGTTAGTGATGGCTGGGCAGGGAAATAATCCATCTTCCCCCCTTCTCTTTCTCCCTCCTCACTAAAATAAATAAAAAACAAAAAACAAGCCATCTGCCTTGCCCAGCTTAGTGGCCACTGGGGTGGCACAGCGGGTAAAGCATTGACCTAGAACGCTGTGGTCGCCAGTTCAAAACCCTGGGCTTGCCTGGTCAAGGCACATATGGGAGTTGATGCTTCCCGCTCCTCTCCTCAACTCTTTCTCTCTCTCTCTTTACCCTCTCTAAAATGATTAATAATAATAAAAAAAATCTAAAAAGAGTACAGGTTCACCAGTTGGTACAAATCTAGGTGACTTTGCTCAGGGGACTCAACCCCTCTGTGCCTCAGGTCCCTTATCTGAAAAGCAGGGTAACAATACCACCTTCTCTCATAAGTTATTGGAAGATGTGTGTAGAGCATTTAGAACAATGCGTAGATCGGACATTAACTTCTGGTTTATTTTCCAGACTATGAGCTCCCAATGATTGTTTGTTTTCACACTCACATGGGGTTGCTGTGAGGATTAAACAAGTTCTCATCCATCATCTTATCCATAATTCCAAATCCAAAAGCTCTGAACACTGATGGTTTTTCATAACTCTTTTGGTGACAATCCCTGACCTGAACAAACATGAGGCTATTTGAGGTCATTATTATCCCACTTAAGGTGACCTTGAAAATTTTCATTATAAAAACCTTAGTGCTAGATTTCAGGATGAAGCCCAGATGCGGCTGGGGCGTGGGGATAACTAATATATGCACCAGGTTACCTTCCTAAAATGCAAAGCGCATGGGCCCCAGGGTTTGGGACAAGGGGCCATGGGCTTGAGTGTGCGAAGCACTTAGCAAGCGCCAAGTTCTAGATCATGTGATCTCTTTCATAATTTCCATTATTCTACAATACCCTGGAGGTACATGGAATGTGCCAGGCACACACAACAGGTATGCAGCTGACAAAGCGAAGGAGGAAGTTGCCCAACACCTTGGTTGAGCATTCCTGTTTCTGGCTTGGGAGAGCCAAGAGAATGGCTTTGCAGTCAGCGTGCTCTGGGCTCCAACTCTAGCTTCTGCTACCTCTAAGCTGTGCCATCTGGGTCAAATCACTAACCTCTCTGAGCCCGTTTCCTCATCTGTGAAATGGGTTGCTCCCATAGGTTGCAAGGACTTGGGCTGGGTAACAAGGCTTAGTAAATGCTTGTACCTTTCCCTGTTCTCCAGCCTGTATGCCAAGTGAGACGGTTCCCCTATGAGAATTGGGTCTAAGGCTGAGCAGTCTCTCCCCCAGTACATGGCACAGGCCTGGACATAGAGTTGGAGCTCACTGTGTATGTGGCTTAAGGTGGACCTGCCAGTACCTACAGGCTTCGAGAGAGAGCACTCACAACCAATTGGGGAGGGTCATTTTATTGCCTGACTTTCCCCTTATAAGTAGGGTCTGAGGCCAGTCCTAGGGACTTTCAACTCCTTCTGATCTCTCTCTCTCGCTTTTTTAAGTGAGAGAGGGGAGATAAAGAGACAAACTCCTGCATGCACCCCTACCAGTATCCACCAAACAACCCCCATTTGGGGCTGATGCTCTGACCATCTGGGGCCCATGACCACACAAAGCTATTTTTAGTGCCTGAGGCAGAGGTTCCATGGAGCCATCCTTAGCACCCGGGCCAACACACTCCACACTCGAGCCACTGACTGAGGAGGGGAAGAGGGGGGGGGAGATGGAGGGAGAGGGGAGAAGCAGGTGGTCGCTTCTCCTGTGTACCTAGACCAGGAATCGAACCTGAGACTTTCACAAGCTGGGTCAATGCTTTACCACTGAAACAGCTGGCCAAGGCCACCTCCTGATCTCTTATCCCAAGTCTGGCACTGAGACCTCAGCCTTTTATTTAAAAGCCTCCCAAATCTAGTGAAGAGGTTCCTTAGCTTGGAAGTTTGAGGAGCCAAGCCCTGCTGTGCCACTCCCGCCCAGGGTCCTTACCTGAGGCCGTGGCTGCCGTCTCCTCGGCCAGAAGCCATTCCTTCTCCTGCTGCAGCCTCTGCAGCTCCCGTTCGTGGTGCCGCTGTAGTTCTTCCATCACCTGCTGGTGCGAGGACTCCATCTCCGCCAGGCTCCGTTCCCATGCCTCCTGTGGGCGGAAGGCCTGGGGTCACAGGGTTGTCCCATTGCCTGGGATAGTGGTTCTTCTCCAGCCTGAGGTGAGAAGCCTCAGGAGCAGGCATACTCTGGTCCAGGGACCCTGGCACCACCCGCCTGCACCCATCCCCCCCAGCCCTCTACTCCCCCACCTACAAACCTCACCCTGTCACTCTTCTGCTTCAAACCCTTCTGAGGTCTGAGGCCCCCATCCTGTAGGGTCAAGTCCCTACTACCATGCCTGACCCTTGTAGCCTCATTCCTCACCCTTCCCCACTAAGAAAAGAGCCCACAGTTATAAAAAAACAATTCATGGTATGTTCACATCTCTGTGCTTTAGCTCATGTTATTTCCACCACCTGGAACATTCTTTTGCATCTTTTCCTTCCTGGGTAATTCAGGACCTGCAGCCCAGCTTAAATGTCCTTCTATCCCTGTCTCTAGAAACCTGCCGCTGCCAAAGGCCTTGCTTCGGCCAGACCATAAATTTCCCAAAGACAGAAAAGATCTGGCCTGACCTGTGGTGGCCCAGTGGATAAAGTGTTGACCAGGACTACTGAGGTCACTGGTTTGAAACCCTGGGCTTGCCTGGTCAAGGCACATATGGGAGTTGATGCTTCCTGCTCCTCCCCCCTTTCTCTCTCTTACTCTTTCTCTCCTCTCTAAAATAAATAAATAAACTTTAAAAAAAATCTGATCCAGCTTGGAGTCCCTGGGGTCTGGGCCAGGGTCTGACTTGTAGCAGGTACTGGGTGAGCTGAGATCAATGACTTATCAGAACAGAACCTATGGATCAGACTAGCCAGTCTTTAAAAGACTGATAATAGCCACTGCTGGGAGAGTCACTGTGATTGGGTATATGGAGGGCAGTTTGATAGCAACGACACAATTAAAAAAATTTTTTTTTGTATTTTCCCAAAGTTAGAAGTAGGCAGTCAGACAGACACCTACATGCACCCGACAGGGATCCACCCAGCATGCTCACCAGGGGGCATTGCTTCGTTGTGGCCAGAGCCATTCTAGCACCTGAGGTGGAGGCCATGGAGCCATCCTCAGCGCCCGGGCCAATTTTGCTCCAGTGGAGCCTTGGCTGCGGGAGGGGAAGAGAGAGATAGTGAGGAAGGAGAGGGGGAAGGGTGGAGAATTAGATGGGAGCTTCTCCTGTGTGCCCTGGCCGGGAATCGAACCCGGGACTTCCACATGCCAGGCCGACACTCTACCACTGAGCCAACTGGCCAGGGCCTCGATGCATTTTTAATGACCCTATCTCTTAACCTAGCAGGTCCAGTCACAGAAATGACGCCACAGAAAGTCACATGTGTACAGACTCTTGGAGAAGGGCAACATTGCCAACAGCCAAGAACTTGAAACAATCTAAATAAACAACCCTTAAATAAATTATGAGATCAAGCCTTACAAAGGACCTAGGCAGCTGTTAGACAGAGCTTCCCACATGGACTGCTGGGGAAAGGAGTCTGGAAACTTAGGTGATGAAAGCTGGTTTCTGACAATACATGAGTGATTCCACTCACGGAAACAAAACACAGAGCCAGACATCCAGGTACAGGTGTGCAAAACCACAGAAAGGGGAGAGAAGGACCCTGTGAGGTTGAGTACTAACCCCCAAAGATGTCTATGTCCTACTCCCTGGAATCTGAATGTCGCCTTACACAGTGACAGAGGGGAACTGAGCTTGCTAATCAGATGACCTTAAAATAGAGAGACTATCCTAGATTATGCACTGGTCCAGTGCAGCCATGGGGTTCGTAGATGGGGAAGAGGAGGCAGGAGAGCAGAGGGAGGGAGAAGTGACTGCAGAAGGTCAGAATGAGGTAAAGTGAGATGGACCTGACTTCTGTACACGCTTTGAAGATTAAGGAAGAAGCCAGGAGCTATGGAAGGTGGGTAATCACAGGATGCTGGAAAAGGCAAGAAACTGGATCCTACCCAGAGCCTACAGAAGAAAACAGTGTCTGCAGGTGCCTGGATTTTAGCCCAGCAAGACCCATGCTAACAAATAGGAAACTACACAGATGTGCTCAGATGACACTCTAGGTGACCTCTGGAGTCAGAGCAGGCAGGGCAACTAGTTTATGTGTTTGTTCATACTATTTAAAAATATATATTTTAAATTATTATTTTTTTACAGGGAGAGAGAGAGTGTCAGAGAGAGGGATAGACAGGGACAGACAGGAATGGAGAGAGATGAGAAGCATCAATCATCAGTTTTTCATTGCGACACCTTAGTTGTTCATTGATTGCTTTCTCATATATGCCTTGACCGTGGGCCTTCAGCAGACTAAGCAACCCCTTGCTGGAGCCAGCGACCTTGGGTCCAAGCTGGCGAGCATTTGCTCAAGCCAGATGGGCCCACACTCAAGCTGGCGACCTTGGGGTCTCGAACCTGGGTCTTCCACATCCCAGTCCGACACTCTATCTACTGCGCCACTGCCTGGTCAGGCTAAATTATTGATTTTAAAGAGAGAAAAGGGGAGAAACATCAACTTGTTGTTCCACCCATTCATGCATTCATAGGTTGATTTCCACATGTGCCCAACCAAGGATCAAACCTACAACCCTGGAGCTCTGGGATGATACTTTAACCAACTGAGCTACTGGGCCAGGGCTATTTCTAACCTTTTAATTTGTTTGAATTATTTATGAAAATGTAAACTTTTTTTTTTCTTTTAAGTAAAAGGAGGGGATATAGACTCCTGTATGAGCCCCAACAGCCAGGCATCCCAGATCTGGGGCCAATGATCGAATCAACTAAGCTATCCTCAGTGCCTGGGGCTAACGCTCAAATCAATCGAGCCACTGGCTGCAAGAGGGGAAGAGAGAAGAGGGAGAGGGAGGGGGAAAGTAGATGGTTGCTTCTCATGTCTGTGCCCTGACCGGGAATCGAACCCAATGTCAGTATACCAGGTCGATGCTCTACCACTGAGCCAACTGGCCAGGGCCAACCTATTTCTTGAAAAGAATATTTATTTTATATTTTTTACAGGAACAGAGAGTCAGAGAGAGGAATAGATAGGGACAGACAGACAGGAACAGAGAGAGGTGAGAAGCATCAATCATTAGTTTTTCATTGCTGTCGCAACACCTTAGTTGTTCGTTGATTGCTTTCTCACATGTGCCTTGACCACGGGCCTTCAGCAGACTGAGCCACCCCTTGCTGGAGCCAGCGATCTTAGGTCCAAGCTGGCAAGCTTTTGCTCAAGCCAGATGGGCCCACGCTCAAGCTGGCGACCTCAGGGTCTCGAACCTGGGTCCTCCGCATCCCAGTCCAATGCTCTATCCACTGCGCCACCGCCTGGTCAGGCCCAACCTATTTCTTATATAATTAAAAAATATTTAGCCCTGGCCAGATAGCATGGTTCGTTAGAACATTGTCTTGAAGTGCAGAGGTTGCCGATTTGACCCTTGGTCAGGGCACATACAGGAACAGACCAAAGCTCCTATATCTAAAATCAATAATAAAAATTAAAAGACATGATGTATTTAAGGTCATGTTAAAAATGGAAGGGGAAGAGCCAGGGAAGAAACCAAGGTCCAGAGGACCATATAAAAAATTATATTCTCCCTCATGGCATAAGGCACCTCACAGTGGTGGGGACAATCCACAACTCTCCAGCAGCCACACCTTGAAGCCACTTTAGAGAAAGGGCAAGTGTGCCAGGTCACATAGGTCCAGGTGTTCTAGGTAGTGAGCAAGGGTATCTGTCCTGTTGGACCTTGTGCTTGTGCTCCAAGTTAGGACAACAGGACACTGCTTTCGCTGGAGTCCTAATCCTGGCTGTACGATGGAATGAACTTTGACAAGTCCCTTCTCCCCTCTGAATTTATCAGTTTCCTCATCTCTAAAACGGAGCCTGTAAAATCAACTGCCAAGGGTCCCTAAGGTGACCTTGTGCCCACCTGCAGAGATCAGAGAAACATGGGGGTAGGGTGGAGACCTGTTCTTAGAGGGTCAGATCAGGCAGGCAGAGCCAGTAGCCAATAGGGGATCAGGAAGCTGATGTCAGGAGATGGGAACCAGCCCATGAGAAGGGGCTTCTAGAAGGCCAGGTTTTACTTTGATGTACCTTCTTGTGGGCCCAAGGTGTCCACTGTCAGCTCTGACATTGATCAAAGTGGATAAAGAAATGCCCATGGGTCCCAATGTAATAGGATGGAAGAGTCCCCTTTGCTGGAGGCACTGCAGTCCCAGTGAAGTCCCAGACTCCCTGCTGCTGTCCTGTGATAGCACTCTGACCAGCTAATAGAAGGTTACCTGCTTGGCCTGAGATACCATGTTGAGGGACCCCTCCCCAGCTGTCACCTCTCCAGGATCCACCGAATTTCCAGCTGCTTCCTCCAGTGCTTGAGGGGGACACAGAAGCCTCAGCTCCTCTTCTCTGGCGACCTCCGCATCTTGGCCACTCCTCCTCTCCCATCTTCTGCTCTCCGTTTCCCCTTTATTCCCCTCTCAATCCCCCCAGTTCTGCCTGCTCTCCCTACCCATCCCAACCCAGCAGACAAAATGCTGGTGCCCGTAGAGTGCCCAATGGGGACCCTGGCGATCAGGAGGCCTGGATTACAGGCACAGGTCTGTCTACAGCTCAAAGGTCTCGCCTTGTTTCTGGGCCTGTTTCCCTATCTGTAAGCTGGGAAGTCAGAGAAGTGCTTTTCAAACTTCATTTTAGCGACAAAAATCTTTTCCCAAAGATCCAATGCAGGTTCTAATAGTAAAATGGACAAAGATGGAGCTGCTCTGATCATCAGTGGATGTGAATGGACCCACCCAAAAAGGCAGTCCCGGGGAGACGGAGGGCTCCACAGAGAACAGCTTGAAGGTGGGGGTCTGAGGTGACCCCAACTGCCTCAGGCCATGGTGTTAGGCCCCACCCTGCCTGGAGATGTCCCACTAACCCTTTCCTCTGGCCTCAAGGGAGCCTTTAACAACACTGGTCCCATTCCCCGTATCCGGTGACCCCCAAGCTAGTCCTCCATGTCAGGCCCCAACTGCTCCTAGGCCCTGGTCTCCCTTCAGCTGAACCATTCAGCCCTAGACAGGCCCTCAGGCCTTGACAGAAGCCACAGTCTTAGGGACCTCTGCCTTCCCTGGGCCCAGTCATCTCCCTCCATGGACTCCCCTACATCCTTCTCAATGGCAGTCATCATCCTAGCTCCTGACATTGGCCTTGGCCCCTCCCAAGCCCCCTCTACTCCAATACCACCTTCCTGATGTCACTGTCAGACCTCAAACCTCTTCAGGTGTGTGGGATGAGATTCCAACTCCTTGGCTCAGCAGCAGAGGTCTCCAGGACAGGCACCCCCAGCCTTCCACCAGAGCCCGTGCCCCTACCCCACCCCAGTGCCCAGCTCTGTGCCACCCCGCAGAAGGCTTCCTGAGAGCCCCACTCAGCAACCTTCCCCCTTGAAACTTCTAGAAGGCTCCTTGGCTCAGAGCCTGGGATCTCAGCAATCTTTGTGCCTTGGGCAATGGTGTGCTGACTAGAGACATGATTATCAAATTTCTAGGAATTTTGTGACGCAGTTGTTAAACGTGGCCATTATTAAAAATTATAGAAACTTATAATTTACATTAAAAACAAAGCTGATACTCAAAATTAATCACTTCTTAAATATTTCACTGCATTTTATTATTAGCTATGCTGTCGAGGTTTTGTCTTCTGTATCTGTATGGCAGAAACGCTCTATAATGGTGTGCACATATCTTCCCAACTCCGAGGCTCAGGTCCTTCAGCCACAATGGGGGTACTTATATCATGGACATTGGTAAGCAGTACAAATCAGAACCCAATTTACTGGTTTGTTGGTAGTCAAGACTTAAGTGACGAGAAAACGCTAATATTGATTAAACTTAAAAGTGCACTGTATCTATGCCCATCACATTGTAAACAGAACAAAAATACTGAGGAAATACTCTGTAAGAAAATATTCACAATAGAAAACTATTCTCTGATTCAACCAAAAGATTGTTCATGACATTGACCAAGTATAGTTTCAACATGTTTCTCATCTTACTCATTACCATTAATAAAAATGGCAATTAACATTCATGTTAGAATGACGCTTGTCTGTCAGTTAAGCATTTGGAAAAACCAACAAAAGTATTCTGAGAAAAGTCAAGTTGCTATATGGAAGTTACAATAAATGGTGTTATAGTATTTTTTTATTTGTAAGTTGTGTACTAAACATCCTTTGTATCAGTATAACTTATAATCAACATGTTTATTATACATGTATATGTATATATCTATAGCATATATAAGTGTGTATGTGTGTACACATGCATGTATTTTTTCTGGAGAGCTAGTTGTCCCCATGGTGACAATCAAGTGTCTCCAGACATGGCCAAATGTCCCCAGAGGAACATAAATCAGCCTTAGTGGAGAACTGCTGTCCTAGGCATGCCGTTAGTCCCCAAGGGCCATTGGAGACTCCCAAGTCCCAAAGACCACCTTGTGAGGGCCTGGGCCTGGCAGGCATGGGCAGGATTTCCCTGTTTAGGGAGCACCTTCCAGGGGCCTGCACATTGGGACTCCCACCCCCCACTGACTCCGCACTACCCCAGGGTGGTGTGGGCAACGAGGTCCAAGTACAGGGTGTCACATGGGGGCAGTCAGCCGGACCAGAGTTCAAATCCCACCTCTAACATCTATAGGTCAGTTGACCTTGGGCAAGTCACATAACCTCTCACAGCTCAATAGTCTCGTCTATAAAATCGGCACAGTGCCCATGTCCACCCGCTGGGGAGATTAAACAAGACAATGCATGTCAAATGCCTCCCATAGTTCTGGTACACAAGAAGAGCTTCTAAAATATTAGCTGTTTTCTGAAAACATGGCAACCAGAAACTTGCCCCCATCCCCCAAATAACAGCTCTTCAGCCTCACCTGTGAGATGTAGCCTGGGGGGATGTGACCATCCTCCTGGGATCTGGGTGCACCCTGTGGAGCCTCCCTTTGGAGACGCCATGCCTCCAACTGGGCACGAAGAGACTGGACCTGTGAAGGGAGGAGATGAGGTCAGTGGGGGCCTGGAGCAAGAACAGGGCTGGTGAGAGGCAGTGAGCCACTTTGGATTTGAGGAGAAGTGGCCCTCATGGGGATGTGCGGGCAAGGAGGACATTCCAGCTGTTTTCTGGATGGCAAGGTCAATGAGCCAGAAGAGCTTTGGCTCAGAGAAGACTGGAGAGGGTTGAGAACAGAAAACTATGGTACAGATATTTACATTATGTAGGTGGCAGGGGGAACATTTCTGAGCCTCAGCTTCCTATCAGTAAAACTGTGATGAGATCTACTCTATGGGATCATGAGGCTGCTGTGAACATATAGGAGCATCTGTAGGTAGAGTGCCCAGGAAAAGACACAATAAATGGTCTATCCTTTCTCTTCCCTCTTCCCTTCTCTGTGGTTGCTGAGGACAGAACTAAGAAAAATAAAATAAAAAACCAAAAAAATCCCAGGGTCCATAAAAGATTTCAGTTTACAAGGAGTCTGAGGTGTCAGACCACGTGGACAGGGGTGAGCTCCCTATCAATGTAGGTATGCATGTTAAATGCCGTATCATGACTGTAAGGACAGGAGGGGCGTTAACAGGGTGAAGGAGCTCCCAGAGGCCAGCGTGATGTCTACCTCCTTCTCCAGGGCCTCATGGCTGTCACTTGGGGCGCCCCGGCGTTCCCCACGGCTTTGGTTGAGCAGAGCAGTGAGAGGCACCCGCTTGTTCTCCCGCAGGGGCAGCTTCTCTAGCTCCTGCCACTTCTTCTCGATCTCCTCGCTGAGCCGACTCTGCTGGTCCTCCGTCAGGGGTGCGCCCAGGCCCCGGCGTGGGCCCTCGCCAGCTGGTGTTTCTGTGGTCCTGCTGTCCACAGCCTCAAACCACTTGCGTCTTTCCTCAGAGCGCTGGGCCAGGTCCCGTTCCAGCTCCTCCTGCTTGGCTGGGCGGTCCAGAGTGCGAGCTGGGGCGCGAGCCCGCTGTGGGGAGCCCTGAGTCAGTGGGGAGAGCTCCACGTAGTCCAGAGATGGCCGCTGTCCGTCTGCCTTCCGAGGGCTGGCCCGGCTGATGACCTCGGAGCCCACACGCTGCTCCCCTGCCTTCAGAGAGCCCTTCTGGGTGCTATAGCTGTGCAGCGTGTTCTCCTTATTGGAGTCCGAGAGCCTAGGGTGCCAGCAGAGTCAAGTCAGGCAGGATCTCCCACTCAGTCCTAATGCAAGCACCTCTGGAGTGTCACCAGGTGCCAGGGTCTGGGGATGAGCCCCAGGAGAGGAAGCATCCCAACCTGAAGGTTAGAACTAGAGCTTCATTGTTAACACATGTGGAAGCCATCCCAACTCTACCACTTACCAGAAGAGGAAGCAGGACATCTGGCTTTCCTCTGAGCCTCAGTCACTCATCTATAGATAATACTGAACACCACTGTCTCATAGGATAAATATGAAAACTAGGTGGATGAATGTGTATAAAACAATCAGGAAGCCCCTTACAAATGGTGAGCAAAGAATTATTATTAAAAGTATGGTTTGCCTGGCCTGTGGTGGCACAGTAGATAAGACTATCAGCCCAGAATGCTGGGGTCGCCTGTTCGAAACCCTGGGCTTGCCCAGTTGAGGCACATATGACAAACAACCAATGAACAACCAAAATGAAGCAACTATGAGTTCATACTTCTCTCCCCCACCCTTTATTCTCTGTAACAATAAATAAAATCTTAAAAAAATAAATAAAAGTATGGTTTGAGATAATGTCTTGGGTTCAAAAGGCTCATAGTGTAATAAGAGAAATGCCCACAATCACTAATGAGAAGGGAAACAGTGACCGCCTGGTGGACAGGGCACAAATTGTGGAGATGTAACAACTCTGACAGTGCTCCTCTTCTTCTACAATAGCAGCTGGCTATGTGGCCACCCAGCACAAAATATACTTCCCAGGACCCCTTGCAGCTATGTGTGGCCATGTGCCCACATTCTGCCTAGTGGAAGTGAGAGGTGGCAGCCTTAAAAGGACTGGGTATGCCCTGGCCTGGCTCCTGTCTAGGACTATAGAAAAACCTCAGCAGCTTACCAAGCCAGAGGCGAAGCTGTGAATCGAGGGCTACCATGTGCAGAACTACAGTGGGGAGAGAAATAAACTCAGGGTTTAAGCTACTGTGTTTGGGGCTTCTTTGTTATAGCAGCAGAGCCTATATACTAAGTAACAGTCCAGATGAACCTACCTCAACTCACAAAGGGCTTCTGTGCACATTCTCATGACCCTCAGTCTGACAGATGAAGAATCTGACTCAGGCAAGAAAGCAACTGGCCACAGGTCAAACAGCCTGGTTGTGGTCAGACAAGGAGACTTGTGCTTGATGCCCCTCAATACCACATTTCCATTCCTGATGCCCAACAGCCACAAATCACAGCCCCCATGGGTGTTTGGGGTTTATACTGTGTTCAGGTTCTTCTCCCCAGTCATTGAGCCCTCCTACCACTCTACTCAGTGAGCTCCCCACACAGACTGCCTAGCCATCCCCACTCCCTAACACAAGATGAGACATAGCCCCTACAGCAAAGATAATCAGCCACCTAACAGGGTCCTTTGACTCACTGGCATCTTCTCCAAAGAGCTGAGACCTTACCACACCCTTTTGGATGTGGGGGACATAGAGGGATGGTAGTCAAACCCCAAATCCTCAATATATTTCTGGAGGACCGCCAAGAATAATCACTGCCCTCTCCTCATTGTGCTGCTTGAGAAACTGAGGCCCAGAAGGCACAGCCAAAGGGTCCCCAGGTGATGGTCAGAACAGTACTCAGGTATGCATGTGAGTGCCTCCCCAGAGCCCCAGTCCAACCCAGCACGTACTTAGTGACATCTGGGGCTGAAGTGGGACGCACGGTCTTCCTCAGAGCCTCAATCCAGTTCCTCCGGATACCCGAGGTCATGGCCGACAAGGTATAGACAGCATCCTTGGTCTGCAAGTTCCCCACACAGATAGTTTGCCACATGGCCAGCCTCACTGTTCCCTTCCCACTATAGACCCCAGGGTAGGGTAGTCTTTCCACCCCAAGAAGGTGTCCAACGTCTTGAGCCTGGAGGTGAGCAGAGGATGTAATACCTCCCCTCCACTAGCCTATCCTTGGAAGAGCCCCACTGGCTTCAACGTCTCCTTAATATCTGAACCACCCCTGCCAATCATACGTGGGGTCTCCCCAGATACGCTATGTTGGCAGCAGAGCTTCTGACTGGCTCTGGTTACAGGGTATCTTAGGTAAATGCATGACAGGAGCCAGTCTCTGATTGAGAGCCATGCTTCACACCTTCTCTGGGGGGCCCTCTAATCATGCCACCCGCTAGCCTCACGCAGCCTCACGTGGATCTGGAAGCCGTAGTTGCGCTGTACTGCATATTCGGTGACGTCAGTGCAGGAGCGCAGGTCAATCTCGCCATCTAGCTCATCTGCCTGCAGCAAGAAGGCCACAATGGTCCACATACTCCACCCAAGCCTCCAAACCCCTTTCAGAGGTCCCCCAGCACTTGATGGGGGAAAGGAGCCCTCCACCTGTCTCACCTCCTCAGCGGTGGAGTCTCTGTAGTACTTGAGGCTTGAATCTGTCAGCACAAACCAATGCTTCTTCCACTGTGAAGGAGAGGTGGTGGTGAGTGTGGTGGAGGGTGGAGTATGAAAGAGTATGCGCGTACCCCCTTGCGGGCACCCTGAGTACTACCAGATAACCATTCTGCTCACAGTAGAGGCCTGGCTCCATTATACACTCCACAGAAGGGTGGGAGCAGGGGACAGAGCAGTCAGAAAATTCACATTTGATGCCTGGCCCTCTGTTTCCTCTCTGAGCTATAGGAGCAACATCTGTGAAATGGGTCACCTTTTTCTCAGTAACCACAACCTCCCTTTCCTTTTAGGAGCCCTTCTCTGATTTGTGAACACTTCCATACCAGTCCTGAACCTTTCTACCTTGATCGCTTAGGCGATACAAGCAAATCCCCACAGTCACAGTGCAGACCAGGAAGGGGTCATGACCTGTGTGAGGTCATCTGCCTAGCAAGCCAGGGACCAGAACTTCCCAAGTCGTTTTGCATATGCCCCTCTGGATCTCCTCAGTTGCCCTCTCAGGGGGCAGGACTGACAAGTGGCCCAGGGGCAGGTGTCCAAGTGCTGGTCATATGTTTCTCCACCTAGGTGCTGGTTACATGTGTGCTCACTTTGTAAGATGCATTACCTGAACATGTATGATTTGGGCACCTTTTTGTAGTGCCTTTCTCTGCTCCAACCAGAGTTAAGTTGGTGGAACACACTGGAAAGGAAAGGGGTGGGGGCACCAGAACAGCCCGATATTAAATGTGCCAAGGTCAGCCCTCCTCTGGCTTCTGGCCATTCACTGGAATGCTAGTCAAAGCCCAGCCACTGCCAGGTCAGTGCATGTCACCCCATCCCTGGCATTTCCTGGGGCTCCTACACATCACCAAGCTCTATCCACACTGTTTGTTATTTCAAGTATTTAGTCTTTTTTCCTCAAGAAGATGGTAAGTTTTCAAGGATGTGCCAGGATGACATTTTCCACTTATTTCCACAGTGCCTCACCTTAGCATTCAAGACACCTAGGTTAACATATTATCCCTTGCCAGCTATGTGTTTTTAGTTACGTGTCTTGACCTTTCTGAGCTTCGGCTGTCTGACTTGTAGAATTAATGAGTCCCTAAGCCTTCCTATGAGGTTAAAAGTTCCTAACCCTCTCTTGTATGTCTCTCACAGCACTTGGCATAGGATCGGGCACCACATTGTTGGCAGTTGTTCTAAAAGGCTGGCCCCCCTAGCCTGACCTGTGGTGGCTCAGTGGATAAAGCGTCGACCTGGGAACACTGAGGTCGCCAGTTCAAAACCCTGCACTGGTCTGGTCAAGTCACATATGGGAGTTGATGCTTCTAGCTCCTCCCCCCTTTCTTTCTCTCTTTCTCTCTCTCACTCTGTCTCCTCTCTAAAATGAATAAATAAATAAATAAATAAAAGGCTGGCCCCACTTAGAACCACCCTCCTCTTACTGACTTGCCTGAGTTGCTTCAGGACCTCAACTGTCCCTCTGTAAGTGGGGCAGAAGTTCTATACCAAATGATGTCTTTGGCCCTTCCAGACCTAGTCTATAACTGTCTGAGATGGGAGCTAGATGGAGCTCTGTGGGCCTCACGTGCCCCAAGTTCCAGGCCTAGGTCTGTCCAAGGTACTGCTAGGCCTGAAAGAGATCGAAGCCCTGTGGGCCTGTCTCTGTCTGTGCATCAAGGGGCTGGGTTGGCTGAACGCCCAGGGCCCTTCCAACTCGGACATTCCAAAATCTCGTAAAAGAGAATGAGTAACGGCCAGTTCTGGGTGGGGCCCATAATCTCTGCCCTCCAGAGACCCTGGGTGGGGAGGCCAGGATGGGTCACTGGCAAGGTGCCAGGCCTTGTGTGAGGCTGGAGTGCAGCCACCAGAGAACCGGCAAGCAGGCAGCGACTACAGAAGGCAGTGAGCTAGAGGGAACATAAAGCATGTGGGTCAGAAACACAATGTGATTCCCTTTGGCTCCAAGCCCTCCTGGCATGCGGGCTGCACACAGACCCAAGCCACGAGCGCTTGCAGGATAGGGGCAGGGAGACGTCCCCTCCTAAGGTGGATGGGCAGAAAGCCAGCTCCAGCTCCTGCTTCAGCCTGGCAGCTGAAAGAGCAAAGCCAGTAAGAGGCCACTATCCCTCCCGGTTAAGGATAGACACATTAAAGGAAAGGGTTACTACTGAGGCCCTAGCAGGCATTGGGGGCTATGCAGGACCCTTTACATGCTCGACATTCATGACTGTTATCCACCCTGGAAGAAATCACCATTATCTGTTATGCCCATTTCACAGATGTGACCACTGAGACCAGAGGAAGCTGTGAATTGACCAATCGGGCCCCAGACTGGTAAGACTAAGAAATGTGCTGAGCCCTACCCCCAGGAGTAGGGGGAGTCTGCTGCATGACTGAGTTTTTGGAAATTTGTGCATGTTTCAGACCAGATGATCTCTGTGAGCCTTTCCACCCCGGACCTTGGATACCCAGCAGGGTCATCAAGACGTGGGAGGAGCAAGGGGCTCTTGGTGAGATGAGGGGATGGGGTACAGAGGTTGAGGGGCCAGGAGGTCCCCCTCCTTGGTGACTCTTACTCACTGCCTCAGCCCAAACACTCGCATAGTCCAAGGCTGGACACGAAACACCTTGCCCTCAGAGTTCCCACTTCTGGCCCCCACCCTGGACCCTTCCACCCAGAGATCAGGGTCTCAAAAAGGCTGGACAGGTGAGAGAAAGCAGCTCAGCTCCCTGGGCTGCTCCCTGCAGCAAGCCACCTTCCTCCTCTCCACTTCAGCCCTCCTACCTCTCCAGGCTCGTCCAAGATCGACATCCATCCCTTCTTGAAGTTGAGCAGATCGGGCTATGGGGAGATGAGGAGGCAGATGAGTCAGGCCCAGTGGAGAACCCAAAGGGGCTGGAAAGGAGAGGGTGTTGTACCTGTCCTGGCCCTGAGTCCCTTAAGACTAAGGACCTGTGAAGCCAGGAGGCGAGCTGAGGGTCCAGGTAACCCCCCAAAATCCAGGCAGGCTCCCCAGCCACTAATGCAGCTTTGGCACCTTTCCCCAACTTCCAGCAATCTCTGATTGCCAAGAAGGTGCACCAGGCAATTGGGGCATCCACCAGAGATGTGTAAGCTCCCCTCCCACCAGCCTACTTCCTCACCCAAGAGAGGGAGAGAAGGGGGCCAAGAGAATGCTGCCTCTGGAGAGATCCTTAGAGAGCTCTGAGAACAGGCCAGACCAGCAGGGTGAGTGAACCATCCAGTTCCTCTCACTAAGAAGGCCCAGGTAGAAAATGCCTTAATGCTGTCATCCTCCCCAAACCCAAGGGCCCTCCTGTGGTCCAACCAGTCCTGCCCTTCCCTCGTCTCCTAAAGAGCCTGAAAGATGGATCCCAGTACAGGCTGGGGTTAGAGATCCTCTGACCCCACTAGATCCCTGGATGGGCCAGTCCTAGCAAGCCCTACCTGCCTGGTGCTACCCAGGGGCGCACGGCCCCGGGGTCTGGGAGGTCCCAGCTGCAGCATGGTCCAAAGGGGCCTATGAGTATGTACTCCCACTGAAGCCTAGATAAAGAAGCTGCTCATTCTGGCATTTTCTCTGTCCGTGTCCACCTGGTAGGTGCCAAATACCAGACTTTTCCTGCCTGCTGGGGAGACCTCTCGCATCAAAGTCTCTCTCGGTCCCTCTGCAGAGTCTCAGCTCCTGCCCACTGGGAGGAGAGCAGGGCTGGCAGGCAAGGAAGAGGCGTCCACCTGTTGCCATGGCTCTGAGCCCACCTATCAGCGGCTGCATCACAGCCTCACCAGGCTAAGGTGTCTGGTTGCATGAAGGGAGCGGGTGGCATGGCTCAGTGGGGTGGGCCACAAGAACGGCAGCTGGAAACCTGGAAACCAGAGCCACCTGAACTGGCCACCTCCCCTGACCTGCCTTCCTTCTAGGCAGTCCACTCTCCTGTTCCTCAGCTGGATGAAGTGGCCTGAGAGGAGCTTGGGCCAAGAGTCACCCACAGCCATGGCCTTCGGACCAGGGCCCCTGGATCTCAGCAGCCTGGCAGCCCCATCCCTGCATACCTGTCTGAGGGAAGGGACACGGGCTCTGCTCAGACCTGAGAAACTCTGGGTATCGTTCAGCTTTATCTGCTTTACCCCCCACCCTGCTCCCCAGCAGGAGTCCCAAACTAAGACTGAATGAAGACTAATAGCCCTGCTCAAGGCCACCAAGTCCCTTGGGCTCACCTACACTCAGCGTGGGATATCCCATGGCCCCAGGACTAGGCACGCGGTGGTCAGAGCCCAGGGAAAACCTGCCCAATAGATACCCACCCTTCTCTACCCGGTCTAAACTTCTGTGCTTTGGGGACAGTCCCAACAGCCAACCCCTCGGCCCTGAGGAGCTAGGCTTTCTGGGATGGCTCATAGTAAACCAGCCATTAACTTCTGCCGAGGAAGGACTCCCTAGCAAGAATGACAGCCTGGGATCCCCTCCCCACAATGGCTGCCTGGAAAGTGGGGTCATAGTGACCTTCCTGAGTCATATCCCATCCCTGAGCCCTTCTGCTTAATGTGGTAAATGGTAGGGGGATCCTGCCCTCCCTCAAGTTTTACGAAGACTGAATGTGCTACCTGTGGAAAAGCCCAGTGACCCTGTAGAAGCCAGTACAAACATGTCCCATACCACATCAGGCACGGGATAACACAGTGACCTTAGGGAGAAGAGGTCCTATGGTCACCTGGGAACCCACACCCCCAGGGTCACAAGGTCTGATAAGATAAATCTCTCACACTGTACCTTAACACTCGGTTTTCCAGGCCCCAGTCAACCTCCCTACACCTGCAGGAAGCTCTCTTTCTCCTTCACCCTAAAAGACCACCAACAGGCTTGCAGAGCCCACCCGCCTCCCTTTGGCTACAGGTGTGCACTGCCTGCCACCCACCTGGACCTTTGACATGGCCTCTTCTAAGCACTCTCTGGCACAGAGACCCATTCAAAAAGGCCTAGTGTTACACATCTGCTTAAAACCTCCAGGGATGGCTCCAGGTGGCTTCAAAGCAAAATCAATCCAGCTCCCTTAGGATGGTGCAAAAGTCTCAGCCCCACCCTTTCGGCCTAGCCTCTCCCACACTTTGGGGATCCCGTGTTTCTGTCTCCACATCCTCACTGATCCCCAATACACCAGGACTTTAGGCCCTCCACACATACCTACATCTTCTGCTTGAACACCAGGTGAACTCCTACTCATGGTTTAAGACCCAGCTTAACTGCCTCCTCTGTGGCCCATGTCCCAGTACATACCATATACCACCCTAGCCGCCCTCCCCTGGTCCCCCAGAGAAGCCTCTGTTGTACCACCCATGATTATCTTGAGACATTTACTTGTCCCTCACAGGCTTGACTAGAAGCACCTCACAGGCAGCAAAATGTGCCATTTACCCCCAGGACCAGGGAATATTTGTGGAATCTCCTCTCCTCCCCCGCCCGTCTTTTATCTTTCAGTATCATGCACTGTTCTAGACCAGGAATTCTGCTGTGAACGAAAGACGTGCCCCTGGCATGGTGGGAGTCAGGAGAGAGACAGACAAGTGAACAGGTATATAATTTGATGCCAGGCAGTGGCTAGGGAATGAGGAGGCTCCAGGACAAGGCTGGATGGGGTTTAGGCAAAAGGAGGTGGAGCAAATCCTAACTCCAGACCTGCTTCCAGAAGCCTCCAAGCATCAAGCATTTAGCTACTCACAGCACCGTTACCATTTGATCTGTACAGACCCCTGAGGTCAGGAAGATTGGGCCAGAAGAGAACAGGGTATGAGGAAGGTATAGGAAAGACATCAGCCTGGAGCAGGCGCAGGTCTGCAGGTGGCTAGGATGAAACCAGTAAACTGTCGGTAGTGATTGTCAGCCATTTCTCTGCTTCAAAATCTTCCATGATTCTCCAGTAACTTTGACCAAAGCCTAAGCCACTCTTCCTGGCCCTTTTCCCTCAGGCCCCTTTTCCATGTTTCACCATTCCCCAAAAGTGACTACCAGCCTTTGTACACACTGTTTCCTTCCCAGCCCATCTCCACCAGACAGAGTCCTATAATCACAGGAAGGCTTCTCCCACCAGCAGGGATGTGCTGTCCTTCCTCCTATCACGGCACATGCTGCTTTTCCAGCAGCCTCACCCTTGCTGAGCATGTGCTTCCCCAGGAGAGGCAACTGTGTACATTTCTTATCTCTCCCAGAGAGAACACTGGGATAGCCCTTGGATATCAACTCTGGCTCAGTCAGGGCTCAGCTATGTCACCTCTCTACACCTCACTGTCCTCATCTGTTAGATGGGGAGTTGCCGGCAACCTTAGAAGATCAACTGGTAATGCGAAAACACCCAGTTCAGGGCCTGGCAGGCATCCAGTGGGCAATGTGACCACCCTCTCCCTGGCCTCGGGGGGAATAGGGGCAGGGCACTGACTCAGCTCCTCCCTCACATCCCTCTTTGCTCTCTGACAGGGCAGGGGAGGCTGCTGACGACAGGAAGGGCCAGCAGGGAGGTGGCAGGATGTGCGGAGGCCGAGGAAGTCCAGGCAGCGGCCAGGTCATCACACTCACAGGGGCAGAGGCCCCTCTCCCCATACACCTTCCCGCCCCCCAGCAGCCCAGCACACTTCACTGGCTTGTGGGAAAAGGTCAGGAGCATGCACATACACACGGTGCTTAACACACCTCTTCTCACAAGCTTTCAAACTTTCAAAGCCTCCCTAAGGCACCATTCAGAAATCAAAAGCAGCCCTGCCCTTCCCTTCCAGAACACCACAGGGTCAGACTGACCTGGAAAGGGGCTACCGGTTCCCTTACAAACAAGGTAACCTTGGAACACTCACCAAAGCCTCTCCTCAAGCCTTAGTTTATCCAACTGTGAAATGGGAATAATAGTGAACTCAGCTGTGAGGCATAATATGATAATTAAGGCACAAGTATTGATAGAACTAGGGTAGGGTTCAACTCCAAGAGAAAGATAAATCTCGACCACCGTGTACCCCACCCCCAATCGCGGGCTTGCCCCAACCAAGGCCGCAGCGTTGCTGCAAAGGGGCAAGCCCGGGAGAACAAGGTATCTTGCCATTTCAGAAATCCCGGGGTGGGGTCCCTGGCAGGGTGGGGCTCTGCGACCTCTTCTCACCTACCCAACTTCCCTCCACACGGGTGAACAGTCTTCTCAGGTTTGGGTCAACGAGACTCATCTGAACCAGGAGGCACCTCTCTCCAGCCCCGGGAGAGACCCACCCGCCCAGACTCAAGCCAAGCTTATATCTGCTCCTCCCAAGGTCCGGAGCCCGGGAAGATCCTACGGATCTCGCAGCTTGGGGAATCAGGTCAGGTCTTCACTAAGGGAGCTGGGTGGGAGGTAGGAAAGGGGTACCCCGAAGCAGTCCGTGACTGGTCCCGCAAAAGTGAGGAAGGAGGGTGCCAGTGACGGAGTGTTCCCATATCCTCGGGGTCGCCCGGGCTCCTGGCCCGAGGAGGTGAGAAGGAAACTGGGGAAAGGTGAGGCAGACCTGACGGCCAGCCCTGCAGCTGGGATCGCCTAGTCTTCGGTGGAGACCTCCTCTCACCTCCGGGAAGTGAGCAAGGGGGCTGCCCAGGAGGGGAGTGGCTAGGCTCGGGTGGTCATTCTCACCCTGGCCTGGAACATGGAGTGGCTGCCCCGGGGGGCACTCACCGTCATGGTGGCGCCCTGGCAGGGCGGGAGCAGGAGGCAGGAAGGTGGAAAGGGCTCTCGGACGGGGCTCAGCGGCGCGGGAATCCCGCCACCACCACCCCTTTCGGCCGCCCGCCGCCACTCCTCCGGCCCTTCCCTTCCCGGGCACTGCTCCGGCCCCTTCCATCCGCCCATAAAACTTTTTTTTTCAAACTTCCTGGGAGGACCCGGATGGGCCAATGGGCGGCGGGAAAGCTGGGACAAACAGCGGCTGGGGCCGCAGACTGGCCAATGGGGTCGGGGGACGGGCCTGGAGGCAGGGCCAGCCGCGCGATGGGACGGGCGCGCGAGCCTGGTGAACGGATGGGGGCGGGGAGAAAGGAGGGCGGGCCGCGCTTCGGTCGCGGGTGCGTGGGGCGGAAGGAAAGGTCCACCTTGCAGGTGACTTTGTTCCGCCACCTCGCAGAAGTGGTCCCTACGTCCCCTCCGCAACAGCTCCCCTCTCCAGCTGCGAGCCGCTGGATGCCCGCGTTTGAAGGGGATGTGAGCAAAGCACCCGTTACTAACAATTCAACGGGTCGCACTCCCGGAGTCCCGCTTGTTACCAGCTTGGTCGTCACTAAATTCTTGACAGAAAAGTGTCCTTGTCCCCATTTTACTAATGAGAAAACAGGCCCAGAGAAGTGAGCCGACTTGCTCAGAGTCACACAGTAAGAGGAGACCGCGCTCCTAGCGTGTATATAGTTTTTGTACAAAATGGGCCTTTCCTAAATGTCCCCTCCTGTAAGCGTGTCTTTCTGGGCTTAAGAATCTCATTTTCAGTTCTCGGGGAATGAGTGTACACCTGTTTCTCATGTTTTTAGAGCACTTGGCAGTTTTTAAGAGGCCTTTTGCCGGCAAGAACTCATCTAAGTCCTGAAGTAGAGGAGGGAACTTTGGTGGAATTTGTTGCTAAATGCATGTGATAGCTTGTGTGGCATTGTGTTTCAAACCCTGTGTTACCATAAGCAACATACTTAACCTCTCTGTGCCTCAACTTCACCCTCTGTTAAATGGGGTAATGCTCTTGTCTCATGGAGTTCCTATAAGACAGCGATTTTCAACCTTTGTCATCTCATAGCACACATAAACTAATTACTAAAATCCTGCGGCTCACAAAAAATCATTTTTGCTAATATGACAAAAAAAAAATAGGTGCAATTTTGATTCATTCACAGCTGACAGTTATTGTTGTGTTGGCTGTTGTCATTTTTTCTTTTTAAGTTAAAGAGGAGGGGAGATAGACTCACGCATGTGCCCCAACCAGGATCCACTCAGCAACACTATCAAGGGCCAATGCTCGAGTACCAAGCTATTTTTAGAACCTAAGGCTGATGCTAGGACCAGCCAGCTATCCTCAGCAACCAGGCCAATGCTCGAACCAATTGAGCCACTGGCTGTGAAAGGGAAAGAGGGGAGAAGGGGGAGAGGGAGTGGAAGAGAATCAGATGGTCACTTCTCATGTGTACCCTGACCAGAGATCAAACCTGGGATGTCTGCATGCTGGGCCAATGCTCTATCCAATAAGCCAACTATCCAAGGCCAAGAATTTTTAAAACATGTAGTTCCTTGACTATTTAGTAAGGGGCACTGACCTCTTCTTCCTTAGATTGTCAACAACAACAACAAAAATGACAACATGCCCTGGCCATCTGGCTCAGTAGATAGAGCATTGGCCCAATGTGTGGACACCTGGGTTCGATCCCCGGTCAGGTCACACAATAGAATCAACCATCTGCTTCTCCTCTATCTCACTCCCCCTTCTCTCCCTCTTCTCCTCTTGTAGCCAATGGTTCGATTGGTTCATGCATTGGTCCCAAGGATAGCTAGGCTGGTCCAAGCATTGGCCCCAGACATGGCTTGCTGAGTGGATTTGGTTGAGGTACATGTGAGAATCTGTCTAACTCCCCTCCTCTCACTTAAAAAAAGAATTATTGTGGTATACCAGTATGCCATGGCACACTGGTTGAAAATTGCTGCTATAAGGATTGCGTTCATTTAAGTAAAGTACCCAGAACACCCCCTTTATCCCTACTTAGCTACCCTTTGGTAGAAGGGCAGGAGAGCTTGGAATAATTGCCATTTCAATTATTCTGCCATCTCAGTTTGGGGGTAAAAAATTATAGCTATCATAATTATAATTACTATAATCATTTCACAGATAAAGAAATGGAGGCCTAGGGAGCTCCAGTTCTTTCCCAGTATTTCCCACTGGGAGTCTCTCCTCCCCCCTAAGAAATGAGGCCAAGGATAAGCCCATCTTCCTCTAGACACTGGCATTTGGCACCCCAATGCTGAGTTTTCCTACCCTACCCCTGCACCTCAGTCAGGCATTTCAATGTTGGGAGAATGAGTGAACAACAGAAGAACTCACCTACCACCAGTGCCTTGCCCAGGGGCCTGGGCATCTGATAGCCTCCTTACAGATTTTTTGGCCTCTGGGACTCCACTTCTAGTACCATCAATCCAGTGATCAAGTATCCTTAACCCAGTGATCAGACCACTCCCCTGCTCAAAGTTCTTCAACATTGCCCCCCTGCTAATAGATTAAACTCTACATTCTTGTTCCAAGCAGTCTGTGCCCATCATAGTCTGGCCCCTGCCTTATGCCCTCCATCATTATACATGCACATTTTACAGATGAAGGTACATAACTGGACTACTGAGAATTCCTAAAAGAAGCCAGGTCCTTTGTACCTTGGATGGGACTGCACAAGTTCTCTGGCGTGTCTGGAACACTTCCTTTCCTGTCCTCTGTGTGCGTCCCCAAGCCCAAACACACACACATATGCCCTTCTCTCTCCCTCCCCTTCCTCCAAATGTTTGTTTACCTGGAAAATTCCTCCTCACTCTCGAAGTCTCAGTCCAAAGGAAACCAAAGTGCCCCCAATACAGAGCTACCATCACCTTGCCTAATGCTCCCCACATTGGCTTCCCACCCAGTGCTCCCTGCATCTTTACGTTCCCCGACTAACATGATAACCACACTGTGTCTAACCAGTCACATGTCAGTATTCTCACCAAATTATAAGCTCCTTGTGGGCACGGATGGAGTATTTTTTTATCTCCATCTCAGAGCCTCAACCCACAGTAGGTCCTTAGCAAACATTGGTCAAATGAACGAATGCACAAATGAAGGAATGACTACCTAACCACAAGTTGCTCTGGTAGGACAGAGATGGCACAGGCTCAGAGACCCAGGAGTGAGTTATTAAACAGGGCCACCAAACTTTGGGATTAGTCACTCTTAAACTCTTACTCTATTGAGGATAATGTAAAGCTCAGAGGAGGGAGATAATGGCCCAAAGCCACACAAGTTATTGCAGAGACACAGCTCAAGACCAGGTGTCCTGGCTCTTGATCTTAGACTAATTTTACTGTCCAGCCAAGAGATGTTTGAAGCTGCTCTAAGTAACTGTCTGGGAGGCTCCGCTGACAGTTCTATACCTCAGCTCCCGATTCTCCTCCTTCCCAGATGAGAGAACCACTGTAAGCTCACCAAACCTCAGTCACCACATCTGTTTAACGGGAAAAATCTGTGGAGACTCTTGGACCTGCAGGAAGAGCTCAGGAAGACCCCAGGAAGACCCAAATGCACAGAGGTGGGGGTGGGGCACGAGGCCAGTCAGAACAGAGTTTAAATCTCTGCTTTGAAGGCTTGTTGATCTAGAACAGTGATTTTTCTTCTCTGAGCTTCATTTCCTTGTCTGTTAAGTGGACAATACAAACCATCCCTGATGTGCTGGTGGTAAGGCTTAAAGCAATCAGGCATGCCATGCACTGAACACAGCTGAACACATAGTAGGTGCCCAATAAATGCTGGTTATCATCAGCATCATCATTATCCCAGAGTCCTTTCCCCATTTCTCTCCGCTATGGACTTAACCTGCCTCTTCCTGCCAGACCTGCTTTGTGTTGATAAAATAGTCTGATAAGGTAATTCCTGTTGTGACTTGTAGGTACCACCCTGTCCAGATAACCATGCTTTTCTCAATAGCCTTTTGCCTTAATTTTCCAAAGGCAGCAGAAAGGAAATTATGAAGTGGATTGGAAAGTTAGTATTTGGACATGCCTGCCCCCCATCACACCTCTGTGCATCCTGATCTCCCTGAGCCCTCCATGCAGCCCTGACTGTCTCCATAGAATTTCCCAATTAGACAAATGTGGCAAATGAGGCTCAGTGAGCTCCACAGCAGCCTTCCTCTCATCTAGGCATGAGGATAATCAATAGGCTGGCTTCTCTAAAGCCCAGTTTTCTTACCTCGGGCAAGTCAACTCACATCCCTGAGCCTTAGTCCCTTCATTTGTAAAAAGGGTATACTGCCTTTAATGTGTCCAGATTAGTGCTGGACCCAGAGCCAGCAAGAGGGTGAGAGTCAGCTTGTCGCTGAGAAAAGAGACCCCACAAGCAGCCCTTTCTCTCTGGCTGCAAAGGGGGCAGGAGAGAGCAAGTCAGAGCTGCCTCACCTCCCTGCCCTTGAGGAAACCCTGAACCAGAGGCCTGAATGTTTACAGCCTTTCTGAGTAGGGGATGAGTTACGTAATGCCAGATGTTTGTGAAACTGGTGCAGGCCCAGGACTGAGACACACTTTGCAATACCAGAGCCCCTCATAGGGCCCTCCTTCCGCTGCCCCTCCCCCCAACCTGGCTCTCCCTGGCCTGGTTGCTGACTGGGAGCTTTCAGCTGTATAGATTGTTCCTGTTCCATCACCCCTCACCCTGGAAGTGGGCAATCCCACTCACTTGCAGAGACCATAAGAAGCTCAGGACTCTGCTTCTGTCTCCTTTCCTATGCGGGGGGTGCAAATCCCCCCATCAGCCTCTATCTACTCTCTTCTTTGACTAATGCCAACCTCCTCCCTTTCCTCCCCTGCTCACCACCCTCACCCCTCCCATGCCACTGGAGCCAGCCTACCCTTCGCCACCTGAGGACCCCCAGGGACAGCAGGAACGGATTGAACAGCGTGGGACGGTCCCCGGGCATCCGCCATGAGGTCACCAGTCGGCCCTTGACGGGGCTCCCAGCCTTGCCCTCCGCTGGCCTCTTGTCTTCCTGTCAAACAGGGTCCAGTGTTGGCCCCCAGGTCCCTTTGGTGGGATGGGGAAGTGCCTGCCTACAGCCTCCCCTGCCCATTTGGCCCTGCCCACCTCAAAGGCTCAAGGTTCCCATTTTTCTCCTCTTCCAGAGCTGTGGAGAACAGAGCTTGTTACCTTGTTCACACATTATATGGTGTTTGCTTGACAGGGCTCCTGGGGCCCAGCATCCCAGGGGGCATACACCTGTCCACCCTTAAGTCGAGCTGCAGGTGGCCAGCTGGGGGATCACAGGCCACAGCTGTGTGCTCAGCCTGCGCAGGGTTTTCAAGGTTACTTTGCATTAGCTTCCATATTAAGAGATTTAACGTATAATTACATACACTGCTCACAAAAATTAGGGGACCAGGGAACATGCAGATACTCTAGTACTTTTAGCCTTTTGTATAGTGCATTTTCACCAATGAAATAAAAGTTGGTTTTACATCTCATTTGCATAACCAAACAACTTTCTTTGACTTATTATTTGCTTTTCTGATGTTCTTGTTTAATAAAAATAAATAACTGCTTTTTTTATTGCTTCATATTCATTTTTAAATGTCCCCTAATTTTTGTAAGCAGTATATTTCTAACTTCTCTTTCTATATCTATAGATGTGGGAACTCTGGACCATCTTCTCCATGGCAACAGCCACCTGGAGCCACAGGGTCGCACAGGCCTCCCCCTAATCCTAAGTCACCCATTTTCCTATTCTCCTCACCTTTGTGAAAAGAATGAATAACAGGCTCCTGCAGCCTGTCTTCCCATCCCTGGCAAAGCCACCACATGTGACCCCATTGGAGGAAAAAGGCCCCAGCAAAGCAAAAGCATTTGCCCAAAGTCACAGAGTAGGTGAAGTAGGACAGAGAGCACAGGTGTCCCAACTTGCTGGAACCCAGAGACCCACTGGAGGCAGAACGTGAAGCATCAAAGCACAGGTCCAGGAGGTCTTTGGGGAAGGAATCAAAAGCCACCACGTCCTCCACCACAGCCCTGACCATTATTAGACCGTGATCTCTTTGCTGGCACTCTGATTTACCTCTGCCCACACCCAGTCATGCATAAGGTGCTCACTAAGTGTATGTGAATGAATGGATGAATGAATGAATGAGGCTGTTACCAATTCTGTCCAATCCAGGCTTCTCAGGGATGGATTGAGAGATTTTCGGTGTTGCTAGGATGGGCCTATTTTGTGGAGACTAGAGTGGGCCCCTGTATTGCTATTTCCTCTTTGTTCACGAAACTCTGGTCCCAGGAAGTATGAGGAAATAACCCAAAAAGAGGAAGCGCAAAGTTGCCAGAGCCCCTATGAAAGCTACAAGTGCCTTTAGTGAGCAAACCCCACCCTATCCCATTTCACAGGTGGGAAGACTGACCCACCAAGCACTTGGAAGGCTGCTGCTACTGCTGTGCAAGGCCATGGAGGGAATCAAGGCAGGGCCAGGAAGCAGCATAGGGGAGCAGAAAGTGCTGGGTTAGGGTCCCACATCCTGATTCTAGTTTGAGTTCAGCCACCAACTGTGTGACCTGGGACAACATCCCTGTCCCTTGTTTCATCTTCACAGTGAGGGGTTAGGTAGAATCCCCCCAGCTCTGGATAGCAGCAGGGCCAGAGTCAGGGCTCCAGGCTGCCAGAGAGACACCCTAGGCATACCTGGCTTCTCAGGAAGCGGCATGCAGGGCAGCAGAACAGCAGGATGAGGAAAGCATAGCCCCAAAGAGCTTTCTTCTCCCCCCTCCCACTGCCCTAGTCTCTGAGCTCTGACCTCACCTCTCTGGAGGCTGAGGGTGAGGAGAACAGTCTGTTTGGCAGGTCAGGGGAAGGGGTGGGACAAAGCAATGCAATCCAGCTGCAGCCAGGCCTCAGAGGAGCCTTGGTGAGTCCCACCCCCTGCACACATCTCTCCTGCCTAAGATCCTGGAGATGCTCCAGACCTGGCTGATTGGCACTGCCTCGGCTTTATCCTTTCCTCCAGCCTGGCCAGCCCTCCAGAACCAGAAGGACCTTGCCTACAGAGACCACTGGGGCCAAACTGCTGTTTGCCCAGGGGAGGCATTCTAGCTTATTTTTTCAGGGCATTCTAGCAAGTTAAAAGCAGATCCCTGGGCCCTAACCCCAGGATTTTTCAACCACTCAGGTCCCCAAGCCAGAAGGTGGCCCTGCTACTCAGCTCCACCAGAACCCCTCTTCTCAAGGTCCCACCATACACACAGATGACCCCACTACAGAGCCCACCTTGGTCTGGATGACCCCAGAGCTCATCTGAGGACCTCAGCCCACCTCAACTCTGATTTCCTATCCCAGCCCCTCCCTTCCCATGTGCCCACACCAAAGACCCAACTACCGAGTCTGCCTGATTCTGGTCAGTCGGTGAGTCTTGGCCTCCTCTTGGTTCTGACTCCGCAGGCTCCTCTGATTGGAACTGGAGATAAGAAAGAACACAACTTAGTCCAGGTTATTCCCCAGTTTCCATCCATCTGTCCATCTTCTTATCCATTATTCCAACATCCATCTGACATCAATAGACCCGTATATCCATCCAACCATCCAACATCCATCCTAGATTATCCACTCACTCGTCTATCCAATATCCATAATTCCATTTATACATCCATCCTCTAGTCATCTACCCATCCATCCTACATCCATTCATCCATCTTCCTGTCCTTCCAACATTCATTCACCATCTATCATCCATATTCTACAACATTTACCCATCCATACAACATCCACCCATCCAGCCATCCAGCCATATTCTACCCAACATTCATCCATCTATCCATCCATTCATTACCCCATCTGTCATCTAAGCAACATCCATCTACCCAACATTTATAATCTGTTCCATTCATTATCTATCTATCATCTATCTATCTATCTATCTATCTATCTATCTATCTATCTATCCCATCTATCATCCAGCCCACATTTACTTATTTATCCAGCATATATCCCCTATCCACCACCCATTCACACATCCATCATCAATCATTTATCCATAATCTATCCACTGAAACCCATCTTTCATCAGTTTTTTGCATGCACATACATCCATGTATTCACTGATCGACCATCCACTGAGCTGAGCTCCTCCACAGTGTCAGGCCCTGTGTCAGGGGCCAGAGGCACAGAGATAAAGTAGGCACAGCTCCTGCCCCCATAGAACTCATGTTTCTTATGGGAAATGATAACTGAGTATGACCAGATGGAGGATAGCAGTACCAACAAGCCCAGAAGGGAGACATCACCAACCTGGGGAAAGTGTCTCAGAACAGGGCACCTGATCTAAGACTTAAACAATGAACAGGCATTTAGTGAGTGAAGAGGGGAAAGGGAGAGCATCCTGGGCAATGGGAACAGCATGCACAAAGGCAGGGAGATGTGCTCATAAAGCTCTGCAGCCAACTCAGCACAACTAGAGGGAAAATCTGGGGTGGAAGGAAGGCCAAGAGGCCTTAAATGCCATGCCAAGGGTTTTCATAGAGAGTGAGCGGCTGGAACCCCAGCAGGTGAATGCTTCTGTTGTCATCTGTGGAAATGCTTTTAAGCACATGGTGCTTAATCTCCTAGGGACCTCTGAACCTCACTGTGGAGTAACTCTAGCTGAAAAATCTCTCTGCCCTCCCGCTCCCCTTAGACCTGGCATTCCACTGAGATACAGCATCACGCCCTCCCTGAGCTGCCTGTGGCCCACTGCCTCCCCAACAAGCCTGACAGCAATTTCTTGTGTGGGAACCCCAAATCCTCCCTTTGGCCTGAGGGCAGAACCAAGCTGTCTTATTTGTGGTGTCTGTGCATTGAGTTGATAAGAAGACAAATGGAGGCCCTGGCCAATTGGCTCAGTGGTAGAGCATAGACCCAGTGTTTGGAAGTCCTGGGTTTCATTCCTGGTCAGGGCAAATAAGAAAAGTGATCATCTGCTTCTCCCCACCCCCTTCGCTCTCTCTTCCCCTTCTGCAACCATAGCTTGATTGATTCAAGTGCATTAGCTGGGACACTGAGGATAGCTCCATGGAGCCTTTGCCTCAGGCACTAAAAATATAGCTCAGTTGTAAGCATTGACCTCAGATGGGGGTGGCCAGGTGGATCTCGGTTGGGATGCATGAGGGAGTCTGTCTCACTATCTCCCCTTCTCTCACTTAAAAGAAAAGAAAGACAAATAGATAAAAGCCACAAATACAGCCGGAACATTGGTAGTACAGTGAATAGAGCATCAACCTGGGACACTGGGGTTCCCAATTCAAAACCCCAAGGTTGGCCACTTGAATGTGGACTTCTCAGCTTGAGCATGAGCTTGCCAGTTTGAGAGTAAGATTCATTGACATGACCCTAAGGTCGCTGGCTGGAAGCCCAACGTCACTGGCTTGAGCCCAAGGTCGCTAGCTTCAGCAAGGGGTCACTGGCTCGGGTTGAGCCCCTTGGTCAAGGCATGTATGAGAAGCAATCAATGAACAACTAAAGAGAAACAACTATGAGTTGATGACTTTCATCTCTCTCTCTCCTCCCTCCCTCTCTCTCTCCCTTCCTGTCTCTTTATCTCTCAAAAGAAAATCAATTTTTAAAAAGTCACAAATACAGGGAAAAGGTCTCCCTAGTCCTGCTGTGGGCTCTGAGGCCTCACAACATGGTGGTTAAAAGCTTAGTTTTTGGAGCCTATACTGTGATCTCTTTTCTCATGACTTTTACAGGTATTACTGCTGGCAAATGGCTAACTGGTCTGAGCCTCATATATGGCAGAGCATGTAAGGTGCGCAGCCCACCACAAACCCTCCTGTCATTCTTGGGGGAGGTAGCACTGAACTGTACATCAAAGAGAGGAGGAGGGTCAGATGAAGGATCAGGAGCCTCACATCACCCCAGTGGTACCTGTATTAGAAGGCATTGGCCCTATTTTATAGGGGAAGACTGAGGCCAGGAGAGGCTAGTTATCCAAAACCACATGCTGTGTTCCAGGGAGCTGAGGGAGGCTGCAGGGCTCTGGCCTCCAGGATACCCATCACCTTCAAATAAATGCTCTAGGCAGCAACAGAGTACCACTGACCCTGTGCCCCTGCCCCAGGCCAAGAAAGCAGGGAAGGGACTTGGTGAGTACCTGCTATGTGCCAGGAATTGAGCCTACTTTGTACATGGGTCTTTATTTACGCAGCCAGCTCAACCCAATGAGCATATGCAAGCTCTTCATTGTGCCTGAAAGGGGTTGTGAAGACCAGAGGGGATAAGTGAGGCTGTCGTAGACCGTGAGGAACCTGGAATACAGCAGGGGAAGGGGACACGACCACACTGGCTGCAGTCTCAGCCGAAGTCAGGTAGGAGCCACCACGGAAACACAAATCAGGTGTTGTGGGCCTGGGAGAGGAGAAGGCCCTGGCCAGAGCATCTTGTATGAGGCCTCAGGGTAATTTGCACTGAGCAGACCTGGGGTCCACCCCTGCCCCAGGCCTTACGAGCTGTGTAATCTTGAACAAGTGGTTTAACCTCTCTGTCTCAGTTACCTTATTTGTAAATTAACAGTGCCTTTCTCATGAGGTTGCTGTGGAAATTAAATGAGGATGACCCATAAGATATTCAGACCAGGGTGTGTAACACAATAAATTCTCACATTATTGCTGATGTCCATTTTGGCGATTGGGAAAGGTTTTGGTCTGGAAGGAGGATTAGGGCTGAGCTTTGGAGGGTGTGGAGAAGGCCTTTCTCTGGATAACTGTCTGGGTGATTTTCAGGCTGCTGCTCAGAAGTGAGACTGACTTACCTCCCACTGTGGTGAGCCGGGGCCCTCTGCAGGGCTCCTACTCCCCAGCTGGCTCTTTTCCTCCAGGCCAGATATAGCTGAGGTCTCTGGTTCACTTGTCACTTTGGTCTTTGGCCACTGGGTGGAGATGCAGGCTGGGCTGAGTGGCTGGGCCAAAGTCTGGGGCCACTGCCCAGAGCTGTGTCCATTGACTAGGGTGGCTTCTGCCTTTGTGCCTGAGGAACTAAGGTCTGGCCCTGGAGCTGTGATGGGGCCACCCCAGTGTTCAGCTGGATCCTTTCGGAGCAGCTGAGCCTGCAGGAGTCCCAGGAGGCCTTCCCAATTTATCCTTGGAAGATGGGAAGCGAGCGTTGGCTCCTCTGTGCGGGTCCAGGTCTCCTCTCTGGGTACCCCAAGAAGGCTCAGCAGGTCCCTCCAGTCAAGCTCGAGTCGCCTCTCAGGGCCGTGCAGGTGTGGGCATGCTCCCTCAGTTCCCCGGCCTGTAACAGTAGGTGTCTCAGGCCTCCAGGAATTTGAGAACTCTGCTGGGCCTTCCCTGGTGTTCTCCGGGAGGTTCATAGGCTGGGGAGGACCGAACAGTTCCTGCAGGCTGCCCCAGCCCTTCTGAGCTAGCCTGTCAGGGGGCTTCTGCAACCCATTACTGGGGGGTTCCTCCCAGGCCTCCAACTGCCCCCTGTGGCATGGAGGGACACCCAGCTGCCCCCAGCTCTCCTCAGAATCCCTGAGAGGACCACTCCATGTTCCCTCCAGGGTTCTGGCAGCCCCCCGGCAGGGATCCCCAAGTCCTTGCCAGCCTCCTAGGCCTGGGCCCTCCTCCTGACTGTTCCAGCCTCTCTCTGGGTGTCTGTGAGGGCCCCGGGACCCTGGCAGCTCCTCAGAACTCTGCCACCCACCCAGAGGCTGTCTTGGGCCCGCCCAACCACTCTCCGGAGGTTTCTCTTTTCGCTGCTCTCTCTCAGAGGTCCTGGCTGATGTCCTTGGGGGCGGTGAGGACCCCCGGGGCCGCCGGTCCCCCTCAGGCCGCCTCTCGGGGCTCCTGGGATGAGGGAGCTCTGCTCGGCTCCTCCGGGCCGGTTCTGCCTGCTTCGCAAGGGGTGTAGTTACCTGAGGATGAGGTGAGATGGGTGAGGATCCAGGACCCTGACTGGGTGGACTCTGTCGAGGAGCACAGGACACTGGGGTCTGAGCCAGGCCTCAGGGAGAGGCAAGCTGTGTCCTCACAGCAGCCTGGATTAAAGCAGGTCAGAAAGTACCTAGAGTCTCTGCATTCCCTCCCTGGGGTGTCTTCTCTTCCCTCTCACCCACTTTCCTCAGTTCCAGAAAGAGACCTGCAAAGAGCTGCTCACCTTCCTGGCTTCCCCCTCCCCCAAGATATTGATTCCAACTGGGCTATCAGGTGCACGAATTTCCACACCAATACTCCATTCCACTGGCTCAGACCTTGCCTTGTAAGAGTCTCTTTAAAAATATAAATCCCCACCCCTGAAGAGAGAGCCCTTCAAGCTGGACTGCTGAATCCGAGGCTTTCCCTGAAAATTCAAGATAGCAGCTACCTAATGAAGAAAGCAAACAGCAGGGAAGGGCCATTTTCAAAGAACTAATTCTCGGTACTTCTCAATTTTGCCAAGAGCTGCTGGCTCTTTGGCAGAGGGGGAAGCTGAACACCCATGGTCAGGACTCTGACCCTTTCATAAAGGACCTCCCTTCCCAGGAGCTCTGCCTGGTACCTGAGGAGGGGAAAGCAGTTGTTTGCCCCTTGGGGTACAGGGGCCCGCGGCAGGCTGGCAGTGCTCACCTCCCTGCTGAGGGCAGGGCTGGACTGTCTTCGGAGAAGCTGGCTCTGACCTTGGCCGGGCCGCTGCGACCGCCCCTCGTCCCGGGCCTGGAAGGCCCCCGGTGCTTCGGACTTCCTATGAGCAAATGCAGCCGCCCCTCTGAGGGCCCTTGGGACTGTCCCACTCCCAGCACCCACCTCCTCAACTCCCACCCACAATGGGAAGAGATATGGGAGATCCAGGGACCCACAGCTGAAGGGCCCTAAGTGAGGAATGAGCCTCACGGGACCTCAGTATCCCCGTCTGAACAATGCCCATGGTTGACATTGCTCTACCTGCCTTATGGGGCTATTGTGGAGATTAAATGAGAAAAGAAATGAGCAAAGGTGGGGGCTCAGCCTTGGCCTTGACTGCCTCCTGTCTCACTCAGTATTTCCTGTTTCTGACTGCAACCCAACCAGCAGCCCATCGCTCAACCCCAGACAAAGTTTAGACTGGTCTTTGTGGGAATTAAGGTTTATTGAGCACCTACTGATCACCAGGCATTGTATACACACGATTATAACAGCAAACCTTTATTGAGCACTTCTGTGTTCCAGGTGCCCAGCACTTGTACCATCTCATGTCATCTCACACAACATGTGAGGTAGAGACCAGAGATGCGGTTGTTACGTGCCCCCAACTTCCATTCTGTCTGCCATCTTTCTGTCCACGTGGTAAATTTCAGACTTCCCAGGCCTACCTTTTCCCCTCAGTACTAACAGGATTCCTGCACTTGGCCTGGAACACTCTGGGTCGTCCTAGCTGTTGGTAACAGAGCTCTCAGCAAGATCAGGAAAAAAAAATGTCCCCTCTTCCTACACAACTCTAGGAAGGCCAACATAAACTGTCCATGCAAATATCATTTCTAAGACACCTGGATTTGAGACTTTGTTGCCATATCTGAAAAGATAACCTCTAAGCTGTAAAGAATCCCTGCTTCCACTTAGTTGTCTTAATCTTTGGTAGCCATGGTTATTAATATTTAACATGACATCTCTGTTGCATGTAGGAACACCAAATGGATTCAGAGCCCACCTTCTTCCTCCCATATATCTAAAGCAAAAGACCTGATCATTCCACTAGATATCTAGTCCAACAGGGTTTGAGAGTCTGGCTCCATCTAAATTGATAAATGAAGCTGTATCTCTGGTGGCTGAACTGAGCCCGGAGAAGCCTAACAAAGACCTCTCGTGGTGCTGAGCCTTGACGGAGCCAGCGAAGAGAGCACTAAGAGGAACTTCTACTCGAATCTTAGAGAAGACTGTGCTTGGCAGCCTGCCTCCAGCTCAAGAACCATGCGGGAATGCGACAGAAACTTTGGAGAGTAAACAAATTATGGGCTGGGGTCTGTTGTTGTCTTATGGCTTTCAGCAATTTCATTAGAATCAGATCCATAAAGTACCAGGAGTTTTTAGCAGTTCCTAGCAGTTGACTCACAGGGAACCAAAGCTTTCCCACTGGAGTACATGTTTCTAAATTTGAGGGCTGCCACATCAGGTGCAATTTTTAATCTAATTTGAAGCAAGAGATTATTCTTCAAATTTAATTTGCTCTGTAAGATCTGAGGCCTTAGAGGGCATTTCCCCTAGAACCAGGGTATAGAAGCCTCTGCGAAATAAAGCTCCAAATGTGACTAGGTGGGGAGGACACTGTGACAGTGGTGGAGAATACTCCAGGTTGGGTAGTGAGGCACAGGTGTATTCTCTCACAAGTGAGTGCATTTTCTATATAGACCTCTTGTGGGATTGAGAGATAGGAGTGAAGGACTCAGGTAGAACCTAAGACACCAACAGGGACCCAGCCTTTCTGATACTGAAACAATGGTGTCCTCAGGCCACCTGGTCCTGAGGTCTGCTGTGACTGCACCCAGGGTGACAAAGAAAATGCATTTCCTTTAGAAGCTCTGATGGGCTCTTCCGTCTCCACAAACTATTAAAGGACAAAGCTGTCAAGTCTAGCAAATTCCATGAAGGTTCTGTTTTGAATTCAAGAGGCTACAAAATGCTTATAGAATTCTAAGCTAAGAGATTCAAAGGCATCCAGGGGATGGGAGGGGAGAAGATATCAAGACAAAATTCTTAATGCTTTAATGTGATAGCCCTTTAAGAAAAATTTCCAGGCTCAATTAGTACAATGATTGGATTGAGTAGATGCTCAATAAATATATGTTGAATGAAAAGGGAGAAAATGAAAGTAAGGCTCTATAGCAGTGGTTCTTAACCTTTTTTGAGATACTGAACCCACCAGTTTCATATGCGCATTCACCGAACCCTTCTTTAGTGATAAATAAAATATGATTTTTCCTCCCAAATTCAAGACATAGGTATATGTTATTTTACTGATGCACAAAATGAGCCGTGCATGAACATCACCTTGCTCAAAGAACAAAACCAACAAAGTGCATGAACTCACAACAAATTATGGTATTACTTTATTCTGGCCTCCGCGGCACAGGCTTCTCTGAACCCCTGAGACTGACTCATCGATCCCCTAGGGTTCGATACAACCCAGGTTAAGAACCACTGCTCTATAGTCATCCCACTCAGAAATTTCAGTTTTCCAGATAAATAGGCTTTAAAATTTCACTTTCAGAGGACAAATAGTTGTCTACTTGGAAAAAATTTACTCAGTAGAGATATAAAACCTTGGTTAAAAGGTAAATAATCTATTTCACCAGTATATACATTAAATATATGCAATTTTTACATCAGTTCTACTTCAATAAAGCTGAAAAAGGTAAATCTATTTCAAAGAGAGTATAATAAAGTGAATAAAACTATCTGTGTAAAAACAATGAAATGATTGATAAAAGTATAAACATATTCTAGACTTCTATTATAAACTTTTATCTGTCTAAAAGTTACCCCAGTAAGAAAAAAGAAAGAAAGAATAAAATTTAACTTTGGTTTCAAGACCTTAGTATCCCTGATGAGTTATCAGATAAAATCAAAGTATGCAAATCGATGTCTGACTAAAAATAGTAATCACAGAAAGGCAAAGACAAAGGGGTTTTTAATGGCAGTGAAACTATTCTGTATGATACCACAATGGTGGATATGTGTTGTCATACATTTGTCCAAACCCACGGAATGTACAACACCAGGAGTGAACCCTAATGTACACTGTGGACTTTGGATGATAATGATGTGTCAATGTAGGTTCATGGTTTGTAACAAATGTACACTCTGGTGGGGAATGTTGATAGTGAGAGGAGGCTCTGCATGTGGGGGGAACAGGGTGTGTATGGGAATTCACTGTACTTTCCACTCAATTTTGCTATGAACCCAAAACTTCTCTAGAAATGAGAGTGTGTGTTTTAATTTTAAAAAGTCCAAAGAAAGAATTACATTAATACTAGAGACCTGGATAGTAAATGGGTCGAATTTACTGGAAAAGGAAATTTGAAGAATAAAAGATAAGGTTTCTTACGCATATTCTAATCTCAAAGAAAATGTTGCTTAAGGGGCAACAGAGAGGAATTCTGGATGCAAAATATTACTCTTTAGGGTGACTGAAATAATCTAAAATTAGGCTGTGGTGATGGTTGCTGTACAATTCGGTCTTGGTATACACACTATCGTTCATTGTACACTGAAAGTTTTGAGACTTCCAGACCGACTTTTTTGTTGTGCTCTTGACCCTAGCTAATGGAATTCCAGCCCTGATCCTGAAAACTCCTGAGGCTAAAACTGCTGGAGAAAGAAATCTCAGGCAGATCAGAGGGAAACGCTTCCCCTCCCCTCAGCTGTGGGAAAGTGGACACTGTTGGGTCTTACACCACCTGTGCGAATGGCCCACTGACCAAGGGGACTAGCAGGATACCTGGACTTCAAGAGTTGTCACCATGTCCTAGTAAAGTAACCTTTAACCTCTAAAAAGTCTGTGATTCTGAGTTCTCTTAATTAAAATAATGGTTCTGGCCATATGTTTTTAGTTGACATCTCTGTTTTCTGAAAAGCATGGGTACCTGTGAGTTTTCTTTGTTAAGGCAGAAAAGAATTGCAGGCACTTTCTTCTCCCTCACGTAAAAAGGAAAAACAAACAAGCCTGTGACTCCGGATCAAATTAAGGGTTTGAGAGTTTAACCTTATTTCAATTAATATACTAATGTTCTGACTTTACAGATGAATAAACTGAGGCTCAAGTAGGCTAAATCACTTTTCCAGGTCACAAAGATGGAGAGTGGCTTTGATCTAGAATTTGAACCTAGCCTGCCTGACCCTGGTCTTTGCTCTTAACCACTAGGCTATGCACAGTATCTCTTCATCATCAAAAAAGACTCTTAACAGAGATGAAGTGACTTGCCCAAGGTCACACAGCCATTGAGTAGCAGGGTGGGGGTCTGAACCCTTTCCATCTGGCAACCTAAGCCTTTGAAACTTCCGCCTGTCCTGCTGCCGAGCCTCCTCCCCAGCCCACCTGGCTGCCCCACCCTGGGCTCACCTGCGCTCTTGCCCGAAAAGGCGCTCCACCTCTGCGCGGCCAGGGCTGCGGGTTCGGCCCCCGTTGCTGCACTGGGGCCCTGGCTCCCTCTGCGCCAGCCTCCTGGGCGGGGGCAGGTCGGCCAGCATGGTGTACTCCTCCCTCTCCAAGTTGTGCCTGGTCTCCCCAGGGGGTGCTGAGCCCCGGGAACCCCCTGAGCTGCCTGGTGGAGGTGAGGGTGCCAGAAGTGCTAGGTCACAGGGTGGGTGGCGGGGTGGGGAGGAGGCTCGCGGTGCATCCCTGTGTCCGATGCACACTTGAGGGGGCAGCACTGGGGAGCCATGCAGAGAGTCAGTGGAGGGGGCCAGGCTCTCCATGCTAGTCCCAGGGGGGTCCTGAAAGAAGAGGGAGGGCTCAGGGGCCTGGCGTGGTGGGGATGAGAAGGAGGGTGCATCTCGGTGCCCAATGCACACAGGGGTGGGGATGTGGGGAGGCTCATGCAGAGAGTCTGTGGAGGGGACAAGGCTCTCGGTGCTGGCCCTGGGAAAATCTTGGAACAAGAGGGGTGGCTCAGGGGCCTGGCGCGGTGGGGAGGAGGCCCTGGGTGCATCGCGGTACCCGATGCACACAGATGGAGGAAACTGAGGAGGTTCATGCTGGGGAGACTGGTTCTCAGCATCTGATGTGTCTGGGAGGAAGGGGAAGGGGTCAAACTGGGTGTGGCGAGGGGGTGAGGAGGCTCGGGGGGCATCCCGGTATCCAATGCACACAGCTGGGGGGATGTAAGGGGGTTCATGGTGGGTTGATTCACTCTCAGAGGCATGGGGATCTGGGAAGAAGGGGAATGGGTCATGTTGCAAATAGCGAGGAGGCGAAGAGGCTCGGGGGGCATCCCGGTGCCCAATGCACACAGCCCACGGAGGCTGCGAGGACTCAAAAGAGGTCTGGGATGCCCCGCGAGTAGCGAGGTATAGAGGTGAGGAAGTCCGGGCGGCACTGTGGTGGCCTGGGCTGTGAGAGGAGGAAGTGGCCCGGGAAGGTGAGTTGTGCTGGGAAGGGCTGGAGGAGGACTGGGAGGAGTCACGTTGAACTGGTCTAGTGGGAGATGCAGTCTGAGGCCTGTCACCTTGGGTTGGCCGAAGGGCAATGGATGCCCAGGGAACCTCACTTTGCTTGGAGCGAGACGGGGAGGAGGTTCTCGGGCCATCACTCTGGGTTGGCCGGAGGGGGAAGGAGGCCCAGGGAATGTCTTTGTTAGTACGATGGGGAGAAGAATTCCTGGGATTATTTCGTTGAGTGGAACGATGGGGAGATGGTGGTCCAGGATTGTTCTTTTGGGTGCAGCACTGAGGGGAGGAGCTTCCGGGGTTGTCCCGCCTAAAAGAAGAGGATTGTGGGTTGTCCCGTTGGGTAGAAGATGTTTTGGGGGTGTTTTGTTGAATACAAGAAGTTCTAGAGTTTTCCCGCTGGGTGGTTCGGTTGGGAGAAGAACTTCTGGGGTTGTCCCGCTGGACACAGGATGTTCTGGAGTTTTCCCGCTGGGTGGTTCTGTTGGGAGAGGAACTTCTGGGGTTGTCCCGCTGGACACAGGACGTTCTGGAGTTTTCCCTCTGGGTGGTTCTGTTGGGAGAGGAACTTCTGGGGTTGTCCCACTGGGTACAGGACGTTCTAGAGTTTTCCTGCTGGGTGGTTCGGTTGGGAGAGGAGGCTCTGGGGTTGTCCCGCTGGACACAGGACGTTCTGGAGTTTTCCCTCTGGGAGGTTCGGTTGGGAGAGGAGGCTCTGGGGTTGTCCCGCTGGACACAGGACGTTCTGGAGTTTTCCCGCTGGGTGGTTCGGTTGGGAGAGGAACCTCTGGGATTGTCCCTCTGGGCACAGGACGTTCTAGAGTTTTCCTGTTGAGGAGTACACGTAGTAAAAGAAGACTGAGCATTGTCCTGCTGGGTAGAAGAGGTCCTGGAGTTGTCATGTTGGGTGGCTCTGGGGGAAGAGGAAACTCGAGGATTGCTTCGTTGGGTGGACGAGGTTCTGGGGTTATCCCGTTGGGCGATTCTTGAGGGAGAGGACACTCTGGGGGCATTCCGCTGTGTGGAAGAGATCCTGGGAGTGTCCTGCTGGGTAGATGAGGTTCTGGGGCTGTCCCGTTGGGCTATTTGGGAAGGAGAGGAAACTTGGGGGGTATCAAGTGGTATGGAAGCAGCCTGGTTAACCTCCTTTTGGGCAGAGCGATGGGGACAGGAAGTCTGGGGGGTGGTACTTCGAGGTCCGCTGTGTGGTGCCGCAGAGGAAGCCTGGGTTAGTGCAGACCGGTGCCGCTCCACGAAATACCCACTCTCTCCCCGGAGCTTCGCCCAGTGTTGTCCGGCACTTCGGCTCCCACCACTAGTATCTACAGAGAGGAGAGGCAGGTTCAAGGTAAAGGGAGAGTATGCTTTGCAAACTGGGAAGTGCCCCAAGACGGATGTCAAGGAGTTTCTAGCATCTTAAATTTGGCTAATTTATCCTGGGCTTTGGCCTCCTGCCTGCAATTTGGCACCCTGCCACCAGGTGGAGAGTGGTGACAGCCTTTGATCAAGCATGTCACAAAGTGAGGCTTCTCCCACTCCACTGCCCATGTGTTTAAGAGCAAGAAAGCAGGTATCTAGTACAAAATCTCACCTGCCTATTACGGCATTCACGCCAGGGAGGAGTTTGGTTCTCATGTGTTACTACTTCTTTTTTTTTTTTTTTACAGGGACAGAGAGAGAGTCAGAGAGAGGAATAGATAGGGACAGACAGATAGGAACGGAGAGAGGTGAGAGAGAGGTGAGAAGCATCATCATTAGTTTTCATTGCCGTCGCAACACCTTAGTTGTTCATTGATTGCTTTCTCACATGTGCCTTGACCGCGGGCCTTCAGCAGACCGAGCAACCCCTTGCTGGAGCCAGCGTCCTTGGGTCCAAGCTGGTGAGCTTTTGCTCAAGCCAGATGCGCCCGTGCTCAAGCTGGCGACCTCGGGGTCTCGAACTTGGGTCTTCCACATCCCAGTCCGACGCTCTATCCACTGCGCCACCGCCTGGTCAGGCTCATGTGTTACTACTTCTAAGCACACCCTCCCCAGGGCCTAACGCAGTGGTTCTCAAAGTGTGTGCCAGGGCACACTGGTGCACCCTAGAAGATTTCCAGGTGCGCCCTATGGTATTCTAGAGAAATATGTGCCTGTTGGGGACCAAAAAAAACAATAGGATTTTTGGAGTTTAGATTTTTGGGGGATAGAGGTGTGGGGAATTGGCTGTAACCTGACAGTCTGCCCAACCTCCCACCTCACTTGCCTGATTAGGTTTCAAAAGGCTGTTAAACTGTGGTGCTGGATTGTATACTACCCCCCATGTTTCCCGAAAGACTGGAGGCAAGTTTCTTCTATCCTTTGTTTGGTGTAAAGTTAAGATGACATGTATGGTGGGGGTTTTCTGCACTCAACACAATTAAGAGTAAAAGGAGTAGAATTCTTCAATGTATTGACGAGGAAATGAGAGTTTGCCTTTCAAATATATGCCCAACCATTGAAGAAATCACTAGGACACATCAGGCTCATGTTTCTCATAAACTCAAGAATGAAAACACTTAACACATTTGTGCTGGGACCTGCCGAATTTACTAAATCTTACTAAGAATGAATATATATATATAAAGATAACTTTTATGTCATTTTTTTAATTTATTTATTTTTTTTTTAATTTATTCATTTTAGAGAGGAGACACACAGAGAGAGAGAGAGAGAGACAGAGAGAGAAAGAGAGAAAGGGGGGAGGAGCTGGAAGCATCAACTCCCATATGTGCCTTGACCAGACCAGTGCAGGGCTTTGAACTGGCGACCTCAGTATTCCCAGGTTGACGCTTTATCCACTGCGCCACCACAGGTCAGGCTGTCATTTTTTTTTTTAACCCCTCTTTTTTATGAATTCTAAAAAGCATAACTCAAAAAATGTAACATAAAAATGTTTTTAATTTCAGAATAAATTTAATTTTGTCATATTTATTTTGTTTAATTACTATGAAAGTATGCTTGGACTTTATTTTTTTTTCTTTAATATTTGACTTAATTATTATAACATATTTCTCAAAAATTTGTATATAGTGTGCCTACAATTATTTGTAGGATTTTAAATTTGTCCCAACTTTAAACAGTTTGAGAACCACTGGCCTAAGAGGTAGGGCAGTGGGATGGGCAGGGAGGTGATAAGATCTGATTAATGTTTTAAAAGATGGCTCCTAGAGCATGGGCCCAAAACAACAAGGTTGTGGGTTCGATCCCCGGTCAGGGCACACATGGGAAGCAACCAATGAATGTACAAATGAATGCTTCCCTTCTCCCTCCCCTCTCTCCCCCACCACCCCCCTAAAAAAAAGGAAAAAAGAAAGAAAAAAAAATAAGTCCTGGCCAGAGAGCTCGATTGGTTGGAACATCATCCTGGAACATGAAGTTTCTAGTCAGGGCACATATAGGAGCAGCTTGATGTTCCTGTCTCTCCCTGGCTCACCAAAATAATAATAATAATAATAATAATAATAATAAAGATGGCTCCAGCTGCTGTGGGAGAAATGGACTGAAGAGAGCTAGGCAGAACCAGGAAAGCCTGAGGGGGGTCTGGCATAATGCCGGCCAGCAGCAGCAGTGCCTTGGCCATGAAGTAATGGTAGAGATGGCAAGAAGGGGACAGATTGGAGGTGAGTGTGAAGGCAGTGCTGAATGGAGTTGCTGGTAATTGGATGTAAAAAGTGAAGAAAGAAATTGGGGTAATATGAGATCTGGGGCCTGAACCACTGGACTAGTGGTGACATAGAACAGACTGCAGGAGAAACAGGTTTGGAGAGAGGGTCAGGTTGCTGCTAGCCCCCACACCAGCCTCTTCAATACCCCTCTCCCCTGTTCCAGGTGCTCCCATGATCCCATTTTCCTCTGTTCCTCAAACCTAGAACCTCTATCTGTTCTTTCTGCTTCTGAACTCAGATCTCAACTACAATGTCACTTCCCCAGACCCTCCCTGTCCCCGTCCCCCACGCCCCCGGCCACTCGATCTCACAGTTTCCTGTCTTAATTCTCCAAAAACCAGTTCATGCTCTCTGATCTGGCTTTTCATTTATTTTCTATCAGCTCTCCTCCTTGGAGCGCCAGCTCCACATGGTAGGTCTTGTCTGTCTTCTTCACTCTGGGTCTAAGCACTAGCATAGGGCCTGGCACACTATAGGTGCTTAAAAATACTTACTGAATGAGTAAAATGAAGCTGTGGTGAGTTTGAGGTGCTATCATACACCCCAGTGAAGAGGTCACTTATACAGACCTGTGGTGACACAGTGGATAAAGCATCAACCTGGAACACTGAGGTCACTGGTTCGAATCCCTGGGCTTGCTTGGTCAAGGCACATACAGGAAGCAACTACTATGAGTAGATGCTTCCTGCTTCTCCTCCCTCTTTCTCACTCTCCCTCTTTTTCTTTCCCTATCTCTCCCCTCTCTCCAAAAATCAATAAATAAAATCTAAAAAAAGAAAGAGGTCAGTTGTACAATGAACTAGATAAAAGTTCAGGGGAAAAATCAAGGCCAGAGGTGTGAACTCAGGAGATGTCTATTTTTCCAGATAGCATTGAAAGCCAAGTGGCTGAGTTGTCTGGAAGAGAACAGAAGGGAGCCCAGGACTGAACCCTGGAGCATCTTTATTTGAAGGTTGAGCAGAGGAAAGGGCATCAGCAAAGGAGAATTAGAGAGAGTGGCCAGTGAAAAAGACCCTACTCCTTCACTGAGCACCCTGGCTCTATACCCCTTCCCCGACGCTCAAGATCAATCTTGGTCAACACTGCTTGCACCCCCTCCCCAGTTCTCTACTGTTGGCAAAAGGCATTGCCATCTACACAAACCCCCAGACCAGGCACTGGGACCATGTATTCTCCTGTCTCCAATTTCATCAAATCCATCTCCTAAATCTCTCTCCTTCTCTGTCCCCTCCTCACCCACAACCACAGCATTAATCCAGTTTCTCCATCTCTCATCCTGACAACTGCAATGGGCTACCAAAGTGTTACAGGAATGGTGTATCTATCACCCATATAGTGATTCTCCACCCAGAGTTACCAGCTGTTAACAGTTTATCTACCTGTCTATCTCTACCTGCCCATCATCTATCTGTCTCGTAGAACCATGAAGACCTCGTGACACTTCACCCTTAATGCTCTCCTAATGCATCTCCTAGGAGCAAGGACAATCTCCTTCCATGATCACACTTTGAAAATACAGCATGAATACAAAACTGTTATCTAATGTACACTTCATATTCCCATTTCCCTGGCTGTCCCGATAATGTTTTCCATAACTGAAACTTTTCCTATATTTGATCTAAGCCCAGATCCCACATGGCATTTTGCCTACCTTGTCCTGTAGCCTCTTTATTTGAGAATAGCTCCCCAGGCCTTTTTGTCTTCCATAGAGTCCTGTCGGTCACTTTGTAGAATGTCCTTTAATTTGAGTTTGTCTGATACTTTGCTGGGATTAGATGCAGGCAGCACATTTTTAGCAAGATTTGGAAAGGATGTCATGTCCTCCCCGTGTATTACATGGGGGCACCTGACGCCGGATTTGCCCCATGCTGGGATGCTGAGCAACCACTTCGTTAAGGAAGATATGCCAGATCTTCCCATCCTAAGGGTGACTTTTCCCTCTGTAATCGATGTGTAATCTGAGGGGTGATACTTTGAGATCGTGTGAATATCCTGTTCCCTGACAACCTTTCACCCAGGAACTTAACATCAGCCGGTGATTTGTACCTGAACCAGTTATTACTATAGTGGCTGCAACAGTCCCTTTGCTGGTTTCTCATCCCTCAGCCTTGCCCTGCTCCAGTTCATCCTTCACACCTTTGTCCTGGTGAACTCCTTTAAGCATAGGTCCAATCATATCACTCTCCTCCTCAAAAACCTCCCGTGGCTCCCTACTACTTAGAGAAGTAAGTCCAAGCTCCTTGGCCCACTGTGGTCTGACTCAGTTGTACGCCCTCATCTATTCTCAAGCAGATTGTTCCCTATTCACACATCCAAGCCTTTGCCCAGGCTGTTTCTTCAACTAGAGCACCATGTCCAGGAGGCACTATTCTGTGAGTCCCTCCCTGGCTAGAAGGCAGCCCTTTGTCCTCGGCCCCAAAACACCACAGTTGCAGGTTTGATCCCCGGTCAGGGCACATACAAGAATCAACCAATGAATGCATAAATAAGTGAAACAACAAATCAATGTTTCTCTCTCTCTTTCCCCCTTCCTTTCTCTCTAAATGAATGAATGAATGAATGAATCAATCAATCAATCAATAAATAGATAAATAAGAATTTTGACCTTAAAAACAAACAAACTAAAAAGACTTGAGCCACCAAAGTGTAACATGCCCAGGGAACCACATGGCCAGTGAGATGGCTCTCTGGGCCCCAGGCCTTTGGCTATCACCACATCCATGGTCACAGGGACCAACCTGGTCTGGCAGAAGGATTTACCCTGTTTTCTCTGGCTTGCAGTGTCTCCTCCCACAGGGGACCGGGTGAGAACAGATGGAGCCCTTTGGGCACTGTCAGCTCTTGACCCTTCCTGCAGCTTCCGAGGGATCATCACGGTGACTTCGTCCCAGCTAGGGGCCTCCTCCTGCTTTTCAACAATATTCCAGTCCTGCCAGGGAAGGAAAGGAGAAAGCATGCTTGGAGATTAAGAGAGACCCCAGGGCTAGCATTCCCAGCATGAGACAGGTAGAGAGAAAGGACCTGCTGTATACCCATCACTGTGCCTGGCTCCTTACAGGGGCAAACTCAGTTAATCCTAATCAACCCCATGATGTAGGCAGTCTGCAGAGCTAGGAACTTGCACAAAATCACACAGCTAGGAAGTGGGTTACAATGGGAGGGGATCTGAACCCAGGGTCAAACACTAGGTAGTAGGAGGGCCTTGGCATAGCAGCCCCCCACCCCAGAGACCTCCCAGGGTCCAGAAAGAAGTAGATTTAAAGTCTTCCCCAAATGTATGTATTTTCCAAATGTATGGCTTCAACTAAGTTCCTTTCCTTCTCTGAGTCTCAGTTTTCTTGTCCCCAAACAGGGCCATGAAGGGGGGCGGTGAGCCTTCCTGAGCCCATGCTGCCAACTCATCACTTTCTTGTCACTTGCCCCCCAGAGGTCTCATGGATAGTCTGCCTCTTCTACCCTGTGACAGTCCTTTGAGAGGCAAATGCCCACAGAGTTCCCCTGAGTCTCTTCTTCTCCCAGCTAAAACGCCCCTATCCCTGGCCAGGCCCCCCAAGCCTGCTCTCTTCCCTGTCTACTGCCAGGGCCAGTCACAGGGCCCAGTGTGTATGATCAAGGCAGGGCCCAGAATAAATCCCATCCTTGCTGTGGATAGCACACCCAACATCCTGAGCCTGTCGGTGATTCACATGGAGCTCTGCATCAATGAAATCCCCACCCTCCATCTTTCCATCAGAAGACCCACAGCCCTCCCGGGCCAGCCCTGCTGAAACTCATACCCCTCCAAGGTGGGTGGTCTTGGTGGCCTGAGGTGCCCACTAAGTCCGGAGGTCCTTAGCCCAGTTCCTTAGTGTGAGAGGCTCAGCCCTCCTCTGGAAGTTTGGGGCTGGCAGAGAGGAGTGATCTGTTCTTGCCCTCAGCCTCCCGCCTACAGCTCACCACAGAGGCCAAGTTGCTGGTATCATCAGGGGTGTCGCAGGTAGGGCTGGAGCTGGTGCCAGAATCAGGGCTCTTGTCAAAGCTGCCACACAGGGAGGAGTCCAGGCACTCCAGATAGGGTGCTGCCTCAGGGTCCTGGCTCCTGTTCCTGGGGCTGGCTATGAGGCCCTCTGCATAGATCCCCGCTGATGGACCTCTGAGAAAGGAGACAGATCCATGACTTGTTTCCCCAAAAGAAATGGGAATTAAGGAGGAACACCCTCACCCAGGTAAACATACACCTCACTTTACAGGGGAAGAGGGAGATGACACTGAGGGCTCTTTGTGCTGGGCTTTATATGTGGTTTGCCTGGTTCCGCTACTACAGCCTTCCTTTGAAGTGAGTGTAATGATTCCCATTTTACAGATGAGGAAACTAAGGCTCAGAGAGGCCAAGGGACTGGCGAAGGACACAGAGCTAGGAAAGGGCAGAGCTGCACTGTGAGCAAGGGTTGTGGCCCCAACCCTTTATCACTGGAGCAGAAGTGGGGACTCAAACTCAGTTATACTAAGACATAATTATGCTGAGTTAATGGGGGTGCTCTGAGAGGTATCATAGCTCCAGGGGCAGTGACAGGGTCACCTGTCTGGATGTCAAGGGAGGGAACTGAAGAGAAAGCCCTGCTTTGGAGAAGCCAGTCAAGGTGGCCATGGGCCCACATAGACTTAGAGCTGGCAGTATCCCCAAACAGTGACCCACAGATTGACCTAAAAGATGAAAATGAGTACTGACCCCTGAAAAAGACATCTGTAGCCAAATAAGTTTGGGACATACTACACACATCTACCCTCCCCACGCAAAGCATAAGGCATGTCTGCAAACTAAAGTCCTGCAAGAAAGATACCCAACTTTGTTTTTCCCAGACTGTCTGAAACATATCTGATGGCAGAGCTTTTGTTTTTTTTAAAAGAATGTCTACCTGTGAGGACACATGCTCCCAAAGCAATGCTGATTTGATTCAATTCTTACTTTTTAAAGAGGGAATAACTTTCCCAAGCTCTTACAGCGCAACAGGGTGAAGCTGAGGCTGGACCCCAGGTTTCTAGACCCTCAGCCATGCCCTCCCAAAGCACCTCACCCCCAAAGGGGACTATAGTTCAGCTCAGGACTGCAGTGGAGGGAATCCCAGAGCCTGGAGCAGTGCAGAGTCAGGTAGGTGGGTGATAAACCTGTTTAATTTTTTAAAGCTGTGCAAAGGGAACAAGGAAATGTGAGCGGGCTGTGAGCCATGCCCACGGCAGGGTGGGTGCATAGGTGCTCTGTTCCCTGGAGTGAAGCAGAGCTAGGGCCCAAGGAATGTACCCACGGTGCCCAGTTATATGGACTGACCATGTGACTCACACCAGAGCCATCAGACAGACACTACCATTATGGGAGGGGGGAATTAGGTGAGGGCTACCCCGGAGAGTCCCTCCCCAGGCCCTAGAGCTTTACGCACCTGTTGGACCCTTGCCCAAGGCCCAAGCCCACCACAGACTGGCACCCAGAGGTCGAGGCACTCTGCAGGTTCTCAGAGGCAGGCAAGTGGCAGGGCAGGTTGCAGTAGGGTGCCTCAGCACCTGGAGGGCTCCTAGGCGCCTGGGACAAAGTCGGAGAGAGGAGGCACCTCATGGCCCACGTGGGGGCTCCCCTCCCTCTGCAGGGCCCCTCCCCCCACTAGGCAGTGTGGACGTCTCCAGGCATCTCCTCCTGGGATCTCAGACTTCTCAAGGAGAGCTGTCTTTCAGATTGGAAGCACCCCTGGGAACCAAGCTGAGGGCTGGCCGAGGTACAGGGTGTGTGCACGCACACATGTGTACAGTTATGTGTGCATATAAAGGCCTGTGGGTGTGCAACTGTGCCCACGTGCATGCATGTGTAGGCTAGTCCAGGGGTACACTAGTGCGTATGTTTGCACAAGTGCATGTAAGTTTGTTTACATGTGTGTTGGCGCATATGTAGGTGGGTATGCTTAAGTATATGGAGTGCACAAAAGGACCCAAAAGGGTTTTGTGTAGCTAGAGGGCAAGGATGTGGAAGGGGGGTGGGGAAGAAGAACTAAGCCAGCCTGGAGAGGAGGAAGAGGTAGTATGAGGGAGGAAGAAATGGGGAAAAAAGGCCTTGGAGGAAAGGAGAGATTTGCCCCACTAAAGGAGGGGCAGGGGGCTCCTGGGCTGGAGGGTCAAGGCCCTGGGGTGGAGACGGAGGCTCTGAGCTGCGGGCTTGCTCTGTCTCCCTCCGCCCTCAGCAAGGCCACACCTGTGAAGGCTGGTGCTGGGCTCACCCAGGGGGAACGGCTGCTCACCTCTGGGAAGGCCCCCCCATCCCTCCCCACCTCCTGGGGTGGCAGGGCCCTCCCCTGGTGGTGGGAGACAGCGGCCACAGCACCCTGCACCCCGCCTCCTCTCAGGTTACCTGGGCGGAGGGCTCCAGCGGTGGCGGCTGGCGGCTGTCAGCACCCTCGTCCCCGGGGGGCTCCGGCTCAGGCCCCCACGCTGCCGCCCTCCCAGGCCCCGACTCTGGGCCGTGGCGGCGGCGGCCGAGGCAGCAGAAACCTTAGAGGGGCCGGCTGCAGGAGCAGGGGCCCCTCATTACTGTTTCATAAGCCGGGACCCAGCCAAGAACAATGCAGGACATGAAACCACAGGAACCTGATCCCCACAGCTCACCTGAGAGCCGGCAGGGCGGGGGCCTGCGCACGGACTCCCTGGGGACCCTGGAGCCCCAGAGCTCAGGCTGAGCCCACAACCTGGCCACAGCCCCAGGGTGGGCACAGACTCTCTGGGTTCTAAGAAGGCGGCCACTAACAGGACCTGGGCAAGGCCAAGGAGTGGGGCTGGGGTGTCTGCCTTGCCATCCAAGCCAGAGGAGCCTGTCTGGGTTCAGTTTCGCCCCCTGCCCTGGAGCCAGATTCTGATCAGAGCTGGGCAGCGGGAGGTGTCAGATCCACAACCCGGCCTGGCGCCTTGGCCGCCCTAGGGACCTTGCCGCATGAATGAAGAGGGAGCAGCTTGCTGGGTACTGCTTAGGGGTCCCTGCCCAGCTGGGCCCAACAGGACCCCCAGCCGGTCATGGCACTTCTTTTCTGCTCTCATGCCCAGCCTCCATCACTACCCCCGGCCCACAGGAGTGGGCCCAGAGACTAGTCCCTGGCTCTGATTTCCTGTCTGGCGGGTCAGCACGAGCCCTGGCCTCAGACAGACATCAGGTCCAATCCTGGCGCCTCCACTTCCTAGCTGGGTGACCTCAGCCATTTGTCTTCCCCTCTCTGAGCCTGGTTTTCTCATTTACAAAACTGGGATGAGAAGAGGACCCCACCTCCTAGGTGAGTTATGGGAATTAAATGAGTTAATATTTGTAAAGGTCTTAGGACAGTGCCTGGTTCGCACATCTTAAATATAATAGAGAATATAAAAATGTTAAATAGAAATTTTATTAGTGTTAAATTGATGGGTTGTTAAATACAATTAAGAATAAAAAGAGATGTGTGGTGCCTGGCATACAGCTTGACCCTCCCATTTAAGATTCCTCTCTCCATCCAGATCCTGACAGTGACCAGATCAGGCAGAGTGATTTCCAGGACTAGCCACCCCCCACACCCACCCATGGGAGACTCAGTTGAGAGCAGAGCAGAGACATATCCAGAGCGGAGATCTTAGGGGAAGCTGGAGCAAGCTTCTGGCAGAGACTTGGGCCATTCCTGAATATTCCCAGATAAGTGAAGATGTCAGAACTGGTTGCTCCCCCAGGAGTTAACTTTACCAGGCCCCCAAGGAAGAGTTTGGGCCCAAGTGTAATGAAGGATCCAGCTGGGAACAGCACAGAGCCTCCCAGGGTGGGGGATGCTTCTTTAACACACAAATTTTGTGATTCTACATGTTTGAAATTGCTCATCCATGAGCAAGACTCATCCATAATCAGCGTCAGATCCTGATGACTCAAGAGCCTTCATATATCACTGAGGTATGGCTTCTTAGCTCCGTAATTCAGTAACTTCCCTCATCTCCAGTGTGGCCCACAGGAACCTCTCACTCACCACTCCAGACAACTCTAGATGGATTTCCTATCCCAAGTACCCGCCTCAGGAAGTAACTTAGAAGTCAGCCATGTTCCACCCCCTCCATATTCCTCAGGTACCAAATCTTTTACATTCTCCTGTCCAGTTAATTTTGAAATGTATTCATTCTCTCCTGCTAAGTCTCCAACATCTCTTGTAAGAGTAATTGTACCTTTTCCTCGCTGGTCACCCTGATTTACTCTCACTTCCTGCACTCCATTTGCTGCCCTACAGTCAAAGTGACTTTGGAAAATGCAAATCTGATCACATCATTCCCATTTAAAATCTTCAGTGACTCCTATGTCTCTCAGGAATAAGTTCAAAGTCAGCATGTCTATAAGGCCCCACAAGGCCTGGTGAGGTCAGCCCTCACCCTATTCTCCATCCTTGTTCTGGAGTTCCTGTGCCCCTCCCTCTTGATGACCTCTCCATTCTCCACTATGCCTCCTCCTTTCTGCCTCAGGGTCTTTGCACTTACTGTTCCCTTCCTTTCCTCTTCTCCCAACTTCACCGTCAATGTCCCAACAACCTTTACCAAGCGACTGAAACATTATTTCCTTGGAGAAACCTACCATTTATCCTCATGCCACTTGCTATTCTTTACAACTTTTATCACAACCATAATTATTTACATGATTAATTTCTTAGTCTCCATTTCTCTTGCTAGACTACACACCCTATGAGCCAAGGGCTATGTCTGTGTTAGTTATCACTGTTTTCCGAATATCTAGTATAATGCATATGTTAAGTACCTACTCAATATGTGTGAATGTATGAGCTGGCCCAAGTTCTTAGCCGGGAAGTAGTGGGACTGAGACTGAGACCTCAAACCTGTTTGAATCCAAATTTCTTCTCTAGTTCCTCATTTGCCACTCCCTACCCATTGGAAAAAGGCTATTTCCATGGGAGATGGACTCACTGAGCTCTCAGGCATCTATTCCCAGAATTGGGGATGTGGGCTGCTGCAATAGAAAGGAATCTCAGATTTGTTTTCCTGATCGAGAAGGAGTGAGAGGAAACTAATGAGTGCTGAATTAGCCACATGTGACTCAAGCAGTGCCAGACACCCTGAGTGAGAAGCCTTGTTGCCCCACTTTACTCTTTAGAAGAGTGAAGCCAGAGATGGTAAATGACCCAAGGTCACACAGCAGGAAATGTCAAACCTAGTATTGGAGCTCTGGCCTATGTGGCTTCAAAGCTAAATGGTGACTCCCTTATATTGGTCACCTCTTGGAGCCAAACTCCCTGCATGGTGCTGACTGCCAGGCTTAAACAGAGTCTCAGGATCCTCTGGGAATGACAGAGCCATAATGGATCAAGGCTGGCAGGGCCAATGGAGATTCACAGGTCCCATGCTTCTCATAGCATGTGTACTAGGAGCTCTGGGTTTATGAGTACGGGGACTTGGCCTAAGACCACACTGATCCCAAAGTAAGAAAATGCTTCACTCCTTCAACACCTTCAGGGAGAAGGTTTCCGGTAGGTGCTGGAGTATCTCTAACACCTCTCTAACATCTGCCAATCTCTTTTTAACAGAGGCAGCAGGACTCAGGCTTAGAGCCTTCAGGGGACAATATTCTCCAGTCAGAATTTATTTACTATTATTTTTTTAACAGGGACAGAGAGAATCACAGAGAGGGATAGATAGGGACAGATAGACAGGAACGGAGAGAGGTGAGAAGCATCAATCATTAGTTTTTCGTTGCCGTTGTGACACTTTAGTTGTTCACTGATTTCTCTCTCACATGTGCCTTGACCGCAGGCCTTCAGCAGACTAAGCAACCCCTTGCTGGTGCCAGCAACCTTGGATCCAAGCTGGTGAGCTTTTGCTCAAGCCAGATGGGCCCACACTCAAGCTGGTGACCTCGGGGTCTCAAACCTGGGTCCTTCCGCATCCCAGTTTGACGCTCTATCCACTGCGCCACCGCCCGGTCAGGCTGTCCAGTTAGAATTTAATGACACTTCTGTTTTTTGGGGTTTTTTTCCCCCTTTCTTTTTAACCTTCTATATAAAAGATATGATCCTACTTTTCTATTTGTGGTGATCGTGTAACGTTTTGTTTTAGTATAAGTATAAAAAGGGTTTTGATTTAAAGAATAAGATAAATAGTAGATTATATGAGACTATGGCAAAAAAAATAATCATAAAATCAAGAGAATAATGCATTTGGGAAACATTAACATGGTCCCACTACTTCATTGTGTAGATGAGAAAGTTAAGGCTCTGCCCAGGAGGAAGGCCAGTGTCTGGGTTCAACTGCAAGTGAGTCTCCCAGCCGGGCCTTAGCCTAACATGGACTCCCCCATCCCAAACCACCCCAACCACCCAGGAAAGCCAGCCCACCTGGTGCCATGCTCTGTGAGCCTCATCAGGGTGAAAGCAGTTTTGACAGCATCTCTGGGCAAGCACATTGGCCTCAAAGTGTTCACAGAGGGCAATCCTAGACTCCCCCTCCATATTGGGTGAGTCAGTCCAGGGCAGCTCCTGCCTTACAATTACCCTGCATTGTGGATAAAATTAATGTCAGTTTCAGATGAGACAAGGAAGGTTCGCAGAAGTTCCATAACTTGCAAGGTCCTAGTGGCTGAACTGGGTTCAAACCCAGGTCTGTGTGCCTCCTCTACACACACACACACACACACACACACACACACACACACACACACACGGAGATAGATACGAGGGGCACTGGATCACACTGCCAACTCGCGCAGGTCCTTTCTCAAATTCTGCAAGTGAGGCAAAAGACCAGTCAAGTATTTTCAGAGTTGAGGACAAAGTTGTAAACAAACGCGAACAACCTAAAGTCACACAGCAAGTCTGTAGCGAAGCTTGGCCAGAGAAACCCTGGTGTTCTGACTTGGTTGTCTTTTCTGTGCCACTGAGAGCTCCAATGCCATGCCCTGGAGGGTGGGCAGGAGGCCCCAACAGTGACTTGAAAATGCCCTCCTAACCCACAGAGCCCCAGGAGGGAATGGGGTAGGGGAATCCATGTTCTCAAACACACATGCCCCTTATGGTGCCTGAAGTCACTGCCCATACCTGTCCTCGTCTGGAGAATTTCCTCCACATTGTCCCAGGGGATCAGGCCTTTCTTGCCAATCTAACCTGAAAGCTGGGTAATTTCAAGTTCTCCCTTGGGATAGCCTAGGCAAAAGTTCCTGGCTCCTCCACCGTCAGACCTGGGGAGGTGGCAGGGCACTGTTTGGGGGGGAAATCCACTGGCCCCTCATGGCTCTGGGGTCTCTGATCCTCTCAGGCTCTTCTCCTGGCATTGCTCCCTGCTTCCAGTGGTAGAGGGGAAATAAATCCATTCCACCCAGCCTGGGCGGTTCTTTCCCAGTATGGCCACATAAAGGAGTATCTCTTCAGATGGAAACCGCCACTCATTTTTCTGGGGGCGAATGGAGGGCTTTGCTTTACTCCATGTTCATCTCACCGCTCCCACTTCCTCCTTCCCACCCCTAACCAATTGTCAGAATCCTTCTCTGAAGTGCACTTTCGGTGTGGATATAACAATGAAAAATCTGCAGAGGACACAGATGCCCCACCCGGAGAATGGACCCCTGGACCTCTCTCCATCCAGCCAGTCAAGCAGCCCCTCTCTGTATCCCTCACCCCTTATCCTCCTCCACTCCACCCTTTCCACTACGCAGTACTAACCTCGGCTCGAATTTCCACGCACAGGGGTTACCGCGGTGGGTTGGGCGCCGAGGTCACAGCCTCTTTATTTTAACAATGAATCAGAACGTTGCCCGGGAGGTGGCCAAAGACCACACCCCTGTCGCTCTTTCATAGGCTTCCTCTAGGTTCTTATTAACATAAAGGCTGTGAGATTGGACAATCCGAGAACAAGGGGCAGGGCAGAGGCGGGCGGTGCCCAGATGCCTCGAGCGCGGGGCCCGTCGCACGTTTATCCTGTGCAGCGGAGTTCGCAACCTCAGTGGGCCGGTCAGACGGGTAGCGTTGGTGAATCTGGTTCCTTCCGATCTTTCCCACTGGATCATTCCCGCTACAGCCTCCTAAGGTGGCTTTCGCCTAGACCTTAGTCTAGAAACTTAACCTCTCTGTGACTCAGTTTTCTAATTTATAAAATGAGGGTAATAATATTATCGATGAGGATGAAATTAAATGCCTAAGGGTTTTCCACCTCTATTTGCACACTTCCACTGATGTGATGCTCACTCATATGCACAGGGTTCACCTTTTAAAAAGCCTAACTTTTCTAAGAACAGTATGATTCCATATGTAGGTAGGACACAAAATTGAAACTCATGGCCTGACCAGGCGGTGGCGCAGTGTATAGAGCGTTGGACTGGGATGCTGAAGACCCAGGTTCGAGACCCCGAGCTCGCCAGCTTGAGCGCAGGCCCATCTGGCTTGAGCAAAAGCTTGTCAGCTTGGACCCAAGGTCGCTGGCACCAGCAAGGGGTTGCTCAGTCTGCTGAAGGCCGGCGGTCAAGGCACATGTGAGAGAGAAATCAGTGAACAACTAAAGTGTCGCAAAGGCAACGAAAAACTAATGATTGATGCTTCTCACCTCTCTCCGTTCCTGTCTGTCCCTATCTATCCCTCTCTCTGACTCTCTCTCTGTCCCTGGGGGGGAAAAAAATGAGACTCATGGACATAGATAAGAGTGCAATGGTTACCAGGGGGAGGATGGCAGAGGGGAGGGGCATAAAGAGAAACAAATATTGATATAAGGTGACAGAGGATGATTTGACTTTGGGTGATGGGTATGTGACATAATTGACTGTCCAAATGATGTGGAGATGTTTTCTCTAAATCTAGGTACTCTAGCTGTCCAATGTCACCCTGTTAAATTTAATTGTCTAAATAAAAATAAATTATTTTAAAAGTATTTTTTGCGACACAGAGAGGAACAGATAGGGACAGACAGACAGGAAGGGAGAGATAAGAAGCATCAAGTCTTCTTTGAGGCACCTTAGTTGTTCATCAATTGCCTTCTCATGTGCCTTGATGGGTGTGTGTGGGAGCACTACAGCAGATTGAGTGACCCCTTGCTCAAGCCAGCGACCATGGAGTCATGTTTATGATGCCACGCTCAAGCTGGTGAGCCCACGCTCAAGCTGGATGAGCCGTGCTCAAGCCAGTGACCTCTGGGTTTTGAAACTGGTTCCTCTGCATCCCAGTCCAATGTTTTATCCACTGCGTCACCGCCTGGTCAGGCAAGTCTAACATTTTTTTCCTTTTTATTCTTTTTTAAAATTTATTTTAATTTATTGTGTTTACATAGATTCTAGTGTCCAAGTCTAACATTTTTAAGTTAACATTTATTCTGCATTATGTATGTGGCAGCTGCTAGTCCAAAATCTTTACATTCATGAAGACGTAGCAGCATGAAGGATTAAATACCAAGCTCATTTCACAGCAAGTGAGAATCAGAGAAATTCACTTGCTAGTGTCACACAGCTAGTAAGTGGCAGAGGCAAGACTAAAACCCTGTTTGTCTGCCTCCACTGGTGATCACAGTGTTTGCACTAATTCAGTCAGACATTCAAATGTACCTGTTACAGCCATGCCCAAGCTAGGTATTTGGGAGATGATAACATGAATAAAATGTGGCTCCTTCTGAGCTGAGGAGCCCTCTGACCAGTAGGAGAGACAGCCTCTGAAGAAGTCAGCCTGGCCCAGGATAGAACAGGCAAAGATACAGCTTTATAAAAAGAATAATGAGTGCCTGACCAGGCGGTGGCACAGTGGATAGAGCGTCGGACTGGGATGCGGAGGACCCGGGTTCGAGACCCCGAGGTCACCAGCTTGAGCGTGGGCCCATCTGGCTTGAGCAAAAGCTCGTCAACTTGGACCCAGGGTCGCTGGCTCCAGCAAGGGGTGGCTCGGTCTGCTGAAGGCCCGTGGTCAAGGCACATGTGAGAAAGCAATCAATGAACAACTAAGGTGTCGCAACAGCAACGAAAAACTGATGATTGATGCTTTTCACCTCTCTCTGTTCCTGTCTATCCCTATCTATCCCTCTCTCTGACTCTCTCTCTGTCCTTGGGAAAAAATAAAAAAGAATAATGAGCTTTCTGCTTGGCCCCAATTACTGTCAGCAAAACAGGGAGTAGTGAAACTCATATTCAGTATCTGACTCCAGCACTTTCTGGCTGTGTAATTTTGACTAAGTTCCTTGACCTCTCTGAGCCTAGGATGGGATAGGCACCCAGTTTGAGTTTGAAGCTCAGGGTATAGCCCCTGCCCTCTTGCTCCCACCCATTAGTAAAACCTGAAGCCATCACAGAGTGGCCCTCCCGACAATTCATTAAATACTTATCGAGCCCCTGCTTTTGTCAGTTGTGTATGCTAAGGATACATCAGTGAACAAGACCAAATCTCCTGCTTTTGTAACACTCATATTTCACTAGAGACAAAAAGACCACAAACTAGATAAAATGCAGTATGTGGAACATGTTGGCTGGTGATGGGTGCTAAGGAGAAAAATGAAGCATGTAGAGAGTTGGAAGTATCTGGTGTGGTCAGGGAAGGCTGCATTGAGAAATGACATTTGAGCAAAGACCTGGGGAAGATGGAGCAGTGAGTGTGCAGATCCTGGGGAAGAGCGTTTACAGTTGAGGGGACAGATATGGAGAAGCTGGAGTGGACAGAATGAGTGAGAGAAGGGAAGATCAGGAGCAGGTTGATGGGTGGTCCTCTGCACTGACCCTAGCTCTGGAGTTCCCTGGCCGCATCCCTCTGAGGGATAGCTAAGAGTTAAGAGGGTAATGGTGGCAGCCAAGGCAGCATCACTACTTATCATCATTTAGTTCCAGCCTCGCATCCCCTTTATTACTTCCTGAAGCCTGCGCCTGCTCATCTATCTCCACCTTTGCTCATGCCATTTCTTGTGGCTGGGACACTCCTCTTCAGATATTTGGGGAAGCAGAAAGATCAATGACAGTTCTGTTCCCTCTCTATCCCACTGAGCCTCAGCTTCCTCTCTGTCAAGTGGAAATGCTCATTCCAGCCCTCCCTGCCCACAGGCCTGATGGAGAATCACGTGCTCCAGGAAGGCAAGATAGACATGTAGGGAGCCATGGCCCAATGGAGCAGGAGCAGGAGCAGGAAGGCACAGTCTCTAAAAGGGTCATCGGGGCTGGCTCCAGCCTATGGTGGCTGCCTAGTGGTGATCCAGAGTGGCCAGGCTTGCTTTTACTGACCCCTTTAGAGACCCAAGCCTTGATATAGCTCCTAGAGGTCTGAAGCCACAGATGCAAGCAGCAGGAGTAAAGAATCCAGATATGCCTGACCAGGCAGTAGTGCAGTGAATAGAACGTCGGACTGGGATGTGGAACACCCAGGTTCGAGACCCCAAGCTCGCCAGCTTGAGTGCGGGCCCATCTGGCTTGAGCAAAAGCTCATCAGCTTGGACCCAAGGTCGCTGGCTCCAGCAAGGGGTTGCTCGGTCTGCTGAAGGCCCACAGTCAAGGCACATGTGAGAAAGCAATCAATGAACAACTAGGGTGTCACAAGGAAAAACTGATGATTGATGCTTCTCATCTCTCTTCCTGTCCGTCTGTCCCTGTCTATCCCTCTCTCTGACTCTCTCTCTGTCCCTGAGGGAAAAAAAAAAAAAGAACCCAGATATGGAACAAGGTGAGAGAGGAGCCCCTGGGAGAAGACAAGTTCTCCATTGGTTTTGATTTCACCACTTCTGATCCTATCTATGCCTGGCAAAACTATCGGGACTCAATTTCCTTGGTCTGCTGGAAGAATTATAGACATACACAGAAGAGTGACAAGAACTAAATGCTAATAAACATTACAAATTGTAGATGTAAGTTGTAAATAAACCATGCCACTGGAGATGGGGAGGTGTCTCAGCAGTCAGCAGCAGCCACATACACAACGAAGGCACACTGAAGAAAGCCAGGTACCATGGGAACTGGTTCATATGCATGGTCTCATTTTAGCCTCTTAGGGGCAGCCCTAAGAGGTAGGTTGTCTTTTGTCATCCTATGCACGGGGAACAGACCCAGAGGTTAGCAAAACAAGGAGCTCAGACTGTGGTCAAGTGGCAGAGCCAACATTCAAACCCAAACCCTGCTGCCTGACCAGGCGGTGGCACAATGGATAGAGCATCGGACTGGGATGTGGAGGACCCAGGTTCGAGGCCCTGAGGTAACCAGCTTGAGCGCAGCTCATCTGGTTTGAGCAAGGCTCACCAGCTGGAGCCCAGGGTTGCTGGCTTGAGCAGGGGATCGCTCGGTTTGCTGTAGCCCCACATCCAGAACACATATGAGAAAGCAATCAATGAATTGGGGTGCCGTAACGAAGAATTTATGTTTCTCATCTTTCTCCCTTCCTGTCTGTCCCTCTCTCTCTGTCACAAAAACAAAACAAAACCAACCCAAACCCTGCTATGTGCACTGATTCCCCAGGCTCAACTGAGTTCCTGCTCTCAGGAGCCTGTGAGGGCAAAGGTCACACTCGGCTCCCCTGGGTTGAATACCAGAACCAGCTGGAGAGCCTGGTAATGGGCTCTGTCCTGGATGGAGACAACCAAGTGGGGTGAGTCACTCGACCCACGCACAAGGAAGGACAACTGAAAGGTAGCAGGAAGAGCAAGTAAAAAGAGCTGAAAAGCCAGGTTATGAGGCCTAAGCTCTGAGCTTTGCATTCCATGCTCTGGTGTGGCCTTCAGCCCTGCATCAGCCATAATTAGGTATCACTAGATACTGCAGTAGGTGTTGATGGTGACATAGGAAAGCACTTGCCGCCTCCACCCTCCAGGTGCTGCCACTGTTCCTGAGCCTACCCAATGGAGAGGTGGGGCTGCCCCTGGAAGGCCCTCCATGGGGTGAGTGGCAGGAAGGCTGCCACACAAACTTTGGCTCCCTCTCCTCCAGGAGCCTCCCAAATCCCAAGTCCAAAGGCCATGGACCCTGCAGCTGTGCTCCCATCACAGCACTTCCGGTCAATGGGACCATCTTCCTCACTAGTCATGAACTTTCAGTCCTAGCGTTAGGGCCCAGCCTGGGTCCCCTAATCAGGGTACAACATGAAATCTGTGCACTCCAGCTCAGAAACACGGGAACCAGTAAGTGGTATGGGGGGAATCTGACAATGCCCTAGAACAATGCTCTGGTGTCCTTCATGGCACCACTCCTACCTTTTGCAGGCAGATTCTGCCAAGGGCACCTCCTGACCGGGATAACAGCAGAGTGTGTGAGGTGGGTCACTAATAAGACAAAGAAGGGACAAGGCTGGTTTCCAATAACTCTGAGGCCAAGCTTGAAGATCTGGAAGGAGTGTGAAGAAATGGCAGCAGTACAGAACACTAGCTGGGTGCCTGGGGGAGGGGTTGCTTGGAAAGGGCCACACTTTCAGGTGAGATGCTTTTTTAATTCTTTTCCTTTTTTTTTTTTGTATTTTTCTGAACTTAGAAGTAGGAAGGCAGTCAGACTCCTGCATGCGCCCGACGGGGATCCACCCGGCATGCCCACCAGATGGCGTTGCTCCATTGCAGCCAGAGCCATTCTAGTGCCTGAGGCAGAGGCCATAAAGCTGTCCTCAGCGCCAGGGCCATCTTTGCTCCAGTGCAGCCTTGGCTGTGGGAGGGGAAGAGAGAGATAAAGAGAAAGGAGAGGGGGAAGGTTGGAAAAGCAGATGGGTGCTTCTCCTGTGTGCCCTGGCTGGGAACTGAACCCAGCACTTCCACACTCTGGGCCGCCACTCTACTGCTGAGCCAACCAGCCAGGATCAAGATGTTTTTTTCTTTTTTTTTTACAGGGACAGAGAGAGAGATAGATAGGGACAGACAGACAGAAACAGAAGAGAGGTGAGAAGCATCAATCATTAGTTTTTCGTTGCCGTTGCGACACCTTAGTTGTTCATTGATTGATTTCTCATATGTGCCTTGACCGCGGGCCTTCAGCAGACCGAGCAACCCCTTGCTGGAGCCAGGGACCTTGGGTCCAAGCTGGTGAGCTTTTTGCTCAAGCCAGATGGGCCCGCGCTCAAGCTGTTGAGCTTGGGGTCTTTAACCTAGGTCTTCCGCATCCCAGTCCAACGCTCTATCCACTGCGCCACCGCCTAGTCAGGCAAGATGTTTTTCTTAAAAAAGGATTAATCAGCTTGACCAGGCAGTGGCTCAGTGGATAAAGTGTTGGACTGGAATGTGGAGGACCCAGGTTCGAGATCCCGAGGTCACTATCTTGAGCATGGGCTCATCTGGTTTGAGCAAGGCTCACCAGTTTGGACCCAAGGTAGATAGCTTGAGCAAAGGGGTTACTCGGTCTGCTGTAGCCCCCCGGTCAAGGCACATGTGAGAAAGCAATCAATGGCCTGACCAGGTGGTGGCGCAGTGGATAGAGCGTGGGACTGGGATGCGGAGGACTCAGGTTCGAGATCCTGAGCTCGACAGCTTGAGCCCAAAGTCGCTGGCTCCAGCAAGGGGTCACTCACTCTGCTGTAGCCCCATGGTCAAGGCACATGAGAAAGCAATCAATGAACAACTAAGGTGCTGCAACAAAGAATTAATGCTTCTCATCTCTCTCCCTTCCTGTCTGCCTGTCCCTATCTGTCCCTCTCTCTGACTCTGTCTCTGTCACAAAACAGAACAATAAAATGGAAATAAAATACAGAGGAGATTAGCATAGTCCTTGCACAAGGATGACACACAAACCATGAAGCATTAAGAAAAAAAGAAAGATGAATCTCTCCTTGCACCTGGGAGCTGCAGAAGCCTGGGAAGCGGGCCCAGTTTCAGGGTGTAGAGTGCAGGACTCATCTGCTTCTAACACCTCAATGTCAACTGAAGAAACAAAAGAGACCAAAGCAAGGGACATGCCATCTCAGCCAGTAAAGGGCAGAACTAGGGACTGCTTACCCCTGCACCCCAGCTGCTTGCATTTCAGCAGACAGACTCTGGATTCTACCAGTGATTATGCTGGTCTGCACCCATTAGGGGGCTCAGACCCAACACTGTCTTTTCACACTCATAGGGAAAAGTGCTGGAAGGGGAGGATGGACATAACTTTCTGACCATGCCTACCACCCCAGAAACCTACCCCTGGCGTGTGGCATTGGGAACAAGAACAAACAAACCACAGTGCACTTAGTTTCGCAAATCTAATGAAGGCCCAGTGGGGTGTATATTTGGGAAGATGCTCCAGATTTGACCCTGAAGGTTCCTCTTGATGGAGGCCTGTTCTCAGCTGCCTGCTCTGTCTGGGGTAAAAGTCCCAGGTCTTGGTGCAGGCTGGGTTACGGGGACAGCCAAGCAGAGTCAGGACAGATCCTTGCAGCCTAGGATGGGGCCCGGCCTGGTTCTCGGGCTCACTCTCTGTTGTGCCGGGCTTTGCCAGTCATCTGGCGCCGCTGGGTCTTGCTGGTACGAGTGGCACTCGGGGGCTTCTTTGTGGAGTCCTGGGTCTGTCGGGGGTGTTTCCTCTTGACTTTTTTGCGGTTGTGTGCATGTAGCGATGCTGTGAGAGAGGAGATCCTGTCGGAGGATGAAAGGCTAGTGAGGTTAGGGCCTCAGTTAATTCTGGGGAACAGGGCATAAGTGTTGGGTTGGAGGTGACTGATGGCCCTGCTCATGGGGAAGTCAGGACAAGCCCTGAATACTGGAAGTACCAAGTCCATTCCAAAGGCAGCCTACTCTGACCCCAGAGGGCCTGCCAGTTCCTTAGCTCAGAGAGAAAGACCCTGACCCCAAGGTGAAGGGCACCAGGATCAGCCATTCTTGGGGGATGGGGTGAGGGACAGTGAGGAGGAACTGAGGACCACTGGACAGGCAGAGCAGAGGGCCGCTCTGGGCCCCACGCCTGCCCTACACCACTCCCTACAAGCCAGCAGGAAGTGGCTCTACAGGCCAGGTCACCAATGCCAACCACGCAGAGCAGATTCACAGGAAAGGACAGGCCATGGCTCACCTCTGGGATAGCAAGGGGTCTCTGGATTTCCTGGGTAAGGCTTTGGTTGGCTTCTCCATGGATGACACCTCCTCCTCAGTTCCAAGCCTGTCGGCTTGCTAAAGAAACATAGGACAAAAACTGTCACAGACAACAATGGATTGGGAGGCCTGGGCAATTATAACTGTTGAATCAGGGCGCAATCTGCCACCTCCCAGGCCTGGGCTGGGGCTCAGGGAAAGCTGTGTATGCCCTGGAGCAGGTATTACCCAGGGGAGAGCTGTTTCAGAGTCCTCCATTGCCTCAGCTTCCAGTAGAAACTTAACACTCAAAAATGGGAGAACCCTGCCTGACCACACGTGGTGGTGCAGTGGATAGAGCGTCGGACTGGGATGCGGAAGACCCAGGTTTGAGACCCCGAGGTTGCCAGCTTGAGCGCAGGCTCATCTGGTCTGAGCAAAAGCTCACCAACTTGGACCCAAGGTCGCTGGCTCAAGCGAGGGGTTACTTGGTCTGTTGAAGGTCCGTGGTCAAGGCACATGTGAGAGAGCAATCAAGAAACAACTATGGTGTCATAACGAGAAACTGATGATTGATGCTTCTCGTCTCTCTCCATTCCTGTCTTTCTGTCCCTATCTATCCCTCTCTCTGACTCTTCTCTGTCTCTGTTAAAAAAATAAATAAAAATAAATAAATAAAAGATGGGAGAACCCTAAAATGGGGACAAGACTTGTCTTTGCATCAGAACTTTCAGAAGACTGAACACACAATAAAGCAGTGCTCTGGACTTAAGGACACTACAATCCATGATAGGAAATGTGCTTTACTTTGTAATGGTGTTTATATATAAATTTCTATACAACTCAGACAAACACAACTTTAACTGAAATAAACTTACTGTGATGCTTTCTGATATTTTCAATAATTCTCTTCTACTTCTTTATTTTTTACTTTTTAAAAATGTTGGTCACAACTTGCTAATAACTTACAACCCATTGGTTGAAAACTCACTGTCAGTGCCCACAGATATACTGTGTTATTTCTGCTTATCATGCAATGTGATTATTGTAAACAGCTGTTTTTTAAAAAAATTTATTTACAAAAAAAAATTACTTACTGATTTAAGAGAGAGAAATATTGATCTGTTGTTCCACTTGGTTGTGCATTCAATGGTTGTTTCTTGTGTGTGCTCTGACTGGGGATCAAACCCAAAACCTTGGTATATTGAGGTGATGTTCTAACCAACTAAGCTACCCTGCCAGGACCTATAAACAGCCATCTTTTTTTCTTTTTTTTTAAACAGCCATCTTAATGCTTCTCATGAGTTCACAACTTTTTTTAAATAATTTTTTTTTTCTGAGAAGGGAGAGAGAGAGACAGACAGACAGACAGACAGGGAGGGAGGAAGAGCGGGAAGCATCAACCCATAGTTGCTTCTTTTTTTCTTTACAGGGACAGAGAGAGAGTCAGATAGAGGGACAGACAGACAGGAATGGAGAGAGGTGAGAAGCATCAATCATTAGTTTTTCATTGCCGTTGCAACACCTTAATTGTTCACTGATTGCTTTCTCACATGTGCCTTGACCGCGGGCCTTCAGCAGACCGAGCAACCCCTTGCTGGAGCCAGCAACCTCGGGTCCAAGCTGACGAGCTTTTGCTCAAGCCAGATGGGCCTGCGCTCAAGCTGGCGAGCTCGGGGTCTTGAACCTGGGTCTTCCGCATCCCAGTCCGACGCTCTATCCACTGCGCCACAGCCTGGTCAGGCATGAGTTCACAACTTTTAACCTCACGGAAATCCCACAAGGCCAGTGCTACCATCAGTAAACCTCAGTTTACTGATGAAGGAAAAAGCAGAGGCAAAGAGAAGGCCAGTTCCACAGCTGCTCAGCGGTGGAGCTGCCTCTGAAGCCCCGGGCTCAAGGATTTTGTCCAGGCCCAGAAGGGAAATAACTCCTTGCACTGGAATCTCTATGACATGGACCAGCACTTAGCAACCCCTGACAAGCGAGGCTGCCCCCATGTCCCTTCTTTTCAGGGCTGGGAGTGACACTCACTTCAGGTGGGGGCAGTCCAAGCAGACGGGTTCCTGAGAGGTCCAGGTCGCTGATGGTGGTCACAGTGACTGTGTGGTTGGGGTGGTCGTACTGAACTGACTCTGTCTTTGCTGTCACCAACCGGTCCAGTTCGTCTGCCTCCTCTGTGCAGGGTGGGCACAGAACTAGACCTTAGCCCCAGGGTATAACTAACCAAGCTCCAGCCCCTCCTAATCCTGGAGTGCAACGACCCCCTCTACTCTGGAGAGTATCCGGGAAGTCACCAGCTCCAGAGCCTGGCCTGCCAATAAATGTTGTAATCGATCCAACTCCTCCTTTTGTGTTCTGGGAAAACCTCAGATCACTGGGCCCCCATCTAGGACAAGCCCAGAGTGACACCAGGAGCTGCTGCTGCCCCTTCCTCTCTACCCTCCATCCCTCCAGGCCTCAGAAACTGGGCTGTCTGCTCAGGATCGATTTACCAGAGGTTTGGGTCTCCTCTCTGTCTCTGACCCACTCACATTTAGAGATACCCAATGACCATCTCTGGCCCCTAGGGACATCATCAAGACCCTATAGCTAAGGAAGTCCAAATCCTACATCCCTACCCTCCCACACACCAAGGGATAAATAAACCCAGGCCTCTTGGCTATTCTTCAGGTCAGGCCAAGTATGGGACTTACCCAGCGCCTCCTCTCTTTCTGCCAGCATCTTCAAGTATTCCTGGTGGCGCTGAAACCAGAAGGGAAGGGAACACAGTAAGTATGATAGCCTTCTTTTTTTCTTTTTTGTATTTTTCTGAAGTGAGAAGAAGAGAGACAGACTCCCGCATGTGTCCGATTGGGATCTACCCATGAAGCAGGAGGCAATGCTCTGCCCATCTGGGCCATTACTCCATTCCAACCAGAGCTGTTCTAGTGCCTGAGGTGGAGGCCATGGAGCCATCCTCAGTGCCCAGGCCAACTTTGCTCCAATGGAGCCTTGGCTGAGGGAGGGGAAGAGAGAGAGAGAGAGAAAGGAGAGGAGGAGGGGTGGAAAGGCAGATAGTTGCTTCTCCTGTGTGCCCTGGCTGGTAATCAAACCCAGGACATCTATACACCAGGCTGATGCTCTACCGGCCAGGGCTTTTTTTTTTTTTAAAATGAAAGGAGGGAGACAGTGAGACAGATGCCCACATGTGCCTGACCTGGATCCACTCAGCAACCCCTGTCTGGGGCTGATGCTTGAATCAACTGAGCTATTTTTAGCACCTGAGGCTGACACACTTGGATCAACCAAGCTATCCTCAGAACCTGGGCCAATGCTCGAAACGATCAAGCCACTGGCTGCAGGAGGGAAAGAGGGGGAAGAGGGAGAAGAGGGAGAGGAGGGACAGGAGGGAGAGGGGGAGAGGAGGGAGGGGGGGGAGAGGAGGGACAGGAGGGAGAGGGGGGAGAGGAGGGAGAGGGGGGAGAGGAGGGACAGGAGGGAGAGGGGGGAGAGGAGGGAAGGGGGGAGAGGAGGGACAGGAGGGAGAGGGGGGAGAGGAGGGAGAGGGAGGAGAGGGAGGAGAGGGGGGAGATGGAAAGAAGCAGATGGTTGCTTCTCTCGTATGCCCTGACCGGGAATTGAACCAGGAACATCTATACACCAGGCCGATGCTCTGTGCACTGGGCCAACCAGCCAGGGCCATATGATGGCCTTTCAACCCCACCTCAGGCAGGGGCATTGCTTGGATCCAGGGTAAGTGAGTGAAAGACCAGGAGATTCCTTCCTAAACCTTCCCCAGACATAGGCCCAATGTTGTCTCAACCAGTACACACTGCTTCCCAGGCCTGCTCATACCTCCCATCATCCCTGCAGATGCCCATTCAGGCCATCCAATGCTGTAAGTCAGTACCCTGGGAGTCAGAGTCTCTGACTCTTCTGCCCTCCCCCCTCTGTACCTCTTCCCGGAGCTTCTTCTGTTCCTGCTTGAGCTGCTGCTTGATTTCCTCTATGGCTGCCTTCTTCCGCTCCACCTTCCGCTTGTGGAAGCCTGTCAGGTACTCCCTACAGGAAAGAGACAAGGGAGAGTCAGGATATACAAGGAAAGAAAGGCTTGTTCCCAAAACAGCTAAATTCCACTCACTATGTGCCAGGCACCATTACAAAAATTAGCATGTGTTAACTCATGTAATCCTCTGTAATCTGTTTTATAGAAGGGGTCACTGAGGCACAGAGAGGCGAGATTACTTGCCCAAGGTCATAATAAAGTATAAGGTTATGAAAAAGAGGTGATGCTGCCTCTTTCTACCCACTACCCTCCAAGGCTCTCAGCTTCAAGCATCAGGGTCAGGTGATGGGCATAGGTTGTGGGCCTTTGAACCAAGAACAGGAGGGGCCTAGAGCAGATGGGGCTTCTTCTTTACTGCCAAATTTCGTTCCCCCATGAATTAAGCCATGTCTCACAGGGTTTTCAAGGCAATCTTGACCCAGACTTCTACACATTCTGCTGGACCAACACCGTGTTTCCCCAGGACACCTGCCCCTGGATCTAGCTGTGTTGAGCCTGTGGATGCCCCAGCATTTTGTTCCCTCCTCCATCTATCTGATCCCAGCCACATCTCAGCTCTGTAGCGTGGACTGCAATGTTTCCATCTGTTCCCCTCCCCAACACTAGGTTTTTCGTTGACCTACTACCATATGCCAAGGGGGCACACACACTGTAAGAGTAAATGTCTGATGAGTGAGTAAATGAACTTAAGTTAGGCCGCTCATTTCATTCCCTCATCATTTATCAGCCACAGCTGAGCCCTGACTGGGTAGTTCAGTTGGTTAGAGCTTCAGCAATATGCCAAGGTTGCGGGTTCCATCCTGGTCAGGACACATAAAGTATCAATCAATGAGCGCATAAGTGGAACAACGAATTAGTGTTCCATCGCTTCTCGGCCTTTTGGCCAAGACCAAGTGTAACAAATTGATGTTTCCTTCTCTCTCAAATCAATAAACAGGTTTAAAAAAAAAAGCTGAGAATACAACGTGCAGGGCTACTGGGCTGGGTTAGGGAGGTCGAAGCCATTGCTCCGAGAACCAAACTTCCGGCTCTTCCGTTGCAAATAGAAGAAATTATATGCGTTGATGCGCCTAGAAGAGCTAAGGGAGGGCGGACCGGCGGGAGATTCCATTCCACAGGGTACAGGGGTGCCCCAGACTACACCAAGAGGGCGGGGCCGGAAGAACCCTCTACGTGAGCGACTCGGCCATGGCATAGGCCTTGCCCGCAGCACGAGGGCATGTGGTCCAGCGTTAGCACTCACCGCCGCTTCTCCTCATCGAAGCTGAGAACGAGTCGCAGCCGCGGGTTATCGCTACCTCGCTTCTTCTTCTTGTTGCGGGCCATAACTGTGAGACTGAGCTGCTCAACTCCCCTTCGCCTAAGACACTTCCGGGTGTACCGTTTTCGGCCTTCCGGGACGTCTCGCAAAGTTGCTCCACAGTTCCGCTCACCAGGTCCGGACTTTTAAAGGGACCGCTCCAGACTGTCTCCCCACCGCTCCCCTGTCGGTGTTAATAGGTAGATCCTTTGCTCGGAGACTCCCAGCCCCGTTTCTTAGACAAGTGAGAGCGAGTTCCCAGGTCCCAACACCCAGCACGGTACCTGGCACACAGTAGGCGCTCAATACGGAGTTATTAGTGAATGACCAAAGATTGCTGATCCTACTTGAGATCCTGATGTTAATTTGGTGGTGCTCTCCAACATCACGTTTCTGGAACCAACTACCTGGATTAGTATCCTGGTATCCAAAAGGGAGGGGAAAAAAAAAAAGGCTAGACCAGTTGTCTTTGCTGTGCCTGAATTACTCTGTTTGTAAAATGGTAATAATTATAGTGACTTTGTAGTGTTATTGTAAGACAAAGGTTTTCAAACTTTGGCGTGCACCAGGATCTCCTGGAGGGCTTATTGGAACCCGGATCGCTTGGCCCCACTCCAGGGTTTCTCTGATCAACAGGCCCATTTTCCAGCCCTAGAATTTGCATTTTTAACATGTTCTCAGGTGGTGCTGATGATGCTGGTCCACAGAACAAACTGTAAGAACATGATTGTGGAAAATAAGTGAATTATGTAACGTGTAACATATTACATGCCACACATGTTTGCTACACAAGTTATCTCTCTTCTCCAATCCTCAGTTTCCCCAAGTATGGGATGGGGGTGTAATAATTTATTTTGTACAGAAAATGAAGACCCGAATGTGAAAACATTTAGTAAAACACCTTTAGGGGAATTTTAGTAACAGATTGCATGCTTGAATCTCCCTGTAAACAGTAATATAAATGAAGCCACTTTAAAATGGAGCCGGAGCAGCCATCATCCAAAAGGAACTGCCTGCCTTATGCCTCAAATCTTTAGAATGTTAAAATGGCAAAATAACCTCTGGACAGGGCTTCAGCAACCTTGTTCCCCAAAGAACTGTTTGCAAAGACAGCAAGAAATTTTGACTAAAGGTATGATGACTACTGGACTGAAAATTAAAAATACTGTTTAGAATTAACATCACTATGTCATGTTATCTGCACCAATAGAAATACATTTCTTCTGTTGATGTAATTGTTCCCCTCCCATTCTCATAAATACCACTTCTCTTTGTCTTCTAATCAGAATATTATTTGGGCCTGAAATAATGATTCCTGAATAGTTCTTCTTATTAGTATCAAATAAATGCTTATTTGTCTCTCACTTTGAAGAGCCTTTTCATTTTTAGGTTAGCACTCCATTCTCACCTCATTTGTGCTGGGTGGTCCTGCAGGGTCAGTGAGTACCTCTGCAGGAAAAGCACAGGAGCCTACAGGACTCAGGTTTGGCTCCTCCAGTGTGGAGCACTTCCCAGAGAAGGTGACCCCAGTACTGGCTGAGGGTGGGGATACCAGAGGAATAAGAGGCTCTTAGGATGCAACCCTTTTCTTTAATAAGTTACTGGAACCCAGAGAACAAATAAGCACAGAATTGAGTGCCTGCTGAGTGCTAGGCACATGGAATAGGGAATGGAACTACAGTATTATTTCAGAGAGGGGAAGTGATTTGTCTAGGGTCACTGCTACTCTGTGGCAAAGCTGGGGCTTGATCCTGGTTCATTGGTCTCATTGCCCAGCATTCTGGGCCATGGGCCAGAGGGATCACTCCCCGAGAATGTAGCAATGCTCCTTTAAAGGACAATATGGAGACCCTGAAAGGAGCCAGGCACACAGTAAATGCATCTCTCCATGAATGTTGAACCCATTCCACAAGGGGCCTCTCCCAGGGGATTCCATGTTAGTGTTGAGAGCAAGTTATCCTCAAACCCAGGGCACAGCATGGTTCTGCCTGAATGGTGGAGCTTCAGGGTAATGAACAACTGCCCCTTTGACCCTCCATCCCCTGGTGGTTGTGCCCTGATGTCTACCTTGGCATTCTCCCTATGGGTAGAAGCATTGCCCTGGCTGCAGTGATGCCCTCAAAGATGCCCAACAAGCCTTTTGCAGCTGGGCTGCTTCCTGAGTCCCAGGCACTGGGTCTCGGCTCCTGCCTGCTGCTTCTCAGGTCCTATCCCCCACCCAGACTCATGATAGATTGGTGCTGCTTCATCCCTATTATACGGGTAAAGAAATAGGTTCAGCCTGACCAGGCGATGGCGCAGTGGATAGAGCGTTGGACTGGGATGCGGAGGACCCAGGTTCGAGACCCTGAGGTCGCCAGCTTGAGCGCAGGCTCATCTGGTTTGAGCAAAAGCTCAACAGCTTGTACCCAAGGTTGCTGGCTCCAGCAAGGGGTTACTCGGTCTGCTGAAGGCCTGCGGTCAAGGCACATGTGAGAAAGCAATCAATGAACAACTATGGTGTCACAACGGCAACGAAAAACTAATGATTGATGCTTCTCATCTCCCTGTTCCTGTCTGTCTCCCTATCTATCCCTCTCTCTGTCCCTGTAATAAATAAATGAAAGAAAGAAAGGAAAGAGAGAGAGAGAGAGAGAGAGAGAGAGAGAGAGAGAGAGAAAGAAAGAAAGAAAGAAAGAAAGAAAGAAAGAAAGAAAGAAAGAAAGAAAGAAAAGAAATAGGTTCTGAGAGGGGAAGTGACTTGACCAAACACACCAGTTAGGTAAGTGATATACAGAGCATTCCCCGACTGTCATCCTGGATGTGGAGTGGTTCTTCCTTAGGAGATTCCAGTCTGGTGCAGAGATGGACTCAATAAGGAGACAGCTGCTTGTGTGTGACCTCACCAGGGGAACTGTGCAGTTGGCCTTTGTAGCCCACCCAGCCTGAGCAGCTGGCCCACATGAGGCTCAAAGAGGCATCATCTGCCAAAGCTCCCAATGCAGAGAGAAGCCCACCACCTCTGGCAGGTGCTTTTGCTCCAAGTTCTTCCTAGAAAGTTTAAGGTCCCTTTACCCCAGGAAAGGAGATGAGGAACTAGCAATCCCACCAAGATTCCAAAAGCTTGAGGCCCTGGCCAGTTTGCACAGTGGTAGAGCGTCAGCCTGGTGTGTGGAAGTCCTGGGTTCAATTCCCAATCAGAGCACACAGGAGAAGTGCCCATCTGCTTCTCCACCCTTCCCCCTCTGCTTCCTCTCTATCTCTCTCTTCGCTTCCCGCAGCCAAGACCCCTTTGGAGTAAAGTTGACCTGGGCGCTGAGAATGGGTCCCTGGCCTTCACCTCAGGCACTAGAATGGCTCTGGCCACAACGGAGCAAAGCCCCAGATGGGCAGAGCATCATCCCCTGGTGGGCATGCCAGGTGGTAGATCCTGATTGGGCACATGCAGGAGTCTGTCCGCCTGCCTCCCCACTTCTAACTTCGTGTGTGTGTGTGTGGGGGGGGGTAGAGCTTGAGAGCCCTTTACTGCAGCTCACGGTCTAAAACACCTACCATCTATCTTGGCCAGATAGTTGGTTGGTTCAAGCATCATCCCAATACAATGTGCAAAGGTTGTGGGTTTGATCTTTGGTTGAGGCACATACAGGAACAGATCGATGTTTCTGTCTATCTCCTCTCCTCTCTCTCTAAAATCAACAAATAAATTAAAAAAATAAAACACTCACCACTCTTTTTGGTATTACTTTGGAAATTTTTATGTTTCTTGAGCACCTACCAGGTGCCAGGCACAGCAAGAGATAGCACATTCTCTAAATAGAAAAGGTGATGAAGATGAAGAGCAACAGGAATTTTGCTATTTATTTGGCTCCTTACACAATTATCTCTTTTGAGTTATGAGTCCCATTTTACTGAGGCTCAGAGAGGTGCAGTCACTTGCCCACGGTCATATGAGCAAGAAGAGCGAGTACTGAGGGTGGAGCCCAGATAGTGTAAGTGCGTAGTGCCATTTAATTTCTCCAAGCCCAATTTCATAGGCTCTTGATACACAGCGAGTCTTTTTTTTTAATTAATTTTAATGGGATGACACCAATAAATCAGGGTACATATGTACAATGAAAACATCTCCAGGTTATCTTATCATTCAATTATGTTGCATACCCATCACCCAAAGTCAAATTGTCCTCAGTCACCTTCTGTCTGGTTTTCCCTGTGCCCCTCCCCTCCTCCCTATCCCACCCTCTCTTCCTTTCCCCCACCCCGTAACCACCACTCTCTTGTCCATGTCTCATAGTCTCACTTTTATGTCCCCCCTATGTATGAAATCATGCTGTTCTCAGTTTTTTTCTGATTTACTTATTTCACTCAGTATAATGTTATCAAGGTCCATCCATTTTGTTGTAAATGATCCGATGTCATCATTTCTTATGGCTGAGTAGTAGTCCATAGTATATATGTACCAAAGCTTTTTAATCCACTTGTCCTCTGACGGACACTGGGCTGTTTCCAGATCTTCACTATTGTGAACAATGCTGCCACGCACATGGGGGCGCATTTCTTCTTTTCAAACAGTGCTATGGTGTTCTTAGGGTATATTCCTAAAAGTGGGATAGCTGGGTCAAAAGGCAGTTTGATTTTTAATTTTCTGAGGAATCTCCAAACTGTTTTCCACAGTGGCTGCACCAGTCTGCATTCCCACCAGCAGTGCAAGAGGGTCCCCTTTTCTCCACATCCTCGCCAGCACTTATTCTGTGTTGTTTTGCTGATGAGCGCCATTCTGACTGGTGTGAGGTGATATCTCATTGTGGTTTTAATTTGTATTTCTCTAATGATTAGTGATGTTGAGCATTTTTTCATATGTCTTTTGGCCATTTGTATGTCCTCTTTGGAGAAATTTCTATTCATTTCTTTTGCCCATTTTTTGATTGGATTGTTTGTCTTCCTGGTGTTGAGTTTTATAAGTTCTTTATAAATTTTGGTTATGATACACAGCGAGTCTTAAAAGGGGTGAAGGAAACTGTAGCCCCGGCCACCATCACAGCCGCCTGGCCCGTGCAGCTTCTCATTTGATTTGGACAGATGGTAATGAAACAACAGAGTCAAGAATTGGTGGGCCATTAGCTTTAATCCTAGCTTGCACCAAACAAGAAATACACAGTGGGAAAACATTTCCCTTTCCATTCAGGGCTCCCAACGCCACTGACTTATCCAAGTTTCCTAGAATCAAAGGTTTCTACGTCACCAGCCTTATTCACCTCTGTTCCCCGTCTCCTTCTCTCTGCACAAACTGGATTCTCCTTCAGCACTCCACCATCTTGGCTGCTTCTCCTCTCCTCCACGTGGACTTTCTCTGCTCTCCTCCAGTATGGGCTCCTCTGCCCCATTTTATAGTGTAGAAATCAAAACCTTTAATCCAATACACAAATAAGGAAGTCTCTGATACAAAGTCTCTTAACTGAGGCATAATGGGATTCCTCATGAGAGTGCACCACCCCCTATCATGCAACAGTCAAGGGTGTGGGGAAAAGCTTTTAAAACTAAACCTTAGGCTACTGACCAGGCAGTGGCGCAGTGGATAGAGCGTTGGACTGGGATGCGGAGGACCCAGGTTCGAGACACCAAGTTCGCCAGCTTGAGCCGGGGGCCCATCTGGCTTGAGCAAAAGCTCGCCAGCTTGTACCCAAGGTCGCTGGCTCCAGTAAGGGGTTGCTCAGTCTGCTGAAGGACCGCGGTGAAGGCACATGTGAGAAAGCAATCAATGAATAACTAAGGTGTTGCGACAGCAACGAAAAACTAATGATTGATGCTTCTCACCTCTCTCTGTTCCTGTCTGTCTGTCCCTCTCTCTGACTCTCTCTCTGTCCCTCTAAAAAAATAAAAAATATAAAAAAGGAAATTGAAAACTAAACCTTAGGCTATAAGGATCCTGCCGGCTTACAGCCTGTCCCCCACACCCAATGCAAACTATAAGCAAGCAAACATATATATCATATTTACAAACTTATTTGACCAACAGAAACCAACATTTACAGAGCCCTTATTATGTGCCACGTACCATGCATTCCTCTACTTTGTCTTAGCTAGCCCTTACAACAACCCCACAGGGTAAATACTAGTATTAATGCAATTTGATAAATGAGGAAACTGAGGTTCAGAGACGTTCAGTAACTGGTCTGAGAGCAACAATGATGGAGCTGAGGTTTGAACAGAAGTCTATCTGATCCCAAGCCCAGTTTCCTTCCTCCACACACAGTGGTCTCTCTTATCTTTCCCGGGGCTTTCCTCTGGCTCCCTGTAGTCTTAGTTCTGGTGTATTATGGGTGTTCAGCAAGTTTAGGGAGAATCAATGTGGATGAACCCGGAGGACCAGAGAAAAGGAGTTGCAGTGACACTTTTTCCAAATGTCCAGCAGAGGGCTCCCATCCACAGCTAGATTTCCAAAGCTGTTTCTGGGTGGTCCTGTGGGAGACTCAGGAGAGCCCGGAAATTAGATGTGGTTCATAGGCACCCCAGCATGTGCACTCCATCCTCCTTGGCCCACTTATATAAATGTGCTCCTAGGGGACCCACTGAAGTGATAATCTTCCACTTTGAAGGGGCCAGGTGTGAATAATAACTCCCATTTTATAGATGAGGAAATGAAGGCTGGGGACAGAAGAGAGCTGCCCAGGGTCTCCTGGCTGCCACTGGTTGTCCTGGAGAGTTGAGATTTGCCAAGCTTCTATCCCAAGGCTCAATTGGGCCTGGTTTAGACCAGGGCATCATATAGTTCTAGCCCATGAAAACAAACGAGGAGCCCCATTTACTCCTCTCTCTGTGCTACCCCAGGTATCATGGCATGAATTAATCTGTCCTCACCAATCTTCCCCTGGTTTCATTTCTTCATCATCTTTTGAACACCTATTGTGTGCTGGGGCCCAGTATGTTGAGAGTTGTTTGAGGACAGTGACTAGGTCTTATTTCTAGTCACCAAGTCCCCTACTGTATACTGAGCTCTCTTCTTGGCCCAGGGGACTCGGAAAGATGTCACTGGCACTTAGCATGTATGCATTAAGGAAGTGAATAGATGTGAAGGAAGGGGCAGAGCCTGAGGAAGTGGGTGGAGTCCGCCCTCAAAAAAACCCACACACACAAATGAGGCTGGTGCAGGGGAACAGAGGCAGCTGCCTTTATTAGGGGCTATGCGTTGGCTGGCTTCACTCAAAGGTCAAACCCTTGACCTTGAAGTCACCTTCTATCGCCATGAAATTGATGACCTCCATGTCCAGACGGTTGGGGAACTTGAATGTGTACTCATCTGGCAGCTTGATGGTAAAGTTTAACCGGTCGAAGGAAATGGACACCTTGGAAGCAGAGAAGGCCAGTGAGCAGTGTTCCCCCAAGCGAGCCCCACACAGCCACAGGCCAAGAGCCCTCCAGAGCCCTTTCCTCCTAATAGCCTTGACAGCCCTACTACATGGGTAAGGCCCCTGAGCTTGGGAGAGGGGGATGGCACAGCAGGTGAGGGATGGGGGAGGGGAGAAGGGTAATGTGGGACCACTGTTTCTAGCCAAGAAACTCTGCTTCACACCAGCGTGCCCCAGCCCCCTGCCTCACTCCCCAGCTCACCTCCGTGACAGTTCCAGGTTGGAAGGGGAAGTCAGACTCCCGATGCTCAGTTGCCCAGGTCCCATCATGCTTGCTGTTACACACAATGGTTTTCATGGCTCCGGCCACATGAAAGCGAGGGTTGAAGTGCAGGCACAAATTGTGCACATCTTTGCCCAAGTTCAGCGCAAAGCTAGGGGGTAACAGGTGGGAGAGATTGAGGCCTCCACAGCCATAACCAGTTTCTATTATTCAGTGCACCATGAATGCATCTAGCTAGGATAATTTGTTGAGTGAGGAGGCAAGAAACATAATTCTAGCTCTTGGTTTTGCCACTTCCTTGCTGTGTGACCTTGAACAAGCCCCCGCCCCTCTCTGGGTATTGGTGTCCTCATCTGTACAACAGGGGCTGCATAAGAAGGATCTCTCTGGGTCTTGCTGTGCTGACAGCCAAGACTCTCACAGACAATAGTTTGTATTCCTGCCCCTTTGGTCAAGGTGGGAGACTCCCTCCAGGTGGTCTCTGGGAGTGCAAGTGTCCTATCTGCCTTGTTTATCTTTGTTCCCCTGGTGCCTACCATGATGCATGACACGCAATAGGTACTCAATAAGTGGAGGTAATAGCAATCCTTGCCCCTGAGGCTTTCGTAGGAATGAAATGAATAGTGCATGGGAGGTGTGCTGCTCTTTGATAATGTCAACTGATCATCTCCTCCTCAGTGAGAGATCCAACATCTCACACCCTCCACACAACCACCATTCCCCCTGTTTTTGTTTATGAGTAACAAACTGAGGTTCAATGCAGTTGGTTGACTAGTTGAAGGTCACATAACTGCTGAGAAGATAGAGCAACTGACTGAATGATGAGGGGAGAAAGGACTGAAGGAATGAAAGGTAAGTGAGTGAAGAACGCAGGAAAGGGGGACCTGAGGGGAAAAAAGAGCATTGCTGTGACACTCTTCTCATTACTTCTCCCCGCCCCTTCTTGCAGCCTCAGGTCCTGCCCAGAGCCAGGAGGTGGGAGTGAGCCGTGGTAGGCATGTGGCTGCAGCTGGTTTAGATTAACGAGACTCTAGCAGGAGAGGAGAGGGCCACAATGGTAGGGGCATCCAGATTCCGCAGGGGAAGTGACTCATCCGGAAAACAGCAGCTGCGGCCAGCCGCGGGAGGGGGAGGAGAAGGGGAGGGGGCTTCCTGTCCATGCCCCTACCTGACCTCACTCACTGCCGCTAGCCACGCTCACCTCTTGGCGTTGAGTTCCACCTCACCCCGCACTCGGATATTGTCCCCAGGTTTGAAATTCAGGTTGTTGATGACCAGACCCTGTGCAGACAAGACCCCACCCAGGTTAGAGGATGTAGTGCTGTGGGGATGAGGGTGGGCTCACACTGGCCAACTGGAAGCCCGTGGGGGCGGAGGAGGAAGAGCCTGGGTGCAAACTTTAGCCTTTCTTTCTCAGTGTGGTCCTAGGCAAGTCCCTACACCCAACCTCATCAATTTCCTATTTGCTTCACGACTAAGGTTCTAGAAGCCAAGATCTAGAAGTTTTTGTGGTTCAGCTTGGAGATTTCTGTTTCAGGGTGCCCAACTGCCTCAAGTAATAGATGGAGACAGACTCCTTGTGAGCAAGGGAATTGGTGGCAAAGAAAGGTGAATGGAAAGGTCTGCCCCTCTGCTGGAGAGGAAGGCGCCTGGGGCTGGGAGATCTTCCACTTTCCCCTTCAAGTCCCTCTGCAGAGATGGGCTGGGTCTGGAGGAGAGCCCACAGAGCAGGGCTAGGTCCTTCTACAAAAGGGAGAGGAGCCTTGGCCAGAGTCTGCAGCCTGGCTGGCTGCGGGTTAATAAGGTTGAAAGCACAGCTTAACTGCTAGTGAGTGGTTCCTTCTGCCAGAAATTTAAACCCTCTCCCTTGTGGCGTGAGGAAAATCCTGCCTTCTCTCTCTCTCTCTTAGCACCATCCCCTCCAGTTTTGGGGAGGGAATGATGAGGAATTCTCCCAGCCCCCACCTCCACCCACTAACCCAGGCAGGCCCCCTCCTAGGCAGCCTCTCTCAGATCCTGGCAACTTTTCAGAGCTCTCTAGAGCAGAGGGTGACTGCCTTGGCCCTGTGACTGGGGCAGCTGCAGGGGGGAAGGGAAAGGAGGCTCTTTAGGGTGGACGAGGGGGAGGCAACAGTGGCCTAGATATCATCAAAGCGCGCCCCCCCCCCAATGGCCACACCCTTTCCACTAGTCTCAGAGAGATGCAGATAGTCAGACCTTGGAAGAAATAACTGCTTTCAGATGACAGAGGAATCCAGAAAATTCTTAAGCCTGAGAAAGCCTTGCAGACGATGGTGCCTACCCATCTTAGAGATGTGGCCACTAAGGCCCAGAAAAGAGAAGGTATTTGCTCAAAAGCCATGCTGTCGGGACCAGAACCCAGATCCGCATTTGCCCCCACGCCTCCCAGCTGTCTGCCCCCATGCCATCCTGAGCCTTGGGTCAGGGCCCCCACACTCACAGACTCCATGACTGAGGACAGGTGGATGGTCCTGGGGATTGAGGCAGCAGTTGTCTGAAGACTCCACCTGAGAGATGGGCTCTCAACCTCTCCCACCCTTTTATGAGGACCAGATCGCGGTGAGTCCCGCCCCCTGGAAGCTCAGCCAATTGTAAGTCAGGATTTTGATAGGGGCCACTGCAGGCGGAGTCAATGGAATTTTGAAGCCCATTCTGGAGCAGAGCTGACCAATCAGAGTGGTGACGTGACCACTCTCCATTTCTTCTTAGCTACACCCCCAGGATACAGGCTCCACTTCTCATTCTCCATCCCTTGCCACACCCCTCAAAGAAAAAGAAAAAAAAATACCAAAAGAGTGTGCTGTGGCAGGGATTGGGGGAAGCCAATGGAAAATAGTTTGAGAATGAGCTAGGTCCAGGAGTTGGCGGGAAGGGGCCCAGGGCCAGCAGGCTGAGAGCTCAGAGGCTTCCTGGCGAAGACCAATGGGGCGGGAGTGCAGGGTCCTTCAGGGAATTAGAGCTAAGGTTCCGGAGGCTGCACCCTGGCAGTGCCATGGCGTGGCCCCCTCTGTGGGCCTGTGCAGGGGTCCCGGGACACATCAACTACAGGTCATCCTGGCCTCTCCCGGAAGCAGGGATTGTGGCTGCCGCAGTGCATGCTTCTCACTAATGCTAAAGAAAGGCTGGGCCAGGTGCCAAGTCTGAGGCTACTGCCAGAGTTCAGGGCTTAGGCCTCTGCTGTCCTCAGGCCTGCTGGGGATCCTCCAAGAGCCTCTGCTTGATAGTCTTTGATTTGTCTGAAAGGGTCAGATCTGCGAGGCAGTCAGGTTAAGCTAGGCCATGATGGGTTAAGGTTCCTGCTCTGTGCACCCCTCTCCACTCTCCTCAATCTCTTCCTCTGAGGTCAGGCACAGCCTTATCCTTCCCCATCTGTTTAGCAGATATTTTACTGAACACTTATTATGTGCGTGGCTCTGAGCTGGTCTGAGAGAATTTAAGGATGGAACTCTTCTAGTGTGATAAGGTACCAAAGAACTGTAAAACTTAGTATTGGCAACACCATTTTAAAGAGGAAAAATCAGGCTTCTTGCCCCGTCCTTTCTTCAGAGAATGGAGGGAGAAGGATGTGGGAGTTTCCTGGCTTACAAGGACAACTGGGTCATTTAGTTTAACTATAGTTCTCTGAAAGAATAAAGGTTATCTGAAAAACTTCCTTTCCCTTTTAATAAGAGACAATATTTACATATCCTATAATGATTTTAACTCTTCCTCCCTTCCTGGAATCCTGAGAGTAACATACACCTCTAGACAAAGGAATGGGAGATAGACACTAAAAGATTTGTGAATGTCTTTGATATGTAGAACGACATCACTATTGTGTTACCTTGTGAGTTTTAATGTTTTTTTATAGAGACAAATGTTATAAGCTTGTTAATGATTGATTATTGTGTCATGTCCCCCTTCCTTTTCTCCCCAACCTAAATGTGATTAAGTGTATATAGCTAGCCTCAGAGCTATATTCGAGGCTACACAATTTGGGTCAGCTATACCCCGTGTGAGTCATATGCAGCTGGCTTATTAATAAATCTCCTCCTAAAAATTTTTCTGTATCCTGCCTTGGTGTCTCTACATAACTTGTGGAATTAAGGTAGGCTACTTTACAACACCAGTCCCTGCTCTCAAGTAGCCTACTGTTAGGGTGAAATCTGGCCATGAACCTATGAAGGAATAACATGATATTGGCTCTAGGGGAAGTCATGAGCAAGTGCCATGGTGGGGTGGAGACCATCCGAATGTGAAGGTGGGTCTTGAAGGATAGGTGACATAGGAGGGCTGGAATTCCAGCCTGGGCAGAGGCTCTGAAATGAGAAAGCACAGATCTGGGGGTCAGTGAGCTTCTGGTCATGGCTGGAAGTTAGGGTATGTTGAGGAAAAATGGGTCATGAGGCTGGGAGAACAACAGTACACGGATCATGAAAGGCCTCACTGAGCAACTTGGCCATTATTTTATCAGAGGGCGCTGAGGAGCCACTGATGTTATAGGAAAGGTGGATAATGAGGCCATATTTGAGCTTCAGGTAGACTGTTACTGGAAAGGGGACCTGGCCCTTTGGGTCTGTTCAGAGCCAGCTGGTAGTGTGTGGGTTCTTGACTTCATGCATGAAAAATTTCATGACACGAGTCCAGGATATTTTGAGAGTAAGTTTATTAAAGATGGGGACAGTGACACAAGGAAGAGCCTGGAATAGAAGAAGCAATGGGAGAGAGCCTAGGTAGGGCTGCTTTGGCTCTCTCGAAACCTTATGGGAAAAAAACGAGCCTACACTGGGAAGTCAGAGAAAAGGAGGCCTCTGAGACAGGTTCAAGAGGTTATCCCTGCATGAGCTGCTGCTGCCCACTGCTCCCCTGGTTACGCGTCTTGTGGGGCCCCTTAGAGTTTAAGAGATACACACCTGTGGGGGAAGAAGAGGAGGAAGAGGTAAGGGAAAGACATGGGTGTGCTGGGTCCTTTGTTTTGAGGGTTTTCAAAGACTGGGAATTTAGGGGAAGGGTCTTCATCAGCTTTTCTAGGTGTGCCCTTTCAAGGTTGTGGTCTCTACTGATTGGTCAGTTGAGGCCTAGATGTTATGTCTAGGGAAGTGACCTTCAGTATCTGGCTGCAAATTTCTTGGTCAGTTTGTTCAGCTGTTTCAGTTTTCCCATTCTACTTGTCAGGTGATTTTTCTAGTTTCTTACTATCCTGCCTCAAGGTCACTGTGGAGGGGTAGGTTGGAGGGGTGCTCGCCTCACACCCAAGGTGGAGGGAGAGGTGTGGCACTGAGCATGGTGGGAGGCTCACTAGAGAAGTTGTCAATAGGACCTCTGTCTCTGCATCACTATACTCCTGAAACTGCCAGCATCAAAGAGGAAAGACAATGTGGACCAGCTAATGTAACCCCAATACATTCAATTTAAAAAAAGGAAAGAAAAGAAAATGTGGACCAGGAGTGACTCACATTGGGAGGTCAGGCCAGCAGTCACCCTGCCCTCCACTGCTCCCCCAGTCCAACTCCCACTGGCCCGCAACCCATAGGCGACCTTACTCCAGAGAACTGACGCCCATCCTGGCACAAGGGGACCACAAGGGGACCAGAGAGTATATGGCATGGCAAGGCAGACCCAGATAAGAGCCTGGGCCAAAGCCACTGTGAGCCCCTCCACCCTCCTCCCAGACCCAGCCCCCTGCTCAGAAATCAATCACAGCAGCTTCACTTTTTCCTCTAGGGCAGTGGTAGTCAATTTGGTTCCTACCGCCCAGTAGTGGGCGTTCCAGCTTTCATGGCGGATGGTAACAGAGCAACCAAAGTATAAATAAAAAGATAGATTTAACTATAGTAAGTTGTTTTATAAATATTTATTCTGCCAAACTTAGTGAAAATCTGACATAAAGTACTTGGTAAGTTATTATTATATGCTTTAACTCAACTTTATAAATTTTATAAAGTAAAGTTATTTCCCTACTTTATAAATCACCATTACTGTGGAACCAGTGGGCGGTTAGAAAATTTTACTACTAACAGAGATACAAAACTGGGTGATAGGTATAAAAAGGTTGACTACCCCTGCTCTAGGGCCTTCCCCAAACCTCAGCCTAGGGAGGGCAGGGTGGGGTCCAGCTCCACTGCTTTTCCTCTGTGCTTCCCCTCCACGGGCCACAGACACCCTCTCTTCCTGATCAAGGAATTGGGCATTTCAGGAGGAGTCCTAGACCAAGGACAGAGGTGCTTCAGACACAGTTCTTGGCCAACTGCCATCAGGCGGGCCTGGCCGGCTGTTCCAGTCCAGTAATTAGGCCCTCAGGGCCCCCAGAGCTGCTTCTCCATTCTTCCCCCAACCTGGAAGATGTGCCCAGCACCAGGGAGAGTTTGCTGTTGGACATAGGGCTGCTTTATTCCACAGCAACTGGCCAGTGAGAGCTGGTAGAGAGATGTTGTGGCATGGGAAGTAGACCCCTGGAAAGACCCCTTTGGGAATCTGGAGACTTAAGTGTTGGTCCTAGCCTTGCCATACCCTTTCCAAGGCATTCTCACAATTCCCTTCTCCCTGCTTGCCTTAGTCTTCCCATCTGTATATTGGGGAGGTGAAACCCTGCTCTCCTGTACAAGGTTATTACAGGGTGGAGTTCTGGTCTAAATAAATGATTATTTCTCATAGTCTCAGCCTTTTCCCAGGCTGTTTACCTTCTGGGGGCCAATACCTCTGGAAGGTCCCTCAACTCCCACCTTACCCCCACCAGTCCCCCTCCTGCCTAGGCTGCAGTGGCAAGTCTCTCTAGATTCCAGTGTTCCTTATAACAGGGACTGTGGTTTTCCTGGAGAGAAGGACAGGGACAGGGTGCATTGTGTGGTGGCGCCCACTTATCTACCAGGCCCTGTGCCCAGTGCCTTGCTTTCATACGTTATCTCATTTCATCTCCTCACCTCTTCTTGTCTACCAACTGCTCTGAATCACACTGAGGAGCAGCTTGGGGCCCTGGAATGAAGCTGAAGTTAGAATCTGTAGATGAAAGGCAAGTCTTGGTTTGGGGACTGCCTGGTTGTGACTGTAGCCAAGCCCTTCACCTCTGTGAACCTGCTTCCAGGCCTGGAAAGTGGGAACATTACTCAGTCACCAGCTGGTTGGAGGATTATAGAAGTGATGTGTGAGGGGCTCAACATTAGTTTTCTCTCCTTTACCTCCCCAGGCAAATGCCCCTCCCCCAGGGCCTCTCCTGCCCCTCACCATTCTGCACTGGAGGCAGCCATCTGTCTTGAATTCCTCCATCCTACAGGCCTGTCCTATAGGCTGGACCTTGGCCCCTGCATGCAAGATGAGCTCAGCTTGCTCTGACAGGGATCCAGAGCAGGGTGGACCTTCCCAGCCTGCCCTGTCCCTGTGAAAGCTGGGCCTCCTCCGGCTCGTAGTGGTGGAGAGGGCTGCTGGGACCACTGAAACACTGTCCACACCCTCTGCTAACCTGGTGGACCCAGTAGGGAGTGTTTTGGACCAAACGCAAGTAATTATTGATCAAAGCCCAAATTGATTATAAATTTAAAGAACCTTTATTAGCCGGCCGGCGACTGCTAGCTGAGAATCCACACAGGAAAACAGCGAACATCCCCAAACCTAAGGGGAGAGCAGTATTTAAGGCAGTGGTTCTTAACCTGGGTTCTATTGAACCCTAGGGGTTTGATGAGTTGGTCTCAGGGGTTCGGAGAAGCCTCTGCCACGGAGGTCAGAATAAAGTAATACCGTAATTTGTTGTGAGTTCATGCACTTTGTTGGTTTTGTTCTTTGAGCAAGGTGATGTTCATGTACGGCTCATTTTGTGCACCAGTAAAAAAACATATACCTATGTCTTGAATTTGGAAAAAAAAATCATATTTTATTTATCACTAAAGAAGGGTTTAGTGAATGTGCATATGAAACTGGTGGGTTTGGTACCTCAAAAAAGGTTAAGAACCACTGATTTAAGGGGATAAACCACAAAGTCATAGCTATTGCAACCTGTTTGCACAACGTTCTTGACATTTCGGCAGAAAGCATTCTTTGTTTTAAAGCTGATTACAGTTCTCCTTGTAATTTCTGCAAGGCTAAAACATAAAGTCACATCCTGCTTCTGTAGGCAAGATTTAAGTCAAGATATCTAACTAGTTGGGCTTGTAAAAATTTTCACTCTAAGCTACTGCCACAGGCAAGCTCCATTTAATGCTTAACTTCCTTGTACAGGTTATTGGGGATTTTCTACTCTAAGCAGCTACCAAAAGCAAGTTTAAAGTTCCTCTTTATGTCCAACTCTCTATACACAATACTGAAGTCCCATACACAACACTAGGTCCCTATCACATTCCCCACTGGTTTTATATCCTGAGTCAAATCCTTGATTCATTTTAACAAGGTGCATGAGGCTGTTGAGTAAGCAGGCCTAAAGTTTTTTTTTGTTGTTTTTTTTTTAACAGGGACAGAGAGAGAGAGTCAGAGAGAGGGATAGATAGGGACAGACAGACAGGAACAGAGAGAGGTGAGAAGCATCAATCATTAGTTTTTCGTTGTCATTGCGACACCTTAGTTGTTCATTGATTGCTTTCTCACATGTGCCTTGACCGCGGGCCTTCAGCAGACTGAGCAACCCCTTGCTGGAGCCAGCGACCTTGGGTCCAAGCTGGCGAGCTTTTGCTCAAGCCAGATGGGCCCGCGCTCAAGCTGGTGAGCTCGGGGTCTCGAACCTGGGTCTTCCGCATCCCAGTCTGATGCTCTATCCACTGCGTCACCGCCTGGTCAGGCCAGGGGCCTAAAGTTAAGGCTAGTACTAGTGATTTGCAGATCCTTTAAGTGGGAACATCAGCCTACAACATGCAACAGGAAAGGTGATGCCTTTTGTTCATATTTAACAGGTAGACTTGATGTTTTCATTAACAGTAATACACTCTACTGAAGAAACAAATGCTATTGATTAATTTCTTTTTCTTTTTTTTTTTACAGGGACAGAGAGAGAGTCAGAGAGAGGGATAGATAGGGACAGACAGGAACGGAGAGAGATGAGAAGCATCAATTATCAGTTTTTTGTTGCTGCTGCAACTCCTTAGTTGTTCATTGATTGCTTTCTCATATGTGCTTTGACTGCAGGCCTTCAGCAGACCTAGCAACCCCTTGCTGGAGCCAGCGACCTTGGGTCCAAGCTGGTGAGCTTTTGCTCAAACCAGATGAACCCGCGCTCAAGCTGGTGACCTTGGGGTCTTGAACTTGGGTCCTTCCACATCCCAGTCCAAGGCTCTACCCACTGCACCACCGGCTGGTCAGGCTAATTAATTTCTTACAACCTGTACAAACCTTCTGCAACTTGCATAAACCCTTAATTTTTATAAACTTCCTTATCTATTCAGAAATAACTGGCTTTCATAACAACTTACTTTCTTCCTTTTCATTTCAAAAGTATTTCTATAACTTATATTATCAAAACTATACAATTAGCCTGACCTGTGGTGGCGCAGTGAGGAAAAGCTTCAGCCCGGAACACTGAGGTCACTGGTTCGAAACCCCGGGCTTGCCTGGTCAAGGCACATATGGGAGTTGATGCTTTCTGCTCCTCCCCCACTTCTCTCTCTCTGTCTCCTTTCTCTAAAATGAATAAATAAAATCTAAAAAAATTAAAAACCAACTATACAATTATTTTCTAGTCACAACTCTTAATTTTAAAAATCTTAACCTTTAGTGACAACCAAGCTAGCAATAAGTAATTTTCCTTTAAAGTATACTTCCTTTTGGAGGTATCCTCCCTCTTAGTAGCTAGTATTTATAGGTTAAGTATGAGCACATATATATTTTTCATTTACCTTGTAGCTTCCCTTCTATCAAAGGGACTTATATCTGCTGTATGACTCAGCGGTACATGCATCAAACCTTAAGACAACTTGTTCTGGCTTTCCTTTGGCCTCAGTTTCCCTTCCTCCCCAAAGTCTAATTAACAATTTATCACCTGCTATACAGATGATTCTTTTTTTTTTTTTTTTTTTTTTTTTTTACAGGGACAGAGAGAGAGTCAGAGAGAGGGATAGATAGGGACAGACAGACAGGAATGGAGACAGGTGAGAAGCATCAATCATTAGTTTTTCATTGCTATCGCAACACCTTAGTTGTTCATTGATTGCTTTCTCACATGTGCCTTGACCGCGGGCCTTCAGCAGACTGAGCAACCCCTTGCTGGAGCCAGCGACTTTGGGTCCAAGCTGACGGGCTTTTGCTCAAGCCAGATGGGCCCGCGCTCAAGCTGGCGAGCTCGGGGTCTCGAACCTGGGTCTTCCGCATCCCAGTCCAACGCTGTATCCACTGCGCCACCACCTGGTCAGGCCCCAAAGTCTAATTAAAAGGAGGTCCTCGGTGAGTTTCTTCAGGCATTAGCCATGCGTAGACCAGCCAGCTTCCAGTTTGTGGCTGGAGCAGGGCATTCTGTTCTTCTCAGGGTCAACTTACAAGGTTTGGTGGTGTCAGTCTCCGCTGTCCACGAGGGTGTCTCTGCTGGGACTGCAGGCTTCAACTGGCTGTGGTGGATCCAGGCGGGTATGCCTTCTACCTTGGCAGCAGTTAGAGTGGTCAGGATCATGGTGTGTGGACCTGTCCACATGGGAGTCAGTCCTTGGGTGATGTACTTCTTTACCCAGACTGAGTCCCCAGGCTGGAAGGGATGTACCAGATTTCCTGGCATTGCTGGAAGTGCCTCTTGGACAGTCTTTTGGACAACCTGCTGAGTAATCTATAGACCCTGTAAGTACTTAAGGAAGGAGTGGTTACTTAACTCAGCTTTTATTTCTTCTCTGAGTTTTGGTACTAAGGGAGGAGGTCTCCTAAACATTATTTCAAAAGGAGTGAATCCTTCCCTGTATGGGGTGCACCTCGCCCTACAGAAGGCTAAGGGGAGTAAGGTGGGCCACTTTTCACCAGTTTCAAAAACAAATTTGGTTAAAGTTTCCTTTAAGATCTGATTCATGCATTCTACCTGCCCTGAACTTTGGGGCCTGTAGGCACAATGTAATTTCCAATTAATATTGAGTGCCCTTTCCTACTAGTTGTGAGATCTTGGATACAAATGCAGGTCCATAATTAGGCCCGATATTAATGGGCAAGCTAAATCTGGGAATAATTTCATATAGCAATTTTTTTTGTTTATTGTTTTTTTGTTTTTTTTTTACAGGGACAGAGAGGGATAGTAGGGACAGACAGACAAGAACGGAGAGAGGTGAGAAGTATCAATCATTAGTTTTTCATTGCCGTAACGACACCTTAGTTGTACATTGATTGCTTTCTCACATGTGCCTTGACTGCGGGCCTTCAGCAGACTGAGCAACCCCTTGCTGGAGCCAGCGACCTTGGGTCCAAACTGGCGCGTTTGCTCAAGCCAGATGAGCCCGTGCTCAAGCTGGTGACCTCGGGGTCTCGAACCTGAGTCTTCCGCATTCCAGTCCGACGCTCTATCCACTGCGCCACCACCTGGTCAGGCTCATATAGCAATTTCTTAATAGCTGTTACTGCAGTCTCATTTCTAGTAGGAAAAGCTTCTACCTATTCTAGAAAGGTGTCAATTACTTTGGTAAAATCTATTTCTAAATGTTCACCTTGGAAAGTTTCTCTCTCCGTTTCTCTTTATAATTTCTTTACTTTGCTTAGTATCTATTTGGGCACAGACTAAACACTCGGACATTATGTCTTCTGCAATAGATTCTAAGTCTGGCTTTTCTCTTTTTTTTATCGTTTTTTTAAAATTTCTTTTTATTTTATTCATTTTAGAGAGGAGACATAGTGTGTGTGTGTATGTGTGTGTGTGTGTGAGAGAGAGAGAGAGAGAGAGAGAGAGAGAGAGAGAAAGAGGGGAGGAGCTGGAAGCATCAACTCCCATATGTGCCTTGACCTGACCAGTGCAGGGTTTTGAACTGGCGACCTCAGTGTTCCCAGGTCGACGCTTTTATCCACTGCACCACCACAGGTCAGGCATGGCTTTTCTAATTATTTCTTTTTATTCTTAGTTGTTCCCTTCCTGCTGGCAAAATCTTTTTCTAATTGGTTGCAAAAAAACCTTTGGCAACAAGGGTTCTAGTAAAGTTACTAAAATTTCCTAAAAACCCCACTGGTTTTAAGGCTACCTTATTGGTATTATCATCAGCTGCTTGGTTTTTCTTGAGTTTCTAGGGAGTCCCCCTCTTTTGGTGCTCTGGACAGTGGACAGTGGCCACTATTTCCAGGGAACATGCTTCTGCATTGTTGGGGTGAGGGTTTGAGCCTCTCCTTTGTTAATTCGTAAACCTTCTCCCGATGGCCCCTTTTCAATGATGCCTGTCTTAGGTTGTTCCTGCCTTCAGGAATCTTACCCGTCTTTGGTTAACCAGCCATCTTAGGGGCCAAACAGTTATATAATTGAGGGAGGATCAATGCTCCTTCCAAAATGCTTAGTCTTTTTGTTTTTTCTTTTTAGCAGCTGATGTTTTTACTTTTTTAAAAAACTTATAATACATTTCCTTTCCAATTTCTAGAGCTGAATGCTATGTAAAGGCTAAGTTGACTGCCTTAGTATCTTCTGGCACCTCTAGGTCTAGAGGTGCATAGACTCTGTAAGCTTTCCATAGTCTAAGAAAGCTGTGGGGGTCTTCTGAGGATCCTGAATAACTTCTGACACCTTAGGCAACTTTATGGTTCTTTTTCTTAGCATCTTCCCTGATCCTGGCTAACAGAAACTGGTGTAAAGTGTCCAAAATTTCCTTATTTGCTTAGATGTTAGTGTCTTGCTTAGGCCAGGCAACCAGAAACATTTTCTCGAGGTAGTCTTGGTTGTCCTAAGTGGGGCAGTGTATGTACAGTACAGATTCTAACAGTCCTGTTAGGGATTGAGGCTTCCCTGAGAAAGGGGATTCTGAGCTTTCTAATTCTATAGGTCATTTGGGAAAAAGGAATTTAAACTATTTCCTATTACACCTATGCCTCAAATTTAAAGATCTAGTTAAAAGCACGAACTGAAATGACCAATATTTCATAAAATAAATCGTATACTGTACTAGTAGAGCCCAAGCTCTACGTCGATCAGGTGTCCCTGATTCGACTTCCCCATGCAGTGGGACACTCCTGCTTGTCAGCAGGGTTGGCAGCCTCTTCAATACTACTCTTGAGGTGGCTATGAGGATGCTACTGATAAGTGCCAACACTAAATGCCACCAGAGGAAAGACACAACCAACACACAAGTTAGTTGCAATAACCACAAAGGCAATTTATTACTCACAAATCCTTTTGGCGTGCCTGGGTACAGCTTAAGGGGGCCCCATCAGTGTGATCCTCTCGGCTGTCTTTGGTCAGAGCTCAGAGTGGTGTGAAGACAGTCCACATTCACATTGGAGTCTGGGCAACTATTGCAGCAGGGGCCCCTCAGCTTTAGTACCTTTTCTGGCCAATGCCTTCTAACAGGTGTCAATCTACAGGATTATCACTTCAAACCACCATTTTGGGAGTTCCTCAAAGGGAATCCCCTCAATGTTAATCTACTGAAATGTTTACATCAAACCACTTTTTAAGATGTTCTTATTTACATTAATTTATAAAGTTATGATACCAAGCCACTTCCTATCTATGTATAACTTCACACACACACTAACTGGGTCCTGCTTGAAAATCAGAGTCTGTCTATCACATCTGCATCCACTATATTAATTCCTACCCAAATGGCATAACTTTATTTAATTTTAATAATTATTTTTAATATTATTTAATTACTTTTATATATCTTCTATATTTTTATTTTTTACATTGCTATATATTTAATTACTATAACATTATATTACTACAACATTCCACCCCATGATCCCAGCAAGCTATATGCTTGCAGGGATCATTACAAAACTAATTTTTATTACTTGTTCAACATATATTGCAAATGGGATTATGCACCTTTAATCCAAATCCAATCACAACAAACAGGCATTTAGTATTATTATTTCCTTAATTCCAGTCCATATTAATGTAAAGGTATGAATACTTTGTTCAATATAATATACTGGATTTAATAAATTCCATATTGGTTTACAACTTAGTGTTGAAAATATAGATCCTATAGTCTTTATAAAATTACATGGTTTTTCTGTTGATTGTCATGTTCAAGGTGTTGGTGATTAGTTTGCAGGTGTCCATTGAGTCGTCTACAATGTTATCCATTGTCCAATTCCCTTAGTTCTCAGTGTGGTCCCAGTAGGTCATGTTGGTGTTGCAGTGTACGAAGGCAAAGTTTCCTAAAATATAAAATGTTTTCCTCGGGATGGTTTTCACCACCGGTAAATCACAAAAGTTTATGTCCAGTTGCTGTGTGGTTAGTACATTAGGAAATTTAAAAGTAGTCACAATAGCAGTAGCAGTAACAGCATTGTTATTATTGTTAGTATTATTAGCATTACACCCTAATATTACATTGACAACCAGGATGAACCACCTCATGATCATATTGGATGATTTCATTCTGGTTTGGCCAGTTTCTAGGTTGTCTCCTAGGCACACTATACAGGTGTTCTACTATTTTTGCTTTCCTACTGTTTTCTCTAGAATGTCCTGTGGTCTAAAATGCAAAAAGTATTATTATTAATTTGAGAGCAGAGGAATATCTGTGTTCTGTTGCTCAGGCAATTTCTATTGGCACACCAGGTTATATGTAGAATTATAATTGTATAAGGTACAATCATAAGGAGTACCAGGATCCAGATAAACAATTTTACTAAATTAAACATTCTCAGTCATTTGATGTAAGGTTATCTACTTTGATCTGTTGTATTTGTCCCTGTTTATTTACTGTCCACGCAGTGTTGTATCTTGCATTGCAGATTATTTCCTGTTGGGAGGGAGATGCACCCTTAGGGGATTTTGCTATTATTTTATAGGATGGATATTTCTTAATTTTAGGTAGGCTTCCCATTTTAATTTCTGCTTGTTTTAAATGGGCTTTAATCAGTTCTTCCAGGGGAGAACTGTTTACTCTTGGTCTACTATTTAGGGCAAAGCATGCTTCGTTAGGAAGTGCTTGTAAATTGTTAAATTTTCTATCTATTAATAGTGTATGACATTTGGCTTTTAATAGTTCATTATGTCTCTCTATTATTCCTGATGCTGTTGGGTTATATGGCATATGAAATTCCAATCTATATTATTTATAGCAGCAAAAGATTGTACTCGGCTGGCTGTAAAATGCGTTCCTTGATCTGAATCTATGCTTTTAGGAGTTCCGAAGAACGTTTTCCAAATATTTAATGTCTTAATTGTAGTTGCTACTGATGGCTGTTTTGCTACCAAGGCAAACATTATTCCTGTATGTACGTCAACCATCGTACATGCATACTTTTGTTGGAAAGGCCATGACAAAGGTCCAATAAAATCAACTTGGGTTTGAAAATTTGGTATTTGTGGTCGATCTAACCCTGGTGGCTCTGTTGTCAGGAATATATTTACATTTTTACAGGCTGTACATCTATTAATGCCTCTCTTTATGTCTTCTATTTTTGCCTTTAAATTTCTGGTTCTAAACCATTCTATCATTGCTGTTTGTCCTGGATGTCCTAATTGGATATGAATTTCCTTTATAAACTCTGACGAGAAATCTAAGTATTCCTCTTGTATTTTATATTTATCCCCTTCCCTTTTAATTTGATTGTAGGTATTGAGGGTATTTTATATTCTCTTGTATCTTCATCTTTTTGTAACCTTAACTTTATCCCATATGTTTTTGTTGTATCCCTAATATTAATTTCTTCGCCTACCTTAATTCCTCTTGCTAGCTTATCTGCTATTTGATTCCCTAGTGTGGTTGGAGAATTATCTGTGGCATGAGCCGATATATGGGTTGCATAGAGCTTTATGTGTGATGTTAATTTATCTAGTTTTTCCCAGTGTTCTCTGGACCAGAGGTCCCTTCCATTAATTCGCCAATTATTTTGTTTCCATTTTCCTGACCATTCTGTTATTCCCTTATATACTGCCATTGAATCAGTAAAAACATACACTTTGGGTAGCCCCTTCTCCATAGCATATTCCACTGCCAGAAGGACTCCTATCAGCTCTGCGTGTTGAGCGGAGTCACTCTTACCTTCCATCGTGAGCGCTGTATCTGTTGCCGGATTGAAAGCTGCTGCTCTCCATTTGGTCGAGTCACCAGCTACGGAGGCTGATCCATCTGTAAACCAAGCATTTTCCAGTGAGGGTCTATATTCAGGCCCTACCACCCCTAGATTCTCCGGCACCCTTCGGTTCTTGACAATCTGTTTTGGGGGATTTATCTCCAGTTTGGAGACCAACTCTGTGAGAAGGGATGGTTCACCAGTGCTTGTAATTTCTCTGGAGTTTGTGTACCATTTCCATGCCAGTTCTTTCTCCTCAATTTGGGTACCTGCCAATTCCTCAGCCGACATTTTAAGCCATGCTCTGTGGGATAGTAAGGATCTGACTATTATTGGTTTTTGTCCTGTTAGTGGCTCTGGATGGAGGAAAGCTGCATATAGTACCCATATATGTTTCTCATAGGGTGAATATTTATTGTGGCAATATGGGAATCTTTGGGACCAGAAACCTCCTGGTATACTTTGTTTATCACTTGGTCCTTTTTTATATAGGCCCCAACATCCGTGGGTTCCAGTGAATATTATATCTAATGTGATTGTGTCTCCTGGTTTTGGTGCCGCTAATTTTTGATGGTGCTCTAAATGTTCTTTTAATTGTTCTAAGGCTTCTTGTTGCTCTTTCCCCCATGTAAAATCTATTGCCTTCCTAGTTACTTTATATATTGGCTCTGCTAATACTGATAAGTACAGGATGTGATTTCTCCAGTATGCAAATGATCCCATTAATTGTTGGGCTTTCTTTTTATTGCTGGGGGCCTTAATGCTAAGTATTTTGTTTACCGCCTTTTCTGGTATTTTCCTATCATCTCAGCTCCATTAAATTTCTAAATATTTTACTTCTGTCCCTGGGGGTTGTATTTTTTCTGGATTTTTTGTCCATCCTACTCCTTTCAATTGTTCTACTAGTTTGTTTACATCTTTCTGGAGGTCTTCTTTGTTTTCACTATATATTATTATATCATCAATATATGTAATAATTTTGGATTGGTAATTCTTTGGATTTATGCTAGATGCTAATAAATTATGTGCAATTGCCGCTGAATTTTTGTATCCCTGTGGCAGTCTTTTAAATTAATACTGCTTTCTTTGCCACATGAAAGTTGTAATTGGTCTGGAATCCTCATGAATGGGTATTGCAAAAACATATCCAAGAGATCAATTGCTGCCATAATTTTTGGATCGTCCTTTTGTAAAATGTTAATTACTTCTTGTGTATCAGGTAAGGTTCCATCTATACTAGGAGAATTTTTGTTGATATTTCTATAGTCTATGGTAATTCTATAGGTTCCATTTGGCTTTTTTACTGGCCATACTGGGCTATTACTTATTCTTTTTTTTTTTTTTTAGAGAGAGAGAGAGAGAGAGAGGAAAGAGATAGAGAGAATAGGGGGAGGAGCAGGAAGCATCAACTCCCATATGTGCCAGGCAAGCCCAGGGTTTTTGAACCGGTGACCTCAGCATTCCAGGTCGGCAGTTTATCCACTGCACCACCACAGGTCAGGCAAGACTATTATATATATGTGATCTTTCTATCTCAGTTACATCTTCATCTATTACTTTATTTATGGCCTCTGTCACCTCTTGATGTCTACCTTTTAATGGGTATTGTGGGGTAAAAGAGGCTTTTAAAGGTTCTGGTAAAAATATGGGTTTTATTTGCAACTGTGCTAAATTTGTTTGAAATTTATGTAATCTTGGTGTATATATTTTTAATTCTAATAAATATGTAATATATCCATTCCTATATTTTAAAAATTTGGGTTTACATAAAAGGTCACTTCCTTTGTTAATCCTTTATAATATATAATTCCATCTCTTGCTGCTGCTATTAATAAATCTCCTGTTATTCCTTCAACTCCAATTAATCTTTTTGAATTATATATTCCCCTTAATAATGAGACAGGGCTGACCTGTGGTGGCACAGTGGATTAAAGCCTCGACCTACAATTCTGAGGTAGCTGGTTTGAAACCCTGGGCTTGCCTGGTCAAGGCACATATGGGAGTTGATGCTTCCTGCTCCTCTCCACTCTCTCTCTCTCTCTCTCTCTCTCTGTCTCTGTCTCTCTCTCTCTCTCCCTCTCTCCCTCTCTCCTCTCTGAAATGAATAAATAATAAAAATAATTTTAAAAAAATAATGAGACTTGGGAACCTGTATCTATGAGGAATTGTGTTTGAAATTTTTTACCACTATCTGGAAATTTTGCTTCAAGGGTAATATAAGATCTGCTATCTCCTGGTTTATGTATAATTGTACTGCTAATTTCTTTGCCATTGCTTGTATTTGCCCCCTTTGTTGTTCCTCGGGGGAGCCATTTCAGTTTTTTGACTGTTTTTGCTGGAATGGGTTATTTATATTTTCATTTTGATTAAAGAAAGGATTATTCTTATTGTTTCTCCAATTTTGGTTTTGATTTCCCTGTTGTTCCCTAAATTTGAAAGGGTTATTTTGATTTTGTTGATTAAATGGATTATTTCTTTTCCAATAAGGGTCTTGGTTTTTTAAATAGGTGGGGTTTTCCTGTTTAATAGGGTCCCTGTATGATGATTTAAAGTTATTATTTTCATTATTTATTCTTTTATATTGGAACCTATTTGTGGTTCTTCTCCCTAGGTTTGGCATGGTTGTGTAATATGTAAATTGATTTTTTCCATTTAAATCCTCATGTAATTGTATCCTTTCTCTAATGTCCTCTGCTGTGGATGCCCCTTGTAACAAGTTTTATAAAGGTATTTTATAATTTTCAGGGGCTCCATGTATGAGTACTCTAATAATCCCTGATGTATTTTTATTATCCCATGGGTTTCCAAATCATCCTCATATATACTTAGTAAATGTACTAGCTTTCTAAAGTGTATCTTTAAATCTCCTATTTCTGTCCATCTAGCTGTTATTGCTCCTGCTTTTAGATCTATTGTAGGGTGTAATATTTCCCATGCTTCCCTAATCCAGTTCCATAAAGATGCTATTCTGTCCTTATTTTTGTCTATTAGTAATCCAAGTTGGTGTTTAATTTTTGGGTTTTCAATTCCACCTATAACTGCTTTAAATTCATCTGTAGATAGGAGGGTTGTATGTCCTCCCTGTTCATAAATTTTCATTAGCCAGTCTACATCTGTATTATTTCCTTGAATTAATGTTTTTCTTAAATCTGCTAGCTATGTTCGGTGTATGGATTAAATTCACTAGTTTCCTCATTATTAGCATCTTCTTGTTTAATAGTTTTCCTTCTTATTACTACTGGGTCTGCTTTGACTCTTGCTAATACTTTCCCTGCTAATTCCTTGCCTTTGTATCTAAGTGCATTTATTTGTTTGATGGTTTGGAGGAGAATTCCTGTAATTTCCTTTCCTTCTGCCCTCTCTATAGTGGGGTTTAAGTTGTTTGGGATTTTAAGGTTATTTTCTGTGACTGGAACCTTAAATTTTTTCCTTAGGGAGTCCTCTGTCATTTTCCAAGGGCTTTGTGAAGTAGTATTATAGGGGTTTTTTTCTTTCTTAAATATTTTTCTAAAGAAAGTTCTGATCTTTTTCATTTTCCTTCTTAATGCTAATTCCTACTCCATATCTTCCAAATGGATAAAACTTTTTTGAATTAGTATGTGGATATCTGAAACTAGTTTCTACTCTATACTTCCTCCAGCACTTTCTTAGGCCTTTAATTAGTTTTAGCTTTAAGCAATATAATATATTCATGAATTTGCTCTGAAGCTTATTTTATAGATCTTATTTTTAATCATTTTTATAATTTGTGGGCTTTAGAATGGTTTTCTCAGAGTTGTCTATTCAAGAGTGACAAACATCTGCTGAATCCACCTTGCGATATTCACTCTTCATAGTATACGTTGGTCAGTACAAATCCCTGACTAGGCTAGACCCAGAGATGGAAGAGGTTTCCCTCAGCTGCCGGTGGATGGCCACTAAACCTTATGAAGTTTACAAATTTCCCTTCACTTCTGCCCTCTGGTTTTAAGCCATAAATTTCTAATTGACACTGCCTTTTTAAGGCTGAATGCCAACTACGCCAGTTGTCCCAGTAAAGCCCAAGCTCTATGTTGATCAGGTGTCCCTGATTCGACTTCCCTATGCAGTGGGACACTCCTGCTTGTCAGCAGGGTTGGCAGCCTCTTCAATACTACTCTTGAGGTGGCTATGAGGATGCTACTGATAAGTGCCAACACTAAATGCCACCGAAGAAAAGACACAACCAACACACAAATTAGTTGCAATAATTACAAAGGCAATTTATTACTCATAAATCCTTTTGGCGTGCCTGGGTACAGCTTAAGGGGGCCCCATCAGTGTGCTCCTCTTGGCTGTCTTTGGTCAGAGCTCAGAGTGGCATGGAGACAGTCCACATTCACATTGGAGTCTGGGCAACTATTGCAGCAGGGGCCCCTCAGCTTTAGTACCTTTTCTGGCCAATGCCTTCTAACAGGTGTCAATCTACAGGATTATCACTTCAAACCACCATTTTGGGAGTTCCTCAAAGGGAATCCCCTCAATGTTAATCTACTGAAATGTTTACATCAAACCACTTTTTAAGATGTTCTTATTTACGTTAATTTACAAAGTTATGATGCCAAGCCACTTCCTATCTATGTATAACTTCACACACACACTAACTGGGCCCTGCTTGAAAATCAGAATATGTCTATCACATCTGCACCCACTATATTAATTTCTATCCAAATGGCATAACTTTATTTAACTTTTTTTTTTTTTTTAATATATATTTTATTATTATTAATTCTAATGGGGTGACATCAATAAATCAGGATACATATGTACAATGAAAACATCTCCAGGTTATCTTATCATTCAATTGTGTTGCATACCCATCACCAAAAGTCAAATTGTCCTCTGTCACCTTCAATCTGGTTTTCCCTGCGTCCCTCCCCTCCTCCCTATCCCATTCTTCCCTCCCTCCCCCCATCCCATAACCACCACTCTCTTGTCCATGTCTCATACCCACACTTTCATGTCCCACCTATGTATGTAATCGTGCTGTTCTCAGTTTTTCTTTTTTTCTGATTTACTTATTTCACTCCGTATAATGTTATCAAGGTACATCCATTTTGTTATAAATGATCCGATGTCATCGTTTCTTATGGCTGAGTAGTATTCCATAGTATATATGTACCATAGCTTTTTAATCCACTCGTCTTCTGACGGACACTTGGGCTGTTTCCAGATCTTCGTTATTGTGAACAATGCTGCCACGAACATGGGGGCGCATTTCTTCTTTTCGAACAGTGCTATGGTGTTCTTAGGGTATATTCCTAAAAGTGGGATAGCTGGGTCAAAAGGCAGTTCGATTTTTAATTTTCTGAGGAATCTCCAAACTGTTTTCCACAGTGGCTGCACCAGTCTGCATTCCCACCAGCAGTGCAGAAGGGTTCCCTTTTCTCCACATCCTCGCCAGCACTTATTCTGTGTTGTTTTGCTGATAAGTGCCATTCTGACTGGTGTGAGGTGATATCTCATTGTGGTTTTAATTTGCATTTCTCTAATGATTAGTGATGTTGAGCATTTTTTCATATGCCTATTGGCCATCTGTATGTCCTCTTTGGAGAAATTTCTATTCATTTCTTTTGCCCATTTTTTGATTGGGTTGTTTGTCTTCCTGGTGTTGCTTTTTATAAGTTCTTTATAAATTTTAGTTATTAACCCCTTATCAGATGTGCTGTCAAATATGTTCTCCCATTGTGTGGTTTGTCTTTTTATTCTGTTCCTATTGTCTTTAGCTGTGCAAAAACTTTTTAGTTTGATATAGTCCCATTTGTTTATCTTGCCTTTTATTTCAGTTGCCCATGAAGATAAATCGGCAAATATACCGCTGCTACAGATGTCGGAGAGCTTGCTGCCTATGTTTTCTTCTAAGATGTTTATGGTTTCACGGCTTACATTTAAGTCTTTTATCCATTTTGAGTTTGTTTTTGTGAATGGTGTAAGTTGATGGTCTAGTTTCATTTTTTTGCAGGTAGATGTCCAATTTTCCCAACACCATTTGTTAAAGAGGCTGTCTTTACTCCATTGTATGTTCTTTCCTCCTTTGTCAAATATCAGTTGTCCATAAAGCTGTGGGTTTATTTCTGGGTTCTCTGTTCTGTTCCATTGATCTATGTGCCTGTTCTTATGCCAGTACCAGGCTGTCTTGAGTATAATGGCCTTGTAGTAAACCTTGATATCAGGAAGAGTGATACCTCCTGCTTTATTTTTTCTTTTTAAGATTGCTGAGGCTATTCGTGTTCTTTTTTGGTTCCATATAAATTTTTGGAATATGTGTTCTATATCTTTGAAGTATGTCATTGGTATTTTAATTGGTATTGCATTGAATTTATAGATTGCTTTGGGTAATATAGACATTTTAATGATGTTTATTCTTCCTAGCCATGAGCACGGTATGTGCTTCCACTTGTTTGTATCTTCCTTGATTTCTTTTATCAATGTTCTATAATTTTCTGAGTACAAGTCCTTAACCTCCTTGGTTAAATTTACTCCTAGGTACTTAATTTTTTTGGCTGCAATAGTGAAGGGGATTGTTTCCTTAATTTCTTTTGCTGATATTTCATTGTTGGTGTATAGAAATGCCTCTGATTTCTGAGTATTAATTTTATATCCTGCCACCTTGCTGAATTCATTTATCAGGTCCAGTAGTTTTTTGACTGAGACTTTAGGGTTTTCAATATACAATATCATATCATCTGCAAATAATGACAGTTTTACTTCTTCTTTTCCAATTTGTATGCCTTTTATTTCTTCTTCTTGTCTGATTGCTGTAGCTAGGACTTCCAGAACTATGTTGAATAAGAGTGGTGAAAGTGGGCAACCCTGCCTGGTTCCTGATCTTAAGGGGATTGCTTTTAATCTTTGTCCATTTAGTATGATGTTTGCTGTCGGTTTATCATAGATGGCCTTTATCATGTTAAGGAATGATCCCTGTATTCCCACTTTACTGAGAGTTTTGAGCATGAATGGGTGCTGGATTTTATCAAATGCCTTTTCTGCATCTATTGAAATTATCATGTGATTTTTGTCCTTCCTTTTGTTTATGTGGTGAATCACATTGATTGATTTGCGAATATTGAACCAGCCTTGCCTCTCCAGGATAAATCCCACTTGATCGTGGTGTATGATTTTTTTCATATATTGCTGGATCCGGTTGGCTAATATTTTGTTGAGAATTTTTGCGTCTAAATTCATCAAGGATATAGGCCTATAATTTTCTTTCTTTGTGTTGTCTTTGCCCGGTTTTGGGATCAGAATTATGCTCGCCTCATAAAAGGAGTTTGGAATTCTTCCTTCCTCTTGAATTTTTTGAAATAGCTTCAGGAGAATAGGAGTTAGTTCTTCTTTGAATTTTTGATAGAATTCACTTGTGAAGCCATCAGGCCCAGGACTTTTCTTTTTTGGGAGTTTTTTGATAACTGTTTCGATCTCATTTGCTGTAATTGGTCTGTTTAGGTGTTCTGATTCTTCCAGATTGATTTTTGGAAGGTTATATGATTCAAGAAATTTGTCCATTTCACCAAGATTGTCTAATTTTTTGGCATATAGTTCTTCATAGTATTTTCTTACAATGCTTTGTATTTCTGTTGTGTCAGTTGTTATTTCTCCACTGTCCTTTCTAATTTTATTTATTTGAGTCCTCTCTCTTTTTTTCTTGGTGAGTCTAGTTAAAGGTTCATCAATCTTGTTTACCTTTTCAAAGAACCAGCTTCTTGTTTCATTGATCCTCTGTATTGTTTCCTTAGCCTCTATGTCATTTATTTCTGCTCTGACCTTTATTATTTCCTTTCTTCTACTTGTCTTGGGTTTTATTTGTTGTTGTTTTTCTAGTTCTTTTAGATGCAGGGTCAAGTTGCTTATTTGAGCTTTTTCTAGCTTCTTATGATATGCCTGTAGTGCAATAAACTTCCCTCTCAGAACTGCTTTTGCTGTGTCCCATAAATTTTGAGTTGATGTATGCTCATTATCATTTGTTTCTAGAAACTTTTTTATTTCTTCTTTGATCTCATTGTTAATCCATTCATTATTTAATAACAAGCTATTTAGTTTCCAGGTGTTTGAGTATTTTTCAGTTTTTCTTTTGTGGTTAATTTCTAGTTTCATGGCATTGTGATCAGAGAAAATGCTTGATATGATTTCAATCTTCTTAAATTTATTGAGACCATTTTTGTGTCCTAACATGTGGTCTATCCTAGAAAACGTACCATGAGCGCTTGAGAAGAATGTATATTCTACTGCTTTAGGGTGAAAAGTTCTGAAGATATCTATTAAATCAAGTTGATCTAGTGTATCCTTTAAGTCTGCTGTTTCTTTATTAATTTTCTTTCTTGAGGATCTATCCAGTGTTGTTAGAGGGGTATTGAAATCCCCTACTATGATAGTATTGCTGTTAATCTCGCCCTTTATATCCATCAAAGTCTGCTTTATGTATGTCGGGGCTCCTATATTTGGTGCATAGATATTTACAATAGTTATATCTTCCTGTTGAATTGTTCCCTTTATCATTATGTAGTGTCCTCTTTTATCTCTTACTACAGCCTTTGTTTTAAAGTCCATTTTGTCTGATATAAGTATTGCTACACCTGCTTTTTTTTCATTTCCATTTGCATGAAATATTTTTTTCCATCCTTTTACCTTCAGTCTATGAATATCTTTTATTTTAAGGTGTGTCTCTTGTAGCCAGCATATGTATGGGTCCTGTTTCTTTATCCATGCAGCTACCCTATGTCTTTTGATTGGATCATTTAATCCATTTACATTTAAGGTTATTATTGATATGTAGTTGTTTATTGCCATTTTATTCTTTAAAGCTGTATTCTTCTTTTGCTCTATTCTTTCCTCCCTTTAAACTGTTCACAAGAGGCCCCTTAGTATCTCTTGCAGAATTGGTTTGGTTTTTATGAATTCCTTGAGGCTTTCTTTTTCTGGGAAGCTCTTTATTTCTCCTTCAATTTTAAACGTTAGCCTTGCTGGATAAAGTAGTCTTGGTTGTAGGTTCTTGTTCTGCATTACTTTGATTATTTCTTGCCATTCCCTTCTGGCCTCAAGTGTTTCTGTTGAGAAGTCCGATGTCATCCTTATGGGGGCTCCTTTGTAGGTGATAGTCTTTTTTTCTCTAGCAGCTTTTAAAATTTTTTCTTTATTCATTAGCTTTGGTATTTTAACTATGATGTGTCTTGGTGTAGATTTTTTTGGGTTTCTCCTTAGTGGAGTTCTGTGTGCTTCTTGAATGTGTGGAGTGTTTCACAGCCTTAATTTAGGAAAGTTTTCTGCTATAATTTGATTGAACAAAGTTTCCATTTCCTGTCCTCTCTCCTCTTCTTCAGGCACCCCTATGATGCGAATGTTGTTTCTCTTCATGTTGTCACAAAGCTCCCTTAGAGTTTCCTCACATTTTTTAAGTCTCTTTTCCTTTTTCTTCTCTGCTTCTGTGCCTTTGTTTATTGTGTCCTCTAACTCGCTTATTCGATCCTCAGCGTCATCCATCCTGCTTTTAATTCCTTCCATTGTGGTCTTCAGTTCTGATACTGTATTTGTCATTTCTGTCTGATTCTTTTTTATTATTTCAATTTCATTTTTTATACTTGTTATCTCTTTATTTAGGTGTTCATAATGACTATCCATTGTTGCTCTAATTTCTTTGAACATCCTAACTATCATTATTCTAAATTCTGCTTCTGGTAATTTGGTTATATCTGGTTCATTCAGGTCCTTCTCTGGGGATTTCTCTTGATTCATTTGGTTTGCATTCCTCTGCCTACCCATTTTTTCTGTGTATAAGCAAGTTGTGGCCACTGGAGTCCAGTATGTGTTGCCTTTGTGTTCTCTAGGTGTGGTCTATCTGCAGGCCCCCCACCCCCTCTGCCGGCGCCTAGGGTGGTTGGGTATGAGCGTTGCCAGCGCCGGCCCACTGTGGCTTTTGCTGTGATTTCTGCCTCTCCTCCGTGGGAGGGGCTGTCACTGAAGCCACAAGATTAGCACCAAGGGTAGAGGCGAGCACCTTTCCTCAGCTGCGGACCCAGCCTATTTCCGGACTTCCGCCCAGAACCAGCAGTCGGAGCCTGCTCGCTACAGTTCCGCGGGTTAGGCGGGGCTTTTGACGTGCTCTCAGCTGTAAGCTTTTGCCCGTCAGGAGCTTTAGCCCCGCCCTCGAGGCCAGGGCCCTTTGCGCAGGGTCGGAAACCAAGATTTATTGGGGCGGGCGTGTTTGCTGGCTTCCGCCGAGCTGCGTACTTCCGCTCGTCCCGGACTCTACCCCGCCCCCGCGTTTGGAGCCCGCTCGTGCACGTATTAACGCTATCCGGGGTTTCTCCGGCCGGATGGGGATAGCAGCCGTGGGCTCAGCTGCGAGCCTCCGCCTGTCTCGGGGTCCACCCCGTTCCCGCGCTCGGAGCCCGCTCGCGCACGTATACTGGCCAACCGCGGTTTCTCCGGCGGACGGCGGGGGGGTGGGGCGGACTGGTATCGTCAGCTCAGCCACGAGCCCCTGCCCGTCCCTGGTCCTAGCCCGGTCCCCGCGTTCAGGGCCGGCTTGCGCAGGGCCTGCCTATTCCTGGCCTCCCGCTTTGTCCCCGTAAGTGGGATTAAAGGCGGGCCCGCAGCTTCCGGACCGCTCTCGCGTTTACCCTCCGACCCTCTGGGCTAGCCCGATCTCCCACCGGCTTGGCCTCTGCCCACGCCGACAGAACCGCCTTTCAGCGTCCTGCCGCCCCAAAACCTTAAGCAGCCCTCAGCAGAGTAGGAAGGGACCTAATACTCCACACTGTAGGCCTGGGAGCTCCCTCACTTGTTTCACAGCTCAATACTGTCCAAACGCCTCTTTTTGGCTCTGGGACTGCAGGCTGGGGCTTGGTTCCTGGGACCCAGGTCCCTCCCTCTCCGCCAAAATCTCCTCCCGCCCCGCGGGTCTCTCCGGGCTGCCGTTTGCTCCGGGGAGCTGGGCAGCCCTCTTCGCGTTTTCGCTATTCCTACCAGTCTCAATGTGGCTTCTTCTGTGTTCCTTGGTTGAAGAGTCCACTTAGTTTTGTTCAAAGTTGGTTTATCCAGGTGATGGTTCTTAAAATTGAGTTGTAATCCACTTTGGTTCTGGGAGTTGGAAGTTGGTACGTCCGCCTACTCCGTCGCCATCTTGCTCTCTCCTCTATTTAACTTTAATAATTATTTTAAATATTATTTTAATTACTTTTATATATCTTCCATATTTTTTCTACATTTCTATATACTTAATTACTATAACATTATATTACTACAACATATACTCTACTTAATCATAAATCCCTTTTACATTCTAAGAAAACATACCTTTTTTTTTTTTTTATGAGTCCAGGTTATTTATTTATTTTTTTGTGGCAGAGACAGAGAGAGTTAGAGAGAGGAACAGATAGGAACAGACAGACAGGAAGGGAGAGAGATGAGAAACATCAATTCTTCATTGCAGCTCCTTAGTTGTTAATTGATTGATTTCTCATATGTGCCTTGACTAGGGGGCTACAGCAGAGTGAGTGACCCCTTGCTCGAGCCAGCAACCTTGGACTCAAGCTGGTCAGCCTTGCTCAAACCAGATGAGCCCACGCTCAAGCTGGTGACCTTGGGGTCTTGAACCTGGGTCCTCCACATCCCTGTCCGACGCTCTATTCACTGCGCCACCACCTGGTCAGGTGAAAACATACCTTATTTATGCTGTAATTTTATGCACCCTAACAGATAATGTCTAAAAAGTTCAAGAGAAACAGATTTCTGTTCATATGTTTTATAGCCCTTTTAATATGGGCACTAAACTTAAATGTTTCTTTCTAATATAATTAGTCATTTATTTTTTTCCACAATACCACATCCTTGGTACAAAAAAGAAGTCTTTGAATTTGGTAAATTTTACAATTTTATATGCCTCATCATTAGTACAAATTTAGTACAATTTACAAAAAGAGGATTGTAAACTACTACCCACAATGAACTATTGGTTTAATGAGAAAAATAAGGAGTGGTCAAATGCACTCACTCTTCTGTAGCTATCCATCTGGCATGAGAGATGCTAACCCTGTTTTTGACCTAGAGTGCTGTACACCATCAAGTCCATATAAGGGTTGGGGTGCCTGGGTTTCCTGGTACCTAAGGGGGAGCAGGCACCAGGAACTGCACCAGGAGTCACCTCTTGGCACCACTTCTTGGACCATAAGTGAGTGCAGCGGGGCCCTGAACACTATGAAGGCGGCACTATCCCTGCTGCCACTCTTTTCCTTTTAGCAAACATGGCTTCTTTCTCTACCTCTTCTCCAGCAGACATTAGCAAAACAATGGCCCCTCCCAAGAAGAAATATAATCCAATCTGCCACTTGCAATCAACTGCCCTGCTCTGAGTGGCTGCCCAGCGCTATTTCTAACAATAAAAGCAGTGTTGGGCAGATAAAATATATTATGCTCACTTTGTTAAAGATGGTGCTGCCCACATGGAAGCCCGTTGCCCAGATGACAATATTAGTTGCCCTTCTTGTTTGGGATGGGTGTGATTATATTAATGTATGTATGAGGAGGGCTTTGCGCCAAAAGGTTTTAAAAGGAAGAGAGATCACGTTGTTCCGGGGGAAGAGGGATTACATGCTAGGAGGAGAGCAGATAAAGGACACATGGAGAGGAGAAGCAGCCAAGATGGCAGAATGCTGAAGGAGAAGATAGTTTGTGCAGCGTTTGTGCAGAAACAAGAAGATGGTGTTGGGCAGATGAAATATATTATGCTCACTTTGTTAAAGATGGCGCTGCCCACGTGCAAGTTTTAAGAGTAAGCTTTTCCCCACACCCTTGACTGATTGGATGATGTGGGGTAGTGCACTCTCATGAGGAATCCTCCCATTATGCCTCAGATAAGTGACTTTGTATCAGAGACTTCCTTGTTTGTAGATTAGATTAAAGGTTTGAATTTCTACACTATTAAGTGGGGTAGGCCGGGAGCTTGTGTTTTCTTGGTTCCTGAGATTAGCATTAGAGAGGAGAGCAGATTAAGGTCACGTGGAAGAGAGGAGAAGCAGCCAAGATGGCGGAGTGCTGAGGAAGAAGCCAGTTTGTGCAGAGTTTGTGCTGAGAGAAGGAGATGGGAAACAGAGGTGAATAAGTCTGGTGAGCTAGAAACCTTTGATTCTAGGAAACTCAGATAAGTCAGTAGCTTTGTGAGCACTGAATGTATGGGTTTTGGAGCCCAGTGTGTGTTTTTGCTTGCCCGCCGGTTGCAAGCTAGAATTAAAGCTGATGGCTCACTAGTTCTTGGCTCCAGTGTTTCATTGCCATCTGTCCGAATCCAATGCGAACCTGCATGGGCCAGGCGGCTGTGATGTTGGCCGTGGCCACTGGCTTTACAGATGGGAAACAGAGATGAATAAGAAACCTTTGATACTAGGAAACTTAGATAAGTCAGTAGCTTTGTGAGCACTGAATGAGTGGGTTTTGGAGTCCAGTGTGTGTTTTTAGTTGCCTGCTGGGTGCAAGCTAGGATTAAAGGTAATGGTCTACCAGTTCTTGGCTCTGTTTCATTACCGTCTGTCTGAATCTAATGCTAACCTGTATGGGCCAGGCGGCTGTGATGTTGGCCGTGGCTACTGGCTTTACAAACAGCAAACTAAAAAAACACAAATTTTACAAACTCATTTTCCCAACAGTGAGCTATTCTAGTTCACACAAGGTCCTCAATTTCCCTGGGGACATAGTAACCCCGTAATCCCCTGAGAACCCTTTCTTACAATTTTTACCATAGTGGCTAAAGCACTGGGTTTCCCCTGTGAACCTCATGCCTTCCACGTCAGACAACCATTATACCACACGAAGGAATTTGGGAAGGGTAGGGGAAATTTGGAGGGGACCCAACACTTGCTTTGGCTCTGTGGGAGAGAGTCAGAACCCTCTCCTAGTGTCAGTCTTGTTTATTCCACACTCATTCTCTTTCCCACAACTTCTCACACACCAGTGGAGGGCGACAAGTCACTACTCCTAACCTATGGAGGGCCTATGTGACTTTCTTGTCCTAGGGAGAGGAAAGGGAGAGGCAGCTAGAAGGTCTGTCCCTGACAATCCCACCCCCATAATCCTATCCCTCATTCTCCTTCCTGGAGCTGCAATTCATTTCAAGGAACTGATAACCAGCAAGGTCCACACCCGTGGTTTGTTATTTTTAAATCATTTCCATCTGGCCCTGTTCCCTTTTCTTTCTCTAAGATTCTTTTAAAGAAAAGTTCTAATCCAGTGGTTCTTTTTTTTTTAAATTTTATTTTTATTTTATTCATTTTAGAGAGGAGACACAGAGTGTGTGTGAGAGAGAGAGAGAGAAAGAGAGAAAGGGGGGAGGAGCTGGAAGCATCAACTCCCATATGTGCCTTGACCAGACCAGTGCAGGGTTTTGAACTGGCGACCTCAGTGTTCCCAGGTTCCCTCAGTGTTCTCGATGCTTTATCCACTGCGCCACCACAGGTCAGGCTAATCCAGTGGTTCTTAACCTGGGTTCTATTGAACCCTAGGGGTTCGATGAGTCGGTCTCAGGGGTTCGGAGAAGCCTCTGCCGCAGAGGCCAGAATAAAGTAATACCGTAATTTGTTGTGAGTTCATGCACTTTGTTGGTTTTGTTCTTTGAGCAAGGTGATGTTCATGCACAGCTCATTTTGTGCACCAGTAAAAAAACATATACCTATGTCTTGAATTTGGAAAACAAAATCATATTTTATTTATCACTAAAGAAGGGTTCGGTGAATGCACATATGAAACTGGTGGGTTCGGTACCTCAGAAAAGGTTAAGAACCACTGTTCTAATCTTTTCTATTTTTCTTCTTAATACATTCCTATTCCATATCTTTCAAATGGGTAAAACTTCTTTGGGTTGGTAGGTGGATATCTGAAACTAGTTTCTACTCTATACTTTCTCCAGCACTCTCTTAGGTCTTTAGTTTTTAGCTTTAAGCAATAAAATACAGTGGTATCTTGAGATACGAATTTAATTTGTTCTGTAACCGAGCTTATAAGTCAGTCAACTCGTATATCAAACTGCCGATACTGGACCCATATGCCAACGCACCAACTAAGTGGCAGTGTAAAGCCAGTAGTCGCGGTCAGGATCATAGCAGCCTGACCCACGCAGGTTCACATTTGATTCGAACAGTCGGTAATGAAACAACGGAGCCAAGAACTGGTGAGCCATCAGCTTTAATTCTAGCTTGCACCCGGCAGGCAGCAAAAACACACACTGGGCTCCAAAACCCATACATTCAGTGCTCACAAAGCTACTGACTTATCCGAGTTTCCTAGAATCAAAGGTTTCTAGCTCACCAGACTTATTCACCTCTGTTCCCCATCTCCTCCAGCACAAACTCTTAACAAACTGGCTTCTCCCTCAGCATTTAGCCATCTTGGCTGCTTCTCCTGGCCTTCACGTGGCCTTAATCTGCTCTCCTCTCTTCTAATATTAACCTCAGGAACTCAGGAACCAAGAGAGAGCTAGCTACTGGTCTGCCCACTTTATAGCATAGATTCAAAACACTTAATCCAATTATACAAACAAGAAAGTCTCTGATACAAAGCCACTCATCTGAGGCACAATGGGCACAATGGGATTCATCATGAGAGTGCACCACCCTACATCATCCAATCTTAAAACTAAGCCTTAGGCTATAATGACCCGGCCTGCCGACAGCCTGTTTCAGAACACACATTAATATCAATGAACTTCCATGTGGGCAGCGCCATCTTTAACAAAGTGAGCATAATATATTTTATCTGCCCAACAGGCAGCTTCCCGAATCATAAGTTGTATCTCAGAATTTTGCTCGAATCTTGAACAAAAATATAGACCGAGTCACAGCTTGTATCTTTTTTATTTTAATTTTTATTTATTTATTTATTTTTTTTTTAGAGATGAGAGAGAGAAAAGGGGAGGAGCAGGAAGCATCAACTTCTATATGTGCCTTGACTGGGCAAGCCCAGGGTTTTGAACCAGCAATCTCAGCATTCCAGGTCAATGCTTTATCCACTGTGCCGCCACAGGTCAGGCCATAGCTTGTATCTTAAAAATAAAATTGTTGGTCTGTTCTTATCTCAAGGTACCATTGTATTTCTATGAATTTTGTATTTCTATGAATTTTGTTAGTTTTATAATTTGTAGGCTTGTTTATGAATTTCCCTGCACTTTTGCCCTGTTTTTTGTTTGTTTGTTTGTTTGTTTGTTTACAGGGACTGAGAGAGGGTCAGAGAGAGGGATAGAAAGGGACAGACAGACAGGAACAGAGAGAAATGAGAAGCATCAATTATTAGTTTTTCGTTGCTGTTGCAACACCATAGTTGTTCATTGATTGCTTTCTCACACATGCCTTGACTGTGGGCCTTCAGCAGACTGAGCCACCTCTTGCTGGAGCCAGCGACCTTGGGTTCAAGCTGACGAGCTTTTGCTCAAGCCAGATGGGCCCGCACTCAAGCTGGCGACCTCGGGGTCTCAAACCTGGGTCTTCCGCATCCCAGTCCGGTGCTCTATCCACTGTGCCACCACCTGGTCAGGTTTGCCCTCTGGTTTTAAGCCAGAAATTTCCAATTGAAATAGCCTCTTTAAGGCTAAGTGCCTAACACAAGAGGAGAGATAGGAGCTAACAGAAAAAGCAATTTCCTCTGGGGAAAATTTGGACAGAGAGCCCTGAAACTAGAGGTCTTGGATCCAAGAAAAGAAATCAAGCAAGTCCAAGAAAGGTGGCTCGGACCAGAAAATGTCACGAGTGATTACTCTGATGAATAGAGAGAAACTTCACAACAGACAGGAAGCTAGAATTTATCAAACAAAAGATTGGCTTGCCTAGCCAGGCAGTGGCGCATTGGATAGAGCGTCCAACTGGGATGCGGAAGACCCAGGTTTGAGATCCCAAGCTCGCCAGCTTGAGCGTGGGCCCATCTGGCTTGAGCAAAAGCTCACCAGCTTGGACCCAAGGTTGCTGGCTCCAGCAAGGGGTGGCTCGGTCTGCTGAAGGCCCGTGGTCAAGGAACGTGTGAGAATGCAATCAATGAACAACTATGGTGTTGCAACGGCAACGAAAAACTAATGATTGATGCTTCTCGCCTCTCTCTGTTCCTGTCTGTCTATCCCTCTCTCTGACTCTCTCTCTGTTCCTGTAAAAAAAAAAAAAAAAAAAAATATTGGCTTGACTTACCTCCAGAGGTCAGAATTTGAATTCCCTGATTTCTCTGCAGAATTGTGAGATTTTTAGGGCTCAGAGGTGTCTGCTGAGAAGCTGTGTGAGACCTACAGTAAAACTGGAGACCTGGAACGTCTCTGAGTCACCTCTCCTAGAAATCCAATGGGGTCAGGCAATTCTCTGAAGAGGCCACCAGGTCCAGGTGTTTCAACCTGGTGTCTAAAATTTAAAATACTCTAACAGGGCACAAGACAAATACGATAACTGACATATTTCTGGATGATTAAACATAAACGAAATGACAAATGTACAAAAGACAACTCTGGAACACAAAACAACTAAACACAAAACCAGAGATTACTGGCCACTGTCATGGTCCGGGATCAAGTCTTGGAAGTAATGATGCATCCAGCCTTCCAAAGACTCCCAATGGGACGCCCCAGAGACAGAGACAAATCTTACTGGTAAGCACAGGTTCCAAGGGCTCCAAGAATTGAATTGCAGAACTTTGAGATGGGAACCTTCCACTACTTTGTCTCCTGGAGCTGAGGAAACTCTTCTTAGAGATCTCCCCCTAGAAGTGGGGTAGCGGGGGTCCTGCTGGGTTCCGACCCAAATGCTAGGAAGGCTTGGCTTATCTCACTGGGACCTTCAAATGTTTTGGACCAAACACGAGTAATTATTGATTGGAGCCCAAATTAATTATAATTTTAATGAGCCTTTATTAGCCAGCCGGCGACTGCTAGCTGAGAATTCACACAGGGAAACAGCTAGCAATCCCAAACCTAAGGGGAGAGCAGTATTTAAGGGGATAAACTACAAAGTCATAGCTATTGCAACCTGTTTACACAACATTCTTGACATTTCGGCAGAATGCGTTCTTTATTTTAAAGCTGATTATAGTTCTCCCTGTAATTTCTGCAAGGCTAAAGCATAAAGTCACATCCTGCTTCTGTAAGCAAGATTTAAGTCAAGATATCTAACTAGTTGGGCTTGTAAAAATTTTCACTCTAAGCTACTGCCACAGGCAAGCTCCATTTAATGCTTAACTTCCTTGTACAGGCTATTGGGGATTTTCTACTCTAAGCAGCTACCAAAAGCAAGTTTAAAGTTCCTCTTTATGTCCAACTCTCTATATACAATACTGAGGTCCCATATAGAACACTAGGCCCCTATCACAGGGAGGGTGGGGTGATCAGAACCAGGAGCCATAGAAGTCAGAAAAAAAGAGGGATCCCAGATACTTCTCTCTCCTTTGGTGATGTAGCAACCACCCAGTAAGGGCGGCTGCTTGACTGAGCTCATGCACAAAGCTGGGTTGAATGAAGCCCTTCCATGTGCTGAGTCAAGGAAAGACTGCTGTGGGCCTGGCATACCTGGACCTCAGACGATGACCTTTTTTGGATCCTGCTCCAAGAAGAGTAGAAAGGCATAGTGTGGGGTGGGGAATGCCACCCCTCCACACACACTTCAGGCACTTTTCCCCATTAGTTTGTGCAGGTGCTGCCCCCTGCACATCCCTTGCATCCAATCTCACAGCCTTGTGTTTGCTTGTGCTGTTCCCTCCATCCAGACAGCCACTTCACCAAATACAGTGGACGTCTGTCACTCTCGCTTTTCACCTTGTATCTGTCGCCACCTCTGATCACAGGCCATGACTTGACTTTGGTAACCTCCCCTCTTCTCACATGAGGTCTGGATGGGGCCCAGACCCTGTAATTTGTTAGCCTTTCAGGGGCTCAAGCATGAGTCCTTTCTTAGTTTTCTTTTTAACATTTTTTTTTGTCATAATTATAGACTTACAGGAAACAAAGAGCTTTTTGAGAGCTTAGAAATATTTGCGACCTGAAGACAAAAAAAGTATTGGCTCCCAAATCCTAAAATGGCAAAGCTGGAATTAATATTTTTTGTGTTCAAACTTAAAAGGTGGTAGTTATATAAATTGTATTACAGTTGAAAGCAATTTTGTAGGTTGAATTTTCTTCCTTCAAAAGTAGGCCCAACCTGACCAGGTGGTGGCGCAGTGGATAGAGCGGCGGACTGGGATGCGGAAGACCCAGGTTCGAGACCCCGAGTTCGCTAGCTTGAGCGCAGGCCCATCTGGCTTGAGCAAAAGCTCGCCAGCTTGGCCCAAGGTCGATGGCTCCAGCAAGGGGTTGCTTTGGTCCGCTGAAGGCCCGCAGTCAAGGCACATGTAAGAGGGCAATCAATGAACAACTAAGGTGTCACAATGGCAACGAAAAGCTGGTGATTGATGCTTCTCACCTCTCTCCATTCCTGTCTGTCTGTTCCTGTCTGTCCCTCTCTCTGACTCTCTCTCTGTCCCTGTTAAAAAAATAAAAATAAATAAATAATAATAACAACAACAAAAGTAGGCCCATCCTGTCCAGGTGATGGCACAATGAATAGAGCGTCGGACTGGGATGCGGAAGACCCAGGTTCGAGACCCCGAGGTCGCCAGCTTGAGTGCGGGCCCATCTGACTTGAGCAAATGCTCGCCAGCTTGGCCCATGGTCGCTGGCTCCAGCAAGTGGTGGCTCAGTCTGCTGAAGGCCCGCGGTCAAGGCATGTGTGAGAATGCAATCAATGAACAACTATGGTGTCAAAACGGCAAACGAAAAACTAATGATTAATGCTTCTCATTTCTCTCTGCTCTCATTTCTCTCTGCTCCTGTCTTTCTGTCCCTATCTATACCTCTCTCTGACTCTCTCACTGTCCCTGTAAAAAACAAACAAACAAATAAATAAAGATCATTAAAAAAAAAAAAAAAAGGTAGGCCCAAGCCTGACCAGGTGGTGGCGCAGTGAATAGAGTGTCAGACTGGGATGTGGAAGGACCCAGGTTCGAGACCCTGAGGTTGCCAGCTTGAGCGCGGGCTCATCTGGTTTTTGTTTTTTGTTCTTTTATTTTTTATTAACTTTAATGGGGTGACATCAATAAATCAGGGTACATATGTACAATGAAAACATCTCCAGATTATCTTATCATTCAGTTGTGTTGCATACCCATTACCCAAAGTCAAATTGTCCTCTGTCACCTTCTATCTGGTTTTCCCTGTACCCCTCTCCTCCTCCCTATCCCACCCTTCCCTCCCTCTCCCCACCCCGTAACCACCACACTCTTGTCCATGTCTCATAGTCTCACTTTTATGTCCCACCTATGTATGAAATCATGCTGTTCTCAGTTATTTTTTTTTCTGATTCACTTATTTCACTCCATATAATGTTATCAAGGTACATCCATTTTGTTATAAATGATCCGATGTCATCATTTCTTATGGCTGAGTAGTATTCCATAGTATATATGTACCAAAGCTTTTTAATCCACTTGTCTTCTGACGGACACTTGGGCTGTTTCCAGATCTTCGCTATTGTGAACAACGCTGCCACGAACATGGGGGCACATTTCTTCTTTTCGAACAGTGCTATGGTGTTCTTAGGGTATATTCCTAAAAGTGGGATAGCTGGGTCAAAAGGCAGTTCGACTTTTAATTTTTTGAGGAATCTCCAAACTGTTTTTTACAGTGGCTGCACCATTCTGCATTCCCACCAGCAGTGCAGAAGGGTTCCCTTTTCTCCACATCCTCGCCAGTACTTATTCTGTGTTGTTTTGCTGATGAGTGCCACTCTGACTGGTGTGAGGTGATATCTCATTGTGGTTTTGATTTGCATTTCTCTAATGATTAGTGATGTTGAGCATTTTTTCATATGTCTTTTGGCCATCTGTATGTCTCCTTTGGAGAAATTTCTATTCATTTCTTTTGCCCATTTTTTGATTGGATTGTTTGTCTTCCTGGTGTTGAGTTTTATAAGTTCTTTATAAATTTTGGTTATTAACCCCTTATCAGACGTGCTGTCGAATATGTTCTCCCATTGTGTGGTTTGTCTTTTTATTCTGTTCTTATTGTCTTTAGCTGTGCAAAAACATTTTAGTTTGATATAGTCCCATTTGTTTATCTTGGGCTCATCTGGTTTGAGCAAAAGCTCACCAGCTTGGACCCAAGGTCGCTGGCTCGAGCAAGGGGTTACTCGGTCTGCTGAAGGCCCACGGTCAAGGCACATATGAGAAAGCAATCAATGAATAACTAAGGTGTCACAACGAAAAACTGATGATTGATGCTTCTCATCTCTCTTCGTTCCTGTCTGTCTATCCCTATCTATCCCTCTCTCTCTCTCTCTCTGTCTCTGTTAAAAAAAAAAAAAAAGGCCCATCTTCCTAGAGGTTGGTCACTCCTAAATTAGGTCCCCATAGCCAAATAGTGTCTATACAAAGGCATAAAAATGCTTTGGAAAATGTATAGCAAAATACACTCCCCCCCAAAAAAACAAAACCCTCCAGTCCACCTATATATTTAATATGGGTTGTGGGTGAATCTTTTTAATGATTTTATTTATTAATTTTACAGAGAGAGGAGAGGAGTAGGGGGGAGCGAGAAGTATCAACTCATAGTTGTTTCACTTTAGTTGTTCATTGCTTGCTTTTTTTTGTTGTGTGTACCTTGACCCGGCAAGCCCAGGTTTTTGAACTGGTGACCTCAGTGTTCCAGGCTGATGCTTTACCCACTGCGCCACCACATGTCAGGCTGGGTGACTTTTAAATGTTTTCTATGCCGTGCCTGGGGCCTGTGTATCAGGAGAGTTTTTGGCTGCAAATAAAACAGCAGAAACTTGCCTGACCTGTGGTGGCGCAGTGGATAAAGCCATCGACCTGGGAACACTGAGGTCGCCAGTTCAAAACCCTGCACTGGTCTGGTCAAGGCACATATGGGAGTTAATGCTTCCACCTCCTCCCCCCTTTCTCTCTCTCTCTCTCTCTCTCACTCTGTATTTCCTCTCTAAAATGAATAAATAAAAAGAATTAAAAAACAAACAAACAAACAAAAACAGCAGAAACTCTTTCAAAGCGAAGGAAAAAATGTCTATATAAGAAGATGTCTGGAGCTAGGAGAGTTTCATGGCAAGTTAATTCAGTGGCTAATGAAATCATCAAAGATCTGCGTTCTTGTCTGATCGTGGATTATGGCTGTGCAGACGGTCCTTGCTCTTAGGAGAGGCAAACTAAAAGATTTGGGGTGGACTGTCTCAACACCTGCAATGTACTCACAAATGAATCAGTTAAAAATATAAATATATATATAAAGAACAATTAAGCAAATTGGGCAATTATCAACAACTGGGAATCTAGGTAAAGGACATATGGATATTGACTTGCTGTTCTTACACTTTTTTTTAATCTTTTTTTTTTTTTTTTTTACAGGGACAGAGAGAGAGTCAGAGAGAGGGATAGATAGGGACAGACAGACAGGAATGGAGAAAGATGAGAAGCATCAATCATTAGTTTTTTGTTGCCGTTGTGACACCATAGTTGTTCATTGATTGCTTTCTCACATGTGCCTTGACCGCGGGCCTTCAGCCGACCAAGCCACCCCTTGCTGGAGCCAGCGACCTTGGGTCCAAGCTGACGAGCTTTTGCTCAAGCCTGATGGGCCCGCGTTCAAGCTGGCGAGCTCGGGGTCTCGAACCTGGGTCTTCCGCATCCCAGTCCGACGCTCTATCCACTGCGCCATGCCATGTGGATAGAGCTCTTACACTGTAAGTGGTCAGGCTCTTACACTTTTTCTGTCGTTTTGAAACTTTTCTAAACTTAAATTTGGAGAGTGCGAGATAATAAATATATATTTAGTCTATGACCCCAGTTTCTGCCACAGAACTCCTAAATCCCTTGAAATTTTCTGGGTGATAGGAGTGTCTTGTTCTAATGAAGTGACTCCTGGTTTCTCTTGGACAGCTTCTGGGTGGGGCTGGTCACCAGAAAAGACCAAGCCATGATTAGAAGCTTTGGACTTTCAGCCCCACTCCTTATCCTCTGGCTCAGGAGAAGGGTTGGGGCTTGAGTTAAAAATCAATTATGACTGTAATTATGAAGCTTCTGTAAAAATTACAAAAGTACAGGGTTTGAACAGCTTCTTGGCTGGTGAACACAACTACATGCTTAGAGGATGGCAGAAAATTTTACATTTGGGACACTTCTGGACCTCACCCTATGTATCTCTTTGTCTAGCTGTTCATCTCTATCCTTTATGGTATACTTTATTACCTAATAAACCAGCAAATGTGTTTCCCTGAGTTCTGTGAACCATTATAGCAAATTATCCAACCTGAGAAAGGGGACCAGGGGTACCTCCAGTTGGTCAGAAGTACAGATGACAACCTATGACTTACAATTGGCATCTGAAGTGTGTGTGGGGGGACTTATGGGACTGAGCCCTTAACCTGTGAGTGCTGCACTAATTTTGGGTAGTATCAGAATTAAATTAAATTAAATTATAGGACACCCATTTGGTGTTTGCAGAAAACTGGAGACTTGCTTGATGTAGAAAACCCACATGTTTGGTGTCAGAAGTGTTCTGTAGGGAGAGGAAAGTTTTCTCCTTTCGTTGGTGTCAGAGAAGTGGGATTTGCTAGAAGCCTCTGGCTCATGGAAACATGTGGTTTGGGAAGGGAAAGGAAGAAATAGAAAGGAATCTTTGATTCCTGGGTGACACTTTGTCAGTCACCCATGGCATGGAGCAGTAGCTGTGCTCCACAGCAACTGTCAAAGCTATCAACAGAATTTACAGATGGCGCCAACCCTTGGGGAGCTGGTTTATGAGATGCATAGAAAATGCAAGAAAAAGAGCAAAATACATAGTCCTTGCTTAGGGTTATTGGTAACAGCTAAAATGAAATAAATAGTAAACCTGACCAGGTGGTGGCACAGTGGATTGAGTGTCAGACTGGGACACAGAGGACCTAGGTGTGAAACCCTGAGTTCTCTGGCTTGAACACAGACTCATCAGCTTGAGTGTGGGGTTGCTGGCTTGAGCATAAAATCATAGACATGACCCTATGGTCACTGGCTTGAGCCCAAAGGTCGCTGGCTTGAAGCCCAAGGTCACTGGCTTGAGCAAGGGGTCACTCGCTCTGCTGTAGCCCCCTGGTCAAGGCACATATGAGAAAGCAATCATTGAACAACATGCCGCAATGAATAATTGATGTTTTTCATCTCTCTCCCTTCCTGTTGTCTGTCTTTATCTGTCCCTCTCTCTGTCTCATACACATACACCCACCCACCCTCCCCCACACACACACTTGTGGGGCTTGAGCCCAAAGGTTGCTGGCTTGAGCCCAAGGTTCCCAGGTTGAGCAAGGGGTCACCGTTTCAGCTGGAGCCCCCCGCCACCAGCAAATACAAGAAGCAATCAATAAAAAACAACTAAATTGCCACAACTTGAGTTGATGCTTCTCATCTCTCTCTTCCTGTCTCTGGCTAAAAAAAAAAAAAAAAAAAAAAAAGGCGGGGGGGATGGGTGGGTGGAAACTTGATGCTAGATCAAGCTCAGATTTCAGTGAGTCTAAGTTTGGGCCACATCCTCAAAGCCACTCACAAAGGGAAAAATTACTCAGGGACAACAGTACCTCTAAGACCTCTGGTCTCCAAGAAAGTAGTCAACATGGTGGGGGAGGCAAAACCAGGGAACTATAGAACCAGGGGGATATAGTAGCATGAACACATTGTTTCATCTTGTGGATTGGTGTTATCAGCTTCCTGAAATATTAACTTGGAATCCAGGTGAAGGATGTTCACTGTACCATTCTTGTGCGTTTTCTGTCAGTTTGTAAGTTCTCTAAATTAAAAGGTTAGAAGGAAACAACCATAAGTTCTTCCCATCTTTTTGCTCTGCAGTCAAGAAGCAGAGAAATCTGTTGGGTCACACGTTCATAGAATGGCTACAACAGCTTCTATACCCAAAGCTAGAAGAGTGAGTCTCCACTCCATGTCCTTTAAAAGTGGGGCAAACACATGAACAGTATGTCAGACCCATGGAGTCCAAATAAAGTGCTGAGATAGAAGCCTCTGCCAAGTGAGCATAACCCAGCCTTGGACAACCCGATACCAGACCATGTGAACCTGCTCGGCATGGTCTTCAGCACATGTGGCCTCGTGCTCAAGCTGAAGTGATGCGCTCGGGTCAGTTTACTACTCCTTCATCAGTTTCACCAATTCCTGAGGCTTTAAGGACACTAAGCAAATGATGAGTAGCTTCATGCTGTCCATCTCTGCCGTGGTGATGTTCTATCTGCAGAACCCTCAGCCTATGACACCCCATTAGTGATGTCAGACTAGAGGGGTCACATGTGGGACCTCTCTATACACCTCCCTCCAGGGCTGACCCCTGGCAGCTCAGCCTCCTGCTCTTAGCTGCTGGCTGTCCTGGGCTTCCCTGGGTGTGACAGTTGCAGGGCCCGCAGCTGGATGGAGGGAATCTGAACCATTCCGAGGTCCCACTTCTGCTGGGGCAGAAGGGGAATACCTGAGGCCTGCTCCTCCTCCCTTCCCTACCCTGCCTACTGCTGGGAGATGCTGTCCAGATTTCTAGGTATAACCACTCATTTTCTTTTTTATTTATTGATTTTAGAGAGAGAAACATTGATCTGTTTCTGTATGTCCCGTGACTGGGGATGGAACTGGCAACCTCTGCACTAATCATCCAAGCTATCTGGCCAGGGCTCCACTCATTTTCTTGTTAAAACCAGTTTGGCTGTTTAAAAAAAAGAAAAAAAAAGTGAGGCACATTCCTAGAATCTGCCCTCGTCTTATTGGTCAGAAGTGTACCACGAGTCCATGGTTAAGCCAATCACTGGCTAGGGGGAATCAATCATAATTGGCTTAGACTCAAGCTTTAAACAATTAAGGTTCACTACTAGGACAGGGATGCCCACCCCATCTGACTCATCTGCCACCAAGTGCTTCCCTGAAGGAAATCATGATTCTGTCAGCAAGAACGTGAGCATAGCTGCTATGTCCACAGTGAGGCCAGGGAGGCAAGTACTGCCCTCCTCTGGGGAGGACATGACTCAGGCTGGTCAATAGCTACACTCCATCCCCTTGGGCACATGTTCTAAGATGGGCATGAGACCCAAGCCAGGCCAACCCATCTGCCCTGAGATGTTGGTCGAGTGAAGCACCCACTGTCTTGGATGAAGCACAGCTGAGGATACACCTGGAGTGCTGGACCACCTCATTGGGAAGCCATTACTTCTTCATGCCTTAGCCAGGGTGAGCTAAAAAGTCATGAGTACAATTTGCTGACTTCATGTTGTTGCCAGGCTCTGTGAAGCACTCCCTCTTCCCAAGAATCACACTGTGGATAATTCTCCAGGCCTCTAAGACCCACCCCTCATTTTACAAATGAGGAAACAAGCTGAGCAGGAAGGGGCTTATGCAAGCTCAAGTGACAAGTAAATTGGTGACAGCCAGGCCTAGAACAGTCACAGTATCTCTGCACTGGCCGTTCTGGGCTGCCCTGCAGCCAGCTCACAGCTGAGCACCCCCTCTACATGAGGTGCTAGGAGACTGGTGTGTGCCTGGCCTGGAAGACAGGGCCAACAGGGCAGGCACAGTGGCACCATAGTGTGAAGGATACCCCAAGGGGGATGATGCTACAGCAAACTTGGGTGGGGGCGGACCTGTCTCCTGTCTCTACCAAGAAGGGGCTGTAGCCTCCTGGAGCAGCCAATACAAATACAAATCCTGTCTCAGGTGATCAGGCTTTCTAGATGAATGCCCTTTGAAAGTTAGCATCACATTTCCAATCTTCATTCCCCAAGTACCTTCCTAAAATGGGATGAGTGATACACTCGCTGGGTTTTCTGAGGGACTGAGCTAAATCGCTAAAAGCCTCAGTGTTACTGAGTTAGGTATTACTGCAGAGAGAATAACTCTGGAACAGGGATGGGTCACTTCATGCAGGGGAACGCTATGGTGGGCCAGTTCTGGGGAGATCGGACTCAGCCAGGGGCTCAACTTCTGGTGCCACTGTGGACAGACTTGAACCCACACAGGGGCTCCCACTCGCACTTTATTAAGTCCAGAAGGACTAGTTACAACAGGAGTGTAAGGAAGGCCTAGCCCCCCACCCCCAACCCCACCATCACTGGCACATAATACATAAATAAATAAATAGCTGAGGCAGGAACAGGGGAGAAGTGGTACAGCAAACACTGACGGCACAGGGAGGGACACAAAAGCCCCCATTCTGAGCTGTGGCCACCATTAACACTGGACCAGTACCATGGTCAGGGAAGGGCGGGGCTCTCGGCTACAGAAGCCCCAGAGCTGTTAAGTGGACCCTGGACGGCAATCATGGTTGGTGGTGTCTTTAGTATGCAGACCTTATTTACTGACAGAAATCTAGACCCCTGGCTCATCCAGTCAGACCCAGATTATCATGGGACCCACTGATTGTCAATAGTCTTTCAGACTGCTGCTCTGTTCAGGATCTAAAAGATCAATGGGTTATTATTATCTGCTGTCCTGATGGTCTACCTAGGATCTAGGACAGGAAAGGGTCATTGTCACCTACACTCCCAACTGGTCCAGTCAAGACCCAACACCAGTGAATCACTATGACTTAGCCTTCTCATTGGTCCATTCAGGGCTCAGGACAATAATGGCTTGTGGTTACCCAGACCTGATTGGTCAACAGGAACCCAAGGCCAAGACCTGGGGAGCAGGTAGAGCTCTAGGCCCCACAGAAAGAGGTGAGGGAGTTAAGTGCTATGGTTGGGGAAAATCTTCAGTGGGCATCAGGGCCCAGATTTCAACAATGGGAAGTCACAGGGCAGGAAATAAGGCCACCTTGGCTGAATCAGGCCAGGGCAAACCAGTAGGGTGAGGGGAACAGCTTCTGGGACAGCAAAGAGTGACATCCATGGGAGCGGGTACAAGGGCCCTAAAACCTTCCCTGGCTCCCAGCCCCACCAAGGTATAGATACTGGGGCCAGAGGGCCAGTGGCACTTTAATGCAGCTCCTAGCCCATCACCTCCATCTACGGGGTCAGTGTGGGGAAGGGGTGGAGCTGCAGTTAGAGATCAAACGGGTTCAGTCCTCCAGCCCTTCCATTAAGTCTGCGATGCTCTCCACATAGTAATGGGGCACCAGGTCATGCTTGCCGGCCGCCAGGTAGGCTTGGGCCTCCTCCAGACGGGAGACACCTGTGAGCGTGAGCACAGTGGTCATGCCACAGCGGTGGCCGAATAGGATGTCGGTCTCCAGGCGGTCGCCCACCATGAGCGTGCAGGCAGGGTCCACGCTGAAGTGCTCCGTGATGCACTCGAACATGTAAGGGCTGGGCTTGCCCACCACCAGGGCCTGGCGTCCTGAGGCTATCTCCACGGCAGCGGCCAGGCTCCCAGTGCCTGCAGGGAGATGGAGACTTGGTCAGTGAGGGAGTGGGTAGGGTGGGCTGCAGGGAAGAAATCCAGGCCTTGAAACCAGAGTTCTCAGGGAGGCAGCTTGGCACGGGGGTACAATTAGGCACTGAAATTAAAATTTCCCAAGTCTTACTATAGTGGTAAAGAGTCCAGACTCTGCAGCCAGATGCCCAAATTCAGACTCCAACTCCATCTTTCTCAGGCAGGCTGTCTAACCTCTCTGTGCGTCATTTTCCCCATCTGGTACTTATGTAATGGGGGTATTGGAAGGACTGGATGAGCCTTGTAACTGGGCCTGGCTCAGTCAGTCCTGCACGAGGTTCTCTATTTTACCCTGGAGGCTGTGTGCCTTTGGGCAAGCCATTCCACCTCTCTGAGTTTCCTTGGGCTTGCAGGCAAAGGGGATCCAAGTGATCCTTCAAAGAGGCACTGTGGGTATCACAGGAGCAAATGCTCTGGAAACTAAAAAACAGCAGTTGTGGTTATTGCAAGAATGTGCACCCCTGGCATCCGACACTGGCACAGCCCTTTTGGAAAACAGCAGGGCACAGAAACGTTCGCACCTCTGACTCAATCTCAGCCTCCGCCAGGACAGCAGTCACAAGACAAGAATTCAGACTGTAGACAAAAAGCTCCATGCTTGAAGATGCCTGTGGCCACAGTAACTATAATACCCCAAATCGTGGAGCAAGCCCAACTGCTAACAATAGGATTGTTTAGAAAAGGACAGTTCTGACTCCTGGTCACCCGCCCCACACAATGAGTCCACTGTGCCCATCCCACAGGCACATCTTGGTGCCAGAATATTCTGCCTTCACAGTAATGTTCCTGAACAAATGATGATGATGATGATAATTATAATTTACTAAGCACATTCTAAAGTCCCAGGGGCTATGCTGGGTGCTTATGGAAACCCATTTTATAGATATGAAAGCTGACACTCAAGTGACAGTCAGTAGCTTATCCAGGGTTACACATCTTAAAAAGTGGCAGATAAGTTGTATTCAGGTGGGTATGACCCACTCATGTGCTGGGTCAGCTTGGACTCCTTTGGGAGTGCTGAGTGTTCATTTTCAGGAATTCTGTGAGCCCGGGGTTAAATAAAGCCATTATCTAAAGTCCATTTATATAAACTTACCATCAAATGAGTTATGTTTAAAACAAACATAATAAATTCTCAAAACTCACCACTTCCTAATGACTTTCCCATTATCTGTACTCTTAGGATGATTTATAATTGTACCAATGGAAATACAATATAATGGTGTGCATGCATCTTCCCAAGTCTGTATTCAGTGACTTCACATTGGTAGCTTGAAAATCCAATGTGCTGGGAGTATTTACACCACAGACATTGGCAAATGGCATAAAGCAGGGCTCCCCAAATTACTACACATTTATCAGTATACCATTGGTCTGATGCCTAGTGCAGTGGCCTATCTCCCTTCTCATAGCATAGTTAAGTCAAAGGCTCGGAAGGTTCAAGTGGCCCCATGTAAGGAGGAGGAACTTCCCCAGTGTCACAGGGCAGAGCTGACCTATAGCAATACCACTGAGAGGTTCTGTCTGACATCTGACTTAAAACTTGCCTACTTAAGAACTGGGTAGGGAAGAAAAGCTATTTGTCCTCTGTGAGAGATTTCTGTCCAACTGCATCACCTGAGTGTTTCTCTTGGCTCCAGAAAGTTCTCAACTCTCACCTCCTTCCTTTCCCACTAGGACAGAGCTGATCACCCTTGGCTCCCCATGTCCCACTTCATCCACTTAGCTAATATTTACTGACGCCCAACTACACACCAGACACTGTGCTAGGCACTGTGCTAGAGCTCTCCCCTGGGGAGCAAGCTTCCTAGCAGGGCAGTCTATGGACATAATTTTGTCCTCAGACCACCATGACCCCCTTCTCTCAACATCCTATAATCCAAGACTGTCACATGTTTTGGTGGTGACGTATTTCTAAGACAGCAGGCATTTCGATTCACCAGCTCAAGTGGTTGCCATATGGTTAAAGGTAAACATACAAAATTTAGGAGACCAGGAGGAGGGGAAACTGGAGCGAGAGATTTGCATTATTTCAGATTTTATGCATAATAGAGGCCTTTATTAATAATCACATACCACTGTCTCAAAGCTGCATCATTCAGTGTAGACACGATAGCAGTGCTGTGTTTCTGTATTTAGTAAGCCTCTGCCTCCCCCTCTAGGCTGTGGGAATGACCAGCAGGCCTGGCAGGCATAGCCAAGTGGATGCTGAGAGTGAAGACAGCCGGTGTGAGCAGGACCTGGTCTCTTCCCAGCTTGTCTATTGCACCCTTCCTGAGTCCTGGGGGCACCTTAACCCCTAGTCTTAACCTGAGATCTGAGACTTCCAGGGAAAGTCTTACTTTTCATAAGGCAAGTAGGAGCTGCAATAGCTGGAGGAGCCCTCAGCTTGGGTTTATGGAAAAGTGAGGCTGAAGTGGTCCTGCAGCAAGTAGATATGCAACAAAGCTGGGACAGACCTATAACTATAGATTCCCAGGCTGAAGCTGGTTTTTTTTTATGATCTAAGCCCTGTTCCATGTTTCATCCCCTAGCACCCAGTTCTTTTTTTTTTTTAATTTTAATGGGGTAACATTGATCAATCAGGGTACATAGGGCACCCTATTCTGCAAGATGTCTCCTCTAGGAAACCTTTCCAGATCTCCTAAGGTCTAGACCCTTCTGCCACCCCATCATATTAGTGTCTGGTCCTCAATGACCACCACCCTGCCCCACCAGGATTTAGTATCAACTGTCTGGGTCAGTCATCAGCAAGGAGGGAGTGATGGGAGATTTACTCCTGCCGTCAGCCTACTGACTGGGGTACTGACTTGTCCATTACACACTCACTACTGTCGGCCTCTGCTACCATCTGCTCTTGTGTAACTGGAACCAACCGAGATGTACAAGCCTCCGCTTACTCCTGCCTCCTCTGCAGATCTGAAAACCAGGATGACAGCAGTGAAAAGTGACTTGCATGGAGGAGGAGGGTGGCCACATGATCCAAGTTCAAGTCCCTATACTCCTGGGTAGCTCACTCTCCTTCAGCCTCAGTTTCTCCAGCTGAGAAGTGGGAAAATACCAGCATCTTGAGTAATTTGGAAAGTAAGTAAGAACATAGACCAAGGTAACATGACAGGGTTCTGGAAACAACTTACATCATCTGAGCACCTATGCACATAGATCACTCTCCCCTCGGGTGAAATTGGCATGGTTAGCATTCCCAGAGATGCTCTAAGGTTATGTAACGTAATAACATTACAGAGCCCTGGAACTGGAAGTGGACTCAGGTCAAACTCCAACCACCTCCTGTGTTCCTGCATGCCTGCCTATAACCTGCCGCTGGACATGGCGTGCCAACTCTCCAAAAAAAAGACGATCCCTCTAGATTTTGTTCCCAAATCTCCCACCTCACTCCAATAGCGGGTGAATCAAAATGACAGGAGTCCGTGAAGCTAGTTCAGAAAAGGTTAGGGCTGGGAGTCGGGGGAGCTGGATTCCGGCTGCAATTCCAAGAGTGACAGTGGGCCTCAGTTTCCTCATCTGTCAAACAGGGACACCACTGCTGTTCCTCAGTGTGGCGGCTGCAAGAATTACCAGACCTCGAAACGAAAGCAACCTGGGTTCTTGCTTAGCGGGTGCCAGTAACCCTCCTGTTCCCTGTCACCTGGAGACGCCCCTTTTCCGACCTTCACCTTCAGGTATGGAGGTGAAAGCCCAGGTCGCCTCCACCATTCCCACGCTCACCAGGGGTCCGGCTGCCGTCGCTGAGCGGGTGCCACGGATCGCGGTCGGTGGCCACGAGCAGGCAGTCGGGGTCCCGCAGGTGCGCGCAAGCTTCGCTCAGCTTGGCAAAGGAAAAGTGCTCGTCGTAGCCCACAAGCACAGCACGTACGCGCGGGGCCGCGCCCGGGTCCCCGGCCAAGCGCAGCCCCGCCGCCCGCAGCTCGGCGCGGAGCCCCTCGCCGCCCAGTACGAACACTGAGCCCGGTGCGTCCGGCGGCCCGAGGAGGCGCTGGTGCAGCAAGCGCGCGGCGCACAGCGCGGAGCTGAAGAGCTGCTCCGCGCGGAGCCCCCGGAAGCCAAGGCGCGCGAAGCGGAGGGCCAGCTCTGGTCGCGCGCGCCGGCTGTTGTTGCTCACGAACAACGCCGCCTTGCCGGCCCGCGCCAGGCGCTCCACTAGCTCCGGGGCGCCCGGCACGGTCCGCTCGCCGTTCCACAGCACCCCGTCGCAGTCAAACAGGACCCCCTGCGCCCGGCCCAGCACGTCGCGCAGGGCCGCGCCGCGCAAACGCTCGCAGCGCGCCATGCAGCCACCTGGCTGCCCGCACTCCCGCGCCGCACCGCTTTCTCTCCGCGGGCACGGTGCGCTCTCCCGCTTCCCGCTGGTCCTCTGTACCTGCCAATGGCGCGCTGGAAGGGCCAGGGGGCGGGGTTAATGTCTGGCCTGGGGCCAATGGGGGCGAAAGTCTCGGAAAGGAGGGAAGCCGCGAGCAAACGGAGCTTGGAGAAAAGGGCCGAATCGCGGTTGGCACTAGGAGAGGGGACCAATGAAGATTTCACTTGGTTCTTCGTCCCTGGCTCAGCGGGCCCTGTCGCTGCTGAGTTTTAACCCGGATTAGCTTCTTGGAGGGGTGGGAGTCTAGGAGAGTGACGCTCTTCTTGGCCAATAACGAATTACGAGTAGGAAATACTGTCGGAATCCTGCGTCCCCCCAGGCAATCAGAAGCTTAGGAGAACCGGTTGACTAGAGGAACACAGATGCTAAAGGGGATGTTGTCTGTGGATCAAATCTTGCCCTCTGAACCATGGACGCTACAGGTCTGAGCCAAGTCCTGATAAGTGTGTAGTTATGACAGGGAGAAAACAATGGGTCTCTTGACCTACACCAGTGGTTCTCTAGGTAGAGTCTTTTGGAGCACTTGATATTTTTAGATATAATTTAAGTACAGTAGGATGTGTAGATCTTATGTGTAAAGTTTGATATTTTTTTTTGACAGAGACAGAGTCAGAGAGAGGGACAGGTAGGGACAGACAGGAAGGGAGAGATTAGAACCATCAGTTCTTCCTTGCGGCATCTTAGTTGTTTGTTCATTGATTGCTTTCTCATATGGGCCTTGAGGGAGGGAGGGGGCGGCTACAGCAGAGCGAGTGACCCCTTGCTCAAGCCAGCGACTTTTGGGCTCAAGCCCAAAGAGCCTGCACTCAAGCCAGCGACCTTTGTGTCTCGAACCTTGGTCATTCTCGTCTTAGTCCAACGCTCTATCCCAGGGGTCCCCAAACAACGGCCAGCACATGGGGGGCCCCCTGAGGCCATTTATCCCGCCCGCCGCACTTCCAGAAGGGGCACCTCTTTCATTGGTGGTCAGTGAGAGGAGCACAAGATGCATCTGCACCCATAGTTCCCATTGAAATACTGGTCAGTTTGTTGATTTAAATTTACTTGTTCTTTATTTCAAATATTGTATTTGTTCCTGTTTTTTTTTTTTTTTTACTTTAAAATAAGATATGTGCAGTGTGCATAGGGATTTGTTCATAGTGTTTTTTATAGTCTGGCCCTCCAGCGGTCTGAGGGACAGTGAACTGGCCCCCTATGAAAAAAGTTTGGGGACCCCCTGCTCTATTCACTCACTCACTGCACCACTGCTTGGTCGGGCTTGATGCTTTTTAAAAAATTCATCTACTGATTTTTAGAGAGAGAGAAAAAAGAAACATCCATCTGTATGTGTCCTTACTGGGGATTGAACCAACAACCTTTGCGTATCAGGACGAGGCTCTAACCAACTGAGCTATCTGGCCAGGGCAACAAATGCTTTTTAAAAATACCAGTGTGTGGTAAGTAAGACCCCAGAGAGTCTGTTGTAATTGGTTTGGGTGTAATCTGGCATTTTTTTGGTTTCTTTGTTTTTAATTACCAAGGATTCTACTGTGAGGCCAGGGTAGAGAGGCACTGGGCTAAAGGCAGCCTGTCACCAAGCACCCCGGGAAAGGAAGGAGCCAGAGCAGCCGTGGCCCTTGATGGGGTAGCTTGGCTACAAGGCCCTCCCTTCCAGAGGGATGTCTGAGAAGGCTCTGGAGACCTATTTGACCTTCAGGAGCAATTGGAACTCCAAAGACCTGGGAAACGCCACATCCCATAACCCAGACTTCGCAGCTTTCTGTTCCTCAGTGCTCTGGCCTTTTCCAGGTGCACAGATGGTCTCCATGGCTTGGAATCTTCTTCCTTTTTCCCTTTTTCACCTGGCCAGCTCCTGAAAGACTCCCCTTAACTATGACCACTTCCGGAAGCTTTCCTTGACCTCTACACTCCAAACACACACTACCAGCCTTGGTTAGATGGCTTGATTCTAACTGGGCCCATATGGCCTCCATGTTATGTCACTTGACTCTATTTATCATTTGTTTGTGTTTCCAGGAACAACTTGGGTATAGGGCTGAGTTGGGGACTAGCACAGGGTCTGACAGAGCGGCCTGAGGGAAGGTTTGCAGACAGACCCATCCAGGCTCCTGCGGGAAGCCTTCTCTAGCAACACTACAGACTGGGGGACTCGGCATCAAGAGCAGCCATAATTTACAGGTACTTTTTTTTTTACTTACAGGTACTTTTGTGTGCAAGGGTGTTGCTTTGGTCTTTATAGGAGTGTCATTTAATCAACAGAACAAACACTTCTGCAGTGGAAGTTGTTACCCGATTTCCCAGATGAGGAAACCAGAACACTAAGAAATTAAGTAAATTGCCTAGGATGTGACTGACAGGCCCAGGCTCTGGATTCAGTCAGACGTGGGTCCTAATCCCAGGTCCATGCCTCACTCACCGTGTGACCTTACCAGGTCATGTTTTCAGTCTCTCTTACCTGTAAGAGGTCATGGGATTTCCTTCTTAGGGAGAGGATTAGATGGGAATCATGCACAGAAAAGCAGTGTGTAGCCTAGAGCAGTCAGCAAACTCATTAGTCAACAGAGCCAAATATCAACAGTACAATTTCTTTTGAGAGCCAAATTTTTTAAACTTAAATTATATAGGTAGATACATTGTTATTAACTTAATTAGGGTACTCCTAAACTGGCCTTTGCTAAAAACATCCTCAGTCTAAATGAGGTACGTTTGCTGAGGTCGACCCCTTCCAACTCTCCCATCCGCACTCGTTTTGTATACTTGTTTTGGCTATCTCCTTTCGTTCATCCTCTCTATACGTCCAAACCATCTCAACATGCCTTTCTCAATCCTCGACACTACATCTTCTTTCACTCCACAATGCTCCCTAAACTTAACTCAATAAACTTTAAAGTCTTAAACTATAGGTACGTTGAATAAAACTTGATATCATACTTAATAACGATATTTATTGATAAAATTAAATTGTAAGGTATCCATAAAATTAAATCATGACAATGACTGACAAACACTGATGTGAACAATGGCCTTGCATCTCCTTGGAAAGTTTGGGTAAGTCAGGTTTGTATGTTGTTTATTTTTTTAATTTAATTTTATTCATTTTAGAGAGGAGACACAGAGAGAGAGAGAGAAAGGGAGAAAGGGGGGAGGAGCTGGAAGCATCAACTCCCATATGTGCCTTGACCAGACCAGTGCAGGGTTTTGAACTGGCGACCTCGGTGTTCCCAGGTCGACGCTTTATCTACTGTGCCACCACAGGTCAGGCTGTATGTTGTTGTTTTTAATTTTAGGCACTATTCCAGGTTCTCATCAATAAGAAGACTTCTCAATTTATTGCTAAGGTTCATGCTTGAAAATGATTGTTCACATGAATATGTAGACCCGAATAAGGAAAGAACAGCAAATGCTATTTTTTTCAGTTGATTATAGGAGTCAGGAATACTATTCCAGGTGTTAAAAATCAACATATCTTTCTTCTCCAGGTCTTTCAAAGCAGACCACTTGTTCTGTGAACAAAGTTCACATTTGTTTTTCTCCAATATTTATGCTTCAAGTAGGTACTTTTTTTTATTATTTTTTTTTTTATTTTTTTTTAAAATTTATTCATTTTAGAGAGAAGACAGAGAGAGAGAGAGAGAGAAAGGGGGGAGGAGCTGGAAGCATCAACTCCCATATGTGCCTTGACCAGACCAGTGCAGGGTTTTGAACTGGCGACCTCAGTGTTCCCAGGTCGACGCTTTATCCACTGCGCCACCACAGGTCAGGCCTAGGTACTTTTTTTTTAAATTTATTTTATTTTATTTTTTACAGGGACAGAGAGAGAGTCAGAGAGAGGGATAGACAGGGACAGACAGGAACGGAGAGAGGTGAGAAACATCAATCATTAGTTTTTCGTTGCCGTTGCGACACCTTAGTTATTCATTTATTGCTTTCTCACATGTGCCTTGACCGTGGGCCTTCAGGAAACTGAGACACCCCTTGCTGGAGCCAGCGACCTTGGGTCCAAACTGGCGAGCTTTTGCTCAAGCCAGATGGGCCCCGTGCTCAAGCTGGCTACCTCGGGGTCTCGAACCTGGGTCTTCTGCATCCCAGTCCAACGCCCTATCCACTGCGTCACTGCCTGGTCAGGCTCAAGTAGGTACTTTTGTCAACCGTGCGCGATTTGCGGATGCGACTAGCACTAACCACTGCACAATGAGACTGCTGACTGGCTCACTCAACTCATACATGAATCGCTGGCCTCCCCCCTGCATATCCCGCTCTGCCTGCGCTGCGACTCCGGTCGCTGGACCTACCCACATTCCTGCACCTACCTGTGCACTAGCACGTGGTATTTTGTGGAAGAGCCACATGTGGCTCGCAAGCTGCGGTTTGCTGACCACTGGTCTATAGTAAGGGCTTAAAAAACTTCTGTTATTTTAGACAGGAAAAAGGAGAGGAGGCAAAGAACAGGCAATTTTCCCCCTTTATTTCGAGTACAGAAAATAAAGCTATCTTTTGTGTAGCTGCTCCAGTTTCATCCAAAATAATTTATTTACCTGCCTTACAAAAAAATACGTTGGCAAGAGAAACATTAAAGTCCTGTAGGAGCAATCAAGCTCTCCTTCCTTCTGGTGGCATCCCTGGGACTTTGTCAGAGTGGGGAGTTGGCTGAGCCCCCCAAGCCCAGGGTGAGTCCAAGAGGAGAAGGACTGGAAGTGGAAGACTGTCCTGAGTCCTCCTCGCCATGGAAGCTGACCCAGCAGGCACCAAGGCACTTAAAGGCAAAGTAGGTCCCCACTCCTTGGGAGGGGTGAGGGCTGTGTCCTGGGAGGACAAGATAGGAGGAAGGGGACAATGAGGGCTGTTGGGGAGGAACAGTTCACCAGTTCATTCAGTCTCTGAGGCAAGGCTCCTGGGCCGGGGCTGAGGGGGAACAGCTGTGGGAGTTGGGGTCTTGCCTACAGCCTCAGGGGTCCCTCCATCCTCTGTGGCCACCCCCAGGTCCACCTGTGCAGGCATGCTCAGAGAGATTGGGCTGGGGGAGGCCGGACCTGGGGAGGTCTGGCTGGGGGAGGCTGGTGAACGCCGGCTCTGGCGCCGGGCAGGCTGGGGTGGAATGGGGGGCAATGGGGGTGGCACTGTGGGGGCCCGGAGGCTGCTACCAACCAGACGGCGAGGCAGAGCCCGGGGGGTCACAGGGCTGCCAGAGCTAAGGGGAAGGGGTGGTGCTGGAGGGGAGGAACGGGTGCTGGAGACCTGGGGGGGCGGCATGGTGGGCCGGGCTGGTGCTGGGCGCTTGGCTGTAGAGGAAGGAAAAGGGCAGTAAAGTGTCCATATCGCTTGTGGCAAACCCACCGAGCTTGATGCCATTTCAGGAGCTTGGCATCTGCTGTTCCTTCTGCCGGGAACTGTTTCCATTGCTGGCTCATTACCTCAGGACTCCCTGGATGTCCCCTCCACCCCTCAGCTAGAGTATTCCCTGGCCCTGTCACATTTTCCAGTTCTGCTTTCTTTACAGGACTCTGTCCTCTGAAATGATCTTGCCAGTTTTTATTTTGCTTTGGAATTACTTGTCTCCCCTACCAGAACGTAAATTAAGTGTGGCCATCTTGTGTGTGGCTGGCTAGCGCAGTGCTGGGCGAGGAGCAGGTGTTCAGCACACTCCCGTTTAGAAATGCTACCTGTTCCCCTGACATGCGGGTCTTGCTCTCCTCTTCTCACAAGCCCACCAGAACTACCCCACCCCAGCTTGGAGATCCCACTGCACAGTTCTGGTGTCCAGAGGCATTTAGAGGGCTAGATGGGGCCAGGAGGTCCAGACTCTGGTGCTAGCTCTGCTTCTACCCACTGTGCGAATCATTTGCTCCTGGGGCCTCAGTTTCCTCATTGATAAGATGGGATAAATGCCTCAACCTCCTAGGTGAGGACCAGCTCAAGTGATGCAGTGACAGTCCCTCAACTTGTGCTCAAGTGAGCAAATATCTCACTTGCCTCCCATCCAGGAAAGGTGGTTAGACACCCACCTCCTGCAGGAAGGTTCCGGTGCCAGCTACCAGCTCCTGCTGTCCGGAGGCTCCTGCAGCTACTCCATCTAGCCCGGCTCTACACTGTACACCCAGGTGGAAAACTCTAGAGCCTCCTGGGCTGGGTGGGGCCTCCCAACGGTCCTAGTCACCTGGGCAAACTCTTGTACCTGAACCCTTGGCTTTCTTACCTGCCTGGCTTTCACCCAGCTCAACAGGTGAGTGCACCAAAGGGTTCAGAAGGAGCCCTTAGGTCTCCCCCTCCCCCATTGCCCTTGGAAGACTATCCTCCCTCTTCACTTTGTGACCTTGGGTTTTTTGAGGAACTGGACCCCACTGCCTCCCACGCTCAGGACAGCTGACCCTTATTGGGCATCTACTGTGTGAGCCAGGCAGCACCATTTAACTGTCCAAACAGCTCTACAAGGTAGGTGCAGTCATTGTCGCATTACACAGAGGAGGGAGCTGAGGTGCAGAGAGGTGAAGTCACCTGCTCAAGGTCACAGAGCTGGACTCTGAACCCAGAGTGTTTGGCTGCCGACCTGGCTTTTAGCCTCTGGATTCCTGGCCTCCCCAGCTGCCTAGAAACATAAGAAGGTCTAGATTGCCCACCCCCACCACCCTCTGTTCCCCTTGTCCTCCCACAGCCAACTCACTCCTCCGAGCCATGTCCTCTGCTGGGGTGGCTGCCTCCGGGGAGCTCCTGCTGACCTTGGGGGAGGCCGGTCTGGGGGGCGCCTCAGACTCTGTCCTATAAGGGAAGGAGAGGGTCAGGGTAAGGTTGACCATCTCCCAGATGTCTCCTGTAGTCTTGGGGAGACCTCCAGCCAGTGGGCTGAGTTTGGGTCCTCCACCTGGTGGCTGGGCCTGGGATCTGTGCCCAGGCTGCCCCCTTCCCCCAAGACACTTTTGGCATTGGTCAGGGTTTGCATCCACTGAGTCTCTGGCTGCTGTGACAGTGTCCGTGGTCCACTGCGGTGCAGGATAGGAGGTTAGAGAGCAGGACCTCCCCTCTCAGCCTCCTTGTGACCTTAATGGGATAGCCCAGCCACTAGAAGCCACAGTGGACAAGAAGCAGAGGAGAAGGCTTCCTGCCTGCCTCCAGGTCTCTGCTTAGTTGGCTCCTCCTCAGGAGGCCTTTCCTGACCCGTGTTTGAAGCAGTTTCCTCGGTCTCCTATCCTGCTCTATTTTCCTTTAAATCATGCAGTCCTGCCTGACGTTACCATTTTTTGGTGTACTTGTTGATTCTCCCCCCGCCCCCCCGCCCAGAATATAAGCTCTAGGGCAGCTTTTGTCTAACTTGCTCACCTGAGGAAATTCATGGTTTGGACCCCAGCAGTCTATGACTACTGAAGAATACCTGCTTGGTATGGAGGTACCGTGGTACATGCAGCCTTTCCAGATTTCAAGGATCAAAGGGAAGACTGAAATGTATTTACAAATTCCAAAATATTCAGCTCTCTAGTTCCCTACATCCTTGGGATCTGAAACAGTGCCGGCACATAGTAGGTGCTCAGTAAATAGCCATACAACAAGCAAAGGAATACGTCAGATGCTGGGAGGAATTTTACCTCAGAGCCTCTACCCCACCCACTCCAAACTGGGAAACCTGGTATTTTGGATGAAAATACAACAATTACATTTCCTAAAATGCTGCTGAAAGCCCTGAGAGATGGTGCCTCAGGCTGGGCACCCTAGGGTCAGGACAGGGGCCAATTGTATTTGTGAGTCCTTACCTTTCCTTGGTAGCCACTGAGGCTGGTGTAGGGGTTGGGGCTGGGGCAGCAGCTGGGGTGGGCACAGCAATGGTTGGAAGCTCCTCAGAGGCTGGCCTGTTGCTGACCGTGTCCTGGGGCATAGGGGCTGGGAACAGGCCTGACACATTGAAGTTGATGTCTGCAGGTAGAAGGGAGTGGGCCTGGCTTTCAGAGTCTCGGCCAGTGCCAGGACCGCTTTCCCTTCTCCCTGACCCTGGACCATGTTTTGCCTTCCCCTCCCACAGAAGCCCCATAACAATCCCTTAAAGCAGGCAGCAGCATCCTCATTTTACGGATGAGAAATTGAGCCTCAGAGTGGAGAAGCAATTTTATCCAGGCCTCACGGGGTGTGTAATGGGCGGCCAGGGACTGAAGCTGGTCTGGTGGGTACCAAGTTGGGCACAGAGGGCACAAAGGGGCATGTGTACATGGGTAGGAGTCTCACCTCCAGGGAAGAGGGTGTCTGCATTTTGTATCAGAGCCTCCACCACACCCACCACCTGGATGGATGACACTGAGGCTGCATCCAGCTGGGCCTGGTCCCTGGGACAAAAGGGAGTGACAGTGAGTTATCATTTAGCAAAGTCCAAGTGGCTCCAACAATCACTAAGTCACATCAAGTCCCTGTTCTTTTTTTTTGTTCTTTTTTTTACAGGGACAGAGAGAGAGAGTCAGAGAGAGGGATAGATAGGGACAGACAGACAGGAACGGAGAGAGGTGAGAAGCATTAATCATTAGTTTTTCGTTGTCGTCGCGACACCTTAGTTGTTCATTGATTGCTTTCTCACACGTGCCTTTACTGCGGGCCTTCAGCAGACCGAGCAAACCCTTGCTGGAGCCAGCGACCTTGGGTCCAAGCTGGCGAGCTTTTTGCTCAAGCCAGATGGGCCCGCGCTCAAGCTGGCTACCTCGGGGTCTCGAACCTGGGTCTTCCGCATCCCAGTCCGACGCTCTATCCACTGCGCCACCGCCTGGTCAGGCAAGTCCCTGTTCTTAAAAGTTCACAGACACCGTGGATAGCAAACATGTCGCTCACCCACGACAGGCATCAGCAGCTGATCATGGCTCCTGTCCTCACAGTTCTCGGACGTAGGTAGCCTCTACCAAAGAACTGTATTTGGCAAATGGATGATGTCCTTTTGCCATCCATAGCCAGGTGAATGATGACCCTTCACAGATGTCAGCACTTTATCATTTATAAGGCATTTCTCATTTTGTTATCTCACTTAATTCCCAAGCAAAAATCCTCAGATCTTGCTTAATTTCTAATTTACAGACAAGGAAATGGAGGTTGAGAGAGTGACTTCCTAAGGTTGTCTCTGGAAGGTAGAGGTGGGGCTAGAACCAGATCTTGGGCAGCGAGCCTACCAAGCAGCCCATAACTACCATTACTCAGAGTGCTCTCTCCAAAGCCCTCAGGGGTCCATGGTCCCTTTGGGCTGTCCTTCAGCCCTGAGAATATGAGCTGCTCAACCCATTCTAAGGATGAGGAAACCAAGGCCCAGGAGAAAGACAACAGAGTTGGGGTGGGAACCGCCACCTTCCCCCACCCATGCCCCTTACCCTTCTTTCTCAGGGGGCCACAGCAGGTTAGGCCCCAGGACGATGGCGATGTTGCTGGGTGTCATCTTGTTCACCTCCTGCTCCTCAGCCAGACGTGCCAGGAACTTCATTAGGTACCTGGAGAGGCAGGAGGTGGGCTTGGCTAGGGGTGGAGCATCAGGCCCAAAACATCCATCAGCAGCCCCCAGAGCAGAGACTTTCCTAGTCTGGGGTTTCCAAAGTGTGGCCGAGACAGCACATGGACTAGTTTTAAAAACTCTACTAGGCCTGACCTGTGGTGGCACAGTGGATAAAGCGTCAACCTGGGAACACTGAGGTCGCCAGTTCAAAACCCTGCACTGGTCTGGTCAAAGCACATATGGGAGTTGATGCTTCCAGCTCCTCCCCTTTCTCTCTCTCTCTCTCTCTCTCTCTCTCACACACTCTGTGTCTCCTCTCTAAAATGAATAAAAAAAAAATTCTACTAAATTAGCTGACCTATTGAGTGCCATCTCTGTGTCAGGTACTGAGCTAAATTTAGAATCTCCCAGTCACCCTTCAGGGTAGGGATTTTTTTTGTTTAGCTTGAGCGTGCGCTCATCTGGTTTGAGCAAGGCTCACCAGCTTGAGCCCAAGGACGCTGGCTCAAGCAAGGGGTCACTCGGTCTGCTGTAGCCCTCCGGTCAAGGCACATATGAGAAATCAATCAATGGACAACTAAGGAACCGCAACAAAGAATTGATGTTTTTCATCTCATCTCTCTCCCTTCCTGGCCCCTCTCTCTGACTCTCTGTCTCTGCCACAAACACAAACAAAAAAAACACATTTTATTTACTGATTTTTAGAGAGAGGAGAAAGACAAAGAGAAATGGGGTGGGGAGGGGGAGAAGCATCAACTCATAGTAGTTGCTTCCCATATGTGCCTTGAGCGGCAAGGCCAGGGTTTTGAACTGGTGACCTCAGCGTTCCAGGTTGAATGCTCTACCCACCGCACCACCACAGTTCAGGTGGTGGGGACTGTTACTGCTCTGCATTTTCTAGCCTAGGCACAGAGAGGTCAATTTACCTGCTTGGGGCCATGCGATGGCAGAGGTGGGATTTGAAACCAGGTGGTATAACTTCTTTTTTTTTTTTTAAACTTTATTCATTTCAGAGAGGAGAGAGGAGGGGAGGGGGAGGAGCAGGAAGCATCAACTCCCATATGTGCCCTGACCAGGTAAGCCCTGAATTTTGAATCAGCAACCTCCGTGTTCCAGGCTTTATCACAGCACCATCTCAGGTCAGGCCAATAGTGTAGCTTTAAAGGTTCAAGGTACATGTTTAATTCAATGTCTAGTAAAAATATGAATGGTGCCCTGGCTGGATAGCTTGGTTGATTAATGCTTTGTCTGGGTTTGTATAGAGGTTGCCGGTTTAATCCCTAGTCAGGGCATATTCAGGAACAGACAAATGTTCCTGTCTCTCTTTCTCCCTTCCTTTCTCTCTAGTCAATAAATAAAAATTTAAAAGAAAAAAATATGACTAGTATAATGCTTGCTTCAGCAGCACATATACAAAAATTTGAATGACACAGAAAAGATTAGCATGGCCTCTGTGCAAAGACGACATGCAAATTTTGAAGTATTCCATATATATATTTTTAAATCATTAACATTAGTATTTTATTTTATTTACAGGGACAGAGAGAGAGTCAGAGAGAGGGATAGATAGGGACAGAAAGACAGGAACGGAGAGAGGTGAGAAGCATCAATCATTAGTTTTTCGTTGCCGTTGCGACACCATAGTTGTTCATTGATTGCTTTCTCACATGTGCCTTGACTGTGGGCCTTCAGCAGACCGAGCAACCCCTTGCTGGAGTCAGTGACCTTGGGTCCAAGCTGGCGAGCGTTTTGCTCAAGCCAGATGGGCCCGCGCTCAAGCTGGCGAGCTCGGGGTCTCGATCTTGGGTCTTCCGCATCCCAGTCCGACGCTCTATCCACTGCGCCACCGCCTGGTCAGGCTGAAGTGTTCCATATTTTAAAAATATAATTAAAGAGAGAGAGAAGGGATAGAAGAAGGGGAAAAGAAGCAGATGGTCACCTCTCATGTGTGCCCTGACAAAGGATCAAATCTGGAATGTCCGCAAGCCGGACCAACACTCTATCCACTGGCCAACGCTCTATCTACTGTGTCAACATGTGTATGTGTATACATATATTTTATTCAGTGAGAGGAGGGGAGAAAGAGACTCCTGCATGTGCCCCGATGGGGATTCACCTGGAAAGCCCACTAGGGGATGCTCTGCCCATCTGGGGCATTGCTCTAGATATTTCAACATAATTGTTATGTTGTGCCACTTCACCACAGAAATTGCTGTCACTGTTTCAAAGGGGACTATAATATATTTGAATATGTAATTGAAATACAAGCCTATTTGTTGGATATGTAATTTTCAAATATTTATATATAATACATATAATATTACTGTAAACAACTCAACTTAAGTCTTTTTTGACATCCAAAAAAAAAAAATATGACCAGTACACCTAAGATGTACTTCAGAAATATTGCTTAGGACAAGGAGGCAGGACTGAAACCCGGACCCTAGAGTCCCAGCAGGGCCTGGCTCCAGGGAGGCCTGGGTCAACGTGGGGCTCACCTGAGGTTACTGAAGTTCTCCTGGGGTAGGCGGCTGCATACCTCTTGGAGGGCCTCCAGCCGGGCTCCAGGCTCCTTAAGGCTGGGGAGGGGTAAGACCTGGTAAACCAGCTGAGGGTAGCACCTCTACAGCCTTCTCTTCCCCAGGACCCCTACACACAACCTCACCTGGCTGCCCTCATCCAGTCGTCATAGAGGTCAAAGGTCATCAGGGGCTCTGGCAGCTCCCGCAGGTAGGACTTGAGGGCACCTGAAGTGGTGGTGTAAGCTCAGTCACAGCCCAAGTCTCCACCTTCACCTCAGTACCCAGCTCTCTCCATCTGTTAGGATTCGTTAGGCCCTGTTCACACTAACACGTCTAGGTCTATCCTTTCTTGGGCCATGGACCCTTTAGAGAGAATAAAGTATACCTACATTTCAGGAGATTCAACACAAACCCTACTTTAAGGACTCCTATGTCTCCTCAGCAGATTACCAGGCCTTAAACCAAACTATCATGGGATCATTCAGGTATGTGGTGAAGGGATTTAGGGGACGCCCCACCCAGGGTTCCTTGTAGTGGGTACCTGCCACGGCATGGGGATCAGAGCAGAACTCCTGCAGGCTGCGAGGGTCCGAGGCCATTGTTTGCTTGAGGCGCTTCAGCACTGAGGCCCCAGCAGCCAGGCGGAAGAGGCCCTGGGGTGTGAGAAGGACAAGGTGGGGTCATGGAGGGGTGGCTGGGACAGGACACCCTGGCCGGAATGCCCTGCCTCACTCCTGGTTTGAGGTAGGTGGCTGGCTACACCCCCACTCTGGCAGACAGAGTGGACACCAGTGCCCATGGATCCTTTCAACTCATCAAGTCTTGGATTCTGGGCAAAGTGGGAAGTCTGGGAGGGGCTGGGAAGAGCAGGAAAAGAAGCATCTGGTTAGGAGTAGAAGGGAGAAAGGGGGCCCTGGAGGATTGTGGGGAGCCTCAGTCTTTCAGTAGTTTTGCCTCCTAAGGGTCTGTCCTCAAGAAAGGAGGCAATGGACTAGCAACACTGAGGCACAAAGGAGAGATGAAGGCAGTGTGCGGCAGTGACTGCACCCGAGTCCCTGACTTCACCGGCACCTTCTCATGGGCCACTGAGCATGTCTACCTCTTGACCTCCATCTCCCCTTGTGAGAGGAGCAACAGGGCACCCTCCAAAGGTTACTGGGATAATTCAATGGATGATTAAATTCCTCAGTGCAAAGGGCTTACAGCACAAGCACCTGGCCCACGGAAACATCACCAAGTGGGAGGTGGTAGCGCTGCAGCAACACGAGGCTGCGCCTTCTCCTGGGACCAGTGCTTGAAGGGTGGGATTATGGGAACAGCACAGGCAGCATGGGGGAAGTCTGGGACAACTGAGGGCCCCAGTGCTCCCTCCCCACCTGCCCCAGTGGGTCCCACCTCTTCCTTCACGCCCTCAGAAAGCAGCATCAGGACACAGGCTTCAATGGGCAGGGCAATGTCCCGACCCAGCTCTTGCAGGTGAGCTCCCAGTGACACCCCATACACCCTGGAGAAGGGGGCGGCCGTCATCGAGGGGGAGGGGTCTGCAGGGATGAGACAGATCAGTAGCCCAGGGACCTCCCACCTGTGGGAAGCCAGGGGCACCCCCCTAGACAGCCTCAAATGACTACTGCTTTGGCTAAGTGTACCACCCCCACCTGACCATCCATGCCACACATCCTGAAATCATCCAACACTGCTGTTTCCACCCCAGTCCAGGCCACCATCTCTTCCCTTCTGCCTCCTAACAGGTCTCCTGGCTCCAGTTCTGTCCTCGCTCCCATTCCATCCTCCCCTCCATGCAGCAGCCAGCACAATCTTTCTACCACAAATCTAATCAAGCCCTCCCCTGCTCAGAACTCATCTGTGGCTCCATATTGCCTTTCAGGATAGAGTTCAAGCTTCTTAACATGCCTGAGCGTGTGGGGGTCAGGAGTGTGGGGTCGTGGCCCATCTGTGTCCCACCTGCTTGGCCGTGGTTCTCCTTCAGCTCAGCCAGGGCTGTGTCCAGTGAGCTCAGAGACTTGCGATGGTAATCAGCCTGAATCTCCATGAGCTGTGGGGGTAAGGGGGCACCCCCAGAGGAAATTAGGGTACTGAGCCTCCCTCCAGGTCTGTAAGAGCAGATCCTTCCTTCCCACCATCTCACAGAGACCCTCTGGCTCTGGTGTCTAACCCTGAGCTCTGGATGGCTGAATGGCTGGAGACCAGTCTTGGACTCACGTTTATAAAATAATTGGCATATGTGTCCTCCTTGGTGGCAAAGTGGTACAGGTCAGCCAAATACTCGTCCTTGGGGACAGAGAGGGGAGGGTTTATATCAGCAAGACTAGGGCCCAGAGGATAAGGTGAGGCTCAGAGAGGTTAGTAACTTGCACAAACTGTATGATAGCTCTTCTCTCTCTGCCAAGGTTTGTACTTGGGGACAGCTCACTGGAAACCCCTTGAACTTCTGAGAAGCTTCTACAGCTTCTAGTCCTCATGGCCATCTCCCCACACCCTTAGCAAAGTGCCTTGTGTCATGCACCATTCATTCATTAACTTGCCTAGCAAATACACCAAGACCCAGTGAGCCCCAGCTCTGCTGCTTCCTACTTATGTGGCCCTGACAAGTCACATCACCTCTGTGAGCTTGTTTCCTTATCTGTGAAATGAGGACAATGCCTACCCTTGCCGCCCCCACACATCCAGGTAACCCCAAGTGCCCCTTCACCTTGCATTGCTCCACCTTCTTCTTCAGCTCCTCCTCCTCTTCCTTTAGCGTCTCCACTTTGTTGGCTGTGGTGGTATGGCTGTAACTGCCTGGGCCGCCACCTAGGCTGTGACCGCTGCCTGAATTCTTAGCTGCCTGGCTGAGCCTGGGGATGATTATAAGGTGGGCTCGTCATTGTCCCCATTGCATATCAGGAGCCAAGTGTCCCCTCCACATGCCTAACCACACAGGATTCCCGGATTTATAGCTGCAAATCCTAGAGCTCCACTGGGACTGGGCCGTGAGTGCTTGGGGGCGCCACCTGGTGGTAGACTTGGTGGTCACAACCACCCACTCCAGAGTACAAGGTTGCAGTTCTCCTGCCATCAGGGATCTCGGAGGATTATTTAGGGTTATCGTAGGCTGTGGGATCACACCTAGCTGGCACGAGCATGTACACACACACACGCACAGAGGCACCTTCACATGTAACATAACCATGTGTATACCTAAGGGCCAGATGTGTGTACAAGTACACACTCTGTACCCAGTGGGCCCTGCAGTCTCCTATTGTAGAAGGGCCTTGAAGCTCTGCGGCCACCCCTATGGGCTGATCTAGGCATGGACCCCACCCCCATGCTGTGGTTCCCACCTGCTCTTGAGGGTATTCCAGTCGGATACCAGCTTCTGCAGGCTTTTCTTGTGCTTGAGGATGGCTGGCAGCTCCTCCTAGGTGCAGGCACGAGAGGGAGGGGATGAGTGGGCTGGGGAGCTGGGGGATAGAGGCTGGGGAAGCTGAGGGCAGGGTAAGGTCACCTCGCTCAGCCTGCTGAGCGGCTGCAGGACATCCTTCTCCAAGGTCATCTCAAACTCAGCTAGGATGCGAGCCAGCTGGTTCTGAATGGCACAGCTCATCTCCAAGGCCTTCCTGTGGACACAGCGCCCAGTGGACCCAGGTTCCTACAGCCCAGCCCCTTGCCTCGATTTGGAAGCTAGGGCTTCCTCTCTCCCCACCACCTCCAGTCCCTTCTATCTGTCCTTCATCCTCACTAAGCCCGACACCCTCCGAGGCCTGGCTGCCCTCACTGACCAGGATCCTGTCCCCAGCCCATACACTGCCCCCAGCCTGGTCATCTTTCCAGTGTGGCTGCCCTCCCTGGCCTGGACCCCCTCTGACCCCAGATCCCTCCTTGGCCTCTCCAGGTGAAGGCTAAGGCCCCTGTCTGTGCTCACCCCATGCTGGAATCAGGGTCCAGCTCCTTGAAGCTCTCGGCCATCGTGGTGGACAGAGCCATGAGGGGAAGCTTCTTCTGCAGGGAGGGCAGGGCCAGCTGTGAGCATGAGTACCTGTACTTGCCTGCTGGGCATCCCTTTACCTGCTCATGATGTGTCTCTTGGGGGCAGAACCCCACTGAGGCACTGGGCATGGACAGGGCAGGGAACCCAGGAGGGTCACAGTCACAGGTGAGAGTGGAAGCAGGATGATGACAAGGCATGGTAAGGGTGACCTTTCCTTGAGACCATGTAAAAGCTCTGACCATTTGGGGGGCCCTTGCTGCCACCCCCCCCCCCCCAACGGGGCACATTGAACCCAAGATGTCCTTTTCCTGTTCCCAGAAGCCAATTGACTGGGGTGGAAGGAATGATCAAATCCCATTACAGACTAGAAACCAAAGAACAAAGGGCATGGAATGTGCTAAGGTCACACAGCTGGAGGAAGAATGGAGGAGCTGGGAATCAGAGTGGCCTCTCCCCAGCCCCAGGGCGCATGTGTCTGATACAGGGGCTGTGAGGCTCAAACCTTCTAGGGCTCCTATAGCTCCTCTCCCCCAGAGGTCTGGCCACACTGAATTGTTGACTGGTTCCAAAACATGCCCGACCAATCCCACCTAGAGTTACAAAGAGCACCAGCTTTGGTCAGATGGGTCTAGCTTCAAATCTGCCTCTAGCTTGTGTGACACTGAGTGAGTCACTCTACCTCTCTTAAGTCTCCATTTCCTCAGCTGTACCAGTGCTAAAGAAGGCAGCCACCTCCCCGCATTGCTGTCAGCACTGAGTGGGGCAACGCACAGTGACACATCTTAGCAACACACTAACAGTCCGTAAATGCTGATTGTTAATTAATACCAATGAGTAGCACTCAAAATCAGGCTCAAACGCCAATTCCTTCAAGAAGCCCTCAGAGACCACCCTTGTTGAGAGGGCCAACTCTATTCTAAAGGCTGATTGGACAAAGAAGTTCAGGTGCAGTCAGAGGCCTGGCCTTAGCTCAGATGATTGGTGCAGAAGGGGGCGGGATCAAAAACAGGATGGGGAGGACATAGGGCCTCATGTGTGAGGTTCCTGGGGGCCTTGGGGCAGAGCAGTGTTCATTCCCTTGGGGCCAGAGGCTCAGACTGGCAGGGAGACCCCAGCCCACCCTCACTCCCTTACTCCCCCATTGGACACAGGTGTCCTGGCCAGGCCCACTCCACCCTAGGACCCCACTCACCACCCGCTTATCCATATCTGCCCCGCTTTGGCCCTGCAAACAGGCCTGCAGACGTTTATGGACATTTTGGGCTGCTCGCTTGGCTGGCTCTAGCCGCTGCTCCACCTGAGAGGGGACATGGGGGGGGTTGTTATGGATCCTGGGAGGTTGTTGTTCCCCCTCCCCACTGCTTTGTTTTTCCCCAGAGCAGGAACCACCTTTGTCTTTCCTCTTCCTGGGGACCCAATGGCCAACAGCCTGGGGAATGACTCAACTGAGGCCCCCAACTGGCATCCCCACCCGGCCCTGTGTTGACAGCCTGCATAGACCTGCCTTGCCACAAGCAGCTGGCCCAGGCATGTACCTGCTGGAGGTCCTCACCCAGGAACTCCGCTGTCTCCGGGGTGCTGTGGAGGGGGGAGGAGAGTGTGGGGTGGGATGGGGGTGGGGGAGAGTGAGCTTCTGCTGAGCTGGCCCAGGTTAGAAAACCCCTTGCCACCCCCCACCCCAACAGGGCACCTGGACCCCAGGTGCTTCCAGTACCCCTCCCATCTGGGGCCCGCCCTGGGTGGCCTGCCTGCCTCATCCCAGTCTGAGCACATTCCATGGGGATGGCAATAGGATACATGGCTTTTCCTCCTCCACCCAGAGCTGAGTTCCGAGAGAGGGCGGATACAACCAAAGGGGAGATTGGGGGAGTCACCCCAGGGCCCAGCCTCTCTCTTCTGTCGACCTGAAGAGAGGGGGCCTGGGCTGGCCCCAAAAACGGGAAGTGTGTGAGCTGAGACTCTGGGGCTGTCAGTCACACAGGACTCTGGACTGTAGGGGGCAGAAGGGGTGGGGGTGGGGGGAGACAGGCTCTGGGCCCCTTTCCTGGAACACATGTAGACACAGGTCCAGAAAAAGGTAGTCTGACTGCCCAGGCCCACACATTGTGAGACTAGAACCAAGTCTCTGGATACTGGGTCACTCTCGTTGGGCTCAGAGATGGGAAACACCTAACGCAGGGGGAAGAGGAAAGAAGACAGGCTCCCCAAACTTCCGGCCTACACCAGCTCAGGCGCTAGGGGTGGGAACAGGGAGGCCTGAGGATGTTTCCACCTGGGGATGGGAAAGCAGAAGCAAGACACAGAAGCAAGCCTCGGAGCTGGGGGAAGAGGGGCACACAGGCGGAAGGTAACAGGCCCCTCTCACCACGCTAGGACCCAGTCCCCTCCCCTCCCCCAAGGTCTGGGGCCCAGACTGCCCCTCCTCCAAAACAACCAGAAATGGTTAACTGTCCCCATTGTACAGAAGGGACAAATGAGGCGAGGAAGGAGCATTCTCTCTGAGGCTCATGAAGGCAGAGAAGGCTCAGAATCCTTGATCCTACCTGCACCCTCCTCTTATCAGGGGTGGGGGTATCCCTTCACCCAAAAGCCAGTGCTTTTTCCTCTATTTCTGGCTGGGAGGAAGATTCAGAAGGGAGGAGGAGTGGCAGGACTCTGGTTAGTCAGAGGGTGGCTGTCTAGCTATCCCCAGCCTCCCCCACTCCACCTTCCCTCGGGTCATGCAGGGGTGAGCGTGGGGCTCAAAGGGACGGGGTGGACACTCACCGTCCCAAGCTGCCCGTATGGGCCAGCTGCCGCATGCGATGCAACTGCCTCTTCATCATCTTGGGGCAAGCTGGCGGCTGCGGGGTCACGGTGGGGGGGTCGAGGGCCGGTAGCCCCCGGCCCAGCCTGCCTTTGCCCGCAGCTCTCTCGCCGGGGTTGGGTAGGCGGCGCTCTCCGCTTCCTGGGCCAGCGCACTCCCGCTCGCGCTCGCGCTCGCTCCCGCCTCCCCGCTTGCGGCTCCGCCCACGGCCCCCAGGTCCCTCCTCTCTCCAAGTTTGGGTTCTCGCTCTCTGGGTCTTCCGGGCTCCCCACGGCTCCTGGCCGTCCTGGAGAGTGTAGGTCTGTTGACCGCCTGGCCGTCCACAGGTAGTGTGCGCGGCTCCTCCCCGTCGGCCTCGCCCAGGCCCGGTGGCGGGAAGCAGGTAAGCCCGCTCCTACCACGGTGCCTGCCCCAGGTTCCTGCTCCACCCACCGGCCTGCCAGTCGTGGGTATAAATAACCTTTACACCCCTCTCAAAGGGGAAAGACGGTTCCATGCTTAGGATACAGAAGCCAAGGAAAAGCCTAACCCATACTGGCACCATCCAAAGGATGCTGGCCTAGACTCCCTAAAGGCTCTCCAGGCCTCCTCCCCTGCTGGATGATTGGCTGGGGTCTTTGGCTTCCGGGGGCCACCCTACTGCTGTGTGCCCTTGGACAAGTCCCTGGAACTCATGACTTGTTCTAATGGCCTGATGGGCCAGCTGTCCTCATCCTGTCTGACCCAAAGAGTAGATGGGATACCTCTGTCCACTCCTCCAGCATCCATGCTACTGCTCCCATCACCCCTTTCAAGGAGGGTGTCCACCACCCTCCAGCTCCAGCAAACACTCCCAGATGACACCCTGCTCTCCCCCAGCCCCAATAGTTTTCCTCCATCTTTAAAGCCCCCTTTGTCAAACTTACTCAGTCCCTGCCCTTCCTTTCTGTAAGGCAGCAATGTGGGTGCTGCTGTCCCTCCAAACTCAGTAGTAATTTATGGTTCTGCACACAGTTGGGCATACAATAGGTGCTCCATAACTGCTAGTTAATACGAGATGAGAGCCTTTGGGAAATAGTAGGCTCTCCTCACTCTGACCCCTTCCTCCAGAGGAGGGGTTAGAGGGAGGGGCATAGGGTAGAATCCTGCCACATGCACTGTACTTCGATCTACTGGACTTTCTGTTCAGTTTGAGGATTACTTGAGCACCTACCTATGTGGGTGGGCAGACTGGGCAGTGCTTTAGGGAAGGAACTTGGACTCAGGCATCTGTGTTCCTCTGCCCAGCATGGCACCTCATTCATAGTGGGTACTTGCTGGACTATGGCTGCCTCTCCATTCTGCAGAGGGAAAGCCAAACTGGCTCCAGAGGGGTAGGGAGGGGTGGAGAAGGGAGCCACCTCAGCGGTCACCGCTTGAGCCAGAGGCTCCCACCTGGAATCCTGGCCAGAAGTTGGGAGGCTCCTGGATCAAAGGCTTAGGCCAGGATGAGGAGATTCCAGGCAAGGTTCCCTTGCCCACCTCCCTTTCCCCAACTGGAAGGCCCTTGGAGGGGATTCTAGAGAGGGGACAGGGCTTGAAGAATGCCTCCATAGAGGCAGACACCCAAGTCCAGTGTAGACCTGGCTTTTTCTGTTTGTTTTTAAGGTTTTTATTTATTCATTTTAGAGAGGAGAGAGAGAAAAGGGGGGGGGAGCAGGAAGCATCAACTCCCATATGTGGGTTTCTAACCTGCAACCTCAGTGTTCAAGGTCGACGCTTTATCCACTGCACCACCACAGGTCAGGCTAGACCTGGCTTCTTAAAATGTGGGGCTGGTATAGCAATATCTGAGTTCTAGTCATGTCCTCTCCACCTTCCTCACTAGCCAAAACCCCGAACTTTTTGGTGGCTCAGTTCCCCATCTCTGCAACAAGCACCATCTACTGTGTGCAGAATTGGGAAACTAGACTCCCAAGCCAGCAGCTGGACACCAGGTTACCACTGTCCTGCCATCTGGGAACTCTGCAAGTTACATGGTGTCCCCATCCTGTTTCAGCCTTGCCTGCAGCCTGGACCATAGTGAGTCTGGACTTGTCCACTTCCTCAGCTATTCTGAAGGTCCCTGAGGGTAAGGCCTGGCTTCTACTTCTATTCCTCCTAGACTTGCCCAGGCCTGAGCCCTGACTCCAGCCTGGGGAGGGTCAGTCCATGTGGCTGTACAGCTGCTGCTGTGAAAACACCCAGGGCCATAATCAGGCCACTTGAGCTCCAGGCTCCCCTCCAGTCAGACTTAAGAGTCTCCACAAAAAGGCACTTGGCTCTTCCCTATCAGCCTGGGGTGAAGCTGCTGCTGTGCTCTTTGGCTAGGTGAGGGGTACACTTTAGGGCATATTTAAACTCAAGCACACTTGGATGTTGAATCATAAAAGATTGGAAGCCCCACAGGTTGGATCATAGGCTGTTCCTTCAAAGGATGTTGTAAGCAGAAACTTCTGTTGATTCAGAAGTTTCAATCAGTGGATGTTGAGATTGTAGTTTTAGAACTGCAGATGCAGAAGGGGGACCTTTAGAGGTCACCAGCCACCCTCTATTCTAATCATAAGACCTTTCACACTGCACTGCAAGGGCTTGTTGACCTTGCTGGTTCTCCTCCCCACGAGGGCCTGGGTCCTGTCTGGCTCATGCTGAAGCCTATGAGGCTAGCAATGGCCCATTGTCTAGGAGCTCAAAAAAACACAGCTAACTTGAATCACAAATAAAGATACTGCATCAATGGATACTTACTTCCGATCCAAAAGCCAGCAAGAACAGAGCTTAAAGGTGTAGATGAAGACAGCTAGCTGGGTTCAGCATCTCAGTTGCTGGGTGACCTTGGGTGATGTAGTTTACCTCTCTGAGCCTCACGGTCCTCCTTGGTAAATGGGAGTTATGATAACATCTGCCTTTTATGAAGATTGAATTAATATGTAAAATGCTTAGAATAGGCCCTGCTGGTTGGCTTAGTGGTAGAGCCTCGGCCAGGCATGTGGATATCCCAGGCTTGATTCTTGGTCAGGGCACACAGAAGCAATCACTTGCTCCTCTACTTCTTCCCCTCCACCTTCTCTCTCTTTTCCTCTCCTGCAGCCATGGCTTGATTGTTCTGAGCACATCAACCCCAGGTACTGAGGATGGCTCTGTGGAGTCTCAGCCTCAGGCACTAAAAATAGCTCAGTTGTAAGCATGGCCCCAAATGGGCAGAGTATTGGCCCCAGATGGGGATTGCTGGGTGGATCCTGGTCAGGGTGCATGTGGGAATCTATTTTCCCTCCTCTCACTTGGAAAAGGAAAAAAAAATGCTTAGAGCAGTGCCTGGCTATTTATTATTCAGCCTGCAAAGTCAGGAACGTAAAGCTCCCTTACTCCCATTCCTGCTTCAGTTGCCCCCTAAATGTGTCCCGCTTCTGTGGGACAATGGCACTTATTATCGTGTACTTTAGCACATCCTCCAGCGAGGTGGTATTGTCCCCATTTTACAGGTGAGCGGATCAAGGTTCCTAGCTGGGTAAGTGGTGGAGTCCAAATTAGAAAGCAGACCCGACACCAGGTCCCCAAAGCCCACCAGCTCTTCTGCTGTGTGGCACCGCCTAGAGACCCAGAAATGCTGGCCCCTGCTCCCACCTGAGTCCCCATGGCGGCTTGAGGAGCTGAGGCCCAAGACAGGTTGAGAAAACCTATGATAGTCTGGGACATGTCTGCTGGTGAGCTAGAGCAGGATGTGAGCAAGAAGGCCAGTGGCTGGGCAGTGAAGTGGTAGCAGCACAGGTCAGCTGTGGGGCCACAGGACTGAGCAAGAACATCCAATTTTAGGCACGTTGATTTATTGCTTGTCTGTGGTCATATCAGTGCTGCCCTCTGATTGGAGGCTTCGGCACAGAGCAGTGAGGCATGTGACATGATTTCTGGGGCTCTAGAATCTTCCTTGCCTCAAGTCAAAAGGACTTCCCGGGAAACCCTGGGGTAAGCTGAGGCACAAGGACTCCAGCACAGTCTTGATGACCCTAAAGAGCCTGTACCTTTAACCATAGCCGCAGAGGCAGGCAGCGGACAGAGCACTGTATGTGCGTGTGTGCAGGTTCAAGAGGCAGGTGGCAATGTGCCCTCACGACAGATACCCCACAGGAATGATGCTCAGGTTTGGGCCCTACAATGTATACAGAATACCGACCCTGGAGGAAGTGCTAAAAAGTACAGGACAAGTGGCCTTTATACACTCTGAGCCTGCTTCCCATTGCCACAGGGCATTTATGAAAATTCAGGGACAGGTTGCATGCAGCAGGTCTAGCACAGTGCCAGGCCTATGAGAGGCTCCTGCCACCTGCCTGGCTGTGCCTATGTCCCGGCCAAGAGGCCCCATGAACAGCAGGGCAGGCTCCCAAGGCAGCAGCAGCCTGTTTCTCTCGGCTGCCACGAACAGATGAGCAGTGTGCTGTGGTTGCTAAAAAAAAAATTAGCTTCTGCCTCCAGCCACACAAATAGAAGTGGAAGTGTGGCTTCAAGGTCTGGGAAGTCCCACTGCTCCTGGGGTGGTGGTGGCGGGGGTCACCCTTCAAGAGGCAGAGCACACTCCTTCCTTGTGCCCCCGGTTCCAGCCCATGGACACCAGAGGCTCTGGTTTTCCTGCATTGGGCTCTGAACCTCTGCCTGACACACAGTATTTGGGGAATGACTCCTCCAGGGCGTAGAAGCCAAGGGTCCCCTCCTCTGACCAGATTCTCGCACCAGCCCCTCAGATGTGGGCCTTGTTGGGCCTCGCACTCATACTCAGTGTGCCATGCTGAGCTCCTGGTTCACAGGTTCCTTGCCAGGCTGTGAGTGGAGTACAGGGCCATGCCTGGCACAGAGGCTGCTCAAGAGGCACTTGCAGGACAGACAGACAGCTGGATGGATAGAGTAGGAGGGAAGGTGAGAGGTCTGAAAGATGGAAGGAATCTCCATGTCCCTGTAATAGCTGACAGCCCGGGGAACCCTCTTGCTCAGACTCTTCAGAGGGTCCTTACAGCTCACAGGGCCCCTCCCACCTTTTCAAGCAAGAACCTAAAGGCCAGAAAAGGAAGAATCTTGTTCAAAAATCACACAGCAAGCTGGGGATCCCACCGGAAGCAGTCCCAGACTGCCAGCTGGCAGTCACACACATCCTCACAACTTGCCTTTCTTCATCAGCCAGCATGAGACTGCTTCGGATGGTGCTTATGACCCAGGGAGACCTTACAGGGGATAGTTGTTTCATTTAAAAGAAGCTTCCAACTATACTGTCTTTTGGAGCCATCACAAGCTTTAAGGGGTTCTGCCTGGGGGGAAGGGGCAGGAGCTGGGAGGGACGAGTCCAGGGATGCTAGAAGGCTCCAGCAGGCAAGGAACTGGAAGAGCCACTTGTCCCCTCAGCAGCGTGACAGATGTGGAGAAGCTCTTCCTTGACCTTCAGTGTGTCACCTAGCATAAAGAAATGGCCCTCACTTGCTGGATGGAAGCTGGGAACCGGACATGCTAGGCTGTCTCCCAGCACATCTCAGTAGTATCCAAGGAAAGAGGTTCAGTGGCCCAGTTCAGATAGGACCACTAGGTTAGACAACGTGAAACTGGTTTTTCAAATGCAGGACTTCCCATCATCAGCTAGGGAGGAGAAATGGCAGGAAGCCTGCCCTAGACTCAGCTGAGCAGGACCCCTCTCCTGCAGAGCAGCATAGAGGGCCAGCTCTACACCACTGGGCAAGTCCCTGTACTAGCTCCCCTCAACTCGGCACTGGCTGGCTCTCAGCTGCAGAGCCTCTGAGCCACTCCCTGGGCCTGGACCCTAGCCTCCCAGTTAAGAGAAAACACTAACACCAGGGGGAAATGTGTTGTAGCTGGGAGTGGCAGGAGGCCCAGTGCAGGGTCCCTGGGCTGCTCTAGCAACGAACTGCAATTGGCACCTTCCTTCCTGGGAGCAGCCTCTGAGGAAAGTGAGAAGCTGAGGCATGTACCTCTGGGCTGGTGCTGCACTGCAGTTGTGTTTTGAGGTCTGTGTAGCAGGAGGAAGTTGTGAGCAGCTAGGGTTCCTGGCAGGCCCCAAGCAAGCAGCCACTCACTTCCAGCTGGGATGGCTCTGGGCCCTCTATAGCCCTAAGCCCTCTCTGGTGACTCAGCAGCGGCCACAGGTCCCCAAGCAGGGCCTCTTCCTGTGTAGGGCTCAGGGGTGGTGAGGAGAGGAACCATGGCCTGATCTCCAAAGACAGAATCAGAGGTCTGCAGGGTTGCCCGAGGACCTCCCACTCCCGGGCCCCTCCTGTCTCCCTCCATCTCAGAAGGGCCATGAGAGCAGCTGGTCCAGGAAAAAGGACATTTTATTTCCATAAATACTCCTGCTCTCACTCACACACTGACCCCACTTCTGTCCATGGACAGATGGATGGACAGAGGTGAGAGCCCACAGGAGGCCCAATAGAGCCCAGTGAATAAAGGAGACACTGAGAACTCTAGTGCAGGCCCTCCCTTGGCCAGAAGTCCCAGATCCCCCAGCTGGGGACACCTGTGTCATTACCCTCGGGCCAGCAGTTGCATAGCCCCCACTGTTCCTCAGGAGACTTGACAGCAAAGGGGCCAGATAGGTAGAGGAAGACCCCCAGGAGGTACAGGGGACAGGTGGGACTGGCTCCCCCACTGGGCCCACTAAGACAGTAACCACAGGGCACTCAGAAAGAAAAGCTGAGTCAAACCACACACCAGAGAGTGCAAACAGCTGGGGGTGCACACATCACTCCCCAGTCACCCAGTTCCTACAGAGGAGGCCTAAGCTGGTCCGTGGCTCCAGCGTGGCCCCAAGTTATGGCTGGGCCTTCCCATAAGGCATAAGAGATGGGGTGAGGGGGATGACCCCACCCCAGGCTGGGGTCAGGGCTGGGCCTCAGGTCCTGGCCCTTGCCCTGGCAGCTAGGCTTCTTCCGATGACCCCAAGTCCTTCCAAGACCACACAGCCCTTTTCTGCTCCAGATTCCCACCTGTGAAGTCCCCAGCAGTGCAAACCCAGGCCCAGCATCCTGCTGGGCTTGGCTGAGCAGGGGAAGAATTAAGGAGGGGCCAGCAGGGGTGAGGAGAGAAGCACCAGGCACAGAGGATATAGCCATGGAGGCAAAGGGTTTCCTTGGCCACCACAGCCTCCTACCAAGGCTAGCTAGTGGCCAGTCCCATTGCCACCGCCTCCTCTCCCTTTCCCCTCTGTTCTAGAGGCTCCCCCAGGTCTCAGGTGGGGGGAACTGGTCCACATCCCCCATCTCATTGTAGGTCTGGTCGCCCATGGTGAAGAGGAGCTTGTAGCGGAGGCGAGCCTTCTCCTGGGGCAGAGATGGTGAAGGCAGGGGTCAGAGGTGAAGAAGCTGACCCCAACCCATAGCAGCGCCCTGCCCCAGCTGGGCCCCTCACCTTCTGGGGGTTGGCGAGGAGCAGGACCTGGGTGATAGCAGAGGGGTGGACGATGGGGTTGAACGCCGGCAGCTCCGTGCCCGAGGGTGGCTGCAGCTTCACTTTCATGACCTGCAGACAGGAAGGCAGGTCTGGCATAGCTGATCCCGGCTTCTCCTCATCCCGAGGACCCAGGTCCAGCTTGCATACCAGCTCCTTTTCTGGGGGTCCTGAGGCTCTGTGCTTTGCTTCCTTTCTACCTCTGAATCCCCCAGAGAGAGACCTTGCTCCCACCTGCCCCATCCCAGCCCTGAGTCATCCTGCCTTGAGAGGAGGGAGGCATGACCCATGTCACCTTGGGAACAGCTGACTGAAAAACAATGTTGCGGATGGGCTGAGGGGCAGTGCTCAGCATGGAAACTACCACCACCAGCACGTCTGAGCGTCCAGGCAGCGGGTCTCGCGCAAAGTGGAAGAGGACCCGGAAGCCATGCTGGTCGTACACTGTCACTGGCAAGATGCTGCCTGCCGGAAGAAGGGGAGAGTGTGATGATGGGTGGTGCCGGGTTCCAGCCCAAGCACATGCGACCAGGTCCCCACACCCAGCTCACACCAGGCACTCGCTCTGCGCTCTTCGACTGGGAACAAATCAACACACACACTTAGGTCCTTGCCCTGACCCTGGGGCAGCAGTGCAGCCAGGGGTACAGACTGCCCAGACACAGCAGGTGAACTTGCAGTGTGATGACAGGGGCAAGACACTTAGGGCAAACAGAGCCCCATGCGGCGCTCTGCCAGTGCCATGTGCGTGGCTGCTTTCTGGCATGTTGGAGTGAAGGACTATGGGTGAGCTGGAGTCCCGTTCTCACCCTGTGACTCTGTGCCAGTCACACTGCTTCTGGTAAGATAGGGGGCACTACTACCTACTTCCCGGGGACACAGAGCATGTGACATCCTTGGTCACAGTGGGCTCACCAAATGGACAAGGCTGAGAAGACAGGCTGTTGTCATCCGTCTGTGCAGGGTCTGGTGCTGCCAGAGGCCCCCTCCCATCCCTCCTGGGTGGGAGAAGCCCAGATCTACACTGGATCTTTATCCTGTTTGGTTTTGTGATCTTGGGGAGGCCCAGGCTTCTGAATCCTGGCCGTGTTCCCGAGGGGTAGCAGGGGCCATCCATAAAAAGTCCTCTTGCCTAAATCCTGGAGTTTATGGTTTTGCAGCTACTCTGGGACAGATGAGGAAACTGAGTGCTGGGAAGGGGAAGGGTCTTGCCCAGAGCTCCCTGCTAAGCCAGGCAGTGGCAGGGTTAGGAAGAAGCCCCGACTTCCATCCCACTCCCCCAGAAAGAGCCCCTTGGGGGACGGGGCCATGGTGGTGCTGCTAGGCAGTGAGCTGACCCGGCCTAGCCTGTGCCCGCCTGTGCCGCGCCCTACTCACTGGGTTTGATGGACTCAAGGGGCACAGTGATGTTGGCCAGCGAGAGCTCAGTCTTTGTGGGTTGCTGCAGAGGCCCAGGGGGCTCGGGGGACACTGTGTGGAGGCTGGTGGCGCTGGAGCTGGGCGAGCTGCTTTTATTCTGCAGGTCCCGGAGTGTGAGCCGGGGGGTTGGCTGCTGCTTCTCCCTTATTAGAGGGTAGTGCATTGAGAAGTGACTTTTCAGGGGTCAAGAAATCACGGACACAGGACAGGCTGGCCTTCCTGACTGTCCCTGACACCTCCCTGTCTCTCTGGCCCTTGTTTCCTCCCCTTGAAATGGGCAGCTTTCTCTCTCCCTCCCTCCACCCCCGGTCTCCCACTCAGACTCAGTGTCCTCCTCACTGCTGGCCTTCTAAGCCTTCAATATTTCTCAGGTGCCAGGACGCCTGGGGAAGAACATGTGAGTGGGGCCCAGGTCCCCTTTCTCTCATAAACTCCATGCTCTGGTCCTATGCCTCCCTTGAGTCCAGTGCAGTGCTTGGCACAAGGTGGTACAGTGCAGCCACTGTTCACAGGAACCAAGCACTGGGCTTCTCCCTGCTCGGTCTGGGCTAGGAAAAGCCTATGTGGTAGGGACAGGGACGGCTCCCCCCATGCCAGCCAGGTGTGCCCTTACCACCGCACTTGTTGGGACTCTGGGGGCAGTGATTGCTGCAGCAGGGTCTTCCCCAGGAGGTCCAGGTCATCCAGACCACTGCTCACTGGCAGGGATGTCTGCACTGGGAGCCAACTGTCCATGCTGGATGCTGGAGTGGGGGCTGGGGACTCAGTGCCATCGGATGACTGTTGGGCATACAAAGGATGCAGTTGGGTGAGGTGGTGCTGAAAAGGAGGCCCCTTCCCCTCCCTGCAGGTGACATCTGGGTAAGCAGCAACAGGGACAGGGACCACATTCCTGCCAGGTCCAACTCTTCTCACCCCAGGTCTATTAGTGGGTTGGGCCTGGTCTGGGGTTCTACTCTAGAAACTGTAATATTCCAGGGACCTCAAAGTCACCCACCCTCAAGAGAAAAGGAATAAGAAACTCAAGGGAGGCCTAAGGCTGAGACAGGTAGGGAGCTGGGCCTGGGGGTGAGAGGACCAACCTGCCTCTCTCTACCCCGGGATGGGTACCTTAGCCCCCAGGGCCCCACCCCGTGGCTGTCCCACCCATCTCTCCTCTCACTGATCCCTCAGGCTCCTGTCCCAGTTGCTCTGCCACCAGGATGGGTCAGGCTAGTTCCTGACCTCTCCTACCTGAAAGCTGTTCCATCCAGCACCATCCAAGCTGGGGCCTGAAGTGGGTGTGGGGTCACTTAGACCTGCGGGGAAGAAACACAGAAGTAAAGGAGCTGGGTCCCTGAGCAAACGCGGAAAAGCTGGGATTACTGGGTGCTAGGCTGAGGTCCCTGGCACTTACCCTCCCCGTGCCCCTTCCTTTGAGAGGTTCAACTCAAAAGGGAAAACCCCCGACTTCCGCACTTTCAGAGGGAATAGCCACAGAGCAGAAGTAGAAAGCATGAATCCCAACAGCCCGCTCCCAGGGCCCACTGCTTCCTCTCCTGCTGCTCAGCAGCCAACTCAAGTCCAGATGTCAGGACTTTCATCTTTGTTCACCAGCTGGCAGCTGCTGGTGGAGGGGTGTGTGCAGGGAAGGGGAGACACCAAGTGAGGTTCCTAGCCTCGCAAAGCCAGGTGGGCAGGGGTCAGCAGCCTGCCAATGACTGACTAGAGGGATGCTCTCTGAGTGTCTGAAGGGCACTGTGATACAGTGAATGGGGCCCTGCACCCAGGCCTGCCCCATAACTGGAGAAGCCACAGGCAAGGTGCTGGCTGGGTTGCAGTGGCCCCATGTGCACAATGCAGGGTAGACTGGGGCAGGCTGTGTAGGCACCATCCACCCTGGCACAGGCCAACAAGGCTGACTGACTGGTGCCAAAGAGAGCTACCTATCTGGAAGGCTGCTGATAGGTAGAAGGCAGCAGGTCACCAACCAGTCGACCTCTACGTGCCCTAAAGCATACCCCCAGCCAAGTTCACCCTAGATTTTACCTAGAAAAGTTATCCTGTTTCTAGCAAATCTTGAATAAGTAAGGTCCAACCAGAAGTGCTATGTGACAAGCAAAGGCAAAGCTCAGGAAACTGTGACTATAGGGTCCCTTCCTCTTGACAGACCTCTCTGACACCAGGGATATCATGATGGTACTAACAATTCTTACACTCACTGATATGTCAGAAACTCAGACCTGGGTCTCACTCCTCAAACAACCGTAAAAGGCACAAATGGGGTTCTCATCTCTCTTTCAGCGATGGGAAAATAGGTGCTCAGAGGGGTTACGTATAACCTGCCCAAGGTCACAGAGCTGGAAAGCAGCAGAGTCAGGACCTGGACAGAGCATGGCCTAATTGCTGGAGTTTGAATCCAGCTCTGCCACTTAGCTATGTGACTCCCAGCTGGTGACAACCTCCCTGTGCCCGATCTGTAAAGTGAAAGCAACACCAGCACCCGTATCAGAGGACTGTTGTAATGAATTAGATGAGATGAAGTGCCTGAACATGCCGGCATGCCCTCTCTGACAGACAGGAAGTCCTTGTTGCCTACCCGCCCCCACCCCTCACCCTTACTGCCACAAAGTTGTTTAGGAAAAGCCCCCACTGCAGGTCCCAAGGCTTCTCCCACTCTTCAGAGCTGGGCAGGTGCTGCCCTGGCACTTCCAATTCCTGTTCCCACATTTTCTTTGCCTTTGTGAAGAAGCCAGAGGAAGCTGGAGGCTCAGGCCTCTGCTGAAACGACACAGGGACAGAAAGTGCACAGCACACCTCGCTTTTTATGTGGGGGTGGCTTTGCTACAGCCACTCACCGTGGGGCTGGGCCATGGAGAACAAATGCCCAATCAGGTGGCTGCTGTCCAGTCCTGGATCTGGGGAAGATGAACCGTGTGCGCTTGTCACTGCTGTACTTTACCTATGATCCAGGCAGGGGGCCTCACCTGAGTGCGCCCTGGCTGTGCATTGGTGGGGGGGCGGGGGCAGGTGGATGGGACTCCTGAGTGATCCCATGGGCAGACCGTCCTAGGAAGGGCGCTGGCTGATGGGCCCTCAGAGGGGAACTGAACCTGGTCTGCTGTCACCCTCATTACACTCCTCACTCCAAGTCCTCATTTCCCTTTCCCGGCTGAGGAGATGAGTCAGGGCCAAAGAGAGGCTCAGAGTGAGGTTTCAGAATCAGAATGCCTCATCCAAACCTTGGTGCCCTCTTTGGGCAAGTCACCCAGCCTTTCCAAGCCTTGCTTTCGCATCTGTGAAATGGGGATGCCGACAGCACCGTCCCCTGTGCTAAGTGGAGGGCAGGTGCTCTAAGGTAACATGGCATCCAGCAGTGCTCAGGGCAGCGCTCTATACAAACCAGGCTGGCCCGCTGGGCCCCAGCACAGCACTGCTGCTTCAAGTACGTCAAGTCTGGTTTTCACCTCAGAACTGGCTCAGGAACACACAGTGTGACTCCTGGCTTACAGGTTGGTTTCCTAACACATCCTTCGCGATTCCTTTGACAAAGCCCACCACTTCTCTATTTTTATAATGTCGGGGTATTATGAGGAGGCTGCTATTATACTCTCCTGCTTCTAAGCCCTAAAAACTAGAAACTCCAAAACTGCTTGGCCCCTGGGTACTTTCTGCTTCTTCTATAGGGGCCGTGACCCGCCCAGTAGTGACAAAGGCCCTGCCCAGGACCAGCTTGGGTCACAGAGTGTGGTGCTCTGCTGCAAGCTTCCCTGGAGCTTCTGGGCACTGTGGAGTGTTCTTCCTCTTCCTCTCAATGGAGAAATTGCTGGACTTTTGCCTGAGCAGCATCCAATTCTAGGCTCTAAGCTGTTGCAGGGAAATCTCTCTGTTTTCCCTTGGAGCCTGGGTATCACTGGCTTATCAGGTTCAGGGGCTGGCCAGTCTCACGCTTTGGCTGTCTGACCTTGCACAAGCTCCTTGATTTCCTTGAGCCTCAGCTTCCTCAAGCCCACCCCAAGCTCTATAGCACCTAAGGGAGGAGTAACACGCTGACCTGACCAGGTTCTGCAAGTAGTGTGTGCTGTAGGCATCACCCCACCTGCAGCCGAGCCCACCCTCCTCCGGGCCTGGCCCCTTCCTCACCCAGGGACATGAGCTCATCATCAAGCAGGGAAACAGAGGCACTGGGCTGCTCAGGGTTGGCCTGGTCGCCAGGGCAGATGGGCATGGCTGGGTAAGTGGTGCCTGCAGGAGGGAGATCTAGGCCTGAGAGGTCCAACAGGGCCGAGGTGCTCCCTGGGGTGGGAAAGAAGAGTCAAGTGAGTCCCAGGGTGAGGACACTCAGGTTCTCAGAGTCCATGGGGGCTGAGGGACAGAAAACTATCCCTTTGTCCTTCATAACTCTCCTGCTTCCCCCTCCTTGGCCACATGGCCCTTGTCCCTAAATCTGCCACCAAGGCCTTCCTTTAACATGCGCTATTCCTCTGTCTGGAACAGATTCCCTACCTCCCTCTACTTGGTAAACCCTCCCACCCTTTAGGGCCCAGCTTCAGCTCTGCTGTTTCCGCACAGTCCCCACCCCACCCCTCTCCAAAAGGGTTGGTCTCTTCTGTAGTTCCCAGAGCTGTCACTTCACCCTTACTGAAACTGAGCCTGAATGTTTGTGTCAAACCTCTCTACCACCTTCTGATAAATAAACTAAGCCTTGGGGGTGTCATTTAGCCCCGCACAACAGGCGCCTGATTTGTCAAATGAAAGCCCTTCCTCCTTCTGCCTGTCCTTGCCAAACGCTCCCTCCCTCCCTCTACGTCTCACATCCAGACTTCCGCCGCCCACAGCTACAGGCCTGGCACTGACTCTCCCCTGAGGCCTTCCCCATCTTAAGGAGCCAGGGTCATCCCGGCAGTCATGTTGCCTGCTCTGGGACCAGTGCACCACCCTGGACTCTGTGCCCCTTCAGTCTGGTGGGCCCCTCCCCAGTTTGCCCGCCACCTCCTCACCTGGGATAGGGCCAGCAGCAGCATCACCATTGACCTCTTCACCCCGCACCAGCTGCTTGTACAGGTTGATCACTTGGGTGAGATTGTCGTTGGCCTGCAGGATCTCCGCTGGAATGGGCAGAAGGGGAGAGGTCAGTGTAAAGAAATGTGGGAGCCTCTGGGGCAGACAAGAACCCCACATCCATCCCAGCCCTTGTGAGGGGAGGGGTGGCAGGCATCCCATCGTCTCTACTCAGACTTAGTTAGGCCCTCCGTTCCCTCTTGTCCACTGTTCCCTCCACACTGCCCTGTGCTAGCCCCTAAACAGTGCATGATCCCCACTCCAGGTCCCCACACAGCTGCTGTATAGACACCCCCCAGATCCCTGGGGGGCTTCATCCCTTCCTGCCTTCAAGTCTTCACCCAAAAGCCATTTTGGGAAGGCCTTCTCTAACCCCACCCACATGCTATGCAGTACCCCCAATGCTTGTTTTTCTACATGTCACTTAGCATCACCTGACAAACTGCCACTGCTCATGTGCTAGGTTTATTAGGCTACAAGCTCCAACAGGTTATGGTTTTTGTCGATTCTGATCACTGCCATATCCCTGAGGGCCTAGAACAGTGTCTGGCACACACTGGGCCCTGGGAGTCAGGGCTTAGAGGGTTCTGGACAGTGAGCCTCTTGGGTGGGGACCACATCTCTGGCTCATGGGAGGTGTTGAGTGAGCTCCTGTTAAATGAGGGGCTGAGAGAGTCCCCAGACTGCTGCCCAAGGGGCCCTGCTGACGTAGTAGCAGAGAACAGGACGAGATCCTGATAGGCGGCCTGAACAGAAGCCACAGGGAGTGCCTAGGCCTGTGGAATTCCCTGTTGGTCTGTAGCTCTTACCAGGGAGGCAGTGTCTGCAGGAGAGAGCCCTGTTTCACCCTGGTTCTGCCACTGTTTAAATCTGTGACCCCCTCTCCCCTTATCGCTAGCTATGAAATGGGGACAATCTTCCCTCCTGTACAGCTATGGGCTATAAATGAAATATCTAGGAATGGGCCTGGTCCAGAAGTTCTCTCAACTACCTCAGTCCCTGCTCTCTGCTTGTCTGCTTCCTTCTTCAAGTCAGAGAAACCTAAGGTCAGTGCTGGAGAAAGGGGCCCCCTGGTGGTGGCTCCTTCCAACTGAGGATACTCAGCAGGGCCTGTGTATGTGTGTGTGTGTATGGAGGGGGGTGTCAAAAAAGGTGGAGGGATGAGCCAGCTCTGCCTGGGGCTCACCTAAGGCCTCATCATTGTCCTCTGTGTCACTGGCCAGTCGAAAGAGCGTGGGCCGCATCCGTTCACAGCGCTGGTACAGCTCCTGGGGGCAGGAGGGAGGGCAGGTCAGGGCCGGCAGGGGCCCTACAGGGGCCCTGGGCAGAGTGGAGACAGGCGCACCTTCATGAGGTCCTCATTGCTGTGGGCTGCAGCGCCGCCCTGACTGTGGCTCATTACCATCTCCGTCAGCAGTTTCACATTGTTGTTCACCTCCTCAATGGCACTCACCCGCTTCGAGATCTTCTCCATCCGCTTCTGATCCTGGGCAATCACCGACAAACGCCCCGAAAGCCTGGATCAGGCCCAGCCCCCAGCGAAGTGCTGCCCATGCCCCTCTGTTACAGTGTCTGCTAGCTGGGTGTTAGGGCAGACACTGCAAAGAGCCCCTCCTGCCCAGGACAAGGCACTGTGTGTGGTCTAAGAAGCCTTTGGTCAACCTTGCTCACTTCGTCTCCTGCCATTGCCCCCTGGACCCAGGCCTCTGCACAGGCCCCTAAGAATTCCTTGAGCTCTCAGCCAGAATCTCCAGGGGTGGCCCAGGAATCTGGGTTTCTAACACATTTTCCATGTGATTCTGGAGGACCAGGGCCCAGACCTGCACCTGTGGTTCTACATGCCATACTCGTGTTTGTCCCTCCAGAGGACAGTCCTGTACTTGAGAGTGAAAGAAGACCTTAGTGGTCACCAAGTGCAACCTAGAAACTAGTACAGAGATCCCTCTAAATGTCTGTTAGTGCTCAGCAAATGGGGGTGCACTCATGGCCTGAAAAGGCCCACTGCAGGGAGTGCTTCTGCTGCCCAGGCCAACATTTCTTACTATACAAGTTCTTCCCTTGCAGAATAAAAGGTGGGCTTGTGCTGTGTCATCTGACTCACCCTCCTTATGAGGGGACACCCCGGACTTTCTCTTAGCTCTCAGAGCATGCAGCCTGCCTTTAAGAGGCAACACAGAACTCTTGCCCTCTGGGCCTCTGGACTGCAACTTTTGACCTGGAATGCTGAGGTTGTCAGTTCCAAACCCTGAGCTTGCCCAGTCAAGGCAATGCAACAAGCAATCAAAGCAATGAACAACTATGAGTTGTCCTTGCTCCCCATCCCTCTCTCTCCTCCCTCTGTAATATCAACAAATAAAATCTTAAAAAAAAATGTGAGAGAAGGAGAGATAGTGAGACAAGACTCCCGCATGCACCCCAACCAGGGTGTACCTGGCAACCTGTCTGGGACCAATGCTCCAATAAACTAAGCCATTTTTAGTGCTTGAGGCTGACGCAGACTAACTGAGGTATCCTTAGCACCTGGGGCTGACCCTCGAACCAAAAGAGCCACTGGCTGTGGGAGGGGAAGAAGGAGAGAAGGGGGAGAGGAAAGGGAGGGGAAATAGTTGCTTCTCTTGTGTGCCCTGACGGGGAATCGAACCTGAGACATCCATATGCCATGGCCAATGCTCTATCCACTGAAATAACTGGCCAGGGCCTGCAAACTTTTTTGATGATTTGCTCTTATAAATAAAAAATTGTTAAAAAAAAAAAAAAAAATTGTTTCAGCCTGACCAGGTGGTGGCGCAATGGATAGAGCGTCGGACTGGGATGCGAAAGACCCTGGTTCGAGTCCCCGAGCTTGCCAGCTTGAGCACAGGTCCATCTGGCTTGAGCAAAAGATCGCCAGCTTGGACCCAAGGTCGCTGGCCCTATCAAGGGTTCCTCTGTCTGCTGATGGCCCGTGGTCAAGGCACATGTGAGAAAGCAATCAATGAACAACTATGGTGTCACAACGGCAACAAAAAACTAATGATTGATGCTTCTCATCTCTCTCCATTCCTGTCTTTCTGTCCCTATCTATCCCTCTCTCTGACTCTATCCCTGTAAAAAAAAATAATAATAATAAATTACCTTGGCTAAAAGTCCCCACTTGTTTATATATTTTTATTTTTAATTTAAAAAGAAAAAAAATTGTTTTAGCATGCACCAATGATATATGTATACAGATGGTCCCCAACTTATGATTATTTGATTCTATGATGGTGTAAAAGTAATATGCATAATAGATTACGTTATAGTAAAAAGTAAGTGTTGTGTTAGATAATTTTGTCCAGATGTTGGCTTGTGTGTGTTCTGAGAACATTTAAGGTAGAGTATGCTAAGCTATAATGTTCAGTAGATGTAGTAAAACAATTTTTTACTTAAAACATTTTCAACTTACAATGGATTTCTTTGGATGTAACCACATTGTAAGTCAAAGAGTATCTGTATTTATAAGTTTAACATACATTATTCTCTACACACACACACACACACACATACACACACACATACACGCTGTAGTAAAGCCTAATTTATTTCTTATTTTTATGGAAAAGATAGTCACTCTCGCAAAAGCCCATCCACCTAGGGCAGATGAGCTCAGCTGCTAGGAAATTCGTTCCTCTACATGGTGGTCCTGGCTCAGCCCACAGTCTGTCAGCTCTTTAGCTGGGTCATTACAGAATTCCTCATATGTACACATATAACCCCACCTTGGTAGCCCAACTCAACATCTCCATCCCGTCTCCTCCCTGAGCCCTGGGCTCGGCCATCACCTCTTGAACCATCTCCTTGATGAGTTTGTTGGCTGCTCGAAGGTCCTCGGGGTGGGAGCTCTTCAGCAGGCGGGCCAGCATCTGTGAAGACAGAAGGGCGTGACTGTGATGGCAGTGCCTGGGCCCTGGGCCATGTGCTGGCTGTCCATTTCCTGGGTGTGGCATATGTTACCTAAGCTCTCTGTGAAATGGTGAGAATCTACTGACACCTGATGTGGTGGCCGCAGGACAACTGCAACACTACAGATAACTGCTCCCCCACAGTACTCGGCAGAAATAAGTTCTCAACAAATGGTGCAAAATATTCTATTACTACCTTTAGTGAACCTTTCTAGAAGGATGTACAAGAAACTTAACAGTGGCTGTCCTCTGGGACCAGACTGAGTAGAGAGGAGCTTTTACTTTTTCTTACCTCCTTCTATGTTGTTTAATGTCTCACCTATGAACACATGCTTAACAAAAAGCTAATGAAAGTATCAAAGTGTCAAAGACACAAAGATATGCAAACTCCTGGTCAACCAATGAAATGCCCTCAAACCAACCCCAAAGACACGAGACATACTCTCGTGTTTATTAATGCAGGGGCACTGTATCGGGAGTCCTCAGCATGCAGGAAGTGCTCAATAAATGGTGCCTGTCGCCCACTACAGCAGCTATGATCATCAAGAGCCTCTGCTCCAAGGGCAAGGTAGCTAAGGGCTGGAATTCACTGACCCTGAAGTGGGCCCTGGAGCCCTCATCTGCCCCTCCTTCAAGCCTCACCTTGGATTTCTCCTCATCTTCAAAGATCACATTCTTGGGTCGCGGAGGAGGAAGGGGAAAGACGGCATCATCTGGAAGCTTGGGGTCGGACTTCACTATTCCTAGAGGAGATGGGTGGTGGGAGTGAGGGCTGTCAAAAAGGCCCAGGGGCAGGGGGTAAGATGGGGACATGGCCAGGTAAGTGCAGAAAGGAAGATGGAGGGCAGTCCTCCAGTATGCTGGCTCTAGACTTTGGTGGGACAGGGCCTCCTATTACGTCCAATTACATGGGGGAAGAGTCTGGGAATGCATACTTTGAGGCTACTCCATGGGAGCCAATTGCTGAGAAGTCTGATCCAAACCTATCTTCTCTCCACCCAAGCTAGCCTCAGGCGGAGCAACAAAAAGGCCTCACAGGCCATATGTTCCTAAAAAGTTAAATGGCAGGCCCATGACCTTGCTGCCAGAAGCCCCTGAAGTTGCTGGAGCCCAGCTCTGGGAGAAGAAGAGGGGAGGAGGGAAAAAGAGGAAAAGGGGAGGAAGGGAGGAGGGAAGGAGGTGCTGGCCATAGCCCAAGCTCTGGGCCTCACCCTGCTTCTTGAGCATCTGGTAGGCCTCTGCAATCTTCACCTCCTCCGGCAGGCCAACTGTCCAGCTGTAGAGGAGCTCTATGATCTTGTTCTTCACCTTCTCTGAGGTTCGAGAGCCCAGATACTTCAAATACCAAGGGGAGGGGAGGCCCTTGATATTGGCTGGCTTCATCTGCTGCAACCACAGCCCCAACCTGGATATCTCCCTATAATTCCTTTGGAAACCTGGCCCATAGTGTCCTAACGTCTCACCCAACCAGGCAGTACAGAGAGAGCTCATCTCATCTCCTAGCCCTGCCACTCACTAGCTGTGCTGTGTGCCCCAGTGTGCCCACTGTGAAGTATAGATGATAACAGTGGTGCCATAGGAAGGCTGCAGAGCGGACACAGTTAAGGTACAGAGCCCAGTGCCCATTCATGTAAGGCTTCATTCTTGACCTCAGGAAGGAGACGTCACTGCACTGACCAGGGAAAGAGCAGCTGTGGAAATGCTCGGCCCTGGGTCCCATTCAACCTCCCAACAGTAAACTAGTCGGTCACACCAGTCACCTTCCAGGAGAATGGGGGCTAGTGGGGCCATTCAGCTGTTCTGGTCAGCATGTCTGAGAAAGCACGAAGCAGGTGCAGCCTCACCCAAAGGACACCAAAGATGTTCATGGCCTATGGGAGGACTCCTTGGGCCCCGCTGGGGGTGTGGCCATCTGCAGCAAGCAGACTCCATCACTCTGGTTTGGGAGCCACTCTTGGAAGCTGAGAATGGAGAGAACCTCCACTACAGACCCAGAGACCCAGGTGGGACACCATGGCCAGGTCTGCAGGGATTGTAGGGAAAGATCTCAGAGCCAGAGCAGCCTGTGCTGGGACTGCTATGTGAATTCCCTGCAGCTGTCCCTAAGGACCAAACAGTCAGCGGAAGCACTCTTCCTAGAAATCTGCTGTTCCAGACTCAGCTGTGTAAAGGGGAGCAGGAGAGAGAGTCTGTGTTTGTGCCAGGTAGAGTCCAAATGGGGGCCAAGGCAGTAGTAGGAGCGAAGCCCCAGGATGAGGTGCAGTCTGTCACCCCTATCTGATGGTGAGGGTCTGAGCTTGGGCTGGGAGCACCCACCTTGGGAGACACGACCTTGATGAGCTCGTTGAGAAAGCGGAACTTGCCCACCTCGTCGTGGAACCTCTTGCCACAGCTCTTCATGCATGTTTCCAGCACCTAGGGGGAGCCGGGGTGCGGGGACCCCAGGGAGGATCAGAGGAGGATGCCTACTTCCTATACCTTGGCCAGGGCTCAGAAGCCCAGAGACAGGTAGTTTATAAGGGAGAAAGGAACCTGTGAGGACAAGAGAATTCTGAGGTTCATAGGCGCCTGGGACTGATCACCCGCTGGGGAACGAAGCTGGGCAACGCCTGGTATCCATAGCTGTAGCCCCTCTACTGCTTGGCCACATCTGAATGCCTCTTGAAACTTACTACATTCTTTGGATGGTTTCTCTAGACTGAAATAGGCACCATCTACCTTAGTCTTAATCTAAGCCACGTGTCAGTGAAATCACAGGACTGGTAAATATTAGAGAAAAAAAATACAACAAAAACCTTAATGTGTTAAAATACACAACTATTAAAAGGAAAACTGTTTATTGCCACCACCTAAAATCAGTTTGGCTACATAGTCAGTTGCTATGTGGCCCATGCTTGGGGGCCACAGACACTCTATCCATACTCTTCTGCTACTGGCACATCTTCGAAACCTCAGTCTCAGTCCAGGCATCACCCTTCATTTCCCCGTGGGAAGGACAGTGCTGCCCTCTGTCTAGAGACCACTGATGGGCTGGATTGGCTCCACAATGCCCCTGGGAGCCTTGTAAACATGCAGATTCCTGGCTGCAGGTACTGTAGTTCTGATTCAGCAGCTCTGGGGTGGGACCCCAATTCCATGTTTAACCAGCCTCCTGGAGATCTGAGGTACAGCTGGAGTGGGGAGCCCCTGGGCCAGATGATGCTAGGGAGCTTCCTCCTTGCAAGAGACCTACCTGTGTAAGGTCTGGGGTGGGAGGCCAGCCCACTGGTTGCCATGGACCTTCAGGGGCTGGCCCAGACCCCCATTCTAGGCCATCTTGGCACAACTCCCTTGGATTCTGAAGAGTCTGATAGGACCCCAAAAACCTCAGTCTCGGCCTCCCTTGGTGCTATTCATGTGGTCAGCGGATGGCCGGCACCCTCTCTCCCCTTCTCCTCACCGTCAGGGCCTGGATGGCCTCCCACTCCTGTGGGGACTGGATCTTGTGGGCTAGTAGCCGGGTGGCAAGTGGAGGCCTGGGTGAGAGGAAGAGACAGAACCAGAATAGCCACAAAACTCAAGCACCCCACAGGAGGGCTGCCTCAATACCAGCTAGGGCTGCAGTCTCAGTGCCTTCTGCAAGCAGATGCAAAGGCACAGCTCCCTCTCTGGACTGAGGACAGAGCTGGTGACTGTGGCAAGACAGAGTAGGGCCAGACATAGAGTGCAGGGACCTTCAAAAGGCATGAGCTCAGCCCCTTGGCCAGCTTTACTAAGAACTATGACTTGCTGTGTCCTTGGCTCGCCATAGAGACAAGTACAAAGAGATGACCATAACCTTCAAGGGCCCAGTCTGGCAACAGACTATGACAATGTATCAGGTGAGATGGGCAGACATAACTTCTTGGGAACTCAAGGTAGCACACATTCTGCTGGGGCAAATCAGAGCACCTGCATGGTAGAGGCGGTGATATTGCCTACCAAAGCTTAAAAGACCTGTCACTAGTGACAGTAACAGCTAACATGTATTAAGCGCTTATGATGTGCAAGGTATACTTTCCTGCCTAGTTTTCCTAACAGCCCTCTGAAGTAGGCGGCGCTATTGCCCTACTTTACAGTTGAAGAAGCGGAAGCTCACAGCCATTCAATTACCTTCCCAGATAACAGAGGAGACAGAAGTCACACACAAGCAGCCTGAGCACCTACATTGTGCGTCTGCATGACCTCCCCAAGTGGAGCACCTGCACTGGGGACGGTGTGCTGGAGGTGAACACATTGAGCTTTGCTCCCTAAACTTCAGCAGCACTTGGGAACCTGCTAATATGCTCACCCCAACCCCCTGCTGGAGAGTCAAGTCTTGGGGCAGCCAGAAAATGTGCATTTCCACAAGCTTAGGACTACTATTTTCTGTGAGATCTTGGGGTAACTACTGAGTCTCCAGAGCCTCAATTTCTTTAAAGTAGGTCCAGCAAGGCCCACCTCAGAGGGTGGCTCACAAGCAGCACTCGGTACAGAGCGCCCACTGCCATAATTAATTTGGGAACACGTTAAGAATGGAAATGTCTCTGCCCAAAGCCAGAATGTGGAGTGTGCACAGCAGGTACACAGTGGATTCTGTTGAGTATCAGCAAAAGAGGGAGAAGCCACCTACCCCTCCAAGTCCTCGTTGAGTTGCTCGCAGAAGCTGTTGATGCTGACCCAGTTCAATTCCTTGTTCAGGGGGTTTGTGGCTCTGTCTGTAGGAAGAGAAGGCCAGTGTGGCCTAGCAAAGGGATCCCTGCCTCTCTTATTTCCTCCCCCTGCAATAGGGGGCAGGGTGTATCACTGAGCACACAAAAAGGCCTGTTGCTACTGCCTCAAGACCCAAGTGCTTATGTTTTCGTTAACTCCGTGGACAAAAAGAAGCTTGTTCACTGGCTTCCTCTTTCAGCTTCTCCCGAAAGGGTTCCACTTTTAGAGACTGTGCTCTGGGGTTGTTCCCCTACTCCCTATTGCCACACCCCTATGGCCGGCCGTATGTCTGCTGTGCCTGGTCACACCGCTGATTCTGCTCCTGGAAATAGTGTCCCCACAATCCTCATGGAATTTATCCTCAGAGACCCAGAGATAGGAGAAAAACAAACACACAGTTCCTCAATGGTCTGCCTAGCTGGGAAGTGGGGTAGGGGAACTTGGTTTTCAATACAACGATACACAGGGAGGCAAAGGAGCCACAGGAACCAGAGGAAGGGGCTCAGTTGAGCCTGGGGTCAGGGGAGGCTGCCTGAAAGAGGCAACACAAACAGGGACTGGAGGGAGATAACCACATGCTGGATATGCATGCCTCTGAACAGCTCAAGGGCTGTGTGAGAAGAGAGGTATATAATTGAGTATAGGGCAGAGCATGAAGCGCCTTGGTAAGGAACATGGCTTAGGTATCACCTCCTCCAGGACGTCTTCCCTAACTCCCACTCCTGCCCAGGTTAGCACTGCTGCATCAGCTTTTCCATCTGTGTCCCTCAGACCTGACCTTCACAGACCCAAGCCTGCTACTGCACCAAATTCAGCCACTTGGGACATGCCCACATTCCCCAGTAAACGAATGGATGAGGGCTCAGCTGTGGGCAGGCAGGAGTGGTAAGGAGTGGGTGGTAAATAAGGCCAAATAGTCACCTCCCTTATCTCCAACATTGGTTAAACAACAACCAAGTAGGTCACAGAGCTTCCCCAAACCGCTGTTTCCCCATTTGTATTTTTTTATTAATAATTTTAGAAAGATGAGGGGGAGGGGGGAGAGAGAGAGAGAGAGAGAGAGAGAGAGAGAAGGAGAGAGAGAGAAAGGGTGGGGAGGAACGGGAAGCATTCACTTGTAGAAGCTGCTTTGAAAGCCCAGGGTTTCAAACCGAGGTAGTCCTCAGTCCCAGGTTGACACTTTATCCACTGTGCCACCACAGGTAAGGCTCTGTTACCCATTTACAAAGCTGGCTTAAAATATGGACTGACAGGGATGATGAGATATTTTATACAGGATAAAGCTGTGGGGGCAGCCAGGAATAGATCTTCACTACTTTCCCAGAAGTTATCTCCAAACTTCACCCTGTCCCAGCCAGTTCTGCCCAAGCCTGAGCACTAAGTCAGAGCTGTGGAAGGAACAGAGCCCAGGAGACAGACAGAGGATCTGTGGACAGAAGGAGGCTAGAGACCCAGCATATGGCAGCTGCCCACTTGGGGTCCGATGCTGTGGCAGGAGGTCTGGAGCCCTGGGAGCCTAGTGCCTGGCAGTCATTCATTCAGTTTATATTTATTTATTCAATAAATGTTCACAGCAGTGAACCAGACAAAATCCCTGTCCTCCTGGAGCTCAAAGCCCAGCAAGGGACACACTGACTACTCACACAGACAACCCCCCACAGAAAACTGCATTTTTTTTTTTTTTTAAGAAAACTGCACTTTTATGAAATGCTATAAAGAAAAACAAAGCAGGGCCTGGCTGGTTAGCTCAGTAGGTTAAGAGCATCGTCCCAAAAAGACAAAGTTGTGGGTTCAAATCCCGGTCAGGGCACACACAGAAAGCAACCAATGAGTGCATGACTGAGTGGAACAACAAATAAATGTTTCCCTTCCCCCTCCCTCCTTCCTCTCTCTCTCTCTAAAAATCAATCAATAAATAAAAGCCATGGCCGGATAGCTCTGTTGGTTGGAGCATCGTCCCAGAGCATGGAGGTTACCAGTTCGATTTCCCGGTTGGGGCACATAAAGGAGCAACTTGATGTTCCTGTCTCTCTCTCAGAAAAACAAAAAAACAGCGCAGGAAGAACATATAGAAAGTGTGGGTGGGGGGCAGTGCTACTCTCTGGTATAGCTGAGCAGAGATCTGAATGAAGCATTTTCTCTCTGGGTACAAATTTCTGTTTCAGGAGCCCTGAAAAGACGTCTCTCAGAGAAATAAAGCCCTGCTGATCATCCAGGGTAACAGGAAGAGGCACCCTCCATAAGAGTGGCCATCTACTCTGCCTCATATCCCCCCAAATACGGCCAGAGATTGGGGAACACCAGTCTGAGGTTAGAGAGAAGAGGGCTGGATATTACCCAATGACACCCGGATGGGGAACCCTAAAACAGGAAGTCGCTTCAAGTGTCAAAGACATGTGAGTATGAGAGCAGACCTGAGAGGCTGGTTCTAGAGTCAGCTCCTGAGTCAGAAGATAGTGAGGAAGCAATGGAATCATGGGACATCAGCTTTCTCTTCTGCAGGTTTGGCAGAGTAAGGGCCTCCGGGTCCAAGGAGATCTGACCAACTTTCCCAGCCCTGGTCCCAACCCCCAGGCCTCTTACCTCTGTGGGGTCAGGGGAGGCACTTTCCCTGGCAGGCAATAGGGGAGAACACCTCCAGGGAGGGAGGGAGATGTTTCACAACAGGGTGTGACTTCACCCTGTCACTTCACAGTGGTGACAATGTCATCATTTACCCATCAGAAGCTACTTTTTATTTCTAAAAGCCCAAAGGGAAGAGCTTATAGTTATGCTAGGGCACAAAGAGAAAGAAAATGAGAAAAGAAATGTCAGTCCCAATTACTGGGGTCCAGCCTACTGCCAAATGTAGGTGTCTTGATTCCTCTCTGTTTCTCAGAGCAGATTCTGGCCTCTCAGAAAATCCCTATTATTGCTAAACCTGACACTGTTTGTTTTGTATCATCCAAACCTCAAGTCCTTCAGCCTGTCATATGTGTCAGCCAGGGCTCTGCCCATCCCCCCATGCTGCTGCTGAGACCTGGACACTTGTGGCATTCTGGAACAGTCTCAATGGCCGCTGAGTGCCTCCTTTCCACTCCCTCCCCCCTCTCCCTGCCAGACTGACACTGAAATATCCCTGCAGATGGTGTGGTTCTGGGGTTAACCTCAGGGTTCAACTCAGCTCACCCTGAGTAGCTCCCTGGGGTGTCGGAGCCCAAGGGGCTGAGCCGAAGGTAGACCCAGAGACCTCTCTGAGGCCCTGGCACAGACATGGGTCTAACACTAGCCCAGGGAGAAGCAAGCCACAGCTTTCTGGGGCAGAGTCCAGAAGTGGGGTTGTGAGAGCCAAGGATGTCGGTAATGGAGGATAGGAAGCTCAGGTGGAGAGTGCAAGTGTGAGGGCTCAGAAGCCTGAGTGACAGGAAGCAGTGTCTGAAAACTCAGAAAAAGGGGTGCAGGGACTTTTCAGGGAAGTTCAGCAAGGGCTGGGAAAGGAGTCTTGGCTGGAGGTGCAGTCTGAGGAGCTGGGCTGGGAGTAGTGATAGAGAATTTGAAACTACTTCTGGAGTCTGAGATAGGTTTTTCCAAGCCTGTAGGGTTTGGGGGGTTCTTACTGTGTGGCCAGAGCTTGGGGGATCAGATGAATCAGTGGGTCCTCCCTTCCTGGGCAGGGGAACGAGCAAATCTGAGAAATTGCAAGCTTAAAGAAGGGGCAGGAGGAGGTAGTCATAACATGTAGGGCCAGAGAGAGGAGGATTTGGACCCTACAGGGAACAGGGACCCTTCCCTCCAGGGTCTGACGTGCAGTCCTGCACTCGCCTGCTCCGCCCGAGCCCAAGTAAATGACTTCGAGGTCCGCTCCTCGGTGGAGAAGTCTGGGCCTGAGATGGTTAGAGACTGCTCTCTCCATCCCGGGGCTTCTGGGCGCAGAGTCGGATGCAGTTCACTCTTCCCCGGGGGTCGCCGCCCAGGGATCGGATGAGTGGGCGACCCAGCTGGAGGGGTCTTACTTCATCCCAGAGTCGGAGAAAACGGCTCAGGGCAACGCCCCTCCCGGGACGGGGGCGGGGCGTGAGGAGGGGGCGCCCCGTACCCCGCCCCCGCAGGGAAGGAGCCCGCCTAGTGCCCCCGGTTCCGGTTCCGGCCCGGCCCGCGCCCCTCCCGGACACTCACTGATTCGCGCCTCCAGAGTCTCCGGCTCCATCTCGGACTCCATCCGCCACGGACCCCCAGCGTCGGGACCACCCCCCCGCCCCCTGAGCTCTCGCGGGAGCTCGTCGGCACCACCCTCTGTCGATTAAAGGGGCAACGTCCGCCCCGACGCGCCGGAGTAGCGCGCAAGAGCGCACGATACCATGGAGAACAGCATGAACTCGCCTAGAGCGTCATGTGCTGTCCTAACCCCTCCCCCAAGCGGCGTCTACGTTGCGGGCGGGACCCGCCGTCTGATTTCTTGTTCAACGCGCTGAGGCAGGAGAGAAAGCGGAGGAACTTGGACCTAAGGACGGCACCATGGAAACCTCACGGGACGCTCTCTTTTACGTCACAGAGACGCCTCTGACCATTCCAAAAAGAACGATCCGCGGCCATGTTTCTTAAGGGCTCTAGGTCACTTCCTGGGTTCTCAGTTACTTCCGCTTACTTGCCAAAGTGGGCGGGCCCCTTAAAAGAGCAATGACGTTTGTTGGTTTCTGTGAAAATCGAGAGGAGTCGAAGTTTGTTGATTGCTTAAAACGGTCCAGGCATTGTCCTAAGCACTTTTTGAACATTAATACATTTACTTCTCACAACAAATCCATGAACCAGATAGCTTGCCTTAGGTCACAAAAGTGGCAGAGCCTGAACCCTGTACTATCCTGCGTTCATTCCGCAATCAACACAATCTGCATTTGCTTTGCTGTGTGAGGGGCCTTGGAACAGCAAGGCCAGATATTTGTTAATGTGATGGGGGAAGCCCACCGGGTACTGGCCACACAGGAGTAGTGCCTACCCCAAACTGGGGTGTGGGGATGAAGGTTTCACAGAGAAGTTGATATTTAGCTGAAAGAACAGATTTCTCCAGGTAAACCTGGTGCAAAAATATATTCTAGGTGGAGGGAACCAAACCTTTCAGGGCTCACAGAGGAGAGTATGGAGTTCGGGGAATTGAATTGAAACTATTTCAATACGGCTCCAAAGGAGTTGGCCCGGAATTAGGCCTGGGAAAGATCACGCAGGTCCCGTGTTTAGTTTTTGGTTTTTTGTTTGTTTTTGTAAGCTACAAGTTTGTTTTTGGAGGTATTGACAAGGTGAGGCTTTTGTTTTAGAGTTGCAGGCGGCCACAGTGAGTTGAAGATACTGGTGGGGACCAGACTGAAATCAGGAAAGGTAGAATGACAGATTTCCCAGCTTTGGTTCCTTTTCTCCATCCGTTTCTCCCTCCACTGAAGCCCCTCCTCCTCTGCCTTTCCCACCCGCGGTCTGGAACGCTTGGTGAAGTTCACGCCCAGGGGAGTCCGATGCCTGGCTCACCTGGGTCTGTTGCAGTCGGTCACCCCCTGGCGGCCCGCCCGGAAACCCGCGCGTGGCTCTTCCAGCTGCCCTGCACTCGAGAGGGTTAAAGCGCGACGGTGAGTAGGGAATCTGGCGAATCCAGTTGGGCTCAGCTACGGCCTTTGAACGACCTCGATTCACCTTGCAGAACCGCAGTGAACTCATCTGGGAGATGAACGGTTTGTGCTGGGTCAGTTTTTCTTTAAACTAAACCATTCAGCACACTAAGACGGTTTTCTCAATTCTCCGCAGGCCATTGAAGTTATACAGGAAAGTGGTAGGTATGCTTATTGCATTTCTCAGTAAAAGATGTGACGACGTAATATAAACCTAGAGCTCTTTTCGTTTGTTTCTTTTATTTACTGAAATGAATTATTTCCGAAATAAAACAACTACATTTACTGCACTGGTTTGGGTTATATATACGCTATCCAGAGTCACTTTTTTGAAGACAGAGTAGATTTGATTTCACCTGGGTTCAAATTCTGCCTTCACTGCTTTCTAAATCATATGGTCCCTTGGGCAACTCACCCAACCGCCCTATTTCTTAGGCTTCTTAACTGAAACATGGTTGTGAGAATTCAGTGAGAGGGTGTCTACAAAGCAAAGCCCCCAACACAAGAACCCCACTCACTTTCTTTGCTGATCTTTCTCCTCAGTACTCATTTCCACCTTTCTTCATTGTCTTTTGTGTCTCTCCCCCAGCAGAATGTAAGCTCCATGAAGACAAGGTATTCCATCTCTTTGGTTCATTGATGTAATCCCAAAACTTGAAAGAGTAACAGACACATAGTGGCTGTTCAATAAACATGCATAAATAAATAAATGAGTAAACTATTATTCATAAGTTTTATGGATAAAGGGGTGCAGAAATGTGCCACAGTGCACAGGGAGTGTTTGTGTACACACTCCAGATCGTGCTCATAACCAAGGCTCTAGGCCAGTGGTTCTCAAAATGTGCACCAGGGTGCACTGGTGCGCTCTAGAAGATTTCCAGGTGTGCCCTATGGTATTCCAGAGAAATATGTGCCTGTTGGGGACCAAAAAACCAACAGGGCTTTGGAGTTTAGATTTTGAGGGGACAGAGGTGTGGGGAATTGGCTGTTAAGCTGTGGTGCTGGATTGTTTACACTACCCCCATGTTCCCCGAAAGACTGGAGGCAAGTTTCTTCTATCCTTTGTTTGGTGTAAGTTAAGATGATATGTATGGTGGGGGTTTTCTGCACTCAACACAATTAAGAGTAAAAAGAGAGGAATTCTTCAATGTATTGACAAGGAAATGAGAGTTTGCCTTTCAAATATATGCCCAAACATTGAAGAAATCGCTAGGGACACATCAGGCTCATGTTTCTCATAAACACAAGATTGAAAAAACTTAACACATTTGTGCCGGGACCTGCCAAATTTACTAAATATTACTAAGAATGTATCTATATATATAAAAAGATAACTTTTATGTCATTTTTTTTATTTTTAAACCCCTCTTTTTTATGAATTCTAAAAAGCACAACTCAAAAAATGTAACATAAAAGTGTTTTTTAATGTCAGAATCAATTTAATTTTGACGTATTTATTTCATTTAATTACCATAAAAGCACACTTGGACTTTATATATTTTTTCTTTAATATTTGATTTAATTAGCCTGACCAGGCGGTGGCACAGTGGAGAGACCATCGGTCTGAGATGCGGAAGGACCCAGGTTCAAGACCCCAAGGTCGCCAGCTTGAGCTTGGGCTCATCTGGCTTGAGCAAAAGCTCACCAGCTTAGACCCAAGGTTGTTGGGTCCAGCAAGGGGTTACTCGGTCTGCTGAAGGCCCACTGTCAAGGCACATGTGAGAAAGCAATCAATGAACAACTAAGATGTCACAATGGCAACAAAAAACTAATGATTGATGCTTCTCATCTCTCTCCGTTCCTCTCTCTCTGTCCCTATCTATCCCTCTCTCTGACTCTCCCTCTGTCTCTGTAAAAAAAATAAAATAAATATTTGACAATTATTATAACGTATTTCTCAGAAATTTGTATATAGTGCGCCTACAATTATTTGTAGGATTTTAAATGCACCCGACTTCAAACAGTTTGAGAACCGCTGGCCTCGGCTGTGCCTCAGGGAAACCTAGAGAACTGTGACTATGCAGGCTGGGTCTGGCCCAGACTGGGAGGAAGGAAGGCCCTGAGGATGGTGGGAGGTAGGAGGATCGACACAGGAAACAAGGAATGCAGGAATTTGGCCTGTGGCCCTGTTCCACCTCTACTATTTGCAAATACACTGCTCACAAAAATTAGGGTATCAGGGAACGTGCAGATGCTCCAGTACTCTCAGCCTTCTGTATAGTGCATTTTCACCAATTAAATAAAAGTTGATTTTGCATCTCATTTGCATAACAAAACAACTTTCTTTGACTTGTCATTTGCTTTTCTGATGTTCTTCTTTAATTTAAATTTTAAAAAAATCAGCCCTAGCTGGTTAGCTCAGCTGTAGAACGTTGGCCCTGCATGTGAAAGTCCTGGGTTTGATTCCCAGTCAGGGCACACAGGAGAAGCACCCATCTGCTTCTCCATCCTTCCCCCTCTCCTTCCTCTCTGTCTCTCTCTTCCGCTCCTGCAGCCAAGGCTCCATTGGAGCAAAGTTGGCCCGGGGTGCTGAGGATAGCTCCATGGCCTCGCCTCAGGCACTAGAATGGCTCTGGCTGCTACGGAACAATGCCCCAGATGGGCAGAGCATTGCCCCCTGGTGGCCATGCTGGGTGGATCCCCTTTGGGTGCATGCGGGAGTCTGTCTGACTGCCTCCCCACTTCTAACTTCTAAAAAATACAAAAAAAGCCTGACCTGTGGTGGCACAGTGGGTAAAAGCGTCCACCTGGAATGCTGAGGTCGCCGGTTCAAGACCCCTGGCTTCCCTAGTCAAGGCACATATGGGAGTTGATGCTTTCTGCTCCTCCCTCCCTTCTCTATCTGTCTATCTCTGTCTCTTTCTCTGTCTCCTCTCTCTAAAATGAATAAATAAAGTTAAAAAAAAAAACAAATAAAAAATACAAAAAAAACCAAAGGCTTTTCCTTTTTTTTTTTTTTTTTTGACAGAGACAGAGTCCAAGACAGGGACAGATAGGGACAGACAGACAGGAAGGGAGAGAGATGAGAAGCATCAATTCTTCGTTCCGGCATCTTAGTTGTTCATTGATTGCTTGTTCATTGATTGCTTTCTCATATGTGCCTTGATGGGTGGGGCTACAGCAGAGTGAGTGACCCCTTGCTCAAACCAGCAACCTTGGGCTCAAGCCAGCGACCTTGGGCTTCAAGCCAGCGACCTTTGGGCTCAAGCCAGCAACCATGGAGTCATGTCTAGATTCCCCCACTCAAGCCAGAGACCCCGCGCTAAAGCTGGTGAGCCCGCACTCAAGCCGATGACCTTGGGGTTTCGAACCTGGGTCCTCTGCGTCCCACTCCCAAGCTCTATCCACTGCGCACCTCCTGGTTAAGCCAAATGCTTCTTTTTTTTTTTTTAATCTCTTTATATTCATTTTGAAATATCCCCTACTTTTTGTGAGCAGTATATGTTGTTCTGAGTGACATGGGAACTCCTGGGAAGAGAGGGGCAAGTAAAACTGAGCTGTCCTTGAAGCAGCTATAATCACCTGACCCATGCTGACCTCCAATGGCTTAACACTCTTCCCAGGAAGACCCTTCCACCACTGGAAATGCTGCTGAGAAGGGCAGGGGAGGAGGTGGAGGAGGTTGGGAAAGACAGTGGAGGAGTGCTATGTGGGAGGGCATGCAGTCCTTTCGTGGGGAAATTGTAGAAGGTTCAGGAGAAAAGCTGAGACATGGCCTTAACTGTAGTCCCTGTGACCGCAGTCAGTTCCTGGCTTACCTCCCCCTTCCAGGTAGACAGCACAAGGGCCCATGGCTGTCATTTTCAACTATTATCCTCACAGAGACCTCAGAGTTGGGTATTATTCTCTTTGTTTTACAGATGAGAATTTCGAGGCCCTATGTGAGGATGTGGTTGGCCAATGTCCCCACACAGCCACAGCCTCCTTCACCCATCACAAGAGCCCATATAAGATCATGTCCTTACCTTTAAAGGACAGAAAACACAAAAGCAAAGAAAATACATCAAGATAATTAAAAAGGTACCCTGTTGGGCAAACAAGTACGTTAGGCTTGCTCACTTGCACTTTGCCTGATTAGTGCATGAGCCCGGGGCAGCACCATGTGTGTACAGTCTATGTAAGGCTGCAGGTGCTTGCCCTCAGGGTGGCAGATTGTGGATTGCCTGCCACCAGTGGGAGGGGCCATTATTTGTTATTGTTTGCTGGAGAAGGGCTTTTTCCCCAGTCTGTTGGCTTGTCAGCCCAAGAGAGAGAGAAGTGGTTTTTCATGCCTGCTTTCTCGTCCTCCGTTGCAACACTCTAATAAACGGAATGGCCTGCCATTTTCCGGCTCCACAGTTTCTCTACCATCTGCCCAAATCCAATGTGGATATGCCAGACCTCGATCACCAGCTGTACCCCAATCATCTGGTATGAGGACAGTGGAGGCCATGTGACGTTTAAGCTGAGAAGAAGCCAGTTGTAGGAAAGGCATCCAGGCAGAGAGTAGAGCAAGAATGGTTCTGAAGTCAGCTAGGAAGACCAGAGCCAGAATTTGAACTCAAGCTTGAGTCTCTGTATCCAAAGTCTATACTTAGTTCCAGGAACCACAATTCCAGGTGCTACCTGATGACTGAGGGGAAAGCAGGCATCAGAAAGATGGTAGAGGCTTTGGCTGGTGGTTTAGTAGGTAGAGTGTTGACCCATAGTGTGGATGTCCTGGGTTCAATTCTCAATCAGGGCACACAGAAGCCTCCTCCTTCTCTCTCTCTTTCTCTCTCTCTATTCCTTCCACAGCCATGGCTCAATTGGTTCGATTGTTTTGAGCGTGACCCTGGGCACTGAGGATAGCTCTGTTGGAGTACATCAGCCTCAGGCGCTAAAAATAACTTGGTCGGGGCACATGCAGCAGTCTGCTTCATTATCTCCCCTCCTCTCACCCCCCAGAAAAAGGAAGATGGTAGAGTATGTGGAATGTATGTACTGAACCTCTTATGTATGTATGCAGAAACATGCAGGGGCTTGTGACCTATGGTGGCGCAGTGGGATAAAGCATTGACCTGGAACACTGAGGTCGCCAGTTCAAAAACCTGGGCTTGCCTGGTCAAGGCACATGTGGGAATTAATGCTTCCTGCTCCCCCCCCCCCCACACACACACTTCTCTCTCTCTCCTCTCTAAAAATTGAATAAATAAGGTCTTAAAAAAATAAAAAAATTCTCTTTGTTGAAAGGAATGACTTTTAGGTAGAAGGAGATATAAATTCAGAGCAAATATAAATGCCTGTATTACAGAAGATGATCTAATTGGTTGTTTGCAATTAACGTTTTCCCAGAAAATCTAGATTGCCTGAAATAATGGGACAGCAAAAATAAGGTTTGGTTCTAGGGAGACTGGGTCATATCTTGTGTGTGGAGGGAGAGGATTGAGGGCACTAGAGAAGTAAACTCATTCCTTGGGCTTTTCCACATCCGGGGTTGGAGGTTGAGGGATGAGTGAGAATCTCCCTTGTGATGGTTTGTTTCACCGCCTTTGCTGTGATTCCATGATAAAGATGATTTGTTATCAGTTATTTGCTACTGTGACTTACCTGCTGTGTGTCATGGATTATACCTTTGAAGTAGGGATTAGTCTCTCTATTTTACAGAGGAGGAAGGAAGGAAGGTCCAGAGAGGTTAGGGAAAATCTTGACTGAGGCTACAAGTTAGTGGGAACTGAGACCAAGTTGTGCTTGATTTCAAGGTTGCACCAGTTCTACTCTGCTGGTTTTCTCTGAGGTGACTACCTGTATCTAAACCCCCTGGGAGCTAATGAAGTATGCAGGCTCCTGGACAATTTCATATTCAGTTTTGATTCTCTGAAGCTGTGGTCCAGGAATTTGCAGTCCAAAGTTAGCATTACCCTGCGCTCAGTCCACCCCTTGCTGCCTGAGCCCCATGTTCCTGCTTGCTATGGTTCCTCAAAGACCTTAGATCCAAGATGGGCATGCCTAGGGTGATACAGTCTCACCCAGAAGGTCTGGCTGCACAGTGTGGACCATCTCTGCAGCTCAGTGGGACCCTGGTCCCTGCTCTTCTAACATCAGCTCTGGTGCTTAGGTGTACAAGGTGAGTCACACTTGCTGGTCAACTGGGTTGGGTGAGTGGAAGAATAAGGGACTAAGGAGTAGAGTCTGAGCAACCTCCTTTCCCCCTCACCCTTTTCTGGAGGGTAGGTAGATGTGGCTTGCAGGGGGTGTGGCCCTGCCACTCTGACTTATACCCCACTGGCTAGAAGGAAACCAGAGACCCCAGATTTCACCAATAGAAAGGCAGTATACAAATATTGCCCTCGTTAGTTGGCTAATGAACTATTCATTATGTGCTCTGGGACTGGGAGCTTGTAGCATAACTTTGAGGTAGAGGTTACACATGAAAACAATTTATGAGCCCCCACCTTGTGCCAAGGTCTGTGTCATGGAACAAAAGGGGTGAATAAGTGAGGCAAGACAACGCCCTCTTGGAACTTACATTCTAGTAAACTAATGAACACAGAAATAAACAATGTAATTTCAGTTCTGGTGATGCATCTAAGACACGCACGAGGGAGCTGGGAGCAGAGCAGCACTGTGACAAGTCCTGGACAGGTATATTCTAAGTGGTATAAAGGAGAGCAAGATCAATCATCGTGGGGGTGGAGGAAGGAATACGAGAGAGGAGGTGCCCTAGAGCAGGGAACTAAAGGAGGAGGAGGAGGAGGAATTTCCTCCCTGTATTAGGGGACAGACAGTACATGGGAAATAAGATTTTTAGAAAGGAAGTATGACATGGCCGGAGGGAAGGGTATGCATGGCAGGAGAGAGCAGAGCCATGTGACTTTGGTCAAGCCACTTCACCTCTTGAGCCTCAGTTGGCAGAGGATTAGAGATAACATGTAGAACACCTAGTATACTGTAAGCACTCAATAAATGCTAAATAAAGCAAGCTCCAAACAGTCACTACTATTGTTACATTAGGAGGGGCCCACAAGTCTATTCCTAGGTTTGGGGCTTTGGTTCAACTCCTTTCTCTTTCCTTTCCCTTAAAGCTTATTCCTTCAGGCCTTTGTCTTCACTTCTCCCCTGGGAACTTTGCACACTGGCACTTTGTCTTCCTGTCTTCCCCAGGGACAGGGCCTCTAAGTACAGCAGGAAAGACTTGGATAAGCTCCAAGAAAGGACTTCCTTGTCCTTCAGTCAGAGTTGCAGATGCTGAGAGTTAGGTGACAGGGTGTGTTTCCCACAGTTAGAGAATTCCGGAGCTGGAAGGAATCTTTGAGATCATTGTCCAGTCCAGAGCTTTCCAATTTTTTTTGACAGCTATCCAATGCAAGACACGCACTTTACACCAGGATCAGGTAAACTCAAGAATATATAAAATGACACATGCAAAATTACGTATTTATTTAGAGTGAGAAAATAAATTTCTATAAATTACAAACTTTAAAAAGTTGACAAATACCATATGAAATCAGAACAATAAGAAATTTTTACTTAACTACTTGACATACCACTATGATACATCTTTTTCCTACAATTTTGGGGTGAATACTCTTTGTATAGCAGTGACTTTATTATCTTTTCTGTAAGAAGAAAGTAAAGTCAGACCTTTAGCATGTTTGATCAAGAAATGTTTTTTATTTTAGCATAGGTTTTCTCACGCATAATGTATTGTTGATCATGTCACATAAATTTTAAATTTTTTAATATTATCAAGTTTGGCAAAGTCAAATTTTCCATGTGGTTTCATCAGGAGCTGCCAATTTTGTCAGAACAAAATGTGTTATATACTGAGAGATATATTATATATTTCTACATTACCCGTGTGTCGTGATGTAGAAAACATTCTATGTCACATACAGTTATACTTGCTGTCTACAGGACTGTCACAAGTTTGTGTCCTACAGCAGAGGCATTCTGGTCACTTGTATCGCACGTGACTCCCAACCAAAAAGAGCCTAGTGTGTGGTGCATTTATAATGACATTTGCTATATTACCAATCCTCTTCCCAGTGCGTGGAGTTCCACTGTAACTAGGTGTCAGCGGGAACTGAATCCTCCCTTGTAAGTTTCCATGTCTAAGACTAGCTCCTGGCTCCATACAATCCAGATCTTGGTTCTCCTCCACTAGTCACATTCTTCCCATGTCAGATGCCTAGGACATGTATTGGGCTGACACAGTGATGTGACCTCTGTTCTTGCACCTTTATGTCAGGTTACCAGGTGATTCAGCAGAGGAGGTATGAATGATAAGAGTAATTCTAGAAGCCATTCTTTATATTAGGGCTAAGGCTAACAACCACCTAATTAGTCCTAGAAGTGACTGTGAACTTTATAAGTATAACCCACTAAACTCAAACTAAATGTATGTCAAATCAACTTCCTATTAGTTGGATCTCAGTAGTCAGACCCAACCTTCAGAAAGAGAAAAGTCCTTTATCACCTGACCAGGCGGTGGCGCAGTGGAGAGACCATCGGTCTGAGATGCGGAAGGACCCAGGTTCAAGACCCCAAGGTCCCCAGCTTGAGCTTGGGCTCATCTGGCTTGAGCAAAAGCTCACCAGCTTAGACCCAAGGTTGCTGGGTCCAGCAAGGGGTTACTCGGTCTGCTGAAGGCCCGCGGTCAAGGCACATGTGAGAAAGCAATCAATGAACAACTAAGGTGTCGCAACGACAACGAAAAACTAATGAGTGATGCTTCTCACCTCTCTCTGTTTCTGCTGTCTGTCTCTATCTATCCCTCTCTCTGACTCTCTCTCTGTCCCTGTAAAAAAAAAAAAAAAAAGAAAAAGAAAAAAAAATAAAGTGCTTTATCAATCTGTAACAATCTCCAAGATATATTGTTATGAGAATAAAACCAAGGTGTGGACTTGTGTGTATGGCACACACTCACCTGTGTGGCTCGTGGAATCACTGAAAGACTTGAGAGAGGAGGGAGACTTGCTATTTCTACAAAGGCCTTTTGACTTTTGCAAAGTGCTTTCTCCCTCCCTCCCTCCTTCCCTCCCTCCCTTTTTTCCTTCCTTTCTTTCTTTCTTTTTATCACATGTGTCTTAATTTTTTCATTTTTATTTTGAGGTAGAGGCCTAGCAGTTGACTTTTCTTCCTGATTTCGATTGTTCTCTTAGTGGCCAGCAGGAGGGGGCAAATGCTTTCTTTCTCTTATAGCAGTGATAGGCAATCTTTTGAGCTTGGTGTGTCAAAATTCCCCCCAAAAACGAGCATAACTGGGGTGGTGTGTCACTTCAAGTAAAACGGCCTAAACGGAAGTCCCAGAACTAGATGCTCTGTGCCGAGTTCTGTTGTTTTGGCCTACAGACCTCCGGCACAGAGTGTCTACACTACAGCAAATGTTTTATCCTCAGCTCCTGCACCTGGCCGTGCAGGAGCCAAAGATGAAACATCCTTCTCGGCATGCAGCCCCATACTTCTCTGGTATGCGGCTGCATGCGGACGCCTGTGATAAAAAATGGCTACGCGTGTCAGTGCTGAAAGGGGCTTTAAAGAAAAATAAGTGAAATAAGTTGGCATTATGACTCCAAGGAAGCTCTGATTTTAAAAATAGCTTTGTTGAGATATAATTCACGTAACATAGGATTCACCTATTTAAAGTATACAATTCCATGGTTTTGTTCTGTTTTTTTGGTATGTGTGTGTTATGTGCCTTTGAGTTAGCTCTGACTCCTGTAGACCCAGTGACTGAGTGATGTCCGTGGTGTCCTGTCCTCAGCAGCCCTGCTCAGCTCCTGTAGACTCACGCCCATGGCTTCTTTTATGGAGTCAGTTCATCTCCTATTTCAGGGGTGCTCAATACGTGGATCGCGATCTACTGGTCGATCGCGAAGGAAGTGTGAGTAGATCGCATGACATTAAAAAGACATTTGTCTTTTGATTGGCATACAGGGTAGCCAATCTGACGTCTGAACTTTTGACACCCTACGCATGCGCGTTAAACTGCGCTAACTTGTTCAGTTACATTGCTGCGTAGTTAGCCTTTAATTTATTTAAACTAAATAAAACAAAAGGTATAAAAATGAGTGCCATAGCTGGTCCGAGTAAGAAGCCTAAAACCTACCACTTTCATACAGAATGGGAGGGGATTTTTTTCACTATGTCATATTCTAAGTGCGTTTGCCTCATCTGTCTGTGTGCCATTGCTATTCCAAACAAGGGAAATGTGAAGCAGCTTTTTCGGACTGTTCATAAAAACTATGACATTGACTTTCCTCCGAAAAGACAGCTGAGAAGGAGAAAGGTGAAAGAAGAATACACAATATTAAATAGTAATAATAGTAACTTAAATAATGGTAATATAGAAGAAATAAATTTGTTTTGCATTTTTATTGTAGGTAGATCATTTTGAATTGGTCATCTTATAAGTAGCTCGCAAGCTGAAAAAGTGTGGGCACCCCTGTCCTATTTGGTCTTCCTCTTTTCTGCCTGCCTTCTATTTTTCCCAGTATTATTACCTTTTTCTAAGAACCCTGCCTTCTCATGATGTGCCCAAAGTAGGACAGCTTCAGTTCTGTCATTTTTGTCTCCAGTGACATTTCATGCTTAGTTTGCTATAGGACTTATTTGTTCACCTTCTTGGCGGTCCAGGGTACCCATCCGCAGAGCCCTCCTCCAATACTGTTTCAAATGAATCAATTTTTTAAAATTTTTTTTTAAAATTATTTTATTTTATTTTATTTTATTCATTTTAGAGAGGAGACACAGAGTGAGAGAGAGAGAGAGAGAAAGAGAGAAAGGGGGGAGGAGCTGGAAGCTCAACTCCCATATATGCCTTGACCAGACCAGTGCAGGGTTTTGAACTGGCGACCTCAGTGTTCCCAGGTCGACGCTTTATCCACTGCGCCACCACAGGTCAGGCTAAAAATTTTTTTAAAAGATTTTATTTATTTATTTTACAGAGAGAGGAGGGGAGAGAACAAGAAGTATCCAGTCATAGTTGCTTCACTTTAGTTGTTCATTGATTGCTTGTTGTATGTGCCTTGACTGGGCAAGCCCAGGGCTTTGAACCGGCAACCTCAGCATTCCAAGTCAATGCTTCATCTACTGCACCACCACAGGTCAGGCAAATCAATATTTATTTTTTATCAGCCTTCTTCACTCTCACAGTATCTGTACATGGTAATTAGGAATATGTATATTACATTATTAATTTTTTTAAATTGCAGCAAAAAATATATATAGCTTCACATTTTCTATTTTAACCATTTTCAGTGCACAATTCAGTGGCATTAATTACACTCACAATGTTGTGCAACCATCACCATCTATTTCCAAAAGTTTTTCATCACCCCAAGCAGAGTTTCTGTGCCTGTAAGATATTAGCTCCCTGTTCTACTTCCTACAGTCCCTGGTTACCTTCAATTTACTTTCTGTCTCTACAAATATATCTATTGTACGTATTTCATTAAAGTGGAATCCTATAATATGTGGCTTTTTGTGTCTTTCCTTTTTCACTGAGTATAATGTTTTTTTAAAGGCTTTGTTATTCATTTTAGAGAGGAGAGAGAGAAAGAGAGAAGGGGGAGGAGCAGGAAGCATCAACTCTCATATGTGCCTTGACCAGTCAAGCCCAGGTTTTCGAATCAGCTACCTCAGTGTTCCAGGTTGACGCTTAATCCACTGCACCACCACAGGTCAGGCACATAATGTTTTCAAGGTTCATCAATGTTATGGCATGAAATAGCACTTCATTCCTTTTCAGGGCTGAATGATATTCCATTGTGTGCATATACCATATTTTTCTTATGCATTCATCTGTTTACAGACAATTAATTGGCTTTTCTATCTTCTGTCTATTGTGGATAACATTGTTATGCATGTTGGTATACAAGTATTTGTTTGAGTCCCTGTTTTCAGCTCCTTCCAACTCCCCCTAGGAATGAAAGTGCTGGGCCATATAGTAGTTCTATGTTTAGCTTTTTGCGGAACTGTCAAATTACTTTCCATAACGGCTGTACCATTTTACATCCTTATCAGCAGTGTATGAGGGTTGAAAAACCAAACAGGTGTCAGCTGCTTGCCAGGAAATGGACCTACTCTGGTGAACTGATGGTGACAGCTCTTCTTCTTGTAGCCTGGGCTGAGGACATAGAGTCTAAAGAATGAGGAAGGAGGAGCAGGGAGCCTTTAGGATTCTGCAGGGAAGAAGAACTCACAAGTCTACGAGCAGGCCAGTGGAAGCTCCAGCCCCTGAGGGGAGTGGTGGAAAGAGAAGGAGTAACTGAGACCCAGAGATCACCAGACGTTGAGTTGCTCCTGGCCCCTCCTGCCGCAGCTGGGGAGGCCAAGGATTGGAGTTGTCATGTGTCCAGAGGTTGAGGGGTTTCATAATGGCCTAATGTTTGGGAAACATTCAGCAAATGCCAGTCATCAGCTAATAACTACAAAAGAATAATAGTTAAGAGCCTACCATGTGTCAGAGTCCATATGCCAAGCCCAGAAGAGACCATAATCATAATGTTCTATGTTGTGCTTCTTAAGAGCGGCAAGAGGAATGTTTCTCATTGAGAACATCTCTCAAAAAATTAAACAAGTAAAGCAAACTCTTTTGTTACTTGGTGGTCCTGGACTGCTCTTACTCGGCAGGGCAGACCCCAGCCCTGGGCCTGGTTCCTTCTCCCAGGCCTGGGCCACCCAATCTTCCTGTGGACAGCAAAGGCTGGTACACCTTCATGGCCTGGTCACACGTGATGATGGAGTGAATCTATGGGGATGGAAACAACCTCTGGATTAAAACCCTCAATTCCCAGCTCCTGGCAAACCCAAGGGCAGGGCCAGATCCTCCTCAGGGCAGGTGAGTGTCTCTCCTGTAAATCCACCCAGCACCAAGTATGTGTGTGTGTAGGTAGATAGGTGTGACCCTGGGAAGGAGACTCCCTGTCCAAAGGGCCCAGATAATATCTGGAAGGGGGTTAAGAGGAAATAATAATGCTCTATGTCATTAGATTGGAGCCTCTGAAAACACTCACCCTCCTGGGCTCTTTGATGAATGCTCCCTACAGCAGATCCACTATTCAGCCACTCAGGCATTCATTCATCCATCAATCCATCCATCCACATTGCATTAAGACTAACATGATAAGGTCCAGCCAAGAGCTGGGGAAGAGTTCTCATGGAGAGAATAACAAGAACACAGGCTTGAAGCTGGAATGAGCTTTGTAAATTCAAAAGAGAGGTCGGCATGGCCAGGGAGCATGTGGGGTGAGATGAGGCTATAAAGTAGACAGGACCAGATCAGGTGGGCCTGCCAGCTTAGCAGGGAGTTTGGATTATGTTCTAAGGGTGAGAAGAAGTCACTAGAGGGTTTAGAGTAGGAGAGTAGGGTGCTGTCATTGTCATTTTACAAAGACCCTAACAGGTGGTGAAAGGATTATGGGGTCAGCAGTGGAAAGGGGGACAGCTAAGTGACTGTGGCCATCTCCTCCTCCTACTTTTTTAACTTCCTTCCTTCCTCAAGGCCTCTCCCCAATTCTAGATAAGGTGAGGATGACCCAAAATCTCCAGGGGAACTACTTGATCCTGGAGGAATGCCAGACCAGGAATGCAGCCAGCAGCTGGGGTTCACAGTGGGGCCACCGAACCTGGCAATCAGGTTAAACAAGAAGATTCCTGGGCCCGGTGAGGCAAGGGCTCTGAGGAAGTCCCTAGAACAACAGACAGTCATCTGGGCAGAGCTGGAGAAGCAGGGCTGGACATCCTCTCAGGCAGCCTGAATATCCAAACATGCTTAAAAATAACATGTAATAAGTGAGCATTTATTCAGCACAGAGTATGGATTGGCAGTGTCCTAGTGCTCACATATATTCTCATCAACCCTGTCAGGTGTGACAGATACAATTTCCATCTTACAGGTGGTCAAACTGAAGCTCAGAGAGGTTATGTGACTTTTTCAAGGTCACACAGCTGAAGAAAGTCCTCCTTGGGCCAGAGGCTAACACACTGAAACTTTCTGGCCAGGGCACACAAGAGAAGTGCCCATCTGCTTCTCCACTATTTCCCCTCTTCTTTCTCTCTATCTCTCTCTTCCCGTCCTGCAGCCAAGACTCTATTGGAGCAAGTTGGCCTGGGTACTGAGGATGGCTCCATGGCCTTCCTGTGTCGGGGATAGGAGGGATTTTGGTCTGCATAGAGCTGGATAGCACAGGTCATGAGCCCCAGTTCTGTCCAGGAGAAGCAGGGCCCCTACCTTGCTGGGATGAGGATCTGGCCCCCTTGAACTTGTACATCTGGCTTTCACCAGCATCTTTCTTCTCTCTCCCCCATGATCTGGGCCCAGGCTCCCCGGGCTCTGGGAGGATGGACATTGGCTTCCCAAGACTTGTCCTCCAAGAGCGGGGAAGGAGCATGCTCACCAGCCAGAGTTCAGACCATTGGATGCTGGTCCTGCCCACTGCTCATGGCTGATTCACTCCTAGTGTCTGCCTGGATACCTGCCTTTATCATCTTACATGAAACATTTACCCATTTAGAAATTCTCTCCAAAAATAAGAAAGCAAGAAAAAATACATTTTATTTATTTATTTAGCTCTGATGTACCCCGCATGCTACTTAGGTTAACTTTTTAAAATTAAAATATTCACACTCCCCCCCAACACGCATGAGGAAGGTACTATTAGCTTCCTTTCACAAATGAAGATACTGAGGTTTGAAGTGACTTGCCATGGCTACTCAGCTTGTAGGGGACAAAGCCAGGACTTGATATTCCCCTTTTGATGCAAAAACTCTGCTTTCCATGCCATCTGGCCTCCCTACTCCCTGTCATTTCAGAAAGAGGATGTTGGGGAGGGTGAGCAGGGAGGGAAGCAGAGGCGGATATGACTGATGTGTTGATTTGTTTGTTCTTTGGGAGGAAAAGGACAGGAAGGGAGATAGGCAGGGATCTCAGAGACCTCAGGACCAAAGTCCCCAACATCAGGAGGCCAGCGGGCAGCAGGTACCGAAGCCGTGGGCTGACATCTCCACTAGGCACAGCCGGCACAATACCTTACTTCAGGGGCCACCTAAATGTTTTAATGTTTCCTAAAATCAGAAGGAGAAAATGAACTTTTAGGTTGAAGAAAATATTTTAATATGTAACATATTGATTCATTCGATGCAGTTATAAAATACAAGTATATATGTGTGTATGTTTATATATGTGTATACATAATATATAAATATATTTTTTAATTTTTCCACTGATTTGAGAGAGGAAGAGAGAAAGAGAGAGAAAGAAGCATTAGTTGTGTATTCATTGGTTGCTTATCATATATGCCCTGACCAGGAATTAAACCTGAGACCTTGGCATGCTGGATGACACTCTATTGATTGAGACACCTGGTCAGGGCCATATAATTATTTTTTTAATGTATGAGGGGTCCATGAGTGCAGAAGTACATCAGGCACAGAAAAGTTATAATGGGACCATGGGAGGTTGTGAGAAGAACCTTCCCACAGGCCTGAGCACTCAGATATAGCGCCAGTTGGGGGTGAGCTGCCTCCCTTACAGCCAACACAGGTGGGACACGGGGCTCTGATAATGATAACAAATATTATCTGTTAACCATTAACAAAATACCAGGCTTTATCTTCCTTAATCTTTACAACAACTATTGTTCTCAGTTTACAGAGGAGGAGACTGAACTCAGGTTAACTAAGTGGGCCTGAGGTCATGTAACCAAGATTCCAGTCCTATCTAGTCCTCTAAATGACATTCGAGGGCGCCTTCCTGCCCTGAGAGTCTGGGACATTCTACAGGCTTCCACTGCAGTGCAATTAGTTGTTTCCTAGTTGTTTCCTGTGTCCAAGCTTGTCTTCTCCCCGCTAGACTTGGTCTCTTTAAGGCCTGCTTGTATTTTATACTTTTCTTTATGGTGGCCATCAATCCCATGCATTTGAATAGAGTCATATGTATTTGTGTTACCTGAGAGAGACCCTGTGTGGCCAGCTAGGTGATGTCCTTCTCGACACCCCAGAAGCTTTTTTATGGCTGCTCCTCAGCATTGCCTCTTATTCCAGCCTAGTGGCCTCAGGTACAATCAGTGAGTGCCCATCACAAAGTCCTGAGAACCTGCTTATGTAGCTGCTTTATTCACTTAACACAGTGCAACAAGCAAGGAAACATGGCCATACAGAGTCTCCAAACAATGTGATTTTTGATAGCTGTGTAATTGTTCATTTATATTTTCATTGCATCATTAGCTTAACCGCTTGGTGTATTACTGATGTTTCACCTTCTAATTCTTCCCCCAAAGATTGCTATTATTATTGTTGCTATCAGTAAGTCAGTCAGTAATTATTTATTAAGCACTTACTACGTGCTGAGAACAACTTTCTGATCATCCGGCTTGATTCAAGGGTAACATTTGGAATACTGAATAGAACATTCTAAACCCAATCAGAAGTGGCCAAAGTGGTAGTCAGAGGAAAATTTATAGCCTTAAAATGCATTTATTGGTAAAAAGGGGAGATGAAAAATTAATGAACTAACCATTCAGCTTGAGAGGCTAGAAAAAGAGCAATAAAATAAAAGAAACACTAAAAGAAAAAGTTAATGAGAATAATGGAAGGAAATAAAACCAATGGCTGATTCTTTTAAAAGATCAATAAAGTTTCAATTTCTGGCCAGGGCACACAAGAGAAGTGCCCATCTGCTTCTCCACTATTTCCCCTCTTCTTTCTCTCTATCTCTCTCTTCCCGTCCTGCAGCCAAGACTCTATTGGAGCAAGTTGGCCTGGGTACTGAGGATGGCTCCATGGCCTCCACCCTAGGTGCTAGAATGGCTCCAAATGCAGTAGAACAATGCCCCAGATGGGCCAAGCATCACCCCCTGGTGGGCATGCCAGGTGGATCCTGGTCGGGCGCATGCGGGAGTCTGTCTGTCTGCCGCCCCCTACCCCCAGGCTTCTCACTTCGGAAAAATGCAAAAAAGAAAGAGATCAATAAAGTATAATGTCTAAAGACATGCACAGACTGCAAATTCTTTAGTTAAGTGGCCTTCATGAATATCATTTCTCACCAAGCTTCCTATAACAATTGCTTGGGAAAGCATATTAATTACCTGTTGCTGTGTAACAAATTAACCAGAACTTAGAGACTTAAAATAAGAAACTGTTCTGTGAGTTAGGAACCCAGATGGGACTTAGCTGGCTAAGGGTCTCCATAAGGCTGCAATCATAGTGTTGACTCTACTAGCCATCCCAAGGCTTAAGTGCAGGAGATACATCGCCAAATTTTCTCACATGGCTGTTGGCAGGCCTCAGGTCTTCATTGGCAATTGGCTGGAGACATCCACCCCTTGGCAAATAGACCCCTCCACAGGACTACCCATAACATGGTTTGCTTACTTTCTCCAGACCTGTGGTAGAATGGGGGGCGGAGGGAGGAATATGATAGGGTTGGGGGAGAGAGAGAGAGCTCATCCTCTTTTTGTGATCTTTCTTTTTGCACTCTTTCTTTTTGTAACCTAATCTTAGAATTGACATCCTACCATATTCTAGTATTCTACTAGAATAGAGTCACTGGGTTCAGCCACGTGCAAGGGGAGCCAGTCATACAAGAGTGTGACTACCAGGGGCCATCTCAGAGGCTGCCACTATCCAAAGGGTTTAAGGTCATACTCCCGGAGATAAAAAAATTTCTTTCCCTAAGCGAGGGCAGTCATGCCTAGACAGTCATCTGAGCAGTGGGTTGGTAGATGAGGCCAGTTCTGCTACTTACTAGTTGTATACGTTCACTATTCACTTACTCTGTTCACTATTTAAAAATGAAGTAATAATAAAAATCATCTTGAGAATTTGTTGGACTTATTGTGATGATGGTTGGAGAAAGTGCTTTGTAGAGTTCAGAAGGTAGGCGTTATTAAGAGAATAAAGTTGGAGACGCAAGGAGAGATTATTTGCTTTCTCCCTCTCTTTGTTTCTTAAAACCTTCCATTGCAAAACATAAACAGAAAAGTGCACAATGTGTCCTTTGTTTTTTAAACACTTTTTTGTAACACAAGTGAACTTTTACGTTCTTTTTACGTTGTGCACTTTCCGAAACCTTCTCCAGTGACCTAGAATTACTCATATGTATACTCAGAAAAATACCACCTTTACAAGGTGTAGTTCTGTTGATTGGAGGGTTTCTGTGTATAAAGCATTTACCCCTTATCTTGCTTTACCATGGCCCTGGGAGGAAGGCCGAGAAAGAATTCATTTCCTTGTGGATAAAATGAGGAAATCACGCTTCTCTTGGCACGGGCAGGGGACTGCAGGTGCTGTCCTATTTGAGCACTGGGCAGCAAGCCACCTCTCAGCTCCTGGGCACTGGAGGGTCCTCAGCTGGGCCAGCCTCCCGGCAGCCTGCCTAGAGGCCAACGCCAACTCTAATGGAAAGGGCTCTGGCTTGCCAAACCAGGGCTCTAGAAAAATTCTACTCTGAGAATTTACTCTAAATAAGTCGTCGTGATGCAGTCAACCTTTATGTGCAAATAGATTTAATGCAGCAGTATTTTTAATAGCAAACATTTAGAATTAATGTAAGTATTCAACGGAAGGAAACTGGTTGAATAAATTCAGTCATTGGAAGGTGGAGTATTTCACTGCCTTTAAAATATATCTCTGAAATACAGATTTGTAGGGTTTAACGTTTACTGAATGAAGTCGATTCATCAAGTGTAGAGACAGAGGGGGTATAAATCAGTGGGAAACCGCCATGGAAGGAAATGTACCAAGAGGGTAAGCAGGTTTCCTCTGGTGGTGAGGTGGTAAGTGATACTTTTTCTCCTTAATTAATAGCTTTCATTGCCTGTGGTGAGCAGCATATCAATTCCATAAATAATAGAAATAAAGAGCAAAGCATTTATATTCCCTGCAACCCCCAACCTCAGCCCTCTTACTTCCTTCTCTGCTTTTAATACTTTGCTGTAGACACTTATAGATGTTTTCTTTGAATCCACCATGTATTGCTTTTAAAACATCCATGTACAATCAGAAAAGTCATGAGGTGAAGGGAAGAAAACAGAACAAGAGACTTTTAAAGTGAATCTCAACATCATGGAAAACAAGAAGCTAAGAGGTGCTTTATAAAGTGAGTCACTGTTTAAGGATGAGGAAGCAGGGCTCGCGATGCTGGGTGGCCCGCCAAGCTCACATGGCATTTGTGCTGGCTCCTGATGCCCAGTCTGGCTCTGTTCCTGTGCTCTGTGGCTCCTGGGAGAAGCCGGAGGCTGGGCTGGAGGGAGCCTGGAGGATACTCTGGGCTGGGTTGGGTGGGCCGGATGAAGAGCCTTCTGCCTGTTTGTTCTGGGTACCTGGGACAAAGGGACCAAAGTCCCCATTTATGGCCTTGGGGAGTAAATATATTCTGGGATATAAGCTGGACAAGGAGGTGAGCAGCTGAGCCCAGGCCTCCAGCAGTCACTGAGAGCTGTCTCTGGGAGTTGCCGCCATGTCGGTGAGGATGCTGGCTTTCCCACCACCTACCTCCTGTCTTCATCTGCATCTTTGCCTGAATGGGAATGGGGTTGCTAGGGCACAACTATCACTGCCCCTCTTCAGGCCTCAGTTTCCCCATCTGAATAGTGAGGAAGTTGGACAGATGGCCTCCACAGCCCTTTAGCATCCAAGTTCTCTGCTTCCTCCACCACTGTGCTGAGCCTGTCCCTTCACCTCTCTGGCCACAGTTTGCTCACCAGTAACATTAATAGCAGCAATAATAATAACTGCTAACATCTACCGAGTGCTATAAAAATGAAGAAACTGAGGCCCGGAGATTAAATTGTCTGAGGTCATCTGTAAATTGTAGGGGGTTGAGTGGATGCTCTCTGAGGTCCCTGGCTCTTTGATTTCAGACCTGGCTCTGCCATAGCTTGGTGTGTGGCCTTGGATGAGTCACCGCCCCTCTCTGATGAGCCCAGCACATACTGCATTTGGGGAATTGAATCACAGACCAACTCTCCTGAGAATTAGATGGTGTGTGTTTCCTGTGGCTGCCATAATAAATTTATTCTCTTCAGTTTTGGAGGTTAGAGGTCTGACAGTGAGCTATTGGCAGGGTTTGACTCTGTCTGAAGACTCTAGCGGGGGAGCGGGGGGAGGGTGCTTTCTAATCTCTCCCAGCCACTGGCGGTGGCCAGCAATCGGTGGCCTTCCTTGGTTTGTGGCTGCAGCTCTTAGTCTCTGCCTTTGTCTTCACATGGCCTTCTCCTCTGTGTGTCTGTTTCTGGGGCCAAATTTTCTTCTTCTCATAAGGACACTGGTTATATTGGATTTAGGGCCCATCCTAAACCAATAGGAACTGATCTTAACTTGATTACATCTGCAAAGACCTAGTTTCCAAATAGGTTATATTCACAGGATCCAGGTGGACCTGGTTATTTGGGAGACACTGTTCAAGCCCATACAGGTGGGATGCAGAGTGTGAGTGCCACCACGGAGCACACGCGAAGGGATGGTGCTGTCTACCCCCTCAGCCCTCAGGGAGGGGCTTTGGGGCCCGGATATTTTCCGTTTTCCCAACTTTCTCCTTCTCCTGGTCGTCCCACCTGTCCCCTTTCTTTCCTCCTCCAGAGATCAAGTCTCTAATTATATTACAGATGGGGCTACTGAGGACCAGAAAGGGGCAAAACCAGTTGGAGCAAAGTGGGCACTAGACCTGGACCTCTGACACCTGCCCCCACCCCACCCCAGCCTTGCCTCTCACTCTCTCTCCACACCTCTGACCTCGTTGCGTGGGGACAGGGACACTGGCTCTGTACATTCCCATAGGCACCCCTATTTGTCCAGCTGTACTTCTGACCCTGGATAACAGTTAGCAACCATAATGATGGTTGCCCTCAATTTGCCTTAGTCTGTGCCAGGCTGTATCTATGTATGGGGGTTCACAAACACAATCCTGAATTTTCCCAGCCAGCCTGAAGGTGAGTGTTAGTGATCACAGGGCCTCCAACTGCACTGTTGCACAGTGGGCACTAGGCAACCAGTTTTCAATGAATAAATCAAATCAGTTCATTTTATAGGGGAGAAAAGTGAGGTTTGGAGAGGGTTTTGATGGATATTTTAGACATGTGACTTCTGGAGTTTTATAGATTCCAAGTTTTGGATGAACCAAGATCTGTATACTTTTTCTTTTTTTCTTTTTACATAGAGAAGAGACAGAGAGAAAGAAGGGTGGGGCTAATAGTGGGTAGCATCAACTCGTAGTAGTTGCTTCCCATATGTGCCTTGACTGAGAAAGCCCAGGGTTTCGAACCAACAACCTCAGCATCCCAGGTCAACACTTTATCCACTGTGCCACCACAGGTCAGGCGAGACCTGCATGCTTCTGATACGTCATTTTCTGTTAGTAAATTGACTCCACGTTTGTGCAGGAACCAAACATATCCTCATTTTGGGGATTCTGCTAAGGGCAGCATGCCCTTATGACTTGAACACATTTTGGAACTGTAAGATCATCAGGGACAACTATACCCATTTTATACATGGGCAAACTGAGGTTCCCTCAGCTGGGCTTCATATCTTCAGGTCCAGCTGTTCTTTTAATCAGACTGTGATGGATGAGAGCAAAGCAAAACAGGCAATAGGAGAACCCTGGGAAGCTTTGATTAGAACACTCCAGCTCTTACCATTCTTAGTTCTGCAGCCTCATGTGGGCAGGGGGAGAGGGAGGCCCATGGTCAGATAGTGTTCATGAAAAGTATCTGGGCACCTGTGTGTGGACTGTTTCTCTGTTGGTGCAGGGGAAAATTGAGATTCTGAACATGGACATGAAGTTGGGGACAACCCTAAAGATCAAGGGCAAGATCGCCAATGATGCTGATGGGTAAGTAAAGGGGAAGGCGGAAGTGGGGGAGAGAGGGAGGGCTGTCCACAGACCTGGAGCAGGCCAGGAAGGTGGGGGCAGGTGGGGCATCCCAGTGAGATGGTCAGAGATGAGTGACTTCAGGCCAAACGGGCCTTTTCTACATCCTTGCTCACTCCCACACCCCTACTGGCTCCTCTCCTGCTCATACCTGAGGCTAGGTGTGAGGGCTCTGAGAATTCACAGCTGATGATGCCGTATGCTATATTCCTTGGCTTCAACATACACTGAAAAGGACATGTGGAGAAGTCCCTGGAGCTCTGCCCAGCACCAGGTTGGTCAGGTGCCTCTACAAAAAGCCCAAGCACCCAGGAACACCACCCTCTTTACCCAGTTGAAGGGCAGGAGGTCAGCCTTTCACACTTTTTAAACGAGAGGCAGCCACCAGGGGGCGCCAAGAGTCTTGTTGCATCCTCTTCATTAGAAACGGACACATCCACCTGGCCCGTTACTGCTCAGCACGAGGCTCTTATGTGTGTAGAACAGTGATGGGCAATCTTTTGAGCTTGGTATGTCAAAATTTGCCAAAAAACTGAGCATAACTCGGGTGGTGTGTCACTTCAAGGAAAAAAAACATAATTTCACAATATTTATAGCTTAAATAACAAAAATGTTTTGGCCTACAGACCTCCGGTACAGAATGCCTACACTACAGCAAATGTTTTATCCTCGGCTACTGCCCTTGGCCATGTAGGAGCCGAGGACGAAATGTCCTTCTCGGCATGCGACTCCAGACTTCTCTGGTATGTGGCCGCATGCGGCTACGTGTCATGGAAAATGGCTATGCATGTCAGTGATGACACGCGTGTCATAGGTTCGCCATCACGGGTGTAGGACATTAGCATTTATTGGAACTGATTTCCATCACCTTTTGGTTGGGGAGAAGACAGGCAGATGCATGGAATAAAAGCCAAGAGAAAACTCACTCTTTCTCCTGCTTGGGTCCTTCAAGGTTGCAGAAAAGTAGGATACCTTTGGTCTGAGACCTCCCTATGAAGGATCCACAATGTCCCACTCTCAGGGAACTCTGAAGGTCTAACCCAGGCTCCTATAGTGATCCTACAAAGAAGTCACACAACCCTTGATTGCATACTTCTAATGATAGGGAAATCCCCACCTTAGGTTGACAACAGTTTATGGCCAAACATAATAGGTCTTCAGATAGCTAAGGACAGCAATTCTCTCCAGGTTAGATTCCAATTCCCGAAGCTGTTACCCTCCTGTAGAGAGCCTTAGTCCTGTGCTTCTAAGGCAAGGTGGTACTCTAGTGCCATGTCTGACCACGTTGTCACCTCCCTTGCTTTTTACCGCACAGACCTCAACCTGTTTTACCCAGAGCTAGCCCCTAATCCTCACCTGTTATCCCTCCCCCTGCAGTTTTGTGATCAATCTGGGCCAGGGGTCAGAAAAGCTGGCCCTGCATTTCAACCCACGCTTTGGTGAATCCACCATTGTCTGCAACTCACGGGATGGCAACAACTGGGGGAAGGAGCAACGGGAAGGCCACCTCTGCTTCAGCCCAGGGTCAGAGGTCAAGGTGAGCTCAAAGGGGAGAAGGGTCCAAGGACCATGTCAAAGTCCAGATGGTAGGGAACCCTGTGCTAGACGTGTGCTGGCACTGTTTGAGCCACCAGGCATCCCCTTGGCCCATTTCCAGAGTGCTGCCTGCCTTTCTGACACGCGCCCTCCTATCGCAGTTTACCGTGACCTTTGAGAGAGACGAATTCAAGGTGAAGCTGCCAGATGGGCACCAGTTGACCTTTCCCAACAGGCTGGGCCACAGCCACCTGAGCTACATGAGTGTGCTGGGCGGGTTCAACATCTCCTCCTTCAAGCTTGACTGAGTGGGCAGCACCCTTCTGGAGTTACAGACCTCTGACACTGACCCCCTATCCTGCGCTTCTACCCAATCACATGGGATCAGCAGCTGCTGGGTCCTGGCTCCCCACCTGCAGCCTCTGCTCTGCTGACGCCGTTTTCCTCCCTCATGACTAAGAACAAGCTTAAGAATCCACGTTTATCTAGTCTGTGTCAGAAACTGTGGTTAGTGTTCCCCATGCATTTTAATGTTCCCAGTATCCTCATGATACAGAGGAAACTGAGGCACAAGCTCATAGGACTGCCAAATCGGGATTGGGACACACTTCCAAACACATCTAAGCTCCCACTCCTGCCCACCTTGTCTGGTTATCACCAGAGCAATTGCCAAGCTGCCCTGTGGGCTTAGAGGCAGGTACTGGCTCTAGGCACCTGGGCCAGGGGCTGTTCCCGGAACTGCAGATAAGGGCTCCCAACTGGGCCTCTTATCTCCGAACATTCATTCCAGCCTGGTTACTCATTACTGTATTGGCCCCTCCATTCACTGGGGGCTGGGGGGGGGGAGGTCTTTGGCTTCCAAACCCAGTACTGAGGGTATTTAAGCAGGTGGAGCTCATGCTGTCCTCCCAGGTCCCCAAACATCTTGCAGGACACCTTTTATCAAAAAAGCCTTTTTTAATCAGAACACAGAGGCAGGTCTGGGGTACACAGAAAGGTGGGAGGTCACACCTGATTTTTCTTTGAGGCTTCTGGGACAAGTGTGGGTTAGGGTGGAAATGTTGGGGAAGCAGCCTTAGCAAGGGCTGGGGCACAGGGTTGCAGTGGGACCCTGATGGGGGCAGCTTCAGGGTGAGCTGGGATTGGCAGTCCCTTTGGGAGGAGACAAAGGCCCTGTGTGGCATACTCCCTACCCCCCACCCAGCAAGGACAGCTTCCCCAGCACAAAGGCGGCACTGTGAGGCTGGGCCCTCCAGCCAGTGGGGGCAGGGACAAAGGAATGGCCACTGGATCCAGAGTGGCAGTGGGAAACAGGTCAGCCCAGTAGGGCCCTTGGGAACACCCAGGTCCCAGGACAAGCCTGGCCTCCCTCTCATGTCTGTCCGGCAGAGGTGTGGAGGATTTGGGGGCAACTTGGTTTCTCCCATCTATCACTGGCAGGACCCAGCCATCAGGTGAGGCTGGCTCTGCACCTGGGTTCTTCGTGGGTGATGGCTTAAAGCTGGGTAGGGTCCTGAGCCCATGCACAGCTGCCTCACACCTTAACCTCATCGTCCTCCTCCTCATCGGCAAACTCAAAGGTGTTTGCTTGCACCGTGCTGGGCACGGGGGCCCTGCTACTTGCCTGGGGTGCCCCCCACTCTTCATCCAGGCTCTCCCAAGAGGCCCGACCCTGGGGCAGCACCTTTACCAGCTCCCGCCGGGCATCCATCTCAGTGTAGTGGCGGCTTCCCTGGCTGCCACCCCAGCCTGCTCCCCAGTGCCTGACAGGGACCGTATCAGCAGGTGCACGGGGATATTCTTCTACCAGGCTGGCCCTCACCTCAGCCGCTGGGCCTGACCCAGTGGTTACCCCATTGGGGCAGCGTCCACAAGGTGGAGGGCTTGAGGCGGGGACTGGCGGGTTGGCAGCAGGAGCTGGGGCTGGGGTCTCAGCAGCAGAGGCTTCTGAGAGGCTCATGACCCCCAGCAGCTCGCTGAGGAGAGAAGGCCCAAGGTCGAGGTCCAGGCGGAAGGACAGGAGGGAGTCAGAGCGGCGAAGCTCAGGTTCAGAGGGGAGGGAACTGTCACGGTCTCGGTCACGAGGCTTTTCTGGGTGAGGCATGCGTGAGATGGTGCAGAACCCGGAGTCCAGGCCTAGAAGAGAAATGGGAAGCAGGGTCAGAGCTGGCTTCATAACCAGGAATTGGGAAGAGGAGAGCCAAGACAAACCCCAGCTTGCTATGTGGCCTCTAGCAAGTCACTCCCCCCAATCCAGACTCAATTTCTCCCATATTTCTAATATAGGGAAACCCATGTTCTCTCATGTGAATCTTTCATCAACCCTGGAAGCTGACAATTGATATATCCTCATTCCCACTTTTCAGATGAAGAAAGTGAGGCTTAGAAGGGAAAGGCTTGGCTTGCCTAGGGCCACAGCCTGATGTGGTAGAACCAATCCTGGAGCTCAGATCTACCAAGTCTCATTTTGTAGAGTGAACTTGCCCATGGACCCTGGTCTACTGCTAAAACAGTGAGTGGTTGATGGCTGAAGGTGAACCACAGCATGTGGGCTGGTCAGAGGGATAGAACTAGCAGCCAGGGTCTGAATGCACAGAAGTCATACTCAAAAGATGCCCTTCAAAAGTCCAGCCAAAGACTCCAAGACTACTGGGCCTGAGACATAGGGGGTTATTGTGGACCAGCCTTCAGTGGGGTTCTGAGCAATGACCCCCAGGGGGAGCACTAGAGGCAGCCACTGGTTGTGAGGCAAGGCTGCTGGGCAGGGAATGGCCACCAGGTGGCAGCAGAAATCCTGGTTTCCAGGTGAGCTGTCCAGAGGAGCCAAGCAAACCCGCCTCTCATCCGGGCAGGAAGGGCCCCTGACTTCTCTGACTTCTCGTTCCATTTGAGTGGTTTTCCAAATTGGTCAGCGTATTTTGGAAAGTGAGCTGGTTCCATTCCCTGACCCTTCCCCATCCACGTCTGGGGTTTGGACCTGACCGCCAGGGTGATATCAAACTACACTTGAGAAAGTAACTCACTTGGAGGCTTGGTTGAACCATAAACCCTCTGGGTCTCAGCACCTGAAAAATGGGCAGATAACCCAGGCCCTCACCATAGCTGGAGTGGCCGTCCGTGGAGCTGGCATGGCTGTTGTTGAAGCTGAGCTTGCCCACCACCAGGCTGTCGTAGGCAGCCTGGTTGAGCTGGGGCAGGGAGATGGCATTCTTGATGATGGGAGAGATCGCAGGTGGAGCAGGTGAAGACGACGATGGGGAGGCTATCCGCCGGGATGGCGTCCCGACTCTGCGCACCTGCTGTAGCTTTTTGGCCAGGAAGCTGCGGGGTGAACGATGAGTGCTCCCAGAGCTGCCTCCATGGTTGCTGAGGAAGGAGGTGTCACCAAAGACATCCCCACCACGACCCACATGCATGGTGTGTCGGAAGTCCCCGAGTGGGGGGCTGATCATATCTGCAGTCAGTCGCCTCTTCCCCTGCGAACTAGACACCCAGCCCACAGGTGAGAGCTTGCCCAGGCTCATGACGGGGGCCGCTTCAGCCCCCTGGGGGCCCGGCATCAGCTTTGGCTGGTCACAGCTGCTGGTCCATGCCTCTCTGGGCCTTGAGCAGGCGGTGGGTCCACTTCTCAGTTCGTTCCTTCCCAGTGCAAGGCGGTGGGTAGAGGCTGCTTTTCTGTTCTAATGTGCTGCAGCCAAATGCTGAGGCTGTCGGGGGTCCATGGCTGGTCTCTCCCTGAGGCCTGGCTACTAGATCTGTGGAATCAGCTATTGATGTTCTGTCCAAGAACCGAGGAACGTGACATGCCTCGATCGTGGCCAGCCCCTCTCGTGCCCAGCTGGGGACCTGAAAGGGAGGCAGAAAGGTGTTGGTAGGCCTGGGGCGTCCTGGGGCTGAATAAGAGTAACTAAAGAGAAAACACAATGACAGCCAACAACAGGGGTGGGGGTCGCTGACAAAATCCTGAGCAGATGCACAAAGGAGGACTCACTGTGTGAGTCCATGTATAGGAAATTTAAGGACAGGCAAAACTGAACAATTGAGACAGAAATCAGAACTGGGTTGCCTTTGAGCAGGTATTGACTAGGAGGGAACACAAAACATTCAGAGCTGTACATTTACAATGTGTATGAAACACCTAGTGCCAATGACTTACGTTCGTCACTCATTTAACCCACATAACAGCCCTGACAGAGGCACTACATTAGAGGGGAGAAACTGAGGCAAATAAGTGACTTGCCTGAGGCTACACAGGAGGAAATGGTAAACAGGACCCTCTCAAGCCAGATTCCTTGAACCTCAAGCTACACTGCCTCCTGCTGGTGGGTTGAACAAGTCACCTCCCTTCTCTGTCAAGCTGTCTTCCACTCAGAGTAGCCAGGAGGGAGGTGCCCATCAAAGCCTTTGTGAATGTCTGTGTAAACAGCTAACGCAGAGGTCATCAGGACCCTCCGCCTTCAAGGTGCTTCCTGAAAAAAGGATCCTGTAGTAAAAAGTGGCTTTTTCCAGATGTCTCCTGCATGCCTGAGGCTCCGAGAAGGTCCACAGGAAAGCCTTGATCATAGTTTGTCACAGTGATGTAAGAGACTTATTATCAGGGATTGGGTTTTGGAAAAAGCTTGGCTGGTACCAAAAGCTATTCTAAGCCTATTTCCTCCCCTTCTGGTCTTCCAAGAGCCCCAGACAACTCTGAACTCCCCAGGAGCCTGACTCTACCTCTTCTAGTATCATAGAAAGTACAAGCTGAAGGACACCGATGGACCTATGGTCCAAACTCTGGTTTTCCTGTGACCCAAAGAAAGGTCAAGCTTGCTCAAGGTCACATGAAAAGAACTAGTTGAGACTTGAACTCATGAGTCTCTGACTCACACAGCCTTTGGCTTCTAGAGCCCAGTCTCATCTCTCCAAATTGGCAACGCATTCTGAGGGTGGGGCACCTGCCTGGATTTTCCGGCCTTCTTCCTTCCCAGCACTCAGCTTGGTCTCTGTACATGGCAAGTGTCAAATCAATACCGGTTTAATCAGAACTTCATGCCACAGAACAACCTAAAAGATCCCCCCTTGCTACGGGACAAATGAGGCTAGGTGGGGGATTTAGTAGCCTCACCCTGTGACCTTGGGCTTATCTCCATGGGCCTGCGACCTCAGCTGATAAAAGCTGATAATAATCCTTAACCAAGAGCACTTACATCTAAGTCTCAACATACAAAACAAAAAAACCTTTGCTGCCACCTCCAAACATAAAAATCTTAATACTTCCCCTTTGAATATTATTTGAAATTCAAAATAGGTTAAATAACAAGATAAAAACAAAGAAAGCAATAAAACAAAGCTCACTTTGTTTTCCCGACTACATTCTCTTTCCTTCCCACCATCTGATCCTCCCCCAACCATAACTCCTCCCCTGGGGGCGGGGAGGGGGGTTCTGAATCATCCCTTTCCCTGGCACCCCTGGCACCAAGAAGTCCTCGTGGAATGTTTACTGTAGTTATGAGGCTCGCTGCAGTTGGCCAACCATTGCATGATGTCATCTGATTCTCCAACAGCTCCACAGAGCTGCAGGGTTGGCCCATTTCACAGGGGTACCCAAGGTTCGGAGGGAAGGGACTTGGCCAAGGTCACACGGCAGGTACATGGCACAGGCCAGGTTTCCCTGCTCTGCAGATGAGGGATGAATGTCTGGAAGAAGAAAGTGGGGTAAGGGGATCATTCTGAAATGCCATGTGGAGGGGTCACTGTGTCTGCCATATGGCCACACCCACTTCTCTCCTAGCCCCCCAAATCCCTAGCTTCTTGAAGCAGCCCCTCCCCTCTCAGCAAAAGGGGCTCTGACTCCCACTGAACCCCCATGGCCACTGTGTCTCAAGAGACCAGCTTCTGCCCATTTTGAGATGATCCCACCTCCCAAATGCCTCTGGGCACTTCCAAAAAGTCTCTCTCCACCTGCCTACTGCAGTAGAAAGACGCTGCCATGTTGTGGAGCCAAGGGCAGGGCACTACTACTGGGCACGTGTTTTTCCCACATGGAAAATAAGAACAGCATTGAAGGCTGATCCCCGCACCCCACCCCAGGAGTGTTGTAAGAGTAGATGGTACTGTAATTAAGTCCCCAGATGATGGAGCAGGGTAGTTCTAGGTTCAAATCCAACATTCTTATACTAACATCTCTCATTCTGGGGACTCTTGATGGCAGCTATTTGCCACTTGATGGTGACCACAGAGTATTGTTGGTGATTAGGTGTGCCCCACCTGGCCCTGGAGTAAGCAGGGCTCTGGGTGTTCTGGTGCAAGGCTTATCTCCCCTCACTAGCCCTGATACACTACCTACTAATGCTCACAACACCCACTTTTCACGTGAAAAAAACAAGGCACGGAAGGGAATTAACCTGCTCCAGGCCACATAGCAGAAAAGGTGGAACCTGCAAGGAGTCTACTAACATCACAGTAAATGCCAGGGGAGAGTGAAGACTCTAGGGCAGGGGTCCCCAAACTTTTTACACAGGAGGTTAGTTCACTGTCCCTCAGACCGTTGGAGGGCCGGACTATAAAAAAAAACTACAAACAAATCCCTATGCACACTGCACATATCTTATTTTAAAGTAAAAAAACAAAATGGAAATAAATACAATATTTAAAATAAAGAACAAGTAAATTTAAATCAACAAACTGACCAGTATTTCAATGGGAACTATGGGTGCGGATGCATCCTGTGCTCCTCTCACTGACCAACAATGAAAGAGGTGCCCCTTGGGGGAAGTGCGGTGGGGCCAGATAAATGGCCTCAGGGGGCTGGCATGCAGTCCTCAGGGCATAGTTTGGGGACCCCTGCTCTAGGGGTATGAGGAAAAGTTGGAGGAGGCCATGGCCAACCCCTGAGCATGGGAAGGGCAGGTCCAGGAGGCAGGAGACTCAGCTCTGCAGATTCAGTGTGCCTGTGTCCTAAGCAGGACTGATCACCATGCAGCCTTGGTGTCTCAGGAGTCCTTATGTTTACTGTACAGAAGATAGTCAGGCCTGGGCACGTGGTACAGTTTACTTAATGGTGGTAATTGACTGCAAAGACAAGGTTTGAGGCCAGGCGGGACCTTGTATAGGAGAGGTCAATAGGGGCCGCTGTGGAGACACATGTGGTTGGAAGGGATACCAGGAGCGGGTCTGTCTGCGGGGGTGCGCAGAAGCGCAGGCGGGGGTGGCTTCACTCTGGCGCTCACCTGGGAGTCGACCTCAGGCTGCGGTGTCAGCCAGGGTGCCACCTCTCATCCCGAGGCTAGTCGCGTGCACACAGCCCCCTTCCTGCGAGCGAGCGTGTCCGCTGGGTATCACCACCCTAGTCCATGGACAGCGGGACCCTATCCTGATTAGGGCCCCTAGAATAGCGGGTTAACTCCTTTAAGTCTGGCTTCTCACGTCTCTCAAAGACCAGCCGCTTCAAGGTGGAGAGATGTGAAAACTGAGACTAGAAGAGTAGTAAGCTGTCTGAAGTCGCATCGGAAACCCGGCACTAGAAATGGTTAGGAAGAGGGAGCTCCACGAAAGGTAGAAGGAAGTGGCGGGGGCCAGGGGCGTGGCGTGGCGGAGAAGAGACGCCTCTAGCCCCACCACCCCAAGTCAGAACCAAGTTGGACCTCCCCTCAGCGAGGCTGAGGCGGCTGCGAGCCGAGTCTCACACAGACCTGGGTTCCAGTCCCCGCGCCGCGTTTTGTGCCACAGCGGCATCTGGGTCAGTCCCTTCGCCTCTCTGAGCCACAGTTTCCAGGTCTAGAACATGGGCTTCAAACTTCGCGGGTCTTGCATGGTTGGGGCAAGAACAGAATATCTGGAGAGCAGTAGGGATTGGAAGTCCGAGAAAGACTTTAGCCATAAAACATTCCCTCTGGGAGGCAGCGGGTTAGACTATGGAGAGTTGCTTCAGGGGGAAGGGGACAGTGGCTGCCTTGGCCGGAGGGGAACCGGACGGGATGACCTCATCTGCAGCTCGGGCCTGGAATGCAGCGGTTGGGGAGGGGGCAGGGTGCTTGTTCCATCTGCCCAGCACTCCCCCCCGCCCCACTTCCCGCTCTCTGCGCGGGCCTCGCCAAGGAGCCCAACATTCCGACACATTGCCCCCTCCCCGTTCCTTCCCTTCCCCGGGCGGGAAGGAGCATAGACGGCCCTCTGCTCGCCCCTCCAGTTCTCTGCCCTCCCTCCGCCCGCCAGCAACATGGCAAAACCACCCAAAAGTTGGAGCGTCCTCGCGCTGCTCCGCAACCAGCACTCCAGGCCTTTCCCTTGGCACCCGGGAGCCTTCCGCAGGCGGGCCGCATATCCCGCCCCAGCCCGCAGAGCCTAGGAGGGTGCAGTCCCCGCGGGTGCCGCGTCCACGCCCACTCGGGGCTCGGGGACCCGCGGGCCAGCTCGCTGTTACCTTCTTTCCGCGAGCCCCGGGGCTGCGGGTGAGACCGGACGTCGCGACAGTGGCGGTGGCGGCAGCGCGTCCCGGCGCGTAGCCCGGGCGGGTCGCTGAATCGGTCTGCGTCGCCCTGGCCGCGAGCTCCGCGGGCTGGCTCCGCGGCGGGGGCGGGGTGTGGGCGCGCACCCTCCTCCTGCCTCCCTCACCCCCCCCCCCCCGGTCGCAGGCGGGGCCGGCCCCCTCCGGGGCCCCTCCCGGGCACCCAGCACGCTTCCCCGAGCAGCAGCGAGAGCTAGAGGGGGAGTGGCGGGGGCGCCGGGCCAGCCGTCCGGGGCAGGAGGAGCCAGGGAATGTGCTTGTTGCCCCGGCTAGGCGACTCGGTTGTCTGCAGCCAAGCCCTTCTTCACTGGCTCTCTGCGTGGACTAGGGGCGATCTGACGTGATAATTTGCTCCTGGGCTCTCCAGCTGCTCCCTCCCGGTGTTTAGGGAACTTAGAAGCCTGACCTCGGAGGCCTTAAATGCCCAAGAGACCAACCTAGATCTTGAGTTCTATCAGCTGTGGTGGTGACCACTCTCTTTCTCCAACCACCCGTTCCTTTCAATCCTATACAGGCCCCGCGGGTGCCATGACACAGACTTGAGCCAGACTAGAGAACAGGCCATGGCAGGTCACAGGTAGAGCAGTGTGGTGTGGGGGTCAAGAACATGGACCCTGGAATCCAGCAACCTGCCTTCCTATTCTGCCCTGGACGTTACTTACCTTTTCTGAGCCTTAGTTTCCCTACGTAAAATGGGATAAAAGCAGGCAGCCCATTCTGTGTTACTAAGTGCTCTGAGCTTTCAGCATCTGGGAGACTTGCTGAATAGGTAAGTAAGATCCCACCTCAGGTGATTGGGTTCAGGAAGCTTTATTGAACACCCTCAACCCATCCCCTGAGGGTCAGGGAATCTGCTGTGCAAGGAACCTGTGCCATCCCATCCTCAGGGAGGGGAGATATCTCTGATTTCTGCTTTACGCTGTTTTGTTCTTTAATGCTCCCCTCCGACTGAGCTCCCTGAGGACAGGCAGGAAGTCCTCTGTGCCAGGCTGTCCTTGCACAGTCCTCTAACAGGGGACGGGTGGAGCTCACCAAGGTTTCCTAGGGGAGGTGATACTTGAGTTAAGTTGTAAAGGACACAGGCAGAGGAAAGGGCAGTGGAAGTGCCCACACACCTGGCAAGAGACAAAAGCCCCAGTGATGGGTTAGAGCTAAAGATCCCCATGAAGGAGGCAGGCGTGGCTGGAGGAAGTGGTCTGAGTATTGACCTGGCTGGGGACAGGGAGCCATGTTTACACACAGATGAAGGAAGCGGCCGCTTAGTTCACAGAGTGCTGGGCTTTTTTTTTTTTTTTTTTTTAAATAGATGCTCTTTCTTTTTTAAATCTTTTTGTTTTCTTTTTTTTTTAATTTTATTCATTTTAGAGAGGAGACACAGAGTGAGAGAGAGAAAGAGAGAGAGAGAGAAAGAGAGAAAGGGGGGAGGAGCTGGAAGCTCAACTCCCATATGTGCCTTGACCAGACCAGTGCAGGGTTTTGAACTGGCAACCTCAGTGTTCCCAGGTCGCCGCTTTATCCACTGCGCCACCACAGGTCAGGCAAGTGCTGGGCTTTTTACATTGTTTTCCTGAATCCTCAATGCTGGTCACCAAGGGACAGGGTTATTTGCATAGCTAGAAAATGGCAAAAGTGAGGCACAAAGAATTCCAGCGCTTGCTCAAGTGGCACAGGAGTAAGATTGAGACTCCAGTTGGTCCGGGGTCAAGCATTGGGAAAATTGGGAATCATCTCAGAGGTGCTGATGAGCATGGATAAGAGAGAAGGGGAGCTCCACCTTACAGGCAGAGACCTGTGGGTGGTGGGCACAGTCAAGGGAGAGAACTGGGCCAGGTCTTCAGGGCTTAGCCTTGGGCCATGTGTCCAGCCTCACCAAGGCAGGCATGGGGGAGCCAACAGGCAGCATGATCAGGTGTGCATTTGGATGCTCTTGAGTAAACAGAATGGACTGGAAGGACAGTGACAGAGGCAGGGACTACTAAAAGCAATAGTAATACCAGCATTTACTGTTTATCTGATGCATACTTGGCCCTACAATCTCTTATATGCATCATCCCATTTAATCTCCATTGAGACAGTACTGCTTGCCATCATGTCCTTTTAGCAGAGAAGTGAAGTGACTTGCCCAAAGCCACCTACCGTGGCAGGATGTCCGTACTTCCTGGTTTGCCAAGGACAGTCTCAGATGATGCCTACTATCCCAGCAAAATTATTAATAGCACTTCCTTTCAAAGGTGACCTGGTTGAACAATACATTACACGTCATTCCAGTCAGAGGGTCCTCAGAGAAGGTGACAAAGGAAGCAGTTTGCTGTGATGTCAGAGGCCTGGAACCCAAATCCTGGCCATGGGCTCCTAGACATTGTTTGACTGCAGGCAAGGCACTTGGCCTCTCTGAGCCTCAAGTTTATTGTCTGTAAAATGGGTATAATTTCAGTGCAGCTATTGGCTACTTGTGGGTATTTTCTACTTCTTGTGAGTCCCAGAGAGACAGCTGAGAAAGCAGTCTTAAAATGATTACAACTTGCCCGTTTTTTTTTTTAAGAAGCATTGTTTATTTTATTTTGTACGGGGACAGAGAGAGAGACGGAGAGAGGGATAGACAGGGACAGACAGACAGGAACGGAGAGAGATGAGAAGCATCAATCATCAGTTTTTCGTTGCCGTTGCGACACCTTAGTTGTTCATTGATTGCTTTCTCTTATGTGCCTTGACCGCAGGCCTTCAGCAAACCGAGCCACCCCTTGCTGGAGCCAGCGACCTTGGGTCCAAGCTGGTGAGCTTTTTGCTCAAACCAGATGAGCCCGCGCTCAAGCTGGCGAGCTCGGGGTCTCAAACCTGGGTCTTCCGCTTCCCAGTCCGACGCTCTATCCACTACGCCACTGCCTGGTCAGGCACAACTTGCCCGGTTTTAAAATGGTTACAACATGACCCATGTGTACTCTGTGCTCTTTAGCTCACTGGTCTGGGGGTGAACAGGGGACCTTCTTACTACCTGCCAGGCACTTTGTCTTTGTTAGCTTACTGTGATGCAATCTGTGAGTCAGGAATTCTTTGCCCCATTTTTCAGATGGGTAAACTGAGGCTGAGAGGAGCTCTTATCCCTCATTTCTAGATAGGAAGTACCTCTCCATGTAGGCCGCATTCCTATTCCTGGCTTCACTGGGCATCTCAGTGAAAAATGCAGGGTGGGCACTCTCCTTTTTCCATGGTTTCCTCCTCTCCCAAGTTCCTGTGGTCCCTGTTGGTCCTTTCCCTGTCAAGAGGCTGTGCGCAGGAGTGCAGGGGTTAACCCTGGCAGAACTGTAATAACCGTGCAGAATGCAGAACAAATGCCTGCCAGCTGCAGATCAGGTGGGACTGGCTGCCTGGAGCTCAGGAGCCCCATCTCCTCCCCAGTCCTGGAGGAACCAGGCCCCTCAGGCCATAATCACAGAGCTTAGTTGCCCCCTCATCTCACCCCTGCAGGCTGGGTGGGCCAAGGCCTGGAGCTTATGGGAAGGAGGCAGTTTCTGGGCAGTGAGTCCTCTGTGGAGCTAGAGTGAAGGGGGCAGGGCATAGCTAGAGTGGGGAACTTCCCCCTTGGGGACCTAGGAATGCCAGTGGCTGCCCACCAGCCTCCACTGAGGTTTGGAGTGGGAGCCTTGAGTTGAGTGAGTTGGCTTGGCAGTATCCACCAGCCCCCAGCTCAGCCCCTCCCTGGGGAGTATGTACATACCCTTTTTTCCCCAAAGTCTGGCTGCGTTTTTAGTTAGCTTCTGCATCTTCCCAGTGATTGGTCTGCCCAGTCCTCTAGCTCATGAGTTTCCACTGGCCCATCCACCACCAGATGCAATTGCCAATCCAGCTGTCTACCCATTGTCCACATGCCTATTTATCCACCTTCCCACTTCTCCATCCTTCTGTTTACCCATCTCTTTTACCTGTCCATCCATTGACATTCTACCCACCCATTCAATCACCTAACCATTTACCCATCCCTCAGGTGACCCACTTCTGACACCCCTGTCTGTTCATCCATTCATTCCCACCCATCTATCCACCCATATACCTTTCCACCCCGATGTACCTACCTGTATATCTACCCACTCACTCTATCCATCCAGCACCCCTTGATCCACTGCCCACACCTGCACCCACCTACCCACCCTCTTGACCCACCACGCTTCACCCACTCATTTTCCCGTCCACCCTGGAATGCTCTCGCACTGACTCACACCTGGCCCCCGCTGACCAGCACGGGTCTTTGAACATGCCCCGTCTTTCTCATATGCAGAAACCTTGATCGCTGTCATTGCTGGGTCTCCCTTGAGCAAAACATCCTTGAAGACTGCTTTGAAATGTCACCTCTTCCTGGAGCTCCTCCTTCAGAGTGAGCCTCTCCCCAGCACCTGGTCTATCGGCTATATTAGCATCTGTTGCCCTGTGAAATCTTCAGCAAGACAGTGCTGTCAGTGCTCCTGGCACATCTGGGGAATGAATGGTCATGGTCAGCATAGGAAGGGGTCTTTGTCCCCTAAACTGGTGCCTTCTTCCTGGGACCACTGCAGGGACATGCTCCCTGGACTGGACTCCTGGTAGAGGCTCCAACATGCCTGGGTATTGCAAGGTGGGGGGCAGTGTTGGCTTCTCCAAGAGGGGTGTGCTGCGGAGTAGTTCCCCAGCTAGGGGAGGCAGGCAATGGGCCACAGGGGCTACCCTCATTGTGCCACCTCTGTGACCCACATGCATTTCTAATCAGATAAACCTGAGTTCAAACCCGGGCTTTGCCTCTCACTAGCAGAGTGACTCTGGACAAGCCTCTTCTTCACTTGGTCCTCATTTGCCTTGTCTGTGATGCCCAACGAAGTTCACTGCCTGACCTGTGGTTAATGGTCAACAAAGGGTAGTTATTCTTATTACTATTGTTATATTTTTCCTTTCTCGAGGAGGTGATTTCATTTAACACTCATTAAGTAAGTGCCTGCTGTGGGCCAGGGCTGGGGTGGGTCCCCGTGAGGAGGCAGCCGTGAGTAGGAAATGCAGTCCTTGCTCTCAAGACTGAGCCCAGGACATTGATGGGTATAAAGGGCCAAGTTAGTAGTAGAAGAGGCCAGGAGGCAAGGGACTGACTGAGGAGGTCCAGGGAGGCTTCCTGGAGAACGTGGCATTTAGGTTGGGCCTTGTGTCTTGGGGTAAGATTCACCATAGGTAGAGCAGGCTTTGAGAGGATGAGGATGATCTGGGAAGGGTGTGCCATGGAGGAGCGGAGAGAGGGATTGGACACAGTACTTTGGGAGGAGGGGTGAGAGGAGGGGTGGGAGGGCCCTTTGTGACAGGGGCTAGGTTGGGCCACTGCCCTACACCCAGTGATGGCTGCCCTTAGGGTTCACAGATCTTGGCATGCCTTGGGGTCCTTGATAGGGGTGTCCTCATTAGAAGAGACCAGGCAGCAACCTGGACCAAAGTTGTTTTTTTTTTCCTCAGCTGACTTTAAGACCAGAAATGTGCTCTGAGAGAGCCAGGAATGGAGACCCCCTCTAGAAGTCACTGTTGACCCTCTCTAGTTCCTTCCTCCTGTCGCACAGCCCCTCCAGTCAACACTTGGTGGGGAATTCCAGGGCCTCGGAGGGCTTTAGGGGACACTGAGGCCCAGAGAGGGTAGCACTTGCCCAGGCTGCACAGCAAGTCTGCAGTGGAGCTAGGCGGCCTCTGCTGCCTACCATACATCCTGCGGCTGCCTTCACTGTGCATGAACATCTGCTGAGTGCCTACTGTGTGCTGGCTCCCAACCTAACAGGTCGAAACAGATAGGCTCACAGATAGTCAAGGCTCAGACAGAGCATATACACTTGGCAAGGCTTCCAGGAAGGCTGCCTGAAGGAGGCAGGATGAGACTTTACACAGACTGCACAAACCAGAAGGTGTGAAAGCCAGGTTGGGTGCACAAAATGTGTTGTCTGGCACAAGTGTGTGCATCATGGGGAATCAGCCAGCCAGCATGATGGAGATGCTGGGAGTCAGGGCCCTGCCTGGGGCTGGCCAGAGGCCTGGAGGCCAGGTGGTGGCAGGTTGATCCCTGGCTGTCCACAGGCTGTTTCTCACGTTGCCTGGGTATGAGTGGGTTCTTGGGAGCTGTAGGGTCAGAATGGGAGTTAATCCCAAGGGTATTATGGAGGGCATGGCCACAGGCCTGCATCGAGAGCAAGGCTCCCCGAGGCAGGCAGCTGTCTGGCCGCCCAAAAACGCCTCTGGAATTCCAGGCTCTGGGAAGAAACCCAGCTGGCCGAATGTGAGGAAGAGTTTTCTTAGCCAGAGCCTTCTAGGCCGCCTGGGCTGTGCTCCGCAAGGCAATGGGGGTGGGGTAGGCCCCCCAATCCCACCACCAGGCTCTCGTTCTCCTGGAGAATAGGACAAGAGGCTGGTCGGGGGCTGAGGAAGGACGTGGGTCAGTTCCTCCAGCTCACCCCTGAGGACACTCGGATAGATGGAAGGAAGGGGCACAGGGGTCTGAGGCCCCTCTAGCTGAAGGGAGTGGGAGAGATAGAGGAAGGTTCAGGGCCAGGTAACGCTGTCATCCCAGGAATGATGGGACTGGGTTCTTCAGGGCTGGGACTGGCGTCCAGGAGCCTGGCTGGAAGGGCAGTGGGGAGGGTCCTCCAGGAGATCTTTGTTCTCAACATGAGGGGGAGTGGGGTGGAGAGAGGAGGGGCGTGGAGGGGGGACGACGACAGGAAAAGTGTTTGAGGAGCAGAAACAATGGCCTATTCTCTGCCATACAGCCTGGCTCCAGAGATAGGCCGGTAGGCTGGGGGCCAGCCCTGCCTTGCCCTGACCATCTCTAGTGTCGCCTCCTCCAGCCAACCCAGCCCTGGGTCTTCACATGGTTCTTTCTGGGTGGAGTGACTCTCCCCTCCACCGTGACCATGGGCTCATTCCTGGACGCAAGGGTCCATCCATTTTTCTTTCCACAAAAGCCAGCCCACATTGGTTGATGAAGGTTTTTCACATACATGCTCTCCTTTGTTGGGTGACCACAGATAGACAAGGGGATGTAGCCTGGCGGCAGCACCTGCCTATCCCTTATAGAGCTGAGTCGGTTCTCAGGTGCTCCTGGGTCCACCCCTACTACTTCTTAGCTCCTGGTTTCCTCCTCCCTTTCCTGGACTGATAAGAGAAAGGTTATCAGAAGTGAAAGGAGCTAACACTTAATTAATATTTAGCACTCCCTAAGTGCCAGACGAGAGTTTGAGCTCAGGGCTCCATGCCTTAATCCTCAAAACACTATTGTGCATGTACCCTGATTTATCAATGTCACCCCATTAAAATTAATAAAAACAATTTAAAAAACCCTACTATTGTGCAGATGACGAAACTGAGGCCCTGAAGGTAAAGTTACTTCCTCAGCCTCTCACAGCTTGGACGTGGTCCCCCTGGATTCTAGCCCAGGTCTGTGGTATCCACAAACACCTGCCATCTTGAAGGCAAAGGCTTGGAGACGACGAAGGGGCCATGATCTCCATCTCAGGATGTGGGAGGGACTTTGTGTGTTGTGCATACATCCTTTTGGGGCTGGAGTTGCCCAGAGGCATCCCTGACTGATGGGTGTTGCCTCTACTTACACCTCTTTGGGTATGGGGAGCTCACCCCAAGAGGACAACCCTGCTAGTCAAGACTTTCTCTCTGAAATGGAGCAGAAATCAAGCTCTGCCCACTGCTCTACCTCCCACCTGCTGGGGCTGCCCACAGGTGCCCCCAGCTGTTCCCCTTCCAAATGTCTATCCAGGAGTCAGAAGACCTGGCTCCCACTAGTCCCAGCGATGGATCTTGGGAAGGTTTCTTATCCTCCCCGTGCCTCAGTTTTCTTGTCTAAAATGGGAATGATAATGCCTGTAATTATTATTGTTATTTGTGGGTAGGAGCTCCACAAACCCAGGCTGGGGTGGTTCAGAGGTTCAAACTCTTTGTCATTTTCTAAGTTGTTTCATGAACTTAACTGTCACATCACAGCAAGCACTCACTAAACACCTACTGGACACCTGGTAACAGGGCACAGCTATAGTCTTTGGAATCAGGAATCAAGAGGGAGGATGCAATGGCTTGTATCATTTCACATGCAGAGTAACCTTTATTAATCATAAAGACTCTGACCACACCCTTGTGGGTAAGTAGATCTCACAGGTGAGGAAACCATCCCAGAGAGGTGGAGTGACCTGTTCCAGCATCTTTCTGCAGTGTGATTGACGAGTTGACTCTTACCAGGCCATTGTCCCATCAGACCTGCAGGGGTTAACTGGACTGGCTGGTGCCCAAACAAGCAGTGGGAGGTGTGCATGGTGAGTGAGGGGTGGGGAGTGGGCAGCCCCTTCTAGGCCTTGTTAGGCCTGCTTGAGCCTTTGCCAGCCCCTTGTTGACTCAGCCGGCCTCTCTTCTGCCAAGGCCTTCTGGCCAGAGCTCCCATGCAGAGGGTCAGGCTGCATTCTTCTCTCGCTGGAGCCTGGGGGTGGCTGGCACCTTCTGGTAGAATCTGTGTGCTGGTTTGTGGGTACTGGGACAGATGCTGGGGTAAGGCTGGGGAATGTTTTATTTTGGGGGGGAACCCAAGGCAGAGGACCCACAAGGACACCTCAGGGTGAATGGATTAGCCTAAGAACCAGGCTACTTGGGCATGTGGCTCAGCTTTCCCATTAATGTGCTTGGTGATTTCAGCAAGCTCCTACCAGATCTTGTGTTCATTCCCCTCCCTACCTCAGTTTCCCTATCTATCAAATGGATACAATGATAATAAGCCCAGCCCTTTCTACCTCATAGCTTTTGGGAGGATCAAAGGAGAAAAACGAGTTGGGCAGGAGTGAACAGCCTTTGTAGTTCAAGGGCCCACACACATAGGCTGGCCAGCAGCCTGGCATTCTCTAGGTGGAGTAAGTGAAGGGGAAGGGGTTCAGGGGCAACTCTCAGCTGCAGCCTGAGTGTGCCTGACATCCCTGCTTCCTCTCCAGGCTCAACACAATGACAGTAATAATAATGACACCACCTTACAGGTACACAAAGTTATTGAGAGTTTACAAAGTCTTTTCATACTACTATTATCTCAGGTCACCCCACTACCTCCTGCCTCAGGGCCTTTGCACTGCTATTCCTTCTGCCCAGCACTCTTTTCCCCCAGATGAGTGAAAGGCTAACTCCTTCTCAACTCAAGTCTCACCTTCTCAGAAGCCTACCAACCAGACCACCCACCTAAATTCACTTCTCCCTCCCAGCCTGCGCCCAGTCAGCACCCTTCTCCACTTCCATGCTGATTTTGTTTATATGGCAGAACCAACTCCCCCTAGGACTTTAAGCTCCAGGAGGGACCATATCTGCCTTGATCATTGCTGTGTCTGGAGATGGACCACAGTCTTTCATGGTAGCTATTATTGTCCCATCTTAGAGGAAAAAGCCTAAGGCTCAGATGGCAGATGACTTGCCCGAGGCCACACAGCCAGGAAGGAATGGAGGCAGTTGGGGGCTCTTTCTAGAACTAACCCCTCTATGGCACTGTCTGTATTCTCTGCAAGGCCCATCTATCACCACCACAAAGTTGAGTCCACACCTCCTTTCTTACACAGATGGGGTGCTATCCACATAATCTGTTTGGTGGAAAGTGGGGAGACAAAGATTCACTTTACAGAAGAATAAGCCACTGGATCCGACAAAGTCCATGGGCCTCTGGGCTAACACCTCAGGCCAGTGGGGGGCATCCCGGGACCTCCTTTCCCTGTTCAGGCAGGCTGGCCTAGTAGCCCTCCTAGAATTGCATCGGCAGCTGTGGTGGCCGGATGCCCCACCCCCGGGGCCTCTGGGCCCTGAGCCCAGACCCAAGACGGATCTGTGGCTGGCACTGCTCCTTTGGTTTGGGGTGGGAACACCGCAGGGATTTTAAAAATAAAGGGCCTTGAGACAGTGGCCTGGCCCAGCAGCCATGGGGTAGGGTGGGGGGCCAGACAGGGACAATGGGAAGCTGAGACTTGGAAGCTGGCTACCCACAGGGAGCAGCCAGGCCAGGGCAGCCCATTCTCCTCACCCTGCCAACAGCGTAGCTCTCCCAAGAATACTCCCTCCTTTCCCATTTTAAACAAAGGCCTTTCGCTTTTACCCAGCACCTACTATGTGTTAGGCCTCAATGACCACAGCTGGAGAACCTCCAGGCTCTCCTTTCCCCAGCTGTGCTGCTTTCCCCAGAGTGGTCCCTCCCTTCCTTTCCTAACCTCAGGGCAGGTTATGTATTGAGTGCCTACTATGTGCCAGGCAAGCCTGGCCTCTCCTTGCTTTTCTCCTCTGCGCTCACTCCCTCAGGCCTCTCCCCATCTCAGGCCACCTCTCCATCATCTCAGGCTATTCCTGTCTCCCTCTCTCTCCTCTGGCCCAGCTAACAGGAAACAGCCAGAGAGGTCAAGGGCCGCTGGGCCTCCAGAGCCCAGCATCTGCACACACAGGGGCCTGTCTGCAGGGGGGGGGGAGACTTCCTGTTTATGAGAATCACAAGGACCCCGGGGGCGGTGCCTGCTGCCTGGGATAAGCCTCCTGGCAGCCCCTCTTAGTCTAGACCTCAGTTCCTCCCAGAGAGGTCCCCACATATCCCTACAGGTCCCAAGCTGCCAGCTGAGACCCAGGCGCTGCCCTCCCCCTAAGGTGGGGAGGGCAAGAAGGGAGGAGGACTGAAGAGTCTTTGGAATGGCCGGAATGACCAGGAATGTGGGAGTCGAATGTCCGCAGGAAGCATCCATGGCTCCAGAGCCCAGCGCCCCGCCCCCCCCCCCCAAGTCTGGGCGCCCTGCCCTGCTTTGATGGGGGAGGGGCTGAGGGAGCGGGAAGAAGGAGGCCAGACCCCATCCTGCCCCACTAGGGCCACAGGGCTTCATGTCTAGCTAGAGCAAGCCCTGGCAGCCTTAGCCTCACCTCTGTGGGGATAGGTGATAGGTCTGCAGCTCACTCGGTCAGTCTTGGTTCTGGAGTTTCACTTCTGTTTTCACGCCGCAGGGCCTCCATGCCTCACTCAGGCCACGATGTCACCTCACACCTCAAAAAATCCCTTTTGTTCAAAGCCCCAGATCCAAGCAGGGGCAGGGGCTCACTGAGGGGTGGGGTTGGCCAAAAGTGCCCCTGGGGAAGCAAACAGCTCTGTCCTCCTCCCCCCTCCAGGCTGCCTTCCCATTCTGTTCTGTGGTTGCCCAATAGGTATTGACCAAGGCCCTGAGGGTCAAGGCCAGCTGGAAGAGGCCAGGAAGAGGGTGACCTGCCCTGTCTCTCTTTCCCTACCTAACCCAGAAAGTGAGCAACACCTGTTCTCTGTCTCCCCTCCCAGAGTATCTGGAAACAGAGCCTTAGGACGTAACATCATCCATGTGTAAGGCAGTCGTCCCCTAGAGGGCGGTGGTGGTGAGGAGTCAGCTAATAGAGGAGGTAATCAGGGAGGGCTTCCTGAAGGAGGGCACCCTCTCAAAATGGAAGCTTAAAGTTGGGAAAGGATGTGCTGGCCCAAGGAAACAGCCTTGTTAAAAGCATGACACTTCCAGAGAAATGCTAGTGACAAGATGAGACTAAAGAAAGGTGCAGCTGAGGAAATGAGAGATTTGTAGGAGTACAGGGATGGAGTGGGGTTGGGGGTGGGAGATGACATCATTTGTCCTCAAAGCCAAGGCTTTCCATGGCTCTAGCGCCCTCTTTTGCCATAGATCAGGAGGTGGAGAGGGGTGTGATAAAGGAACCACAGCGATTTGATGTGGCTGTGCAGACATGGTAAGGGGAAGAGCCTGGAGACTGGGACCCTGGCTTCAAGCTCTGCGAAGCTGTCCAAACTGCAGGCTTTCCTGAGAGGCCTGCTCTGGGCTGGAGCATCTGAGCACTTCTCCAAGGTGCTGGGGATGCTCTCACAGGCCAAACTGTGGCGGTGAAGAGTCCTGGCTCTGCCAAGCTCCCGCAATGTGACCTCGGTCAAGTTATTAACTTCCCTGTTTGTTTTCACCTGTAAAATGGGGCTAATGACAGGACCTGTTGCAGAGGGCTGCTGGTGGACGGAATTAATTTAGTAAAGCACTTGGCACTCACCAGTGTTTTCCAGTTAAAAAGTATTATTACTAATTGGGAAAAAGAGAAAGTTGGTTTTCCTCCAAGGACATGCTGACAGGTGGGTGGAAGGTGTGTTACCAGAAATCTTAAAAAAAAAGAGGCGCCTGACCTGTGGTGGCGCAGTGGATAAAGCGTCAACCTGGAATGCTGAGGTTGCCGGTTCAAAATCCTGGGCTTGCCTAGTCAAGCCACATACGGGAAGCAAACTACTACGATTTCATGGTTTCCGCTTCTCCCCCACTACCTCCTATCTAAAAATCAATAAATTAAAAAAATTAAAAAAAAAGGTTTGATATTCAGCCCCTGAGATTCCCAGACTTGCCTAATTCAAGGGAGCCCCTGGGCTTTTGTTAAAAATATCAGCTTCCCACCCCCACACTCTGTCCTGGCAGGCCTGGGTGGGTCAGGCCTCAAGACTTATAAGGAAACCCCAGCCTTCTAGAGACAGGTGTGGAGAACATTCCTCCCTGATGACAACAAGGATTCACTCCAAATGCTTCCTCCTTGGGAACCCAGTCCTTCAAAATACCCTGTTAAAAAGCCGCTCTTTACCGAGCATGCACCACCTACATTAAGCCCTTTCTGAGTCAACTCCTAGGATCCTTAAAACAATCTTATGATGTGCAGGTACCTAGAGTTGCTCCCATTTTACAGCTGGGGGAACTGAGGCCTGTGGAACCTAAGAAAGTTGCCCAAGGTTGCAGGAAACTGTGACTGACTTATCAGGAGTCAAGTTGAGATGTGAACCTGGACTTAGAGTTTGTAGTTTCCTCACCTGCCTCTAGCCCCTGGGACACTTGATAAGATGCCTCCAGGTGGCTTGGGGTAGGAGCGAGGAATCCATACTTACCACTCCTTTGTCCTTAACGTTGTGAGCCTTGAGTCAAAAAATAACTGATCCTGCTTTAAGCCCCCCTGAGGAACAGAAAAGTGGATTCAACTTCCTGTGTCCTCCTTACTTCCTACAGGTGGTCGCAGGTACTTCCTTCTCCTTGAGCTGGTTTCCCTGAGTCTAAAATGGAGAAGCAGCACCTCCCTGCGTGTCATCAGTGAGTTGCCCAGACTAGAGTCTGGGAACTGGTCAGGTTGTGGGTTCTTTGGGACCTAAATATGGGGAGGAGGGACAGCCTAGGAGTTGCTCAAGCTCACCTGCACCCAGGGCTGGGCCCTTGTCCAGCTAGTGTCAGGGAGACTCCAGAGGCTGGGGAGGTCACACAGGGATGGTAAAGTTGGGGGTGGCAGGAGTAGGGGAGGTCAACTTGGAGCTGGCTTCTCCTTCCCGCCTGACACTCTGACACGCCCTGGCTGGGCTCCTAGTGATTCACCCATTTTAAGCCCTAGTTTCATCTGTAATCAGAAAATGGGCCACTGGGGAGCCTGGGACATTTTCTGGAGAGCCCAGTACCCTCCCAGAAACCTGGGAGGAGGGACTAGGAGGGAGAGTAGAAGGGAGAAGGCCAAAAGTCTGACTCAGTGGTGGGATTCAAATAATTTAACAACCGGTTCTCTGCCCTAATGACCATTTTAAGTATAAACAATATACTAAACAGTAGTATATTATTTAATGCATTTAATACTTAAATAAGAACAATAAAAGAGGTACACAAAACTAGATTGTTATAAGTTTTAAAATATTAATGAAAAATTATTCAATAATATCTGACAAAAAGCAATAAAACTGTTATTTAAGATATTTTCATATTCTTTATTGATGTCCTCACTTGCAATTTTTTTTCACCTATGGACGGTAAAAAAATAGGGGTGCTTAGAATACGCTGTTGTGCAGATGAAGTTTAAAAAAAGAGTAAGAAGCCTGACCAGGCGGTGGCGCAGTGGATAGAGCGTCGGACTGGGATGCGGAAGACCCAGGTTCGAGAACCCGAGCTCACCAGCTTGAGCACGGGCCCATCTGGCTTGAGCAAAAAGCTCGCCAGCTTGGATCCAAGGTCGCCAGCTTGGATCCAAGGTCGCTGGCTCCAGCAAGGGGTTGCTCTGTCTGCTGAAGTCCCGCGGTCAAGGCACATGTGAGAAAGCAATCAATGAACAACTAAGGTGTTGTGACGGCAATGAAAAACTAATGATTGATGCTTCTCATCTCTCTCCGTTCCTGTCTGTCTGTCTGTCCCTATCTATCCTTCTCTCTGACTCTCTCTCTGTCTCTGTAAAAAAGAAAAATAAAAAGAGTAAGGAATGTAAATTTGTGATTTCTACACTGGGCGGCTGTCCAGGGGCCCACTTTAGAGAGAACCCTGATTACAAGTGCCATTTTAATAACCGGTTCGCCAAAATCAACAAAAAATTAGGTATCGGTTCTGCCAAACCAGTGTGAACCAGCTGAATCCCACCACTGATCTGACTCTAGAAAATTTGCATAATTTCTTTTTTTCTTTGAGGGGGATGAGAAATCCCCTGGGACCTGAGAGCCCTGGAAACCAGTCACTCATTCATTTGAGTTTATTGAACCCCTTACATCATGCTGGTTACTGTGGACCCAGGGAAGTGGAATAGAGTTTTCCAGGAGCTTCCTGGCAGAGAGATGACCATGTATTAATCGTGTTTGCAAAATTCAGACTCCATGGAAAAGAGTGATTCATTTGGAGTTGGGTGGTCGCAGCATGGATAAGAGGCGTCAACAGTTCAGGACCACAGCATTCCTCCCCAGGAGGAATGACAATGCAGGCTGGGTTCAGGTTCTTCTGCTACTTCTAGACGATTCTTCTCCCATTTGGGCCTGAGTTTTCCCACCTGTGAACTCAACACCATAATGGTGCCTTTCTCCTAGGATTCTTGAGAGAATTCAAATGGTTGCCTGACCAGGCAGTAGCACAATGGATAGAGTGTTGGCCTGGGATTCAGAAGACCCAGGTTCCAAACCCTGAGGTCACTGGCTTGAGTGTAGGGTCACTGGCTTGAGCATAGAATCACAGACATGGCCCAATGGTTGCTGGTTTGAGCCCTAAGGTCTCTGGGTAGAGTCCAAGGTCTCTAGCTTGAGCCCAAGGTTGCTGGCTTGAGGAAGGAGTCACTCGGTCTGCTGTAGCCCCCTGGTCAAGGCACATATGAGAAATCAATTGATGAACAACTAAGGTGCCTAAGTGAAGAATTGATGCTTATCTCTCTCCCTTTCTGTCTGTCTGTCACTTTCTCTTTGTCTCTCTCTCTCAGTAAAAAAAAAAAAAAAAAGAATTCTAAGGGTTATCACATGTAAAGCACTTATAACAGCATGTGGTGTGTGGTCAGCCTGGTCACCATAGTTTAGCTGTTGTCACTACTGAATGGTGGGTACGGCAGAAGGGGCTGCCTGAGACATGGGTTAGAGTGTGCCAGACAAAGAGAGGGCATCTGGGTGAAGGGCACTGACTATTCCAAGGCCTGGAGTGTGCATCAGTAGGGTGGGGTGAGGTGGACGGGGCATTTGAAGTACTGTCATTCCCTTTGAACATCTTCCTCAGGGCAGCAAGGAGCTATGGAAGGCCAGTGCGCAGAGAAGTAATGTGGGAGATCTGAGCCCCAAGGCCAGAGTGGTGATGGATGGGAGGGGCAAGCCTAGGGCAGTAGCTGTGGGGATGGAGAGGCCCAAAGATGAGGATTTGTGGGGGGATACATAGCTGAACCGACAGTGATGGTACAGTGATTGAGTAGACACAGTTACTGAGTCAGAGGGAAGATTCCAGGTGTGCTAGAAGCCACTGAGTCAGCATATACTTATATACTTAGAAGAGGATGTTTAAGGAGGGCCTTGAAGGGTGGATAGGAGTTGTCCAGGGAAGCCATGAGGGGACAGCAGCCCAGACAGAGGGCCACCAAATGCAAAAGTAGAGCTGTGAAAGAGTCTGTATGTGGAAAGCAGTGGCTGTGGTGGAGTTTGGGGTTGGGAGGAAATGATGAAAGGGGTCAGGAGTTGGGGAGCCTTGGGTGCCATCCTGTAGGCGATTTGGGGTGGGGGACAGCAGGCTGAGCAACAGAAAGAGAATGTGGACTTCTATATTAGTTTCCTATGGCTGCTGTAACAAATCGCCACAAAGTGGGTGGCTCAAAACAACAGAAATGTATACTCTCACCGTTCTGGAAGCCAGAAGTCTGACATGAAGGTGTGTCGCAGGGCCATGCTCCCTTGGGAGGCTCTGAGGGAGGATCCTTCCTGCCCCTTCCAGCTTCTCTGCTCCTTAGCTGTGCCTACATCCCTCCAGTCTCTGCCTGTTTATACCTGATCTTCTCTGTGTTAGTGATAAAGATACTTGTCATTAGATTTAGGGCGCACCAGGATAATGCAGGAGTGGGTTATCTTAAGATCCTTACCTTAATTACATCTGCAAAGGCTTTTTTTTTTTTTCCAAATAAGGTCAGATTTGCAGATTCCAGGTGGGTTTATATTTTCTGGGCCACCATTCAACGCATTTACAAGATCCTAAAGTCTAGCCTGACCAGGCGGTGGAGCAGTTGATAGAGTGTCAGACTGGGATGCGGAGAACCCAGGTTCAAAACCCTGAGGTCGCTGGCTTGAAGCCCAAGGTCACCGGCTTGAGCAAGAGGTCACTTGCTCTGCTGTAAGCACCCACCCCCACCCCCGCCCCGGGTCAAGGCACATATGAGAAAGCAATCAATGGACAAGCAATCAACGAACAACTAAGATGCCACAGGGAAGAACTGATGTTTTTCATCTCTGTCCCTTCCTGTCTGTCTGTCTCTCTCTGTCTCTGTCAAAAAAGAAAAAAAAAAGAAGATCCTAAATTCTAATTCCAAACTCTAATCCCAGATGAAGAGCATTTCTCCCTTCCCCTCCTTCAGGGCCTCCCAGATTCTCCAGCCCAGTCCTGCCTCCTTGAGCAGGGATACCGCATTCATTCACCCTTCCATCCCGACACGGATATGAGTCCTCCTTTACAGAAGTGGCTCCCTCTGTTCCTCTCCTGCTTCCCCTCAGTAACCAAAGCGCTGGGACCTCGCTGGACCTGTAGGGAATGAGCGCCACCGTGCGTGTGTATTGGAGAAGTGCAGGCGGAAGTTCCAGCCAGGTCCCTGGCCTGCTGCGGGCCGGTGCCAGCCGCTTACAGAGCTTCTGTTGTCTGACAGCCACTACACTCACAGTCTCAGCATGAAGTGGGGTTATTACCCTCATTTTTTCAAACGAGTAGACCCCGCTCTGAGAGACTGTGACATGCGAAGGTCACACAACCTTTCACTTCCATCTGTCTCCAAAACCTCACCGCACTACCCACCAGAAAAAACCAAACATGTGCACTGCGTTGGGTGGGGACTTGTAGATAGCGGAACTTCTCAGGGTCTCCCCATTTTCCCTGTCTCTAAAGTAGGCAGGGTGCACGTGAGCCCCCCTGGGGTCCCTTTACAGTTCTCACACCGCAAGATAAACCCGAAGAATCCAGAACTCAACCTTTTGCTGGGGTACCCTGTGGACCTTGCTGCTTCAGAGTACTGTTGAACATTGGTCATTTTTTGTTGTTGAAATTACGTGTTCATTGGTTTTTTCTAAACGTTTTCATATAAGAAAACTATTTTATAATTAAAAACTATATTTACTGGGTAAGAACTTTATGCAGACCACCTGTTCCTGTCTGAAAGGCAAGCTGCTGGCAGTTTCTTCCACGTTCTTCCTGGAATGATGTAAGCATAAGCATATATACGAATACACACACACGTATGATTACCACCTTCCCCATATTTTTTTAGTGAGAGGAGGAGGGGAGATAGACTCCTACATGCGCTCTGACCTGGGCCCACCTTGCAATCCCTGTCTGGGGTGCTATCCTCTCAACACTGGAATCACTGGGTGCGAGAGGGGAAGAGAGAGAGAAGGAGGGAGAGGGAGAGGAAGAGAAGCAGATGGTAACTTCTCATGTGTGCCCTGTCCAGGGATTTAACCTGGGATGTCCGCAAGCTGGGCCAAAGCTCTATCCACTGAGCCAGCCAGCCAGCCAGTGCAGCACCTCCCTCATTTTTAAAAACGAAAGATGACATGCAATATACATTTCTGCACTTGATGTTATTGCAATGGACTCCATATGATTACATATAATTTATTTGGGGGGGTTAGAGTTTTCTATTGAAATACAACATATATATACACACAAAACTCTTCTAAGTGTATACAGAGTGGCCACAACATGTAGCCAGCGCCCAGATAAAGACAGCACACAACCAGCCCCCCATGATCCCCTTGTGCCCCCTTCTAACTCCCTGCAAAGGGACCACTGACCTGACCACTTTGGTTTGGATCTGTTTTGCTGTGTAGAATCAGGTTCTCTCTGTGCAGCTGCTTTTGCTCACCATAATGTCTGTGGGAGCCGCCTGTGTTGTTGCATGTAGTTTGTACAGTATTTATTCACATTGCTGTGTGGTACTCCAGAGTGTGACTATACCAGATTTTATTTTATTCATTTTACAGAAGCTGCCAAAAGTCCTCCAAAGTTATGGTAACAACTGACATTCCCACCAGTAAGTTCTGATTATGCCACGTCTCACCTGCATGGGGTGTTGTTTGCCTTCTTCACGTTAGTCAATCTGGCAGGTGGATAGTGTTATTGCACTGTGGCTTTAATTAGCATTTCCCTGATTACTAATAAAGCTGAGCACTTTTCACGTGTTCATTGGCCATTTGGGGTATATTCTCTTTTATCTGTTCAAGTCTTTTTATCTGTTCAAGTCTTTTGCCCATTTGTCTATTGAGGTGTCTGCCTTTTAGAAGTTTTTTTTTTCCGTGTGTATATGTGTATATGTTGTTTGCAAATACCCTCTCCCCACTTTGTGGGTTGTCACTGAACTGTTCTAAATGTATTTTTTGTTTGAACAAAGTTCTTTTTTCAGGGACACAGAGAGAGTCAGATAGGAACAGACAGACAGGAACAGAGAGAAAGAGAGAAATGAGAAGCATCAATTATTAGTTTTTCATTGCTGTTGCAACCATAGTTGTTCATTGATTGCTTTCTAATACGTGCCTTGACCACGGGCCTTTAGCAGACCGAGCCACCCCTTGCTGGAGCCAGCGACCTTGGGTCCAAGTTGGCGAGCTCTTGCTCAAGCCAGATGGGCCCACGTACAAGCTGGCAAGCTCAGGGTCTCGAACCTGGGTCTTCTGCATCCCAGTCCAATGCTCTATCCACTGAGCCACTGCCTGGTCAGGCACAAAGTTTTAATTTTATTATAGCCTAATGTATCTCTCTCTTTTTTTAATGTTGAGTGCTTTTGTTTGTAGTTTAAGAAACCTTTGCCTGTTCCAAGGTTATGAAGATGTTTTCTTCCTAAGGCTTTGTTGTTTTAGTCTTTCATATTTAGGTCTGAATCTATTTCTGTGTATGGTGTGAGGGAGGGCTTGTGGTCGGCTGAAAAATGAGCTCCCAAAATATGGGCCCATCCTAATCCCTGGAGCCTTTAAATGATACTTTATGTGGCGAAGTGTTTGTAGATATGATTAATTTAAGGATCTTGAGATGGGGTGATTATCCTGGATTTTCCAGCTGGGTCCTATAATGCCAGTGTCTGTAGCCAGGCAGGTTCACATTGCATTCGGGAAGATGGTAGAGGAACTGCAGAGCCGAAAGCATTGGGCAATACCTATTCATTGTAGGCTCACAGAAACAGGTGAGCAAATAAGCAAAGGAAAACTGCTTTTCACAGTGGAGGGCAAGAGATCCCCCTTACAGTGGTGGCTGAGGGAATCAGGGAGCTGTACCTTGTGGTGGCGGGAAAGCTCTCTGGGAGAATTGCCACCGAAGGAAAGCACCCATAGCTTTTCATAGAGGCTAATGCACTAATCGTGCAAAGTGTTTGTAGCTGGAAAACCAGTGAGCAAGCTTAACCACAGCTGTTTCCCCCACAGGCTCTAAGTACAATCACATGTATTCTTATAAGAGAGAGGCAGAGAAAACTGACCTGTGGTGGCGTAGTGGATAAAAATATCGACCTGGAATGCTGAGGTTGCCAGTTTGAAACCCTGGGCTTTCCTGGTCAAGGCACATATGGGAGTTGATGATTCTTGCTCCTCCCCCCTCTTCTTTCTAAAATGAATAAATTAGAAAGAGAGAGAGAGAGAGGCAGAGGAAGATTTTTACATATACAAAGGGGACCATTGAAGATAGACCAAAGAGAGGTAGAGCAATTTGAAGTTGCTGGCCTTTCCATTGGACTGATACAGTCATTAATCAAAGAAGGCTGGCAGTTCCAGAAGCTGGAAGAGGCAAGCAACAATTTCACCCTACAACCATCAGAGGGAGCTTGGCTTTGATAAAACCTTGATTTTGGCCTAGGGTTACTGATTTGAGACTTCTGGTCTCCAGAACTATAAAGGTATCAAGTTCTATTGTTTTAAGCCACAAGTTTGTGGTAATTTTTTTTACAGCCGCACAGGAAGCTGTGAAAGGGGTCAAGACACAATATACTATTTGGTTCACCAACATTCTATCTTTCCAGTTGACCCAGCACTATTTACTGAAAAGATCATCCATCTCCCATTGAATGGCACTGTCACTTTGTCATAGATCAAGTGTGGGTTTGTTTCTGGGTTCTATTCTGTGCCATTAGTCCACTTGTTTCTGTACCAACACTGCACTGTCTAAAGTCCTATACTTACAATAGTTCTTGATGTCTGGTACAGTACGTTCTCTAGTTTTGTTCTTTATTGTGGTCTTTTATATAAATGGCTTTTTGTTTGCATTGCCATATACATTTTAGAATCAGCTTGTTAATTTCAGGGAAAAATCTGGGATTTTGATGGGACTGCACTGAATTTATATAGTAATTTGAGAAAAATTGACATAACATTGCCTTCTAGTCCTTGAAAATGATACATCCTTCAATTTATTCAGATCTTATTTAATTTTACACAATAATGTTATTAAAATTTTTAAATTGAAATATAATTCATGTACCTAAAATTCATTTATTTAAAATAAAGTGTGCAATTTAGCCCCTGGCCTATGGTGGTGCAGTGGATAGACCATCAACCTGGAATACTGAGGTTGACCGTTCAAAACCCTGGGCTTGCCCAGTCAAGGCACATATGACAAGCAATCAATGAACAACTAAAGTGAAGCAATTATGAGTCAATACTTCTTGTTCCCCCTCCCTCTGTAAATTCAATAAATAAAAAAAATAAAGTGTACAATTTAATGTTTTTTAGTATATTTACAAGATTGTTCAATCATCACAACTGTCTGATTCCAAAATATTTCTATCACTCCCAGAAGAAACTTCATAGTCATTATTAGCAGTCATTCCCTATTCTCCTTCCCTCCAGTCCCTGGCAACCACCAATCTATTTCCTGTTTACCTATTCTAGACATTTCATATATATGGAATCATATGACTATATGGCCTTTTATGTCTGGCTTGTTTCACTCAGCATAATGTTTTCAAGTTCTACCCATGTTGTAACATGTATTAGAACTTCATTCCTTTTTGTAGCTGAATAATATTTCACAACATACATTGTGTTCATCCATGCATCAGTCGATGGATATTTGGATTGTTTTTACTTTTGGGCTTTTATGAATAATATTGCTGTGACCATTATGTGTGAGTTTTTAGGTAGACATATATTTTTAATTATCTTGGGTATTTTATACCTGAGAGTGAAATTGCTGGGTTATATGGTAACTCTATATTTAACTTTCTTGAGACATTGCTGAACTGTTTTCCAAAGTGGCCACACCATTTTACATTTCTACCAACAATGTGAGAAAGTTCTAATATTCCACATCCTGGACAACACTTATTGTTTGTCATTTTTATTATAGCCATCCTAGTGGGTGTGAAATGAGATCTAATTGTGGTTTTTATTTAGATTTTCCTAATGACTACTACAGAATAACAATTCGTAGTTTTCAGTGTAGGGGACTTGCCCACCTTCTGTTTAATTTATTCCCAGGAAGCTGATGTTTTTGATACTCTTAAAGGTGGTTTCATTTTTAAAAGTAGATTTTTTTGTGTGTGTGTGTTTTAGGTTTATAGTAAAATTGAGTGGAAAAATACAAAGAGTTTCCATATATCCCCTGCCTACACACACACACACTCTTTCTCTCTCAACATCCCATTGTTTCAATCAATGAAACTACATTGATACATAATCACCCAAAGTCCATAGTTTATGTTAGGGTTCACTCTTGGTGTTGTACACTCTACAGCTTTGACATATGTGTTACTTATGTATCCATCAGTATGATATCATGCAAAATAGTTTTCACTGCCCTAAAAATCCTCTGTGCGCCATTCATTCATCCCTCCCTCCCCCCAATCCTGGCAACCATTGCTCCTTTTACCGTTGCCATAGTTTTGCCTTTTCTAGAATGTTACATAGTTGAAATCATACAAAGTAGCCTTTTCAGATTGGCTTCTGTTACTTAGTAATATACATTTGAGTTTCTTCCATGTCTCTTCATGGCTTGATAGCTCATTTCTTTGTGGCACTGAATACTATTTTGTTGTCTGGAAGCACCACAGTTTATTTATCTGTTCACCTACTGAATGACATCTTGGTTGCTTCCATGTTTTGGCAATTATAAATAAAGCTGTCATAAACATCCGTGTGTGGGTTTTTGTGTGGACTTAAGTTTTCAACACGTTTGGGATAAATACCACGGAGTGTGATTGATGGATCATATGGTAAGATTATGTTAAATTTTATAAAAAACTGCCAAATTGTCTTCCAAAGTGGCTGCACTACTTTGCATTTCCACAGGCAATGAATGAGAGTTCCTGTTGCTTCATATTCTCACCAACAGTTGGTATCGTCAGTGTTTTTGGATTTTGGCCATTCTAAGAGGTATGAGTCAGAAATCATTGTTGTTTTAATTTGCAACTCTCTAATGATATATGATATTGAGAATCTTTTTTTTTTAACAAGTTTTATTTATTTATTTATTTATTTTACAGGGACAGAGAGAGAGAGTCAGAGAGAGAGATAGATAGGGACAGACAGACAAGAACGGAGAGAGGTGAGAAGCATCAATCATTAGTTTTTCGTTGCCATTGCAACACCTTAGTTGTTCATTGATTGCTTTCTCACATGTGCCTTGACCACGGGCCTTCAGCAGACCGAGCCACCATTTGCTGGAGCCAGCGACCTTGGATCCAAGCTGGTGAGCTTTTTGCTCAAGCCAGATGGGCCCATGCTCAAGCTGGCAAGCTCGGGGTTTTGAACCTGGGTCTTCTGCATCCCAGTCCAATGCTCTATCCACTGCGCCACCGCCTGGTCAGGCGAGAATCTTTTGATATGTTTATTTGCCATCTGTACATCTGTTCAGATCTTAACTCTTTTTAGGCAGGTTGTTTATTTTCTTATTATTGAGTTGTTTTTTTGTTTTTTTTTTTTATCAAGTGAGTAGTGAGAGGCAGAGATACAGACTCCCACATGTGCCCCTGCCCCCTGGGATCCACCCGGCAACCCCTGTCTGGGACTTATGTTCTGCCTACCTGGGACCACTGCTCTGTTGCTCAGCAACTGAGCAATTTTAGTGCCTGAGGTGAAGCCATGGAGACATTCTCAGCACCTGGGGTCAACTTGCTCATTTGAGCCATGGCTGTGGGAGGCAAAGGTGGGGGTGAAGGGTGAGAAGCAGTGGTCACTTCTCTTGTGTGCCCTGACCAGGAATTGAATCTGGAACTTCCACACGTTGCTCTACTGCTGAGCCAACCTGCCAGAGACTATTGTTGAGTTTGAAAGTTTTGTATATTTTAGCCTGACCAGGCGGTGGCACAGTGAATAGAGCGTCGGACTGGAATGCGGAGGACCCAGGTTTGAGACCCTGAGGTGGTCAGCTTGAGTGCAGGTCCATCTGGCTTGAGTAAAAGCTCACCAGCTTGGACCCAGGGTCGCAGACTTGAGCAAGGGGTTGCTCGATCTGCTGAGGGCCCGTGGTCAAGGCACATATATATGGGAAAGCAGTCAATGAACAACTGAGGTGTCACAACGAAAGGCTGATGATTGATGCTTCTCATATCTCTCTGTTCCTGTCTGTCTGTCCCTGTCTATCCCTCTCTCTGACTCTCTCTCTGTCCCTGTAAAAAATAAAAAAATATATAAAGTTTTGTATATTTTAGATAACAGTCCTTTATCAGATATGTCTTTTGAAATATTTTCCCCCAGTTTGTGTCTTCTTATTCCCTTGACTGTATTTTTGCAGAGCAGAAGTTTTTAATTTTAATGAAATCCAGCTATTAAATTCTTTATTTCTTTTTATTTTTTTGTAACAGAGACAGAGAGGGAGAGATAGGGACAGACAGACTTGAAGGGAGAGAGATGAGAAGCATCAGCTCTTCACTGTGGCACCCTAGTTGTTCATTGACTGCTTTCTCATATGTGCCTTGACCAGGGGCTACAGCAGACCGAGTGACCCCTTGCTCAAGCCAGCAACCTTGGGCTCAAGCTGGTGAGCCTTGCTCAAACCAGATGAGCCCGCGCTCAAGCTAGTGACCTCGGGGTTTCAAACCTGGGTCCTCCATGTCCCAGTCCGAAGCTCTATACACTGCGCCATCGCCTGGTCAGGCTCAAATTCTTTCTTTCATGAATTGTGTCTTTGGTGTTGTACCTGAAAAGTCATCAGCAAATGCAAGGTCATCTGTATTGTCTCCTATGCTATCTTCTAGGAGTTTAATGATTTCAGTTTTAAAATGTTGTTTTATATTTGTGGCCGATGGATAGAATATAGCTGATTTTGTACATTGACCTCCATCTCTAGTGACTTTGCTAAATTCACATATATTTGTTGAGAGATGTGTGTTAAAGTCTCCTACTATGAGTTTGTCTATTTCTCCTATGAGTTCCATTGTTTTGCTTATATTTTGAAGCTCTGCTATTGGGCACATACAAATTTGGGGTTATATCTTCTTGTTTGAAATGTCCCCTTTATTTCTAGTAATGCTTCTTATCTTAAAGTCTACTCGGAAACATTGGAACAATGATAGCAGAGTTCTCCAGTTATTGTTTGTGTGGTATATCTCTTGCTATTCTTTTGTTTTCTACCTTTTTGTCTTATATAAAGTTATATCTCTTATAAGAAACATGTAGTTGGGTTTGTTGCTTTTATCTAGTCTGATAATCTTATCTTTTACTTGGAATATTTATAGTTCTTATTTATTTTTGAGAGAGAGAGAGAGATGGGGGAGAGATGAAAAGCGTCAACTTTAGTTGTTCATTGATTGCTTTCTCATATGTGTCTTGGCTAGGGTTCTCCAGACGACCCAGTGACCCCTTACTGAAGTCAGTGACCTTTGGGTTCAAGCCAGTGACCATGAGATCATGTTGATAATCCCATGCTCAAACCGGGTAACCTGTGCTCAAGCTGGCGACTTCTAGGTTTTGAACTTGGGTCCTCAGTGTCCCAGGTTGATGCTTTATCCACTGTGCCACTACCAGTCAGGCTAGAATATTTAATTAATTATTTATTTTATTTTATTTTTTTTAGTGAGAGAGGGGGGGATAGATAGGGTCAGACAGACAAGAAGGGAGAGAGATGAGAAGCATCAACTCATAGTTGTGGCATCTTAGTTGTTCATTGATTGCTTTCTCATATGTGCCTTGACTGGGGGGCTCCAACCGAGCCAGTGACCCCATGCTCAAGCCAGCGACCTTGATCTCAAGCCAGAGACCTTGGGCTCAAGCCAACGACCATGCGCTCATATCTATAATCCCACGCTCAAGCTGGCGAACCCATGCTCAAGCCAGATAAGTCCATGTTCAAGCCAGCAACCCTGGGGTTTAGAATCTGGGACCTCAGCATCCCAAGCCACCACTTTATTCACTGAGCCACCACCTGGTCAGGCTGAAATATTTAGAGTAATTAAAAAAAAAAGCAGTGTTTTGTCTGACCTGTGGTGGTGCAATGGGTAGGGCATCAACCTGGAATGCTGAAGTTTCCAGTTCAAAATTCAGGCTTGCCCAGTCAAGTGCACAAACAAGAAGCAATCAATGAATAACTAAAGTAAAGCAACTATAATATTGCTCTCTCTCTCTCCCTCCTTCTCTCTAAATCAATAAATAAAATTATTTTAAAAACTCTAAATGTTTCAACTTAATCAGCATGAATTGACTCTTTGAAATAAAAGATGAATTAGCTGTTTTACCCTTTCCCCCACTTCCTCCCGACCCACTTCCACCCGACCCACTTTCCAGTTACTATTTCTTTTTTAAGATTTTATTTATTCATTTTAGAAAGGAGAGAGAGAGAGGAGAGAGAAGAGCAAGAAGCACCAACTCTCATATGTGCCTTGACTGGGCAAGCCCAGGATTTTCAACCGGCAATCTCAGCGTTCCAGGTTGACGCTTTATCCACTGTGCCACTGCAGGCCAGAGCCAGTTACTATTCTTTATATTATTTCTGCTTTGTAAAACTTTAGAACAGGGGAGCTCAATACGTCGATCGCAATCTACTGGTCGATCGCGAAGGAAGTGTGGGTAGATCGCAGGACATTAAAAAGACATTTGTCTTTTGATTGGCATACAGGGTAGCCAATCTGACGTCTGAACTTTTTTTTTTTTTTTTTTTTTTTTTTTTACAGGGACAGAGAGAGAGTCAGAGAGAGGGACAGACAGACAGGAATGGAGAGAGCTGAGAAGCATCAATCACCAGTTTTTCGACCTTGGGTACAAACACCTTAGTTGTTCATTGATTGCTCTCCCACATGTGCCTTGACCGCGGGCCTTCAGCAGACCGAGCAACCCCTTGCTGGAGCCAGCAACCTTGGGTCCAAACTGGTGAGCCTTGCTCAAGCCAGATGGGCCAGCGCTCAAGCTGGCGACCTCGGAGTCTCGAATCCGGGTCTTCCACTCTATCCACCATGCCACCACCTGGTCAGGCTGACGTCTGAACTTTTGACACTCTACGCATGCGCGTCAAACCGCGCTAACTTGTTCAGTTACATTGCTGCGTAGTTAGCCTTCAATTTATTTAAACTAAATAAAACAAAAGGTATAAAAATGAGTGCTGTAGCTGGTCCGAGTAAGAAGCCTAAAACCTACCACTTTCATACAGAATGGGAGGGGATTTTTTTCACTATGTCATATTCTAAGTGCGTTTGCCTCATCTGTCTGTGTGCCATTGCTATTCCAAAGAAGGAAAATGTGGAGCGGCTTTTTCGGACTGTTCATAAAAACTATGACATTGACTTTCCTCTGAAAAGACAGCTGAGAAGGAGAAAGGTGAAAGAAGAATACACAATATTAAATAGTAATAATAGTAACTTAAATAATGGTAATATAGAAGAAATAAATTTATGTTTTGCATTTTTATTGTAGGTAGATCATTTTGACTTGGTCATCTTATGAGTAGCTCGCAAGCTGAAAAAGTGTGGGCACCCCTGGTTTAGAACATTTAAATTCTGTCTGTTTTTTCTTTTTTTTTACAGGGACAGAGAGAGAGAGTCAGAGAGAGGGATAGATAGGGACAGACAGGAACGAAGAGAGATGAGAAGCATCAATCATTAGTTTTTCGTTGCCGTTGCGACACCTTAGTTGTTCATTGATTGCTTTCTCAAATGTGCCTTGACCGCAGGCCTTCAGCAGACTGAGTAACCCCTTGCTCGAGCCAGCGACCCTGGGTCCAAGCTGGTGAGCTTTTTGCTCAAGCCAGATGAGCCCACGCTCAAGCTGGCGACCTTGGGATCTTGAACCTGGGTCTTCCGCATCCCAGTCCGACACTCTATCCACTGTGCCACCTCCTGGTGAGGCTGTCTGTTTTTTCACCATAACTTCTTTGCTTTGTTAGTTTTTTTTTTTTTAAATCCAAAATGTGTGTATTGGAATGGTTCCTCACTCATTTTGGTTCCAGGTATGTTTGGTGCTCTTCCCTTCATAAGGAGCACCCTCTGTCAGCCTTGCTTTTATTCCCGCAGGCTGACGGAGGATGTTGAAGCAGCCAACACACAAGACTACGATTTGTGCACTGCTTAAGACTAAGGATGATTTGACTTTACAGCATCCTGGGCCTCTCGCATTCATGCAGGAGTGGCTGGGGCTCTGCACTAGGTGCCTCTTCTTGTGTCTCCTCTCGTCCTGTACTGAATAAAGGTGAAGGACATCCACTGCGAGAGGCATGTTGTTGTGGGGAGGTTGTCACCCCTGGAAAGGCTTCACTTGTTTAGTTTTTTATTTTTAATTCAGTGAGAGGAGGGGCGGCAGACAGACAGATTCCCTCATGTGCCCCAACTGGGATCCACCCAGCAAGCCCATTAGGGGGCAATTCTCTGTCCATCTAGGGCATTTCTCCATTGCTCAGCAACTGAGCTATTCTTAGCACCTGAGGCTGAAGCCATGGAGCCATCCTCAGTACCTGGGGCCAACTTGCTCCAATTGAGCCATGGCTGCAGGAAGGGGAGAGAAAGAGAGAGAGAGAACACCAGTAAGAGGGGGAGGAGTAGAGAAGCAGATGGGCACTTCTCCTGTGTGGGCCTGGACCGGGAATTGAACATCCATATGGTGGGCTGATGCTCTACCACTGAGCCAACCAGCCAAGGCTAGTTGTTTAGTTTTAATTTTCTGTTGAAGTGGGTTCAATGCTACCCTTAGTCCCCTCCCCACCGCATCTCCCTTTCTGAGTTCATTTATTTAGAATTGTCTTTTTGTTGGCTACTTGTCATTATCAAGTTGTTTTTGAAGAAGGGCTCACAGATTCTTTATGTTAGTAGTTTTAACTTAAAAGGGAATCACTTCACTAAAGATATAAACATAAAATAAAGCAACATCAAATAAGACAATAGCAAGATGCACCCGCGTGCTCCCCATTGGATAGGTGTTGGCTTTCATGTCATCTCTCCTTTGACCTATCTGAGAAATGGTGGCCCTTACTGAGATTTCATTTATAACAGGGGTTGCCACGTCACTTCCAATAGATTGCCTAGAATTAAACTGACCACCTAAGGTGTTGGTGAGGATGTGGAACTCACACCCACCAACACTGGTGGGAGGATGATACAAGCAGGCAGACCTACTGAGGCTGAACGTATGCTGAACCTATGATCAAGCAAGCTTACTCTGGAAGGCATATATTATTTATTTATTTATTTATTTATTTACAGGGACAGAGAGAGAGTCAGCGAGAAGGATAGATAGGGACAGACAGACAGGAACGGAGAGAGGTGAGAAGCATCAATTATTAGTTTCTCGTTGACATTGTGACACCATAGTTGTTCATTGATTGCTTTCTCACATGTGCCTTGACCGCGGGCCTTCAGTGGACCAAGCAATCCCTTACTGGAGCCAGCAACCTTGGGTCCAAGCTGGCGAACCTTTGCTCAAGCCAGATGGGCCCATGCTCAAGCTGGCGACCTCGAGGTCTCAAACCTGGGTCTTCCGCATCCCAGTCTGATGCTCTATCCACTGCGCCACCGCCTGGTCAGGCTGGAAGGCATTTATATGTATATCAGAAGAAGTGTACCTGATTGCTCATAGCCCCAAAACAGGGACTGCCCAAATGCCTATAAACAGTGTAGTCACACAACGAAATACTATTCAGTAATGAGAACGGACAATCTACAAAGACACGGACCCATGTGGAGGAATCTTCTGATATGTGGTGAATGAAAGACACCAGAGAGAAAGGAGCACATGCTGCGTGATTCCATTTTTTGTGAAGAACAAAAACAGGTGAAACCAATCCATGGCCATGGAGGACAGAAGAGTGGCTGCCTCTGGAGGAGGTCCTGACTGGCTCCAGAAACTTCCAGGGTCTTGACCCTGGTGGTGGTCAACTGGATGTATACATAGGTGAAAATCCGTTGAGCTCCCACTTAAGATCTGTGCATCTTTTTTTTTTTTTTTTAAAGATCTGTGCATCTTACTGTGTTTTATACCTAAGTAAAAAGTTTTAAGACCCTGGTCTGGTGGTTTAGTGGATAGAGAATTGTCCCAGTACACTGAGGTCATGGGTTCGATCCCCACTCAGGACACTTACGAAAAGTAGCCAATAAGTGCACAACTAAACAAAACAGCTAAGTGGAAAAACAAGTTGATCCTTCTCTCTCTCTCTCAAATCAATGAAAAAAAATTATTTTAAGTTTTAAAAACTTTAAAGAAAGGATTGAGGCATAAGGTCACCGCCAGCCAGGACTTGGAGACTGAATGTGTCATGCATAGGCAGAGCGGTCTCCCTGGCTGACACCTTGATCAGCCTAGTCACCTGCTGTGATAGAATACATTTTCTAAGAATATCTACTAGACCAGTATTTTCCATTCCACACATGCTCTTCTAGGACTTGACCATTTCTCCATCAAGAGCTACAGTATATGCCCCGTGGTCTCCTCCTCACCAGCCTGGGAGAGTTTGTGACTGTTTTGACTAATAGAGTGTGGCAAAGGTGACATGGGCTGACTTCCAAGGCTAGGTCGGAAAGGCCGATGGCCTCTTCTGGTTCTCCTGTGACATGCATCTTTGAAACCACCATGTAGGAAGCTGGCTGTCCTGATACCACCATTCTATAGAGACCATGAAGTGAAACCACAAAAAGGCAGAGACAGCTGCCTGAGGAGCCCTGCTGTCCAGCTGCTAGCGCTCTTTGAGCTGTGCCAGCTGATGCCATGTGAGCAGAGACCAGCTATCCAGCTGCAGATTCAAGAGCTGAATAAATGGTGGTGCTTGTTTGATGCTATGCTGTGGGGTGGGTCAATATGCACCAGTAGGAAGCTAGAATACCTGGTCACTATTCCCCAGGGCTTCCTCTGGTTCCTCTCTTCTCCAGTCATGCCAACTGTACCCGGGTCCGCCCCATTTGCTAAGGCAGGAATGACTTCCCTGCCTCACTCTACCAGGCCCAGTTTCTGCCCCACCTCCTCCAGGAAGGCTTCCTGTTTGCAGTGTTGGTTAGTGTTTAAACGCAAGTGGACGGTGGGGGAATGTTGATGATGGGGGAGGCTGTGTGTGTGTGTGGTGGTGGGGTAGGAGGTGTATGGAAAATCTCTGTACCTTCTGCTCAATTTTGCTTTGAACTTAAAACTGCTCTAAAATAAAAAGTCTATTAAGAAAAGAGCAAGGTGACTCCAAAACCAGACTGAGTTTGGATTCAAATCTAAGATCTCCCGCTTCCTGGCTGGATTCCCTTGGGTAAATTACTTAACTCGGCGCCTCAGTTTCCTCATTCATAAAATAGGGTCATAACAGTGACTACTTCCCAGATCTCTTGTGAGGATGAAAGGCATTAATCCAGCGGTTCTTAACCTTTTTTGAGGTACCGAAGCCACCAGTTTCATATGCGCATTTACCAAACCCTTCTTTAGTGATAAATAAAATATGATTTTTTCCCCCAAATTCAAGGCATAGGTATATGTTTTTTACTGGTGCACAAAATGAGCCGTGCATGAACATCACCTTGCTCAAAGAACAAAACCAACAAAGTGCATGAACTCACAACAAATTACAGTATTACTTTATTCTGGCCTCTGCGGCAGAGGCTTCTCCGCACCCCTGAGACTGACTCATTGAACCCCTAGGGTTAAGAACCACTGCATTAATCTATGGAAAGCACTCAGAATGACCCCCACACGTAGCAAGCTCTCTGCCATGTTAGCAATTATTATTGCTCCGGACTCTGGAGTCCTGTCATCTCTGAGCTCTGGGAGCTGACTCAGTGTGTGAGGTGCATTGGAAATCTAATATGTATTATTCATTAGTTCATTTGTTCTACCCATATCTCCAGAGTGCCAGCTGTGTGTCAAGCACTGGGCTAGGCTCTAGGGGTACAGCAATGAAGGAGGTGGGCTCCATCTTCGCCCTTGTGGGCTTACATTCTACTGGGGGTGGAAGTAGACAAATACATCAAAAAGTTGACAGATTTTCATGAGAGCTGCAAAGGGCAAAAACAGGAGGTAGAGACAGAAAAAACAGTTGGAGGACAGGGAAACTTCTCTGGGGAGGGTACATCACCAAGCTGAAACTCGGAGGCGATGGAGGAGTCAGTCTTGAGAAAAGGAAAGGGGAAAGCATTCCAGAGAGAGGGAGGTGGGTCTAGTGTTAAAGTTTCTGTAGGGTCCAGGTGTATTGGAACTTAGGCAGAATGAGGGGGAGATAGGGGAGGCCAGGAGGAGGCAGAATCTGCTAGAGTTACAGGTCTTTCTGGCAGATAGAGTCCTTATGGTCTGCAATAGCCAATGCTATACTGGACGACTACCATGTGCAGGGCACTTTAGGTAGTATCCTCCCCATTTTACAGGTAAGGAGATGAGGCACTGAGAGAGAGAGGTTTTTTTTTTTTTTTTTTTACAGAGATCTTTCCTTTTTTTATTTTTTTATTTTTATTTTTATTTATTCATTTTAGAGAGGAGACAGAGAGAGAGAGAGAGAGAGAGAGAGAGAGAGAGAGAGAGAGAGAGAGGAGGAGCTAGAAGCATCAACTCCCATATGTGCCTTGACCAGATCAATGCAGGGTTTTGAACTGGCGACCTCAGTGTTCCCAGGTCGACGCTTTATCCACTGCGCCACCACAGGTCAGGCCAGAGATCTTTCTTTTTAATTTCTTTTTATTTATTCATTTTAGAGAGGAGGCACAGAGTGAGTCAGAGAAAGAGAGAGAGAGAGAGAGAGAGAGAGAGAGAGAGAGAGAGAAGGGGGGAGGAGCTGGAAGCATCAACTCCCATATGTGCCTTGACCAGACCAGTGCAGGGTTTTGAACCGGCAACCTCAGTGTTCCCAGGTTGACGCTTTATCCACTGTGCCACCACAGGTCAGGTGAGAGAGGGGTTTAAATGCAGCAGTCTGGCTTCAGAGCTGGTACAGGACTGCAGGTTCTTTTTTTTAAATTTTTTTTTAAAATTTTTATTGTTTTTACAGGGACAGAGAGAATTTTTATTGTTTTTACAGGGTCAGACAGAGGGATAGATAGGGACAGACAGACAGAAACAGAGAGAGGTGAGAAGCATCAATCATTAGTTTCTAATTGCCCTTGAGACACCATACTTGTTCATTGATTGCTTTCTCACATGTGCCTTGACCGCGGGCCTTCAGCAGACTGAGCAACCCCTTGCTGGAGCCAGCGACCTTGGGTCCAAGCAGGCGAGCCCTTGCTCAAGCCAGATGGGCCTGCTCTCAAGCTGGCGACCTCGGGGTCTTGAACCTGGGTCTTCCGCATCCCAGTCCGACGCTCTATCCACTGTGCCACCGCCTGGTCAGGCTGCAGGTTCTTTTTATTCAGGCTACCCCCACTGCATATGGGGAAAATGGAGCCCAGAAAAGAGGGTCCAGCTAGCTCCCCAAAGCCTAACAACAAACAAGAGATTTGAACCTAGTTTCCATGTCCGCAAGGAGGATGCTTATTCTCCCAAGAGTCTGCTGAAGTCACCAGGTTCCTGGTTGGGATAGGGCAGCTCTGCCTCGTGGCCTTGATTCCTCACTTGCACCTGGGATAGTAACAGACCTGCCCTCTGGGGTTGCGTGAGATGGAATGAGTTCAGCACCCAGCATGGGGTTGGAGTTCCCTCAGTGAAGCCTGTAGGAGGATTATTCACCTGCCTTGCAGGCAGGACCTGCCCACTCACCTCATCTCCTCTGGTGGGGGTGCGTCTGAGTCACAGGGACTACAGTGAGCAGGACCAAAGGCTGGAAATGGAACAAGTTCCAGCAAGTGAGAGGAATGAAGGGCCCTTTGGGAACATAACACAAGATTTCCCAATCCTGGGCCTATGCGCTGGCTGTTCCTGCTGCCTGGATCACACTTGCTCTTTCCTGCCTCTCCCTCAGCTTCAATTTTCTATGCCCCTGGCCAGAGTTCAGGCTTTCCTCTTTTTACCGCTTTAAGGAACTTTTATTAATAAGATTTAAGAAACTAATTCTAGAAAATGCTTGTACTGTTGCAGGAAAGCAACCCAATGGAGGATTGACACTCAGATAACTATAAGAAGAAAAGAGAATTTATTGAAGTCAGCGAAGCATGCGGGGCCTGTGGCTCCAAAGACATGTGTTCCCGGAAATTAGATTTCTTACATCTTATATACCCTTTACAGAACACAAGTTCACATACATGGATCTCGTGATTCCTTGAGGTACATACATCAATCACAGGATTTCAAGATGGAAGGGGGCTCACATGATAAGCGTTTGTAAATCGCCCATTAGGGAGAAAGAAAGGGGAGAGGAAAGGGCCACTCAAATCTCCCTTCCCCCTCCCGCATTCGTGGCTGTTTACCTTCTTCCTCACAGGTGTGGGGAAGGGAGGGGAGTCCAAGTCTCCTTCCTCCTTCCATTCAAAACCTGGTACAAAAACCTCTCCATTTACAATATAACAGCTCTCCCTAAGCAGGAATGCGATCGGCCATCTGGAGCTGGTATAAATCACACACAAGTATAAAAATCATATTTACGAAATCTCTGAATGCATGGCCTAAATCATAAAGTGCCTTTTAAGCCTCTTAGTAAAAGGGGGTTTCTTATCTCAGTACATAGTATGTCCTGTATAAGATGAGCTCTCAAAACTATTCGCTATTGCTGTCACTGAACACCAACTTTGTGCCAGGCACTTCACAGAAAGTCATTCATTTAACCGCACACAACCGCTATTGTCTCCACTTCTTAGTGCCCCCCAGGGTCACGCTCTCCCTGAAGGGGCAGGGCTTCTTCTTCGTGACCTCACAGTTGGTCCCAGCAGGCAGCAGAGGGAGGCACACAGCCCTCAGCACACAGCCCTGTGACTCCCAGCATGCTGGTCCCCTAGTCTACCCTGTCCTACTGACTCAGACCGGATAATTCCTCAGGCCTTTCTCTAAAATTCTGGGCTCCAGGCAGCGTTCTCAGGTGGCCGCCTCTGCTGGGGTGTCCTTGGAGAGCTGACAGGCAGCTTGAGCTCCCATGGATGCCCTTGGAGGTATCCTTTGTCTCCTTTGGAGGCACCATCTTCTCTCAGAAGGAGCATTGGTGGCTTGCAGGAAGGGGCATCTTCCTCTGATGGAGTGGTGCAGATGGGGAAACTGAGGCACAGAGAGGACCAGTGATGTAGGCAGGGAGCACAGCCATCAAGAGGGAGCTGGGGAGAGAAGCCCAACATCAATTCTGGCACTTTTCTCTGTCTTTTCCCAGCTCTCTGCAGCCCCCCCACCCCCACCCCGCCCAGCCTGGACCTCCAAACAGGGACCCACCCCTGCCCAGCTCAGCTTGCAGCACCATGGGAGCCCAAGGACAGGCTGGCAGGCACAAATCTCTGTGCAATTGCTCCCAATAGGAATGAGGGAGAGTCACCGTTTCTACTCCCCATCTGCTCCCCCATACCAAGACTGCTGTGGGTAACCACGGGGAAAGGGAAGGCGGGAACAGGGCCTGTCTGTCCCTTCTTCCGGCCTCTGCAGTCCCCAGTATGTGATTCTGGAGGACAGCTCGTGCAGGTCATTTCTTCTCGTGTGTCACTGTGTCCTGTCTCGACCTTGAAGAACAGAGGACTCACTCAGACACTGCAGCCTGGGGCCTTGGTATCTCCAATTTCTGTGAAATGCCAGTATTTCCCCCACAGTTTTATTGAGATACATTGACATATAACATTGTATTGGTTTCAGTTGTACAAGAATGATTTGACTGCCTGACCAGGCGGTGGAGCAGTGGATAGAGCGTCGGACTGGGATGCGGAGGACCAAGGTTTGAGACCCCGAGGTCGCCAGCTTGAGTGCAGGCCCATCTGGCTTAAGCAAAAGCTTGCCAGCTTGGACTCAAGGTCGCTGGCTTGAGCAAGGGGTTACTCGGTCTGCTATAGCCCCATGGTCAAGGCACATATGAGAAAGTAATCAATGAACAACTAACGTGTTGCAACAAAGAATTGATACTTCTCATCTCTCTCTTCCTGTCTGTCTGTTCCTACCTACCCCTCTCTCTGACTCCATCTCTGTAAAAAAACAAACAAAAAACAAACAAACAAAAGAAAAGAATGATTTGACTTATGTATATATGGCAAAAATGGGAGATAATAAGTCTACTTAACATCTATCACTTAACATAGTTACAAATTGTTTTTTTCTTGTGTTGAAGACTCTTAGTCACTTTCAAATATGCAGTACAGTACTGTTAACTATGGTCCCCATGATGTACACTGCAGTTCCTGAATTTATTAATCTTGTAACTGAAAGTTTGTGCCTTCTGACCCCCTTCACCCATTTTCCCCACCCCTGATAACCACCAATCTGTTTTCTGTTTCTGAGTTCTTTTTTAGATTCCACAAATAAGTGAGATCATACAGTATTTGTCTTTCCCTGTGTGACTTATTTCACTTAGTATAATACCCTCAAGGTCTGTCCATGTTGTCACAAATAGCAGGATTTCCTTCTTTCTTGTGGCTAATGTAAAATGATCGTCTTAAAGACCCTTCCAGCCTAGACTTCTGTGATTGGCTACGACAGACTCCCTAGCTCAACCCCTTCCTTCTCCAGGCCCATGGAAGAGGTCCCAGGGAGAGGACCTATAGTACAGAGGTGCCCTAGCGGGACACTGAGTGGTGGGGAAGAGACATCACATGCTGAATTCAGTTGAGTGTCTTCATTTAGACTCCAGCCCGTGCTCAGGCTGTGTGAGAAAAGTTTAAGAATTTGCCCAGAGTCACAAAATACTGTTGTGCTGGGATTTGAACCCTGGTGGTCTGGCTTTGGTGTTATGCAGCCCATCAAAAGGAATTCTCCCCAGTCTTGGGGCTGTTCTCCAGTCTCCTGTTGAAAACATACTATGTGCCAGGTCCTCTGATGGGCACTGCCATGTCTTGATTGGTGGGACCCAGGTGCTGCTCTTGGTGAGGAAACCGCCAGAAAAGATGCAGTCAGTCTTCGGCCTGGGTTGGGGGAACCCAGGTTTGACATGCGTCCACATTTGCAGTCTATCCAGAGAGATAAATCAAGGCTCTACTTCCTGGGATGTGAACAGAGGCTGCCAAAGAGGAAAGAGAGTGCCAGGTCCAGGGACAGCCTTGAAGGAGTGAATGAAAAGTGGCTCCCTGCCTCTGTGGGCTGGTGTGGGGAAGGCAATAATAACAGAATTATGACAGATAAAAGGGAAAACCAAAGCCTTGACAGTGACTTGTGTGGGCTTCTGCTCTGTCCCCCACTTTGAGAAATGACTTCCTCTACTGTTCTGCTTCATTCCTCATTCTCACTATTCTTGGAACGTTTCAGCCCACTCCTGCTGACCAAGGACATTTCTCTTCTTGGAGCGGAAGCAGCAACTACCAGGTAAAGAAAGTGAAATGGCCTGACCAGGCAGTGGCGCAGTGGATAGAGCTTCGGACTGGGACCTGGAGGACCCAGGTTCGAGAACCCGAGGTCGCCAGCTTGAGTGCAGGCCCATCTGGCTTGAGCAAAATCTGGCCCCTTGGACCCAAGGTCTCTGGCTCCAGCAAGGTGTGGCTCGGTCTGCTGAAGACCCGCGGTCAAGGCACATGTGAGAAAGCAATCAATGAACAACTAAGGTGTCACAACGGCAACAAAAAACTAATAATTGATGCTTCTCATCTCTCTCTGTTCCTGTCTGTCTGTCTCTATCTATCCCTCTCTCTGACTCTCTCTCTGTCCCTGTAAGAAAAAAAAAAGGAAAAAAAAAGTGAAATGTCTCTTGGAGACGAGTACTGTGAAGAAAATAGGACAGAGAGGTTTGAGGGGTTCAGGGGAACCGTGCAGCGGTGCTCTTCCTGTGTGGGTGCTCCTGTCCTAAGAGAGGTGACATTTAATGTGAGACTTGAAGTGCTAGAAGGAGCCGTCCATGCCAGGCTCCTTCTAGCACTTCAAGTGCTAGAAGCATTTCAGGCAGAGGGAACAGACTAGACAAAAGACCTCACTGAGATAGAAAAGCTGATCAGTTCCAGGAACAGAATGAGGCCAATGAGTAAGGGGGGCCATGGGAGAAGAGGGGTGGGCAGCTGGCATTTGCATTTTATTCCAGTTTGGTGGGAAACCTTTGGAGGGTTTAAAGCAGGAGCAAAAATTATTCTGTTTTTGAAGCCATCCCCCTGCAGAGTAAATGGAAACTAGAGGCCTGTGGGTGGGTGGAATGTGGCTTGGACCAACCAGCAGGGTCAGAGGTAGTGGGATGCAGACTGGTTTAAGACCTGGGAATGTGCTTTACTTTGAAGCAGGAAAGAGGACTGATGTCTCTGTGTCCATTTCACAGGTGAAGGAATTACAGCTCAGAGGCAGTCCCTGCACTGGCGGACTATTATGCCCATTTTACAGATGTAGAAATTGAGAGGGAAGGCATTTGTCCAAGGAGTCATAACAAAGTCAAATGTAGGTCTCTAGGGCACTTTCTCTCCTTCTAGACAGTCTGTCTCTCCCTCTCTATGTGTGGCTGGCATTACTCAGCACCTGACTTTTACAGAAGGAAACTGAGTCTCCAAAGAACAGTACTCCTGGCAGTGACCTGGAATAGGACCCAGGGCCTCTGGTACGAGGTTTAGACACCTTTTCCCCTACTCTAGTCCCTGCCTTCCTGGTATGGCTGGAGCAGAACCCACAAGAGGACAATAATGGAGGTGATGCTTAATTGCTCATTTCCATACTCAGGGCAGTGATTGGATGCAAATGAGGAGGCTCTGCTTTGTGGGGAAGCGGTAATGTCCCCACCTGCCTCCCACATGGCTTGATGCCCACTGTGGGGGACTGTGTGTGTACGTGACTGTGTGTTGAGTGTGTGTAACTCACACACATAAATGAACATGTGAGCGTGGTGTCTGCAGGAACCACAGGAGTGGTGGGGCACCGAGGGCACCCAGCTAGCCCCTGCCAGGACTCCACACTCCCTCTCTTCTCTGTCCACTTATCGGCAGGCCTCTTGGTTTCTGGGCCTTCTCTCTGGGCCCTGCTTAGGCTTCTTGATGAGAAAATAATTAACCATAGCCTCATTTTCCAAGGTTTCCACCCTGTTTTCCCTGCCAAGTTAAAAATATTCACAATGAGCAGGCTGGTGGGAGGAGTACAAGAGGCTGAGGGCACCCAGGGCCACAGAGAGGAAGGGGTGTGTTGGGAGGGAGGTCTGGTGTGTGCCTGAGTACAGAGTTTAGGAGAGGAGAGAGAAGGGCTGGGGCTAGGCTCTGGCTTGTCCCACTGTGGCCTCTCTGTGTGAACCTGGGCAATTTCCTTGTCCTGTTGGGCCTCTGCTTCCTCCTCTGTGAATTGAGGAATTTGTACTAACTTCAGTACTTCCAAAGCATTTCCCCTGGATGTAAACAGGTGATCCCCAAAACAAAAACAAATAAAAATAATTACCACAAACTTCTGTGGGTAATTAAGTTTGGGAAAGGACACCTGGATGTGTAAAGTCAAACCAATTTCTTTACTACAGGGCTTTTCAGAGCCTTTATTCATTGAAAACTTTTATTGTTTTGGATAAGTGATACACTTGCACATGGCATTCTGATGATAAGGAAGGAGTCTGGGGAGTTCACAGCTCTTTCCTGTACCAGCTCTGTCCCCTCTGACCCTCGCTTTCAGCAGGCACCACTGGCAGTTTCCAGTGCCCAGAGATATGGTATCACGTGTACCAGCAGATATGGGTATGAACTTTATCAGGGTGACCACGAGTTTCCCAAAGGGGAGAGAGGAGTATGGATGCAGGATTTTTCAGACTTACTTGACTTTGACCATACACCCACTCCCAAGCATTTCTGGGTCCAGCATCTGGAGGAACATTCTTCCTGAAATGTGGGATCCCTGGACCTTATGGTCTCTAATAAGATTTTGTGTAGGTGAGGAGTTAGGAGAGTTCTGAGGGTTCAGACTCTCCTCCTTGAGACAGTGGTGGTGACCTGTCCTTTGCTGCCCACCAGGGACTGCTCTGAAGCTTGAGGGAAGGTGCCAGAGCTGGCAGTCTATTTGGGAACAACGAGGCTCAAGAGAACAAGCACTTGCCCAGGTCAGGAGCAGGTAAGAGGGCCAGCTAGGATCAGGGCTCAATGCTCCAGGGTAGTGCTCCCACATGTAGGGCCCAGCTGAGCAGGGTCACAGAAGTGCCATGAACAGGGAGAGCTCTTGGGGGAGACCTGGAGGAGCTCTCTGAAGCCTGGGAGCCCTCGCCCCATACTTATGGGTCATTTCCAGGAAAATAGGCACTTAGGATTGTGACCGAGTGTGTGGTATATGTACAGGCTGGGTGTGCTGTGTGGATTGTGTAGGACCACTGTGCTGTGGGAGCTCTGGGTGTGACGCTGTGTGCTGGTGTATCATTGAGCTGGAGAGGTCTGCCCTAGATGCGAGCAGGAGCCTCTCACAAGCAGGTGGGAGACAGCATGGGGCGGGGGAGCTGGGAAGGGGGCTGGGGGGCGTGTTGTGGGCGTGGGGAGCCGGCGCCGTGTGACCGGGAAGGTGTGTTGTAGCGTGCGGGAGGGTGTGAACCTGCGTGTCTCGCCCCGCCCCACCCGGAGGCCGGGCAGGTGTGGGCGGGCAGCACGGACCCCGCTGAGCCAGGCCCGGAGAGCCCGCGGGAAACAGGAAGCTGGGGGAGGCGCGGCCGGACGGCGGGGAGGCAGGGCGTGCGGGCGGACGTGCGGGGGCTAGCGAGCCGGACTCTCCGCCCGGCCCGGGGCGGCGATGTGGGGAGGCCCCGGCAGCCCCGGCAGCGGCGGGGACGGGGGTGGTGCCGGGGTTGCCCGGGATCCTGCTCCCCTGCGCCGGCGGAGCCGCCGCCCGAGCGCGGAGCCCGGAGCCCGAGGCGGCTGCGGCGTGCGTGGTGAGTCGGGGATGCGGGGGCCACGCACTGCTGCGCAGACTGGGCGCAGAAGAGGGGCGCCGGGGACACGGGGCGGCTGGTCTGGCGAGTGACATCCGAGGTGGGATCGGCCGGCGCCCTCCAGCCCCGGGCACCCCGCCGATCTCCCGCGCCTCTGGCCCGCAGACCGCGAAGACGCGGCCATGCCGAGCGGAGCCGAGGCTGGTGAGGCCGAGGAGGAGGCTGGGGCCGGTTCGGGGTCCGAGGCAGAGGAGGACGCGCTGTGGGAACGGATCGAGGGCGTCCGGCACCGGCTGACACGCGCCCTTAACCCCGCTAAGCTCACGCCTTATTTGCGCCAGTGCCGGGTCATCGACGAGCAGGACGAAGAGGAGGTGCTGAGCACCTACCGCTTTCCGTGCCGCGTGAACCGCACCGGTAAGCCGCAGGGGTCAGGCTCCAGCTCGGGCCTCAGTGGGCGGTGTCCCCGAGCGCCGCTACTGAGCCCTGGAGCTCCAGGCCAACAACTTTGGTCCTCTGGGCCTCGGTTTCCACAACTGCTGAGCGGGATGATTGGTGTGCCCACCATCTTGCCACCTCCTAAACCACCCTAAAGATCCAGCAGGTCCGCGTACCCACACCGGCGTCTGGGTTTTGTCTTTCTTGGGGTTTCCTCCCACTTCCTGGGCCCACATTAGAGCAAGGGGTTGGATGTGGTCGCCGGGGCAGGCCAGGACAGCGACCTCTGGGTCACAGCTGGTGGACAGGCATCTTTCTGTGCCCTTTGATCTCCTCAGTTCTCTCTACCCCCTTCCTCTGTAAGCCACACACTCCTTGGACAGTCATTTGTCCCCCAAGTGCTCAAGAGCCATCTCAGCTTAATGAGGGTGTCCTCTCTCACAGCGTGTCTTTGAGCCAGGGCTGGCAAAAGGATGAGGGTCTAGTGGACTTGTATGAATTGGCCAGTGGGAGAAATATTTTACTTTGCTTTTGGGGATAGAGGGGACTTTTATGCCATTGAAAGGCAGGCAGCATTTGCCGGCCCTGCAGCTGTATGTTTGTGTGTGGTGGGGCAGGTGGGGTGTTGCCCTGCTTTTGAAGCAAAGATGCTATGGGGGATTCTGGCTTTCCTGGTGTGGCAGACTGGCTCTCCCCATGATATGCTGAGGCAGGCTACTGTGTGTGTTAATGGTTTAAAAATTTGGGGAATGTGGACCCTGGACACGGTGGGGTGGGGGCTAGGCACTGGGGGAAGCCCTCACCTTGAACCCTGGGCACCCTCCCACCACTTCCCAGGGCGTCTGATGGACATCTTGCGCTGCCGTGGCAAGAGGGGCTATGAGGCCTTCCTGGAATCCCTAGAGTTCTACTACCCAGAGCACTTCACTCTGCTCACGGGCCAAGAGCCCGCCCAGCGCTGCTCCATGATTCTTGGTGAGTAGGTCCACAGCGGGCTGTACCTTGAACACCCATGCAGAAGTTCTTTGTCCTGTCCCTGTCAGAGAGGCATTCCTGTTATGCTTGCTGAACAGGGAGTCTCAGGACAGAGAGACCTGAAAAGGTTTGCCCAAGGCTCTATAGCAGGCTGAGTGTGGGGCTGGGATTCTAATCCAGTCAGTCTGAGTTCAGAGCCCACACACTTACTAAAGTTCCTAAAATTGTTTGCAGACACACATGTGTCAGGCATACATGGGTTTATAGTTTCTTATGTAAAAAATTCAAACACTTCAGGTGACTTTAGAATAAAAAGGGAAGATCTTTACTTCTTCTTTCAGCATTGCTCTGCTAGTACCACTTTGGCGAGTCTCTCTTTTCTTTGCATTTATAGACACACATAGTCATCCTAGATGTATTGCTCCATATTTTGCTTTTTCTCAGAACAACTGATTTTCGTGTTCTCCACATCTTTTTTTTTTTCTACTTGCATTTCCTGCCTTTTTTTTTTTTTGTTACAGGGACAGAGAGAGAGTCAGAGAGAGGGATAGATAGGGACAGATAGACAGGAACGGAGAGAGATGAGAAGCATCAATCATCAGTTTTTCATTGCGACTCCTTAGTTGTTCATTGATTGCTTTCTAATATGTGCCTTGACTGTGGGCCTTCAGCAGATGGAGCAACCCCTTGCTCAAACCAGCGACCTTGGGCTCAAGCTGGCGAGCTTTTGGTCAAGCCAGATGGGCCCGCGCTCAAGCTGGTGAGCTTGGGGTCTTGAACCTGGGTCCTCTGCATCCCACTCCGATGCTCTATCCACTGTGCCACCTCCTGGTCAGACTCCCACATCTTTTACACTTATTTTACATGACTGCATACTGTTCATTAGTGATGTTGTGCTGTAAGTCATTTAATTGGCCCCCTTTGGATGGACATTTAGGTTGTTTTCAGTTTAACAACATTGCAAATCATGCTGAGAACATCTTTCTGTGTGTCTTTGTGCAAATGTATATCTCAGGAGGAGAGGTTCTGAGAAGTAAAATTTCTCAAAGAGTATGTGTATTTTAGATGTTAAATCAACATACATCCCACCAGCAGTGTATGAGTGTCAATTTTGCTGTACCCTCATGACTCCTAGGGATTTAAAAATATTTTTGCTAGTTTGATATATTAAAAAGTATAAGTTTATACTCACTGAGAGATGTAGGTCATAGCTTAGTAATTATAAACCTTGGGCAAATGACCTTTCTGTGCCTCATTATTTCTGTCTTTAGGGTAGGTACAATAATAGTATCTATCTTAAGTATCTTCAGTAGGCCTTACATGTTGTCATGAAGATTAAATAAATTAATATATGTATCTAGCCCAAAGAAAAAGCAAATGTTAGTTTTTATTATCATTTTATTATTGCTGGTGAAGTAGAGCATATTAATTAGCCATTTTTGTTTTGTAATTACCTACTGATAGTTTTTACCTATTTTTTATTTGGTTGTTTGCCTTTTCTTAATGGTTTATAAGAACTCTTTATATATTATGGCTCTGAATCCTTTGTTATACTTTTCTCCTGCTCTGTTTTTTGCCTTTTAACTTTTTTTGTTACATCATTCATTATTCAGAAATTTTAACATTTTTATATAAATTTGACTATCTTTTCTTTAATAGCTTCTGATTTTGTGCTGCTCAAATTATAAAAATATATTCCAGAACTTTCTTCTAGTGTTTTTATGGTTTGGGTTTTTCTGTGCAGTTTGCTTACCTGTAGATTTTATTTGCCTGACTTAACTTTTATCTCCCCTGTCCCTGGCAGATGAGGAGGGGCCTGAAGGTCTGACCCAGTTTCTGATGACGGAGGTGCGGCGGCTGCGGGAGGCTCGTAAGAGCCAGTTGCAGCGGGAGCAGCAACTGCAGGCTCGAGGCAGGGTGCTAGAGGAAGAGCGGGCAGGGCTGGAGCAGCGGCTGCGGGAGCATCAGCAGGCTCAGGAGCGCTGCCAGCGGCTGCGGGAGGACTGGGAGGTGGGCAGCCTGGAGCTGTTGCGGCTCAAGGATGAGAACTACATGATCGCCATGCGTCTGGCACAGCTCAGTGAGGAGAAGAACTCTGCCGTCCTGCGCAGCCGTGACTTGCAGCTGGCGGTAGGCCCTGGGAGATGGGTGGGGAAGAGTGGGAAGGGTCGACCTTTGCCAAGAAAAAGAAAGAAAAGATAATATAGTAGTAGCCAGCTTGTATCCCAGAGCCACTATCTGCCGGCTGTTGGACTGTGGGCAAGTTCTTTCACCACTGTATGCATCAATTTTCTTATGTGTATTATGGAAGTGTTGATGGCATTTATTTCATTGAGTTATGATGTAGTTCTCAACTAGGGGTGATTTTGCCCCCCCAGAAACAATGGCCATATCTGGAAACATGTTTGGTTGTTACAACTAGGAACGTGCTATTGATATCTAGTGGATAGAGGCCAGAGATGGTGCCAAACATTCTATAGTGTATAAGACAGCCCCCACCCCACATTCACAGCTGTAGTGCTCAAAACCTGTATTAGCATTAGCCATTGTGTTGCTATTATTATTATTATTATTATTATTATTTTTAGGTTTACTTTTAAAATTGAACTTACTGGTGTGACACTGGTTAACAAAATGATACAGGTTTCAGGTGCCCAATTCTACAACATATCATCTGTACACTGAATTGTGTGTTCACCACCGCAAGTTAAGTCTCTGTCTATTGCCATTTATCTCCATTGTACCCTCCTCCACTTCCTGCTGTTATTATTATTAAGTCCTGCTGTGTGCCATGCAGCCTATATGCATCATGTCCTATGATCCCATGAAGGCACCATGTACTAGGTTCTCATTTTGAAATCCAGACACTGGGGTTTAGAATGTAAAGGGACTTGCTCATCCCAAACCTGGAAAATGGAACCTAGATTTGAACCAGGTCTTACTGGCACCAGCGCTAGCCTCCGCCCCATGATGCTGTTTTGCCTGGTCTAGTCCAGGGGAAATCTCACCGAGCCCTCTCCATCCTCTCCAGCAGTCAGTTAGGCCCCGCCTCTTACAGGGGAGAAACCGAGCCTCCCTTCTTGGTTTCCTGTTGGCACTTAGGATGGGGATGAAACTGGTATTTCAATGCACCAGGGACTTGTTTCAAGGATTTAATGAGCTAATGCTTGTCAAGGATTTAACAGAGCCAGTGGCACACAATAGGCTCTCTCCAGCAATACTGTGTGAGGGTCCCTGGGGGGGATTCTGACTGTGGGATTTGAAGCCTCTTGGCCCCATGAGCCTTGGTGGAAGCTGTGGCATTGCAAGTGCCTGTGGCAGGCTGTCCATGTGAGTGCACTCCTGTGAGGGAGCCTGCAGCTATGCATGCCAGCATACTGATGGTTGGGTAAACCAGTCCTGGTCAAGAGTGTTGAGGCCACGGGCTGGAAGACCCAGCTGCAGCGCTGCCTGAGGGTGTAGGAGGCATATGTGTGGGCGTGAGGTGACCAGGAGGCTGTTCTTTAAAGACCTTCTTGGTGTTTGGTGAGAGGTGGGGCTGCCTGAGGCCCGAAGGCTGGCTGCAGATTGAGTGAAGGGTGGCCTGGGCAAGGCTTCCCTCTCTGTGCCTCAGTTTCCTCATGATCCTAGAGGCAGGAGGTCACAGATAAGGATGATATAATGAAACAGCACCTCCTATGCACCAGGCATGGTCCTCACTGCTTGTTGGCCACCAGTTCCTTGAATTTTCTAGCAACTCTGTTGGGGCAAGGGTGGCACTGTTATTGTTCCTATTTATGGGTGAGGAAACTTGAGGCACAGAAAGGTTGGTTAGAGCACTTCCCCAGGGTTCCAAGCTTGAGAATTTCTGACTTTCTTCTTGGCACTGCCGGTATAGGGTGGGGTGCGTGGCAGGTGGGGAGAGCTGGCCAGTGTCCTCCGTCTTCATCCATGTTCTCTTTTTCTGAAATGAACAAGAGACCTGCTGTGAAATTTTCTTAGAAGAGAGGGTTCTACTGCTCAGAGAGGACTGCATGATGGCCACTGGCCCAGGGAGGGGATGGGGTCAGAATGGCTTGTCTCACCTTTGGGTTGGGTATAATTATGAGTTGGGTCCCCTAAAGTGGCAGATGTGTGCATGTGACTGGGGGAATGTCCTATATATGTGTACAGTCATCTAGGGCCTCCTGTAGTGGGGTAGGGGGATGAAGAAGAGGCGTTGGAGATGTCTCTGTGTTTCCGTATTAGTTGGAGGTGTGCATAGTGTGACTACCTACAGATAAGGTAATCTGCTACTAGTTAGAAGATGGCTGCTTTTTCCCAGTTTAAGGGGTAGAGGGTAATGGGTGAAATACAAATAATAGATTTTTTTTTTTTTACGTAGCTACTGTATGTAAATTTGCCTAAATTTTTGGAGCTCTTTTTTTTTTTTTTTGCCACAAAAATAAACAAAGGCATTGCCGATGGAAGTGAACAGAACAGCTGATAGTACCTGTCTTGGCAGCTTAGGTTCCTTTTCCCAATGGACAGGTGTGTGGTGGCTGTGATTTAATACTGTGTTTTATAAGGTGCAAATTTAATGAGCTGTTATTTCTAAGCAACATAAACTTAAGCAACCAACACTATAATTTTGTGCTAAGTGAGTTTGTACGCTAGGATTAAATGCATCCGTATTTCCTGGCATTCAGAGGAGACTACCGGTGCCCTGTCCCCTGAGCTCATCAAGGGAGCTTGCTGGCCAAGGGTCAGGCAGGAGGCGGTGGTGTGTGGCTGCGGTTTGCTGCAAAGGGTGTGACCACTCTTGCCCTTGTAACTAGCTGTCTTTCTCCGGTGGTTCACAAAGCATGTTTTGTGAGAGGAAAGGAATGTGAGAATCATGAATTTCTTTCTGAGTCCTTTGCGGAGGAGGAACTCCTGACCCGGCCTCCAGATCTGTGTGTGTGTCTGTGTGTGTGGCCATGCTCAGCTCTGAGAGTGTGAGGCTGTAAGTCATTTTCCAAGAGAGGCCAGGGCACTGCTAGGGCACCAGACATTGGCATGCCTGAGTGTAGCAACAGAGGTCATTGTGCCTTTTTCCAACAATGTCTTGATTTTGTGGCCTGCCACCTGCTGCTACTCTTGTCACTGTCTAGCCACCTCGGACCCCACATGAATTTGGAAAATAACTCTGGCTGAGTGCACTCATTGTTCAGCAAACTGATCATGCATAGCTGTTGTCTGCCCGGCGGACACCTCAGCTACCCGTCCGCCACCCTGGCCAGCTTCTGGCTGCACACACTGAATGGGTGGCACCTTGTGATTTTATTTAAAGCTGTGAAAACAGACACTGTCATACCCCTGGCAGCTCTACAGCTAGCCTCTGACAATTTAAAAGTCTCTGCCCACCTTTTGTCTTGTTTAATTCTTGCAATGACTTTGGGAGGCAGGTGATGGAACTGGGAGATTGAATGGGTCCATTTTACCTGTAAGGAAACTGTAAGTTACTTGCTCAGGATGACAGAGGGTAAAGGTAGTACAACTAAAACCTAGACCTTGGGCTTGAAGTTCTTGTTGGGGATGAACTAACAGCACAGTCTTCTAGAAGGGGTGCCTGGAAAGTCTCTGGCTTTTGTCCCAAGTGAGCCCTTCAAGGCCATTTTCTTCCTCCTCTTCCCTGGAAGGTGAGGAGACTGAGGCACAGAGAGGGGCCATGGCTTGCCCAGGGCCACACTGAGTTAGAGGCAGAGATGGGTCTAGACCCTGGTGCCCCCTCTTCTCGGTACAGTCGTTCTTTTCCTCCATTGTGCTGGTCCTGAGGTCCATTGCATATACTCCATGTCGGAACTGTGGATGGATGAACAGACAAGCGTGTTGTGATGCAGAACCTCAGCCAGAAGTCCTTGAAGCAGAGTCCCCTGGGAGGGTGGCTTGCCCTTGCTGCCCGCTTCCTTCCGCATAGTATTTTCCCAGCCTCTACTTTCTTTGTAGACAAGTCCAAGAGGACTTCTGCTCAGGCTCCGCTGGGGATCTAGGAGGTACCCAGCAGTTAGGAGCAGGACTTCTCTCTACTGGCCTTGCTGGGGTCCCCACCTGTGCTGCGTCCCTCCCTAGGCTGACGCATGATTTGGTACCCAGGTGGATCAGCTGAAGCTCAAGGTGAGCCGGCTGGAGGAGGAGTGTGCCCTGCTGCGCAGGGCCAGAGGGCCTCACCCTGGGGCTGAGGAGAAGGAGAAAGAGCCAGACAGTGTGGACCTGGTCTCTGAGCTGCGTGCTGAGAACCAGCGGTTGACGGCATCCCTGCAGGAGCTGCAGGAGGGTCGGCAGCAGGTAGGAGGGGAACCACTGTGTGAGGGTGGGGGTGGGGGTGAGAGAATGATGGGTCTACATCCAGGTCTGAGATCTGGATGAATCCTGGCTGGCTTCTTGTCTTGAGCTCCGAGGGTGCTCCTCTCCCTGGCCTTTAGTCTGAGGTCTGTGTGTGGCTCCGGGAGGTCTCTGAACTCCTTGAAACTATGCACCTGATTTTGTGTGAATACTTTTCTGGGGAGGGACCCGGCTTTTCTTGGATTTGTAGAAGAGTCTGTGACCCCAGAAAGGTTGAGACTCCTGAGGTCTTGGTGGCCCCGGGGCTTGCCAGGTGTCCTGTGGCAGGTCAGGGCAATGTGGGCTGGCTGTCTGGCTGGTGTGCTACACAGGAAGTGGGGGATGGGAGCCAGGGTTCTGGTGTATTTCATAAGGTTGCGGGTGCCGGCTGGGGTGTGGGTTTGGGGGCTCGATCTTGGGCCTATGGTCTGCCTGCCAGTGTCAGGCTCAGCCCCTGTGAAGAACCCTTGTAAGAGGGGCAGGTATAGGCCTTGGAAATAGCTATCCATCTGCTGCCCTGGGTTGCGGGTAGGAACCAGAGGAAGAGAAAGCAGGTCTAGTTCTCGTTTAGGAATAAGATCCTGGCTGAACTTGTCTAAACATTCCCTCATCCACTTACCTTATTTGTACCCTAGAATGCTCTCTGGAGGGTGGGCAGGGTTGGTAGGGCCACACCCATTCTACAGGCAGGAAACTGGGAAATCGAGGTCCAAAGAGGTCAAGGCCCTTGGCCAAGGTAGCAGAACTAGTGGGAAGAGGCTGAGGGCTAAGGGCTGTGTCCCCCTTCTTCCGACACTCAGGGCTGGCCTTGGACCAGAGGCTGAGGCAGCCCTGAACTTTGACCCCCAGGAGGCAAGTCGGCCGGGGGCCCCAGGCTCGGAGCGCATCCTTCTGGACATCCTGGAGCATGACTGGCGGGAGGCGCAGGATAGCAGGCAGGAGCTGTGCCAGAAGCTACACGCTGTGCAGGGGGAGCTGCAGTGGGCCGAGGAGCTCCGGGACAAGGTAAAGTCCACCATGCACCATTCCCACCCTGCCCTGCCCTGTCCAGCCCCCATCTTCCTTCTTAAAACAGCCTAGGGAGCCTGACCTGTGGTGACTCAGTGGATAAAGCGTCGACCTGGGAACACTGAGGTCGCCAGTTCAAAACCCTGCACTGGTCTGGTCAAGGCACATATGGGAGTTGATGCTTCCAGCTCCTCCCCCCTTTCTCTCTTTCTCTCTCTCTCTCTCTCTGTCTCCTCTCTAAAATGAATAAAAATAAATATATATATAAAAAAACAGCCTAGGGAGGCTCCTGGAGAGGAGAGGGTGGCGGGCATCACCAGTTCACTTGACCCGACCTTCCTTGCAGGTGTGCCAGGCATTGTGCTAGGAACGGTGTATCCATTCATTCTCAAGTATTTATTGGATACATCTATGAACAAAACAATGTCTCTGTGCCTGTGGAGAGTAACTTTTTTTTTTTTTTTTTACAGGGACAGAGAGAGAGATAGATAGGGATAGACAGACAGGAACGGAGAGAGGTGAGAAGCATCAATCATTAGTTTTTTGTTGCCATTGTGACACCATAGTTGTTCATTGATTGCTTTCTCACATGTGCCTTGACCGCAGGCCTTCAGCAGACCGAGCAACCCCTTGCTGGAGCCAGCGACCTTGGCTGGTGAGCTTTTGCTCAAGCCACATGGGCCCGCGCTCAAGCTGGCGAGCTCGGGGTCTCGAACCTGGGTCTTCCGCATCCCAGTCTGACGCTCTATCCACTGTGCCACCACCTGGTCAGGCTGGAGAGTAACTTCTAGCAGGGGAGACAAACCATATGCCATGCACGCAACCTAAGTCAGCCACTTCACGTGGCGGAGGGTAATGAGGGCTGTGTAAGAGGCAGAGCAGGGCAAGAGAGCAGATTGCAGTTAGAACAGGGAGGCTCAGGTTGCCTGGGAGGGAGTCATTATTGTGAGTCCCGTTTTACAGATTAGGCAGCTAAGGCCCAATGAGGTGGAGTCAAGCCCAGCTGGGGAGGTGGATGGGACTTGTTTTTGGGGCTTAGGCTTCTCTCCCTGGACCTGTGGATTACCTGCTGATTAGCTTCTCCTGGTTGCCAACCCTGTTGTCTGACCGGGGCATGTTCCACTCTGTGCCACTCCACCTGCCCACCCGCACGCAGTACCTACAGGAGATGGAGGACCTGCGGCTGAAGCACCGCACGCTGCAGAAGGACTGTGACCTGTACAAGCACCGCATGGCCACTGTCCTGGCCCAGCTGGAGGAGATTGAGAAGGAGCGGGACCAGGTGAGCCAGCTCGCTATGCATGAGGCCCTGACCCAGCACACGACGAGGAGCGGACAGGACCAGAACTGTAGAAAAGAGACTTTCACAGTGTACTGATTGGTTTGGGAGGGGGCAGGTAGGTCAGGAGAAACACAGACACAGTACCTTGAGCACTCGATATATGCTAGCCTTGTCCCCTGAACACACCTGCTCACCTGAGTCCTGGGACAGTTCGTAAGTCGGTCCTGGTGCTCATTACCTCTGAATCCCTATTCTTTCCACATCAAAAACAAGACCTATGCAGAGGAGGTGCTTGCAACTATATGCTGGTGAAGAAATTTTCAAAAATTCTGGCTCCCAGGCCCTGGGCACCATGGCCCTCCCCAGCCGAGGCCACAGGGAGAGCTGAGCACCTGGGCCAGGTCCTGTAAGTCCCAGGCCTCTGTGTGAGGCTCCCACACAGTGGTAAGGGCAGGAGGTTTTGTCATTGGACCATGTTTGAATCCCACTCGAGGAGTTGTAGTTTGCACAGTGGAGTTGGCGTCAGAATCCCCTGGTGGTCTTGGTGAAAAGGCAGATATGAGGCTTTATCCCTGGACATTCTGATTTTGTGATCTGGGTGGACTCAGGGATCTGTACTCCACTGGGTTGCTCCTGGCCGCTGTGCCTCTGGCCCCACCTCCCTCTGAGGCAGCGGGTGGGAGATCCAGGCCCAGGGCCCCGCTCTTATGGACCGAGGTCTTCATTGTGGGGAAAGGTGCTTTGGATGCAATGGGTTGGGATGAAATCCCATCTCCTCCGCTGGGATACAGTGAATTAAGCTGGCTGCACACGGTAGGTCTCACAGTTTTAAGTTGTTCCTGGGCAATGGTAAGAACCTGGACACTGCAACTAGGCTGCCTGGGTTTGAATCCCAGCTCTGGATTGGTGTCTTTATATATAAGGTGAGGATAATGAGAATCACTAACTGGGAGGGTGAGTGTGCTGATTAAATGAACCGATATTAAGCCCAGGACCTGGACACAGGAAGTGCTATTCCTGGTGCTACCATCTGTGTGGTGGGAGGTCAGGACAAGTGAGTCAGTGTGGTGCCTTCCCCCTCCTGGCTGCTCTCCCCAGGCCATCCAGAGCCGTGACCGCATCCAGCTGCAGTACTCGCAGAGCCTCATCGAGAAGGACCAGTACCGCAAGCAGGTGCGGGGCCTGGAAGCCAAACGGGATGAACTGCTGACCATGCTCACCAGCCTGGAGGGCACCAAGGCCATGCTGGAGGCACAGTTGCAGCGGGCCCAGGGCGGCTCCTGCCTCAAGGTGATGGGCAGGAGTATATATAGGGTCCTGGTGGGCATGATGGGATCTTGGCGGGAGCTTTTGGCCAGGGTTGGGAACATGTGGGGCCTGTTGGGAGATCTCACCTGAGGGTGGGAACATGGGGAACTGCGGGGAGCTGTCAGCTGGAACTGGGATTTGCAGGACCAGATGGGAGCCTTTAGTGGGGTGGGATCACAGGGGACCCACTGGGAAACCTCAGCTGGGCTTGAGAAGACATAGGTTCTGGGAGAGAATATATGATCTTGGCTAGAGTCAAGAACCCTGGGTCAAGAACATACTGGCCTTGGAGGGAGCTCTTGGCTAGGATGGAGATAATGCCGGCGTGGTGGGGAACCCTACCTGGGGCAGGTGTGGGTTGGTGCATCAGGGAACAGGACAGAGGCATGTGGGGCTCTGAGTTCCTGGGGCACTAAGACTAGTTTGAAGCCTGTCTTTGCATGCACTTAGAGGAGCCCAGCTGCCCAGGAGCCTGTAAGCATCTTAGAATGCAAAACGTGGGACCTAAAAGCCCCTCAAAGACCAGCTAGTTTATTTCCTCATAGCATATGGCCCAGAGAGGGGCATGGGCTTGCCCAAGGTCACACAGCCAGCCAGTACTGGAATTGGGCCCCCAGACCCTCTGTAAACTAGATATTAATTCTTACACATCTGCCAAGAACTTGGCCTTTTCCTATCTTGATTTTGCTTGGAGATGATCAGCTGGCCAGGTGTTTAAACCTGGAGGAATACACAAAGAAAGTGTGACTCTGTGACTTTTCACTTTTTAAAACTCTCAGTGGTTTTTTGCTTTTAGGTAAAAACAAAGCAAAGCCCAAACTATATCTCAGAAGCCCTTCAGGTGGGCCCTCCCTCCCTCTGGCCTGGTTCTCTGGGTCTCAGCCTTTGAATTCCTGGAATGTGTCATAGTCCTATCTAAGGGCCTTTGCACATAGTGTCCTATCTGCCTAGAGCAGTGATGGGCAATCTTTTGGGCTTGGTGTGTCAAAATTCGCCAAAAAACCGAGCATAACTTAGGTGGTGTGTTGCTTCGAGAAAAACGGCCTAACCAGACGGAAGTCCTAGAACTAGACATTCTGTGCCAGAGTTCTCTTTTGGCCTACAGACCTCCGGCACAGAGTGTCTACACTACAGCAAATGTTTTATCCTTGGCTACTGCACCTGGCTGTGCAGGAGCTGAGGATGAAACGTCCTTCTCAGCATGCGGCCCCATACTTCTCTGGTATGTGGCCGCGTGTCATTGAAAATGGCTACGCGTGTCAGTGCTGACACGCATGTCATAGGTTCGCCATCACAGGCCTAGATATCATCCCCAACTTAATCTACTTAGTACATACTTTGAGTTCTCAGTTCAAAGCACGCTTTCTGTGGAAAGTGCTCTGATGCTGCCAGGCTGGGTGGACCTTTGAATGTCTTTCCTGCTCTCTTGGCAGTGGGGGTGTTTTCTTCATCTGTCTGCTTATTGACAGTTTGTGTCCTCTAGGCTGAGCACTCCATGAAGGCAGGGGCTGCTCTCATTCCTGCTGTGCTCACAGCTGGTGTTCAGTAAGTGACCTCATCACCCTCCTCTCCTCCCTCAGGCCTGCCATTCCTCCCACTCTCTGTGCTCCAACCTCAGCAGCACCTGGAGCCTGAGTGAATTCCCCTCCTTGCTGGGGGGCCCAGAAGCAGCTGAGGAGTCCACTGTCATGGGAGGATCTGAGCCTCATACCTCGGTAAGACACCTGCCCATATGAATAAGAGGGGATATTGATATCATTCACATAATCACTAACATGTTGGGTGCTCTCCAGTTTGCTGACAGGTCCATTTCACTTAGGAAGAAATTGAGACCCACGAAGACCAAGTGCTGCCTTATTTAAGCTCACCCAGAGCTGGCTCTGTGCTGGGCCTGGGTGCCAGGAGACCCTGGGGACACTCATGTGTAATCTTGTAGACCCCACTCCTCATTTTGAGCCCCAGTTCTCATCTGGCACAAACTTAGGCGCATTGAGTTGTGGGAAGGTGCTGTGGGGGTGACCGAGGCCCTGTTGTGGTGTTGCAGGAGGAGGCCACAGACAGTGAGAAGGAAATCAACCGACTGTCCATCCTGCCTTTCCCACCCAGCGCAGGCTCCATCCTCCGCCGGCAGCGGGAGGAGGACCCTGCACCCGCAAAGAGGTAAACAGGTTGGGGAGAGAGCGGCAGAGGCCCAGGCACCTCCCAGAATCCCTAATGCCAGAGTCAACTCTAGGCAGTCACCTTCCTTTACTGCCTTAAGTGGCTAGAGCACTGGAAACCCAGGACCTGAGAGTCATAGGCATGACTGAAGTTAGAGGTGAAGACGGCAAAGGGGCAGGATGTGCTTAGCCCCAGTCAAGCACCCTGGCAATAGAAGTTGAGCCTCAAAGTTCCTTAAGCCATGAGGAAGCCTGGCTGGTGTGGGACTAGGGCATGCAGAGAATGTTTCAAAGCATCAGGGGCCTCAGAGAAGAAAGCTGGCTCCAGGTTTGGTCATCCGCAGTCAACGGGGTCAGAAAAAAACCAAGCCATCTCCACTGGTGGTGGGACCAAGGGCAGGGAAGATCTGCTTCCCTCCTGGTGTACATCCCAGTCACGGGCTTGACAGGATGAGCAAGTCTGCATTAAATGGGGTGTGTGATGAAGGGATTATGGTCTGGTGTGGGAGGCAGGCCCAGGAACCACACATGACAAGGTAGAGAGTGAGGCTGAGATGAAGGGTGAGAGGTCAAGGGAGGCTTCCTGGAAGGGTGGCATTAAAGGACAGGCCAGGGCATTCTAGGTGGAAGGCCATGGGGCGGAGGTCAGGATGTTAATGTCTTGCCCTGTGAATTTAGGGGAGCTGTGTGGCATGAGTGCCCTGTGCCTGGGACCCCCAGCTTGGGTCTAGCCTGCATTTGCTTGGGGGTTGCACAGACTTTTGGTGGCATGGGGGCAGGAGGAGGGAGTGGGGCAGATGCCCACTGAACCTCAGCTCCTACTCTTCCCTGCCCTCTCTGCCCAGGTCCTTCAGCAGCATGTCAGATATCACAGGTAAGGGCCCTCAGGAACCCCATGGGAGGGCCCATCTCGGGGGGGGGGGCAGCTTTTAGCTCACCCGAGGCCTATGCTGCCTGCTCTGTCCTTGGCCTGTTTTCCCCTTCTGCAGGCCCCACTATGCCCTGGTCAAGCAGGAAGGCTCTGCTTAGGAGGCCTCTGGGGGAGTTGGTTTATCCTGAACTCAGTCCTGGTTCCAAGTGTGCTGTGTGGGGCTTCTCCATTCTGGCCCACCCTTTACCCTCTTCTAGGAAACTGAAGGGTCATCCTGGCAGGCCCTGACCCAGCTCTGAGCCCAGTGGGTCCAATGTGTTTTTGAGACCTCAAACCTGGCAAGGCCCCAGGCCCCTGAGTCATTCCTGGGCTCTGCCCAGTTTCTCAGTCCAGCACTCCTGAACCTTACTACTTCTTCCCAGGGAATGTAACACTTAAGCCCTGGTCTCCTGGCCTCTCCTCGTCCTCATCCTCCGACAGTGTGTGGCCTTTGGGAAAGCCAGATGGTCTTCTTGGCAGAGGCAGTGGTGTGGATCTCTTTAATAGGTATGGAAGCCGCCTGGGGTGGTAGAGGTGAGGGCGCAGGCTCTCAGATTCCTGGAGCAGGGCAAGCAGGGCAAGGTGGGAGGGAGCAGCAGCTAAGCCTTTGCTTTATGCAACTGTCAGGCTTTTATTTTATATTAGTTTATGTTTTATCTTTTTTGAAAGAGAGAGGAAGGGAGAGAGAGAGAAGCATCAACTCATTCCACTTAGTTGTGCCATTGATTGTTTCTCATGTGCCCTAACTAGGGCTTAAACTGCTGATTTTGGGATTGAGCTAGTGCCCTTAGAGTTGGGTGCTGACTGGGGCTTGAACCAACAACTTGGGATTGTGCTGACACCCTTGGAATTGAGCTGGCAACTCCAGGCTCAAGCTGGTGACCCTGGGATTGAGCTGGTGACCTTGGTGCTCGGGGGCATTACTGTATCATCGGCTGCACCACTGGTCAGAGCTCAACTGTCAGGTTTTTAGACACAGGCCAATGTTGGGTTCAAATCTCATCATACCATTTATTGTCTGTGTGACTGGTGACTTTACCTCTTTGGACCTCAGTTTCCACATTGGCTAAAGGGGATAATCATCTATTCCTTCTGCATGTGGGTATTTTGAGATTTAGGACCTATATCAGTAAAGCACCTAGCTTTTCCAGGCACATAGTAGGTGGTTAGTAAATGGTAGTTGTTACAAACACCAATACTCTGCCTATTCTACCCAGCTCTGACCTCACACAAGTACCGCCCAGCAAAGAAGCTTCGTGCTGTGGGTGGGGTGGGGCCTCTTCAGGAGCCTTGGCAGCTGGGCTGGCCACAAAACCCGTGACAGGAATCATGAAACACATTGGCTCAGAGTGTGCTGCAGGCAGTGAGCTCTGTGTATTGGTCAATGAGTGGGTTGCCTCCCTGGCCAAGCTTTAGAGTGGACCTCGGGGGCAGAGATAGAGAAGGCCTGGCTGAGAATGTGGCCTTTGAACTTAGCCTTGGAAAGAGAGCAGGTAGGGATGCAGCTGGATGACTGGAAGAGTGAGAGAGCAAAGGCTGTTTAGGGGTGGGCTTGGAGTTTGGCCTTGACTGGAGCATGGGGTGGGGCGAAGGAAGGCTGAGCTTTGTGAGTCAGGCTGGAAAAGTGTGGGCTTTGGCTAGTGCACTCTGGGAAACCTGCGAGGATTTAGCTATTACTAATTGCAGGCCAGCTGCTGGCTGCTTTATAGCATTCTCTCTGTCCCGGGAGGTAGGCATCATTGTGATCAGCCCTATATTATAGAGGAAGAAACTGAGATTCAGAGAGGTTAAGCAGCTTGCCTGAAGATTACACAGCTGGGAAGTGCCCTGGCCAAAGTCCACAGTGATCTTGGGTTTTGGAAAGGGCATAGGAAGCGCTGATGTCAGAGCTGGAAAGTGGGGATGCTAGATACAGAGAACAGGTCACCAGGAAATCAGGGCAGAGCAGAACCAGGAGCCTCCAGCCTCCTGGAAACAACTTGGCCAGGCCCGTGTCTAGGGCCCTGCCCACCCTCCTACCCCCCCACCCCCACCCCCAGCCCGGCAGTGGGCCCAGTGTGACATTGTTTCTCCCTGTGCAGGACATGCTTGGGGGGAAGGGGTGGAGACACCTCCCTTCCTGCCTGACTTGGCCCTTCCTCCCTCCAGCTCAGGCCTGCAAAAGGGGTCTTGGCTGTTGTCCAGGGGACGCCGGGATGTGGCAGAGGGAGCAGGAGCCATATGAAATGGGGCCACCTCTGCTGTCCTTAGGGAGGTGTGAGATGGAGAACACAGACTGAGGGGAAGCAGCGGTGGTGGATGGAGAGGGAAAGGGGCAGGTGGGCAGGCAGTGAGGAGGTGAGGCACCAGTGTGTGTGTCCTGGGGCAGTGTGACAGCACACTGAGGAAGATAGACTTTGTTGGTCAGCTAAAATCTCGGCTCTCTGTGGAATCTTGGGCATGTCACTTAACTTTCCAGTGACTCAGTTTCTTGCTCTGTAAAATGGGGTCACAATTGTGCCTGTCACCTTGGAACGTTGTGGGAGTTTCAGTATTCTTATTAGAGGGCTTAGACCTGTGCTTGGCTCAGAGCGAGTGACAATGTTAGCTCTTAGGTAATATTATTGTTGTTACCCTTGTTGCTTATTTCTCAAGAGTGGCCTTCAAGACTGGCGTTTTTAGCTCCATATACAGATAAGCAAAACGAGGCTCAGAGTATCAGGAATTTGTCCCAAGGACACTTCATTGTGGAGTTGGGGACTCCACAGTGCCTCCCTTCAATCTAAGTTACTTCTGTAATCTCACACTTGTGTTTAGTATTCACCACATCCTGGGTATTTTCAGCTCTCATCTCCCCTGCCCTGCTGGGGTCCTGGGGCCTTGGGGCTGGGCAGAGGAAATGGGCAGTGGGATGCTGGGACAGCCGGGACGACGGACAGACGGATGGGCTGGGAGACAGTGAGGTGCTGAGTGGGAGGGGCGGGAGAGGGAGATCACCTGGTGCTATCCCTGGCCAGGACCTGCCCCAGCCCACACTTGTTCAGAGACTGAGGATCTCTGGCAGCTTCTGTCCTTGCACAGGGTGTCAACAGGTCATTGCCTGACTCTGCCACCCACCAGCTGTGTAACCCTTGTCAAGTTATAACTTTCCCATGCTTCAGTTTCCCTCTTCTCTAACAGGATGCGAATAATAGATGTCTCCCATAGGGTTGTTGGGAGGATTAAATGAAGTAATCCGTGTGCCTTGCTCAAGTCTCTGCTTCCTAGGTCCCTGACCTGGAACACAGTAGTCATGTACACTGCCTAGAAATCTTCCCACAGTACCCTGAGGCGTGGTAGGGGGCGCTCATTGAGGACAGGTTACCCTATCCTTCACACAGCCTGCAGGCAGAGTTGGGGGCCAGCCAGATTGTGTTGCTTGGGACCCAGGAGTCCCAGGAGGTTGGAGCAGGCAGCCCTGCCCCATACCGTGTTTCTCTGTCCCCTGTGTCCTGCTTGTCTGCTGAGGCCTGGGACTGAGAGGGGCTTGATCTGCATCCTGCCCTTAGTGAGCCCCCAGGTGCTGAGAGCTGGCAGCCAGGGGCTGTGCAGGCTCAGAGAAATTACTTGGTATCTTGGCGAGGTGGGCAGGGAGATCTTGAAGGAAGGGATACCCGAGCTGTGTCTTCAGGAAGCAGCAGGCATTGGCAATTAGAATCTGGAAATCGGGTTGGAGAGTCCAGTTGCCCTGACGCTGGAATTGCAGGGGGGGGGCGTGCTTGGGCAGGGTGGAGGGCCTTGGTGCAGGCTGCTTGCTGGGTCTGGGGAAGTCGTGATAGTGATTCACTGTGGGTTTGAAACAGGTGGGGAGGCTGTGTGCCACAGAGGGGTGACTTGTCCCGACTCACACAGGGTAACACTGACTGGTCTTTTTTTTTTTTTTTTTTTAATATTTTTATTTATTTATTTTTTCCAAAGACAGAGAGAGAGAGTCAGAGGGAGGGATAGATAGGGGCAGACAGACAGGAACGGAGAGAGGTAAGAAGCATCAATCACTAGTTTCTCGTTGCTCTTGCGACACCATAGTTGTTCATTGATTGCTTTCTCACATGTGCCTTGACCACGGGCCTTCAGCAGACCGAGTAACCCCTTGCTGGAGCCAGCGACCTTGGGTCCAAATGATGAGCTTTTGCTCAAGTCAGATGGGCTCGCGCTCAAGCTGGCGAGCTCGGGGTCTCGAACCTGGGTCCTCCGCATCCCAGTCCAACGCTCTATCCACTGCGCCACCGCCTGGTCAGGCCTGACTGGTCTTTTAATTCTTACTGGACACTATTCTAAGAGCATCCCTTGTTTCAACTCACTGAATGGTATAGTAGGTAGATGCAGAGGGTGGTGCTGAGGACTGGAGGTTACATAGCTAGGCCATCCGGCCCCAGAGTACCTGCTGATGCCCTTCATGCCACATTTCTGAAACTCTTCTGTCTGTAACTGACAGTGACAGAAACCTTGTATATGTGCCTAAAACACAAGGGTCATGAAACAATAGCTGGATTTACTTGAAGGGAGACAGGCTTATATTTTCTATTACATTTCATTAAGAAACAATTTCACTTCCCAGTCAGGAGCCAGCCTACAGCTGGAAGACCCTGGAGCCCTCTGGTTCCCCCTCTACCTGCACTATCTTTAAATTCGTCCACCCTCACAAGCCAAGTGGGAGACAGGTGCCATCACTGTCTTGTTTTACGGATGTGGTAACTGACAATGAGGCAGCCAGTTCACTTGCCCAAGTCTAGGGCACAGATAACACTGGGATTTGGAGTTAGACTGTGTTTCTCCAGCCACAAGGCCATTGTGCATAGCCAGGTCTGCAGAGGCCTTTCCACACCACCTTGATGCAGCCAGGACAGTCCCAGGGCTGGAGGACTCTTGACAGCTCTGATGCCTCCAGCACCCATGTCCAGTCCTAGCACAAGCCCAGCACCAGTACCAGCACCAGCACCAGTACCAGCCTCCTGGGCCTGGCTCTCTGTTTTGACTGAGGGGGCAGGAGCCAGCATGGTCTCCCTAGAACCAAAGTTCTACCCTCTGCTTGAGTGCTGATTGGGTTAAGGTCCTGGTAGGCTTGTTCACCCCAGGTTGACAGAAGGGGACAATGTGGCTGTGTGCTGCAGTTAGGTAGTGGGTGGACACCTGGGCTCTGCAGGGGCCACCTCTTCAGCTGGGGCATACCCACTGATCCTGGCCTCTCTCCTCTCCAGTACTGGAGCGATGGGGTCATGGAGTATACTTCTGGTCAGTTTTCTCTGAGCCTGGCCATAAGGAGCAGCAGAGCCCTGCCATGAAGACGATCTTGGTGACTCTGTCTTAACCATCAGAGGCTCCCACTGCTCATGAGAGGAAGGCCAGATGCTGTGCCCTTTGTAGGCTGGCTACAGCTTGCCTTTTCCAGTGTCTGTTTCCCATGAAGTTATTTAAATATGTTAATTAGGGTATGGAGCTTTGCCTAGTCTCTGGCACATTGAAAGCACCCGGTAAATGTTGGCTGTTATTATTGTTGTTATTGAAATTTTCCACAATCCTGGATTCTGGCTCTATACCTTTGCTCATGCCCACGCTCCAACCTGGAGCACCGTCTCCTCTCTGCCTGTTACTGAAGTGGTTCTGTTCTTCACCATGGTGCCGCCCAGCAGCTGCTTCCCCTGTAAAGCCACCCCCCTTTTGTGCTCCACTGCTGGTGGTGACCATCTCTGCTCTGTGTTGTGTTCTAATGGTGACCTTCCTTCCTAGACTGTGAGCATAACGAGCTTTTACTAGTCATGTACTATGTGCCAGACACTGGGTTTGGTGCTGGGGATCCAGAGCTGAACACTATAGCAGGCTGGTTCTGAGGGCGTTTCCTCTGATGGAGTAAACAAAAGGCAGCATGCCAGGTGCAGATACAGAGCTTCTGCAGGAAGCTGCACCTCACCTCTTGCAGAGGGCTGAGCGGGGGAGGTCGTTTTTGAACTGAGCCCTGGAGGATGAGTAGAATTTTCTAGGTGGAGAAGAGGGGAAGTGCCTTCCAGGCAGTGGCACAGCAGGTGTAATGGACCGTGGGTGGGAGTCATGGCATATTGGGAGATAGCTGTGGTTTTTCTACAAATGTTGAACTGAATCAAAATGCTGCCTGAATTCTACTTCCCACCCCCCTCGTCTCTTCTCAGGTCTTTGGCCATCCAAGTGTCTGGCCGGAGTCCCCCCGGGGGACCTGAACCCCAGGATAGAAGTCCAGATGGCCTGCCGTTCCTTGGGGACAGCTGGTCTGGGACCGTGGTGCGAAGGGTGCTCTCTGGGCCAGGGTCTGCCAAAGTGGAACCAAGAGAGGTGAGTCTCCTCTTTCCTGGGATGGGAGTGGAGTTAGTGCTTTAACCAGGATTGGATTGGTGGGTCTAGATCACTGGGCGGAGTTTCTGATTGGCGGAGTTTCTGGGCTGCTAGTTGCCCCGCCTTAGCAAGCATTAAGTGAAATCTGATTGGGCAAGGACTGGAAGGTGGGGCAGAATGACAGCACCTTGACAAATCCCCGATTTTAAGTGTGGGAAGGACCTGGCTGCTGGGTGCAGTCCTGTTGAAGGGAGCTAAGTCTGATTGCCCTCTAAGGTGAAGGCAGTGATGGGATTCAAATAATTTATCAACCGGTTTTCTGCCCTAATGACCGTTTTAAGTATAAAAATGATATACCGAAAGGTATTTATTATTTCATGCATTTAATATTTAAATAAGAACAATAAAAGAGGTACACAAAACTAGATTATAAGAAAGTTTTAAAATATTAATGAAAAAATGTTAAATAATACCTGACAAAAAAACAATACAAGTTGTCACCCTCTGGTTGTTTGGCACTTTTTCTATTTATGTTATGTTTGTTTACTGAAGTAAAACGCAAGGAAATTAAAATGTAGCATTTCATCAAAGGTATAATGAGTTTTATGAAGTGAATAAATAAATATTACAATCATAGTTATGTCAAAATTTTTTCACCTATGGATAGAATGAACATTACTGCAGGCACTTAGAATACGCAGTTGTGCAGATGAATGTTAAAAAAGTGTAAGGAATGTAAATTTTTTATTTCCACATTGGGCGGCTGCTGGGGCACCCACTTAGAGAGAACCCTGATTACAAGTGCCATTTAACAACCAGTTCGCCCAACTCAACAAAAAATTAGGTATCAGTTTTGTTGAACCGGTGCGAACTGGCTGAATCCCACCCCTGGGTGGAGGCCTGAATGGTGAGACGTGGTCAGCCCCACACTCAGCCTTCCTCCAGAGCCAGGGCTATCCTCCCTTTGGAAGCTGACCTTCCTCTCTCCCTGCCTGGGTTTTCTCCCAGCCAAAGGCAGAGGCTGCTGGTCTGGAGGGGGCAGGCCTGGAAGGCGAGGCCCAGCAGAGAACCTTGCCCTGGAACCAGGCATCCACACTCCCCTTTCTGGTGGACCCTAAGGGTAAGTCTGGCCTGTGGGGAAGGACTGAGAACTCACCACTTCTGGAAGGTCAGAGCCAAGGGCCCAAGAGAGGGTTCATCCAGCCCATAGAGGTGGGACAGCTGCAGCTTGAGAGGGAGATGCTCTGTCTCCTGACTCTTGGTAGTGCCCTTCCTTTCTGTGTCACTGCCTCATACTGGTATCTGAGCTGTGCCCTTTCTCTGTCCTCATAAGCAGCTGATAGTGAAAGGAGCCCGGACACCTGGGTTCAAGCCCTACTTCTGTCCCTAATGGGCTTGGTGGCCTTGGGCAAGCCCTGTTCTCTCTGGCTCTCAGACTTGCACTTTAAGAAGAGGAAGGTGCGGTCCTGGTAGCTTAGGCTTCTGAGAGGGCCACATATAATCCCTGACTTCATTGTCCTCTTTTTCTCCCTGCTGCTCCTTGCCCTGTCCATGCCCAGCTTGCCAGTCCTTCCATGAGGCCCTAGATGCCTGGGTGAAGGGGCTGGGTACCGAACCCTTCTACATTCGAGCCAACCTCAGTTTGCCCGAGCGGGCAGACCCCCATGCCCTGTGCGTGAAAGCCCAAGAGATCCTACGGCTGGTGGACCCGGCGTACAAACGGCGGCAGGAGTGGTTCTGCACACGGGTTGACCCCCTCACGCTGCGGGACCTGGACCGGGGCACAGTGCCCAATTATCAGAGGTGACCCAGAGCCAGGGGCCTGGGAATGGGGTCTCATTGGGAGCCGGGACCAAGGTGGGGGCCTCTTCCTTCCTCTTCAGTCCCTTACCATCCTTTGGGACAGAATGGGGGGGTTAGAGGAGAGGAAGTGAGGGGCTCCCTGTCTCCCTATAAACATATGACATGACTTCTCTCACCCTCCCACTACCCCCAGAGCCCAGCAGCTCCTGGAAGTTCAGGAGAAATGCCTGCCCTCCAGCCGGCACCGAGGGTCCCGCAGTAATGTAAGCCAGCTGGGTGAGGGTTTGGGGAGAGGGCCTGCCAAGGGTGGATCCTAAAGACCAGGCTTCATTCTCTGGGGGAGGAGGGGAAAGAGACTCCCCATCTTGCTCCCTCCCTTGTACTTGGCTGATCATCTGTGTGCCAGCAAGTAGAACAGGAGGGCTCATGTCCAGGGTAGTTTGGAGACTGAACGAGGTAAGAGTGTGCCTAGTGCTCAGGAGCATGCCTGGCAAATGGTAAGCAAGTCTCTAGATTAAGACTGGGCTGTGTGACCGCCCCCTGTACACCTGGGTAAAATGAGGCTCAGAGAGGCTCAAGGAGCTAGAGGGGGCTGAGAGCTGAGGCTCTGGAACCAGACTGGCTGGATCTGAATCCCAGCTCTGCCACTTATCAGTCGTGCAATTTTAGACAACCACCTGACCCTCCCTGGAAGCTCTGTATCCTCATCTGTGAAATGGGGAGTTACACTGCCTTCTTGACCCCCTGACATAGAAGGTTTCAGAGGTTCACGCACATGCGTGGTCTAGTTAGTGTTTGTCACATTTCAGGCATTCTATACCTGTTAGCTATTGGTATAATTAATGCTTTTGTTATTGGTTTCATTTACCTTCCTCCCCAAGGCCACATTGCTAATTCTTAGAAGAGACCCCAAAGTTTGTATCTTCTGTGGCCTTAGGTTCCTCTGGTCTCTGGGCCTTAGTTTGCCAATCTGTAAAATGGGAGTGGGTAGACCTAAAGCTCTTCCAGCTTTAACTGGTTGACAGGCTCGCTTCTTTGGGCCCAAAGGAATGTGGGGACAGGAGAAGGCCCTGTAGGAAGGGGCTCTTCTGTGGTGCCTGGACAGCAGTGGCATGGGGCCCCTTCTGCCTGGGGTTCCATTTACTCTCTTCTTTCCCCAAGGGTGGAATAGAGCAGAGCTCACAGGTGCCCCTCTTTCCCTCTGCCCTCCCCAGCTGAAGAAGCGAGCACTGGACCAGCTGCGGCTGGTGAAGCCCAAGCATGTTGGGAGCCCTGCAGGGGATGCCACGGAGCAGCTGCTGCTGGAATCCTGCTCAGGTGAGTGCACAGGTGTGAAGGTGCAGCTTGGGCTGCGCATGGAGTCCAGGAGTGTATCTCTGGATGTCCTTTGGCCCAGAAGGGTTCCAGTGGGACAGAGCCCATGCCAGGGGTCTGACAGACAAGGCTGCCCTTGGTGGTAGGTGGGCCTGCAGGTTTGAGGGAGCTGGTCAGTGGGGGAGATGCATGTGTCCAAGTATGTTCTCTATAAGTTCAGGGTCTCTATAAGTATGGGGCATGCATGAGCTTGGGCCTGTTCTTGTCTGATAGAGCATGTGTAGCTGCACCGTGAGGACCCCAGAATGGGTTCCTGGAGGCAGTAGGGTGAGGTCACATCAGGGATAAGGGAGGAGGAGAGCCCAGATGAGGGGGTAGCAATTCTGAAGGGCAAGGAGGAGAGGGTGGGGAGAGAAGACATCCTGCAAGGGAGACTGTGAACTGGGGCTTTCAAAGATGAAGAAGAGTTTGTTCCAGGTAGAAGGCACAGCTTGAGCAAAGGCACAGTGGCATGGCTGTGCATGGTATGTTTGAAGGACATTGAATACAGCAAATGGGTATCAAGCACCAGCTCTGTCATGCTTTGTGCTTGGTCCAGAGGACACAGTGGTCCCTCATCCCTTTGGAGCTTACTGTCTTTTGGGCAGAGAGGGAGGCAGATGTCCACTCACTGACATAATTGCGAAGTGTGACACTTGTGGTGGAGGGGAACTGGGTTCCAGGGTGGGGCTGCAGCCTCCCAAGGCACGGGAGGCCCTGTGATTGGAGGCAGCTGAAGGGAGGTCTGTGTGGCAGGAATAGGGTCTGTGATGGGGCACGAGGCTTGCTGCTGTCAGGCTCTGATAGAGCTGGGTCGCCTAAATAAAGGATGTCACTGGCAAGATGACCCGGTTGGAGAAATGTTCTGACATGTCAGGGTTGTGCCGGGTTTGATCCCCTGTTGTGGCGCAGGCAAATCAACCAATGAATGTATGAATGGTGGAGCAGCAAGTCCATGTTTCTCTCTGTCTCTCTAAATAATTAATAATAAATAAATAATTTAAAACCCCTTTCTGGCTGCTGATTGGAAAATAACCTGTAGGGGGCGAAAGAGAGACAGAGAACAATAAGGAGCCTACTGCAACCGTCCTGCTGCAACTGTTCCTAGGGAGATAGGGCTTGAGAAGAGGTGATGGGGTTTCAGGTATTGAGAGCTGGCTGCCTTAGGAAAGAGGAGATGGGGTTCTGCCTGCACCCTCATCTCTTCTGCACCTCTCCCCTGCCACAGAGCCAGAATGGAGCCTCAAACCTTACAGCCTGGTGCGGCCACTGCTGGTGCCCTCCCTGCGGCCCGTGGTGCTCTTGCCTGAGTGCCTGGCACCCCGGCTCATCCGCAATCTGCTGGACCTGCCCAACTCCCGGCTGGATTTCCAAGTGTGCCCAGCAGGTGAGCCTTTGTGTCTGGAGAGGGGAGGGGAGGGTGGCAGCCTGGGGCAGCCAGGCCCACTGGCCCTTTGTTCTGGCTCCTCTCTGCTTTACAGAAAGCCTGTCTGGGGAGGAACAGTGCGCACCCTCAGCACCTGGAGCCCCCAAGGCCCGGCCTGCCATCCTTGGGCTGAGCAGCAGGATTCGTGCCATCCAGGAGTCTTTTGGGAAGGTAGGTGCTAGGGTGGGGGCTGCCTTTCGGGGCCCAAGAGCCAGAGTCTGAGTGCAGGCCTGTGCTGCTCTGGGTGAGACCCTTCTCTTTTGTGACGAAGTCCCTTCTTCACCTATGAATGGGTGGGCTAGGGCAGTGGACCTCGTGTGGGTCACACTCAAGGTGTTGGCTGATATGTCTCCTTGTCCTAAAAGTCTCCACTGCCCCGGGAGCTGGCTGTGACTATGTGGGTGGGTGGGGTGGGGTGGGGGCAGTTTGCTCCATCCTATAGATGGGGAGGCTGTGGTCCAGTGACTTACTTCTCCAGGTCTCCTGCCTTTCCTTCTGGTTCTTCCCTCACTGCCAAGGTCCTCTGGATGGGGAAGCAGGGGGTTGTGTTAGGGGGCTCAGTGTGGGATGGAGGGACAGGGAGGTTAGTGTCGCTGGGCTCAGAGTAAAATGTAGCCTTAACCCCTGAGAAGAAGCACTGCCTGTTGGAGCTGGGCACGCGGGGCGTGCGGGAACTGGTCCAGAATGAGATCTACCCGATTGTCATCCACGTGGAGGTGACCGAGAAGAATGTCCGGGAAGTCAGGTGAGGCAGGACCCCAGAACCTCCTCCTCTCTGTGGATCCTGTCTCTGTCTCTTCTCCATCTTCCTTTGTCATCTATCCTTCTTTTTGTCTTCCTCCATCTGTTTGTCCTTTCTCTCTAACTCTATATTTTTGTCTGTCTCTCTCTGTCCGTCTCTGCCCCCCACTGTGCCCACTGCCCACTGCCCACTCTTATCTCTCTGCAGGAGTCTGCTGGGCCGGCCTGGCTCTCGGGACTCAGAGCTACTTCGGCAGTGCCGCAGCTTGAAGCAGCTGCTTTGGGGGCTGCCCTGCTCCTGGGTGCAGGTGCCTGCCCACACGTGGGGCCACTCAGAAGAGCTGGCCAAAGTTGTACGTGGCCGAATTCTTCAGGAGCAGGCCCGCCTCGTGTGGGTGGAGTGTGGCAGCGGCAGAGGCTACAGCAGCAGCAGCAGCAGCAGTGAGGCCTGAGGGACCCCTTTCTGATGCCTGCGGCTTCCTCATGCACTTCAGAAGCCACCAGCAGGGACCCTGGTATCTGTGGCTGAGCTGGGTCCTCCCTGTCCTGAGCCTCCTCAGGCACTTGGGCTCACCTCTGGGCTCTTCACCAAGTGATCCTGCTGGAGCCCTTGGGCGAAACTTCCACTCACTCACCCCATACTTGCTGCTCTGGGCCTTCCTGTGTGACCCGTGTCTGTGCCCCCACTCATAGGCCTGTGATCCTCTGCCATCGCTTACGTCAGAGCGTCTGAGTTCTCAGTCCTCTGTACAGTTTTCTAAACACAAGTTTTCATGGGATGGGCTTCTGAGCATACAAGGTCTCCCAGGATCGGTCTGCCTGCTCACAGGAGCCCTGAGCCTGTCCTTTGTGACTCCTACTGTCCAGCTCACATTTCTGTGTATACCTCCACACTTGGGCATTGTGGCTCCACCGTCACCTGTGCCCCTTGTGTCTTCTAGTCACACACATGTCCGTGGTTCTCTCTCCTGTGTAAATGTCACATCCCCCACCCCCATGACACTTGGGCACTAACACACATGGGTGCCCTGTGAGCTCACCCAGGACCATGTTCTCACAGCACCCGCTCCCTGCCTTGCCCCCTCTCGGAGGCACAGGTAGGGAGGGGCCTGGCTGCTCCATCACTGGAATGTACGGCTCATGGATTTTTAATGGGCCTTTCTCACTCAGAAGCTGCACATTATAGAACATTAAACAGTTTGTCATAGAAGTTGTTGGCCTTTTGCTTGCTTGCATCCCTGGTCTGGGGCCCCCCTCAACTCCCTCACTTGTCCCCACCCTCAGCTCAGGCTGATACCACCTTTCAGGCCCCTGCTTGCCCTTGGGAGGGTCAGATTTCACTCCTGACTCATCCCAGAGCCGCCCGCCATCTGTGCTGGCATTACCTTACCTGCCCCTGAATGACTGGAGCAGGGCCCCACAGATGGGCCACCCCTATGCTTAGCCCTGCTTCTGTCTGATCATCAAAGGAGTGTGCCCTGGAGTGGGGATACTGAGGCCAGCAGGGTTTGGTCTTGGGCTTAAGGGGGCTGGCAGCCGAGTCCAGGAGACGAAGAGCAAACCTTCAGCATGCAGTCAGGTCCCTTAGAGCTCCTCTAGAGAGGACAGCCCCCTCCAGTGGGAGAAGTCCAGGCAGGCCCACTGGAGGAGGTGCCACTTGAGCTTGGGGTTTGAGATTCATTTCTTCAAGAAGTATGATTGATCCCATGTTTCTATGTGCTCTCTAGGTCCTCCTATGACTTCTTGGTTATAGGAATGAATTTGGGTAGCCCCCTGGGAGGTTTTGTGGGAGTAGGTTATTAAGGAGAGGAAACTTCAAGAGCAAAGGCTCAGAGGCAGAAAATGGATTGAGTTTGACCACTGAGCGAGTGGTAGGAAATGAGACTGGGAAGTTCCAGGGTTGGGGACTGCCTAATTCTTAGTGTCCTTTGAGATCTGGCTCAGACATTATCTCCACGAAGCCTGATTGATTCTCTCAGCCCTGGGGACTTCTTGGCCATGTCATACCCTGCCTTGTGGCAGGATGGTAGGTCTCTGTGAATGACTGTGGACTCCTTGGGTGAGGAGACTAGGTCCTTCTCATTTAGGCAAATGAACCTCTCCCCTCCTTGCTGTGTGCTCAGTCCTTGGTCTAGTAAGGACCTGTGAGTCTGGGTGAAGATATGAAAACCCAGGGGCTCAGCTGTCTGCCTGGCCCCATATTAGGTGGCCTTTCCATGGAGTGGAGGAGTCCACTAATCCTTTCATGTTTACCAAGTCTTATTTCTACCCCCATTTTACAAATGATAAAAGTTCAGAGAATGAAGTAACTTTCTGTGTGGCATGAAGCCTGGGATTGCCTCTCGGTGATGGTGTTCTGAGAGACGGGCTGTGGAGGGGCTGGCACGGGCCTGGCTGGCCCACAAGAGGGTGATTCAGAAGGGTTGGTTTTCCTTTATACTCTATCCAGAGTCCTAATGTAGTGTTGGGCCAGTTCAATTCATAGTCATAGTGGCCCTTCTTGTGTTTAAATATTTGTTGAACTCTTACTATGTGCCAGGCACTGTTTCAGGTACTGGATTCAGTGAACAACAACAAAAAAATCTGCCCTGATATTCTCCCAAGGAAGATAGATAATAGATAAACGATGAAGTTGGGAGATGAAAAGTGCTATGGTAAGAACATAATAGAAAAGGCGGCCTAGGAAGGATAGGCTGGAGGGACCTGGGAACTCAGTGGTGAGAAGGGATTGCAATTTAAATAGTTGTCTGGGGGCGCCTGACCAGGCAGTGGCGCCAGTGGACAGCGTCGGACTGGGATGTGGAGGACCCAGGTTGAGCAAAACTCACCAGCTTAGACCCAAGGTCACTGACTTGAGCAAGGGGTTGCTCCATCTGCTGAAGGCCCGCAGTCAAGGCACATATGAGAAAGCAATCAATGAACAACTAAGGTGTCGCAACAAAAAACTGATGATTGATGCTTCTCCTCTCTCTCCGTTCCTCTCTGTCCCTATCTGTATCCCTCTCTCTGACTCTCCGTCTCTGTAAAAAATAAAAATAAAAAATAAAATAAATAGTTGTCTGGGGGTGTGTGTCTCAGGGTGAGGATGACATTTATGTAAAGACCTGAAGGAGGTGAGGGAGTAAGATGTATAGCTCTCTAGAGAGAGGCCCAGGCAGAAATAGCATGTGCAAAGGTCCTGAAGTGGGTAAGTGCCTAGATTGGCCAGAAACCCAGTGGGTCTGGAGTCGATGGGACAAGGGGAAAGTAGTAGGAGGGAGGTGGGGTTGGAGGTAATGAGGGGCCAACTCATACAGGGCTTGTAAGATGATGTATGATCTTTGACTTTTGTTCAAAAAGGAAGATGGGAGCCAGTGCACGGTTTTAGCAGAGAAAGGATGAAATGTGTATGTCCTTGTGCAAAACTAGACAGAGGTGATGGAAGGAGAAAGCCCTCTGTCCACTGGCCTGGGGGGAAGAGAGGAAGCAATATCGACTGCTGAGTGAGATGGGGTACAACAGACCACACCCTTAGGGACCCACACCCTTAAGGAGCCTTTTGTGGGCTAGAGACCTGGTTCCACTTAGCTCTGTGGCTGATTAATTGATCATTTTATTAAAAAGAAAACTTTTTAAAGATTGATTTGAGAGAGAGAGAGAGAATTGATTTGTTGTTCCACTTATTTATACATTCACTGGTTGATTCTTACATGTGCCCTGATTGGGTATCAAACCTGCAACCTTAGCATATTGGGCTTATATCTAACCAACTGAACTAACTGGCCAGGGCTGCTGCTGGATCATTTTAGATCATTCTGTGCCTTACATGTTCAGCTGTAAACTGGGAATAATCCCAGTGCTGTTGTGAAGACAAAAGAAACTGAGCAAACTACTGTGGGAGCCCTGAAGTTGGGAGAGGGACATCAGAGAAGGCTTCCTGGAAGAGGGAATCCTTGAGCTGAGCCTTAAAGTCCAAATAGAATTAAGCCTGGTGGAGGGCACATGGATGAGGAAGGCAGGGGATGGGTGAGAGCATTCAGGAGGAGGAGCAGTGTAAGTAAAAGCTGGGAGGCTGATATCAGGACACTATAAAATAATGGGTGTTGAATAACCTATGCTGACAGTCTCTGGGGAGTGGGAAGGCCAGAGTGCTCCTCCCTTCCATCTGGGCATGGAGGGTTTGTTGTTGCCCTCACCCACGTTGCAGCAGCTGGAAGGGATGGGGCTGCCCCTTCAACTGCCTCTTTGAGCCACCTCCGAGGCTCCCAATGGGCTGGCCCCGCCTCTTGGGCTGCTCTGGAGGGAGGGGCGGGGCCCGGAGCCCTAGAGCTGCCTGGAGCCGGAGTGCCGCCAGAGCAGGTGGAGGGCTGGTGGAGGCGGCGGGTCTGCTATGGCCGGGCCTCTGGGGCCAAAGCACCAATTCCCACCTCTCCCCTTCTTGCCTCTCCTTGATGCCTGCCAGACCTCCCCTCCCTGTCCAGTTGGGGTTTGGGGGCTGAGCTGTCTGGGGTCCCTGGGCCAATGCAGTTCCGACTTCTCCGGGGCCTGGCAGGAATCTTCCTCACTCTTCTGTGCATGGGGCTCCTCTCCCTTCGGTACCGCTTAAACCTGTCCCCGAAAAGTGTGCAGGAGCGCCTCAGGCTGAGCTCACCAAGCACACGGCCTCCTGAGCTGCAGCTGCGGGATGTCTTCATCGCAATCAAGACGACCCGTGCCTTCCACCGCTCTCGCCTGGAGCTGTTGCTCGACACGTGGGTCTCCAGGACCAGGAAACAGGTGACAAGCTGGTGACTGTGGGCCCTAGAAATAGCCCCTGGCCTGAGGGGCCTTTCTACTGGGTTAGGGTCCCTGGGACCCTTGAGGGAGAAGCTGTCCACTCCCCCCTCTTCCCCGGACCCCCGTCTCCTGCAATCCTGGTTATGCCCCTCTCTGGCCCTGGAGCCAACTGCCCCTTAGACCCACTGCTCTGTCTCTTTTAGGGGCAGGTTGAGCTCATGCTCCAGGCTTCTGGCGCACTCTTAGGGATTCCTCTATTCCCTGACTCTTCTTGCCCAACCTGGCCCTGCCTGGCATTGGGGGCAATGGTGGTCACTGGGCAGCTAGGGCAGAGGTGTCTAAGGGGACCTGGCTGACATGAGCCTGGCCAGGTTGCCCCCAGCCTAGTCCCTGGGTGCTGTGAGAACAGTAGCTGAGCCCCTGAGGAGGGAATGTCCAGGTGGGGCCTGTTAGGGAGAGGGCCCGAGTGGGGGCATCCTTTCAGAATTCCTAACATCCCCTGCCCCCAGGACTCCCAGGGTGTGTACCAAGAGGAATGCCACCTCACCTCCTGTGCTCATTTCCTGTGGGTCAGTTTCCGAGGGAAGGAGGAAGGGTATGTGCTGTAGCTTTGGTGGCTGAGGCAGCAGCGGGCAGGGGGCAGGGGGCAAGGGGCAGGATAGGGGTCTGCTCAGCATGTGGGATCAGGTGTGCGCATGCGCACGCATACTCACATGCATGGAGCCACAATGTCAGTACTAGACATGCTATGACAAGAGGCCCGTGGGTGACAGGAGCTTGTGGCGTCTGTCTTTCCCCAGAGGCAGCTCTGACAAGCTGAGTTCCTCTGGCTTTTCCCCTTCCCACTCCCAGAGCCCTCCTCCAGCAAAGTAGGTGACTAGGCGGTACTGGGAACCATATCTGGGGGGTGATGGAGGGGCAGATTTACACACACACACACACACACACACACATACACACTCCGTCCCCACTTTGGCAGGTGACTCAGGGAAGGAAGTGACTGAGCCTTCAGAGGGACTTGGGGACTCCTGGAGACCAAGGATGTCGGGAGGTGGTGCCTAGAAGAGGTTAGAGACTCCTGGGGAGGGCACCTCGCCCCAATAGCCTGACCCTGATGTCCTAGCACCCTGGATTAGCACTTTTCCTGCTGGGACCCCAGCACCCTGGCTCTTCCCTGGGACACACCTCACAGCTTCTCCTCTGGGGGAGATTCTGGTTCTACTTGCGGAAGTTGCTGAGCCTGGCCCTCCCCACAGACCTTCCTGTTTATGGTGCTGAGTCTGTGTGTACCCGGGAGTGTGGCCTCACGTGGTCAGAGACCCTTTCCTGTTTTATCTTGATCACCATGGTGGTGCTTTTGCCCCGGATGGACGAGGAAACTGAGGCCAGAGAGGAGGAAGTAGTTTCCTGAGCATTACCCTGAAGGCCTGAGGGTACAGAGCCCAGGGAGACCCAGCCCCCACCTCCCTTCTGGGGCCCTGCCTTCTCTGCTGAGACCCAGGAATCCCAGAGCTATCTGGTCACACTGGGCTATAGGAAAGGGTCCTTGGGCCTTCAGCTTGGGTGGCTGGGCCTGGCAGGATCAGGCCAGCAGAGGAGCAACAAGCAGCCAACTCCTCTGTGTCCCGAATTCAATCTCGGATGCCAACCAGGCAGCCAGAGGGAGAAGCTGCCAGCTGCCCGGAATCTAAGGGCTGAGGGTCAGAGGTATCACTCTACTTATCTTTCACAACACCCCCAGGGGTCGCTTGTATGGGGGTCGGTGGAGCATTCTAGTCTCCCCAGAATGTGTCACCCTGGCATGCAGATTGTGTTGAGCTGAAAACAATTAAAGCCCAACAAACTCAGGAAGAGGTTTTTATCTGTCTTTCCTACCCAAAGAGATCCGGACAGCGCAAGCCTGACCTGTGGTGGCACAGTGGATAGAGCATCAACCTGAAATGCTAAGGTTAATGGTTCGAAACCCTGGGCTTGCCTATTCAAGGCATATATGGAAGTTGATGCTTCATGCTCCTCCCCCTTTTCTCTCTCTTTCTCTTCTCTAAAATGAATAAATAAAATCTTAAAACAAACAAACAAAAATAACTGAAAAATCCACCACCATCACCACCCCCGCCAAAAAAAAAAGAGATCCGGACAGAAAAACCTGCTTCAGGAAGGGAACCTCAGTGTATTTGAATTAAGTGTGACAGTTAAGGAGGATTCAAGCACAAACCTGCTTTTTGTGTCCCATTATTTCTGGATAGCCCTGCAAGGATTTGTTTACCAAATGTTTGCTCCTTCTCATCTACCTGTGAATTGCCTGCCTCCCCCTTCTTAGTACAGAAGTCTCACTATTTTTGGAATTTCATGCTTATGTGTATTCCCTTCTGTAGGTATTAAATGGGATTTTCTCTTGTTAATCTGCTGTATATCATTTGAATTACTTGGCCAGACAGAAGAACTGAAGGGGTTAGGGGAGTGTCCCTGGCTAACACTATTGATATTGCCATTTCTCAGGGGAGGACACAGCACAGTTAAGCAGAGGCATGAGAATGCACTCAGTTGAACACTGCTCTCGCCCCCAGTTCAAGGGCAGAGGTTAAACTCTTGTCTTTTAAGGCAGAGTTGAAAAAAGGAAGGATGCTCAAACAGAGGAAGAGGAAGGGAGACAGGGAGACTCACTTTTGCTACCGTATCTGAGCCCTCTGTCTCCACTCTTTGGCTCATCTGTCTCTGTGACCTTGGCCAAGGCCTCCCCCTGTCAGCCCTCAGTTTCCCCATCTGTATAGGACAGGAGGATCTTGGGGCCTCTCTCAGCTCTGCCATCAGGAGGGGGCTTGAGCTGGTTAACTCCAGGGCTGGGTACCCGCCCCAGCTGGTTAAGGGTGGCCTGGTGGCAGGTGGGCCTTTGTGGCAGTGGGCTGGGGTTCGTGTGTTGGCTTTTGTCCCAGGCAGAGAGGGTGGGCTGGGGGAGGCATGTTTTGTGATCCAAGAAGAGCCTTTCTCTTCCCCACAGTCCCCTCCAGGGCTGGGGTGGGAGGGGTGGGGGGAACAGTGCAGCTTCACACCTCCCCTCTGTAGCAGATGGCCCTCCAGCACCCCTTCCCCTCCCCCCAGTAGGCTGCCTGTGCTTTTGTTTTCCTGCAAGGTTTTAACTATTGTCAGGGTCCCTTCTTTAAACAAATCAAATGCAACCCTTGCTTAGAGGAAACTGCCCACTGCTCTTTGCCAATCTCAGGATTCCCATGCACCCTGCCCAGCCCCCAGATCCTGCTGTGCCCCCACACACACATTCATTCCGCCTTATGCCCATCAACAAACTCCCTGGCCCATTTGGCTCATGCTCCAAACTACAGAAAGTTCCACTATCTGGTGGCTGTTTAGTGGCAAAAGTTTGCCAGGGATTAGGGGAGAAAGGACTGATTTATTTTACTGGCTCTCTCGGGGGTTGTGTTGAAAACAGACTTGGGGTTTGGGTCAGGACAAAACAGGGAGCCCAGGGAAAAGATGACTGCTGCAAAGCAGGCAGGAGGTGACCAGGGTGGGCTGGACCACAGTGTGGCCAGTAGAGGCCGGTGGGGAGAGGTTGCATTCTGGGTAATTTAAAGGTTGCGTGGGCAGAATTTGCTCACAGACTGGATGGGGGTGTGTGAGAGAAAGAGAGGAGCCACGGCAGCCCCAAGGTGTTGGTCCCAGGAAGATGGGGAGGCCGAGAGAAAGTATAGGACTAGGAGAGCTCAGAATGTGAGGCTCCGAGTTTGATGTGCCTTCCAGGGGGTAGTCATGGCTATGGTGGGATTTGAGAGCAAGGGAGTGTCCCAGGCCTGCGGATTTGAATCCCAGCTGGGCACTTGCCAATGGCACAGCCGTGGTCAGTCACTTAGCCTCAGTTTTGCCATCTGGAAGGGAGACAGATTACAGTACCTGTGTCCATGTTTAGTGAGGCCATCAGGGATCAGGAGTGTCCTGGTGGGGTGCCTGTCCAATCCGGGAGAGCTGGACTGGGACATAACAGAACATTTCTGAGATGTGTCGGGGCCCCTGCTATAAAAGTTGTGGCTGCCTCCCTACGTGGTACAATGTCCTCACATGTGGGCCTTTTCACAGTTTGTCTCTTGACAGTGTTTAGAGTTGTGCATATGTGATTGTAAAGGAGCCAAGCAGAACTCTGTGTGTGTGTTTGTGTGATGGGAGAGGGTGTGATTCTGCCAAGGGTGTGTGACTGAGAGGGTCCCTGTGGGTGCTGGTCTGTAAGGGAACTGCGTGTAAGTGAGACGGATGGGTTGCTGTGTCTACACTTGATACTACACTTGATCTTAGCCAAAAGGCCGAGAAGCAATGGGTTGCTGTGTCTACAAGAGGAGGGTTGTCAAGGGAACAAAAGTATTGCCACCCTGACGCTGCTCTTTGGGATACTAATTTTAAGCTGTTCATTAAGACCCTCCCCCCTTTCCTGCCTGCTTTCGGAAGGGAACCTTGGCTTACTCACCTTAACAACTTCACCTAAGCAAGGAGACTCCAACCTGTTAACTAGATACCCCCTGTGTCTCACTGTGAACAAGTATTTTCCTGCTGGTATGTTCTGCTCTTGCTCAACTACCTGAAAACACCCCCATTCTCACTTCTGTAATCTAAGATCCCATCCCCCACTTCCTCTTTTGTCCACATTGTCTTAGACACCCCACATTGCCTCACTATATTTGGAACTTTTGTGCTACTCTGGATTCCCCATGGGCATGCATTGGAACTTTGATTTCCTCCTGTTATTCTCTCTCTGATAATTTGGTTATTAGCCCAGCTAGAAGAACTTACAAGGTGGGGAAAAGTACAGTGTGTCCGTAAAGACCAGGTCAAAAGTGCACCATGACTTTACGGACACACTGTATTAATATTTTTTTAACCCTCACAGTGTGTGGTTGTATGTGTGTTGTATAGGGGGGGAGAGCTAAGAAAGTCATGTTGTCCTATGGAAGCGTGTGACTGAGAGGAGTGTGTGTCTGTCACTGAAGGAGGACAGGTCTGCTGTGTGTATCTACCTGGATGGGTGGATGGTCAGGGGAGTGGCCATCATGGGCTGTGAGCTCTTCCAACCCCACTCCATGGCCTTGGCTGAGCCCAGTCCTACCTCCTCTTTCTTCTTTCCAGACATTTGTTTTCACTGACAGCCTGGATGAAGGCCTCCAGGAGAGACTGGGTAACTGCCTGGCCCGGGTGGGGTGCTGTCCCTTGGCTTGGGAGTCCCCAGGACAGAGGTCTGCCTAGTATAGCCATGTGGGGATTTTCCTTTGCCCAGGAGGAGAGCAGGCTTCTTCCCTGGAAATGACTGTGGGTGTGGGGAGGGGCTGTGCTGGACAAGACCCAGGATACTTGGATCCCAGTACAGCTTCCTGTCCATCAGCGATGTGGCCCTGGGCAGCTCCGTTCTCCCTGACCCAAGTTTCTCCATGTGTAAAATGGGAGTGGGGGGACTGTTCCAGCCCCTCTTAGGGCTGTCATAGAGTGTATGCAGAGCTGTGGGGGGACTTGGGTGGCTTTGACTTGTCCTTACTTCTCCAGGGCCCCACCTTGTGGTCACCAACTGCTCTGCGGAGCATAGCCACCCAGCCCTGTCCTGCAAGATGGCTGCTGAGTTTGATGCCTTCTTGGCCAGTGGGCTAAGGTGAGTGCCTCTGGGTCCCTGGGGGTAGGTGTGATCTTTGCCTCAAGCCAGTTCCTGAATGGAGTGTTGTGTCAAAAAAGTAAGATTGTCTGGGTCCTGTGACTTACATTATGCCAGGCCTCTGTGGCCTGTCTTTGGGCAGACTGTCTAGGTCCATAACCTGTCATTTATTGTCTGCGTGACCTGGAACGATTGACTTAACCTTTCTGAGTCTGAGTCCCTAGCGGTTAAATGGGCACACTTCTTCAAGAGCTTATACACGATGCTGCCTGGCACAGAAATGATCTTAAATGTGAACCACCTGTAACTGTTCATTGATGATGGGGGCACAGTAGTTGGCACCTTTTGGGAAGCCTCCTCCTAGCTCATTGTCCCCCTTCCATCTGCACAGGTGGTTCTGCCACGTGGATGATGACAACTATGTAAACGCAAGGGCACTGCTGAAGCTGCTAAAAGCCTTCCCACAGACCCTCGATGTCTACGTAGGCCGGCCCAGCCTGAACCGGCCCATTCATGCTTCTGAGCCACAACCCCACAATCGTACGGTCTGTTCCTCCCTGACATCTCTGGGTGTTAGCCACTGGCCAGGGCCCAGCCTTGGCAGTCTGGACTTGGGGGTGGGGCCAGGCCAGGCGCCAGGCTGTGGAGGACTGGGTGAGTTTCTGGGTTCCAGATCCCCAGTCTTCTCTGTGGCATGGGGAGGCTGAGATAATGCCGGTAAGGCAGAGAAACTATCATATAGTAGGGCCTTGGTCATTGAGGAGCCCTGGCTCGTCCTGGTCACACAGTGAGTACAGGGATGTGCTGAGGCTTCCTGACTCTACAGCAGGGCTCCTAGCCACCTGGAGTGTAGTGTAGTTGTACAGATTATTACAGTGCTGGCTTTTGCTGGTCCAGCTGGCCCTCTGCCCTGACCTCATGCCCCTGAACACTCCTTTCCCCTAGGGTCTAGGAGACCCTCCCCCCCAGACTTTACTAATTGACAACCAAAGAGTTGACACCTGGCACGACAGGGTCCGAACAGCAGCTTTCACTCTGTACCTGGACACGATTAGGGTTGCCAGATTTAGAAAACAAATAAACAAAACCCAGGATACCTGTTAAATTTGTCTTTCAGATGGACTAAGAATTTTTTTAGTACAAGTATGTTGCGTAGTTTCCCACCTGTCCCCAGGCTTTCGGTGTTGGTGGGTCCGGGCCTCTAGGGCTCCCTTGGCCCCAGGAAAAGGCGAGTCAGGGGGTTATTTCTCTAGTGACAGTGCCTGCAGCAGGAGCTGGGCCCGCAGTGGGGATGTCTCCCTCCCCAGGTCACCATCTGCTTCATTAGGGAAACCAAGGAGAGCAGGAAACACAAAACCTTAATTATCAGCAGCTAATGAGCCTCTGAGTCCTAATTAAATCCTCCTGGGCCCCAGGGTATGTGTATGTGAGTCGATTTCAGGTGAGCTGAGGGGGTCCCCAGGTTCTCACACCACCTCACCCCTGATCTTAGAGGTCGAAAGCCTTGATCTTAGAGCCAGAAACCCTGGGTTAACACACCAGCCCTTGGCTTTGTGACCCTGACCAAAGTCACCTCACCTCTCTGTGCCTCAGTTTTCTCCTCTCCGAGTCCTGTTCTTCTTGTGCAGGTTTAGCTGGGCACAACAGGGCCGGCCTCCCTCCATTCCCAGCAATGTGCATAAATGCCCTTCTTGGCACACACCCCATTAGTGGGATGCCAGAACTCTGTCCCAAAGTGTCCCATCCTACTCAGACCCTGGGATCCCGTAGGATGGGACAGCAAAGAGGGCAAGGACTCTGGCTTGGGGTTAGTACCAGTTCTGGGACCTCAGGCCAGTGACTTCACTTTGTGCACCTCGGTCACCTCATCTGTGGGATAGCTCTTAGCAGGGTTAGGCAGTTACATTGTTACTGCTGTTGTTACTATAATTATCTGGAGTAGAAGCCATGTACTCATTAATCCATTAAGCAAGCATTTATTGGGCACCTCCTGTGTGTTAGGTCCTTAAGAAGCTGTTCATTCTGCCTTGTTGAGCCCTGATTTCTCTCTAAGAGGGCTATGTTTCCAGAAGTAAGCTCTTAGAGGTTTTTAGGAGGAGGATGTCCCCCGGCCAGGGGAACCATCAGATTTTAGAATTTAGAGCCAATAATTGCACTCACAGGTGATAAATCAGGCCCAGAGAGTGGCAGTGAAGGACTCAGAAAACCCAGAACCCAACTGCCTGCAGAGGGTTCTTTACTGTTGTTGCATGATGGGAAATGCAGCCCAGTGCAAGGTGCATCAATGAAGCAACAATGGTGTGCTTGGGAGAAGCTAACCTTAGGAAATTTGTGTGACCTAGAGATGGGTCACAATGAACTTAAAGGGCACAGTGTTTCTCAAAAGCCTTAGAGAAATTCATGGGTGAATTCACGGGGCCTCCCAGAGAAACTAGAAGAAGCCTTGGTGATGTTGGGTGGGAACAGAAAGTGGTTTAAATCCCAAAAGGATGTTATTGGTTCCTGAGTTTGAGATGTCGGGGGCTTGCTGGCCTCAGCGGCTCATGGGCCTGTCTGTTCTCTCTTTACTCAGTGAGAGGTCTCATTCTCTCCTTTTGTGGAAAATATTTTTGGTCCTAGGAGTTAGGAGTGGCGAGACCAGTCAGGGTACGTGTCCTGAAGTAGGTGGCACCAGGATTATAGCTTGTGAGCCTGGTGAAAACATTTCTTCCTCACAGGTAGCATATAAAGCTCACAAAATGACTCTAATTGGCTGGCCTAAATCATGTGCCAGCTACTGAGTCAATCACTGGGTCCAGGGGTGTGGCCCTGTGATCATTCCTGGGTACCTGTCCACCTCTGTGGCCTAGGGGAGCAGGTTCTATGTTTGACAGTCCCTCTCAAACCAGATGGGATAAGGGAGAGACATTTCTCCAAGGAAAGGGGTCAGGTGTGCAGGGCAGACATAGCATACATGCCCTCTTTAACCATAACCTAACCAGATTGGGGGTCTAGTTGCTATCCTCGTCACTCTTAATTAGCTATGTTACTTTGGGCCTCAGTTTCCTTATCTATAAAATGGGTATAATAATGTTAAGCTGTAGCAGGACTCTTGGAAAGTATGAAATAAAAAGCTTTGGAGCCTGACCTGTGGTGGCACAGTGGACAAAGCATTGACCTGAAACGCTGAGGATGCCGGTTCGAAATCCTGGGCTTGCCTGGTCAAGGCACATATGGGAGTTGATGCTTTCGGCTCCTCCCCCCCTTCTTTACCTCTCTCCCCTCTCTAAAATGAATAAATAAAATCTTTAAAAATAAAAAAGAAGCTTTGGAGCCATGCTGGCTGGGGGTGAGGGGTAGCCTGGCTCTGCCCCTACCCATCCTCACCCCAGGCTCAGTCTGCACCTTGGTTCTCCTCTCCTCTCCCCCTAGAGGCTGGTACAGTTCTGGTTTGCAACGGGAGGTGCTGGCTTCTGCATCAACCGCAAACTGGCTTTGAAGATGGCCCCATGGGCCAGGTAAGCAGAAATCCTTAGGTGGGTGGGGGCAGGGAGTACTGAGAGCAGGTAGCACCTAGTGTGTATATGGGGATGTTGCAGCAAGAAGGACTTAAGGGAGAACTTGGGAAGTCACACAGTATGCAGAAGGCAGATGCTAGAGCTGCACTCTACTCTGCCAGCTGGTCTCAGTGTAGGGCCTTCTGGGAGACAGGGAGGGATCTAGGTAAAGACAGGGAGGGTCCAGGCAGGTGGCCACGGTACAGCTCTATCCCTCAGTGGACCCCGCTTCGTGGACACATCTGCGCTCATCCGGCTACCTGATGACTGTACTGTGGGCTACATAATTGAATGCAAGCTGGGTGGCCACCTGCAGCCCAGCCCCCTCTTCCACTCCCACCTGGAGACCCTGCAGCTGCTGGGGGCCTCCCAGCTCCTGGAGCAGGTGAGCCAGCCTAAGGGGGATGTTTGTGTTTGTGTTTTCCCCTGTCAACAGAGAAACTCAGGGCCAAGGGTAGCAAAGGACCTCCTTAAGGGCATACGGTTAAGGTGACCAACGTTTTTACAATGAAAAGGAGGACAAAAATAAATAGAAGAAAACAATATTGTAAATAAAAGAAATATCTTATTCATTGCAACAATAATATACTATATGATAAATGCATAATAAAAACATTTGTAATATTTTATATTGTCATTATACTTACATGCCTATTAATTTTTAATAACAATTGTAAGAAAAAATACTCATTTAGATACAGATACGTCACATCACACACAATGGATCAACTGCATCGATCGAATACGGACATTTACAGATTAGTCTTCTCATATCAAAAAGGAGGACATGTAAGAGGACACTTTTTGAGGGAGGACAGAACTTACAAAAGAAGGACTGTAACCACTGTCCTTGACAGCCTTTTGACTGGGGTCATTATCCCACGTCCTTTTGCTGATGGAGTCCCTGGGTCTCTGGGGTGGGGGTGGGGTGGGGAGAAACATGCCAGGGCCTTTGGGAAACCTTCACCCAGGCACACACCTTACTGGAAAGGTTCCTTCCTCTCGAGCCTCAGTTTCCTGATCTGTAGATGAGGGAACCACTGTAGCCTCCCAGGTCAGCTAGACTGTTGGGGGCACAAATGGGAGTTGGGCCCAAAGGTGGTCTACAAGCTTAAAATACTTGGGGAGTGGGGTGGGCTCCTCAGTGAAGTGCCCACTGCTAATGGGGGTTCAGGTGCAAAGGCAGACTTTCTGAGCCCTCAAAATGCCTATGTGCCTTCCTGATTCTCCCAGTTCTGTCCCCTTGTGAGGTCCCCAGTGGAACACCCCCCAATCCTTCTCTCTCTTCTCTGCTTCTTCCTGCCCAGGTCACCCTCAGCTATGGCGTCTTTGAGGGAAAGCTCAACGTCATTAAACTGCAGGGCCCCTTGTCCCCCAAGGAGGACCCCTCCAGGTGGGTCTGGGTCCTAAAACTGTAGCATGGGAGGAATAGGGGCTGAGCCCAGGTACCCAAATGTGGGGATCAATGAGGGAGGAATGTGGGGGCAACCCTGGGGATGACAGCACGGAGCTGGGAGTGAAAGGCATGGATTTCAGTGCCTGCTCTATCACTGGCTTGCTGTGTGATCTTGGGCAAGTACCTTGCCCTCTCTGGGTCATAATCTACCCATTTTGTAACACAAGGAGTTGTGGTCTGAAGGGCTCTCCCAGCCATGATCCTCTGGGAATTCTTCAGGAGCCCCTGGAAAACTGAAATGTTCCCCCTGAGCAAAGGAGCTGCTTTAATGGATGACCTTCAGGCGCCAATGGGGAATTTCTTATTTGATCTTTTGTAGGCTCTTTGTTTCCTTGATATTCTTCAATGGTTCTTTTTGGGAATATAAGGTTGGAATGGTTGCTAAGGTATCACCAGGGAACCTCCACCAAGGCACCTTCTGGTTCTGCCCCCAAACTGACCACAGGTTGGTTAGGGCTGTTTATCTCAGCCCCTGACCACTGCAGAGCAGCTTAGAGCATAGCCTGTGACACACTGTGACATGAGGAAACAAGACCTGCTCAAGGAAGTAAAAGAAGTCAGTGTGACTGGAATGTGGTAGAAGAGAGGAGGGTGGCATCAAATCATCAAATTCACTTGGGGAGGGGGGAGGGGACTCTTCCTTCTCCCAAGGCTTTGTGTCTGGACTTTGGATTTATCTGAAGTGTGTAACCATTGGGGGAACAAGAACTCTTGGCTCTGAATTTCTGCAGAGCTGTCTGTCTGGGGCAGAAGTCTCACAGCTCTTCCGAGGGCAGTGGGGCCAAGGAGCTACCTTCTTTTTTATTTATTTTTTCCTTTTTAATTAAGTGAGAGGTGGGGAGGCAGAGAAAGACTCCTGCGTGTGCCCCAACCGGTCTCTGCCCAGCAAGTCCCCTATGGGGTGATGCTCTGCCCATCTGGAGCATTGGAGCTGCCTTCTAATGTAAGGTGACCAGATTTTAAAATTGGTAAAGCGGGACACCATTGACGGGGGGGTTCTTGATTAAAAATTTGGTCTATATGGAGCAAAAAAAATTTTCATAGAATGCAAAAATAGTATTGTAATATATTTTTTAAAGTCAGGACCTTTTTAAAACACCATGGGACACAGGACAAATTATTAAAAATCAGGACTGTCCCGCCAAAAGTGGGACATCTGGTCACCTTATAATCTAATGGGACAAACTCCCCATCAGTGGAGGTGTACAAACTATGGCTATACTGCCCAGAGGTCTAAGTATTCATGTTGAATTCTCTAAGCCTAAAGATTCTAGTACCCGTGGGTTTTGGCTTAATGGGGCTGGAAAAAACTGGGACTCTGATATGTGGGGTTAGATGATCCAGTCTCAGCTGAGGTATCTTTAATGGCTCCTCTGGCCTTTGAAGTCTCTCTAAACCAGTGGTTCTCAGCCAGAGGCCATTTTGCCCTCTGAGACATTTGGCAGTGTCTGAAGACATTTTTGAATGGTACAACTTAGAGAGGTGCTACTGGCATCTAGTGGGTAGAGTCCAGAGGCACTGCTGAACATTCCACAGCAGACAGGACAGCCCTCAACGAAGACATAGCGGGCCCCAGTGTTAATAGTGCCGAGGTAGAGAAACCCTACTCCAAACTGTCTTTGTGGCATGTGCTACCCTAAGAGCCTGTGGGGGCGACGGTAGGACTGGGGTGACCATTTTGTCCATTTCTGGTCTCTCCATAGGTTTCGCTCCCTACATTGTCTCCTTTATCCAGATACGCCCTGGTGCCCACAGCTGGTGGCCCGATGAACCTTGAACTGCTGGGCGACTATTGAGCTGAGTCCCCTGGTTGTCCCTCATCTCCCATGGCAAGTGCTCTGGGCGGGGGTCACCCTGGCAGGGCTTCTGAGTGGTGGACAAGCTGCGTATTGGATGATGACTGGTGGTGAAGGCATCCAGGCTCTTGGGAGGTGGATTGGACAACCTGGGGACCAGGTGAAGGACAGGGAGGTCCCAGGGGCTGGGCTCCCATGGGTCTTGGGTGGCTGAGTTGAATAGGGTAGGGGCCACTGAGCTAACCCTCAGAGAATTACATGGGCCCCTGGATGGAGTGTAGTCCCCACCCCCAGCTCTCAGTCATTCCTCTGGGGTCAAGCACTGGGCCACCCAGTCCTGGATCCCTAACCACCAAGGGGACCCAGGTGGAAATGTGGCAGAATGCAGGGTCTGTGGCAGATACTATTGTCACTGACCAGTCTCAAGCTCCGTACTCCCCACCCCTTGCTAACAGACCCATTTTGGGGGATAATCAGCCTGCCCAGATCAGATGATGAATCATTAATGGGTTCCAGCCAGCCTTGATAATTCTTTTGCTCACTTCCCAGCTTCCCTTGCTGTTAGGAGCTACCATGTGCCCAGCTCCACCTAGAGTCAGAGCTCTGTCTGTTAGTGTGAACTAAGCAAAGCCAATAGAGAAGATTCTGGGGAAAGTTTTGCAGCCCCATAGTCCCTCTTCCTGCTGTGAATATGAATGTGATGTCTGGATCTGGGGCAGCCACCTTGCTGCCATGAAGGAAAGACTAAGACAACCATCCACACCTGTCTTGTCTAGCATCTGGTTCTGTAAAAAAATTAAACCCTTATCTACTCAATCCTTTCTTGGTCCAGTTTTTTTGTTACATATTGCTAAAATGTTTCTGACTGGGGCAAGGTCTTTGATCTGTCTGTCACAGTGGCGATGGTGGTGTTGATTTGGGACCCGAAATATATATCCTTGCAATGCCCTCACAGGCTGTGTGAACTTTGGGGAATCCACTGGGTCTCCTGGGCTTGTTTGCTCAGATGTCTCTGTTCTTATGAATAAGAAAAACAATACCTTCTTCATGGTTTGGTGTCTGGATGAAATGATGGTGTTTGTAGGGCACAGCTGGAGCCTGGCCTTGAGAAAGGCTCTGGCTCAGTGAATGGTGACTACTGTTCCTGTGTGCAAGTCATGATATGACAAGGTTTGTGTGTAGCACGTACACATACCCTCTGTGCATGTTTGTGCATAAGGCTTATGTGCAGTGTGTGTTTGTGGTTGTGCCCCGGTTACACATGTGTGTGTATGTATACATGTGTAAGTATGTGTGTGCCGTGAGGTGCTGGTATGCAGGAGCTAGCCCTCCTCTTTTCTGCCCTCAGGGCCTGGGTTGGGGGTGGCCAAGAATCAGGGAAGGCAGAGCGGAGATTTGGAGCTGAGCGATTCAGCCCCTGGAGTCAGATAAAGGGCAATTTGACAGCCAAGGTAGGAGCTGAATAAATGCAAGCACACCCTCCATCCCTTGAAGGACCTTGTCTCTGATGTAACTCTCTCTGGAACCACTGAGCACCAGAGCCTCAGCCCTTGTTTTCCAGGGAGGAACGTGAGCCCAGTGAGGGATTGTTATGTGCTTGTGGTCACACAACAGGTTAGATGCTGAGACAGAGTGTTTGGACTCTTCCAAAGCCTCCTTTCTTTCTGGGATGACCAAATGCTGGGTTTGTAGAATGTGTGCCGGGGAGGACTGGCCCCTGGCCCCACAGCCTGGTAGTGATGGTATGGTGTGCTCCAGAGCCATGGTCCTCTCCACGCAGTGTGGAAGGCTGCCTGCTGGCCTGCTTTTAGAAGCAGCAGCAGACATGCAGGTTGTTCCCAGATTCTGAGGGTCGAGTGGAGGGAACAGGCCATCTGCTGCCTCCATTGTCCCAGAATAGCTGTGAGAGGGATGGGTAGCAGAGTCAGCAAGGACCAGAATTGGGATGGAGGAAAAAGCCTGGGTTTAACCCTTTGTGTGTCTCTATGGGAGAGTATGCAGCTGCCTGTACTCTGTGCTAAGAGGACCCTCATGGACCCCACAGGCAGGGGCTGGGAGGAGCAGGCAAAGTTGGACTACCCCATCTTGGCCTTGCTTTGCCTTGTAGGCAAATATTATCCCCACTTTACAGATTTGTAAACCAAGGCACAGATAGCGAGAAGGCCCTTTTGGTCCAGAACCAAGGTTTGAGGCAATCTGGCCCTGCTGAAGTAGTCTCAGTGAGGAAGGACTCTGAAGGGTTGGGGAGCCTCAGTAGGCCTGGCTCCACCCTCCTTTCTACCCCCAGTTCTATACCCTTTGGCAGGTGACTCCAATGTTCACTAGTCTCACCTGTAAAACAGGCACAAGGACTTCTAGTAGCATGCTGTTTGGTCTCTAGAGACTGCACAGGAAGCTCCTGGTGCAGGTAGCATCTCAACTATTTTAATCTCCCTGCTCTCAGCTATAAAAGGGGTAGAAGGGGTGCTGGACTGGCCACCCTACACTTTACCCATAGGTTCCGCTATTGTCGGTCCCACTATTTTCAGTCCCACCATTGTCAGTTCCGCCTGCATTACCACAGCAGCCTCCTCACTGGCCTTCCTTCCTACTGCTCAGGCTTCAGCACACTGGTCCCTGGTTTCTCCTGGTGGATGCCTGGGCTGTTTGCTTGCACCCTCCCCTGGAGTGCACCCCCATCTCTGTGTGGCTGGATTGAGCTCCAATGTCCTCTTCTAGGGAGGCTCTCCCTGGTTGCCCATCACAAAGTGGCCACCTGACAGCAGTCACTGTTGGTCACCTTACTCTACAGTAGCTTTCTGCATAGCTCTAACCTTCATAGACATGTCTGTTGTTGGTGCATCTGCTTACTCATGTATTTGTTGTCTGCTCCCATCTGACTGTTAGCTCCACAATCCCAGGGATCGTATTGGTTCTGTTTACTGTGGCTCACTGCCTGGCACATAGTAGATGCTCAACAAACATTTGTGGGATGAGTAGAAAAATGAGTGAGTGGGTTTCTCAGATCTCCAGCTCCAATAGTTCTTTAAGATTCAACAAAAGGTGCTAAAAACCACTGGAGGCAAGGTGCCTGGGAGCTCTAATGGAGGGATTAAATGATGTTGTTTAACATGTTCCAATGCCCCCTCTCCTAGTTCCAGAAGACTGGTATTTAGGTCCAGATGTTTGGTCTGTGTAGAGCCAATTGTTTTGACAAGCACTCTTCCTGGGTAGTGCTATGTCCTTCCTATTTCAGGAGCACTTAAAGTCAAATTTTCTTTTTTGGGGTGATGCTAAAAGTGACCAGCATCACCAGCCCATGAGGGTTCAATCCACCCAATCAACAATGAGGACAAAGGATCTGCTTTCTTCAACAAGTAAAATGGTATAAAAGAAGAAAGAGAGGAAGGACTATTAGAGATTAAAAGAGATTTTAAGAGACATGGCAACGAAATACAATGTATAGACCTTGTTCAGATCCTGGTTTCAATAAATGGATCCTGAAAAGACATTTTTTTGAGAAAAAAACGGGCTTTGTATCTGATTGGTATTAAGAGATAGTTTAATTTTATTAGGTATGATATTAATACTGAGTCTTCCTTGAATGTTCTAATATGTGAGAGTCACATTCTGAAATATTTATGGATAAAATGATAAGACATCTAGAATTTTCTTTAAAAGGGTGCTTGAGGGGAGAATGAAATAAGAATGGCAAAATTGGGGTGATTGTTGAAGCTGGTGATGGACATACAGAGGATCATTATGTTATTCTTTTTACTTTGGTGTGTGCTTGAAAATTTCCATAATAAGAAGTAAAATTAAATGAAGAGGGCCTGTGGATATTCCGTTTTGCTGGCTATGGCTCTCCCCATTTCTTTTCTCTTTCCCTCACCTCCTGCGCACCCCACATTCAGGCCCAGAAAACATCTGTTTTCATCAGAAACAGCTGTCCTGACTCCACTTTTTGTCCTCAGCAAACACCCAGAGAAAGGAGAAGCAGACCTTGACCCCTTCCTGATTTGTATTTGGCTTGTTGCCTGGTTTCCCCAAGGCCTACCCTGATTTCTTTTGGTTCTGAGCACTTGTTCCAGCTGCTTTGTAACACAGCAGCACTTTCCTCGGGCACAGTCACTGGATACATTCCTCCACCCATTTACCACTTCTCCAGCCAGCCAGCCAATAAGGACTTACTGCATACCTCCCCTGGAAGGGGCAGTGTCCCTGCATCAGAGGCTACACTGGGGAATCTGGTGCAAGCTCTACCCTTAATAGGGAGCTTAAATCCCAGTCAGGGCAGCATATCATATCCCTGATAACATGCAACCATGGGGCACAAGAAGGGAAGACTGAAATTTGGAGGGACTGCGGGGCAGCAGGGGTCAAGAGGTTGTATGTGCAAAATGATGTTGAATCTGGGTCTTTTTTTTTTTTTAACAGGGACAGAGAGAGAGTCAGAGAGAGGGATAGATAGGGACAGACAGACAGGAACGGAGAGAGATGAGAAGCATCAATCATCAGTTTTTGTTGCAAACGCCTTAGTTCATTGATTGCTTTCTCATATGTGCCTTGACCGCGGGCCTTCAGCAGACCAAGTAACCCCTTGCTCGAGCCAGTGACCTTGGTCCAAGCTGGTGAACCTTGCTCAAGCCAGATGAGCCTGTGCTCAAGCTGGCGACCTAGGGGTCTTGAACCTGGATCCTCCACATCCCAGTCCGACGCTCTATTCACTGCACCACTGCCTGGTCAGGGTCTTGATGAGAGGTAGATTAAGGTCGTTGAGGCCCCAGGCACAGAAGAAAATATTGGACCACTTACATTAGAAAAAAAGTGTAAAGTTGGTGTTTTGCAAGGCTTCTCAGAAGTCAAGGTCCAGGGCGCGAGTCAGGTGTGCCTGCCATTAAATCCACCTCCGGTCTTGATCCAGGAGGAGGTCAGAAGGAGCAGAATGCATCACACACTGCCTTGCAGAGAGTGCTATGGAGAATCTAAGGAAAGATATACAAATGTTATGGTTATAAATAGAACTGTTTTCCCCATGCCTACTTGTCTTGCAGGATGAAGATGAAGAAAGTATCTTGCCCAGTGTCCACATAAGCCAGGGAGTACTCACCCCTCTTCACTCCCTACACCTCCTGAATCATTTTGTATATCCACACCCCCCAGAGTAGAGAAACTGTTTGCTGCATCTCTGTACCTCATCGTATCTGGCACAGTGCTGGGCATATAGCAGGTACTTCAGAAAGACTATTTAAGTGAGCCAACCTCAGGCCAGTACCAAGAATTACAGGTGCTTTGTAAAAGCATATTCCAGGGTTTTAAAATATACATATTCAGAACCCAAATCTCTAAAGGAGGGGCCAGAGAACCTATGTTTTTATCTTGTTTCCTAAGAGGCTCTAGCTGCTAAGTGAGAGAACAGGTGGGGTTGAATGGAGTTCAGCACCATGGACAGAACCACCACTGCCTCTACTTTTCTTTTCCCTCGAGATTTTATTTATTGACTTTAGAGCAGTGGTTCTTAACCTTTTTTGAGGTACCGAACCCACCAGTTTCATATGCGCATTCACCGAACCCTTCTTTAGTGATAAATAAAATATGATTTTCCCCCCAAATTCAAGACATAGGTATATTTTTTTTACTGGTGCACAAAATGAGCCGTGCATGAACATCACCTTGCTCAAAGAACAAAACCAACAAAGTGCATGAACTCACAACAAATTACGGTATTACTTTATTCTGGCCTCCACAGCAGAGGCTTCTTGGAATCCCTGAGACTGACTCATCGAACCCCTAGGGTTTGATAGAACCCAGGTTAAGAACCACTGCTTTAGAGAAAGGGGAGAGAGAAAGGGTGGGGAGGGAGTGCGGAATGGGAAGCATCAATTTGTAGTAGTTGCTTCTCAAATGTGTCTTGATGGGCAAGACTGGGCTTTTGAACCGGCAACCTCAGTGTTCCAGGTTGATGCTTTATCCACTGCACCACCACAGGTCAGACCTCTAGCTACTCTTATTCCTAGAGCTAGCTGGAGCAAGGACATTCATTCTATGTGTGTATGTGGTGGGGGTTCATGGTCTAACCCTGATAGGGGCCAGGTGACACCTGTGGCCTTGACCTCCATGTGCCACAGCCCTCGTCTGAGCTTCAGGAGTGAGTTTCAGGGCAGGCACTGGTCTGTGGTGGGAGACAGCCCTGACTCGGCACAGGGAGGGATCTATGTAATAAATATCTCCTCCATTTCTTTTATAATTTGTAAGTGGCCCCCATACTGTGCAAGAAGCAAAGCATGAAGCCTGAGTCAGTGTGAGCAAATTAATCCCCCAAATATGGTTTGAGCACCTGCTGTGATTAAGGGCTGTTCTGATAGCCAAGGGGCACGTAGGGATAAGCGAGATACAACTGCCACCCCAAGGAACCCACTGCTTGTCAAACATGGTTTATTGATTGTTAGAAAGGAGAGCAGCCTTGAAGATAACGAGGCTCGACTTAGCGAGTGTGCATACTGGAGAAGCAGCTGGGGTGGGGGTGGGGGTGGAAAGAACCCACATTTGGTGGCAGAAACTGCCTGGGTTTGAGACTGGGCCCTGGCACAGACTAGCTGTGAGGTTTTGGCTTGCAGAGCCTCAGTTTCCTAATCTAACAAATGAGAGTGATTAAATCTATCCCTGGTCCCCGTCCTGAGCATTTGTAAGGAAAAGGCCTGTCCAGCCCAGTGCTCAGGACCCAACCCAAGCACCATTCATTCACTCATAGACTCCACACCTGTGCCAGTCATGGTGCCAGACATCTTATACTGGGGAGTAGGGCAGAGGTGGCTCTCCCTCTTCCTACTGGCCCCCAGCTAGACTACATTTCCAGCCTCCCTTGCAGTAAGTTTGGCCATGTGATGAAGTCTGGCTGACAAATGTGCCTCGTGTGCAGGCCTGGCTCATAAAACCCTCCCACTCGACATGATCTCTCTCTGTCCTCATTGCTGGTTGGATGGAGGTTAGAGGATGTTGGAGGCTGGAGATGGGAGGAGCCCAGGTCCCAAAATCGCCTCTCAATCTCTCTCCTTGATGGCAGTCTGTGCACCAAGCAGCTGCAGTGTACTGTTAGAAGACCCAAAGACAAATTTGTGTTGAGTTGAGCCCCTGGGTTTGGGGGTGTTTGCTATGGGGCTTAGCCTACCTTGACTCATGTAGGGAGACACAGCTCGCCAGGAGAAAAAGGAGCAGGAGTTCCAGTGAGTGATGAAGTGATGAGGAACATACATGGGAAGGAGATAGGGGAGACCTTAAAGGGGAAGACAGTGTGCGGGTTTGTTTTTAAATTCTTCTAAGCTTAATTCATAAACCTTTAGCCCCTCAGTGGTCCTGGTCTGAAAGTCTCTTGCTTTGACCATATAACTTCCTCTCAAACCTCTTGAAACATCCTGTTGTGTGAAGTGCAAATTCCTCACATTCTGGATTTTATTTCAAGGACCTGCTGACCAGGTATGTCTCTGATTTGGCCCCACTGGGTTGGAAACCATGCTATGTAGCCCCAGTGACCTTTCTCTTTTCCACCCACATCCTCGCCTTCCGGGTGAGTGAACCCTTCGCAAGGACCTGTGTTCCTATCTCTCCGCCCGCTGACCCCTCCCCACAGCTTCATTCAGTATTCTGGTGAAAGCATCTTTGCACCTTTGATGATTTCATAGAGGCAGAATACAGACCATGAGAGTGAAAACACCCAATTTACCAGTTGGTTAGCAAGAGACATTTATGTAGTCCAAAGCTGTTTTATTTGTATTTGATTATTTTCAAATTAAATCGAAATAAATTCTAATACATAAGTGATATGCTTACTGTTCCATTTATCCATTGTCGCATAACAAACTACTAAAAAAACTTAGTGGCTTAAAGCAGCAGCACCTGTTATTTTGAATACCAGCCTGCAGTCTGGACAGGGTGCACAAGACACTCATCTCTGTCCATCATGGTGTCAGCTTTGGTGGCCTGTGTCTGGGGCGAGAATCATCCGGAGGCTCCCTCTTGCCTGATGCCTTGCTCTGCATCTCTATGAAGTTGCAGGGTAGCTGGACTTCCTGCATATTGGCTCAGGGCTCTCAGCCAAAAAATTTAGGCAAATACTGAATTGCCTCTGAGGACGCGGCCTAGAGGTCATACTGCATCACCTCATGAGCTGCCGATAACAAAAGCCAGCCTATAGTCAAAGAAAGGGGATTTTGACTCCCTGCAACCTCCCTTTTAAAAATTACATTAAAAATTGTGTTAAAATGTTACATAAAAGTTTTCATTTTAACCCTTTTAAAGGGTACCATTCAGTGGGATTAATTATATTCATGACGTTGTGCAAACACCATCAAAACATTTTTCATAATATTTGAACATGATGTTTTCAAGGTCCATCCATGTTATACCACATATCAGAGCTCCATTCCTTCTTACAGCTGCATACTACTCCATTGTGTATATGCCACATTTTGTTTATACATTTATCCAACTGTGAACACTTGGGTTGCTCTGTCTTTTGGCTGTTGTGAATAATTCTGCTGTAAACACAAGTTTGCCAATATCTGTTTGCACCCCTGCTTTCAAATATTTTGGGAATATACCCAGGAGTAGAATTGCTGGATGATATGGTAATTTGATATTTAATTTTTTTTGAGGAATGGCCAAATGGTTTTCCAGGGCAGAGGCACCATTGCACACCCCACCTGTGATGCACACGAATTCCAATCCCTCCATAGACCCTCCAACACTTGTCAATTTCTATTTTTTCTTTTTAAATAATAGTCATCTTAATTGGTGTGAGCTGGTATCTTATTGTGGCTTTGATTTGCATTTCATAATTTGATTTGCATAATAATTAGTGTTATTGACCATCTTTTCCTGTGCTTATTGGCATTTGTATATCTTCTCTGGAGAAGTGTCTGTTCAACTTCCTTGCTCAGTTTTTAATTGGGTTGTTTTTTGTTGCTGATGAGTTGTCATTCTTTTATACAGCCAGTAGTATTTCAAAGAATAGTTATATAGTTACTTATTAACCAGTCACCTATTGATGAATAGTCAGGTTGTTTCCAAATGTGCTGTTCAAACAATTCTACAATGAATTTTCTCCATTTTCTGGTACATGTTATCATGTGCACTGTGAGTATATTGGAGGGTGAATATGTAGCAGTAGGATTGGTGAATAAAAGAGATGGTGTATTTATCATTTAAGTAGATATGCTCAGTTGCCCTGGAGAGTGGATAGTCAACTTTATATTCCCTGTAGCCATGTAGAGAGCCAGGCACAGCTTTAAAACTAGCACATTTGCTTTCAGCATTGTGTCAAAGGTTTCTTCTGCCTTGAGGATGCTAATCTGACATTTTTAAAATACGGATTAAAGCACTGGCCTAATACTGTACTCTGTTAAGGGATTTACAATGTAATTGCATTTGTTCATAAGATGGAATTAATATAGAATAACTTGCCATCAACAGAGCTAATTTTGACCCTGTGCTATGAAAAATTCATTCATGTTTTATGTCTTAAAAATCCGTTTAAAATATTGCTACTTGAATACCATTAAACTGATATAAAAAATCAAGCTCACCCTGGCCAGATAGCTCATGCTAATTAGAGCACTATCTCAATGCACCAAGACTGTGGGTTCAATCCCCAGGCAGGGCACATACAAGAATCAATCAATTAATGCATAAATAACCGGAACAACAATTTGATCTCTCTTTTCTCTCTCTCTCTAAAATCAATTAATAAAAATTTTTGAAAAAAATCAGGCTCAATTTAAATTTGTATGTTAATCCTTTCAAATAGCATAATATTTAATTTTATTAAAATTTTCCCAGAGTTATAGCCATGAAAATTCATGACTGGAAATTCTTTTCTCTTATCAATAATATCTAACAAGATGATGGAGCAACTCATATATCCAATATTAATCTCACCTGCACATTTCATACTATATGTGGATTTAGATCCAGACAGCACCCCTTACAAAGCTCACACTGAACACTCCTCCAACTTCTAATCAAGAAAATAACTGAAAATTGCTATGAGTGAATCAGAATCTAATAAAAGCAGATAAACAGATTAGAACCACATTAATGATGTTATATTAATATATGTTCATAATTAACTTGTTACGGTTTTCAAAAAGAGAAACTTTTGGAGAGGAAAAACTCCCATAAACGAAGAGATACCTAGTAAATAAACTCAAGACAGTAAATTTTATGTGTTATTCCTAGGAAGTAATGTCATATTTATATTATCTGATAATAAAGACATATGCCAAACAAAGCATGATGTGCAGGGTGAAGTAATAAGAAACCTCAATTGGTATGTTAAAACCATAGTAAATACACATTAACTTTATATTTTGTGTCAATTTAGAAGCTAGTTTACATAAATATTAGCTTACTTTGCTTTCCTTGCATGATATCTTCCAGTCCATCCAGTGCAAGCGCTTGCCTGGCACAGGGATCCCAGGCCATCCCAAGAACAGCTTGTTTCACGATCTCAAATGGCAGCGAAATCAGGGGGCTCCTTAGAAAGAACCCAAATTGTGGCTTTCTCCTTTGGGAGCTGTTCAGGACACACCAGCTTCCTCCTCAGCCACCCTTGGTTCAGAGAGGCATACCTGCCCTGAGATATTTTTTAAGCTATCCAGGGATTCTAATGTGCAGCTGAATTTGGAACCTACTGCTCTATAAATACCATCCATAATCTGTCTGGTTATCTCTTCATTCATTCATTCCTTAGCATTTATTGAACCTTTCTATGGTAGGTCCTGAAATACCTAATGTTATTTACCTAATGTTTTTCTTTACATTGACCCTTCTAACCCAAAGACACTGTTTTAAAATCATGAATTTGATGGGCCAGGTATATTATATTGTACACACATCAAATATAAGTATACAATTTTTTTTAAATTTCTTTTTATTTTATTCATTTTAGAGAGGAGACACAGAGTGAGAGAGAGAGAAAGAGAGAAAGAGAGAAAGAGGGGAGGAGCTGGAAGCATCAACTCCCATATGTGCCTTGACCAGACCAGTGCAGGGTTTTGAACTGGCGACCTCAGTGTTCCCAGGTCGACGCTTTTATCCACTGCGCCACCACAGGTCAGGCTATACGTATACAATTCTTAAACAAACTCATCACTATTATCTAAATGCTATCTAGTGATAATCACATTGCTTTTTAGGGAACTGTGAATTCATTTTTTCATTCATTAACTCATTCATTCATTCATTCATCCCACATTTTCTCTGTTCCTCAGATGGGCCATGGCGGATGCTAGGTCCTCTTCGTTCCTCTTACTAGGCGTTGCCTGGTGTCCATTCACCACCCAGGAGCCTCTTATGCTCCCTGATGATAGAACAGGAACAGAGCCATCCCTAACATCTCCAGGCCCTGATGAAGCTCCTTCTCAGGGCTTTATGATGTTGCTTTGCCTAGCCGGGCAGTTCGGGAGGTGTGCAACTACCTAGACCCCTGGTTGGAGTCTCACTGGGCAGTGCAGGCCATCACCAGTAGGGGGCACACCTGCCTCACCACTGGCTTCTCAGGCCAGGGCCAGAGCAAGTTGAGCCTGGCTGGAAAGTTAGGATGCCTGGGGTGCTGCTGGGTGGACCAGACCAGCCTTGGGAAAGGTCTTATGGGATAAAGGAGCATGAAAATCAACCCTCTGAACTCAGATTTTGAGCAAAACCTCCTGTCCTTCCTGCCAGGGGTAAAAAGCACACAGAGCATCTCTTTCCCAGGTTCAGCAAAAATACACAACCGGTCAGGGATAGCAACCAAATCCTGAGATTTGGTGAAAGGCAAGGTCACCACATGCAGATGCTGAGCCCACCATGAGCACCAGACAGCATGCCTATGACCTTATTCAGGACCTGCCCTGGACCTCAACCCTTTGCTGATTCTTTCCAGGGAGAGGAGAGGGGCAGAGAATAGGATCAAAGTCAGTGGGGGCCTTTCCTGGGGACTGGGACAACTCTTCAGCTAGTAAGACCAGTCTAGGTGGACTGGTCTTCTGCAACTGTCCTTCTTCACTCTTTTGGACCTCAGTTTCCCCTTTTCTAGAATGGAACTGAAATAGTTTCCTCCCTGCCTGCCTGCCTTCCTTGAGAGTATGGATATGAAAGCTATTGTGAACAACAGAGATCTTAGGTTTAAACAAAAGCAAGATAATCCAAAATGGAATCTGGCTACCCTTATCCCCACCCCTTCTTGCTCTGGAATCTGCAAATTTGTACTCTATCAGAGTGGGTCTGCACTTCCCATGCCTTGCTGGAGATGGTAATTAAGAGCAGCAGTGGCTCTTGCCTTGCCCTCCAATGACTTTTCTCTAATTGCTCTAATCTGTGCTTTCATGCACTTGCTGGAAAACGAGCCCACAGCGTCACAGACAGAGGCTTGAGCCCCAGGCAAGAGGAGGGGGATGCTTAAGGCCCAGCACCTACTACTGTATGCAGCCCCTGTAATGGAGCCTGGGGAGACCACAGGAAAAAAGCAGTGAGGGCCTTGTTCCTGGCTTTCCCCAGTTCCCAGGGATAGGGAGGTTGTTAATGGAAGAAGTCTGGGGGAGTGAAAAGATTCCTACGGTGCCTGAGTACTGGGAAGTGAATAGGGAATGAAAGGGAACCCTGGTGGGGTTTAGTTCCCTGCAGGCTCCCGTGGATAAGGGGAGCTGGGAGACTCTGGGGGTGGAATGCCTGGCTAGGGGCAGGAATGAGGACACAGGAGCAGAGATGCGGGAGATGGGTCTGTCTGAGATGCTTCTCTCTGTGCATGTCTTCCTTGTTTCTGGGAGTGCAGAGCCTTGGCTTTGTCCATGACAGGATGGTTCTGTGTAGTCTCTCTGCATTTGTCACACTTTGGGAGGACAGTTCAGTGTATGTCTGTGTCTGATGTGTTGTCTCTGACTGCGTGTTTGTGCATGAGTGTGTTACCACTGGTTGCATTTAGCCCTGTTGCATTTAGCTTCCAGCCTTGCAGGGAATTCCTGCAGAGCCTCCAGACAGATACCCCTTCAGACAGAGGTGTCTGGTGCAGCTGGGGAGGGGGCGGGGCTAGCCTAGATAGCAGTTTAAGGCCCCTACTGCTGGGATAAAGCGATTATGTGTGTGTGTGAGTGAGTGTGTGAGCGCACACATATGTAGGTGTATGAGACTGAATTCACAGCCTTTGGTAGCTGTAGAATCCTCAGCTACCCTGAGAAGGTCCAAAATTTGCCTGTGATGTTGTCCTCCTCATTCTTGCCATGATTCACTCCCCTCTAGCTGACCTGGATACATGCATGCATTTACTCCAAGATGCTGTGCCTCTGAATTGCTTCTTTTTCTAGGGGTTCTCTGGCTCTATTCTATGGGTGGAATTTCAACCAGTGTCAGAGGGGAGAGTTTGGGAGGCAGGGAGCTTGCTGGTACTGTCTCATGACACAATTGAGATTAATAGAAATTTTTAAATTTATTGATTTTAAGATTATTTATTTATTTATTTATTTTACAGGGACAGAGAGAGAAATAGATGGGGACAGGCAGAGATAGATAGGGACAGAGACAGTAACAGAGATAAATGAGAAGCATCAATCATTAGTTTTTTGTTGCCGTTGTGACACCATAGTTGTTCATTGATTGCTTTCTCACATGTGCCTTGACTGAGGGCCTTCAGCAGACTGAGCCACCACTTGCTGGAGCCAGCGACCTTGGGTCCAAGCTGGCGAGCTTTTGCTCAAGCCAGATGGGCCCGCGCTCAAGCTGGCAACCTCGAGGTCTCGAACCTGGGTCTTCCACATCCCAGTCTGAAGCTCTATTCACTGTGCCACTGCCTGGTCAGGCTAATTTATTGATTTTAGAGAGAGAAACATTGATTTGTTGTTTCACTTATTTATGCATTCAATGGTTGATTCTTTTTTAAAATTGATTTGAGAGAGAGAGAGGAGAGATATGAGAAAAAATCAACTTGTAGTTGTGTCACTTTAGTTGTTCATTGATTACTTCTCACATGTGCCTTGACCTTGGGCTTCAAGCCAGCAATCTTTGGGCACAAGCCAATAACTTTGGGATCATGTTGATGATCCTGTGCTAAAGCCAGCGACCCCGTGCTCAAGCTGGCAAGCCCGAGTTCAAGCCAATGAGCCCATGGTCAAGCTGGTGACCTTGGGGTTTCAAACTGGGGATCTCAGCATTCTGGGTTGATGCTCTATTCACTGTGCCACCATCGGTCAGGCTATTGGCTGATTCTTGTATGTGCCCTGGCTGGGGATTGAACCCACAACCTTGGCGTATCAGGACAATGGTCTATCCAACTGAGCTATCCAGCCAGGGTCCAAAATGAGATTCTTGACCTTGTACTTGCCGAATGAATCACTTATAATTACCACTTATTTTTACTTGCATCAATCTAAGCGAGAGGAAAAGCTCTGGGTTGCTCCTTCTGGTGCCAGGAGACTCTATGTAGAGTTAATTATAATAAGAGCAGTGAGTGTGAAGTCAGCGAATGAAATGTGCCAAAACCGGTGAGTAAATTCAGTTTCCTGTAACAAACAGACAATAAAGAAATGACTTCCTCACCACGAACATGACAACCGCTGATCCTCATTGCCCATCCTGAGTAGCTGGCACTGCTCCAAACTCTTCTCAGGTCAGCTCCCATAATCCTCACGGCCACCCTGGGTGCCCATTTCACAGATGGGGAAACTAAGGCTCAAAGAGGCTAAGGAATTTGCCCTGAAATGACACAGCTCACAGAGCAGCGATTTGAACCCAGGTAGTTTGATGCCCTTATTGAGTTCCCAGCCACTGAGCCATGTGTTGTAGGACAGTCCGTTAGGTTGGTTAAGGTGTGGTGTTAACAGTGCCTCTCTTTCAGGACAACTACAAACTTTAGTCCCAGCCAAGAGCTTCTTGCTAGCTACTCAATTTCATGCATCAAAAACAGATGAGAAGTTTCAAGGAAATATTTTTGCTACCTGGCTAGTATTTGTTTTGTTTGTTTGTTTGTTCTTTGTGCCTATTATCCAGCCCCCCCCTTTATCTCTCCAACAGGCACGCTTGTCCAGGCCAGCGCTGTGCTGTCTCAACAGCACTTGTGTCAACAGCTCTAGCCATGGACGGTGGATCTGCAGATCTGCATGGAGCGCCGCCGTTGACATTGGCCTGACTCACAGTGGCTGGGAGCTGGGACTTGAATGCAGGTCTGTTGGGCACCTGGATATCTGAGAGGAAGTCAGGGAGGTAGGGAGGCTGTGGGTGCTTCTGCAAAATGGGGATGCAAAGGTGGGGAGTGCACAATAATAAGATCCCACAGGCTTTTGTGTATCAGTTAGGGATTGCTTCCCATTGCTGATAAGTGGCTAGAGATAACAGTAAATTAAAGCAGACTGAGGTCTCTCTCTTTCTCTCTCTGTCACACACACACACACACACACACACACACACACACACACACACACACGATGATGTCAGGAGGTAGGCATCCAGGGCTGATGGTGAGGCTCAACAGTGTCATTAGGGACCCTGGTTTCTTTTCTCTTTCAGTCTCACCGATCTGAGCATATGGCTTTCATCCTCAAGGTCATTTCATGCTCTATGATTGTTTCCGGATCTTCACCATCACATCTACTTTCCTGGGAGGGCGGTTGGAACAGACCAGCTCGATATCCCCCTCTATCTCACCTAACAACTTAACGTTTGTCCCTCATTGGCTTCTCTTAGCTGCAAGGGATGCAGAGAAATCAAATCTTTTGGCTGGGCATGTTGCCACATGAGTGTTTGTTAGAGAGGTAAATGGGAGACAGATATTTTAGGGTACCCTGAAATCTCTGCTAGAGTATAGTAGAGTCCTGTGCACCCCAAGGTGGAATTTGTGTTTTTTTACTAGGTGCTGTGACTGTTTCAGGCCAAACAGCCAGAAAGGGTGAGGGGAAGGAGCCCCAGCAGTGAGTCCAGGACCCAGGCCCCTCAGGGCCTTACTACTTTGGGGTTAACTGTCCCCTTAATACCCTGTAGCAGTTCCAGCCTTGGGGAACTTGTGTCTAAGTAGGACACATGGAGGGGCTGGGGTAGGTGGAGATGACAAGGCTGCTGAGAATGGGCTTTGTGCCTACAGGCATGTTCCAGAAGGAATTGTGATGACATTGGTGATGGTCCATCTTGTCACTGAGTTGGGAGGTCTGAGTGGTCCACGTGGTGGGGTTTGGGGGGCAGGATAGGGGTAGGCTGGTGTCTTGAATATGAGGGTGGCCAGCAGATGGTGGCCTATCTGGGAAGACCTCCTGACACTCTCCTGCAGGCCCAACCCCAGGTGACCCAGGCCCAGAGACCTAGTTCATGCCCCCCCCATCTGTGGGTCCCTGAGATGGCTCCCTCATGTCCCTTCCCCGTCACTAACTCTCCCCACAAAGGCAACTGTTCTGCTGACCTCTGTTGCTAGACACTGGTTTTGCCTGTTCTTGCACTTCATGTAAACAGAGCCATACAGCATGTTCTCTTGCTGTTGGCTCCTTGGACTTAGCTTAACGCCTGCAAGGGTCATCCAGGTTGTGGCCTGTGTATCAGCAGTTGCTTCTTTTTAAATTGCTGAGTAATTTTTCATTATGAGGCTAGAACACCATTTTCTATGCATTCATCCATCCGTTGATGACATTTAGGTTGTTTCCTGTCCAGAGCTATTGTGAGTGAAGCTTCAATGAGCGTTTATGGCCAAGTCCCTGTGTAGACTTACATTTCTCCTTCTGGGTAAATGCATAGGAGTGGAATGGCTGGGTCATAGAGACGGTGTTATGTTTAACTTTGTAAGAAACTGCCCAACTGTTCTTCAGACAGGTTGAATCACCGACACTCCCACCAGTTGTGCTGGAGGGTGGATCCTTGTTTCTCCAATATTGAATATTATGAGTCATTTAGAATTTGGCCATTCCTGTGGGTGTGAATGGTAGTTTATAGTGGTTTCCTTCTGCATAGCTCTGATAACTGCTGATGTTGAATGTCTCCTCATGTGCACATAGGTCATTTCGATGTTTTCTTTTGTAAAGTGCTCGTTCATATCTTCTGCCTATTTAGAAAAAGATGTGTTTTTTTTTTTTTATTGATTTCTATTTCTTTATATAAGCTCAGGTACTAGTCCTTTATCAGATATGTGTATTGAGACATCTTTTCTGCATCTGTGCATTTTCTTTCTCTTAATGGTATCTTTTGCTGAACCTAAATTCTTAATTTTAATGAAACCCAATTTAACATTTTTTTCTTTTACCGTTAACATTTTGGTGTCTTGTTTAAGAAAGCTTTGCCTCCCAAAGCAGTCTTTTTAACACATGACTCCCCCTGACCTTGCCCCACCTGGCTGCTCCCTGCCTCCTAATCTCCTATTAGAAGTGCTGCCCAGGAGCAGGGGTGAGAGAGGCAGAAGTGGGATGGGAGATAGGAGATTGGTGGTGAGGTGTGGGGGTTAAAGCCTAGATTACTTGCCTCCCCAGGGCACCAGATCGTGTCCCCCACCCCCTTGCTTCCCCGGTGTGGATTTGGGTTTATGTGGGCTGAAAGATTAAAGCCAAAGAGATTAAAAGATTACCCTTGGCTGGAAAGCAAATTCTGCCTCTGCTCCTAGAGCCATGGGGGTGGTGAGGAGGGCAGTGGTGGTGACCGTGTCCTCTCCTCTTTCTTGTGGGGCCTTGGCCACTTCATTGTGTGTGGCCTTGGACACATACTCACTTCTCTGGGCCTTAGTTCCCAAATAATAGAGTTTGAGCGGGGGTGGGGAGGTGGGGGGTAGACCTGAGCTGGAGAGTGAGCACCAACCTGGGCCTCACTCAGTCCTCTAAGTGTGGCCCCTGAATCAGCAGGCCCAGCCTCAGCTGGTAACTGTGCTAGAGTGCAAACTCGATGCTCCTCCCCAGACCTGCTGAGGCAGAAGAACTGGAAGGGGGGCAGCCATCTGGGTTTTAAAGCCCTCAGGGGATTCATATGCAGACTATGGTCTGCACACCAGCGCTTTTAATTATGGAAACCATAGCTAATTTTTAGAGCACTTAACTGTGTTCACCAGTGACATTTCTAAAGAGTATGTACGTACCTATTTGCTTAAAATGCTGGTATGATTACTCACTCTACACAGAAGAAAATTGAGGCACAGAGAGGTAAAGCAGCTTGCTGAAGCTCACACAGCTTCTAAGTGGCTAAGCCTAGATTTGAACATGGGGAGGCTGCCTGAGGCACTGACCACTGCTCTATAATATTCCAAAATCCTAGCACTGTATGCCCTAAACCTTGGCAGAAGCCTACAGTTCCTAGCAGCTGCTCCAAGGGGTGGTGGCTTCAAAAGGCTGAAAGCCCTGGGAGCCGCTCACTGTCAAGATCCTTTCCTGGCCTCCTCCAGGGCCTACTGGGTCTGCTCTGACCGCACAGGGCACCTTACAAAGTCCTCTTCCTGCTTCTTGGGTAGGTACATGGCTGCAGGGAAGCCCATGGGCGGAGGCTGAGGGACAGGGATGCTGAGTGCTGACCCAGCTGCACAGTCAGCCACACTCAGACACAGAGACCCACAATGCTCCAGATCTCAGGAATCCATTCATGGCTCTGGTCATGTCAGTATTTAGTGATCCCAACCAGAGATAAGCAGAGGTGGGCAGAAAGCCTGCGGCAGAGAAAAGGAAGAGAGGGGAAGAAGAAATTCGTCCATTAATTTTATGATTCTCCCTGCCAGCCCCCTCCTGCCACTAGGGGTGGTGAAAAACCCTGACCTCAGTGCTGGAAAGTAATCAAGGAACAGCCCAGGCTGACAGGAGGAGGCTGATTTATGGGGGGTGGGGGAGTGCTGGGGAGCGGAAGTGAGTGGTCCAGTGGTGGGAGAGAGCAATTCATCACAGCTCCATAGGAGAGGACCAGTGCCCAGCTCTATCACCTTGGTCGGGAGGCCTGGCCCCCACTGGGCCCACTCAGCCTGCTCTGCTCTCTGTCAGGTCACCAAGGACCCTACTTTTAGGGGCAGGGGGCATATTTGGATATTTTCATGGCCCCAGCACTCCCCTAGTGCCCCCACGTCTCTTCCCTACTCCTCTTCTGCCTGCAACCTCTTTGAACCATTGAGTGGAGATGGGGTGTGGAGGATGGATCCTTGGGTACCATCTTGGGCAAGTCCTTCCTCTGAGCCTCAGTTTCCTCATCTGTAAATGAAGGCTCAGCCCTACAGGGCCAACCTCACAGGGCAGTTGTAAAGGTGAATTGGTGTGACTGTGAGCTGCAAAGCTCTGTGCCATCATAGAGGTGACAAGTGGCTTCTGCTGCTGAGCTTCTGGGCACAGGTTTTTTAGTGGAAAAATATGTGCTGGGCATGGGGGCTGCTATGACTGACGGTCTGTGTGTGGAGGTATGCTCACCTGTGCTTATGCATAGTGAGACCAAAGCTAAAGCTGCATGCGTGGTGCATACATGCATGTGTGTGCGCATGTGCAGGCACGTGTGTGTACATGTGTGCAGGTATACTGACAGCTGTGAGCTAGAGCTCTCAAGTAATCCCTCCACCCCTGCCCGCTTTGGAGGACCCCTCCAGGGTGGTGGTGGAGGTAGGGGTGGTATGGCTGAGTGCTCATGCTCAGGCCCTATCCAGCTGATTATTTATTGATTAATTCTGCTGCCAGCTAATGAATGCCAAGCCTGTGCCAGGCGCAGGCCCTGGGCTGATTTACATAATTAAAAAACATCAGTAATAGAGCCGGGCCTCACCCGCCAACTGCTTCCTCTAGCATGACAACAGGCTGAACCTCCCTCCTCCACCCTGCCCTGTCCTCTGCACCCCAAGGCTTCCTTAACTCCCCAACCCCTCATTTTCCTGACCTGCTCTGTGTTGGCCCACTTACCAGGGCTGCTCCATGACCGTGATGGAGAGATTGAAGCATTCTGGGATTCTTAAGTCACTGACTCCAAGATTCTATTAGTCGATGGTTCTAAGGTTCTTTGATGGAGAGTCTCAGATTATAAGATTCAGCTGTGATCCTCTGAGTATGTGATTTTTCAAGAGTCTATTACCTCTATGTGACAAAGGGAAAAAATATTTGCTCTCAGCAGTCCTGCCTGCTGTCAGAGTGGTGGGGCTCTTCTTGGAGGGCTGGGCTTTCTGTGGGGGTTGCCATGGTGGTTTGGGTATGTCAGTCACTGCTTTACAGAAGGAGAAGGAATTTGTCACTGCAGAGGGCTGAGGCTGGGGGTGGGTACTGCAGGAATCTGGGCAGAAGGAAGGAAGACCCAGGGACATCAGGGGAGGGCTGGAAGGAGAAATGCTTGGTGGCTTCCTAGCTGCCAAGAGGGACTTCAGATAGTAGCAGATCCTGTGGAGTGTGTGATGTTAACTCCCTTTGCCTGTCCACCTTCGGAGTCTTCAGAAAAGGTTCTTGCATTTAGAGAGGTGGTTTGGGGTAATGAGCGTAGGCTTCTGCACATGCCAGCTGTGTGATCTTGGGGAAGCTACTCAGCCTCTCTGAGCTGTAGTTACCCTCTCACACGTAAAATGGAGTTTATTGTGAGGATTAAATATTAACTAGCATACAGTCCTTAGAATCAAGCCAGCACCTGGTGAACTCCTAATGAATGGTGGGAATGGGTTTTTGGGGAAGATCCTTAGCGGGTTGAATAGACTCAGTGAGAACAGAGATGCACAGGAGGGCTGGAGCTTCTTATCTCTGTAGCAGACCAGCTCCCAGTGGGGCCGGTGCTCAGCCCCACTGAGGATGTTTGCTGAATGAATAAATGTTTTTATCTTCTCTCAGGCCTTCTCAAACATGGTGCCAGCTTGCAGCCAGTAAGCCAGGGTGACTGGGACACATGGCTTCTCTCAGGTGGGTCCCCAGGCCTTGCTCTCTTCTCTTCCATCTGTCCCATCCTGCCTCTTCCTCTCCATTCTCACAGCCTGGGTCTGCTGCTCATCAGGACTCCCTCCCCATACCATTCCCTGCAATCAGTAGATTGGGAAAGATGGACCTGACTGAGCCCATGTCTACCATGGCGGCCTGGAAGTGCACTCACAGACCCTGTCCCACAGTGTCACCTGTTTTAGCCCTACCATCTCAGTCCTCAAATCCAAGAACCTCAGAACTGAAAAGCCCCAGAGCAACCTTACTCTGACCTGTGACATCTGGATTATATGATGGCACAAGATGTCCAGGTGAACCACCAATCTTAGGTAAATTAAGAAAATATTCTTGTCATAATTTTAAAAAATCTAAATAAAATACGTTTAAAATTAATGATAGAATGGTAAGATGGGGCAGGCGTGTTGGAAAACAGTTTGGCAGTTTCTCAAAAGGTTCAATGCAGAGGTGCCATATCATGCAGAAATTCCACTCCCAGGTATAGACCCAAAGGTGTTTGAAAGCACTCTGATGGCAGAGACTCAACTATCTTGTATCCTGATGTTCACAGCAGCAATATTCACAATAGCCAAAAGGTGGCAACAGCCCAATGTCCATCAGCAGATAAATGGATAAAAATATAAAACAACTATATACAATGGAATATTGTACAGCCTTGAAAAAGGAATAGATTCTGATACGGGCTACCACATGGATGACTCTTGAAGACATCATGCTAAGTGAAAGAAACCAGGCACAAAACGACAAAGTTTGTGTCTTTCAATACCTGGCCTTGGAAGTCACAAAACATCACTTCCATTGCCTCCTGTAGGTGATCAGTGAGTCACTAATCTAGCCCAGATTAAAGTTGACAAGATATAGATGTCCTCTCTTAACAGGAGCTGTGTCAAAACATTGGAAGCCTGTTTTTAAACTATATACCACAGTATACACGAAGCCCTTAGAATAGTGCCTGGCATATAGTAAGTCCTCAAATGTGTTTGCTGTTACGTTATACCCCAAATAAAAGAAATGGATTGATAAGGCAAAATGGTTTGTTGAAACATTAACATAGGGATGAAAATATTAAGAAAAATTCTATAATTCAGAATAAGGCATAACCATAAGTAGTGACTAGGATTTGATATGCCTGTAGAATGTGCTAGTTTGGAGAGGTATGATTTTGCAGAAGCAAAGAAGAAAATCAAAAATAGAAAGTACAACCCTAAATACCCCAAAATGGAGTTGCATCATTCCTGTGACCAGTATGGGGTCTCTCATGTCAGGTCATCCGGTGCTGGCTGGGAGCCTTTGAAGCTTCCACATCTTTCCCCCACAAAACAATCAAGGCATTGCTTTGGGAAACCAATGGAGTGTTTCTAGAACAAGTAGAAAATAAAGCTTCCAACACAAAATTGATGACTTCCATCACTAAAGATAGAGAGCAGACGCAAACCACAGAGGTCTTGTTCAAGGTGGCTGGCCTCATAGAAAAACCAGGTACAAGCCATTCTATTGCCAGGACATTTATAAAGCCAGCCACAGAGTGACAAGTCAGAGAAGAAACAGATTAAGGCATTGGCAAAAATTACTTTTATTTTTAATTGCTTTTGATCAAATAACACTATTAGGCACTGGGGGGGTATCCATGAAATTAATGTCCAATGATGTGGAAAATCAGTAATCAACATGCATGCTGGCTGCCTGACCAAGCAGTGGCACAGTGGGATGCAGAGGACCCAGGTTCGAAACCCCAAGGTCCACCGGCTTGAGTGTGGGCTCATCTGGTTTGAGCAAGGCTCACCAGCTTGAGCCCAAGGTCACTGGCTTAAGCAAGGGGTCACTCAGTCTGCTGTATTCCCCCTGTCAAGGCACATATGAGAAAGCAATCAATGAACAACTAAGGTGCCACAACAAAGAATTGATGCTTCTCATCCCCCCCTCCTGCCTGTCTGTCCCTATCTGTCCCTCTCTTTGTCTCAGTCTCATACACACACACACACACACACACACACACACACACACACACACACACACACACACACAATGGGTGCTGGCTGATATTTCCCTTTGCAGACGCACAGAACTGCCGGGGGTGGGGGACATTTCAGAATTTGGAACATGTATGAGAGGGTATAACAGGCAAGTCCCCTTCTTTCTCTTAGCTGAACCCTGGCTGCATTCAATGAGGCCACATGTTCTGCATGTCCTGCTCTAAATCAATCTTGAGAATCCTGGTCCTGATTTCCCAGCCTCTCTTGCAGCTATTCAATCCAATTCTGACTAAAGGGATCTAAGCAGAAAGCAGTTGGTGAGTTTCTAAGAAAGCTTTATGTTGTCTTTTTTTTTAAAAGAAGTCAGACATGACTGATGAAGCCCCACACTTCTTATACTTTCTTCACGCCTGGAATGTGGGCAAAATGCTGGAGCCGATTGTGGCAGCCATCCTGTGTCTTCTCAAGGCTTCTTGTCATGTGAGGAAAACAGCCCCTTGGTGGCAGGCGTGTTCCTTCTCCTCTGTCCCCAAACTGCCAACCTCTCTTCCTCAAGTCATCAAAGACCTTGTTTCCCGTTTCACTGAGAAAAGAGAACAAATGAGAAGAGACTCCATCAATGCCCACATTCCTCTATGGTTAACACTCATGGTGCCCTAGACCCCACCCCTCTCACCTCTTCAGGATGCTCCTTCTGCATCTCTCCACTTTCTCCTGTCTCCTCGTTTTCATTTTTCCCTCTCCAGGATCATTCACACACATACTGCTATTTCCTCACCTTTAAAAATCTGTGTACTTCGCATCCCCATTTCTCTCCTTTCCTTCACAGAAAGAAGAATACTCAAAGACCTGTCTCTATTTGCTCAGTCCAGTTCCTCTCCAGCAAGTCCCTCTAGGTGGTCTTGTTTTTCCCCCCACTCCTCTCAAGGTCACCATGCTCTCACCTCACCTCTGACTTGCCCTATCAGCCATATTAGCCATAGCAGATCACTCCCTTATCCTGAAACCCTCTCCTCCCACCTTACTGTAAGCTCCATGAAAAACAGGGCATCTGTTGTCTTATTCACTGCTCCTTCACCGTTGGGGAGGTCAACACTATTCATTGAATTAATGAAGAAACTGATAGTTGTCCCCCCAAATCCATCTTCCCTTCTACAGAAATATAAGTTTTGCTGAATGCATAAATGCCAAGATAAAGACTACATTTCCCAGCTTACCATGCACATAGGTATAGCCATGTGATTTCATTTTGACCAATGAAATGAGAGCAGAGATTAGTTGTGACATTCCTATTCTTGACCTCAAAAGAAAAAGTGTGTACCTCTCCTTTGTTTTTCTTCCCTTTCCATGGGTTAGAATGGAAATGCAATGGCAGGAGCGGGAACAGTCATCTTAAACCAGACAGTGGAGCCACCTATGAGTTAAGGAGAGCAGGTAATTAACTAAAAAGCTGTAACCTATCAGCACTGGTCACATTAATCTCAGACTAGAGAGAGAGAGAGGAAAGAGAGATAGAGAAGTAAACTTCTATCTCATTTAAATCACTGTTATTTTGTCTTCTGTGGTAGCAGACAGACCTATATACTCAGGACTGCACCTTTATTTATTAAAGCATTTATAGTTGGACTTTTTTCTATCTTTGGCAGCCTGATCTGTACACACTTAAGGGAAAGGCACTTTAGTTTATTCAGGTCCTGTTCATCACCCAGCACAGACACTGCAGGGAAGGACATTTCTGTTTAAGTGATGATGTGAGTTGTGAGCCATGCTATAGACCAGAAAGGGACACTGAGATCAGGACTGGCTCTCCATCAGACTGCAAGGGAGGGCAAAGTTACAGCTCTGTGGATGGAGGCGTTACTTGGGAATGCCAGCGCTCAGCGCTATTCACAGCGAGCAGCTGGTGGAAAACAATGTGCATCCCAATCTTCATTCAGTACCAAGAGAAACTGAGAAAATTAGTGCAATCAAACCAAGGCCATTGAGTGGACATCTTTGGAGCCAGCTGTCAGAAGAGATAGGCCGAATAATGTCTGCTTTTCCAACCCTCACAACCCTCGATATCAAATAAAGGTGCACATCCAATTTTTTTTAAACGAGAAACAAGATTAAAAGTCTCTGTGACACAATAACACCAGTGAAAGCCATTCCTTTGATTTTAAGAAACATGACTTGGCTATGCAGTCAGCACCTTGAAAAATCTGATTCTGTCACCTTGGGGCTAAATTATGATTTTCACAGTTGATGAAAAGATACCAGGGTTTCATAAGCCCAAACTGGGGGGAAAATTTCTTGATCTCTGAGAGCCTGACTCTGTCTCAGCCCTTGATAATTTTCTCCACTGCTCAGGAGGAGAAATCGATGACACAGCAATGAGCATATTAAAGTCACATCCAAGTGCTGCTGCCACCAAGACGGAATCCTAATCCTCTCCAGTGTGAAATGCAACCAAAGCGGAGTGTGGGCTGTTTGTCCTAATGACTCGCCAGCTTGCAGTGCACTGTGCATGGCCTCTTCTCTTCTGATGGGCACTAGAAAGAGGCTTCCATGAGAAATCACTATTTTGTCACCTCAAGGACCGTGTCCAATCCACAAAGCCTAGAACCAGGCACTTGTGCCCATCTCTGACAACCTGTGGCTGGGTGATGGGCTGTCTGCTATGGTGAAATCAAGAGCAAAATAAAAGCAGCTGCCTGGATGGGACCCACGAGTTGCTGGTCCAGCCAGATTGTCACCTGGCTAGGCAGAGGTGGGCCTGGCCCATTCATCCACTCAGCAAGCAATAGTTGTAGGCCTACTGTGTGCCAGGAACACAGAGGTATGGGGAATCAATATAAACATTAAAAAGTGAACATAAAAAAGAGGATTACAAACAAAATTATCTCAATAAAATGAAGCCTTTTCTATTACGGTAAAATATACATAACAAAATGTACCATTTTTAATTGCAGTCACACTGTTATGTAACATTCACACCCATCATCTCCAGAACTTTATCATCTTCCCAAACTGAAACTCTGTCCTCATTAAATACTAACTCCCCGTTCCTTCTCTCCCAGGCCCTGAGAATCACTGTTCTACTTTCCCTGTGAGTTTGACCATTCTAGGTACCTCAGATTAGTGGAATCACCCTGTAATTTCTGCCTGTTTCTCCTGGGACATTTATTCTGGGGGAAGCCGGCCATGCTGTAAAAAGTCCGGGAACTCTTCTCATTCCGCCATGCTGGAAGCAGGCACTTCATTCATCTGCTCCAACAGAGCCACCGACCTACAGTTTGCACCAGGTGACCGCCATGTGAGTGAACCATTTTGGATACCAAGTACAGCCCAGGCAAGTTCAGGTGATGACAGCCCTGGTTGGTGTAGGTCTCCACCTGCATGAGAATCCCAAGTAAGAACTGGCCATCTGAGCCCTTAAAGAATTCCTGACCCACAAAACTGTGAGCAGAATAAAATGGCTGTGTGTGTTTTCTTTTGTTTTATTGCACTACTCGAATTTTTTTTTCTTTCTTTTTTTTTTATTTATTCATTTTAGAGAGGAGACACAGAGTGAGAAAGAGAGAGAGAGAGAGAGAGAGAGAGAAAGGGGGGAGGAGCTAGAAGCATCAACTCCCATATGTGCCTTGACCAGACCAGTGCAGGGTTTTGAACTGGCAACCTCAGTGTTCCCAGGTCGACGCTTTATCCACTGCGCCACCACAGGTCAGGCCATGCACTACTCGAATTTTTAAGCACCAATAGTAATCAGAAGACATAGAATTTATTTAGTCTGGGTTTTTCAGATGAAGAAATTGAGCCCCAGAGAGATTAAGCAACTTGCACACGTTCTCACAGCAGAGATAAGAGATGAGTGCAGGCAGGCTAATTCTAATAGTCTGCCTCTCAACAATAAGGGGGTGGGGGAAGCAAAGTTAACAAACAAGCAGTAATGCACAAAATGGAAAAATGTGTCAATCTGACTAATAATACCTTATTGAGGGAAGGTCAGTGCCTTTGGACCTACCATCGGAGATAGACTGATGGCCTTTGGAATATAGACACTTTAAGAATGGAGTAGCCTGACCTGTGGTGGTGCAGTGGATAAAGCATTGACTTGGAATGCTGAGGTCGCTGGTTCAAAACCCTGGGCTTACCTGGTCAAGGCACATACAACAAGCAATCAAGGAACAACTAAAGTGAAGCAACTATGACTTGCTACTTCTTGTTCTCTCCCCTCCACTCTCTGTAAAATCAATAAATAAAATTAAAAGAAAAAGAATGGAGTAATTACTGCAAAAAAAAATCACAATTAATTTCACATTTTAGATTGGTGAATCATAAGTGAATGAAATTTGTCCAGTTCTTTTTATTTCATTTAAAGCCTCCTCCAAACTGCCTAGGGATGTCAGGATTGTGAGACCACATGAGGAAGACCTGACCCCTCAACCAGTTAGCAATGGAGGTACGGGAGCTCAAAAGCTTCCTGGCAAAAATATATTAGTCTCATAAAATTAAAGGACATCAAATGAAACTGTTGGAAGCACCTTTGAGTTCATCTCATTCAACCTTTCACCCAGGGCAAGACAAGGACAAACCACGTGTTAGCAAAGCAACCATTCGATAAGGGGCCCCGGGCAGCGTCAGTCGGCAGTTTGTAATTAATGGCCAAGGAATTGTCAAGAAAATGTGGCAGTTAGATCACAGGGTGAGTGAGGGTGGTCACTGAGGGCTGGGCACTGGGTTGGCTTCATGGGCCTATGACCTGTGCAGTCACTCAGGGCCACCCTCTCTGCCTTGAAAAAACTCACGCTTGGTTTAATGTTCTGTGTTGCTTGAAATGCTTAATAATTTTTAAACAAGGTGTTTTACATTTTCCTTTCGCTCTGTCTCCCACCAAGTATGGAGCTGGTCCAGACTGGAGAAGTTTGAGAGATGGCTCTGGGATGAGTATTTCTGCAGGGCAGAAAAAGCCTGGGGGCTAGAAAGCCCCAAATTAGCTTGGGAAGTAGTCACTTGCTCAAGATCACCAAGTCAGGAAGTGGTAGCACACAGAACTGAAGCCAGTCTCGTCGAACTCCAAGGCTCATGGTCTTAAATACTTTGCTTTGCTTTCTTCTGGGATGGACCTTATACCTGAGCCACCCTCCCGACTGTTCTTACAATTGCAGCCTTCTCTTTCAGGGAGCCTTCCTGGATTGTTCTGGCCCACTCATACTTGTCCTTTCTTCCTTTCTTCATCCTTCCTATCCCATTGAGTCCTTGTGCCAGCCTGTCTCCTTTCCGCCTCCTTCCTGGTTAGAATCTATTATAGCTTCTGAGCCTCCAGGCTAATCCTGACAGGGACTTGCCCCCAAGAAGAAGTCTTGGGCTCAGTCCTCTTGCTGCAAACTTCATTCAGAGTCCATGGTGCAGTCTTGCTCACTTTTCCATTTGTAGACTGGGCTCCAGCCTCAGTCTTCCCACCTAAAACTCCAAAGAAATGTGATTTAGTGGGAGTCAGAAAGGCCTGGTTCACATTCTGTCTCACAACTCACTTTAGCACAAGCAGCTCAGCCTCTCAGCCCGTTTTCCAATCTGTTAAGTAGGGGAAGTCCCAATTTTAACCAAGTGATCAAGATGAACACCACCGGTCATGTGACAAGCAATGACAAGGGCACGATAACTCTGTGGCCTTCTCCCCAACTCATGACCCAGACCAATCATGAAAAACATCAGAATAACCCAAAGTGAGGGACATGCTACAAAACACCTGACCAGTACCCTTCAAAGCTGTCAAGGTCACAAAGAACAAGGAAAGAAGGAGAAACAGTCATGGACCAGAGGAGACTAAGGAGACATGATGACTAAAAGCAATGTGATGTTCTGGATGGGATCCAACAGAAAAAGAACATGAGTGGAAAAATGGGTGAATATGACTAAGTCTAGAGCAGTGGTTCTTAACCTTTTTTGAGGTACCGAACCCACCAGTTTCATATGCGCATTCACTGAACTCTTCTTTAGTGATAAATAAAATAGGATTTTTTCCCCAAATTCAAGACATAGGTATATGTTTTTTTACTGGTGCACAAAATGAGCCGTGCATGAACATCACCTTGCTCAAAGAACAAAACCAACAAAGTGCATGAACTCACAACAAATTACGGTATTACTTTATTCTGGCCTCCGCAGCAGAGGCTTCTCCGAACCCTCGAGACCAACTCATCAAACCCCTAGGGTTCGATAGAACCCAGGTTAGGAACCACTGGTCTAGAGTTTAGTTACTAGGAATGTACCAGGGCTAATTTCTTAATTTTGATGAGTGCATCATGATTATATGTGATGTTAATTCAGGAGAAGCTGGGTGGAGGGTTCACAGCAACTCTTTTGTGCTAACTGCATTTTTTTTTTTGTATTTTTTTAAGTGAAAGCAGGGAGGCAGACAGACTCCTGCATGCGCCTGACTGGGATCCACCCGGCAAGCCCACTAGGGGGCGATGCTTTGCCCATTTGAGGTGTTGCTTTGTTACAACCAGAGCCATTCTAGCACCTGAGGTGGGGCCATGGAGCCATCCTCAGCGCTCAAGCCAACTTGCTCCAGTGGAACCCTGGCTGTGGGAGGGGAAGAGGGAGAGAAGAAGGGAGAGGAGGAAGGGTGGAGGAGGACCAGATGGTCACTTCTTCTGTGTGCCCTGACCAGGAATTGAACCCAGGACTTCCACACGCTGGGCCAATGCTCTACCACTGAGCCAACTGGCCAGGGCCTAATTTTGCATTTTTTAATAAATCTAAAATTATTCCAAAATAAGATGTTTATTTAAAAAATGAACAAAAATAACAAAATCTGCATTATTGCTGTAATGCTGGTGGCCGAGGACATGTAGGTCCACATTGGATTCGGGCAGACAATAGAGAAACTGCGGAGTCAGAAAGCGTTAGGGCTATTCCGTTTAATAAAGTCTCACAATGGTGGACAAGCACACAGATAGGGGAAAACCTCTTCTCTGGCACACAAACAGCAAGAATGGCCCCTCACAGTGGTGGGTAGACAACCCGTCATCCACAATGCCCCTGAGCTCAAGCACCCATAGCCTTATATAGGCTATGCACACATAGCTTTATATAGGCACACATAGCCTTATATAGGCTATGCACACATGCCTCTGCTAGGTGCTTATGCATTAGTCAAGCAAAGTGTTTGCAGCTGGTACACCAGCGAGCAAGCCTAACATAGCTGCCCCACATTCCACCCCTTTAGGGTTGCTCTCATACAAAAATGACAATTATAAAGGTACCCTTCACAATGTCTTCCTGAGCACTCTGCCCAGGGAGTTAACTGGAGGCTCACCTACAACTCCTCACCCCACAGTGCCAACAAGGTGGGGGGCCTGTACAGTCCAGGGCCATATCCAATGAAACAAAAAGTGTCCTTGTCTCTGCAACTGGGTGAGAGCAGCTTCCTGCTGCAGGAAGGCTTCCACAAGTGCCACGCCGCTCATCAGGGTCTCTCATAGTTGCAGTCCAAGATCAGTCCATGATTGACAGCCCAGCTGTCTGTGCGAATCACCAAAGTAAAGGTCCATTACAGGTAACTAGGTTCACATAGGGCCTCAGGCCTCTCACCTCATCCCTGCCATTATGACAGCTCTGAAGACGCTGCCCCCAGGAGGAGCGAGTGGCAACAGTGGCCAACCTCTCCACCTCTGCTCCAGAGAGAATGATACCATTCACCCCTAAGTTCCACAATCGCAGCAAGCCTACCAGGGGCTCAGTAGGCACTCTTTGCTGCCGAGTTTTTACCTTCTGGATGACCTCTGGCCAAGCTCTGAGTGTGCAAATGGCAGCTTCATCCCGAGACTCCTCATCCTCAGAAGAGGAGTTGGAAACACTTGTTCCGTGACTCAGAGCCACTTCACTGGCACAGCTCCATCTTCAGCTCCTGTAGTTGCCAGCTCTCAGCCTGAAGCTGAACCCACAGTTGTTCCTTCAACAATTGCCACTGCCAATGTTCAACCTCCAGGCAAAACTGCAGCTCATGAACCTGTAGCTTGCTCTAGTTCTGGGCGCTGTTGGTGCTCAGCAGCTCTCAAACCTGGTCAGGCTCCTTCTCCAGCACTTGCTCTAGTTCACAGTCATTGCTGCTCGATATGCGGCTCATCCTGGAGCTTCCAACCTCACTCAGCTTCTTGCATAGAGCTCTTAGTTTCTTCTTGCAGGATTGTAACAAACACCCAACCCACAGTCCCCAACTGGAGAGCCACTGGGAACAGTCACTCCTCTATTCCATCTCTCAAGGGTGTCGGTAGCTCCATACCAATCTGCTCTGAATCCTGCCCACTATGCCAGATGTAATGCTGGTAGCCAAGGCCAGGCAGGTTCACATTGGATTCGGGCAGATGGTAGAAAAACTGCGGAGTGGGAAAGGGTTGGGCCTTTTCTTTAATAATGTCTCACAACGGTGGACAAGCACACAGGCAGGGGAAAACCTCTTCTCTGGCACACAAACAGCAAGAATGGTCCCTCACAGCGATGGGCAGACAACCGACCATTCACAATCCTGACCACAAGCACCCATAGCCTTAAATAGGCTATGCACACATGCCTCTGCCAGGTGCTTATGCACAAATCAAGAAAAGTGCTTGCAGCTGGTACACACCAGCGAGCAAGCCTAACACAGCTGCCTCACAGAGTTGTTGATGGGTCATATTTTCAGGGAGCCCAGGTGGCACCAAAGTGGCATTTGGGTTTTCAGCCTGAGTAACTTGGTAGCAGCCAGACACACCTGTCATTCCCCATAGAGCCATACAGTTAGTTCCCTACCCACCCACAGGGACCTTTAGACACTTGGTTTCTGGACTGAAAGAACCTGAGGTATACAGGGAAGGTTCTGGGAATGACAATGTAAATGTGGGCTGAGAATGGGATGATCGACCTAAAATCCTCCTAGATCCTGCAGCCACAGCATCAGCAGGAAAATCTGGGTGAATTGTGGCCTTGCTTCTTCCTCACTGTGCAATCTTGGTCAAATTGCTTAGCCTCTCTGAGCCTCTTCAGTAAAATGGGAATAGCAACAGTAAATCCCTTGTAGGATTGTTGTCATTATTCATCAAAACTTTAATTCATGGGGAACACTTGACATTAGCCTGAAAGAGAGAGTAAATGCCCCCATTTCGAGCTATTATTATGGTTCTAGGCAGACTGTGGCCAGGTTGCAGAGAACTCCAGATGTTGTGTAAAGAGTTGGCAGCCCCCCCCGCCCCCCCCGCCCCCCCGGAGACAGAGCAGAGGGCTATTGAGTGGAGGAAGAACACAAGGAAACCGGCCAGTCAGCTCTCCAGTCCCTGCAGCATCCGGAACCTGGAGCCAGCAGCAGGTTAGTAGTGACAAGCCTGGCCACAAGGCCAGTGACCTCCAGCTCCCAGGGGCCTACTGCTGCCCTAGTTCCAGACCTAGGCAGTGGAACTGAGCCTGCCCCCGCCCCCAGTTTCCCTCTGGGCCAAGCCAGATAGATGGTTTAATAATACAGGCTGCCTGGTTGACCTCATGGCTGCTGAGCCAGCTGAGACGCACCTCCCTCCCCCCTTCTATGGCTGCAGGGCCACAGGCCTGAGGCTCTAGCAGGACCCCTGGACTGCAGAATTCTAAACCCCCACGTTAGAGTGCTTAGACCCAAAAGGCAACCCCCTCCATAGGGCAGGGCTCAGTGGCCTCTGGCTAGTGGGCAGCATAAATTAGGGAAATGCTGTGAGCCCTGAGCCTCCTCCACCCCCTCTACCTCATCCTGGGGTGTCTGAGCAGAGACTCCCGGCTCAGAAGGCTGGGGAAAGTGGTCTATCACAGGGTCGTTCCACCTGTGTGTAGCAGGCCTCTGGAGGGCGATGAGGACACTTCCAATCTGACACTTGCACCATTGGATAAGGCAGTTCATGGCAGCCCTCCCCCAGCACCCCCAGTGGTTGGGGAGGGGCTGGGCACCTAGGGCACAGACTACATCAGATGTGGCCAGGTCTGGGAGCTGTTCATATTCTAGTGAGGACACCAGGGAACTCCATTCCTTCCCTGCCCAGGGTACATGCCAGGCTTGCTCTGCTGAATCTGGTGGGGAGGCAGGCTGTTAACCTGACCACTCAAGAATCTCAGCTCAGAACCAGGCAAGCTGGGTACCTCAACACACCTACAGAGGTTCCCTAAGAACCCTCCTATAACTGAATATTTGGGTCAAATGGTATCCTCATGAACACTTCAAAATATCCCTTGGAATGTGACCTTGGCTTTTGGCCCTCTTAGGCACTTCTTATGGGGGCTACACACGTGCCACCCTTTCTTTTTAAAGCAGCCTCATCAGTAAACTTAATACACATTCTTCATGCCCCATTAGCCTTGAGCTGCCCTTGATCCATGGATGAGGAGAACTAGAGACTCTCAGAACCATAGAATCCTCTGGTTGTCTTTGTCTTTGCTAGTCTGCATGCAGAGCATAGACCTCCCTCAGCTTCCCCAAATATAATTGCTTGATCTCAAGCCCGCTGGCCCACAAGATGGCGCCTGATTCTACCTCCTTCCTGAAATTTGCCTTTATGTCATCCCCTCCACAGTGACCAGGGTGGACCTGTGGAACCAACAGGAAATTGCAAAAATGATTGTGTGTAACTTCTGAGGATAGGCCATACAAAATTTTGTGACTTCCTCCTTGTTCTCGCTCTGGGGCAAGTGGCTGCCACACTGTGAGGACACTCAAGCGGTCCTGTGGAGAGGTCCTTGTGACAAATCCTGCCAATAACCAGTACCAACTTGCCAGCCATGTGAATGAGCGATCTTGGAAGGAGACCCTCCTGCCCCCGTCCAGCCTTCAGATGAGCGGAGCCCCCGCAAAACACCTGGACTCAATTTTATGCAAGACTTTGAGCCAGAATCACCCACTCCTAAATTCCTGATCACATGAACTGTGAAATAATAACTTTTTTTTTTTTTTTTTTGCTGATTTAAGCAAGCCACCAGCAACAGATGACCAATATGATACACATGTAGACTTTTCTGGAGGAAGTCGGGAAGGGAAGGTACAGGGGAGGTCTCCTTCGGGGGCTTCCCTCCCTCTCACCTTCCTTCTCACCTGTGGTCTCATTTCCTGCCTCCCGTCCCTTTTCCTTCACCCCCAGCTCTAAACCCTCTCATCCTTAGGAGGCCCAGGGATTATCTGTACCTTTTGCCTTGTATGACCTGTCCTATCCCAGTGCCCAGTGAAACAAAATAGAAAGGAGCCACTATCCTAAGAAGGCATCTGAGACTCCACGTCTTCATATTCTGCTTGGGATGGCTCCATGGTAGGCAAGGGGCAGAGGACACAAGGGGAACTCATCCTTTTTTCTTTTCCTTTTGGGTCCTGTGTCTCTTCACTGGTTCCCATCCCCAGTGATTGCAGCCCTCAGTCCCAGCATTGGAGGCACAGCAGAAAATCTCCTTTTTGGCCTGGATCCAAAATAGGAATGTGACACTACCCACGCTCCTGTGTGCGCATGTATTTCTCTGGAAGAATCACTTAACCTAATTTTCTTAGTATCAATGCAAAATGCCATGTAGACCAAGTGAAGAAAATTCACCTAAGTACAAAGGATAGATCTTGAGTCTTCTCTTAAACAGTGTACGAAGCTCTCCGCACTCTGGCTGCTCTGCTCTCAAGGCTCTGCAGAAAGGAAGATCTGGAAAAAGTTCCCATGGTGATGTGGCCAGGGCAGTGGGGTCACCTGGATGTGAGCCACTTCTCGTCAACTCAAATGAAAAGGATACATACTGGTGGACTGTTAGAGATAGCTCCTGAGCTAGGAGACCCCAGAACAGAGGGGGGTCTGGAATTCAGGGCAGGGGTCCAGATAGCCAGAAATACCTATCTGTCCTCTGGCACTGGCACTTCTGGGACAGTTCTGCTTCAGCTGTATTTCCTGTCAACATATCCACACTCCACCCATAAGTCAACTAGCCCAACTTGGGGCACAGGGAGGCACCTTGATTCATGTCCCCCAGCACTGTACATAGCAGTGGGGAGAGAGGAAATTGGGATGTTGGTGGGAAGAACAGCCCTCCTTCCCCCAGTGCCCACTTTGGTGACTTATTAATGAGAATAATGTATGAGAGGGCCCTGCATAATGTTTGGCTCCAAGTGTGTCCCTGCTACACAGGTGACTGCTGTTATAGAGGTGACAGAGTTAGGAAAGAGTTAGGGGAGCACATGTGAGAATGCATAATAATATAATGTGATGCATGCTGTCATTAGGCCTATAGATAGCCCGGGAGCCATGGAGAAAGAAGTAACTTGGCCAGCTTAGCTTAGGGGTGGTCACGGGAGGCTTCATGGAGGAGGCAGCCTTTGAGCGGTACCTGATGACAGACTGGAAGTAGACATGTGGAAAAGGAATATGAGAGAAGGAAGGGCTTCTAGGCTGAGGGAACAGAAGGGTCAAAAGCATACAGGTGTGGCCCTGGCTGGGTGGATCAGTGGATTAAGCATCACCCAGCATGCCAGAGGTCATGGGTTTGACCCCAATTGGGGCACATATGAGAAGCAATCAATGAGTACACAACTAAAATGGAACAACTAAGTGAAACGAGTTGATCCTTCTCTCCCTTCCTCTTTCTCTCAATGGAAAAATAAAAAATAAAAATAAAAAAGCATGCAGGTGTGGAGATTCTGGGATGAGAGATTCATGGCATGTTCTGGAAAGGGCAGGTATTGCTGTTGCTGTGCCCCGAGTATGTGTAGGGTGAGACGTGATGCTGGAGAGGTTAGCAAGGGCTCAACTGCAAAGGACCTTGTTTGGGCAAGTTAAGGACTTTGGATTTAATCCCTAGCAGAGTGGGTATACCATTGGTCTCTGTCTGTACCTTAGGCAGACATCAACAATTGATCATGACACTATCTGCAGAGGAAGCAGCTACGCAGCTGCTGCCAATCATTTGACATCATGAGAAATGAAACATGCCACATCCCTGCATGGGGCTCTGGGGAACTTATGGAGGCTTTTAATAGACAGGTGAGGAGGGGGGTTGTTGCAGGAGTACAGGCAAAAGATGCAAGGCCTAACCTAGGACAGTGGCTATGGGGATGGACGCATTGCTACTCATGTTTGACTCAATTTACCTGTCCACCTAGAGATTCCAAACAGTCTCCTCATCACCCCAACCCCCCTAGACCTGGCCAGGGTGCTCAGGGTCTCGTGGTGTGTGTGTGTGCACATGCGCTCTCTGGGTTTTATTTTATTGAGGAGGTTGCTGTCTTTCTGGGCCTGCACTATCCAACATGGCTACCACTAGCCACATATGGCGATTTAATTCAAAATCAATAATTTAGTTCCTCAGTCTCAATAGCCATAATTTCAAGCACTCAATAGCCACATGTGGTTAGCAGCTCCTGTATTGGACAGGATAGGTTTGTAACATTTCCACCATTGCTGAAAGTTATATGGGACAGTGCTGGTCTAGAGTAAGCCCAATTGGGTGCCCAGATGGTGTGGTCCCCTACCATTCGTGGTTAGCCCGGGCCAACTCCATCTTCTCTGGTAGTGCTAAGGTAAGCCTGGTAGGGAAAAGTCTCCAGAGAAAATCTTAGAAAGTTTTAGAGCTCAAAAGTCGCTCAGAGCTAATCCAGCTAGATCTGGAGGTCCTAAGGGGAAAGGGAATGTTCCTGTGGTGAGCCCAGCATCGTGCTGGGGACAGAGCTGCTTTTTTTGTTCTCATTTCACAAAAGAGAAAACTGAAAGGGGCAAGAGGGGAGTGACTTGCCCTTTGGCCGATGACAAGGAGAGTCATGCAAACAGAACCAGAAGAGGCCATGTTGCCGCCTGCTGCCGGTTATTCCTTGGGATCATTGCTCAGTTTCTTGGGCCGGAGCGGGTCGGGGATTCGGGGTGTTCGACAGTACCCACTTCTGATGGGGTGGAGAGACCATTAGGTCCCGGAGCGGGAAAGGGGGTGAATTGAAGAGCACGCTACAGTTGCGCACTAGATCCGCCAGAGGGCGCAGGGGCCGTTGTGTCAGCGCTCGAGGAGGGTGGGGCGGTGGGGGAAGGCTCCTTCAGTAAGGACTTTGGGCTGGGATCCTGTTTCATGACCAGCCCTGTGCAAGACATACAACATGTTCCATAAAGTTCCTGTCCTCTAGGAGGACTCAGTTTAGAGGGAAGAGACAGCATAATGACTTGTTTGGGTCTGCAGCGAGGGGCCTTGAAGGTTGGATAGGAGTGTGCCAGGTAGCCTGGAGTGCAACTGTGGAGGGCCTTGATGGAACGCCTAAGTCTGTCACCTACTCAGAGCTAATGGTATCCTGCATCCCACCGATTGTCTGTTCTCCCAGCCCCACTCTGGACACCCTTCGCTATTTCAGATTACAGGAAGGAGATAGATTTTTTCCCCCCTGCTCTAGTAAAACCCAACTTCTTTGAGACCCCTGAGTATACACACCAAGCTGTCTCCCGCTTCTGTGCCTTCACAAGATGCCATTCCCACAGCCTGGGACATCCTTCACCTTCTTCAGCTGGCAAGCTTCTATTTATCTGTCAAGATTCATCTCAGGCAGTGGCTTCTTCCAGGGAGTCTCCCCCATTGCTGGCCTGGATGAGATTATCCTGCTGGGGGTTCCTGCAGCCCTGGCTTAACAACCTGAGGACAGGCACTGGTGCATGTGTATTTCTTCAAAATGATTGAGATGTCCAGGGCGTGCTCTAGGCAGGGCTGCAACATGTTGGTTATTGGTCCCGGGAATGGAGAAAAGGTGCCTGTTTCTTCTTGTGACACAAGCCCAATCTCCCCACAAGAAAGGAGGAGGTAGAGTGTGCCCTGTAATGTGCCCAAGTGCAGTGGTACAGTCCCCAGATGCCAGAATTTCTTTCTGCATCTCCTAATCCACTCCAACCCCCTCCCTGCCAGAGTTTACTCCTTTGCAAGTGGTGCATGTGTGTGAGTGTGTTGACCAGGGAGGCACTAAGGCATGGAGACCTTAGGAGACATCCCTGGGCATACTCTCTGATGGGTGGGGAAAGGTAGCGAGCAACAGCCAAAGCCCTGGCACAAGGGTAGAGAGATCTGGAGTCCAACACTATCTCTGCTATCAAGTTCACTCTGTGACCTTGGAGGTGTCGCTCCTCTCACTGAGCCTCAGTGGTCTCGCCTGTAAAAATGGGAACACGGCAGTCACACTTCTTGGATCGCCAGCGGTTGGGCACTGGACAGGGTCGGCTGGCATTGGAGTCAGCCGGAGTAGAGGGGGTGCCCCCACGGAGATGGAGCCCAGGGGGCGCTAGCGTCCTCTGGAGGGCGCTGGGGGGCGCTGCGCACCTCGGGAGGCCCGGCCCACCCCGCTGCAAGTTTGCTCCAGCTGTTGAATGCGCTTGCGACAGCGGCAGCTGGACCTGGACCCCGCGGGGTGAGAGGGGCTGGGGACTGGGGAGGGGCCGGAGGACGCACCCTGCCAGTGGCCAAAGCTCCGCGGTCCGCGGGACTGTCGCCACTTCGGGCGCTGCAGCTGCAGCGGCGGAGCCAGGCGCGGCCCCCGCCGCGCGGGTGTGTGTTTTCAAGTGTGCGTGTGGCCGTGGAAGGATCTAGTAGGGCGAACAGGCGGAAGGGTCTCGCTGAGGAAAGGACTGCGAAAGAAACGGGCGCCGGGGTGGTGAGGGGGGAATGGACAGACCGCCGGCCTGGGTCCCTAGGCCGGCTGCGCTCGGCCCCCTCCCGGCGGTGGGCCCCGCAGAAGCATAGGCGCGGTGGCAAAAGGCGGGGGTGGCGGTGTCTGCGCGCACACGCTCGCTCACAGACACACACTCGGGCCACGCCACAGACACACGACACGCGCCGAGCCCGCCGGGCGCCGTGCACACCCGCACTTGCGCTCACACTCACGCGCAGGCCCCGCAGCAGCCGCTGCTGGAGGCGGCGTTCGGCCCGGATCGCGGCTGGGGCTGGAGGTAAGTGAATTCCTCCGGATCTGAGCACCCGTGGCCGGGGAGACGGAGAGACGGCGGGAGTGGGGCTGAAACCGAAGGGCACCCCCTCCGTCTGTGGAGGTGAGGTTTAGAGGGGGACACAACAGGATGAGAATGAGAAGGGGAAAGCCACCCCCACTGCTTCCTGGTCTGGGGATCTCTGTGAAATCCCCGGGGACCACCCTGTGCGGGTAGTCGGGTCTGAGTGGTGGTGGTGATGGTGGTGGTGGCGGTGATGGTGGTAGTGGTAGTGGTGGTGGTGGTGGTGGTGGTCGGTGGAGGCGGGAGGAAGAGGAGGACAGTCGGTGAGGTGAGGATTTTGGGGGAGTGGTGCAGAGGCTGGATGGTGGACGGCTGTGCCAGTCAGTGCCACACTGCACCTCTCTGCCCGCATCTTTTCGAGTCGGGGGCTCTTGCCCCCCTTTTTCACGGAGTGCTGCCCGGGTCAAAGAATTTATCTTCATAGCTGGTAAGGGGGGGCTTTGATTCGTGCTGGGTAACAGCTCAGTGGGGGGGGGCAGGGTCTGGCTTTATCCTGTCCCCCTCAAGGAGGGCGATGGATTTGGTAAAAGGACTGGAATTGCGGAATAGGAGCGACCAGAGGGTGGGGACCCTTTCAAAGGCTTTGCCCTTTCTCCATGGTGCTGGCTTGGGGCAAGCAGGGAGGTGGCCCCTAGAGAGGTGGCAGAAATCAGCAGAGACTACAGCTCTGGTAGGGCCAAAACCACGGCCACTGTCGGGCCCTGTGTGTGTGCGTGTTTGTGTATGTGTATGTGTGTGAGTGTGTTTGTGTTTGCATGTGTGGACTCTAGCAACTGGCAGAGGAGGGTGGCAGGGGGTTGGGCATGTTGGCTGGTGGGGTGCTGTGTGCACGTGGGGAGGGGTGTGTGTGCACATAGGGTTGGGTGCAGGGGTAGACCCTGCTCTCTGCACACACACATACACACACACACACACACAAATACACACAGTCTGTGATCTAGCAGGGCTTCCTCGGAATGTTTGGAGGGGAGAGAGCTGTTGTGTATGTGTGTGGGCACGGGCACTTAGGGAGCTTGTGTCCAGGACAGAGGCAGCCAGGCCAACATGTGTCAGGCATGCCCAAGAAGGGAGATGAGAAGAGGATGGTGGGACTGATCCTTCTCAGCTTGGGAGGACATGGTACTTGAGGGCACTTTCTGCAGCTCTGGGCTCCCTGCTGTGTCCTCTCCTTCTGGCCTCCTCCCAGCTCAGCGGCTGCCTCTGGAGGGCACTGCATGGGTCCTCTTGCTGAGAGACACAGGTGTTGGGCTGGAGAGAGAGAGAGAGTGTGTGTGTGTGTGTGTGTGTGTGCGTGTGTGTGTCCGGCTGCGGCTGTAGGGGCTGCTGGCTGTCGCTGTCAGCAGCCAGGCTGTGGGATAGAAGCTGGGGGAGGAGCATGGTGCTGGCAGCACCTGGAGGAAAGTCATGAAGGCTGCAGGCCCCAGACTGCCTGCTCTAGTGACTGAGGGATGTTTTCACATAGGAGCTGAATCATGTATAAATATGTGTGCCTGGCTCATATACCTGTTCCCATGGGCACCTGTGGGACATGTGTCTAGGCCATCAGCAGGGCATGTGGGCCTGTACATGTATGTAATTATGTCCTATGAGAGGAATGCACATATATGCACACACAGCTGTTATCCATAAATGCCTGTACTGAGTGAGCTGTGTGTCCTGGAGCTGTGTATGTGGGTGGAGACCTCTGGGCCATTGGCCCCTGGGCAGGAAGAAAGAGGAGTAATTGAAAGGGGGCTTCAGGGAGAAGTACGTGTGTGTGACGTCAGTGAGAACCTCTGGCTGTGACATCAGCTCCAGATTGCCAGTGACGTCACTAGGACAGCAGTGTGAGGGGTCACCCCCACCAGCCGGAGTATGTAATGTCAGCGGGAGTGTGGGAGGTGTCACTGTGTGTGTGACTGAGTGTGGTCATGTCGCCTGTGTTGTGAGGGGTGAGAAGGGAGGTTCCTCCCAAGAGACCCCATTTCCTGAGTGGATGTGGACCCCTTTCCTCAAGGCCTGTCCCCTAATGGCCCTGCCTCCTCAAGGCCTGCATCTCCTCTGCCCCCCATATAGTGTCCCCTCTCCCCATTTCCTGTCTGTGCCCCTACCAGTGCTGGTTCTAGGCCCTGTGTCAGCCAGGTTGCACAGACCCTTGAGTGCATATGCACTAGTGAATGTGTGTGTAAGTACATGTGACAGCAGAAAGTGGCCCCAGCCAGGGAGCCAGAGACTTTTGGTTCTAATCCCATGTCATCACTATTGTGTTTTGTGACTTAGACATTCCTGTTGCCTCTCTTGAGTCTTGGTTTCTCATCTGTTACCTGGGGATAGTTAGGGAGCTTGGCGGTAGATTACAGGAGACAGTAGACCTCTGGGCCAGGTGCTTGGCACATAAAGGGGCTCAGTCTCTGTGAGCTCTGTGAGATCCCCAGTCTCTTGTCCCAGGACCAGAGCAGCTGCCCTCCCCTCCCACCACCCACCCTCCAGTTTTGGTTTAAGTCTAACTTTGTAAAGAACTTTCTTTTCTCTCCTTGGGTCCTCCCAGCAGTCCTGTGAGGCCGGCAGTCTGGCTATTATGTGGGTCTTTGACAGATGAGCAAACTGAGATCAGGAAGGTGGAATAAGCTATTGTCAATGAATTTCTTAGTGAGAGCCCCCCACCCCTGTTCCACTCTGTGGGTGCAGGGAGACTCATTTGATTGGCAGGTCACTTCCTGCAGGGCACTCTCATTTTATGGAAGGACAGGGAACTGTGTGAAATGGGGGTGGGTGTTGGAGGGGCCAGGGTGAGGGGCCCATGGGGGTCATCGGCCATAGAAGAGGCTGCCCTTGACTCCCAGCACAGTGCTTGCTTGTTCTTCCACATCAAAAGATTCAGAGATAGCCAGGGTGACAGATACGGGTGTGTCCAGCTGCCAAACCTTTAGTGGAGTCAGTCTGGGGTGGTCACTGGGGGCCCTAGTCTTGCTCCCCCTGTGTGGCTCCCTTGTCCCCTGAGGTCTGCAGAACTGGCTTCAGTGACACCTCTGCTTTTTTCAGTGTGTAACAAGGGGTTCAGCCTCTCCTGGCTGTGCAGGGCCATGGTTGCTTGTCTTGTAGGTTTGATAAATGAGTGTGAGAATGTGGCACCCACGTGCAGGGCCAGGATGACACCCGTCATGGTTACCCTCACCCACTGCAGCTACTGCAGCTATAGGGTCTCTGGGCTCAAGTCCTCCCTTGTGCCCCCCACCCCGCAATCTGTTGTGATGGTGTGCTATGTGGAGCAGTCAGCTAGGAAGCAGGGTTGCCTTGAAGCCCCAAGCCTGAGATTCCTTAACAAGGGGCAGCATTAACAGCCCAGAAGGTTAACTCAGTCCTCTGCCTCCTGCTGTCCCAGCCCTATCCCCTATTAAATTAACCTCTTCCTGCTCAATTAGCACCTGGGGCAAAGGCACCACCATTATTACTGGGGATATGTCTTTGGGGGGTTGGAATAATAGAGGCTCCTCCTCCTCCCCTCTCAGCTCTGCAGACAGTCCCCCGGTAGGCTCCATAGAGCCACCTGAGCAAGCTTACACCTGGGGTACAGAGGAAGGACGCTGGCTGCATGATGCTGCTGACAGCAATAATTATAGTGATAATAATAATGATATTAGCTAATATTCACTGAGTCTGAGAGCCAGGCCCAGTGTGAAGCCCGTTAGAAGCGGCACTCGTTGAATCTCACCAAGCTTTTGGCAGCAGAGCTACTCTTAGTCCTCACTTCATAGACAAGAAGCAGAGAGGTCACCGACCAGCTCTCGGCCACGTAGCCAGGGAATCAGGACTGAAAGCCCCACAGTGGGACTCCTGAATCAGCACTTAATTGTTGAACTTCTTTCCTGGGGACCTTTTCATCTTGGGGTATTCCTCACCGAGGGACCTCTCTCTCCGGGCCTTGCCTTGCTCATCTGTCAATGGGGGCACTGACCCTGCTGCAGGGAAGCAGTGTGTGTGGCAGTGGCTGCGAGGACAGAGGGGCAGAAAGGCTCTAGGGTCTCATCCCTCTCCCCATTCCTTTTGCACCCTCCCCTCAGAGTGACCTGTGACAGTCCAGCAACCTGTTCCCTTGTCCCACAGCACCTGTACACCTTGTGCACACAGTGGGCTCCCTGTGGGGCTCCCCTAGGAGATGGAGGGGATCCTCTGCTGGGATCACTATCTTCTCCAGACCCTGGGCCTGTTGTGGCCTCAGCTGTGGCCCTTAGACCACTCTGCCACACTCTCTGTCCCACTTCCGCTAAGGACAGGGGCTCAGGGTCCAAATTCTGCCTTTCTTCCTGCTTGCTGTGTGGCCTAGGTAAATTCACCTTGACTTCCACAAGGCCCTGCTTCCTCAGTGTAAAGTGGGGATCATGGTGCTGAATTCCTGACTCTTCTCTGTAGATTATGTAAGAGAAAGTCAACTGTGTAGAATTGTGTCTGGCACATAGTAGGTGTCAATTAGATGAGTTCCCGCCCCCTTCCCATCTGTCTCCTTGATTTCATTCCTGGTTCCCTGGAGTGGGTCTTGGGGTGTGTGTGTGTGTGTGTGTGTGTGTGTTTCCTTCCCTCTCTTTTAGCCTTCACTTTCATCTGCTGAATTACATAGAACCTGTTTCATGGAGCCAGGCTGGGGCCTGAGGAAGCTTGAAGGGAGCCTGGGAGCTGCCTACCCCGAGCTGCAGTGTGTGTGTGTGTGGGGGGGGGGCAGAACACATGTGTATGTGTGTCTGTGTCTTTGTATAGCTTAGTGTGTGTCACCTCTCTTGCGGGGAAGTGAGGACCAATTCTCAAGGCTGCCTGACTATTCTCCTCTGGGTCCAGCTCCAAGTGTCAGTCCTGACTCTGTTTCCCTCCTTGGCTTATCTCTATTATCTCTGTCTCCCCACAATTCTTCCCGGATATTGGGGAGATAGAGGCTATGAGGTTGGCATGCCTTCTCCCTTCCCTTCCTCATTTTTCTCTTGGGGGGGTTTATTTAGCCATTTCCTATCTGTTTCTCAGTTCCATACAGATATAGACTCAAACAATATTTATGGAACAACTTCCTTTTACCTACATGCTGTTGAGGATGGGCTGATGTATTTTGCATTCAGTCTCACATAAACACTCACATACACACCCTTATGAGCCTGTCTCACCTGGGCGTAGCTTCTGGGCTGGATGCTCAGGCAGGAATTGCAGAGATGACGTCCCATCCTGGAGAAGAGATGAGACACATAGGACTTCTGCTTGCTGGTGGTGGTTCTTATAGTCTGTGACCCCACCTGGGGTGGGGGCTGGTGCTGCAGGTCAGAGGCCACATGCTGAGACAGCCTTGTAATCGGGGCACAGAGTTTGGAACTGCTTCTGCTCAGGGCACTGCAGGACTCCCATGATCACACACCTGCTATGTGCCAGGCACAGGGCGGAACTCTATTATCTTGTTTAATTTTGGCTAGAGGGTTGTGAAAGTAGCTGAGGGGCCTCTGGGTGGGGGCAGGCCAAGTGGAGAGGACACAGGAGCAGAGAGGTCTGGAGGTCGGAAAGCCTGGAGTGGATTTTGGGAAGATGAGTCTGGAATGTAGTTTGGGGACCAACCACACAGACGGTAAACTCAGGATTAAGAAATGGAGCATTACCCTTTTTCAGGGAGCGCCAGAGTCTCTGGGCATTTGTTAAATGCAGGTTCTTGGGCCCTGTCTGCTGAGATTTTGATTCAATAGGGTAGATGTGGGGCTCAGGAACCTGCATTTTTAATGCATTTGCAGATTAACTCACCCATGTTTGCTGGTTGGATGGCAGTTGAGGAGGCTGCTACATGTTCCCAGCCAGCTTCTGGACTCCTCTAGTACACCTCAGGAGGCAGCAAAGCTACCTTCATTTTCCAGTGGAGCCTGAGCTCAGAGAACTGAGGTGTCTTCCCTTGGGTGACACAGCAGCAAGGAGACGGATACTAATACTGACTAGTGATCTTCCGGGTTCACTTGCTGCTGTTCTAAGCCTGTTGGAAAAGTCCCTCATTCCATTCTCAGAAGGACTCTCTGCATCATTCCTGTTGCACAGATGGGGAAACAGGCAAAGTCTGAGGTCACGTGTTCAAGGCCACACAGTAAAGGCACGAACTGCAGTGGGGATGAGTGAACCTGGAAAGGGCCTGACCCAGCATCTTCGACAGAGATATGCCCTCCCTTTCCCTTTTTGTGGTGCTAGGGCGCGGGTGGAGCTGAGCCTGCGGCTATGCGTGTAAGCAGAGGCCAGAGGAGGGAGGAGGGGGAGCAAGAAGCGGGAAGGAAGGCGGAGGGCCAGGAAGGCATCGCGGAGGAGGCGGCGCAGAGTCGCATAGCTGTGGCCGGAAGCCGTTATTCCGGTGGACGCTCTGGCCGAGGCAGATTCGGGGTTGGTGGTCCGCAGGGTGTGTCTGTCCCCGGTACGCGTTCCGGACTGGGTCACACGGTGCACCTGGGCGCATTCCCAGGCGGGGCATGTGCACGGTGGCAGGGCCGGAGGAGGGGCTGGCTAGCCGGCTGGGCTGGAGCTATGGGGGTGGGGGGCGGGCGCGCACGGAGCCCAATCCTGGGGCCGCGAGCTCCCCGCCCGCGGGCTCACAGTCCCAGCTGCCCGCGGCTCTGCGATGCCCCCGCCCGCGTGGCCGGCCGCCTGGCCGGTTTACGCCTTACTTCCCTGTGCTTAGAATTTGCAGCCGCATCCCCTGACACTTACAGCCAATTTCACGGCCTCTGGGCTCCACGCGGTGCGCGGGATCATAAACCCGCCGACTCAGGGCGGGGACTGGCGGCGGGTCCCCGCCGCGCCTGCGGGAAAGAGGGCGGAGGGGCCCATCTCACCCAGGGCCAGTTGAGTTGTTGGCAAGGGTGTGTGTGTCAGGTGGGTGTGGATGGGATGGGTGTTGGGGGCGCCGCTGGGAACTGCCCTTGAGTGCTATGCGGGCGTTTCAGGTGCAGTCACCTGTATCCTGGGGGGGCAGTAGTTCACCATGTGTGATGGCATGCTTGGGGTGTGTATGCGTTGCCATGTGGGTCTGTGTAGGGCCCCAGTGCCCGTGGGCAGGTTTGTCTGGGTGTGTAGGTAAAACCCGTGTCTGTGTGGGTTGGTCCACAGTGAATGGGGGCCAGTGTGTTTCTGTGGGTGTACTGACATGTTCCCAGGCATGTTGGCACCTGTGTTGGTCTGTGTGTTGGGGTGGGCCCTCTTATATTTCGGTTCTGTGGGCAGCTTGTACAGGGAATCTGGGGCTGTGTGCCCATGTGTGTCTGAGGGAGTGTGAAATTCTGATGTATCGGTTGCTGTCCTGGTGTCCTGTGGGAGCAGGTATGTGTGTGGGAGGGTATAGTGTGCAACCTGGGGTGCTGTCCTGTCTTGTCCCTGCTGGCCATTGAGCTCAGGGTCTAGTGTGAGCCTTGTAGCTGGGATGGGAGGGTGCATCCTGGGCCTGGGAGCCCTGTCCAGGAGCAGGTCTACTGTTCCCTTGTTTTCTGCCTCTGGGTGGGGGTAATGGGGTTGAGACAGCTCAAGCAGCTGTTTCTGTTCCATCGCTGCTGCTGGCTGCCGGCTCTGTTGGGTCTACCTTTGTGAAAGGCAATGTCGAGGGGGCCAAGGTGTGAGCCACTGCCTGCTGAGGAGGGCCAGGAGTACCATCTGGATGGTGGTGGTACAGGGCCAGGCAGAGAAAGGGGCCTCCAAGGGAAGAGGCTAAGTGCATGGTTGTGCACGTGTGCGCACAGATGGAGGGAGGCTTCGGCCAGGCACGTCTGTCTGGGAGTGTGTCTGTGCAGGTGGAGGTAGGGCAGGTATATTACTCTTAGGGTATGTGAGCACATATGGCACGAAGTGGGGCACAGGCTGTGGGCATAGTGGGGAGGGGTTTGCAGGTCCTTGCAGAGTTCTGAATAAGCGATGTGCACTGGGGAGGGGTGCTTGTTACCTGTAGTGGAGGGGAGTGGGCCCGTATTGGTGTTGGGGTGACCAACAGAAGAGTGGCACAGTTGGGCATGAGAAAGGGGAGGGCTGTGTGTGTGGGCACTGGGCATCAGGTTAGTGTGAGGATGTGTGTGGCCCTCCTCCCCTGAGTGTGACGTGTGTGTCTATGACTATGAGTGAGGTGTGGAGGTGGGAGTATGACTTGGGAGAAATGTCCAGGCCACAGGGCCCAGCAGGAAGTGAAGGACAGGAGGTGGATAGTGTGGGGGAGTATGAGGGCCCTTCAGCTCTCAGAAAACCTACCAATCTGTTGCTTGCTCCTCATGCCCAGGGGCCCATGGAGGGATTAAAAAAAGTCCTGTGGCCGCTAGCCCCTGCCCTCCCCAGGGAATCCTATGGCAGGTAGAGTTAAGGATGCCCCGCCCTCCACGTGGGTCTTGAGGCCCTTCCCTCCATCATCTTGCCCCATCATCTATCCCCATCTCCCTGCCCCCATCTCCGTGATCCCCCTGCCTCTATCTCTCTCCATCTCTGTCTCCATCTCCCTCCATTCCCTCCCTCTTTCTCCTCCCTCTCTCTCACACTGATATCCATTTGTGGTATATTCGGTTGCCATGGGAAACCTAAGAAAGAAGTGAGTGTACCCTTCAAGACTTCAGCATTTTCCCCTCCTCCCTCCCTCCCTTCCTCCCTCCTGCTGTCCCCCTCCCTTTCCTCCACTCTTCTTCCCTCCCCTTTCTCCCCTTCGCCTCCTCACAGGAGAGGACTTGGACGAGGAGCTACTGCTGCCTGAGCTGGGCCAGGACCTGAGACCCCCTTGCTATTGCTGCCATCACCTCGGCTGCCTGCCGTGGGGACCTCCCTGAGACCAGGCCAGGAACAGAGCCTTGCTGTCCAGAGGGGCCCCCTTTACCTGCAGACCTCTGGTAAGGACAAGGTCCTACCGAGTATGTGTGAGTGTGTGGATGGATGTGAGCATGGCTCACATGACCTGGCCTTGCCAACCCGTGATATACCCAAGCCTTTGTCCCCTGTTTGTCCCTTCCTGCCTTGTCTGGCCCTGCCCCTAGCTGTGGGCATCCACACCCTACCCCCCCTCCCCAGCTTCCCTTCCACAGGGCCTGTGAGGCAGATGGTAGAGTGGCAAGCCTTTTGGGGGTTGGGACTGACCCACTGAGGAGGGCAAGGAAGAAAGCTGCTGCTGGTTCAGACACCCCACTCCTGTCCCTTCACCCAGCTGAGAGGCTGAGCCAGGCCTGCCTGCACCCCAGCAGGGCTGAGGGCACCTGCTGGGGGTGGGGACTGATTTCCTGGGAGGGTCTTGGAGGGCCTGGGAGAACATGGCCTCTTTTCCCTCAACTGGGAGCTTTTCTGTTATAGAGAGGGGCAGACTGAGGGGCTGGGAGTGAGTTGGGAGCAGGGGAAACACCGGGCAGAATCACTACCTGGCATGATCCAGTGTCTTGAATTTTGGAGGCAACAGGGAAAGCAGTCTTCTACTAGTGGGCCATGGGTTGGCACGCAGTCCCGAAGGAGTCCTTCTGTCCTGAATGGGGCCGGTGGCTGCCCTGGAGAGGAGAGGTTGAGGCTGTTGCTGTCGCTGAGGCTGTGTCTGAGGCTGTGTCGGTGGTGGCCACGTGGAGGGAGCTATTGTCCTGACAGTTGCTGAGTGATGTGGTTGCCGTGGAGAGGGACCCGCCTCTGTGGCATTATGGTCTCCATGGAGAGAGGAGGAGATAGGGGAGGAGGCTTGCAGTCTGGGCCCAGGTGTTGGTGGTTGCTAAGGAGAGAGAGATGCTTCTCTATGATGTGGTGGTCTCCACGTGGAGGGGCTGTGGTTGCTGAGGTGTAGAGGTCCTCAGGGAAGGGTTTGGGATAGGTGGGCTTGTGTAGGGAAAGTTGGGGCGGTGGGGGCTTCAGGGGGACAGTGGAGGTGTGACAGGGGAAGGCTGCAGCAGTGGACTTGGAGTTGCCAGCACAGGCTGAAGTGGGCTAAAGTAAGGCACCGTGGGTGGTCTGAGCTGTGTTCCCCACTCCTATTGCTCATCCTGCCTGTCCATGTGTCTGGACGGGAGATCCTGCTGCACCACCAGTTTCCTTCCTCCCAAGGTCCTCTCTTGTCTGTCCTTCCCTCCCACTTCTGTGGCCAATTTCTCCTGCCTCTGCCTCCCAGAGCCCCTTCCCTCTTGTGGACCTTTGGCTATAACAAGTTAGCCATCTGCATGAATGCTCCTTTCTGGCCCCCAAATGACTTTGTACCCCTCCTTTATATCTGCTGTGCTCCGGGAAGCCTGGCGTTGATGCCTGGCCTTGAGGCATCAAGTAGGGGAAGCAGCTTTCCCAAGGTCACACAGTGGGCACGTGCTGGGGCTGTGATTTGACCATGGGGCACCTGCCTCCCCAAATGTCCACCTCACCAGGCCTAGCTCCTCCCCCTGAAGCCTCTGCTACTGTCCCATTCTGAGTCAGATGGCTCTGGCACTTATAGCTGTATGACCTTGTGCCTCAGTTTCCCCAGGTGTGAAATGGAGGTGATTTGCATGCCCCTCAAAGTTGCTGTCACTTGGGATAATTCATGAGATGCCCCTGGTGTAGTTCCTGACATTTAATAGACTTTTCAGTAAGTGGTAGCTGTCATTATTGTAATGGCTTTTAAAACTGGCTTTTAAACTGATTTTCTGACATGCCTGGGAGGACAGTAGTGTCTCTCACCCGCTATCTGCCTTATTGTGCCCTTTCTCTCGTGACCCGAGTGGTGGAGGTACTGAGCCGACCTCATGATAGCAGGAGAGGAGGGCCTCCCAGTGGTCATGCAGCACCTTGCTCATGGAGCAAGGATGGACGAGGGGTGACTGGATCCTCTCTCATGTTGCCCCCTGCTTGCTCCAGGGGTCTGTGTGTGCACTTTAATCTGATGGGCCTTGTCCCCCAAGCTGTTGCTTGAGCCCCCTGCCTCTGGCTCTCTTCACAGCACACAGCGTAGTGGTGCCCTGGGAATAACAGATTTAGGGGAAGTTGGTCCTATCTCCTTGACATCACCACGAGACAGTTCAGGCGGGGGACTGAGAAGGATGTACAAAGAGAGACATTTGAGGGTCTTGGGGTGTGATGGATAGGATGACTGTCTTTCGAGTGACAAATATCTGAGTTTAGGTCCTGACATTGCCACTTTCAGGGTGGATGGCCCTGGGTCCATTTCTTTGCCTTTTGGGCCTCAGTTTCTTCATTTGTACAATGAGGATGATAAGAATTCCTTCTTTGCCTTCCCGTTGGGAAGTGGGGGATGAAGTTAGTGCGCAGAGCCTGGCACCTGGGGGGTGCTCCCTAGGAAGTTGCTGTTCTTTCTAACCCACTACATTTCTTCACATTTCAGGTTGAGCTGGGGAAGAGAGGAGCAGGCTGTCCTGGGTGACCCCAAAGGGGAGAAATGGGGCCAGTCAGCCCCAGACCTCAGTGCATCCCAAGAAGAGACATTGTTACAGTGAGAGCCACCTAGGATAGGATGGAAAGACATAGTGAGTGTTGTGTGTATAGTGAGACTATAGAGTGTAGAGTGGGATTATAAGACTTAGATTTACATCCTGATGTTTCCAATTATGGTCTAGAGCAGTGGTTGGCAAACTCATTAGTCAACAGAGTCAGATATCAACAGTACAATGATTGAAATTTCTTTAGAGAGCCAAATTTTTTAAACTTAAACTATATAGGTAGGTACATTGTTATTAACTTAATTAGGCTACTCCTAAGTTGGCTTTTGCGCCCGTACTCAAGGGCCCAAAGAGCTGCGCTGACCACTGGTCTAGAGGGATCTTGGAAGCCTCAGTTTCCTTACCTGCAAAATGGGAGGATTAATAATGGAGCAAGTGTTACTTTAAATCAGCGGTTTCCAACCTATTTCATCTCATGACACCCCATAAACTAATTACTAAAATTCTGTGGTGCACCAAAAAATTGTTTTTTTGCCAATCTGACAAAAAAGAAAAATAGGTATGATTTTGATTCAGTTACAACAGATGGCTATTGTTGTGCTGGCTGTTTTTTTTTTTTTTTTTTTTTTTTTTTTTTTATGGGGATAGAGAGAGAGTCAGCAAGAGGGATAGATAGGGACAGACAGACAGGAACGGAGAGAGGTGAGATGCATCAATGTTTAGTTTTTCATTGCCATTGTGACACCTTAGTTGTTCATTGATTGCTTTCTCACATATGCCTTGACCGCTGGCCTTCAGCAGACTGAGCAACCCCTTGCTGGAGCCAGCGACCTTGGGTCCAAGCTGACGAGCTTTTGCTCAAGCCAGATGGGCCTGCGCTCAAGCTGGTGACCTCGGGGTCTCGAACCTGGGTCTTCCGCATCCCAGTCTGACACTCTATCCACTGCGCCACTGCCTGGTCAGGCTGTTGTCATTTTTTAAAACTTGACAATCTAAGGGAGTAGAGGTCAGTACCTCTGACTAAAAACTTCTTGTGGCACACGGGTTGAAAATCACTGCTTTAAAAGAATGCTTGTTTGTGGAAGAGACCTAGGAGTCCCTTGAATCTGCTGTGCATTTTCCAAGTAGGAAGCAAGGCCCAACCAAGGAGCTTAAGGTTTTATAGCAATAATGGCAACACCTGTTCTTTATTGAACATCTGCGAGGTGCCAGGCATTTTCCTACCTGCTCTGGGTCTCATTTCATTTTCTAGCCTTTGCACTTACTGTTCCTTCTGCAGGAGTTGCTGTTCCTTCTTTGTTCATTGCTGCTTCTCCCTGCTTCTTGCCTGGCTGTCTCCTGTTTTGGTTCATTATCACCTCCTCAGGGAGGCCCACCCTGACCACCAAGTTTGATGTGACCCAGCCCATCTCCCTCTTTGTTTGCTTATAGCCCCTAACACAACCAGACACTGGTATGTTTATTGGCTTCTTACCTACCCTCCCACCACTGTAGAGGATCAGCTATATCAGGGAAGGAACCTTTTCTGTCTTGTTCCCTTCTCTATCCCAAGTACCTTGAATGGGGTCCCGGCACATAGTAGCTGTTCAATAAATATGTATGTAGTGACTGCATGGGTAGATAACCCTGCCAGCCTGGGAGGGTCAGTCTTGTCATTCCCATTCTGTGGATGTGGAATGTGAGGTTTGGGAGGCTTGGTAAATTGCCTGGGGACACACAGTTGGAAGTAGGTGGCAGATTGGGCTGACTCCAGGTTGACTGCTTTTTCTGTTGCACTATACCACCCTGCTGGGGAACCTTGCATTTCAGGCTAGGGGGTTTGGACTTCCCTCTGAATACAGAGGCAGAACCACAGAACAGAACTGCTCTTAAGTAGGGAAGGCTTCTGACATGAGAAAGAGCTTTAGGTAGCAACCTAATTGTCAAAAGAAATCAGTTCAGCTGCTCACTAGCCATGTGACCTTAGGTCAATTACTTAACCACTCTGTGTCTCAGTTTACTTGCCCATAAAATGGAGATAATGTCTTGGCTGCCTTAATAATCTAGGCTGGCTTCTGGGAGGCAGTGGGCTTTGAGCTTTGATTTGCAGACTTGGCTCCAAAGCCTCGTTCTCTGGTTGGAAACAAGCCTCTGCTGAATCACCCCAGGCCTAGGGTGCCTAAATGCCCACTGAGGGGTCTCAGATTTTGACTTCTGAATAGGGTACATTTTAAGTGCTTGGGTCAGGCCATTTTCTGTCCTATTGTCCTGTGCTATCTTGTCCCTCCCCCAACTCCCAAAAGAGAGAGAGAAAAATCAGAGAGATGCGAGAGAAGGAAACTGATTTTAACTGAATACCAGCTATGTGCTAGGGACATTCCTGTCTGTATCCTTCATAGTCACAGGGTATAGGAGTTATTACACCCTTTTTACAAGTGATTGTACTCAGGTTTGGGGAAATTCTCTACAGAACAGAGCAGGGGTTTGGGCTCCTAGACTCAGACTCTCCAGCTTGCTTATGTCAGGAGAGGGAACAATGGAGGCTCCTGGGCTGGGTGTGTTCTGGGGTTACCCAGAGCGTGGGTTGTTGGTCCCAGCCCCACCAGGATAGACTTTAAAGTGGCCTCAATTTCAGAGGCAGGACCCAGAGGGGCTGTGGAATGAATAGATTACTTCCCCAGCCTGGATGCCCCCCCCACCCCCCACTGCTGGCAGCCACGCTAGCCCAGAGAATAGATCTGGTTTTGTGTGTGGTTGTCCCTGTGTCTCACTCAAGACCCCATTTGTTTGGGGAGGAGAAAGGGGGGTCTGTGGTGCCCAACAGAGGTGGGATTCATGGAGAGGCCTGGGGGCAGGGTAGCCTGCCTGGTACAAACCAGGCCTGGAGGAGCTCCAGGAGAGAGGGGGTGCTGAGGCATGGTCTGGGGTCCTGCTTGTGCCCTTGGGCAGAGTTTTGAACTCTGGGTTTGGGGGGGCTGTGGGTGGAAGGGCAAGAGGAGGGAGGTGGGAGTCTTGTCCTCATGACTTTCTAGCCTGAAGGAAGTAGATCATGGGGACCCTGTCCTCAGAGAGTCCCTAGTCTTAGGGGGGTAGGAGAAAAACATACCATCAGGATACTTATCTGATGGGGACACAGTCCTGACTTCAGGTAGTCCCTATCTGAGTGGGAATAGAACTTCGTCTCCCAGGAGCCCTAGACTGAGGGTGGAGGCACTGAGGGTTTGGGGGCTCAATCTGCTCTCTGAATGTAGGAGAAGACAGTCCACTGAGTGGAGGCTCCCTGAGTCCTAGGAAGACTTCCTGAAAGAGGCAGTCCCTGAGGACTGGGAAGGGGTTGGATTCAGGGCAGGGACTATAGGAAAGACTGTTCTGTGGTTAGAAGAAGCAAGGCATGGTGGGTAAGATCCCAATTCTGAGTGGTTATGTGCACCTGAATCTCAGTTTGCTCATCTGTGAAATGGGGACATTGCCTGGGCACTGCTGGCTTCCTGGAGGGAGGATTGGAGAAAGGAGTACCTGAATATAGTAGGCCCACAGGGTTGCCAGGAGCTACATGGTTGGCAAGGCCAATCATATAGGAGTTCTAGAAGTTGCTTAAAATTAATCCCCTCAGCCTTCTTCCACACTGAGACACACGGCTCCATCAATCCAGTGGCAGTCTTTCTAGGCACAAGATGGAGGGTGGGATCTGTGCTGAGCTGTGAGGTGGAGACAAGGGCCAAAGGGCTTTTTCCTTCCTCCAACTTGCTGTATGATCCTGGCTACTTTCAGACCATCTCTGGGCCTCAGGCTGAGACCCAGACCCTATCCTTGAGGATACAGTTTAAAGGTCTGTAGTAAGTCACAGAATTTACCCTTGCCACCCAAAGCTGGGCCTCAAGGACAGATGTAGGGGCTCACCAAGGTCCCCAAGCATCCTGAGAAGAGATGGGCCATACAGAGAAGTTGGCAGAGGAGAACAGGTGTCCCAGATGGTGGCTCAGAGGCCCTTGAGCTAAGCAGAGCCTCCAGGAATAAGGTCTTTCCTGCATTTGCCAGACATTGGGTGCTGGCTTGGGGATGGTGGGTCAGAGTGAAGAAACTCCTGGGGCCATCAGACAGGGTGATACAGTAGTCAAGTACATGGGCCCAGGCCACTGGGTTCAACTCCTGATTCTATCCATAAGTTGTTTCACTTTTGTGTGCCTCAGTGTCCTCATCTGTACAATGGGAATAAAAACAGAACTGGCACTATAAAGTACTTAGCGCTGTGCCTGACACACAATGAGCACTCAATAAATACTGACTACTTGTTGGTAGATTTCCTGGTGGTGGGAGCAGGTAGGCAGGGCTTCAATGGCTATTCCAGCCACCACCTCTCAGGCTGCTAGGGCCAGGCTGTGGTCTACGGAGTCCTGAGGCCTGGGGTATGGGGTCAGGAAATGTGAGTATGTCTGCCTCTCTGGCTCTCAGCGCCTGCTGAACAAGATAGGCAAAGAGCCGATGAGTTTTGGAGTAGGCAGCGTGGGTTACATCCCAGCTATTCCATCTCCTCCATGCTGCATGGCTCTGAGCAGACCATTCTCTGAACCTCAGTTTCCTCATCTGTTAAAATGGGATTGAGGGCCGTTGTGAGGATTGAGATGTTGCAGGAAGGCAGCTTTTACCCTCTTCTCCACAGGCATGTGTTGGGTGCTTAGTGTCTCCTGTCGCGGCCCTGCTCTTCCCCTCTCTGCTTCAGTGCTGGGGTTGATGGCAGGGTGGGGGTGGGGGATTTGGGGACCAAGTGACTGGCTTGGCTGAGATGGCAGCTGAGCTGGACATTCTGTCCTGGATTCAGGGGAAGCTTCGGGCGCCAGGGGGGACTGTCCTTAGGGACCATCTGGGCCTGCAGGGTAGCTGCAGACACTGAGGGGCATGGGGAGAGTAGGCCCTTGAAGGGGACTCAGTACCACAAGCAGGAAGGTCAGAAGCCACAGGGTCTCCATCCACTTCCCACACTCACAGGCGGACGGTGCCCAGAGAGATGCTGACCCAGGGTCACACAGCAGTGACTGGCCAGGCTGAGGGTGGAACACAGGCCCAGCAGCTTTTGGCTGGGCACTCTTACTTTCTACACCGCCTGGGCCAGCCTGAAGGGACTGTTTTTGGGCAGGGGGCACCACTTGCTCTGCCTCTGTTTACTCTGTTTTTGTCTCCTTCTCTGTCTTCATCCCCCCATCTCTCTGGCCTGCCCCGTCTGTTTGCAGCAGGCTTTGTGTCCCTCCCTCAGCTCCATGAGGAGGTCGGCCTAAAGCTGGGTATGCAGATATATGTGTCCTTGGTGATTTGTGTGTATTTGTTGTGTGTTGGAGAGTGTATGTGTAAAAGAATGCATGAGTGTACATACCCTTCTTCTAACTAGAGAGCTGACATGTGCTTTCTGTGTGTAAAATAGAGAGCTATGCTGCTGCCTTCCCCCATCACAGATGGGGCCCATCTCCATGCTTCTGGGCCCCTGTAAACACGTGTGCACCATCTGTTTTCACTTATGTGGGATTTACCTCGACCCTTCCCGGGGCCTCTAACCCCACACCTCAGGCATCTCCTTCCAGGCACAGCAGGGCAGGGGGCACCCTGATCCACCTTGGTGCCAGCCCCCCTTGCTTATCCAGTTTCCTGTAGTGTCACAGGTTCAGGGTTTAAGTCTCAGCTCTGACCCTTACCCTGCGTGGACCCCATTTCTCAGACTGCCCATACAGTCAAAGGAAATCAGCTATTGCTTCTATTTAATAACACCTAAATAACATTTATCATATTCTAGATATTCTAAGAACTATACAGAAATTAAATCCTCACAACAATCCAACAAAATAGTATTATCCCCATTTTATAGATGAGAAAACTGAGGCACAGGGAGGTTAAGGATCCTGCCTATGGTCACACAGTGAGTCAGTGGTGAGACCAGGATTTGAACCTGGGCCATTGGCTCACAGGCCACCTTTCTAACCACCTTGCTGTGTTGAGTGCCCTTGGTAATCCACGGCGAGTGGCTTGGGCAGAGCCTGGGCCAGCCTGGTCCTCTGGTCTGAATCTTTGGTCCAGAAAATTGGTCCTGATACATGGTATGTGTGGCAGCTTGGGACTGGGGCAGATTTAAGTCCCTAGCTTATCACCCACTGAGGACGTCATTAGACCTAGCTGAGCCTCAGCTTCCCCATATGTACAATTGGGTAATGGTACTCACCTGGCAGAGCTGTGAGAATTTGGTGCAATGAGGCATGGGGGCACTGGACATGTAGTAGGCATTCTGTGTGGTGGGTAGCTGTAAGGGCTTCATGGCAGGATGGAAGAAAGGCAGTTTAAGAGGGGTGCCAGTGAAGGTGAGCATGTACCCGGAGAGCCTCTGATTAGGAGAGGATGGGCCGAAGGGAGACACTGCCAGCCCCTTTCATCGCCAGGTTGTACACCTGTCCATCTAGTGTATCCACTGTGGAGCCGGGCCCAGCGCCGGGACACGGTCCACTGTGTGTGTGATTGTATGCGTGCTTTCTTGTGCTTTACCACCCTGCTTTCTTGTGACACACACACACACACACACCCATGATGGAGAAACAACTGGAAATCCTTGCTTGTGAGTGAGGCCCAAGATGAACGTTGGAGACCATTTCATCCTGCTTTTTTATTGTTACAAATGGGGAAACTGAGGCCCATAGAGAGAAAGGGATTTGCATGGGGGCCTATAGTGAGTTCTCATTATCTGCAGTTTCATTGCTGGGCAGGATCTTTTCTAAAAAATGCAGTGACGAGCTCTGCCTGCAGTAACTTCATCCCAGTCACACTGGCTCACTTCCTGCAGGGTTGATGCGCTGCATGGCGCCTTCTCCATGCCATGCCCTGCTGACCTATAAACGGGGTGGCTCCCTGGCTCTTCATTCACAGTGGAAGCCATCAGAACAGGGACCATGTCTATATGTCCATAGCTGAGCCTGTGTACCCAGCACAGAGCCTGGTGTGTGCATAGTAGGTGCTCACTAAGCATTTGTTGAAGGATAAATGACCTCAGACATCATCCCCTCCAACTCTCCAGGGACTTGCTCAGGTCTGAGAAGAGACTTGAACTTGGGCCTCCTGGCTCTTAGACCTGAGCCCTCTTCTTTGTGCACTTGTGTACATCACTCACACACACACACACACACACACACACACACACACACACACACTACTGTGATCCAAAAGCTGCACTCTGATTATTGCTCAATTTTCTAGTTTAAAAGTGTCCATCTGTCCATCTCTCTGCCAAAGCCGTAGGCTGGACACCTACTGGGGCACCTGTTCTGGGCTTCCCCTAGCCTGTGTCTGCCCCGTACCCTGCCCTGCCATAGGGCAGGAATCTTGGAACCTCGGGAGGATGGGATTAGCCCAGAGGATATGCCCCTCAGGCTCATTTTCTGCTGTGTCCCCTACTTCTGGCCACATCCACCCAGTCCCACCCTGAAATACCTCCTGTCCAAGCTTCCTGACTTGCCCACTCAACTTATCCTTGGGCAGGCTCAGGTCTTGGGGGAAGGGGGTGTCATTCCTAGGGACCAGCTTCTCCCTCTGCCTCCCCCAGGAAGTCTACCTTACTGCCCTGTCCGGGAGGATGGTAATTAGTATGAGGCAGACTGATCAGCTCAGAAATTAAGTCTTTGTTTCCCTGGCTCCCCAGTTTCCCTAATTGAGCAGATGTGGGGGTGGGGTAGGGAGGGGCTGCCCCGTTGGTCATGGGCTGCGTGGAGGCACACATGGCTGTTTGCTGCAGGGGTTGGCAGGGTAGGGGTTAGTATGGATGAAGGCATGGGTTCAGGACCTTGGTCAAGGAGTGCGGGGGGTGGCAAGGGAGTAGGGGGCAGGGTCCCCAGGCTGTAGCCTTCCAGGGGTGTGTTTGTGTGACTCATGGAGGACATCTCACCCAAGACCCCACTGTGAGTGCTTGTCTGCATTCATTTGTTCCTTCAGGTCAATTGCTAATCATACTACTATTATTTATTGAGCACCTACTGTGAGCAGTCCCTAGGCTGGACACCTTTTGTATGTTGCCTTGGTGGAGGGAAGGGACTTCTCTTTTTTAGGGGAAGATCCTAAGGCTCAGAGAGGTGAGGTGACTTGCCCAAGGTCACAAAGCGTGGAATGTCAGGGAAAGGTTTAGACACAGGCCCTGTACTGGAGAGAGGGGAGAGTCCTGTGATCAAATGGTAGCCAGTCCAGGTCCTGGGCCCTAGGGCTGGAGAGGCCTTTGTCCTTTTCTTTTGTCACATGGCAATTGCTACACCTACCAGTTTGGGTTATTGGGAGGAGCAGTAGTAGTGACAACGGGGATGATATATTTAGTTCTTGCTGTGTGCCATGCAGATAACAAATGCTTCATGTTTTTATATTTCATACTCACAACAATCCCATGAGCCATGGGTGGGTACCTGCATTATCCCCATTTCACGTTCACAGAAACCAAGGTTGAGGGAGGTGAAGACCTTCCCCAGGTCCCAATCAGTAAGTAGGGGACCCAGGATTCAGCCTGGCGCCATCTGATTCTAGCCCTTTACACTTTGATCACCACTCCGTATGGTCTTGTAACAAATGTGAGGCACCTGTTGAATAGTAGATGTTCAACAAAGGTTAGTAGCCTGTCCCCAGTCCTGAAACAGCAGGTTCCTGGAGATCCTGCGTCTCCAGGGCTCGGCCTATGGGTTCCAGTGGGACAGCACTCCTCATAAAAACCTCTGGGGTAGGTATTACTTTTACTTTCATTTTGCAGATGGGGAAGTTGAGACTCAGAGAGGAAATTACTTGCTCAGGATCTCACAGTTGGTGGTGAGGTGTAGCAGCCGAGATTTGAACCCAGGTGGTCTGGCTCCAAGTACTGCTGTGTGGAGAATCCACTGCCAGCTACACCTGTCCCTGAGGGTTGATCCTCCCTCTCAGCCTGATCCTTAGCCCCTGCTCTGGGGGCCATGCCTCCACTCCCCTACCTCCTCTTAGCAGGCGTGTACATGGGATGCCCAAGGCTCCATCTCTGCTGTGCCCTATCTCTGGCTATTGAGCATTGGGTATGGCCACCTATTAACTAGACACAACCTTTAGGGTGTTCCTCTGGCCCCTAAAACTCAACTTGTCCCATGCTGGACTCTTCCTTCTCCTTTATGCTGGCCCATCTGCTCCTTCTGAGGTTTCCTGTACCATCACCCAGACACCCACCTGGACCTTGGGTGTCATCTCTGAACTCCATCCACACTTGGTCTCCTGTCCTCATCCTGTAAGTCCATAAGATCTGCTTTCAAAACCTCCCACCGCCTGTCCGCCTGCTGCCCTAGCCTGCATCAAATCATTGTCCTGGGCCAGGGCCATTGCCTGTGCCCCTCCATCATTCTGTGCCCTTCTGTTATCAATATGAGCTCCCCAGCATGTAACTGGTTCCCCACTGTCCTTGGGCTAGGATCCAGATCCTGGCTTCTGAGACACCCTGGAACTTGGCTGAGCCTTGGGGTCCCTGCCTTGGGGTTCCCTCTCCCTCTCCCACACCATGATCCAATTTCTCAAAAGTGCCACCTTCTGGGTACTGCATAGGTGGTTCCTTGGCCAGGATCACTGTCAGCAAAGCCTTTCCCTAGTATAGACAACACCCCTCAGGTGCCCCTGCACTGGGGACCTCCATTTAATATTCCTAAGAGTCCTTTTTTTTTTTTTACATGGACAGAGAGTCAGAGAGAGGGATAGATAGGGACAGATAGGAACGGAGAGAGATGAGAAGCATCAATCATTAGTTTTTCATTGCCGTAGTGACACCATAGTTCAGGGGTGCCCACACTTTTTCAGCTTGCGAGCTACTCATAAGATGACCAAGTCAAAATGATCTACCTACAATAAAAATGCAAAACATAAATTTATTTCTTCTATATTATCATTATTTAAGTTACTATTATTACTATTTAATACTGTGTATTCTTCTTTCACCTTTCTCCTTCTCAGCTCTCTTTTCGGAGGAAAGTCAATGTCATCGTTTTTATGAACAGTCCGAAAAAGCCGCTCCACATTTCCCTTCTTTGGAATAGCAATGGTACACAGACAGATGAGGCAAATGCACTTAGAATATGACATAGTGAAAAAAATCCCCTCCCATTCTGTATGAAAGTGGTAGGTTTTAGGCTTCTTACTCGGACCAGCTACGGCACTCATTTTTATACCCTTTGTTGTATTTAGTTTAAATAAATTGAAGGTTAACTACGCAGCAATGTAACTGAACAAGTTAGAGCAGTTTAACGCGCATGCGTAGGGTGTCAAAAATTCAGACGTCAGATTGGCTACACTGTATGCCAATCATAAGACAAATGTCTTTTTAATGTTGTGCGATCTACGCACACTTCCTTCGCGATCGACCAGTTGATCGCGATCGACGTATTGAGCACCCCTGCCATAGTTGTTCATTGATTGCTTTCTCATATGTGCCTTGACCGCGGGCCTTCAGCAGACCAAGCAACCCCTTGCTGGAGCCAGCGACCTTGGGTCCAAGCTGGCGAGCATTTGCTCAAGCCAGATGGGCCCGAGCTCAAGCTGGCAACTTCGGGGTCTCGAACCTGGGTCTTCTGCATCCCAGTCTGACACTCTATCTACTGCGCCACTGCCTGGTCAGGCAATACTCCTAAGAGTCCTTTGAGGGGAGTGTTGCCACCCATTTTGCAGATAGGGAAGCTGAGACTCAGAAGGCTAGGCTGGGATCTGAACCCAAGTCTCTCCCATTGTGGAGCCTGTGTTCTCCTCAGTGTGTGCATGTGTGTGCACACCACAGGCACTGCGGTCTGCGGTCAGTGCCAGGTGCTGTTTGGGCTGGGATAAGCCACCTCCGCTGGAGGAGGTCCATGATGGTCTCTGGAGGCCTAGCCGGCCTCTTCCTATTGGGTTGGGATGCTGCGTGTGAAGGGGCAGTCAGCCGCTTGCCAGCCTCTGGGGACCGCAGCCTCTCAGCCCCTCCCCCTTCCTTCAAAACAAACACCGGGGAGTCCAAGCCACCCATCCAACTAAGGCACAGATGGAGCCCAAGGTGGAATTAATTAGTCCTGTTGCCAGGGCAACCAGAACTGGACCAGAGATATAGACTTTTCTCTCAGCCCGCCCCCAACTGCTAGGGCCACCTCTGCCAATCATGGCCCCACCCATCCCTGCCGCAACTGGTGGTTTCTGGATGGAGAGGATGGGGTTCAAGAACTGGTTTGAGTCCCCACTCATCCACTTGTGGCCTGATGGGAGCTTGGGCAAAGCCCTGAACCAATGAGAGCAACGCTGTTCAGCACCTGCCTGGGAAGGGTAACAGAGGGAGCGATTTGAGACTGGCAAGAGGAAGGATGAAATGGCCTGAGCTTGAGATACCATGAGAGCAGCCGTGGGCATGCAGGGCTGCAGGGGCAGGTGTGCAGTGATGGGAGCTGTTAGAGGGCCATCCTCTACAGTTGGTAGCACTTACGGGGCTGCTTCCACAGACCACAGTTTCTGGACTCAGTTTCCTCGTCCTCCATCCTGACCTTGTTCCTCTTCGCCCTGAGCCCGGGTCCCTCTGAGGCCTCACATGGAGACCAATAAACAGGAGTGTGTTCTTTCTCTTTGGTCATTGGTCTTTCTACCAGTCCACCCTGCTATGTTTCTTCCTGTGGTTCCAGGCAAATTACTTAGCTTCTCTGTGCTTCCAAGTCCTTCTCTGAAAATGATCATAACTGCACCACCTGGTGAGTCATGGAAAGCCCCCAGCACAGTGTCTAGTCTGTGGTACTACTCGATCGCTTCTTGTTCCACAACAAACGAGGTGCAGTTTCTGGCCATGGCCATTCCTGGAAATGCACTCAAAGTGGAGGACATAGAGGGGACCTAAGGGGAATGTGCCAGCTCAAACCCCTGTACCCTGTCTTTTGGAGCCCCCAGCACTGGGCTCTGCTGGGGCTTGGCACACAAGAGTGTCACCCTGGCTGGGCATGCTCATCACTGTGCTGGGATGAGGCCCAGGGTAGGTCCTGGCTCCTGCTCAGCTACCTACCTGAATCCATGGAGGCCGAGTGCTATCTCTCCCACCATTTGGCTAATGGGCCACTTGCTTTTTAGTGTGCCAAAGAGGCATCTCTCAAGCTGTCATGGTGTGGAAGAGGCTCAGGAGAGAAAATGGGTTAGAACTGGTGACTGGATTCATACTGTGAACTGCCCTTCCGTAAGCCTCCGTTTCCTTATCTGTCAGCTGGGCCTAATGATGTGTCAGTGAGATCAGTTTTGAGAGGCATAAACTAGGGGTGGCAAACTCACATACCCACAAAGGCCACGTCACTTGAAGGTGTGCATCTAGTTCCAGTAAGGCAATAGGGCAGTGGTTCTTAACCTGGGTTCTATCGAACTAGGGTTCGATGAGTCGGTCTCGGGGGTTCGGAGAAGCCTCTGCCACGGAGGCCAGAATAAAGTAATAACATCATTTGTTGTGAGTTCATGCACTTTGTTGGTTTTGTTCTTTGAGCAAGGTGATGTTCATGCACGGCTCATTTTGTGCACCAGTAAAAAAACATATACCTATGTCTTGAATTTGGAAAAAAAAAATCCTATTTTATTTATCACTAAAGAAGGGTTCAGTGAATGCGCATATGAAACTGGTGGGTTCGGTACCTCAAAAAAGGTTAAGAACCACTGTAATAGGGCATGGTGGGGCCTGTTGCAAATGCCAGGGCTCAGGGTCTGCCTGATGGCATCAAACTGGGATTTGTATCCAATACTGGCCAACAGAACTGATCCTCAGGCTGCATTTGGAGCTGCCATTTTGCCCCAGAAGGCAAAGGCAAACTACAGATGGATTAACTTTGGTGGTGGGGAGCTATTTAACTCTCCTTTACATAATAACAAGGGCTAACATTTATTGAGAGTCTGGTCTGTGCCAGGAGGGAGCTAAGCACTTTACTGGGATTATCTGTTTGATCCTCACACCAGCCCCCAGGCAGACCTGGTGCAACTGCAATTCCTACTCTGTAGATGAGGCAATTAAACCAGAGAGGTTAAATCAGAGCCCAAGGTCACACAGCTGCAGGGGAGGGAGTGGGGTTCACCCCTGGGCCTTCTGATGCTTTATGGGGGGCTTTCCATCTAGCCTCATAGGGGCAGGGTGAAGAGAGGAAAGGCAGGCCTGCTTGGCAGGGAAACACCAGTCTGAAGCTTCCCCCTCTCACAGAGGTGGTTGGGAAGGAGGAGAAACAAAATTAAACAAACGAAGGGTGTTGTGGAGCTCTGGAAGAATAACTTATTTTTTATGAGCTTGTTAACATTTGTGAAGTTAAGTAAGCAGAAATTTATGCCCTTCATTTGCATGCATTAAAGGGAAGGTGGCCCGGTGTGGTTACAGGAAATCTCATCGCCTCCCAGGGCAGCCGCCCCTCGGCTTAGCTCACGTGACCCGTGACCTGGCTCCCGCTGTGGAGGGTGTGCTTGGGCTGCTTCTGGTGATTTTTTCAGATCCAGCTGTGGCCTGTGTTTCCTGATGGCCCACTCCTGTGGTATGACTTTCCTTGCTGTGTCTGGGAGCAACTGACTTGGATGCCTTTAAAGCAGCTGGGCCCTTAGTTCAGAGCCTGAATGTTCTAGAACAGTGGTTCTTAACCTTTTTTGAGGTACCGAACCCACCAGTTTCATATGCGCATTCACTGAACCCTTCTTTAGTGATAAATAAAATATGATTATTTTCCCAAATTCAAGACATAGGTATATGTTTATTTACTGGTGCACAAAATGAGCTGTGCATGAACATCACCTTGCTCAAAGCACAAAACCAACAAAGTGCATGAACTCACAACAAATGATGTTATTACTTTATTCTGGCCTCCGCGGCAGAGGCTTCTCCGAACTCCTGAGACCGACTCATTGAACCCCTAGGGTTTAATAGAACCCAGGTTAAGAACCACTGTTCTAGAAGCTCTTTCCAGGCTCTCCAGAGGTATCAGGAGGTGCAGGGGGGCTCCAAGGCCACCATTTTTTGCTGCTCAAGACCTGTGGGCATGCTGCGTTAGCTCTCTGGGCCTCAGTTTCCTTATCTGTAAAATGAGGCCACAACCGTATGATGCCACTCCTCTGAGATGACATTGGCTTTGGGGGAGGGGTGCCCCCTTTGATAGTTGACCTGGCTCTTTGGGGACCCATTGTTTCCTGAGGGCTGGAGAACATGATGATTCTTCCTCAAGGAGGCCTTACTGGATACCCCTCCCTGGCCTAGGCCAGCTTGTCCTGCAGCCCTGCTGCTCCCCACATTCCTCCTGCGATGACTGTTCTCCTGCACGACTCCCTTTGAGCTGTGAGCTTCCTCAAGGCAGTGCCATGTCGTCCTGATCACGGTGGATGCCTGCACCTGCCCCAGGGCTTGAGAAATGGTATTAAATGAACGAGTGAGTGAAATACTTAAACCTCAGCCTTGGTTTTCACTCCTTTGGAGTTAAAAGTCCCTTCCAGGTGTGTGGTGACTCATGGTTTTGGAAACACTTTCAGGTTGATGCCATCCGTTGTTTGATCTCTACCTTTAGCTCCCCCTGCACCCAAGGCAAGACAAGGACTGTGATGCACAGTTACAGCCGGGGAAACAGAGGCCCAGGCAGAAGTGTGGGATTTGAAGCCAGCACTCACTCACTCACTCATTTGTTTGTTCAAGGAGACTTCTGAATTCCTGCTCTGTGGTAGGTATTGGGGCTCTGGGGAGGAGTAAGATGAGGTTCTGCCCTCCAGGCCTGAGAGGTTGCACTCAATAGGCAGATGCAATGAGGGTCAGAAGCTGCAAAGTGAAGAAATGAAGTCAGGTAAGGCTGAGGATTTTATTCTGAATCCATGGGATTCAGCCGTAGGTGAGAGTGGCAGCAGGGAGAAAGGTGACAGCCACTGCAAGTGAGGTGCTGGAGGCCAGGGAGGAGGAGAGGAAGGAGTGTATTTATGCTGGTTGTTGTTGGCTCATGAGCTTGTTCTCTCTGCCTCCAGGAGCTCAGAGAAGGCTAGAGAGGGAAGAAGGACATTTAGTCAGCAGACTGTTCTAAAGTATCTGGTGTGGGCCAAGCATTGTGAAAGGCACTGACGGTCTGGGGTGAATGAGAATAGTCCCTGCTGTAAGGATACCACAACCAAGGCAGAAAGTAGATGCCTGGTTGGGCTGGAGGACTTCCTGTAGGAGGTGGTTTTGAGTCCTGCATAAAGAGTGGCATTCATGAGTTGGAAATGGGGCAGGAAGGAATACCAGTCCTGGGCATTTCAAGGGTAAAGGTCAGGAGGTGTGTGTTCAGAGAAGAGTGAGAAGCTCACAGTGTTAGGGCCTGGGAGTCAGGAGGAAGATCTGGGATTCTGGGGAGGAGGGAGAGTTGGAGAGAGCCCTCTAGGCCAGGAGGAGTCTAGACTATTTGTCTTCCAGCAGCAGGGGGCATGCCGGGCATTTAGAAGTGGGTATGGATGACATATTTCAGACAGAGCGCAGAGTGGAAAGAGCTGAGGAATTGGAGAGTTGTTCACAAAGGTGCTGTTCTTGGGTCAGGCTGGAGGCATGGGAGGTTGGTGGTGGTAGAGATGGGGAAGAGGGAGGGGGCCAAGTAAGGGAGGAGTCAGGGAGGACCAGTGTCAGATTGGGGCACATGTATGTGCACACATGGTATGTGTAAGTGCATAAGTGTGTGCATGGTGGGGAGTGATTTGTTCTATTGGTTTCCTCATTACAGGAGGATGTGGGAGGGCAGATTTGCAGAGGTAGGGCCAAGCCAGACCTTGAGGGATCTTGAATGTTGGAATAAGGACCAGGGAGGCACCAGACGCTTTTGAGCAGGGCAGTGACCCACAAGCCTGCTTGTGCCTCAGGAAGTTTCCTCTGGCAACTGTGCAGAGGAGGATCAGAGGATTGGTGCAGGCAAGGTTATGGGGGTGGGTCTCCGGTCTCCTTTAGGGGACTGTGGCACCTGTTGGGGGGGAGCGTTAATGGGTGGTGGCAAAGTGGGGGGAGGGTAGCAGAGCACAGGGAAGGTGGAGAAGGAGGTGGCATTTGATCACGGTGGCAGAGGGTGAGAGGGTTGGGCTCTGTGGAGGTGGAATGGAGGACATAGCAGGTGGCTAGAATGCAGCTAGGGGAGGGACGTCTATTCAGGATGTCTTTGAAGGATTAAAGGAAAGGTCTGAACCAGGAAGGAATATCATTAGTGAGGACCCAGCCCCTACCTGCATTCTCTACGCAGCACTGTGCACCCAGCTCTACACCTACAGCTGCATAGCTTCGGGTAGGTCCTCTGGCCCTGGCCTTCCTTTTGTTGTCCATAAAATGGGGATACTTTTAGAACCTGCCTCTTCTGGGATTGCTGGGAGGATTAGATGAGATAGGCCACCTGTAGCCTGGCCTGAGAGATGCTTCGGAGTCACTGGCTGTGTGTGGTCACAGCAGTCACGGTGGTCATGCAGTGCAGCCTGCCATCCTCAGGGACATAGAAGAAATCTGCTCAGAGAAGCTGTTCAGTCTGCCTGAGGCCACACAGATAGGAGGTCTGAATCCAAGTTGTTTTGGCCCCCAGACGTGGTGCTCTTTCCTTGATGCCTGAACGTCTGAAATGCCCAGCCCAGAGTGCTCTGTGAACATTGTTTCCCTCCTCCCACTTGAAAACTCCTGGATCTCGTGTAAGGAGAGTGGGCAGGAGTCCAATTCTGATCCCTAGCTTGGCCCTCACCAGCCTTGAGCCCCCAGGTCATGTGCTTTCTCTTAGAGCCTTAGTCTCCTCCTCTGTAAATAGGGCCCATGTGCCGAGGTAAGGGCTGCTGACCCAGGCAAGGCTCCTGGCAGGGAGTTCCATTCATCCTGCACCTGACTGAGCACACTTACCCAAGTGGGCTGAGGCCAGCGTGAACACAGGAGCCTCAGCACTGATCTATGCCTAATGGTTGTAGTGATAATAAGGAGCTGGGCAGGTGGCCTTGTTATCCCAGTGATAATGATGAACCCACTCAATGTGTAGGGAGATGGGTTAGGTGGGGACAGAGACCTTCTGGGAATTACATGATTCAGGAGGTGTGGGGTCCTTTTGCTTTTTCAATTTTTTTTAAAATTCCTTTTATTTTATTCGTTTTAGAGAGGAAACACAGTGAGAGAGAGAGAGAGAAAGAGAGAAAGGGGGGAGGAGCTGGAAGCATCAACTCCCATATGTGCCTTGACCAGACCAGTGCAGGGTTTTGAACTGGCGACCTCAGTGTTCCCAGGTAGACGCTTTATCCACTGCGCCACCACAGGTCAGGCTGCTCAATTTTTATACACCAGGTCTCCTGCTGTCACTGGGGCATAGAAGGGCACATGGTGTCCTTTTCATCCTAAGGAAGGAAAATTGTGAATGTTGGGGTGGGGGGGGATGCTACTTGTTTGTGAACATGAAGGTAGAAGGTGTTGTGGAGTGGTGAAGCCAGTCTGTGGGTTCAGGGAGGGCTTCCTGGAGGAGGTGATGCCTGAGCTGAAGCTGGTGGGCGTTGACAGGGAAGGTGGTGAGTGGAAGGAAGGGGGGATGTGTGTCATTATAGATGTGGGCAGGGAAGGTGAGGAGGGCTGTGTGCTGGTGTGGGAAGTGGGAAGGTATGGGCCCATCTCACAGAAGTTTCAAATGACAGTAAGGAGCTTGGCCACTATCCCTGGGCTGCAGGGAACCCCAGAAAGATCTTGAGCAGGAAAGGAAGCATCAGAGCTGCCCTCTAGAAGGTTCCTTCTGGCTGCTGTGCAGAGGGCATGAAGGAGAAGGAGGCCACAGTAGGCAACTGGGTGAGTGATGATGGATGGTGGCCTGTCCTGGTGAGGTAGGGAGCAAAGGACAAATGTGGGAGACAATTTGAGGACAAGAGTGGCAGACTTAGTGGCTGTTCTAATTATTATCTCCTCGTGGAAGGGGAAAGGGAGGAGTTGAGGATGAAGCCAAGACCTGTGGCCTGAGCAAGCAGGTAGGGTGGTGATGACCTTGAGCAAGAGGAGATGTGTGGGCAGGAGTGGGCTTGGCCGAGATGACCTGGGCTGGCTGAGTCTGGATGTCTGAGGGCACCTGTGCAGGTGTTTGACCGGCAGAGGCTGGGCTCTGGGTGACCAGGATTATGAGGCCACTCACATGTAGGTAGGGTGAGGACAGCCCAGAGGAACAGCATTATTTAGGGGGCCAAGGTAGGAAGGGGTGCCCTGAAAAGGGATGGGCCATGGCCACGAGGCCTTGGGCCAGCCTCTTGCCCTCTCCGGCCTCAGTTTTCTCACCTGTTACATGACAGTGGCCTGGATGTGCTCAGGGAGTTGCCAGCTCTGACCTTTCATAAAGTTCCCCAGAGGGTCTGAAAGGGACATAGCAAAGTGTACTGGGGTAGCAGGTGGGTCCCACATACAGTAGCTTTGATACTGGGGTACAGAAATGAGTGTGCTAATGGAGTGCACTTGGCCAGAATTTACTGAGCACCTGCTGCGTGCTGGCCCTCCATGTTGGGGGCTGGGACAGAGGGGGAGCTGGCCATGGTCCCCACCCTCAGTGTGGGTATGTGATGATCAAGCACCCAGATGATCAAGGCCAGGAGTGTTACCTTACTTTAAGCAACCCCAATCTTTGATCATTTAGATATTTTATAGGAGATATTAGAGACAGGTTATTTATTTTACAAAATAATTTACAGAAGGGTTTCCTTAAATAGCAAAAATCTCCAGTGGGTGTGCACTTAGTTCCCATTGGCCTGAGGTCCCTACTGGGCCGCCAAACCCCACTTATCTTTGTCTCTTCCATTGGTTCCAGGAATCCCAGGTCAGGCCTTGTTATATGGAATGTCTGCTTGGCAGGCTGCAGCCCCTCTGGGGAGCCCCAGCCCCTTGGACAGAGGCAGGTCTTCACAGGTCCCAGCCCTCTCAGGTAATCATCAGCCTTGGGGATTAGTGGCACCTGCAGCCTTTCTTCTGGCCTTCTGTTAGCTTTGTAGTGCTCTTGGTGACAGTAGGCAGGGGCTTGCGCCTTGCTTTTACCCGAACCTGGAATGTGCTCCTTCTTCCTTCCCACTCTGTTTTCCACCTGGTGCATAGTAGGCCCATAGGCACGTAGACAATGGAATCCTCGGGGCATCTCATCTACCACCCCTTAAAGATGGAAGCCAGAGCCCTAAATTGGAAGGGCCTTACTGAAGTTCTTGCTGCCACAGAGTTGGAATGGTCAGGGAGCCAGGAAAGGCAATGCCTCTCACCCAGAGTGTCATGGCAGGGGGTGGGGTGGCTAGGAAGGATATTTGAGTAAGATGGAGGAATAGCTCTGCGGGTACATGCTCATGTGTCTTAGGCTCTTCCAGCTCCTAGCTATGTGCCCATGGACAAGTAGCTTCACCACTCTGGGCCTCAGTTTTCTCATCTCACAAATGGGTATAATATAGTGCCCATCTCACAGGGCTGTGGAGAGGGTGGAAAGAGTTAATTAGTATAAAATACTTATTAAGGTGTGGCATGTAGTGAGCACTCCATGCACAAGTGCAGTTAGGAGGGCTCCAGGCCCAGCCTTGCCACTTACCAGTGGTAACTGGGAGCCTACTTTGTCTTTCTGAGCCTTGGTTTCCTTGTTTGAGAAATAGGTCTGATGACCTGTCATCCTGTTACCCGGGGGGCTGTGTCTGCATCTAGATGAAGATTGGTGAGGTCTTAATTACGGTCTACTAGGTTTCCTGTTGGCACTGACCACAGCTCCGTGGGTGGGTTTACTGTCTTGCTTGACAGGATTGCTTCCCGATTGTGCTGGGGTGGGGGGCTGCAGCTTTAGTAGGGAACACACTGTGCTTGCCAGGCAGCCCAAAGGTGTAGGAGGACAGATACCCATTACAGGGGCTGGCAAGAATGAGGAGACTCACTACAGGAGAGGGGGGTGCTGCCCTGCCCTGGGGAGAAAGCAGGGCAAGGGTTTGGAGTGGGCGGATGGGTCAAGTCTTGTGGAGCCTTGATCTTCAAGGAGGACTTCTGGCTTTAGCTGGGGGGCACAGGATCTTCTGGGAGGGCTTTAAGAGCAGGGCCTTCAGTGGGTCTGATAGATGGCATTTTGAGAGGCTGTCTGGCAGCTGAACAGAGAGGAAGGAAAGAACCCAGGAATGCCTGAAGGTGCTGGGAGGTGGTGGTTATCATCCAGATATAGCTAGCTGTCAGTGGCTTGGACACACAGGTGTGTGGCCTGGACAGGTGTTGGGATGGATTGGAGTTGAGAGATAAGGCAGAGGGCAGAGTCAGGTGTGATTCTGATAATGGGACTGAGGCACAGAGAGATTTGGTAATGAGCCCACAGTCACATAGCCAGTGGGTTGGGGAAGGAAGCCTCAGGCCTAGCATTTGTACAAGGTGATGGCTTGGCCTGCTGCTGTCGGTGGTGAGTGGCCCTGCACAGAGGTGCTGTGGAGCAGAGGCGGAAGGCGGGTCAGAGCCAGCAGGGTGATACTGGCGGTAGCATTCTCATGCTTCATTTATGAGCTCTGCTCAGTGCCAAGCATAATGGAGATTGATCAGGGTGTCTGCCAGGGAATGGTGGGTTCGTTCTTGTTGGCCACAGCTCCATTGGCACATAGAGGAACCATCAGGGAAGGATGGAGCCATGGCAAGATGGCATCCACCGGTCCTGCCCCCAGGGGGCATGTGTGATGGTGAAGAGCTCAGTGAGAGAGCTGTCGCCCCAAGTGAGAGAGACCTGATTGACAGCTGGCACCAGCATGTCTTGGGGAGATGGCCCGGACTTCACTGACCTTGGTTTTCCTATATGTAAAGTGGAGGTTGTTCTAAGAAGGATGAGAAAGTCAGGACTTAGTACAGGCCTGGGGCATGCATGGTATGTGCTCAGGAAATGGGGATGCTGTTATTGTTGCTGTCATCACTGTTGTTGTATTGCAGCTGGAGCCCACCCTTGCTGGCTGTGGGGTCAGTGGCCTCTCTGATTTTGGACATGTCATGGTCTGCCAAGCCAGCTTAACTCAGGGACAGATGATGCCCTCGAGCTGATGGGTTGGTGCAAAGCCCAGGCCCAGGTGTGAGCAGAGGCCACGGGTGGGGAGGATCAGGAAAACTACAGAAAGCACGGGCTTCTGTTTCGTGGAGAACAGAAGGTTATATGAGTCCAAGCAAGACAATGCAGGGAAGGGACACCAGAGTCTGCAGAAGAATGGGACAGGGTTGACTTTGAGGAGACTGGAACGTGCTTAGAGACTGTTGTTTGCCTAATTTTGCCAGATAAACATAAAGGAGGTCCAGAGAGGGTAAGTGCCTGGCTCAAGGTCACACAGCAGCTGGTGCTAGGAACAGACTTGCTGGCTTGGGGGCTTGAGTGCTGTTCCCCTCTATGAAGGAGGAATGTGATCATTTGCCAGGGGAGGTTAATAATGAATGAAGTTGAATGTCTTTAACGCAGGCAGCAGGCCCGAAGTAATAAGGGACTCTGTATTAATTCGGAAGTTAATGAATATGCAGGTGTGTCTGAATGATTAATGGGGTTTCTGAAGGCCTTGGGAAGAAGTGTGTGAGCCGCTGATGAGTAAATATGAATATTGCATACATCTGGGAAGTCGGGTAAACTGGGGAGCAGGTGGGCGTTAATGAACCAAGGACTCTAGCACCACAAAGGGCTGAATATACAGACACTCAGGGGCATATATCTGGTGTAATCATGGCTAAGTGCTCTCATTTCTGGCATGTGATCTTGAACAAGTACTGAATCTCTCTGAGCCTCAATTTCCTCATCTGCAGAATGGGCATAAAAATAGCACCTGGTTTCTAGGATCCTGAGGACAAATCCTTAGCACAGGGACAGGCAAAGTTCTAGCCTCTGATAACTGTAATAGCCTTTCTAGAAAGGAGGGCAGAGAAGAAGTTGAGGAAGGCCAAGGAAAGTGTACCAGTAACAATTACATTCCCTTAAATATGGAAAGCACTTTATAATTTGTAAGGGGGGTGCCTCTCAATGAAAGTCTGCTCCTTTGCTCCTTGTAGCAGTTGCGTGGGGTGGGGCAGAGGAGATGGGTTTTGGGGAAGCTGGAGCTAAGAGAGGGCTGGTCCCCAGCCAGCAAGGGCAGAGTTGGGCCTGGCCCCTCCCTCTCTCAGCCTTGGTTTCCTCATCCTTCAAGTGGGTGTAACAATATGGCTGTTGTGTATAGAACGTGCGGGTGTGGCCCACACTTGGTGCTGGGGAAGTGAGATCCTGCCTCTCCCCACTCTGGCCCAGCGTACATCACATGGTGCCACTCCTGGGCGCCATGGTGGGCCCTGGGTTTGCAGGGTGACCCAGACTGCCCTCCCAGGCAGAAGGCAGCTGTGAAACCAGGGTCCCTTGATGTATGCTGGGATGGTCACGGGAGTCAGGGAATGGCCCCAGCCGGGTGTGGGCAGGGTCAGAGGAGAGGTGCTTGTTTATCTTTCCGAAGTCTCCATGAGAACTCCGACCTGAAGCTGTGTGTTTTGGCTGTGAAGTGTCTGCTCCCAGCAGCTGCTGGAAGAATGGTTGTTGGAATGAATGAGGGAGCGAATGAGTAAAAGGCTGGGTGGGGTCTAGGCCCCTTTCCCTGTCTCTCCTGGCTCTAGGCTGGTGAACCGAGGCACAGCCATACCCCCCAGGCGGACCTAGGGTGAGTTAATTTTTCATCCTTCTCTTTCCTCCCCAGGTCTCTGGCTGGGACCTAGACAGCTTCCTGTTGGCCTGGCTGGGTTAGGGAACTATAGGTTGTTGGGTGAAGAACCTGAGCTCTCACGGTCATGGTGTAGCACACTATTGATGGATGAGAAAACCGGTCATGGTGTAGCACGCTGTTGACAGATGAGGAAACCGAGGCCCAGGGGGAGAGGGCTCTGGGGCAGGGTTAGGGCTACAGCACCCCTGGGCTGCTCCTTGGGTGTGGCCCTGGCGTGCTGGCCAGGCTGTGTATTTATAGTCTCTGCTGATCTATATAAACACCGGGCCAAGCCCAGGCCTCTGCAGCCCGTAGATCTCAGTATGGCTTTGAACCCTCTGGGGGGCTGTGGAATCAGAGCTCACCCCCATGGGGAATGGAGAACATGGCTTTTCACTTTTCCCTTCATAGCCTGGGATTCATGCTGGGCCCTTTGCATGGAAAATTGTCACCTGCCTGGGCCTGGGCTGGGCCGGCCACCCATCACCCATCGGTGGGCTTGAAGTCTTTGTCTGGGATTTGTTATCATGCCTGCTTCCCTCCAGCTCTGCAGGGAGACCGTGTATACAGCATGACATCACGTGCATGGGCTTTGTGGCCTCGGGCAAGCCACACCCCTCTCTGAGCCTCAGTTTTCTTATCTGTAGAATTGGGCATCATTCCCACTTTGTGGGTCAGCCTGTGAGCATCAATGCTTGTGAGCTGGAGTCACTGTTTACACTCCTCACGTCTCTTCTGGTCCTCATCACAAGAAGTCCTCAAAGCCCCTAGGGACTGGAGCGTCATTTCAACAGGACAAATGAGGCCACCAAGGCCCTAGGGCCAGCATGACTTGCCAGGGCCATGCTGCCTGGTGGGACAGAATTCGGACTCATTTAAGTCCGAATGTTCCAGCCTCCCAAACCCCATTTCCTTCCCAGGGTCCTCAAGGTCCTTGGGAGGCCATACTCCTCACCCCCACCAGCTTGGTTCCCACCCCCGTCGCCACGGGAACAGCTCCACTAACTCTATGCTTCTCTTACAGAGCAGAGACGACTGGCTGCCCTGAGCGCAATTCAATTCAACAGACATTTACTGAGTGCCTACTATGTGCCAGGCCTTAGGCTAGGCACTGGGGTGGGAGCAGAGAGGAAGATGAGGGTCCCATCCTCAGGAAGCTGTGGGCTGAGGGGCTTGAGAAGACAGGCAAGGGCTGAACAACAGCTCAGAGCCAGGAGAGAAGCTGCCTGCAGGGCTAGAAGCAGCAGAGGTACCTGGGTTCAAGTGCATCCCTGGAGAGCTTCTATCCCTCGTTGGGGCCTCAGTTTACCCATCTGTAAAATGGGGGCAGAAGAGGTGGGACGAGACAATCTCTAGGATCCTTCCAGGATTTCATGGGAATGGAGTCAGGGACTAGGTAGAGAAGGGAGGCTATCACCCTCCCTGCAGAGAGGAAATCTCTGAAAGCTTTGTGGAGGAGAAGGCATGAAGTCTGGGCTGAAGAGGGTGGAGAAGTATGGGAATGGCACCCCAGGCTCAGAAACAGCATGAGCAAAGGCCCTGAGGACATGCAGATAGGTAACAACCCGGACACTCTGTAGGTTGTGAAGGGATGTCATGGGGAATGAATTTAGAGAGGGAGGGAGGGGCCCAAGGGCTACCCTTTGGGGCATGAGCTTAAGTTTGCGGCTTTTGAGAATGGAGAGTCAAATATAGATGGTCCTGCTTTGTCCTGCGCCCTTCTTCCCTCTCTCCCTGGGGAACAGTTGAGGATCACATTCCTGCAGAAGCTCGTGGCCATGGTAGTGCCTGCACTGCGCTAGGCACTTTGCACTTAGTTCCCATTGCAATCCTAACAATGAGCATTAATGGGCCCACTTCACCGATGAGGATGCCTAGGCTGAGAGAGGGAAGCTTTCTGCCTAAGGTCATGATCTGAGCCCCTAAACTCCCCTGCTTCTCCTACTAGTGCTCACTGAGGGTGGCGTTTCTGTCCTGTGTGACATCTCATCCTAGAAAGACCCCAAGCTCTGAGGACTGCCTGCCAAGGGCATCGCAGATGGGGTTGGATGGGGAGGGGGATTCCCTCAGATGTTATTAGCAGGATGGGCTTTCTCTAAGACCTGAATTTCTGTCCCCACAGCAACTTTGTGAGATGGGGAGTGAGGCAGGGGTCCTTCCCACTTTACAGATGAGCGGACTGAAGCCCTGGGAGTCATGGGGCTAGTTCAAGGTCTTGGCAGTGACAGCCTGGGTAGGGGTCCCATTTTCTTATCTATTCTTATCTCGGTTCTAGTCCCCTAAGATTTGTGCAGAAGCTGATCCCCTCAGCCCTTTTAGGAAGTGGAAAAGACTGGCATTGGAATTATAGTCCTGGGTTCAAATCCTGATTTTGTCTTGCACAAACAGTGTGATCTTGAGCAAGTCATTAATTACTCTGAGACTCGGTTTCCTTATCTATAAAGGGAGAGAGCAGACCTCTTTCATTCAGACATTAACATGTATTGAGCACCTACTGGGTTCCTGGTGCTGGGCTCTAATGGAGTACCTGGGCCCTTCCTTGGAGAAGTCAGTCCAGGGGTAATAACAACAGGTATGATGCCAATTATGATGGAGGAAGCCCAGGGGGCTGTGGGAACCCACAGAAAGACCCCAACCAGACAATTTTAACTGATGGGGGGGGGGGAGGAGGCAGGGAGGCAGGAGAGGAGAATAGGAACCAGCTCCATAGGACCCCATGTGCAGGCCTTCTGGTGCCTTGATGTCTGTTGGAATTTTCTTAGATCAGTAGGGAGCCAACAAAGGCTTTTGAGCAGGAGAGTGCCATGCTCAGATTTACAGTTTAGAATTTGCTCATCCTCTGATGAGTGGAGTATGGATTGAAGGGGTGATAAGATTGGAGGCAGAGACCAGGGAGGATGCTAATTGAGAAGTTCATTTGGGGCAGAGGGCAGAAGGCTGGAGCAGAGCAGGAGTAGTGGGTGGGTACACACGAAGACCTTCCAGGTGCAGGGAGCTGGGTAGCGGGGGATGCTTCTCGCTGGTCAGGGAGTGGGATTACGGGAGGTGAGTCCGGTAGTGGATGTGCATGAGTGGAGTTTCAGGTGCAGGGAGGAGGCAGCTGGCATACAGTGGCTTGGGTATGGTCAGCACAAAGAAGTGATAAAAGGAGCCTTGGGAAGGTATGAGGTGGGGAGGGGGGGGTCTAGGGGAAGATAGCAGAGGGCTGGGACCAGGACCTCAGGGAAGGCAAAGGAGCAGCCTGGGAGGTAGGAGGAAAGCCGAGGTGTAGGTCCCTCTCAAGGGCCGGTGCAGTCCCAGGAGGAAGGTGTCAGGATTTAGGTCCTCTGGGAGATTACAGAAGGCACATGTGTCAGGTGCACAGGAGGGACCCAGGAAGGTCAGTTCCCACCTGCCTCACTGTAAAGCAGACTGGTGGGGAAAGCAGAACCAATATCCATCCCCCTAGGCCAGCTGGAGGAGGAAGGTATTTGAGAAGGAGGAAAAGGGGGAAAACATTTGCATGCATAACAAAGCTGGAGTGAGGGAGAGAGAAAGAGGGAGTAGGAGATGAAAAGAAATTACCATACGCCAGGATCTTGTTATTCAACCCAATTTTCAAAAGACCACAGCTGTCACATTGAGATAATCCGTTAATTAGAACAGCCATTGTGCTTCGCAGTGGGAGAGAAACAGAGGCTGGGGACCAGGCTGAAGGGGGTGTGGGGTGCAGGTCTTCGTGGGGCTGAACCTGTGAGAGGGGTAGGGACTGGTGAAGAGAGATGTATTGCCCTCAAGACCAAAAGAAGACACTGTCAGGGGCCAGGTCTTGTCCCCTTCCTGCTGCCATTGCTACATCAGTGGGTGATGAGGACCCAGGTCACGAATAACCATGCTGGCAACAGTTGTCCTTATTGAGCACTTACTATGTGCCAGAGCCATTCACCTACCACCCTCTGAGGTAGTGCCCTTCTAGTCCCGTTTTACAGAAGAGGAGACTGAGACTCAGAGAAAAGAAGCTTGCCAGGGCCACGCTGTTGGTTAAGTGGCAGAGTTGGGATTTGAGCTGCATGTGGCCTACCCTTGCAGGAGAACCTTAGGCAAGACCAGTCACCATGGATTGGCCACACTAACTTTGTGGCCACGTGCCCCGAGTGATGGTTTCTCCGCAGCCTGCAGTCATGGGGTAGCCCTCCCCAGCACTACATGGTCTCCTCTGCAGGGACAGACCTTCCTTGTTCTCTGATACACCAGCTGCAGGCCTTTGAATGCTCCCCCAGCCTCTCCAGAGAAGCTAGTTTCAGTGCCAGGAGAGCGACCCCATGTGACCGCCTGGCTTGGGGTAGTGATGGACTATGGCCCTAGAAGGGGTTCTTCTCCTGGTCCTGGCTGTCTATGGGCCCTGGGTTCCGGGGCCTGGAGAAGCAGTGGGGAGGACAGGCAGGAGTTCCAGGTGATCAGAGTGGGGAACCCAAAATATATGGAGAGTGGCAGGAGCAGGGAGTCGTTCCAGAACCCTCAGAGCCTTGTGCTGCAGGCCCTGTTCTGAGGTGTGGCTTTAGCAATGGAAGCTTTAGACCTGGTGTTCACACCAGCCTTGGCCAGAACCTCAGCCCAGGCTGGCCAGCTGTGTTTGATGGAGTGGGAATTGTATTTGAGAGTGAGTAACCCATTAACCCCAATGGAAGCCCCAAACTCTACCCAGCAAGCCAAGCGGCACTGTTGGAGAGCCAGGTACCCCACAGGGTGACAGGCAGGTCTGGGGGGGTCATCTGGGTGTGCCCCTGGTTTGGGATTCCTACCCCCAGTGCGCCTGCTTGGAGCCAAACCAGTGGGGGTGGGGGGTGGGGGGTGGACAGGTCAGGACAGCTTAAAGTTCTATAGAATTGGTGACCACAGAGGCCAAGACTGTACACATTTAGGACCAAAGAATTGTAGATACATCATAGAATTCTTGCGCCCCAGACTTAAAATCAGAGCCCCCCACACACAAAAGACCCAGAGCCCCTGAACCAGGGAGGCAGGGGTGGTGGTAGTGGTACCCTTGGGTCCCAGATGAGGGGGCTGAGATTCTAATTGTCCCCACTCTGGAGTTTCCTCTATTGCTGGCCTTGAAAACTCCAATACCCAGGGGTCAGTGGGAACCTCAGCCAGACAGGCAGGAAGGCAGGTAGGCCTACTGGACCAGTGACACCTGTTCTGTTCCTGACAGGATGCAGACCCTGGGTAGCCACGTCTCCTAGGGTTTTCAGTGGATTCCAGAAATGGGGATTTTAAAAATAAAATTTCTCAAGTTTTCAACATTGGAATTTAATTTAAAAAAGTATCTGAAACTGACTGCCCAGATGAAACAGAGTTCCACAGCATCTCCTGACCCAGAGTCCAGTGCCACAGAGGGTAAAAGCCACTGTGTAGCCGTTGTGAGATCTCAGTTTCCACCTCTGTAAAGTGGGAATAATAATAGTATCATTCAATAAGGCTGTGCTGAGAATTAAACCAGTTAAAGAGAGGTGTGTGTAGGCCCAGCCTGGTAAGCCCAGGATGGTTTTCATCTTGCCCGAGGCTGTGCGTCCTCCCCCGCCAGGCTGCTGCTGAGTGGGCCACTCTCTACCACCGGAGCCTCCACTTCTCCCGGTGGGCCCCTGACATGACACTCTGCCTTGGGACAGCCCTGAGGATGTTGGAAGGCAGGGAAATGTTCACCCCTTGGGGCCCTGGAGGAGGAGCAGGTGGAGGAGGCAGAGCCGGGAGGGCGGGCCTAGCTGGCGCCTAGTACATAGTAGGTGCTCCATAAATGTTTATTGAATGAATGAATGGAGGCCATGCAGGCAGAGGCAGCCGTGCGTGCGCAGGCACTGGTGAAAGAGCGGGTCCAGTGGAGACTGGTGAGTAGTGCCTGGGGCTGCAGCTGAGTGGGGGCCTGGGGTTTGCTGGAGCCAAGGCCAAGAGGCCAGCAGGGACCAGGTGGGGGAGGCAGGGGCCAAGTAGGGGAGCAGGGGTCAGGTGGGGGGACAGGGGTCAGCTTGGGGAGGGTAGGGGCTAGGTGGGGGAGGCAGTCATCTGAATAGCCTAGAGGATTCTGGGAAAGCCAGAGGTGACCCCTGGGATGGGAGCAGGACAAGGACTTTTAATATAGGTTATCCTTGGCTGTGGGCAGGAGGATCACGTGCTTTACCAAGTGCCTGACGGTGGGTGGGGTGGGTGCTGGGCTGCTTGGGGCTGGGGAATGGGTGCCAGGGAGTGGGCTATGTGACCTGGGCTGTATGTGAAGAGCCATCCCCAGAACCAGTGTTGGGGCCTCTTCTCTCGGGCTACTGGGTGGTTTCCTAAGGCAGGCTGTTTGGTAAAAAACCTTCCATCCTCCTGCCTACCTCCTTCCACTGAGGCCTAGACACAGCACAGGTGCTAATGACAGATGGGACACCGCTAGGGGCAGGGGAGGCCCAAGGACCTGTTGAGTGCATGGGAAACGACCCAGTAGGTGGTTTGCAGAGGGCTTTGGGGCGAGCCCAGGAGACCAGAGACACGTGTGCACAGCTCTTCTCCCCTGAACAGGTGAGGAAACTGAGGCCCAGAGGGGTAAGGCACTGACTTGCCCAAGGTCACACAATGAACCAGTCATCTATGTGTCATGACTGCCTGTGACACTGCAAACTCGCCCAATCCCCTACTCGGGCCACTGTCTCTGGGTGTGGAGACGAGTGCCCAGTATGTCCAGGCCTCACAAACTCAATTACTGTCAGCTGTTGCTGCTGTTGGGATGGTGCCCTTATTGAGGTCTCCTGGGTAAGTTGGAGCTCAGTGCAGTGCCAGGCACATAGTAGATGTGCAGTAAACACACGAGGATGTGTAAGGAATGTGGGTGCGTGCATAGCTGGTGGAACAGAGTGCCCTGCCTGCCCCGGGGGTGAGTTGTGGGCCTGTTTCCTGTTTCCTTAGACACAGAAATGAATGCAGCCGTGCCTGCTTGCCCAGCACAGGCTGGCACAGAGCCAGGAGCAGGTGTTGGGCATCGAGGGGCAGAACTTAGCTTCCCCGAGATGTGGAGCAGCTGGCACAAAGGCATGAGACTAACAAGACGTGATTGAATGGGGGTGGATGGACACCCAGCACCTCGGGTGAAACCCAAACAGAGGACGTTCTGAGGTTATCGGAGCTGCCTGGTGTGTATGTGAAGGGGGTTTGGGTGACATCTAGGACAACAAGGTGAGGATACAGTGCTGATACATTCGCTCACACTCAACACTGCTCTAATAAGCCTGTGCCGAACAAAGGAAGGCAGAGGGTCCCTGGTGCCCACTACTGCTCAGACCACACTGGCACTGATGCTTGGCTCTAGGTGACATTTTTAGGAGGGACCTTGACAGCTGGCATGACCCTGCGCAGCTGGACCATGGTGTAGAAAGATCAGTGGAGGACGTGAGGCTGTGCACCTTGGATAAGCAGATTGCAGGGGCACTGGGTAACAGATTAGCAAATATCGAAAGGGACTATGAGGGAGACTATTGGCTATGTTCTCAGTGGCTCCAGACAGCCCTGGGACCAATAAACAGAGGTAGATTTGGCTTTGTAATATATAAAGAAATTTCTAACAATCACAGCTGTTCAAGAAAGAAGTACGTAGCCTCAGTTGTGTGCAGAGATCCCTGTCACTGGAGGTATGCAAGTTGGGGAGAAATCACCTCCGCAGGGATTCTGAAAAGTCTGGCTCCTGGTTCCTGGTTGTGTGGTCTTGGGTAGATCAGTGCACCTCTCTGAGCCTGTTTCCTCACCTGTAAAATGGGAAACATGAGAGGAGTAATAGGGCTAAAAGGAAGGCTCATCACCCTGACCTGTGGTGGCGCACTGGGTAAAAGCATTGACCTGGAACGCTGAGGTCGCCGGTTCAAAACCCTGGGCTTGCCTGGTCAAGGCACATATGGGAGTTGATGCTTCCTGCTCCTCCCCCTTCTCTCTCTCTAAATGAATAAAGTCTAAAAAAATAAAAATAAATAAAATAAAAGCATCTGAGACCCTTAAAAAAATAAAAATAAAAGGAAGGTTCATCACATTTCTGGCATGATGCGAGCACCCCACCAGAAATGGAGCCCCTCCCTCTGATAGCACCCTGTCTCTCGCCCTGAGTTCTTACTTTACACATCATGTCCTAGGCACACGTTTCATGTCTGACCCTCCTGACCCTGTTCTCAGCATGGAAGTAACAGTAGTGAATAAAATGAAGCTTGCTTTGATTTCATGATGAGGCAGGGAGGGAGTGATAATAAAAAACTAAATGATAGGCCATGTTGAGTGCTCTGAATAGACCAAAGGTCAAGTTGAGTGACCAGTGGGGTTATCTCAGATTTGGTGTGAGGGAAGGGTGGGTTTGGGAGGAGCAGTTGAGTGAAGAACTGAATGAGATAGTGGGTTGTTCAGATACTGAGGGAAGAGCATTCCAGGCAAAGAAAACAGCATGTGCAAAGGCCCTGAGGTGGGAGTGGGCCTGGGTGTTTGAGGGGCATAGCTTGCTTTCAATAAATATACTTCCTGAATGATGGAGAAACTGAAGTCTCTCTCAGCCTGTACACATCAATGCTGGCACACTTTCCTGATAGGGAGGGAGGTGCTGTCACAAGAGGGAAGAAATCTACCAGATAGCTCATGCATGTCCAGTCCCTGCCATGGGCCCAGGTATGTAGAGAAAGATGGGGAAGGAGAGAGTCTTCAGTTTTGTTATCTGTATAATGATGCTACCAGTGCCAGCCATGGAGGGTGCTATAATATTTAAGGGACCTAAATGTCAGACACAAATGAGCCATTGGGTAAGGGATAGTCATGACCATCTTATGAGTGAGGAGACTGGAACCCCAGAGAGGTTAATTCATGTGCCCTATGTCACACAGCTCAGCATTCAATCTGCGGACCCTCTTCCTCCAACATCCATGCTTTTTTTTCCTCTGCCCTGCAGCGGCGCTCATTGCACCTGAGGTCCAAATGGTTCACCTACAAAACAGTAGTTCAATGGTGAAGGCATAGTTATCCTGTTTAGAGATGAGGAATTAAGACCCAGAGCAGCCTGTCTGAAGAATCCTGATGAGGTGGAGGCAAAGACAAGACCCAGTGTCCTGCCCAAGGGGGTAGCAGGCTTTGTCCCAGAAAGCAGAGCTACCTATCTACTCCCAGGGGTAGCCTATCTCTGGGACCCATGGCCTGGTGCTGTGCTTCCAGCAGAGTGAGGTGAGGAGTTCTGGCTGGACACCAGCAGTGCTTGGTCCTCCTAATCCTTGGTAATGGCATTGACACGGACAGTGACAATGGTACCTTGGGAGCCCTGGCCAGACTATTCCAGGGAGGAGCCCATGCCAGGACTTATCAGCTGCTGCAAATGAGATTTCCCTGGCTGAGCTTCATGTCCCTGCTCCTGGGAGGCTGGAACACGGACTATTTCCCCTGCTCTATCCCTGAACCCTCCAATGTCCCCGTGTGAGTGTGGCCCCGTGAATAGGAGCCCAAGGTGGTGCATTTGCTGGACCTACTGCTCTGTGTAGAGAATATCTGTCTCCATTATGTCCTGGAATTTTGTGGGAGCCCTAGGAGATGGGTGGCACTCACCTTGCCACGCAGGTGGGGAAACTGAGGTTTGGAGAGGGCCTGCAACTCATACTAGGTTTCTGAGCTGGCCAGCCCATGTGTTCCTTGCTGATCCCTCCTCCCTACCCCGCCCTTGGCTAGGGGACACTCAGGTGACCTCAGCCTGCCCATTCTCTCACCTGGCTCAGGGAGGGGGAGGCCAAGGATGTTGAATCCTTGGGAGCATCCCTGTACGGTGACCGTGCCATTAGTCCATTGCAGCTTCGAGAGGTAGGAGCTATCCATCCCACTCATGGGCAAAAATGCAAGCTTGTGTCTTGTGTCCTGGGTTAGTGGAGGGGCAGCTGTGTCAAGGCAATAGCTCCAGAGGACATTCAAGTTGGCAGATCTGGAACTGTCAGTGCCACTCTGTGTCCTGAGCCTGATCTGCCACCAGAGGAACGTCTCTTCTCCAGTCCTGGCCTCACTTTCCCCTCTAAGAAGGGCTGGGAGTGGGCTGAGCAAGGGCTCCTTCTTCTAGCTCTGGAGTGCTAGGATTCTGAGTCCACAGAGGGGTCCCAAACCTCATGGCACCTGGAGAAGAAGGGCACAGAAACCAACCACTGACTGGGGAGAAGTGCTGCTGAGGCCCCGAGAGGGGAAGCCATCTGTCCAGAGTGACTCAGACATTCTGTGTCATGTGGACTCTGAACTGAGACCCCACCTCAGCTCTGCTCCCCAGACCCGTTGGGTCTTGCTGACTCTTCTCCCTCCTCTCCATCCAAGGGTGTCCCCATGAGAAGGGATGGAAGATGGTGTGTAGCCAGCTTAGCTGGGGTCCGCCCCAAGATTCCTCGATGGCATGCTGTCCCCCACTTGCCACTGTCCTTCTCTCTGTGGTGGAAGGAGAGAGGGACCCTTAAAGATGTGCTGTGGGGCACTTTGGGCCTGCCCTTGCTCTGGCCAGAGGTCACTCATTGCTGCCACGCCTGTTGTGTGTGTGTGTGTGATGGGGGTGGGCACAGTGGGACAAAGGGAAAGGGGAGGGGTCCCCGCAGGCCAGGTCAGCCAGGAGCTGCGCTTTGCTATGCCACCGGCCACACCCTGCCAGGTTGAGCACCATCTCAGCCCTGGACAGAAAAGGCCTCTGCCTCCAACAGCTGCTTCCTGCCGCCTCCCCCTCCCCTGAGCTGGTCACAGGCTGCATTTCAATGGCTCAGCTAGGCCCAGTGCTCATCTGTCTCCCTGTCCCTGGGTGGGTGGGCAGCAGGTGCTGTGTCCCCTCCAGCCCCCCTCCCATCTATCATCGCCTGTACTGCTCTGCAGACCATTGGTTCCTCTGTCTTAGACTCACTCTCCATTCCTCCATTTCTCCCTGCTTGGCTGTCTCCACATCTTTACTTTCCCATCCTTCTCAGTCCTCGCCTCCTGTCTGCAGCTCCCTCACCTTCTTCCTTCCTCCCCCCCCCCAGGCGTGTGGGGGGCAGTGTCCTGCTCCTCCCACTAGTGTGTGTGCTGGGGGATTGCCCTCACAGGAGCAGGGAAAGGGTGAGATCCTTGAAACTCCAGCCCCAGGCCCAAGAGAACCGACCCACCACTGGCCAGAACCCCCTCCCTCACACCTTCAGTGGGCGCACAGCAGGCTGGGGGCCAAGTGCTAGTGTCAACACCTTCAAAGCCTTGCGGTCCCCTGTCCCTGGCTGTGTCAGGCCTCCACGGGTGGTGGGCAGGCAGCCCAGGGACAAAGACGGGGACATCTTGGCTGACGCACAGGGGACAGGGTGATGGGGGGGGCCTTTACCCCTCTATCTGAGTCATAGGGGAGAGTGAGGGTGGGGTGAGCTGGGTCCTGGACCAAGCTGTCCGGGAGACTGGGAGGAGTGGGAGAAAGGACCATGGGCAGGGTCACCTTGAGGGCTCAGAGGGGCAGAGCTTAGAGTGGCTGGGTAGGGGTTGGGAAGGGAAGAGATGGGACAGCACTATTCCCCACACCAAGCCTGGGCCCCTTCTTCTATTCCCCTTCCTGCCCCCTCAGCTTTTTTTATCTCCCCCCCCCCCCCGCCCCGCATGGCCTGGGCTATTCAAGCTCCAGCAGCTCAGTTTTACCCAACAGCTCCGAGGCCTGGCAGAGGGGCTTCTGGTTTAAGTAATTTAGATCTGAGGATAGGGGGTGGGGATAAGGGGGCTCTATGGGGCAAAAGGGGCACATGTGCACGCATACGGGCATATAATACATGTGTTTAACATGTCAACATATAGGCAAGTGTTTGCCTGTGTTCCTGATGCCCCACACACATGTCCACGTTTACTCATGAGTACTCCTGTAGCTGGCCACAAGTACACACAGGCATGTGTGAGTGCTCACGCCTGCCTGCACATCCATCTACTTGTACATGTCAGCACACCCCTGCACTGGCGCTCTGAGCCAGCACTCACCTGTGCGTGCACCTGCATACAAATGTGGTCCCCAGACATTTCTAGCTGGAGGAGGTGCAGATGGAGGGTTCTCTGACAGGGTGAGCTTGGCGACTCAGCCTCCTCCAGTACAACCTTGCAGCATGTGTGTGAGTGTGTGTGTGTGTGTGGTGAGGGCAATGGGGCCCCAGAAGGGGCAAGATTGACCTGGGGTTTCCTAGGAGCCAGAGGCCACGTTGGACAGGAGCTGAGGTCACCTACTCCAGCCCTGAGACGTTGCATTGCACAGCCAAGGGCAAAAATGCTCTCTGCTGCCTGGGCACTCCTCCTTGCAGTGGGCCTCACGGTGTCCCACCTCCACCCTGTTTAGCCCCTCAGCCCAGACTGGTCCTGCAGGGGGCTGGGAGGTATGAGACCGCCTCTCCCGGAGGTCCTGATTATCACAGGCTCTGACTTCAAGTCAGACTTTAATCTGAGGGGTCATCTGTACGCCCTGGTCACCTGCCTCCTCCTCAACAAAAACTGCCTGCTTGGACTTCTTCCGGCACGCTCCCCTCTGGGGCTGAGGGCTGTAAATTGGTTTTGCTTTAAAGGCAAAGGTTTAACATTTTTTTCTCAAAGCGTTCTCCTTCCTGGAGTTTCCCAGGAGGAGGAGCAGGAAACAGAGAAGGCTCTTGTGAACAGTCTTTGGCTTTCTTTACCCAAACGTGGATTTCTCTTGCCTAATCTTCACATCCCTGGCCACTGCAATGGGGGAGGGGGGTACTTGCAGCCCCAGGGACTGTGTCTGGTTTGCCAAGCCACCAGAACAAGTCTCCCTGCTCTGGGGCTCAGTTTCCCCACTTGGAAAATGAGGGTCTGTAGGCTCTGAGTCCTGTGCTGTCTCTCCTGCTCCTCTACATCTTGGCAGGGACAGCCCAGTTCACCTTACTTCTTCTCCAATCAGATGGCCAGGCAGGGACTTGGTCCCCACTTTATAGAGGTGGAAACAAACTCACAGGTCCCCTCTGTGCCCAGTCCTCAGACTCTGCTTTACCTAATTGGGCCCAGTGAACTGGGCTCCGGGCTTCCTGATTTCTGCTGCCTCAGGAGCCTTGATCCTGGCCCAGGTTGTATTTGTGACTCATGGCAAGTCCCTGCCCCTCTCTGTGGGACTTTGATCACATTGTTCTAGAGCCTTTGGCTTTTTTGACAGTCTGAGGGCTCCCCCACCCTCTTATCTTTGAGGAAGTGGGATTGGGGGGGTGTCTGGCTTACCTTTCTTGCCCTCTCTCTCTCTCTCAGCTCTGCTCCTGTCTGTAAGAAGAGTTTGTTCCATGTCCTCCCCTTCCTGGAGACCCCCAGCCTCCACATCCCCATGCTTGGGGGGCCCACAGCCATGCTGCTCTGCTCCCCTCCCCCATAGAAGCTGAGACAAGGGACTTATTTTTGGAACAAGAACGGTTACACAACAAATGAATTATTTATCTCTGGGCATGGAGGAGAGGAGGCATTTTGCTTGGCTTCTTAATTCTTTATCTGGATTGGAGGGTGCCTGCCCCGCTACGTGGCCATGTGTGTACGGCCCATTTGTCTTACAGAAGACTAGGCGTGCGTGCGTGTGTGTGTGTGTGTGTGTACCTGTCTGTGCATGCTGTGGAGTCTGGATCATGTGGGGCATATGGGTCTTTGTGTGGGCAGGTGGGAGGCATGTGAGTACAAGTAAATGGGTATGTGCACCTGACCCATTACCTTGACAGTGTCCCCTCTGTGCCCAGTCCTCAGACTCTGCCCCTCCTCCCTCCATCCAGCTCTCCAGTTCCTTCTTCCCTCTCTCACTACCCACCATACTTCCTTCTTTTACTGATGGGCCCCAGAGAGTGCCTGGCACAGAGGACCCCCTCCCTCATCCCATGGGAGAGGGTGGAGAAGGGACTGGGGGCCTGCACTGGACTTTGAGGGGCTGCTCTGAGCCTTCACACTGATGTGTCACCCCCTCTCGGTGCTGCCTTTCAGGAACCAGGTGACAGATGGGTCTCTTCCTTCCTGCCCCTGTCTCACTTGCTCCCCTCTCAGAACTTCACTCTGCAGCCTTCCACGGGAATCGTCTGAAGTTCTGAACTCAGAACTTGAGGAAGGAGGAGAGGAGGAGAGGGAAGGAGAGAAAATCAAGCGCTGAGAGCTGTTTGCCTTCCCAGCCGAAGAACAACGTGGGAAGCGAGCTGTGGGTCCCGCAGCACCCCTGGCCCTGGCCTGGCCACAGTGCCCGATACCTGCTGCTAGCGCTCAGGAAGAGCCCCGGGAGTTGGCACTGGTGGTGCCTGCCTCACCTGGGACCCTTGTGCTGGGGGTCGCCCCCAAGATGGTGGCGGCCCCAGGTAGGACTGTGCTGCCAGCCCCAGCCTCTGGCCGCTAGGCCCTCTGTGCCCTTCACCCTGAGCCCGGCCTGTGAGGGGGCCGTGGCCAGCGCCATGCTGCGCCTGGGGCTGTGCGCGGCTGCGCTCCTCTGCGTGTGCCGGCCTGGCGCCGTGCGAGCTGACTGCTGGCTCATCGAGGGCGACAAGGGGTATGTGTGGCTGGCCATCTGCAGCCAGAACCAGCCGCCCTACGAGACCATCCCACAGCACATCAACAGCACTGTGCACGACCTGCGGCTCAACGAGAACAAGCTCAAGGCCGTGCTGTACTCCTCGCTCAACCGCTTCGGGAACCTCACTGACCTCAACCTCACCAAGAACGAGATCTCCTACATTGAGGATGGCGCCTTCCTGGGCCAGTCGAGCCTGCAGGTGCTGCAGCTGGGCTACAACAAGCTCAGCAACCTGACCGAGGGCATGCTGCGCGGCATGGGCCGCCTGCAGTTCCTCTTCGTGCAGCACAACCTCATCGAGGTGGTGACGCCGACCGCCTTCTCCGAGTGCCCGAGCCTCATCAGCATCGACCTGTCCTCCAACCGTCTCAGCCGCCTGGATGGCACCACCTTTGCCAGCCTGGCTAGCCTGATGGTGTGTGAGCTGGCCGGCAACCCCTTCAACTGCGAGTGCGACCTCTTTGGTTTCCTCACCTGGCTCGTGGTCTTCAACAACGTTACCAAGAACTATGACCGTCTGCAGTGTGAGTCGCCTCGTGAGTTTGCTGGCTACCCGCTGCTGGTTCCCCGACCCTACCACAGCCTCAATGCCATCACCGTGCTCCAGGCCAAGTGCCGCAATGGCTCGCTGCCAGCCCGGCCCGTGAGCCACCCTACACCCTACTCCACTGACACCCAGCGGGAGCCGGATGAGAACTCAGGCTTCAACCCTGATGACATCCTTTCAGTGGAGCCGCCGGCCTCATCCACCACAGATGCATCCGCTGGTCCCGCCATCAAGCTGCACCATGTCACCTTCACCTCAGCCACCCTGGTAGTCATCATCCCACATCCCTACAGCAAGATGTACATCCTTGTCCAGTATAATAATAGCTACTTCTCTGATGTCATGACGCTCAAAAACAAGAAGGAGATCGTCACCCTTGACAAGCTGCGGGCACACACTGAGTACACCTTCTGTGTGACCTCGCTGCGAAACAGCCGCCGCTTCAACCACACCTGCCTGGCCTTTACCACGCGGGATCCAGTCCCAGGCGACCTGGCGCCCAGCACCTCCACCACCACCCACTACATCATGACCATACTGGGCTGCCTCTTCGGCATGGTCATTGTGCTGGGGGCTGTCTACTACTGCCTGCGCAAGCGGCGCATGCAGGAGGAGAAGCAGAAGTCTGTCAAGGTCAAGAAGACCATCCTGGAGATGCGCTACGGTGCCGATGTGGAAGCAGGGACCATTGTGCATGCTGCCCAGAAGCTGGGTGAGCCCCCTGTGCTTCCAGTGTCCCGCATGTCCTCCATCCCCTCCATGATCGGGGAGAAGCTGCCCACCTCCAAGGGGCTGGAGGCCGGGCTGGACACACCCAAGGTGGCCACCAAGGGCAACTATATCGAAGTGCGCACAGGCACGGGCGGGGATGGCCTGGCCAGGCCTGAGGATGACCTCCCGGATTTGGAGAATGGCCAGGGCTCAGCCGCTGAGATCTCCACCATTGCCAAGGAGGTGGACAAGGTCAACCAGATCATTAACAATTGCATCGATGCCCTCAAGCTGGACTCAGCCTCTTTTCTGGGGGGTGGCAGTGGTGGTGGGGACCCTGAACTGGCCTTCGAGTGCCAGTCCCTCCCTGCAACCACACCAGCCTCCTCAGCAGCAGCCCCTGGGGCCCTGGAGCGTCCCAGCTTCCTCTCACCCCCATTCAAGGAGAGCTCCCACCACCCGCTACAGCGTCAGCTGAGTGCCGATGCTGCCGTGGCCCGAAAAACGTGCAGTGTCTCATCTAGCGGCTCCATCAAGAGTGCCAAGGTCTTCAGCCTGGACGTGCCTGACCACCCAGCCTCCACGGGGCTGGCCAAGGGTGACTCCAAGTACATCGAGAAGGGCAGCCCCCTCAACAGCCCACTGGACCGGCTTCCCCTGGTGCCTACAGGCAGCAGCGGGGGCAGCGGGGGCAGTGGGAGTGGAGGGGGTGGTGTCCACCACCTGGAGGTGAAGCCTGCCTACCACTGCAGCGAGCACCGGCACAGCTTCCCAGCCCTGTACTATGAGGAGGGCGCCGACAGCCTGAGCCAGCGCATGTCCTTCCTCAAGCCGCTGACCCGCTCCAAGCGGGACTCTACCTACTCGCAGCTCTCCCCCAGACACTACTACTCAGGGTACTCCTCCAGCCCTGAGTACTCCTCAGAGAGCACGCACAAGATCTGGGAGCGCTTCCGGCCCTACAAGAAGCACCACCGGGAAGAGGTGTACATGGCCGCAGGCCATGCCCTGCGCAAGAAGGTCCAGTTCGCCAAGGATGAGGACCTGCATGACATCCTCGATTACTGGAAGGGGGTCTCAGCTCAGCAGAAGCTGTGACCCTCTCCTCCCCGGTGAGGTTGGAGGGGGAGGGCGGGGGGCACATGGGGAAGGGCCCGGGTGGCCGGGCAGGGGCGTGCAGGGGGCCGAGGCCGAGGAGTGGACGTACACGCACACCCGCACGCACGCACCCATGCACACACCTGACCACCACCTGACTGTGAACAACCATCACCCAACAATAATGGACAGGAAAACAAAGACACGTTCTCCTTAAAGTTTACACAGATACTGAAACCAGGCGTCTTTACTGTGCTGCCCAGGGATTCTGCTGGGGTGTGCAGGGCTGGGGGGAGGCGGGGAAGCAGGCCAGGAAGCCAAAGGAGGGTGGGGCCTGGGGCTCTGAGAGTAGGGACAGGTTAGGAAGTAAATGAGCCTAGGGCAGAGATGGACTGCAGTCACTCTGGGGCAGGGAGAGGTCCCCTGTTGGGGGACAAGTTACTTGGAGATTTAGCACCAGGTGGACGTTGGGCAGTTTTCTTCCTGAGGATGGGGAAACTGAGGCCCAGAGAAAGGAGGTAATAACCCCAGGGTCACAAGGCAGGCTAGAGTCAGTCTCCCAATTTTGCAGCCCAGTGCTAGCCCCACCTCTAGTGGCTCCCCTGGGGCTCCCGTTCTTTATCCACCCATCACCCCTTCCAGCTGTGGTCTCCTGGGGCTGAGGGACTTGAGAATCAGATGGGTACTTTTTCTTTCTAGAAAGCCCCACAGCCATGCCTTCAGAGTGTGGAGCTGAGTCATCATGCTGGGGGCCCTTCTCCCCACTGCCAGCACCCAGCAGAGGCAGGAGGGCAGGAGGCCCTGCAGACAGGAAGGGAGCAAAGGCACGGGGACATTCCACCAACCCCTTCAAGTGTCTTCCAAGTAGCCTGGGAGCCGCCTTTGGGTTCTGAGAAGCATGGTGAGCCAGCTCCCACCACCTCTCAGATGTAGGCCTCCATACCCAAGCTCAGCTCTCTGGGCTTCTACAACCCTGCTAATCCCAAAAGGGCAGCAGTGACCCATGAAGCCCCGGAGCAGCCGGGATGCAGGATGCAGGTGTAATGGGCCTTCCTGCTGTGCCCCCACCTCCGGACCTCCTGCTGTCTGACCCTCTTCATGGGATCTTAGGGCAACATCTCAGCCTGCCCAGAGGGATGGAGGCTTTCCCACCCAGCCCCTCTTGGCAGCCAGACCCCTGGCCTGAGGGGCTAGGGCCTCCAATATTTCCATGGAAATATGTAACTGGCTTCTCCTCTTTTGCTGACCCCCACCCAACATCAAACAAAGCACAAACAGTGAGCACCCCCCCCCCCTCACTGGGGCTGGGAACAGGCTGGGTTCATGGGGCCCCTTCCTGTCCCTGGCCAGCTGCTGTTGCCATAGAAACTCAGAACCTGGCAGTTGGGACCTTTGGGCTCATGGCAGTTGGAACTGTTGGGCTCCTGGCAGTTGGGTTCCTGCTTGTTCTCCCAGTGTGGGTGGCAGAGAGCAGTAAGGGAGGGCAGGGTCAGAAGGCAGCTAGCTGCCTTGCTCATGAGCTAGGGGCTTCTTGGGGCAAGCTCTGGGGGCAAGTCTGGGGTCCAGACACTGTGGGGTCTTTAACATGGTCCGGGTGCTAAAGGGCTGGAGTCAGTTGTCCCTTCACCTTTGGTTGGGAAGTAGGCCAGTAGGGAGTGGGGACGACTCTAGCTGTGCCCACCTGCCAGCGGGGCCCTCGGCTCTGCACACACCTCAGGAATGGGAGCAGCCAGACAGCTCTCTTCAGACCTGCTGGGGACCTTTGGCTGGTCACCTGGTTGGTTTTCTTGATATTTGGAAAGTGTGACTGTGAGATGAGGGTAGGTACTGGGGTGGGACCAAGACCTGTACTGTAGGGGGGGGGGCTCTGACCAGGAAAGGCAGTGCCACCCCCTGAGTGGGGGGACTCCAGTGACCTTCCTGCCAGGGAGAGGACAGTGGAGGGCCAGAGGGGAAAGACAAATGAGCATTAATGTCAACTCTGAGCATCTCTCTCACACCCACTTGGGGGACAGACCAAGCCCAGGGCTCACTTTGGGGGTGACATTTACAAAGAAAGGACTGTTCTGGGGAGCGGAAGGGAGGGGGCCAGCATGAATATGCAAAGCAGACCTCCCCCAACCCCCCCAAACCTGCTCCCAACCCCTCCTCACACCGATTGGCAAAACAGGAAAGCAAGTAGGCAGAGAAGCCAGCGGTGTGAGAAAGCAGATTCCCTGTTATATTTGCATGATGATTTTCCTGTATTTTTCTGAGCAAACATCTGTCGTGTATGTGCCGGTTTGTCCAGACTCCCTTGCCCCTCCCCACCGCCCCCCTTTTCCCATATACCCTCTGTTGTGATCTGACAAGCAGCTCTTGACATCTGGGGAGGGGCCAGTTCTGCAAAAGACCCAAAGCAGGTGCCACCCAAACACAGCTCTTGCCCCACACCTGTACCCCGCCTTTCTGAACTTGGGGCTTACAAGTGCCACCTTCTCTCCTCCCTTAGTTCCTCATGTCCACAGTTCTTTCCCCTCTGTCTTCATCCTTGCCCCTTCCTTTCTTTACTTCTCCCCCATCCCCACCCCTGCCAGACAGGGGCAGCCCTGGGAAAGGGAGCATGGGAGGGCCTCTCCTCTGTCCCACTTGCTCCCATTTTGCAGCTGGAAAAGTTGGGGTCCCCAAAGACAGAGGGGCCATGTGATTTGGCCACCAGGTGGAGTGTCACCAGGTGGGTTAGTCACACTGCTGAGTACAGGAGACCAAGAGCTTAGGACTTAATGAAGAGTCTTGGGGCCCTGAGGGAGGAACCCATGGGAGGAACCTGAAAACCAGAGCCAGAGGTTGGCCTGGGCTCGCAGGAAAGGGAACTGCCCACGGAGGGTTCTGGCAGCGGGAACAGGAGCCTCTCCTTGCCATCTCCCCATCACTCCCCATCTAGGTTGAAGTTGACCTATTAGAAAGACTCAGAATGTCTCACCTCAGGGAGCTTTAAAGATAGGTCCTTATCTTAACAGTGAGGTCTTGGCACCCCAGGCGGTAAGCTAATCTTCATGACCCAGGTCACAATGATCTTTGGGGCAGAATAGTTTTAAAAATTCAGGCATCTGGAACTCCCAACAAGGCCCAACCCCTCAGCTGCCCAGGCCAGGCTCCTCCCTGGAGAAGGGACGGTCACACTCAGTGTCACTCACCCTGGAGGCTTTCTTGCATCTGTGTGCTGTTCAGGTTTGTTCTTATCCCTTGGGAGGAGCAAAATATTCACGAAAGACAAATGAGCATTCATGTCAAGGAGTTTGGCTGACCAGGGCCCCACGGTTTTAACAATGAATGATGAACCTGGGTGATGGCCTGACGGGACCCCAGTGGTGTTGGGAGACCAGTTGGCTGGAGGAGGTATAGGCGCTGCACCCTGAACCTCCCGGCAGAGGCCTCCCTGCTCTGGGTCACTCCTGGGCTTGCTGTCCGAGATGCTCCAGAGGAAATTCTTGGGGGCCTGTTCCTGGGAGGTGGCACTGAGGGGTCCACTCTCTCCTGGAGGGTACAGCAGGCACCCCTAACCCTCTGTTGGTGCTAATGAGCTTCCAGAGTGAAAAGCAGAGAGAGAGGTCTGGTGGGAAGAAAGCTTAGTCTGGTGCCAACATCTCCCAGGGGTTCTGGGCTTGCTTCTCCCCTCTGCAGGAAGGGCCTCTCTCTGCCTGAAGAGGTCCCTGGCCTCTGCTCCCCTCCTCGGGGACACTCTGTGGGTTGGTGGTAGTGGAAAGACCCACTTGGGAAGAGTAGGTTTGAGTAACCCCAGACAGACAGGAGAGTCTAGGCCTGGTTGAGGATCTCTGATGTTCCCAGCTGGAAGTTGCTCACTGATCCCCCAATCCTGGAAATTTAAGTGGAGGAAACAGAAGTACAGGAAAGGGAATGAAAGAAATCTTCCAGGGTCTTGTAAGGAAAGACAGACCAGGAAGGGGGCCAGACATGAGGGATAAGAGTGACTAGTCCCAGCTTATTAAGGGCCTTAGATGCAGTGAAGGGACAGCCATAAAATGTTCCCCAAAGATGGACACTGTGTAGAGAATTAAAATAGGGTGATGAAGGATGGAGAAGCTAGGAGTGCTCCTCAGAAGAAGAGATCATTGGCAGTCATGCTCTGAATGATGTGAGCCAGAGGACTAGCCAGCCCCCTGGTCATGTAAGATTGAGACTGGAGAGAGAGAGGGATCAGGGGTGGCTAGATGTCCAGAAGTACCAACTCAGGTCATCCCCTCACACTGCCCCTGCCCTCTGAGGGCACCTACCATTCAGCAGCATCACACTCCATTCCTGGTGAAACTGGGTCCTCTTTCTGGGTTGATGGATGGGTGGACAAGGCATAGGGAAGCCCTGGGGGTGTCTAACGCCTGTCGGGCAGGGTTCAAAGTTGCCCAAGAGGCCAGTGTGAAGGCAGGGGCTCTCCTGACCCCAATGCTATTCTCTTCACTGCTGAACTTCTGCTCCATGACCACCTCAGTCCCAGAAGTTGCCATGTTCCACATTCCCTGTGCCCCTATGCCCTCTCACCTCTAAGACAGAACCGGTATTCACACTCTGCCTCTCATGCCTGCCTCAGAGTTCCCCATCAGAGGTTCCTCACTGCTGCTGCACTGAGAGGAACTGGGGTGAGGGTGGGCTGGGAGGGTCTGGACTTCCTCTTCCTTCCCCTGCCCCTTGCCAAACAAGCACAGGGATGGCCAGGGGCGAAGGGTCCATTTTTGCACCCTTGATCTCTCCCTCCCTTTACAAGGAGCTGCCGGCCTTTTGGCCCAGGGGCTTGGCACCTGGTTTGGGTCCTACAGAGTTGGGTCTCAGACGCTGGGCTAGATGAACCTGTGAACCCTAGCTGTGTGTGGACCTTTCCTCCCTCAGGGGGCCTGAACCCTCTCCTTTTCTCCTTTCAGGGGGGTAAATTCATTTATTTTCTCTTCCTGATATCTGCCTCTCCCTCTTCCCAAATTCCTGTTTTAAACTGAATGGCACGAAATTGTTTTCCTCAACTCGAAGATTCCTGTATGGAGAGAATCAATTTCTATATTTGCAATAAATTTCTTATTTAAAACAACGGGGACTAAGGTCTGTGTTGAATGTCAACCCTCAGCCTTCTCCAAGCTGGAGTCTCAATACTTTTACTTTCTGGTGCTTTCTGCCGCATTTTTCTCTGTCATCAGAGCCAAGAGATACATTGAATGGGCGATTACCACCCATGGTCAAAGGAATAAAGAGGTGTGTCTGCCACACAAAGGGTGGGCTAGCAGGAAACTAAGGGGACACTGTCCCCCCTACACCCCAAGCCTAGGATGGGCTGGGGACTGATGGCTTCTCCTGAAAGCCTGTAATTCTCTCTGCCAACTGCCCTTGCGCCCCTTCCTGGTGTCCTGGCCCCCGTCATCATTGTGCTCAGACCTTAGAGATGGAAGGACACATGGGCATCACTCTCAGATTGTCCCAAGGGATTATTCCCTCAGAGGGTTGAAGTAGAGTGGGACCCAGCGGGCCTCTGGTCATTGCCAGGCCCACTTCCAGGTTGCCTACCTCTCTCCATGGTGGCTGCCAATTGGTCTGCTGCCTTTTTCTACACGGATATGAACATACACATACCCCAACCTGCTTCTTCTCAGGGATCAAATTATACAACTTGTGTTTGGTCAGGCATGGAGCTCGGATTTTCACACAAGCCATATCAGGCAAACTACCAAACTCCAGGCGAGCCCGGAGCCTGCCTCTGAGCCCCAGCCTTGTCTCCCAATAGCCCGGAGCCCAGCTCTGAGCCCCAACCTTGTCTACTCAATAGACAGAACCCCTCCCCATCATTTTTGGACTCCTGACTCCAAATGCCACAACCCCCTCCTCAGGGAAGCCCCTGAATTCAGCCTGGATCACTATAGAGCGGACTCCCCCGCACTGAGTGAAGTGAGTCCCTGCGTGATGCCCCATAGTGGCATTCGGCATCTTAGACTCTGGGTCAGACTCCCTGTTTCCTCAGCCCTTCTCAGCTCTTTTCTGGTTGATCCTTTTCACCTCACTGGGAGTTTGGCCTGCTGGGAAGCTTCTGGAAAGGCCCAGGGCTGGAGGCCCAGCTGGCCTCAGTTCCCTCCATGCTGCCCTCAAGCACCCTCAGGGCTGCTGTCCCAAGGTGGCTGCAGCATAGTCTGCAGTCTCCCAGTGTTTTCTGGCTCTTCTGAAGCTGCTCATGCCATGCTTCCTGCAGGAATGTTCCTATGAACTGACACCGTGGGGTTTAGAGGGGACAGGACCGGGTTTGTGGAAGGGGACAGAGGAGTGGGTAGTGGAATCGCACAAGCTCTGTCATCTCAGGCCTGCTGCTGGGGCTGTCCTGGATCCTCAAGCCTGTCTCAGGCCCAGGTGGCTCAGCATAGGCCTTTCCTATGGGGGGGGGGTCCCTTTATTTCTGAAGAAACAAAGATGTGACCAAAGGTGGACAGGAGCCTAGTGGGTCCAGATTAGTCCAGGTCCTTCTACAACAGGCTGCCCTCAATGCCTAATCTCCAACCCACCCACTTGGATTAGGGGGCAACGAGTAGTCACTGGGCATTTGGAAGTGTCCTCAAGGACAGCTTTGCTTTGTGTACAGAAAGGTTCATTCTATTATGACTCAAGTTCCAAAATGAACTCTACTCATTAAAGTTACAAATTCAGAGACCCATACCTTTTCATTTCAACACAGAACCATTATTCTATTCATAAATCTAGTAAATTTTCACATTCACATTTAAGGGGACTTTTGGTTAATTTAGGTTCTGTTTACAAATGTTATTGATTCAGTGTTCTTAACTACCCCAAACTTTGTCCCAAAGTTCAGTATATCTGGTTTCCCTTTAAAATGTTTCATTTATTTGAAGAACAAAACCTTGTATCCTGATAACTTTCTAGGAGTCTAGGGTAACAGGCTTCTTGTCATGTCCCAATCTTCTTACCACACGAGTGGTGTACCAAGGAAAAATTGTGATTCTGAATTCATTCCTTATTTACAAATAATCAATTTGACTTTCAAGGATATTGGAGCTTTCAAGAGCAAACATCAACAAATACCTAAGCACAAATATGCCCAGAGAGCTGAACACAAGCCTGACACGTGTGTTTTGTACCTCCTCCTAATTCTCTATGGTGTGAGGATGTACTCATCGGTGATGAAACAAGGGTCACCCAATGGGTCTGCTTTGTGGGCAATTTGGGGTAAAATCTTGCTGGCTGTAGCTCCCACAGACCATTTTGTGTTTTGTGTTTTTTTGTTTCTTTGTTTGTTTGTTTTTGTTTTTTGCTGGGACAGGAGCCCAGGGGAGACCCCTTTCTTACACGTTTTACGCTGTGTCCTCTACGTGGGGGGGGGGGGCTCTCTCAAACTGATGCTTATGGGGTCATGCTATACGTGACCTGGTTTCTCTGTCTTCTCCAGGAAGTCTGCAACCCCTCCCATTTCCTCCCAATCTTGACCCTGTCCAAGTCAGGGTTTCTTCCTTTTCTTCCAGATTTAGAAACACCTTTTTGACGTGGGGCAGGAGCTCCCACTTCACTGGGAGTTCCCAGGATGTCTGTCTGGACTCCTGCGCAGGTGCATGGTTTGAAGGTGTTCTCAGTTCCAGGTGACCCCTCCTAGCTTCTGGCAGCACACTTCCTCTTCTAAGTTGCCACTTAGCTCCCTCCTCTAAGCTCCCAACTTGCCTTAGCAACAGCAACACCTCTTTCTCTGAGATGCCCTCAAATGAGCCCTTGTGCTTGAAGGGAGATTACGGACATCACTGGGTCTCTGCTGGTTCTCAGAGGCAAGTGTCCGAAGGCATGGTCCCACGCACCCCGGCCCTTCTTTCCCTAGGCCTGCTGCCTTCTGCCTCTCTCTGCCTGTGCCTCAGGTTTGGAGGCTTCTGTGTGAACAAATCCCTGTCAGGTCCAGGACTCCAGACCAGGACTGAGCCCTGACCTGGGCCCCCTTGCCTGCCTCATCCCCTAGGGTCCCCCCACTGCTCTGCTGCCCTTTTCTCCACAGCTATGAACCGCCCACTCAAGGCACTCCACCAGCTGCCTTGTGCTTTGCCCTGCCATTGTGAGTATGGGGCCTACAGCCTGTCCTTTGGGAAGGACCTAGAAGGAGGTCCTAGGAAGACGCTGCTGGAAAAGGGTCATACAAGTTATCACTCCTTCATATCTTGGTGCCACCAATTAAGACCTGGGTCTGTACTTTCCTAGGCCCCAATCTGCTCCTCCATAACTTTCCTCCAGCAAGGGGCCCCACAGTCCTCGTGCTGAAGGGGCAACCACCCAGCCTATAACCGCACCCCATGCCTAGGCCTTGCTGGTCTCCTTGAGTTGCACCTGTACCTCCACCCTCTGCACCCCACAATCTCTGCCTCTCACGTGGGCACCTCAGTGGGCTACAGGGACCTACCGACTATACTGCTAGGTGATATGAGCCAAGTACGTTTCCACAAAGCTGAGTGCCCTTGGACTGCACCAGAGAGTACCTGGCGGTGTCCCAAAGTTGAATCCAGTGACTTTAGGCTCTTTCACACTTTTTTTTGGTGCTCTATAGACAGCCTTCTCCCAACTCCATCATCCTGTAAGGACTAGGAACCCCTTTCTGGAGGAAGGTGCATAGATTTTGCTCATTAGCAATAGTAGGAACAATTGGGGGGTATAATGGGGTCTCGGTTTGTTCCTAGGGGCTAGGCACCAAGATGTCCCCCACACCCCGCTTTCCCTATGCTTATCTTTCTGCCTCTGCCTCAGGTTGTTGAGGCTTTCTGTGGACCCAAGAGCCTCTTCCTCCTGATGAGGGCCAGGAAAGCCTCCAGAGTAGGCCTGACCCCTGACTTGGTCCCCTTGCCTGCCTCATCCCTTAGTGTCGCTCCCCCCACCCCCTACCGGTCTGTTGTCCTTTTCTCCACAGCTATGGACCGTCAAGATGCTGCTTCTCAGGGATCAAAGGATGCAACTTGTCTTTGGTCAGGCATGGAGCTTGGGTCTTCATGCAACACACTTCAGGCAAATTACCAAACCTTTGCTCAGGTGGAGCCTGGAACCCACCTCTGAGCCCCAGCCTCCTTGTCTCCCAAGTAGGCAGAGCCCCACCCCAGCATTTTTTGGATCCCTGATTCCAACTGCCAGAAACTCTTCCTCAGAGAAGCCCCTGGATTCAGCCTGGATCACTATAGAGCGGACTCCCCAGCACTGAGTGAGTTCCTGTGAGTGATGTTCCATAGTGGCATTCGGCATCTTGACTCTGGGTCAGACTCCCTGTTTCCCTGTGGCTCTCGGCTCATGGATCTCTTCTGATACCTTTCACCTCGCTGGGAGTTTGTGTAGCTTGTGTGACCTTCTGAAGGGCCCATGGAGAGGGGCAGGTTTGTGGGAGGGGACGGAGGAGTAGGTACTGGAATTTCACAAGCCTTGTCATCTCAGGCCTGCCACTGGGGTTTCCCCTGTGTTCCCCAGCCTGGCCCAGGCTCAGGGCCACCCTGCCCAGCTGCTTTCCCCGTTTCCCTGTCTGAGGCCTTCCCTTCCATGGTAATGAGGGTGGACGCCTCCTAGTTCTTCTAGGAAAGCCCTCATGTTCTGCTCCTTGACTGTAGTAGGGCCCTTAAGGTGATTTCACAGTAGCTGGGCTGTTTTCCTCACAGTTTATAAGACTATGGGGTTGGAGAACTCATTTTCAGGGTCTGGACTTTCTCTTGGTCCCAACTTCCCCTGTTTGCCTGGAATTCAGGTCCCCACCTATAGCTTTTTTCTTCCAGCCTCTGCATTTGCATTCGCTTTCACATGGATCAGGACTCAGCCCACTGGAACCCCCTTCCAAGGGATCTTTACCTGCAAGAAAGGAGACCTGGTGCCAGGGGTGAGGTGGAGGGGAAGGTTCTGGGCTCCCATATGCATTGTGTCCCATCCCTCCTCCTGCGATTCACCCCTGGTGTCTGTCCTGGCCCTGCCCTTCAGCCCTGCTGTCCTGAGAATTCAGCTGTGAACTCCTCCTTCTGGCTCTTAACTCTTAGCCCACCCACCTCTTCGTGCTTGTCCTGAGTTCCAAGATGTCCTGATGCCTGTCCCAGGCAGCAGGGTCTCTGGCGCTAAAGCCCTTGGTAGTGGTTCACTCAGGTCTTCTCTGGCTTTTTCTTCATTCCTGCCTGGAAGGGTTTATGACTTGATTCCCAGTGGTCCAGCCTCCAGGTGAGGAGGTCTGTCTGGAGCTGGCTGTCTGGTCCGAGCCTGCTGTCTGTCTGTTCTCTCTCCTCAGTGCCAATTCTGTTTCTTTCATTCGCCCAGCTTCCCTCTAAGCTGAAGCACTGCCCCAGATCTCCTTTCTTGGGCTCAAGTAGCTGTCACCCCTCACTCTGACAGCTTGTTTTCGATCATCTTAGTTTTTGCTCAACTAAGGCAAGATCATATGTGAGCGAGTTTACACATTGATGGGGTAGAGACTTAGGAAGTTGAGGCCTCTCAGCGTCCTTGTCCTCAGTATTCTTGCCTGCCCTTTTCCTGACCGACAACTCAGGCAATCTCCCTCACGCCCAGTTTAGACAGCTACCAGACTCTGTAATGGCCCAGGGGAGAAAACTCACCCATCTAGCCCTTCCTCTCTTTGCTCTTACAAACGCTATTTCTGTCCCAACCTCTATTTGCTAGGTACAATAGCTGTGAATTTATAACCTTTGGCCTGGGCTCTGTTGCAGAGAACAGGAATTCTTTCTGGTTAATTTAAGCAGGAAGGGATTTACAAGAAGAAACCCGAGGTGTACAGGGTTACTGGGAGGGCTGAAGACCCCGACTCAAGCTTGTGCTTTCCAGACTGACTTTCAAAGTAACAGTGCAGACCTGGGCTTCCTATCAGGCTGTAGCCCCTTGGTTCATTAGGAGGCTTCGGGCTGCTGGTGCCAGGACCACTGCAGCTGAGTAAATGACTGGAAGTTGGCGATGGGCTGAGGGTTGCTCTGCTAGGGCAAGGGGAATGGTCACAGAAGCAGAAGCACACCCCCTATCTCATTTCCACATCTCTCTGAAGAGTATCTGATCTGCAGAACCCAAATCACCTCTGAAACTCGGCTCAAAGAGGGTCTTTCTGGCCTCCACAGTGCCAACAGGTGCCCTGCCTGGGCGAGGGGCCAATCCCTCCCATCTATCGCTCAGATCACGTTGCACTGAATTTCCATAGCAACCCTGTGAAGTAGGCACTTTAGCTGGTGCACTTTTTGGGGAACAGAACCAGAAACAGGAATTTCCGTGAGCTGGTACAGCTCATCAACAAACAACAAGCTGGGATGGAACCCCACCCCATTTGATGGGGCCAAGCTTTGCTTGTATCTCTAGATAGCTTCTTCCAGACATCCCCTCAGGCCAAGGCTCAGGCCAGGCGCTGCAGGACATCCCATCCTGTAGACCAGCCGAGAGTTGAGAAAGATTAGGTTTGAAAGAGTCTGTGCCAGTCCTGAGCCTTGGACATATGTGAAGATGTCCCAAGCCCATCAGGCCCTGCATTCTAATTCTTGCTGTTAAAATCCTGAGCTATCTCTTACAGGTATCTTCATTGAACAATGAGAATAAAGTCCAGAACAAAAGAGGCATTACTGGCGATGATGACTTTTGGTTCTTAAGTTCAACAAAGAATTCAGAGCCACGAACTCTAATTCAAGAGAAAGTTTATTTTTAGCATGCAAAATCAAAGTCCACTAGAGAGAAGATTCAAGCAGGCTGCTCAGAGAGCTTCCTTTGGCCTTTTAGAGAAAAATTCAGAGGCAGAAGTGAGCCAGCTGAGCTGTGTGGATTCAGGAAACAAGATACAGAAGCAAAAGAAAGACCCTTAGGGACAGGTTCAGGGGGTTAGCCTGGGACCAGCTGCCGCTGCCCACTGCTCCCCTGGTTGCAAGTCTCATGGGGACCCTTCGAGCTTAGGAGAACAAAATTACAGAGACACTACTGAAGAAGGAAGACAGGGCACGTGCTCTATCTCAGTGGTTCTTAACCTTTTTTGAGGTACCGAACCCACCAGTTTCATATGCGCATTCGTCGAACCCTTCTTTAGTGATAAAATAGGATTTTTTTTTCCAAATTCAAGACATAGGTATATGTTTTTTTTACTGGTGCACAAAATGAGCCGTGCATGAACATCACCTTGCTCAAAGAACAAAACCAACAAAGTGCATGAACTCAAAACAAATTACGGTATTACTTTATTCTGGCCTCCATGGCAGAGGCTTCTCCGAACCCCTGAGCCCGACTCATCAAACCTCTAGGGTTCGATAGAACCCAGGTTAAGAACCACTGCTCTAGAGAGAGAGCACCCACTGGGCCCTTTGCCTTAAGGGTTTTTATCTTTTTTTAAAGGCAGGAATTTTAGGGGAGGGCTCAGGGGAGAATCTCAATAAAATATTTATTGGCTTTCCAGGTGTGTTCTTTTACTATGCTGATTCATCAAAATGAGCTTACAGGATCAGGGCTGTGTTCTCTACTGATTGGTCAGCACTAGGAAGGGGGTCATTAGTCATTGCATTTGGTCCTGAAGTCAGCCATGGTGTTACTCATTGGCTTGTACTGCTTTTCTGGGTCTGAAGCTTGTAAGGATGAGACGATGCTTGATTTCCAGGAGTACAGGCTTTTATTAGAGGAGAAAGAGTCCTGCCAGGCACTTCTCCTGGAGAAGGGCACCAAGCAGACTTTGGGGGCAAATTTTTTTTTTTTTAAATTTTATTTTTATTTTATTCATTTTAGAGAGGAGACACAGAGAGAGAGTGAGAGAGAGAAAGGGGGGAGGAGCTGGAAGCATCAACTCCCATATGTGCCTTGATCAGACCAGTGCAGGGTCTTGAACTGGCGACCTCAGTGTTCCCAGGTTGACGCTTTATCCACTGCGCCACCACAGGTCAGGCTGGGGGCAAATTTTATAGGGTAGGGAAGACCCTTGAGTAAGTGGGAGTCAGAAGTTCTGGTATGTGGGAGAGACTGCAGTCAGGAGTTCTGGTATGTCCCCATCTACAGTTTTATGATTTTGGCTTCCCGGGACGCTCCTTCTGGAATTTTTCTACTTTAGGGGCGATAGTTCAGTAAGTAAGGGTGAGGTCAGGCAGATAAGCAGAACAGCAAAGGGTCAGAAGTTCTGGTAAATTCATGTATCTTTCAGAGCTGAAACACAACTGAAACCTAGTTGTTACCTCTAGTTTGGCCAAAAACTCTGTCTCTGTGGATAAGAGATCTGAGGTTTTTTGTTCCTAAGATTATTTGATGCTGACCAGAACCTCATCATCCTGAGGGCTTAATGCTTAAGAGAGTGGTCGTGCAAGGGAGATGGAGGCAGGTGAGTCAGGGTGCTGGGTGAGGCCAGTTTGAATCAGCCATCTGTCTCAGTTTCCCCATTCCACTTACCAAAAATTTTTTTCTAGGCTTCTTACTATCCTGCTTTGGGGTGGGGGGAGGTCATAGGGAGCATAGGTACATGGGGAGATGGAGGTCAGGTCTTAACAGTATTTCCATTAGGCCTCAGAGATGCAAAGGGGAGGAGGCAGGTGAGACCAGGTTATAGAGGGGCCATGCACAGCAGAGGGCACGCTCTGCCCCTTGAGCTCTCAGCTCCTCCCCACAGGGCCATGAGTCTGCAGCACTTACACATGTGTACCTGGTGCTTCCCCACTTCTATACCCTGCTCAAAATAACTGGGATCTCCCTGTCTGCCCAGCTGGCTCTGGGGTCTATTCTCCCAAGGGCAGACTATACCACCTGTGTGGGCAGCCCAAGCAGGAGCGATGGCCAAGGGGTAGCCATGTGAAGGAGGTATGAACAGAGCTTGGACATGTGGCTTGGGGACTGTATGCATGTACACAAGACCCCTTAAATTGTGGCATAGTGGTGCGGGTGAAGGGGGGTTCTGTGGGCCAGGAAGTGGGAGTTCACTTTCATGGGGCCACCACATTCAAAAGTCCAAGAATTTGAAATTTGTGTCAGAGGTCATTATGAAGGTGTATTTGTCAAGGCAGGAGGATGTTCTAATGGTTAGCTGGATTAATAACTTTGAATCTTTAAAACCTACAGTATTTGGACTTCCCTATGTGCTCTTATTCAGCCCTTATGAGCATTAGGGGTGGGCTTGGGCTCAGGCTGAAAAAAACCCAGGCAAATGGCAGGGGAGGGGCCCACTGCTTGAAGAAAATGCTCTAGAAATGGTTTTGGATGAGAAAATGGTTTTGCTTTTATGTGCCTGAGCAGGAGCAGGGCGGGCTTGAAGTTTGGTCACAGAGGTGGGGTGGAACTTTTGTTTTCCAGGGGAGGGAGGGGATGAGGGAACTGGCTTCTGAGGGAGGGGGAGGGTAGGGTATAAGAGGGTCTATAGGTCTGAAGGTCACTGTGCATTTGGGCTGTGTCCTCCCTCTGCCTGTTCAGCTATGGCACATGCCTATTTTTTCTTCCCTCTTCTGCTGCTCAGCATAATCCCACAGCCAGGGTGTTTCCTCATTTCTTACCCTGAGGGTCCGACCTGGAGCCTTGCTCTGCGTGGCCTCTGTGGCGCAGGGTTCGGCCGGTGTTGGGCAGATAAAATATATTATGCTCACTTTGTTAAAGATGGCGCTGCCCACATGGAAGCCCGTCACCCAGGTGATAATATTAGTTGGCCTTCCTGCTTGGGAATGGGTCTGATTGTATTAATGTGTGTTGGGGGAGGGCTTTCGTGCCAAAAGGTTTTAAAAAGAAGAGGGATTATGTTCTAGGCAGAGAGAGCTGGGAGGAGAGCAGATTAAGGCCGCGTGGAGGAGAGGAGAAGCAGCCAAAATGGTGGAGTGCTGAGGGAGAAGCCAGTTTGTGCAGAGAGAAGGAGATGGGGAAGAGAGGTGAATAAGACTGGTGAGCTAGAAGCCTTTGATTCTAGGAAACTCGGATAAGTCAGTAGCTTTGTGAGCACTGAATGAGTGGGTTTGGGAGCCCAGTGTGTGTTTTAACTTGCCTGCCGGGTGCAAGCTAGGATTAAAGCTGATGGCTCACCAGTTCTTGGCTCGGTTGTTTCATTACGGACTGTCTGAATCAAATGCAAACCTGCACTGGCCAGGCGGCTGTCATGGTGGCCGTGGCTACTGGCTTTGCAGCCGGCATCTGCAGTGGCGAGGCCTAAAAGGAGACACAACCTGTCTCTTAGGAGCCAGGAGACACAGAGGCAGTCCAGTGGTCCTGGGGGCACTCTGGCAAGGGCCAGGTATGGGAAGTGGCTTGGATGTGGCCTGGCCTTAACTATTTGTAAAGTTCTTCCAGATTCCTCAGGTTGGGTTTAATGCAGGAGAGTAACCTAGCTCACCAGGGACTTCATGAGGCCAGTCTCTGCAGGGAGTAAGTTTCTGAAAGCACCGTCCAGCACTCAGCTCTCTCGAAGGACATCTAGACTGCATACAGGACTTTCAACAATCCTCCTCATAAGCCCTCTCTTTATTCTGTCTGTGTCTCATGCCCAGAGGTGGTTCCAACATCCTCATATGTCCACTTCTCTGGTTTTGATTTCATCAGTGCTGATCCCATTTTTGGCCCATGGATATCCGCCTTGCCCAGTGCCATCTGGCCTAAGGACTGTCCTGGTTTTAGGACCTGTGGGTAGAAGCCTCCCCAGCAATGCCCAATGAACAGCTGGCTATTGTCTTCCCACGGTCAACCTCTGAGCTATCACTGTGCCAGGCCTGCTATGGCTGCTCTGTGGTGATGGTGGTGGTGGTGGGGGGGACAGGGGCGGGGGTTGTGGGGAGTGGCCCATGGCTCCTGCCCTAGAGGACCTCACTTAGGGACAGATCAACCACCGTGGGTCAGCACTGTGCTCGTGTACAGTGCTCATCAGTTAAGCCCCACAACAGCTCCATGAGGCAGCTCTTTGCAGCATGCCAGGGAGATACTTGCAGTCATTGTGATCTCCAGGGCACAGACCAAGGGGACTGAGGCGCAACAAATGCTGATTAGCATAAGCAAGGCCAGACTCTCACCATTCAGGCCCTTGCCCCAGGCCTGGCTGCCCCCCAAGCCCCTCAACAGGTGATGAGCTAGATGTCCTAGGCCAGGCTATGAGCCAAGGGCTAGGCTGACCTCCAGGGGAAAACATGTGGTGACCAGGCACTGAGCCTTGGAGCTGCCATCTGAACTCCAGAGCCTCGGTTTCCACCTCTGTAAAATGGAACTAGTTATCTAAACCTCAACGAGCTGGAGGGAGGCCTGGAAGACCTGAAAGTTGAGAGGCTCTCCTACCAGGCCCTGGCCCAGGGAGGCTGCCTGAGAATGTTAGCTGAACGAAGGAGGCTGTGACTGAGTTGTGGTCACAGCAATGGAAGCATATGCTTTGTAGAAAAGAAACAGACCCCAGAGAGGGTGTGCTGGGGCAGCTGTGAGTCAGAGGGAGCTGGCAGAGAAACTTGGAATGGGATAAAAGGAAAGGGGAGGGTGTCAGGGGCATGCCGGCCAGGGAAGGACCTGGCCCAAGCAGAGCAGCACCTTCTTTCTCCCAGCAGTACCTGGTTGGGTCAAGACATCCTCCAGATTGTATTTTCAATGCTTCTGAAGTCAAACCCTTCCTGTGTGGCCTTCATCCAGGCCTCATCTCTCCTGGGCTCCTGCAATAGTTTGGGAGGGGCATGGCTGCACAGAAGCATCCGCTCACTGGTTCTCTATCGGAGGCTCTCTCCAAATTCCCAGGGCTTCAGCTACCATCCATATGTTGATAACTCTCAGCTGCATATCCAACCCAGACACCCCCAGCAACCCCCAGACCCCCTGCTGCCTATGTGAGTGGCACCATGCAGCTTCCCAAGCCGATAGCTTTAGGCTGTCTTTCCTGTGCTGTCGGCTCTCTCCCACACCTGATGCCGCACCATGTCTGTTCGAGTGACTTCACCTTGAAACCCAGCTTGACTCTGACGGGTCCTCTCCATGTACACCATTCCCCCTGTGGTCTAAGCCATGTCACCCTCCCCCTGGGCAACTGCAGCAGCCTATGAACTGACCTCCCTGTCTTGGTTGTGAACCTGTCATTCTCCTTGCAGCAAGGGACCTTGTGGGCAGGCAGTTGCTATGCCCTCATCTGTTTAAATAATGTCTCTGCTTCTTTCAGCTAGCTGAGCCAGCCAGTCAGTCATGCCCCTGGACCTTTGCACCTGTTTTCTGCTGAGGGTTTCCTACTGGACCTCCATTTTCCCCTTTACCTTCCCTAAAAGAACTCTCATTCTGTTTAGGAGAGCCCCAACACAGACCACTGGAAATGGCTTCATCCTCCAGCCCCCAGGGCAAATCTGGATCAGGCTGAGCAAATCATGGTGGTCCTCCCCCCCTTGCCAGTGATTGGTTTAGGAATGGCCATGTGACTCAGTTCCATCCAAGGAAAGGGAAGTTGTTGGTGGGCTTCCAGGGAAGGGTCTCAGCCTTACTCTGGATGCCCTGTTGTATCTAATTGGGACACAGATACTTGGACCACTGCAGCCTTGTGGCCACGAGGGCCCTCCCTGAGCAAAGTTGACAGACTGGGAAGGCCTCGTGGAAAGAGAACAAAGCTTATATTTGAAGAATGGTGGAGCTGATGGTAGCACTGGGCCTGAACCTGCTTGCTCTTGCCTTCCCCTGTGAGATGAGGTCTCTTTCACTTGAACTTGAGCGGGGGTTTTGTGTTATGAATTTCTCTTAGCCATCTGCAGATATACACCATCAACATGTAACTCCTATTCTAGAAAACTGTGGTAGATTCTGGCTCAGTGTCAGTTCACATAGTGACAGCTGCTTTGAGCACTGATGGCAGCCAAGGGCCGCATCAACAGAACATAGGGTCAGGCTGGGGGAGGAGAGAGTTCTGTGCTGTTCTGTACTTTCCATACCCACCCGAGAGGCTGTGGTCAATTCAGGGTGACTATTCCAGGAGAGAGGTTGACCCACTGGGGAGAACAATACCATGGGAAAGTCTGGATAGCCTGTTGCATAACGAACAGGTGAGAAAATTTAGATGTGTGTGGTGCTACTGAATGGAGGAGAGACAGGCCATTGTGCTGCTCCAGACGACAAAGAGGAAAGGAGTGACAATGTAACAATTTAGGGCAAACTTTAACTTCAGTGGGCCTCACTGTCACCAGGGGACCTTGGTAAAGACACAAAGGCCCAGGCCCTGTCTGTCCATGAGCCTGGGCCTCGGAGTTCTTAGCACTCCAGGGGACTCTAGGCACACCAACACTGGGCAACCCCTGACATAGAGGGACAGAGCTAACATTTGTGGGGCACCTAAGATGAGCCGGGTGCTGAGCGGGCCCAGCACTGTGTCTTCCAATTGATTTTGACAGAAATCCTTAGAGCAAGCATTGTTAGAACAGATTGTTTTGGGAAGTAGTGAGTTCCCTATAAGAAGCATCATTAAAAATAAGAAAGGAATAATCAATGCAATAGAAAAAGTATGGAAGATGATTCTTAGGTGAAAAAATAAAAATGGCCAAGAAACCTATGCAAAATACTCCTCCAGTGTGGGAGAGATCACAAGGAGCACGCTACCAATATCCACCTTCCAGTCTTCCATAGAGGCAGAACCCTTGATTTTTGGCCAGGTACATGGTCATCTATGTTAGGGTTAAATTAACCCCGGTAAAATTCAAATTCCCCTCACCCAGCTTCTTCCAGGGCTCAAAACAGAACATTCTCATCCCCATTGTAAGGTTGCAGTTAATTCGCTTGCTTAATGGCTTCCTGGCCTTCACTTTGCAATGTAGTAAAAAGTTTGCTTTGGCTGGAATGTCTGGGAAAGCTAGCATTGGGGAGGGACCTGACCATTAAGAGAGTTTAAATCTCAATAATTGTTTGCGAAAGCCTAGTCACAGATTCAGGTCCCAGCTATTCCTGGGAGACTGACTTCCTGGCTATCTTCAGAATAAACCAAGAACACCAAGCCTGTGCTACATCAAAGAACTTGTGTCTCTGCAGCAGGATTTCCCCTCCTGCTCATGTTAAGTCAGTAACCAAGGCCACAAACTCGATATGATCTGGGCTTGCCCAGGTGCAGAGAACTCCATGGCAGCAAAAGCCTGAACCCCTATGTCTAATTCTTGCTCCTACAGCTCAGGGCTGACACACTTTTGCTGGTCTCAGTCTACTTATATCTAAGCATTTTAATTTAGTTTTTATTATTTTATTTTTTTACAGGGACAGAGAGAGAGTCAGAGAGAGGGATAGATAGGGACAGACAGACAGGAACGGAGAGAAATGAGAAGCATCAATCATTAGTTTTTTGTTGCCGTTGCAACACCATAGTTGTTCATTGATTGCTTTCTCACACGTGCCTTTACTGTGGGCCTTCAGCAGACTGAGCCACCCCTTGCTGCAGCCAGTGACCTTGGGACCAAGCTGGCGAGCTTTTGCTCAAGCCAGATGGGCCCGTGCTCAAGCTGGTGACTTCGGGGTCTCGAACCTGGGTCTTCTGCATCCCAGTCCGATGCTCTATCCACTGCGCCACCACCTGGTCAGACTATATCTAAGCATTTTTTTTAAAATTTCTTTTTATTTTATTCATTTTAGAGAGGAGACACAGAGAGAGAGAGAGAGAGAGTGAGAGAGTAAGGGGGGAGGAGCTGGAAGCAACAACTCCCATATGTGCCTTGACCAGACCAGTGCAGGGTTTTGAACTGGTGACCTCAGTGTTCCCAGGTCGACGCTTTATCCACTGAGCCACCACAGGTCAGGCTATATCTAAGCATTTTTAAAATAAACTTTTCCTTTTGGAACACACCGGCCTTGTGCTTTCGGTTTGTCTTGTGATGGGACTGCGAGGAGATATTAAGAGCTGAGATTACACACAGAAATGTAACAGGAGAAGGTGTCTGGATGATTGACACCATTGGTTAGAGCTGCCATGCCAGCTCCGACTGCCAACCTCAAGTTTTTTCTTTAGCAATCAATTTCTGGCTTAGGTCTCTGTTATTTGTACCTATGCCTAATTCTAACTGATAAAATGACAATGGAGAAATGCAAAATAAGAGAATGAACTGTCACTTTTCACTCATGAGATTGGTGAGAATTAAAAGATTATTATGTCATCAGAGATAGTGTAGCACTGTGGTTAATATCCTAGGTGGGTTGGACCCTGCCTGGACTTACCAGCTATGGAAACTTGGATGAGGTATGTAACCCCTGTGCCTCGTGCCTTTTCCAGGTGTTTTCTCACCTGGCAAAATGAATGGAAAAACATTACAAGTCTATAGAGTCATCATGAGAAAAAAATTCTTAGGACAGTGCTTGGTATAGAGCACGGACTACAGTGCCTGGTGTTATGCTTAGCATTTAGCTGTCACATCTGCTGGTGGTGTGCAGGTGCAGCTGGGACATGCTCACACTTGGTTAGAGAGGATGAAAAGCATAGACAGCCGTTTCAGAGGGCTTTTAGTCATATCTGTTCAAACTTTACAAGTACAAGACTCTTTCCAATGTGTCCCTTCTGACCCAACAATTCTACTCTAGCAATCTGGTCCTTGGGGCCAGATGTGGGAAGATAACTTGGTGCATATGCCACATTCCGTGTTCTTCTCCCACAGGGTCTGGGGATGGCCAATACTTCAGCCTCCTTGAGGGTCTTTAGCCCACCTCTGACTTCAGCCTCATGCAGACAATGTCCCACCTCAGTTGCAGCTGGGAAGTTGCCTTTGGGGCAACCCTCAGTTGGTAGGGCTTGGGGCAGGTGGGTAAGGGCTTAGAGTCCCTGGCCCTTGCAGAGAGCAAGCACTCCAGGCTTCTCACATGTCCCAGAGTAGTCAACCTCCCACCTCATTGCCCCATTGTCTTTTACAGTGACCTTGACCATGACCTTTGTTTCAGCTTTTTCTTTGTCTCACCTTGGCCAGTCCCTGCCTCCTGCTTCCTGGCATCACCTACCAAATAAGCTACTGGCCCCCAAATCTTCTTTCTGGTTCTGCTTTTGGGGACCCTAGCCCAAGACAACCCCCCAAAGAAACACATTACTGTTTCTTCAGCAAGCTGCATATGTATTCACAGCGGTTGGATAAACAGAGACTTTGAATAGCCTCACATCAATTTGGGTCAGGTTTGCTGCCAAATAGGTAAGAAAAAAGGAGGGGAGGTGCTTTTCCAAGCATTTGGATTCATGACTGTGGATAAGGGACTGGTCTGCAGTCCCCTGGTGTGCAAAGGTGCCCTTTGTCATGCTTGGTTCAGTCAGTGTGAGTGGAGAACATCCTGGTGTCACAGGCTGCTCCTAGAGGGCTCCAAGTACACAGCAGTGACCTGAGCATTAAGGCCCTGCCCTCAAGGAGCTGACATCCAAAAGGGAGGAGATAGTTAATAAACACAGGTACATACACGCATTATTTGGCCTCTGGCAACACTGGGGAAGTAGGTCCCAGGATGGAGAGACGAGGTCAAATTCCATGGGGTGGTCAGGGGAGGTCCATCACAGTGTCAGTGTCAGAGCAGGGGCCTGGCTAATGAGGAGGAGGCCAGGATGCAGATATAGGCACAGGAAACAGCAGATGCAAAAGTCCTGAGGCAGGATGGAGTCTGACCTGTTTGAGGGGAAGTGAGGAAGCCCCAGCAGGAGGCCCAGGGTTGGCAGGGAGATGAAAACAGGCCCAGCTTAAGAGTTTCTAGTGTTCAAGAGCACAGGGATATACTGATGGACTTCAAGGGTGGTGGTATGTGGGGAGCTCCCATCTGATTTGGAAGAGGCTTCTGCTTGTCGCTCACTCTACATTATCCTCACAATGATATCCACTGCTCACACAACAGGTGCTTCAGGGAATGAGAACTGATACCACCAAAGGTGCTCCTGATTGGTCTAAGGATGACCACACCCCTGCCAGCGGTAGGTCAGGACTGGGCATGTGACAGTCTGGGCCAATGGAACATTGGGGAAAGTTGGAATGTGGGGAGCTCTGCTGGGAGTCCTTGGAAGTGACACCTGTGACCCCAGTGAGATAGGGGGACAGCAGAATGAGGAAAGAGGCTGGAACTCAAAGCTCATGCCATGCCTCCTGTCACACAGAACTGCTTGTGTTCCACGCTAGACTGAGCAGGGGTGTCAATCACTTACAGCAGAAAATCTCCAGATGGACAACAAATAAGATGGCCATCAGAAAAGAAGGCTTCACAACTCAGGAAACCTCTGTACCATGGAATATTCCAGAGCCGTTGCACAGCATGGGGGTGGCCTCTGACCCTGAGAGGGAACCAGCCACAAGCCATGTTATACTGTTGTTTCTCAACTTGGGGTGATTTTGTCACTCAGGTAAGTAGCCTGATTAAGCAAATGAAAATGCACAACATGCTTGACCAGGAGGTGGCGCAGTGGATAGAGCGTTGGACTGGGATGTGGAAGACACAGGTTCAAGACTCCAAGGTCGCCAGCTTGAGCGCAGGCCCATCTGGCTTGAGCAAAAGCTCACTAGCTTGGACCCAAGGTCGCTGGCTCCAGCAAGAGGTGCCTCGGTCTGATGAAGGCTCGCGGTCAAGGCACGTATGAGAAAGCAATCAATGAACAACTATGGTGTCACACGGCAACGAAAAACTAATGATTGATACTTCTCACCTCTCTCCATTCCTGTCTGTCTGTCCCTATCTATCCCTCTCTCTGACTCTCTGTCCCTGTAAAAAAATAAGTAAGTAAATAAAGAAAAAAAGAAAATGCACAACAACTGGGTAAATTTGAATTTCAGATAAAAAAACAGATGATTTTTTAAAGTAAAATATACCCTAGATAGTGCATATAAACTGGGTGTCCTGTATTTTATCTGGCAATCCTAGGGGACATTTGGCAATGTCTGAAGTTGTTTCTGGTTGTCACTAGTGGGGGAAACAATACTGGGGGGAATACCAGTGGGGAGAGGCCAGGGATGCTACCAAATACCCTGCAGTGCAGAGGACAGTCCTGCCACAAAGCATGATCCAGCCTATAATATGCCAAGGTCAAGGACCTCTGTATTAGATGAAAGACAACAACTCAATAAGATGTGGTAGAATCCTGTTTGTGTTTAAAAAATCCAATTAGCTACATAATTGCATAGTGGAAGATATTGAAAGTCACACTCCAATGTCATGTGGTGCAGGGAGTAGATACACTTCTTATTCTAAATATCTCTGCAGTGTTTTATTATATATTTATATGTAAAGCCAGTGGCCAATGCCACCATCACAGCCACCTGGCTCATGCAGGTTCGCATTAGATTCAGACAGTCGGTAATGAAACAACGGAGCCAAGAACTGGTGAGCCATCATCTTTAATCCTAGCTTGCACCCGGCGGGCAAGTAAAAACACACAATGGGCTCCAAAACCCACTCATTCTGTGCTCACAAAACTACTGACTTATCCGAGTTTCCTAGAATCAAAGGTTTCTAGCTCACCAGACTTATTCACCTCTCTTCCCCATCTCCTTCCTTCTCCCTGCACAAACTCTGCTCAAACTGGCTTCTCTCTCAGCACTCCACCATCTTGGCTGCTTCTCCTGGCCTCCTCCACGTGGCCTTTCTCTGCTTTCCTCTCTAATGCTAAGCTCAGGAACCAAGAGAGCAAGCTCTTGGTCTGCCCCACTTTATAGTGTAGAAATCCAAACCTTTAATCTAATCTACAAACAAGGAAGTCTCTGATACAAAGTCACTTATCTGAGGCATAATGGGAGGATTCCTCATGAGAGTGCACCCCCCACATCATCCAATCAGTCAAGGGTGTGGGGAAAAGCTTACTCTTAAAACTAAGCCTTAGGCTATACTGACCCAGCCTGCCCACAGCCTGTCCCCCAACACACATTAATATCAAAGGACTTGCACGTGGGCAGCGCCATCTTTAACAAAGTGAGCATAATATATTTTATCTGCCCAAGAATATATATAATTTTATTTATTTATTTTAGAGAGGGGAGAGAGAGAAGGGGAAGGAGCAGGAAGTATCAACTCCCATATGTACCTTGACCAGGCAAGCCCAAGGTTTTGAATGAGCGACCTTAGCGTTCCAGGTCTGCACTTTATCCAGTGCACTACCACAGGTCAGGCGTTTTATTATATTTTTTAAGTTAATGTATTTGAAGTTAATATAAATGCACACATACAAAGTACACATCAAAACGATGACTTTTTCACAAAGCCAGTACACCCTTGACACAGCCCCGGAGGAAGACTCAGAACGGTTCCAGCACTCCACGAGGTTCCTGTGCCCCTCAAGGTACAGGCTGCACTGCAAGGTAATGGCTCTCCTGACTTCTCATGTGTTCTGAATTTCATGTAAACAGATGGGATCGTGCAGTATGTGTTCATCTGTGTCTGGCTTCTTTCCCTTGGCGGTGTGTGTGCGAGTTACTCCTGTTAAGTGGTACTGAAGTTTGTTCTCATTGCTGTGAAATATGCCACCATTTTTTTTTTTTTTTTGTCATTCATGTGGCCATTGGTGGACATAGGGCGTGTTTCAGTTCAGCTTTACCAGATAGGGTGTGTTTCAGTTCAGCTCTACCAGATATGACCAAAGAGTGTCCAGAGTGATTGCACCAATTTACATGTCCCCCACCAACTGTACATGGAAGTTCTGGCTGTGCCAAATCCTTGCCAGCCCTTGACATGGTCTAGCAATGGTGTATACATTGGAAGTCCCTGTGGTTTTTTCCATATCTTTATGACACTTTGGACATCCTCTTTTGTGAAGTGCCTATTCCTGGCGTTTGCCCATTTCTCTTATTGATTTGTTACCGAGTCCTGTTTGCATATCCCTTTTCAATGTATGACTTGCCTTTCCCTTCACTGACAGTGCTGCGTCCTTTTTTCTGAACCCTGACATCACCAGGGCTCAGGTAATAGAAGGGGGACTTTGGTAAAGTGATTCAAGGTTGAGAAGCTACCAGACAGTTTTAGCATAATAAGGGGCAGAACAAAGGGCAGCTGGATTTAATCCTAGCTTGCACAGCTCTTTGCTGTGTGGAAAGTCTGGTTGTCTTTTCTAAGTGCCATTGCTGGACTAGACTCTGTGAGGGCTCAGCCTCTCCCCTCCCTGAGGACCTGAGGTTCCCCCTTCCCACCTGGTGGCAATGGCAGACCTGGGTAAAACTGAGAAGGACCGACTACCTGCCCGTGCTGAAGGCTGGATGCAGGAGGAGGCAGGACTTCAATGGAAAGAAAGAATAAAAAAGAACCAAGGTAAGGAATGGAGGGCACAGAAATGTGAGATGGGAAGAGGGCCCTGGGAAAGTGTCCTGCTGTCATAGATGGGACAGATTCAGCAGACCTCACCCCATGGACACTATTCATCCGGACTTCTCTCCATGCTGCCACCGTGCCTAGGTCACCAGCGTCTCTTGACTATATTGCTGGCCTCCCAGCTTGTTCTCGCACCCATTCTCAACCCACCCATTCTGTGCCAGCATCCAGGGTGTCAAGACCATTTTAAATGAACCACAGAATACATTTCTCTTGTGATTAAACTTCTAGTGGCTATTAGAATGTGTCACCGACAACTCCCAGGGTTAACCAGGCAAGACATGCTCTGGCTCAGACCGTATCCCCGACCAGCCTCTGCCCCAGCTGCGCTGGCCATGTGACTAGCCTCAGGGCCTTTGCACTTGCCGTCCCCTTCATCTAGACTGATATGCCTTGGACCTTTGCACACTGGCTTCTTCTTCTCATTCGGGCTTCATCTCAGTGTGACCTCCCTCAATGTATCTTCTTAGAGCTCTCGAATGTGGCCCTGCTCCGAGTCATTACACCTTCTTTGTTTTATACCCTCCCTAATGCTGGTCACTTGGAAATGATCAGCTTTGTGTTTACATGTAGACTTTGAGACAAAAGGACTTGTCAGGTTTCTTGTTGTGTCCCCAGAGTCCCAGCATGCACTTGGCACAGTAGGTACTTGATACTGATTCTTTCCTCACAATGGCTGGGGTCTGTCCTGACAGGAGGGCCTTTGTGGTCCTCTGTCGGCTCTGCCAGCTGTGGGTATGTGCGTTTTATGCAGGACCCAAGAGGTTACTTGTTGGGGTTACTTATTACCTGGTGATTAAAAAATAATTACAAAGAAAAACTAGTTAGTGTCTTTAAGCCCTGTCAACTTATAACATCTACAAAGTCTGAGAAACTGACACTGAACTGGACCCTTGAAAATGGGGCGGCTTTAGATGGAAATGGGCAAAGGATGGGGGGAGGCATCTTTGTTCCGGTCAGAGACACCCTGTTGGGCTGCCTAGAGGAGGCAGAGGTGGCTCTTGGGTTACCTAAGTGCCACTGGTCTGGCTGGCTGCCAGCTCAGAGTCAGGGAGCTCAGGGCCCTGGAAGGAGCAGGACCACTGTCTGCCCAGGGGCCAGGCAGAAGCAAAGATGAGGGGGTATGCCATGAACTGGAAATCTGTGCCTGGCCCAAAGCCTTTCAGAGTGAAAATAAAAAACAAACTAGAAAATTAGCCCAGCCACCAGACAGGTACGGAGAGAACCACAGCAGGCTGTTGCTTTGAATGAAAAACTCAAAGGTCTGGAGGCTACACAGCCTGATGAAAGGGCTCTGAGGTGGAGCCTCATTTTACAGATGGGCAAACTGAAGAGAGGGAACTGGCCAGGACACAGGTCTCTGGACTGTCAGCCCAGTGCCCAATCTTCTGGGCTTTGAATTCTGCTGGTAGCCAGAGCTCAAGGGAGGGGATGGAGATGGGATGAGGCTAGGGTGGGAGGACTTGCTCCCATTCAGGGAAGTGAGAGGAGCCTGTGGGCCTGGGAGGAGAGGCAGCAGCAGGGGGGAGTGGGGTCATCCCCAGTGCTGTCAACACAGGGAGCAGTAGGAGAGGAGGAGGAAGAGGAGGAGAAGGAGGAGGAGGAGGGCAGGGCTGGAGCATTAGGATTCCAGGCAGCTCCAGACACCCAATTTTCCAGCTGGGTGCCCCAGCAGGCTCTCTGAGCATCCTTCCAGAGCTGTCTAATTGACAGGGAAAGAGGAGGCTGCTGGGGTGGGGACAGGGGAGGAAGAAGAAAGGGGGGGGGACCAGGACAGAAAAGGAAAGGGAAGTGAGAGGAAGGGGGGGTGGAGGATGGAGAAGAGGTGGAAGGGGGACTGGGAAGTGAGAGAGGAAGTGGGGGAGGGGGAGAGGAAGCAGGCGGCCCCCTAGGGGCAGCAGGTGGATTTCCACACAGTGGAGGAGGATATGCAGAATGATGCAGCCAGTGGAGAGGGGAAAGGTGCCATCCCAGAGAGAGAAGCACTTACCTGGGGTCACACGGGCCATGGGGTTCATGGGAGGTAGGATGAGAAGAGCCAGAAATTTCTACTCTCAGGCTTAAGGAGGGAAAGAGTCCCGATAGGGGGGGAGGAGGGCTTTTAGGGCGATTGGAGGTGGTCTGGGCCCAGACTGCTCCCAGGGTCACAGGATGGTGCTGTGTGCCCTATGTCTGTTTCCCCATAGGTCCTCTCCACCTGGAGTGGCAGAGTGCTGGGGAGCAGGGATAATTAGCACTTCTGATGCTGTGGGTACATGGCTGGGGTTGATGCCAGGGCCGCCCCCTTAGCACCCCTCCCCCATGGTGCTGATTGGAGTCATTAGCACTAATGGCAGGATTGGGGACTCTGCTATCACACATATGCAGACCCTGCTGGGCTACAGTCTTAGGGAGGGTGGGAGAGGCCTGCTGTGGGGAGGAAGGATGGAAGCAGGGAGGGGAAGGGTGGTCCAGCTTCCAAGGCCCTCAAGGTGTCCTGGGTCAGTCTCACAGTGTTCCCCAGCAATATTGGATCAGTCATGGGCATTTGCTCAGCCTGCTGGACCCGGAGTGTCCACCATCGCCTCTGGCCCCAAGTGAGGTCACCATGTCCCCTTTAACTTCCTAGCACCTACTATTCACTGACCTGCACACTGGGTAGCAGGAGGGACTTTCTTCAGACCACACACTCAAGTAGAGTTTATAGGAACCAAACTTAATCTCTGTGGCCCCCACAGCATTTTTGTTTTTTACTCTGTTCTGCTACTTGGCCCCTTCTAGACAAACAGTCCACTGGGATTTCACTGCAGCATTGGGTTCTCCTCTGTCCTGCCCCTTGGTTCTGTCTGTGCCCATGGGCTCTGGCTCAGGGATATAAGCTAGACACTGTGCCCGTGGCAGGGCCAGGCATCACGGGGTCAGTACTGATTGGTTCTCTCTGTCCTTCCCCAGGAAGCCACCCTGTTCACCCACTCCCTGCCTGCACAGTGCTCATACCAGGAACACTTGAAACTGCCAGGTGCTACACACCCCACCCACTTGGGCAGAGCTGGGGACTCCTCACTCCCTGGGATCCCAGAGCCTACAGGGCCTTCTCTCCTGGGCAAGAGCCCTGCAGCCACTGAACTCTCAGCAGCCCTTCCTCCCCCACCCAATCTCCAGGTCGTCTGTCTGTGCCCACCAATCAGGCTGAATCTCTTGCTTAGTGCTGCTCACTGACACAAGTTTCAGATTCTTATTTAGAAACTCAAAAACTGAGCCTTAACTCCTGTGGACACAGCCATGCCCTGGGCTGGAGAAAGCCAGCTGTGTAAGCTGTTCGTGGTGAGGGTGGGTGTAAGAACAGTGCAGGATCCCACAGGCATTGGAGCCCCCCAAATGCCTGGTGATTCTCTTATAGATGAAGAAGGGGGAGAGGCTATGGGGTCTGATGCACTCAGGAGGGAAGAAGGTTCAAGAAGGGGGTCCCCATGCTGGGACTCACCCTGTGCCAAGCTGGAAGTTTAGTATGTGGGTATAGGTTAGAGTTGAGGCTGGAGCTTTGTGTGGGAGGGGTAGGGTCCCTGGGGGCTTCTCAGGAACCTCCAAGCATCCTTGAGCAAAAGTAGGCCGGTCTGCCAAACTGGGACAGGTGCAGGGAATCTGGGCCGAGGGCCTGGCTGGTCCCCAGGGCTGTGCCTCGTGGGCTGGTGCCTCTTTGCTGCCCGTCTCTGCTGGGGGAGTCCAGGACAGGGCTTCCTGTCCACCCACTGCTCAGGCCCCAACCCTCACAGTGCATAGCCCTTTGCTGAGCTCAGCTCCATCTTGAGAGTACTGAAGCCCAAGGAGGTGATGTGAACCCATCCCCCACCCCAGGGCAGCACCCCCAGGGGCGGGACTAGGATCTGAACCCAGGCCTCCTTGGGTCAGGGCTTGGTCTTTTCCAGGCCATCACTTGCTGTGGGAGAGCCGGAGAGCCAGAGACCCAGGGCTCCTTGATTTTGTGTTCACCCTCCTTCTCCCTACTTCTGTCTCTTGTCTCAGGAAGCCCTCCATTTCTTCCCTCCTCAACATAGGGCCCATGTCCCCTACCCCATCTCTGTGCCTGTCTAATGAGCATGGTGGAGACCCGAGTTTTTTGTTTTTTTTTTTACAGGGACAGAGTCAGAGAGAGGGACAGATAGGGACAGACAGACAGGAATGGAGAGAAATGAGAAGCATCAATCATTAGTTTTTCGTTGCCATTGAGACACCATAGTTGTTCATTGATTGCTTTCTCACATGTGCCTTGATCGCGGGCCTTCAGCAGACCGAGCCACCCCTTGCTGGAGCCAGCGATCTTGGGTCCAAGTTGGCGAGCTTTTGCTCAAGCCAGATGGGCCTGCGCTCAAGCTGGCGACCTCGGGGTCTCGAACCTGGGTCTTCCGCATCCCAGTCTGACACTCTATCCACTGCACCACCGCCTGGTCAGGCGGAGACCCGAGTTAGGACGCTGAAGGAGACTGACTCTTCCTCTCTGTGGTGCCCTGGAGGTGTGCAAGAACAGGCCCAATGGCTGGAGGCAAGGATTTGAAAAAGGCATTTGGACATCAGAGGGGTTAGAGTAGGTGGAATTGAAGGTCTCTTCTGGCCCCAGATACAAAGAGTCTGGGGTTCCTCCCTTAGAGTTTCAGATATTATGCCTCTCCCATAGGACTCTGCATCTTCAGAGAAAAGTCTTGGAAATCTTCCAGATGTAGAAGATTGGATTGATAATGGTAGGTCAGAGGCACAGTGACTAACTTGTGTGTGTATGTGCACATTGCTGCCACCAGCTGTGCTGCCTTGGGTGAGTCCCTCAGCTCACGGTGATCATTCATGACCTAGAGGCTGCAGGCCCAGGCCCAGGACTGCCCTGTTTATCAGGGGCAGTTGGGGCAAATATGCTTCAGTGGCAGGAATTGAGGGTTATTCTGTGCAGACTTTTGATTGTGATGTTTGCCCAGCTAGGCAACAGGGAGTCCAGGAAGGTTAACGAACGACCCTGCAATGTTCGATATGAATACCTGCAGCTTCAGACTGGAAAAGATCTTTGGAATAGGCCTGGAAGCCAATCCCTCTCAGAAATAATGATGGTGACATTGATCCCAGAGCAGGGTGCATTGGGGTGTTTGGGAGTTGAGGCAGAAAGAGCTGGGATGGAGGTAGTCCAGTCATGTCCCCTCCCTGCACTGCTGAGGTGGCTGCAGAGATGGCTGGGGTCCCTGAAAGGTAGGTACCAGCTATACACTGAGAGGGACCTCTGTGTATGTGTGCACATACACACATATGCACATGTGTCCGTGTGTGTGTGCATGTGGTATGTGCATATATGGTATGTATATACATGTGTGTGCCTGGTACATCTGCCTTCCTGGGTGCACCTGTTTTCAGCTATCACAGAGAGAGATGCACACAGGCCCCATAGTCTCTGACCAAGGGCAAAGAAATTCTTTATTTCTATGGCCTTCCATGGTGATTAAGTCTCCAAACTTTTCCTTAACCATCATTTCTTCAAAATGAAAAACCAAATTGCATCTCCAAGCAGCTTGAAAATCGATTTCTTTCAAAATGAACTTTTGGAGAAGCGATTCCAAAGAGAAATAAGAGGAGAAAGGCGAGAGGGACAGGGGTGAGGGCAGAACTGCTGTCAAGGCACCCAGGGCGGGAGGGAGGCGAGAAGGGGCTGGGCGGGGCAGGGGTGGAGCATAGGCAGGAGTGCAATGTGGGAGGACACTCTGGGGTCCTGGCTGGGCTGCCACTGCTCCTCAGCCCCAGCCAGAACAATCTCACAATCTCACCACCCCCCACCCCACCGGCCCTCAGGTCCCTCCCCAAGGGCTTGGTGTGGGGGACTCAGGAAAGTGCCCACCTGATGGACAGGCCAGAGCTCTTCTGGGGCCAACAGCTCTCAACTGCACACTCACACACTCAGGAATAATGGTGACCTCCAAGTTTTCACTTAAATCTCATATCAATTCTGGGTCAGTACTAGCAGCCCATTTTAATGACAAAGAAACCCTGACCCAGAGATGTTGGTGGGTTTTCTGGAAGAGGCCCTGGAGAGGACTGGGGGAGGACAGACTGAAATGCTCAGCAGGGTGCCTCAGGTCAAATCGGGGTGACAGAGGACCCTCTGGGGCACTGGGGAGTCACAGCCAAGTCCAGAAAAGAAGGGAATATGGGATGGCCCTTCATGGGAGAAGAGGTGTGTGCTTCAGGGTTTGTGGAGCACCTACTGTGTGCCAAGAACTTTAGCATTTATCAATTCATTATTACACATAACTAACATGTAAGGCTCAGCAGTGGAGCGACCCATCTGAGGTCGCAAAAAGGGAGAGAACCCAGATCATCCTGGGTCCAAAGCCTGTGTACCACCCAGGGTCACCACATACAGCATGTGGGGAGAGCTTCCAGGAGGAGGTGGCTTCTGACAATAGAGAGGGAGAAGCAGAGAGGGTGTTCCTGGCAGAGGCAGGCTGATAAGGACCAGGAGAGGCAGGTAACATGTTTGGGGCCAGCAGAGGAGGACTCTGAGGCAGAATTTCCTAGGGTGTGACAAGGAGCACACCTGACCAGGCCTTGTCTGATCCCCGTGCTCTGTCCACCTGGCCTCTGAGAGCCAGCAGTTCCAGGGGCTTTTGTGAGGGGTTTAGAGCTCCTGGCTGAGTGGTGTGTGTGTGTTGTGAGTGTATATAGATTTGTGTGTGTTTGAGGAGTCTCCTAAGTTTGTGTGAGTGCATAAGTGTGGTGTGTGTATGTAGATTTGTGTGATGTGTCTGTGGGACTGTGTGTGTGTGGTGTATGTGTGGTGATGATGGGTGTCCACAAGGTGCAGCCAGCCCAGTGCAGGAGGGTATCTGTCACTTATGGTGGGGAGAGAGGGGGTGGTGGGCCTTGTGACTGGGCAGTGGGAGGAGTAGTGTCTGCCCATGGCAGTGTAGGACCTGAGCGTGACTCTCAGAGCCCCTGGTCCCATCAGGTGGCCAGGTGGGCAAACAGGGCTCAGGCCTCTATTCTTCCCCCACTGCTCTGCCCACCCCCTATTGTACAGGCCTCAGGGATCCAAGGACAAGGGGCAGGAAAGGACCAAAGGATATTGGGGGTGGCTAGGGGAGGAAGTTGGGAAGATCTGGGCCGGCTGAGGGGCTGGAGGGGTTTGGTGGTGGGGGACTAGACAGGGTGGGGCTGGTGAACCAGAGGGCCCTGAAGGTATGAAAGGGAACTCTGGGTTGGGCTGACTAGGGATGGAAGGAGTTGAGGGCCTGGGGGGTGTTGGAGGTTTGGAAGGACTGGGAGCAGTGCAGGATAGAGTGGGTGGCTGGAGGTTAGTGGTTGGCTGTGGAGATTTCTGGGCTAAGATGTAAGTGCCAGGGGGCTGCTGTCCGCTGCCTCTCCTTCCTTGCTGGCTGGCCGCTGGGTCTGATCATCTTCATGACACTGAGCAGCAGGAGCCCTGGGGAGGGGCACTTGGGTTAGCGGGTATTGGCAGTATTGGAGGTCCGCCCCAAGGTGGAGGTGGAGGTGGAGGAGGCAGCAAACACAGACAGTGAGCCATGGTGCTGTGAGAGAGAAACAGCAGCTCATACCAAAGGCAGCCTTGGGGGAGGTGGCGGCGGGCGGTGGGGAGGCATTTCCTCTGTGCCTCACAACAGAACAAGAAATGGACTGGGATGGTGCCCAGTGCCTCTGTGGAAACTGAGGCTCAGGGTGGGCAGGCTGTCCTGCAAACATCCAATCAGGGCTGGGACTATAGAGACCATGGTTTTGTGGGAGAACGGAGAGATAGGGGGAGGGGAGACGTGGGAGGGGAGGAAGATCTACGGTAGACCATACACCTGCCTCCCATGTCTTTATTCCAGGACAGAAAAAGGAGGCTGGCCCTGGGCAGGAGCCTTCAGGCCAGCCTCCATCCTGTGAGGCCTCCTGTGTGTCTTTAACAAGTCACTGTCCCTTCGTGGGCCTTATCTCTCTTTTTAAGAAACGGAGGAGGCCTTGAACTAGACCATTTGGCATATTTCTTTCAGCTTTTGTGATCTGAACCCCATGAAACCCACCTTGCCAGCATGAACGAGGTGCTGAGTGGGTACACTAAGCTCCCTACCCAGGACTGTCCCTTAGCAGCTGTGAAACCTTGGACAAATCTCTCAAGTTCTCTGTGCCTCATTTTCCCCGAACCCCAAAGGAGCTCGAAATGGGCCTGTCTGACCAGGCCTAGCACAGAGTAGCCATATGAACATGGCTCATTCTCATCCCGGCCCCTCCACCCTGCACCCCCTTCCCCTGCATCCAGCTTCCTAGCTCCTAAGGCCTCAGCAGGCTCTCTCTGATAAAAGGTTCATTTTCCTTTCATTGTGCAGGTGACAAATTCTGCCGCCAATAATCACTTGTGAAAAATCAACAGTGAAGCCCAGAGGCTCCCAGGCCCTTGGAGAAATTTGAGTGGATTTCCGGAGGAGCAGGGTGGAAAAACCCAGGGCGGCTATAGGGTCTGGGGAAGGGGGGCTGGAGAGGGACAGCCACACTCACCAGTGTGCTGGCCTTGTAGGGCAAGGCGAAGGACTGCCCTCATCAGCATGCCCGCCTGCTGGACCCGTCTGCTCATAAGGAGAGAGGGGTGGTCCTCTAGGCAAAGGAATGGTCTGAGTAAAGGAGGCTGGTATGATTGGCGTGCTCCTGGGGTGCTGGGGAGGCAGGCCTGGGGCGGAGAGGGGTGTCCCGTTCTGCAGGCCTGGGAGAGGTTATGCTCAGTGGAGAAAAATGAGGAAACATGGGAAGTTCTAGAGCAGAGGAGCGTGAGGAAAGCTCTGTGTCACCTGTCTTCTCTTCTCCCCGTCAGGACTGGAGCCTTCAAGGGAAGACTTCATAGCCAAGGACCCAAGTCTGCTTCCTCTCCTGGGGAGGATTGGGGTTGTATGGGCAGAGGTGGGGAGGCTGGAGATGGAGCCCACCTGACACAGATTGCCACCCTTGTGCCAGACTCTAGGGGTTCCCACAGGGTGATGCAAGCGGTAAGTAGCTAACCTGGCTTTGAGCCTGGGCCTGTCTCACCGAAGTGCCCCAGCAGGAGGAGCACCCGGCTGTGATATGTCTATGGGAGGAAGTCCCCTTAATGGCCTCATTTGTGCCTCTCCCTCCCTTGTTGCATAAAAGCAACCCAATGGAAGATTGACACTCGGATAACTATAAGAAAAGAGAATTTATTAAAGCCAGCAAAGCATGTGGGGTCTGTGGCTCCAAAGGCATGTGCTCCCTGAAATTAGATTTCTTACATCTTATATACCCTTTACAGAACACAAGTTTACATACATGGATCTCATAATTCCTTTGTCTAGAGGTACATACATCAATCACACGATTTCAGGATGGGAGGGGGCTTACAGGATGTCAGAGGATAAGCGTTTGTAAATCGCCCATTAGGGAGAAAGAAAGGGGAGAGGAAAGGGCCACTCAAATCTCCCTTCCCCCTCCCGCATTCGTGGCTGTTTACCTTCTTCCTCACAGGTGTGGGGAAGGGAGGGGAGTCCAAGTCTCCTTCCTCCTTCCATTCAAAACCTGGTACAAAAACCTCTCCATTTACAATATAACAGCCCTACCTAAGCAGGAATGCAATTGGCCGTCTTGCTGGTGTAAATCACACACAAGAATAAAAATCATATTTACGAAATCTCTCTGAACGCTTGGCCTAAATCATAAAATACCTTTGCCTCTTAGTAAAAGGGGGTTTCTTATCTCACCCTTACTGGCTTATTTTACAGATGAGGAAACCAAGATGCAGAATTGTCAAGGGTTAGAGGTCACCAAGAAAGCCAGTATCTCTGGCTTCTGGACCAATGCTTGGCACCCAGTAGTTGTTTAATGAATAACTGTCCAAATTTGAATCCCCTCTTTGAACTCCAGGTCCAGTGCTGTCCAGATCATAACCAAGAACTTTCTCTGAGTTGGTGCTGGTGTCAGCAGCCCCAGAAACAGAACCATCTGGGAAATGTTCAACCATCTTGGAAACAGCCCAGAGAGGGAAAATGACTTGCATGAGGCCACACAGTGGCAGAGCAGGGAACATGACCCAGGTTTTCAGGCTGGGGTCACTGGGGACTGAGCCCTGAGCTGGGTGGGAAGGGGGGGCACTGCCCAGCCATGGTGAGTGTTCTCTGTGGCTGCGAAGCTGGCCGAGAAGGCCCAGGATGGGTAGGGAGGGACGGAGGGAGAAAGAAAGGGCCATGGCAACCAACCCCAGTGATGAAAAGTAGGCAGCAATGGAGTGGGGTACTGATCCCCATTCAACTCTTGGGAACCCCCTCCCGCCACCTCTCTAACTGTCCATCTCTCTCTCTTCCTTTCAGACTTTAGCTTCAGACAGATATAATTTCAAAGTCCCAGTTCAGGCATTTCTCAGCTGTATGACCTTTGTGGATCCATGTCCACTTGTCCATGGCCTTGCCCAGGCCTCATTCTTCTCATCTGTACAATAGGGGTCAATACCCATGGTGCCGGCCTCACCAGCTTTACTCTGTCTGCAGAGGCCCCTGAGCATTCAGCAGGTGCTCACTCAGTGGTAGCTGCCAGACAGAGATGGGAATTTGTGATAGAAACCATCAGACTCCCAGAGCCTCCCTCCCACCCACCACCTGCCCACCCAACACCCAACACCAACACCTCCTTCCTTCTAGCTCTTTATCACCATCACCGTGAGGGAGCCTGCTGAGCTTCCCACTCTGAGCTATTTCTCCTCCAGAGCCTCCCAGGAGGTTAACAGCAGTTTCTCACAGGGGTATATGGCTTTATTCTGAGTCTCCCCTACCCCTTTCTTCTCTGTGAGGATTATCTTAGGGTGGCTGCCATGAGGAAGGGAAGGAGGGAAGACCTGAGGCATTTGTTCATTAAGTGGGGTACTTAGGGATGGGGGGCACTCCAGGCAGGACTTAGACCAGGCAGTGTCTGCTTACAAATCAGCTCCCAGGTGCTGGGCTGGGTGTAATGTAGCAGAAGGGGCTCGGAGTGGGGTCGCAGGCTCCACCTACCCTATGCTGGCCCAGGTTATTTGACTGTGGGGGTCTCTGAGCCTGATGGAGCCTCGGTCTTCTCTCCGGGAAAATGGGCCTGAGGATCCATGCCCGGCCTCCAGAGGAAAGAATAGAACTTGGTCAAGCTGCAGGTGGAGGTACAGACCAGGTGATGAGAAGATGTGTCGGGTGATGGGGTTGGCTGGCAGAGCCCCCAAAATCTCTCTGGCTCCCTTGGCTCTTCCTGCTCCCCCTACCCCCCACCCCTGCCCTGAGCCCAGGGCCTGCTCCTTAGCAGGAAGGCAGAGTTCCCAACAGCCTTTCCCCTACCCTGGCCCAACATGGACCCTCAGTTTGTGTTCCCCCACCCTTCCCTGGTAGGAGTCCTAGCCAACCCTGTGGGGTGGTGCTGACCCCCCTTTTTATGAGTTTTAAAGAAACTACAGTAAAATATTATCTAATATAAAATTTACTATCTTGACCATTTTTGTTTTGTTTTTTACAGGGACAGAGAGAGAGTCAGAGAGAGGGATAGATAGGGACAGACAGACAGGAACGGAGAGAGATGAGAAGCATTAATCATTAGTTTCTCATTGCCGTTGCGACACCTTAGTTGTTCATTGATTGCTTTCTCATATGTGCCTTGACCGTGGGCCTTCAGCAGACTGAGCAACCCCTTGCTGGAGCCAGCGACCTTGGGTCCAAGCTGGTGAGCTTTTGCTCAAGCCAGATGGGCCCTGTGCTCAAGCTGGCGACCTTGGGGTCTCGAACCTAGATCTTCCACATCCCAGTCCGAAGCTCTATCCACTGAGCCACCGCCTGGTCAGGCTATCTTGACCATTTTTAAGCACACAGTTCTGTGGCACTGAGCACAGCCACAATGTTGCACAATCATCATCCATCTCAGGAACTTTTTATCTTCCAGATAGAAACTCTGTACCCATTAGACACCAACTCCCCATCCCCTCCTCCTTTCCTTCAGCCCCTGGAAACCAAGATTCTTCTTTCCATTTCTGTGAATTGTCCTATTCTATGTATTTCATGTAAATGAAATTAGATGGTATTTGTCCTTTTGTGCCTGTCTTATTTGGCTCAGCATAATCAGACGATTCTTTGAACAGATGAGTAAACTGAGGCACAGAGAGACCACGAGGCTTGTCTAAGCTTGCCCTGTGCCACATCCTTTCCATCTCATCTTTCTTGTTTCCTTCTCATCCCTGTGTCATAGTTGCCTGCCACTCCTCCATTTTGTTGAGAAAGGGAAAGCTATGAGCTATGAGGTATCAAGGAGGTAAAAGCCCCTGGGTTGACTGACTCCAAGTGCAGTGCTCATCCTTTCAGGGGAGCTGCCCACGTCTGCCTGGGAGGGGACTGTAGGTCCCAGAGTCTCTTTTCTAAGGCTGACCCAGGTGACTAGACCTTGTGGTTGCCTTGGGCTGTGTTGACATCACTTCTCCCTGGGGCTCTCTGGGGAAGGAGGAGACAGGCTAGCAAAGCAGCATGGCCTGAGGGGTCACCCTGGGCAAAGCAGAGTCTAATCATGGCTGTGGTCTCCAGGTGACCCACAGTACCTACATAGCCCCCACTGCTTGCCTGAGGACCCCCCCCCACACACACACACACATGAGTGTTGCTTGGGGAGGGCCAGGGTGGCTGGGAATACCATTTACGGTGCTCTCAGTGTGAGCTTGGGGACATAAGCAAGTCCGGCATCTGGTGAGGGAAAGGAAGGTGGAAAGATGAAAAGATCTCTGCTGGTTCCCACTCCTTTTCTTAATCTACTACGTAGGCCTTTTGTGATGTGTGTCTATCTGTGAATCCTGCTGTACACTAACCCTTCCACAGATTCATTCACTCAGCAACAAGTGTTGACTTAGGATGGCTATGCCGGGCAGTGTCCGACACTGGGGCCATGGTTACAGCTGCGTGGAAGGCAAGCATGCCCTACTCGCCTGAACTTTCCAAGCTGGTGATCCAACAGCAAGACCCAACATTAAGCAAACCCTCAGATGGTGTGCCACCTTAGGCAGGCCCAGGGCTTTGCGGGGTATGTCAGCCTTGAGGGGGACTAGGAAGTAAGCTGAATTAAGACTGGGAGATGGAGGAGGCCTTTTCTAAGAGACTGCTGAACAGAGAGATGGATGATCCAACCAGGCAAAGAGCTTCAGGAAGTGACCCAGCAGAGGGAACAGCATGTGACATGGCCTGGGGGGGGGGGACCCTGGGAAAAACACGGCCTGTGTTGCTTTGGACAAGTTTCTTAATCTCTTTGAGCCTCAGTTTCTTCATCTGTTAAAGGGGCAAATCACCTTGACCTTGTAGGTCTGTGGTAACAGCTGGGAAACTGTTTCTCCGCTGGGCACTAGTGCCACTGAATGTAGCTTGGACTGTGCTTGGCCCTCTCGTGCCTGAACTTGCTGCCATTCTTTTGATCCTTCAGTGGTCACTGGCCCAAGACTCCTGGAGACTCAGAGACAGGTCAGCCCACAGCCTCTGCAGGATTATGGTGGCAGACTGCACAGGTTGATCTAGAAGTCAGGCAGGTTAACATTTTTAACTCCCAGAGTAGAGATAGGAGAGTGGGGGCAGGGGCATTGTTCCACCTTCAGAAAGGCCTCCTGCTGTAAGAGGCTGCGCCTTGAAAGACAGGGAAGATCACTGCATACAGGACATTCCAGGAACCAGGCGTGAGCTGGTTTGTGTGTGGGGATAGGACCCGTGGACAGAACTGCAGATGATGCAAGGCAGCCTAATGCGGCCAGGCCTGGCGGGCCTTGAATGCCAAGCTGAATAGTTTGACATGATCCTCTAGGCTCATGATGGCAAACCTATGACATGGGTGCCATTTTCGATGACACGCGGCTGCATACTAGAGAACTATGGGGCCGCATGTCGAGAAGGACGTTTCATCTTCGGCTCCTGCACGGCTAAGTGCAGGAGCCGAGGATAAAACATTTGCTGTAGTGTAGACACTCTGTGCTGGAGGTCTGTAGGTCAAAACAATAGAACTCAGGCACAGAGCGCCTAGTTCTGGGGCTTCCGGTTAGGCCATTTTTCTCAAAGTGACACACCACCCCGAGTTATGCTTGTTTTTGTGGTGAATTTTGACACACCAAGCTCAAAAGATTGCCCATCACTGCTCTAGGCTATGGGAGTTACTGATATTTTTGGAGACAGGGCGAGACCCAGATGCAGCAGATATGCACTGGGAAAGACATGTTAAGACCCAGTGTCAGGATCCTTAAGACCTGAATTGTGGAAGGCAGCCTGGAAGGAGTGAGGCTGAAGACAGTGAGATTAGTGAGGAGTCTTTCTAAGGGGTCCTAAAACCCAGTTCCCTTGGTTTCCAGATAGCCCTACCCCTTGGACCAGCTTTCCAGGTCTGCTAGAGTGAGGCTTCTCCCCTGCCCTGGAGTCCTGGGAGATACTGCTGCCTGGATTCTGAAAATGGCCGCAGTCCTGGGCCAGCCTCATCGTGTGCCCCTCATACCCTTCATCGTGGCCACACTGCCAAGCTTCAGACTGGCCCCAGGTACTGACTACTTGTTGCCATCTCTGGCTACCTTCTTGTCCAGAACTTGAAGAGAGGAGATGGAGGAGGTTGGGGAGAGCAGGGAGGACGAGCCTGTCAATGACAAGAGGGACAGGAGTGGGCTGGGGCTCTGCAGTGTGCCCTGTGATGGGATCCTAGTGATGCTGTCACAGGCGGTGTGTGCATACTGGGGCATATATCTTGGAAGGGAATGTACTCTATATTCTAGCGGTCCACTGGGGGCTGTGCCCGCTGATTTAACTATCCCCTCATACCCTTTCATCAATGATCAAGTGTTAAATTGAGACTTTGCAAGCTCCAAAAGGAGAGTATCCCTGAGGTTGGGCTGGGAATCCATGCTAAGGTGTGTCCTGGGGGCTGGTGGGTGGTGGAGCTTCCTCTATTCCTTCCCCTGGTTCCACAGCAGCCCAGTGCCACTATCCTATGTCCTAGGCACCCTTCCAGGAGATAGGCTGTGGGGTGGATGGCAAGGTGCTTCAGCACAGAGAAGGGCTGCAGGGAGAAGGAGAGAAGGAGAAGGAGGCAGAGGAGCAGGGAGAAGGTGGGGGAGAAAAGAGGAGCAGAAATTGAGAGCAGGCCAGAGAGGCTGCAAGCCAGCAGTGACAATCAAAACAGATTGGTTTACTGAAACTTCTACGTGTTTGTCTGCTTCACACACATTCCTCTCAATCCTCGCAACACCTCCAGGTACTAATATTATTTCTAAAGTTCAGTTTGGTAAATGTTTGCATTTTATTTAATCTATTAGATGAAATTGCTAATGCATTTATAGATTTCAATATTTGAAAGATAAGTGTGTGCAATACCGGGACTCCCTCTCTGCTTCACCATCCGCAGGGATCAAGCTCCCCTCCCTGGAGGCAGCCAGCTTCCCCTGCGACTCCACTTCCCTAGGGTGTCTGCGCAGAGACAAGTAAACATATGCACAGGAAAGCATATATGTACACACAGTGTTCCCCTTTTTAATCCATTAAAGGTGGTATTCCATCACCTGGGGCTTCCTCACTTAAATCTATTTTATACTGGCAGCCACTACTAAGGCTCAGAGAGGTTAAGGCACTCCCCTAAGATCATGCAGCAGGAATACAGAGGTGGGCAGCCACGGTGGTAAACAGTTGGTGGGTGGGAAGGTGGTTGAGGGAAGAGGATCTGTTGGGGGAAAAAAGGCTGGAGGAGGAGAAGAGCTCTGCAGGAGGGGGGAAGCAAGCGAGGCGAGATCCGGGGAGGGGGAACAGCGGCGCGCGGAGGCGCTAGCCGGGGCGGAAGAGAGAAGCGTCAGAGGCGCTGGGGCGGGAGAGGCTTAGTCTCCTGCCGCCTCCGCTCAGTGGCTCGAATGCTGCGGCTGGGCTAGGGCGCGTCTGGGCTGTCCTTCTACCTACCCCCCCCCCCTCCAAATTATCCTCCAGTCAGGTCCTCTCGCCCTCTCCCCTGCCCCCGCAGTTCCCAGCCTCTCAGTCAGGTCTGGAAACCCGGCGGAGAGCAACTGCTTTTAGTCCTGTTCCTGCCATCCGACCTTGGACAAGCCACTTGTAAACTGGGTGTGTCCCGAGAGTGGGGGGCGAGGTGACTAAGGACCTTTCCCCCTCGGAGGTTCGGAGCTACTCTCTGTGTTGACACGGCGCCACCCCTATTTGAACACATACACACTCTGCACTCGCACTCCTTCTCCCCACTCCGGTAGCTTGGAGGAGGGGTGGTCCCCGATTGTAGGGGGCCCTACCGCCCTGCGTCCAGCTTCCCCTTCCCCCTGTTCTGCCAACCCCACAGGTGGGTGCCGGGAGCGTCCAAGTGGAATCGCTATGGACAGCCTCTGCATCGCTGAGCTTTAATGATGCTCCCCCACCCCTGTTCAGCCCCCGCTCCCCCCCCTAATGAGCTCTAGAGACTAGGGCTGCTCACCACCCAGTCCAGTCCCTATGCCCCGTCGCGCCCTAAAGTGCTGAGCCACTAATCCACCTTGGGTTTGAATCCCAACACAGCCGTTTCTCCCTGTTAGAGATACCTCCCTGAGCCTCACTTTGCTCCTCTCTAAGGGTTGGGGGGTGTGGGAAGACAACACCTCTTAGGATGGTTGAGAGGATAGAAAAGAGAGATCCATGCCGATTGCTACCTCAGTGCCTGAAATGAGTAAAAATTCTCAGTAAATATCTGCCAAGATGATGATGGTGGTGATGATGGTGGTGGTGTGGTTGTGGTGTGGTGATAACCGCCATTTCAGCTGGCCTGGCTGGAGGTTCTGGAGCCAGATTGAACAGTGGAGAGTTCACAAATCCTCAGCCTCCTCTACATTCATAGATGAAGGAGTAATTTGCTCAAGGTCTACTACAACCAATGCTAGGAGTGTGGTTCCTACATACACATTTGAGGGTTCTTGTCTTTGGACTGCTGAGCAGCTAGTTAACTTAAAAAATAAAAGGCCAATGTGAGAGGCAGCAAGCATCTATTTGAGATTGAAAAGAAGAGGAAGAAAGAATATAGCTATTTAAGATGCACTGATTCAGGCAGAAGCCCAAACAGTATTCTGGTTAGGAGACCAAGGCAAGGGCTTCTTATGAGAAAGGGCAGGGAAACAATGGCATAAATAGAAGGAAGCCATTTCTATTGGTGCAGATAACATAGTGAGGCTAATTCTAAACAATGTTTTCAATTTTCAGTCTGGTGGTAGTCATCATATCTGCTTTCTTGTTATCCTTGCAAATAGTTCTTTGGGACACATTGTTTAGGCCCAGTCCAAAGGTTATTGTACCCTGTTTTAAACATTCCCAAGGTTTGAGGCATTCGTGTGTGTGTGTGTGTGTGTGTGTGTGTGTGTGTGGCAGAGACAGAGAGAAGGACAGATAGGGACAGACAGTCAGGAAGGGAGATGAGAAACATCAGTTCTTCATTGCGGTTCCTTAGTTGTTCATTGATTGCTTTCTCATATGTGCCTTGATCAGGGGGTGGGAAGAGTGGGTGGCTACAGCAGACCGAGTGACCCCTTGCTGGAGCCAGCAACCTTGGGCTCAAGCTGGTGAGCCTTGCTCAAACCCAATGAACCCGCGCTCAAGCTGGTGACTTCAGGGTCTCGAACCTAGGTCCTCCGCATCCCAGTCGGACGCTTTATCCACTGCGCCACCGCCTGGTCAGGCTGAGGCATTCTATGTACAAGGCAGTTCCTCTGAATGGCAGCTCTGGCTCCATTTTAAACTAGCTCTGCTTATATTATTTTTTACAAACACTTCCATACCTAAGTCCCCTCCCCTTCAGTCTTTGTCTTGACTCCCTTCTTTGAGGTGTCTGAACCAGAAGGGCTGTTAGGTCATCTGGCCTAACCCTCTGGTTCACTATGTAACCCTGAGCTATAGACACTCACCCTCTCTGGGCCCTCATTCATCGCTGTCAGCTGAGGGGGCTAGACTAGCCTAGCAATTCCCAAACCCCAGCTGCATTTAGAGTAATTTGGAGTGCTTCTAAGAAGTGTTAGCTCCTGGACCCCTTTTCAGTCATGGTGAGCCAGCACCTCCAGAACCTGAGTGGGGGATATGCAGTCCCCAGACCTGTGCCTTCAGCCTCTTGACTTTGAGCCCTCTCCAACCCCCTCCAGAGACTCAGAGAGGGGAGGTCATCTGCCCTGTCTCATCCTCTTCCTTAACTGGGCCCCTGCCCAGGCTTCTGCCCATTCTCTTTGGCTAAGATAAAGTATCTAAGGACCAGGCTGACCTGGTGGTATTGAGGGAGCAGACAGCTGTGACTCTGCTTGTGGCTGACTGTCTTTGTGCCCTTGTCATCTATCTGGTTCTGACTCCAGGGCTGGGGAACCTGTCTCACTTTTAAGCCCATAGTTGTAGGAGTCTCTTGGGTGCTTCTTGAACACTTCAAGTGCCCACAGGGTCCCCTCCCCCCAGGGTAGCTGGGAAGGACAGAAGTGGCTGTTGGTGGGGGAGGGGGAAGGCCGACATGTAAGCACATGGGTCTGTGGCCTTGAGAACATAGCGTTCTGGTTCTAGCTCCTCTTAGGAAGGATCGTTTGGGAGAGGAACTGATTGAAATATACTTTTTGTCTCCGGAAATTAAAGTCCTCAATTTGAGAGCATGGAGGCAATTAGTATTTAATCACAGGAGGGTAGAGCACAGGGAAGCATCCCTGGTGCATGGAAGGGTGGGTCGATTATCAGACCTGCTTCTTTCTGAGGAGGGGGCCCATAGCATAACCATCCTCTCCCCCAGGACAGAGTAAAGGTGTAATCTGATAAATCAATTTGTTTTCTAGAGTGGAGAAGAGGGATGCAGAAATATGATAATAGCTGGACTCAAGTTGTTCCGTCCTGCCTGACCAGGCCGTGGCGCAGTGGATAGAGCATCGGACTGGGATGCGGAGGACCCGGGTTTGAGACCCCGAGGTCACCAGCTTGAGCACGGGCTCTCCTGTCTGTCTGTCCCTATCAGTTTCTCTCTCTCTCTCTGTCCCAGTAAAAAAAAAAAAAAAGGTTGTTCCATCCTGTCCTACAGGAGTCATTAGGCAGGGAGAAGAGGCAGATCCAAAAGAAGAGGCCCCAGTGTCTTCCTTCAGGTATTGCACATGTGTCATGGCCTTTAAAGTCTTGCAGGCCTGAGTTCAAATCCTGGTTCTGGCATTTGTTGACTGTGTGACCTAGATAAATCTACTTAACTTCTCTGTGCAGATGGTTCTCTGTGCAGCATACTTTGGTCCCAGAAGACAGGGCACCATTACAGGAACTTCTAGGCAGGGGGCAAAAATTCTAAACAGAGGCCAGCAGGGCCAGCTGTGTAGGGCCAAGCCTTTGGCTGAAGAGTGAAAATAACCTCTTCCTTCCCCCCAGTAGTCTCCCAGTCACCCTGAACCACCCCTGACTCCCCTTTTGTAGCACTGTGAGCACCGATGGCCTGTATGTGGCAGTGGGTGCTTGGAGTGCTGGGTAGACAGCAGGTCCTCAGTCAGTGCTGGGTGATGTGGAGAGCTGGGCAGCAATGGCACAGGATGACAGGCTCCACCTGCATCTGGACTGGCCGAGAGAGCCTGGGCTGCAGCAGAGAGGGCTCAGGTCTCCATCAGACAGACCTGGGTTCTAATCTTGCCTCTTCTTCACTGTGTCTGGGGGCAAGTGTTGCCTTTCTCAAAATCTCATCTGTAATTTACATTTTCCTGGGCTGGTTATAATAGCAGCATTTGCCTTCTGCCTTCTGCCTCCTCCTAGCCAGGGTGCCCTACAGGAGCCTGAGTATGAGACACATCCCAGGCCCTCTGCTAAGGTCTTTACATCCTTTGTCAACTGTACTGCTCCCCTATAAGACAGGGATGATTATATCCGTTTCCCAAACAGAGAAATTGAGACTCAGAGAGGTTACCCAGATTGCTCAGGCTCATCAGCAAGTTGTCAAACTTGGAGCTCTCTGACTCAGAGTCTGGGCTCTATGCAATGGGCCTACCGCTGTGGGGAAATGGGGGACCTGGGCTGGAGGCTGAAGCCAGCATGGATGGCTGGGCAGGCCCATTGATCTTGGCTAATGGTCCCTGGTGAACCTGGCACTAATGGGCACTGAGAGTGCCAGGGGCAATTTTAGTGGGAAGGTGGATGCTGGTTGTAGTGGGGCCGAGAGTACCTCTCTCAATCCTCTGGCCAGGAAAGAGGGGGGTGGAAGGTGGAGGCTCCGGAAGTAGATATATGCCCATCTTCTGCTGGCTCTTCAGCTGGGTCTTGGAGTCCCTTTTACCCGATAGGGTAATAAGCCCCACCTCTCAGTTCTGTTCTGAGCACCAAGGGCAGTGATGCATGGGGTCGAAACTTGTTGGTTCAGGAGGCCAGCTGGAGCGGGTGCTGCCCCCCCCCGAAAATACTCTCTCTTTGGGGTTCCCAGAATCTCGAAGATGTAGGCAGGTACCCCCAGATTATGCTAAGGTATCTCATGTCTCCCCCAGAGCAGTCCTAGGTAAGGGACCCACACAACCTGGCCTGAGTGGCTTGAGTGGGTGGTGCTGGCTCAGCCAAGAAGTGCCTGCCTCTGACTGGAGGGTTGGTTTCCATGGTGACCGATTGATTGCTGGAGCTGCAGAGACTCAAAGGGAATGAGCAATGGGCCTTCCTCCTGAGCTGGACAGCTTGGGCTTAGGCTGGGAGGCCAAAGCAGGGGAAGCACCTATGACTCTCATTGGGCACAGAAGGGCACCCGAGCCCAGCCTAGGAACCATTGTTGCATAGCTCTGTGTGCCACCAATTGGATGGGAAGAGGGAGAGGCCTAGCATTTATATGATACCTCCTATATAAAAATGAAGCACCTGGGACTTGAGCCTGGCCCAGCAGAGTCCCAAGCTCATGAGCTTAACTATTAGGCTAAGGCTCTTCCTCATGATGTTGGTGAGAACTAAGCACATTTACAGGGGTCCAGCATGTACCCTTGAATACAGGAATGTGCCCCTGGTAGCCTGAAGCCCTGGGGAGAGGGAGACTGTCATCATTGAAGAAGGTCAGGGCAGGAGTGTCTGAGGACTAGAAGAGTCAGGGCACACAGCCCGGGGATGAGTTGAGGCGAGGAGGATAAACGTTTGGGATGGGGAAGTAGAGGCATCTCTGGTGGGGGCACTGGCTTGGGCAAAGGCAGGGAGATGGGATGAACTGGGCCTGTGGTATGAGTCGGACCCTCCATCTGTGATGTGGGCTTGAATAAGCTGGGAGGGACAGCAGTGGTCTTTCTGATTGTTAGTCCCAGAAGTCTGTGCTGGCCACACTCTTTCCCCTTCTTACCCCCTTCCACACCCCACATTCCTGCTTTCTCTCTGGGTCAGAAGATAGTCTGTTTTCAACTCTGCCTTCTCTTTGCTCAGGGCCTGGTGGGTCCTTGGCCTTCTGTGGCCCACCAGTCCCACCTGCCAAAGGAGGATGTTGGCACAGGGGCTGCTTCCAGGACTCAAGTATCAGTGACTCCTATCTTTCCTCTCCCTGCTCCTTCTTGAAATCCTTCTTTTTCTCTAATTCCTCATGCTACTTCCTTTTCTGCTCTGGCCTGGAAGACCCTACCTCTCTCACTATCTGCTTTCCTGCTCCTCTCCCCAGGGGTGATATCGGCCTGATCCCACTCCATCTTCATCCTAAACCCAACCCCTGTTCCAGCAGTTCTACATGGTTCCTTGCCCCGGCCTGTTCATCCCCTGTCCCTGCTCTAGCCCCAGCCCTGCCCCATCCCCCAGGCTGTGCTTTGGCCACTCTAGCTGGCCATGCATTGCCCCTCTCCTATCTAGCTCCTGCCCCATGTTCCAGAGCTCCTACCCCAGCCACCACCTTTCTCCTACCCCTGCCTCAGTCCTGCCAGTTTCTGTCCCCATCCCTGTCCAGCACTGTCTTCATTCTGAGTTCCTCAGCTTTCCAGATCTCGCTTAGGCTCTGGTCTCATTGTCATTCTGTTCACAGCAGCATCAATCGCTGGCTTCAGGCGCAGTCAGGGGTAAGGGAAAGTGAGAAGGAGAGATGTAGGGCTGCAGGTTGAGAGCTCTAGGTCTGTTTCCTGAGCCTCCTTTCTGTGCAGGAGGGCTCTGGCCAGGGCTGGAAATAGCTGCTGTTTATTGAACACCCACTGTGTGCCAGAAACTTTAGATAACAGCATCTCTAACCACCCAACAGCCCTCTGTGGCAGGTGTTAGTATTTCTAATGCGGGAACAGAGGGAGCTGTGTGGTGTTTTTTCTTTGTTTTTCATTCGATTCTCAGTTATTATTATTTCCATTTGTCCAGATAGGGAAACTGAGGCTCAGAGACTTCAGCACTTGTCCTTTTCGTGCAGGGGTGGACAAACTTTTCCTGGAAGGGCCTAGCTAGTAAATACTTTTGGCTTTGGGGGACATACCTCTGGGACAAAACTGCAACTCTGCCATTGTAGTAGAAAAGTAGCTGTATTCAGGACCAAAAATTAATGGTTGTAGCTGCATTGTAATAAAACTAATGTATATGTATGAACATTGAAATTTGAATTTCAAATAATTTTCACATGTCAGGAAATACTCTTCTTTTGATTTTTAAAAATATTCAAAATGTAAAAACCATGTTTAATTGCTGTTGTACCAAAACATTTAGTGGACAAGATTTGGCCCATGGGCTGTAGTTTGCCCAGCCCTGGTTTGGAGTGGTAGAGCTGGGTTTGAACTCGGTTGTGCTAACCCATGGACTTCCAAACCAGACCAGCACCAAGCTGGTATGCACAACCTCGTCCTTCCTCAGGCTCCACTAGGTCTGTCCCCTCTCTGTTCCCTGCTGTCCTATCATGTCCGGTGCACAGGCACACCTGTTCCGAGGCTGCCTGTCTGGGAGGTGCTTTTGGAGGAGGCCCTGAGCTCTGGGTCCGCCAACCTACAACGCGACCTCCCTAGCCACTCACCCGCTGGGAAGACCCGAACTTCAGCTTTGTCATCTGTAAAGTGGGGCTTAGCAGAGAACCTATCCTCAGGGTCGCTGGGGGGCCACAGTGAAAATGTGCCTGGAAACGTGCCTCCTCCTCGACTGCCTCAGTTTCCCTCCTCCGCTTCTAGCCTCTGAACCTGGCCGCCCGCCGACCCTCTCTTTAAACCAAGAACGACATCCTCGTTGTCTTCCAGCTCTTTCCCCGCGCCAACGGTTTCTAAAAAGCTTTTAAAAATGAGGCTCCCTCTGGGGCGGCGGAGTGGTCGGGAGGGGGAAGCCGGGCTGTGGGAGCTCCCCGGTGGGCGGCGGCTTTTGCGGCTCTTTGGGGAGATCGGTGGCTGATTATTATGGAAATCAGGCCCAGCAGCTCGCCTGCTGGCGCTGGAGCGGGAGGAAGTGCGGCTTGTCTGCAAGGCTCAGCGCCCACGGGCTCCGCGGCCTTGGGGGAGGCAGGGCTGGGGGTCCCAGCCCCTCAGCTCTCAGGGCACAGGCGTGACCTATCCGAGCCCGGGAACCCGGAGGCGCTGTTCCCGCGCGGGTGTAGGGGTTCAGCCGCTTCGGGAGGCTCTGGGGTCGCGCTCCCAAGCCTGGACCCGCGTGGGCTTTGAGGTGCTGAGGTTCATTTCCTGAGACCTGGCGACTGTGGGAGGGTCTTGCTGTGGATTCAGTCCAAACAGATGAAAAGGCTGTGAGACTCACGCCCAGCCCGCCCTGTTGGGGAATAGAATTGGTCATGAAGACAAATCCAATTTATGGAGCGTGTACATTGCATCCTGCACAGTGCTAAGTGCACTGTGGCTGTTGATCTACACTGCTCACAAAAATTAGGGGATATTTTATAGCTTCATATTCATTTCGAAATATCCCAAAATACCCCCTAATTTTTGTGAGCATTATACAGTATGTAGATCCTTCTGTTGATGTGGGCGTTATCATTCCCATTTTAGAGATGAGAAAAGAGAGACTCAGAGGCAAAGCTCACAGGGCAAAAAGCACCAGAGGAGAGATCTGAACCCCGGGCTGTCCGGCCTATAGGCAGTTCTTACCCCCTTGGTCATCCTGTCTCCAGCTGGAGGATGGACCACTGGAAACTTTCAGTGGTCCCATCCAACTCTGAACTGCAGGGTGCCTCTCTGGAGAGACCCCTGCAGCTGCAAGACAGCCCACTTGGCTAGGACGTTTTGGGTAGAGCTGCAGGCATGCGCGGTTGGTAGTGCTGAGGCCCGCAGTGCTGACTATACCTTGTACCATGACCAGAGGGTATAAGTGAGCCAGGTGGGCAATCTCCCTCTGCCCCCAAACTGTCAAGGTGCAAAATCCGATCATTCAAAACTCAATTCCTGCCCGACCAGGCGATGGCGCAGTGGACAGAGCGTCGGACTGGGATGCAGAGGACCCAGGTTTGAGACCCCAAGCTCACCAGCTTGAGCATGAGGCCCATCTGGCTTAAGCAAAAACCTCACCAGCTTGGACACAACGGTGCTGGCTCGAGCAAGGGGTTACTTGGTCTGCTGAAGGCCCACGGTCAAGGCACATATGAGAGAGCAATCAATGAACAACTAAGGTGTTGCAACGAAAAATTGATGATTGATGCTTCTCATCTCTCTATGTTCCTGTCCGTCTGTCCCTATCTATCCCTCTCTCTGACTCTCTCTCTGTCCCTGTAAAAAAATAAATAAATAAAAAAGAAACATTAAAACTCAATTTCTTTATATTTTTCACATTCTGGGGAAGAGAGACAATAAGCTTAAAAGTGATAGAGGAAATAAAAAGAGAAAGTTAGATGAATTTGGCCACTCTGTAAGTCAGAAAAATGACCTCAGTAGAAAGGCAAGCAGCAACCTTGGAAAATTTTGTAGCAAATGGGGTCTGTCATCTTTTTTTTTTTTTCTTTTTTTTTAGAGAGTCAGAGAGAGGGATAGATAGGGACAGACAAACAGGAGAGAGATGAGAAGCATCAATCATCAGTTTCTTGTTGCCATTGCGACATCTTAGTTGTTCATTGATTGCTTTCTCACATGTGCCTTGACCGCGGGCCTTCAGCAGACCAAGCAATACCCTGCTGGTGCCAGCGACCTTGGGTCCAAGTTGGTGAGCTTTTTGCTCAAGCCAGATGAGCCCGCGCTCAAGCTGGTGGGTGACCTTGAGGTCTCAAACATGGGTCTCAGTCCACTGTGCCACTGCCTGGTCAGGCAGGGTCTGTCATCTTTACTCTATAACAGTGGTTCTTAACCTTTTTTGATGTACCAAACCCACCAGTTTCATATGCGCATTCACCGAACCCTTCTTTAGTGATAAATAAAATATGATTTTTTTTCCAAATTCAAGACATAGGTATATGTTTTTTTACTGGTGCACAAAATGAGCTGTGCATGAACATCACCTTGCCCAAAGAACAAAACCAACAAAGTGCATGAACTCATAACAAATTACAGTATTACTTTATTCTGGCCTCCGCGGCAGAGGCTTCTCCGAACACCTGAGACCGACTCATCGAACTCCTAGGGTTCGATAGAACCCAGGTTAAGAACCACTGCTCTATAATGAACCCAGACAGACTATAAGGAAAGACAGAAACTGGCAGGTACCTGGCAGAGAGCAGGAGCAGGCAATTCACACTAATAAACAGGAAAATGGAATGCTTACCAGCACTGTGTGGGAAAAAATTTCCACTCAGAGACATAAAAGGCACAAGAATGTTAATGAATGCAATTTCATTTAAATTAACAAATATTTTAAAACATGGAGTTATTTAATCTACTGCTGAATGACTATAGCTATCTTTAATTGAATCCTTGTGATATACCTTTCAGAGCTGTACAATTATTAGCGGTGCTAATCCTCACAATGGCTCCAGTTCCCAGATGAGGAAGTTGAGGCTGAGAGGATAATGATATCATTTGCTCATGGCTACACAGCTGGTGAGTAGCTAAGCAGATCTATCTGTCAGATGACAAAGCAGAGGTGTTTAACCATCAGGCCAGCGATTCTGAGTGTGGTCCCACTCACTACTACCAATATTACCTGGGAACTTGTTAGAAATGCAAGTATTAGGCCTCATCTCAGATCTACTGAATCAGAAACTCTGGGGCTGGTGATTCTGATGCTAGGATTTGAGAATTTACCACTGTGGACAAATCCCCAAATCCCTGGATACAAAAATAGAGAGAAGAGTTTTTTAAATTTTTATTTATTTATTCATTTTAGAGAAGAGAGACAGAGAGAAGAGAGAAGGGGGTAGGAGTAGGAAGTATCATCTCCCATATGTGCCTTGACTGGGTAAGGGTTTTGAACCGGCAACCTCAGCATTCCAGGTTGATGCTTTATCCACAGCACCACCACAGGTCAGGCAAGAGAAGAGGTTTTTTTTTTTTAAAGTCAGCTTAGTTTACATGCCGCAGCCGAGTGCAAGGCACTGTGCTGGACTGCCTGTGGGAACCGAGAAAGGCAGAGCTCTTGCCTGGAGGAGGCTGACTGTCTAGAAAGGAGAAATGAGACTAATGCCTACACATGTGGCAAAGATGATGGATGTGGTTTAAAAATGGGTGAACTCTGGGGCTGGTGATTCTGATGCTAGGATTTGAGAATTTACCGCTGTGACTCCAGAGAGAGTTCAGACGTGGGCACCTGCTCATGCTATGGAAGGCAAGCAGTGTTGGTCCAATCCTTTTGAAGTATAAATGAACAGCAGGTATTCTGAACCTGAAAAGTGACCAGTCATTGCACTTCTGAGAGGACAGATAGACAAGGTTTTAGTCATGAATATATTTAAGACAGGGTGTTTATAAACTTGTAACACGGGAAACAATCTAAGTCTCCAACAGTTGGGGATTTGCGAGAAAAACCGCGACTCATCTGCGACATGGAGTGTTGAGTAGTAACTGAGGAGTTGTGAAGAGTGTAGAACACGATGCAGTGAGGGTATATGGCCCAGACTTTCTCAGTTTCTGCTCTGACAACCCTGCATTCCAGGAAACCTATTGGTCCTGACAAATGAGTCACCCAAGATCAGTGGTTCTTAACCTGGGTTCTATCGAGCCCTAGGGGTTCGATGAGTTGGTCTCAGGGGTTCTGAGAAGCCTATGCCATGGAGGTAAAGACACACTGTGTAAAGTTGTGATGACACGCCCCGCTTGGCCATCACTTGCTGCAGAAGATCACATTACATTGCTTGGCCAACCAGTGCTGCGGGGAATTTAGTGCGCGCAGTAGTCAACGGCTGTCGTAGTTGTACGTTGTGTGGTTTCTTTCTTAATATTTTAATCCATACTAAATATGTCGAGCAAAAAATGAAAGTGGTCGGACGAATATGTACAACATGGATTCACATGTATCACGGAACGGGATGGGAGTCAGCGTTCTATCTGCATGATATGCAATGCCAAGTTGAGCAACTCTAGTCTCGCACTGGCAAAACTAAATTTGGAAAAAAAAATCATATTTTATTTATCACTAAAGAAGGGGTTGGTGAATGTGTATATGAAACTGGTGGGTTTGGTACCTCAAAAAAGGTTAAGAACCACTGCTCTAGATATAGTTGGTGTTAGAGATGCCTACTGTTGGGCAGATGAAATATATTATGCTCACTTTGTTAAAGATGGCTCTGCCCACGTGCAAGTTTTAAGAGTAAGCTTTTCCCCACACCCTTGACTGATTGGATGATGTGGGTGGTGCACGCTCATGAGGAATCCTCCCATTATGTCTCAGATAAGTGACTTTGTATCAGAGACTTTCTTGTTTGTAGATTGGATTAAAGGTTTGGAATCCTACACTATAAAGTGGGGCAGACCAGGAGCTTGCTCTATCGGTTCCTGAGGTTAGTATTAGAGAGGAGAGCAGATTAAGGCCACGTGGAGGCTAGGAGAAGCAGCCAAGATGGCGGAGTGCTGAGGGAGAAGCCATTTTGTGCTGGAGAAGGAGATGGGGAACAGAGGTGAATAAGTCTGGTGAGCTAGAAACCTGTGATTCTAGGAAACTGGGATAAGTCAGTAGCTTTATGAGCACTGAATGAGTGGGTTTTGGAGCCCACTGTGTGTTTTTACTTGCCCGCCGGGTGCAAGCTAGAATTAAAGCTGATGGCTCACCAGTTCTTGGCTCCGTTGTTTCGTTACCGACTGTCTGAATCTAATGCGAACCTGCATGAGCCAGGCTGCTGTGATGGTGGTCCTGGCTACTGGCTTTACACCTACCAAAAATTTCTGTTCTCCCTTCTCCATGGGCAGCTGGAAGGATGGTACTTCCTTGAAGTTAGGTGGCCATGTGACTTGCTTTGTCACATGAAATGTGAGCAGAAGTACTGTGTTAAACAGTGCTCCTAGTGGCCTGTATCAAGCTGGTACCTTCTCAGCTCAGGTCCCTGAGTGACTGATAAGCAGAGAACCCTGCCCGACCCCTCACTGAATATATGTCTGGTGAGCAAGACATGTCTTATGTGTGAAGCCACTGAGATTTGGGGCTTATTTTTTTTTTTACCACAACATAACCTAGCCTGTTCTGACTGGTACACAGGGGGAAATATGGATTCCATGGTGTTGAGGACACGTTACAAATAGCCTACATAGTTGCAGGGCAGAGATGTAATACAGAAAGCAGATAGGAAATAATCGTAAATGTTTATAATATCAGGTTGAAGAATTCTTGATCTAAGTTTTTTCTTCCTGATCATTGCATTTTCTAATTTCCTCTCATGAGCATGATTTATTATTTTTCAAATAGGGGACATTTTATTCAAAAAATAATTTCTTTGGGTCAAAGCTGGGTTCTTCCTGGGCTCTTTATTATGAAATGCAAATCCTTTGGAGGAGGGAGGAAGAGAAAAGAGTTAAGCTTTAGCTTCAAAGGATCAAAGGGACTGTAAAGGTCAGGAGTTAATCCTCTACCTCTGCTGAAAACTGCCTGTGGTCCCTAGTCCTCCTGACCTCAACAACTTCCTGGCCCATGTGGCTCTGGGCCTCCATATTATCCTCTGTTAAAAGAGAATAATCCTTTCTGCCTGAGGTTTATTGGGAAAATCAGATGAGATGAAGTACGGCTTCTACCTCTGTTTTCCTCATGCAGCCCGGTGTTAGGTGAACTAGAACGTTTTCCCTAGCCTCTGTGAGCCTCAGTTTCCTCATGAAAAAAGGGAAGGGTGATTTTCAGGCTGAAACATTTTTGGATAGGACTAGAGGACCTTGTACAAAAGCAGAGAGAGGGAGAGAGGGGTTGGGTGGTGAGGAAGAACTTCCTGTAGGAGGAGGGCTTCAGCTGGTCCTGGGAGGATGGGAGGAGCAGCCCCTAGTACCTACGGTGGTTCTGTCCAGAGCCCTTGCTTTCAGCCCTGCAAGGGAGACCACATCAAAAATATTATAGTTCCTACTAATATCTGTGGACCAGGCTGGCTGCACTCATGGGCAGTCCACACAGCACCCCTTGGGGGAAGGACTTGGGTAGATTAATAGAAGGGAAGTGTTATTGAAACTGGCTGGTGGTAGAGACTTGGAGCCCAGTCTGCTCTAGACAAAATAGCTGTCCTTTGCTTCTCCAGGACTAAGCAGCTATGGGTCATGTCTCTTCCAGTCCATAGGACCAGCTAGGATGCCCCCACTTCCTTACTGGACTCTTGTAGATATGTTTCGTCTCTAGGGGGACCATATGCCTTGGGGTGCCTGGGGCTGTCCTGGTTTATCCCTGTTGTCCTGGCATCCTCTCTAACCCAGCACTCTAGCCTCTCAGAAGGGTCCCATTTTGAATGATGATTGTGTGGTCACCTTAAATCTATACGGGTCTCAAGTCAGATGGCCATGGTTCCATGCTGGCTCAGGCCCTTCTAGCTGGGCCATGTGCTGTGAGCTTCAGAGCTTCTATCTGCAGAGTGGGGAGAGCAGTGCCTACTCTGAGTGGTGGGAGGTTGGGAAGCAGCATGTTGGTAGAGGCTCTGGTCCTAGTGAGTGCTCCATAATTGGTGACCTTGGTCATGACATATTGCTGCTGGGCATGGTTTGGGGGACAGGGGTGTCCAGGTGAAAGCTGGAGCACTGTTTTTTTGTGGGCTTGTTTTAGGGGTCACTTGCCACTAATACCTCATAGGAGAATATAAAGGGAAACCTTTATAAATATTGTCCGTGGGGGCCAAGGTGGCCAAGGTCTTAACCCCTCTTGTACTGTGGGTCTAGGAGAAGCCAGGTGAGCTTGGGAGGAGCAGGGAATTCTGTGACCCATAGAAGTGCCCTCCTTTTCTTGGGCAGGCCTGAGATTTGAGTAGCGCTCTGGGCTTCTACAATGAGCCACCTCCCTGCCCATGGCATCCAGAGAACCATGGGTTTCCTCCTGGCATTCTGCAGACCCTCCTCCCCTGCTCCCTGTCCCCTGTCCCCTGCACAGCCCCTTCCCACCCCCTACTGCAGCCTCCAGAGCTTTGACCCATTAGGAGGTCATTTCTCCCTCCTCTGTCTGCCCTGCCTTGGGCCTCAGACTCTGACTCATCTCTGTTGCTTCCAGAGCCCAGCTCTGGCCTGGAACCCTGTACGGGAAGAAGGTATGCTCCACATTGAGGCCCTGTGGGAGCTGGCTTTCCTCCTGGCGGGAAGTTGGTGGGTTTTAGGCAGAGGAGGCTGTGCTCCCTGCTGTCTGGAAGAAGCTGAATGGGATGAGAATGACATTGCCAGACAGGGAGGGGGAGGCAGAGCCCCAGCTCTGTGGGGATCTATCCTCCCTGGTGAATGTGGGTCCAAAGAAGGCATCCACTTGTTCAAGATCACAGAGCAATCTGGGGCAAGGCCAGGACTTCAACCCAGATGTGTCTCACTAGGAGGCTTTGCTCTTCAGCCATTCCAGGGAGGTTTGGAGAGGGTAGGGGTGGAGTGACACACATGCAGGCTGGAGTGGCTGAGTCTCTGCTGCCCCACGGGGGGCCAGGCCTTCAGGATACTCAATGGGTGGTCCCTCCATCACTAGGAAGGAGGGGTTTAAGGCTGGCAGAGCCCTGGTGGGAGGAGGCCTGTCTTTGCTTCTTTGATGCTCACTCTTTGCGGACCCCTGGGGGAATGCTTGAGTCATCGCTGAGCCGGCAAGCATATTTAGTTCCTCTCATTGTCCCTAATAAATCAATTTCTCCAGGTCTCTCACAATTGCCGCTTGACTGCTGGTTGCCTGCCCCCCACCCTCCACCATCTTCTGTTCCCTGGCATCCAGGTACGGTGCTCGGGTGCCAGCTCTGGGTTACGTACTGTGCTCTCACTGCTTGGGCACTAGACAGGGGTCTCTCTTGCCTTCTCTGCACTCCCCTCGTTTCACTCTCCTACTCCATCCCAGGGTATCCTGTGCCAAACTTGTTCACCCGCGTTCTGCAGTGGCCTCTCTTCAGCAGCCCTGTTACTTAATTCCCAGTCAGAGCTTCATGACAAGGGGCACGGTGGCCAAGGGGATGCAAGGGATTACAGCACTGTGCACACTGCTCAGCTCTTGCCAGGGCCCAGCCCTCCTCACACTTATATTCTCTTGGCCCACTGAGGCTTGCTTTGGGGTCTGTGTTCAAGGAATACCTTGCCTTGGTATGCAATCTTGTCTTGGCTCCTCCTGGTCCCATAGATTGGAAGAGCTAGGCTTCCACTTTATCTTTAATGAGCAACTCTTCCAAAAAGCCTTCCCCGATCTTTACCCACATCCCCATGAATCTTTCCCCCTCCAGTCGCCTCAGGCTGTTTTGTGTCTCCATGAAGGCATGTACACATTCTGCCCTGTAGCAACAACAAAAAACATAAATAATGGCATTTAACATAACCTTGAGTAGGTGCTAAACACTGTTCTAAGTATTTTTGCACATACTTAATCATTCCCATTGTATAGGTGGGAAATCTGAGGCTCATAGAGCGTAAGAAATTTGCTTAAGATATAGGGTAGAGTTGGGTCTTGAACCTACCCCCCTGGGTGGCTCTCAGGACTCCTACTGTGGCCTTTTGTACTTTTGTGGCACCTCCTCACTTGCCACCCCCAATCCCAGTGTCAGTGCATCCCAGGGCAGGAACACCCTTGCACACAGAAGTCCCTGTTAAATGTGTGTGATGGAGTTCACCTGGTCCAAACTTCAGGGAGGAAGATCACACCTAGAGAGGACCACTAGTTCAGGGGGCCACAGCCAAAAAGTGAGAGAGCTGTGTGTCCTGACTCCCAGGCTGAGCCCAGCATGAAGGTGGGAGGGGAGGCCTTTGCTTATCTGTGCATGGGTGTCTGTTAGGCTGCTTGAGCCTGCTGGTCCTAGTAGACCAGGTGCCTCCCCCTCTAGCCTGCTCAGGCCAAGGCTCTACTCTGGCAGAGGCTCATCCCTGCCAGGGGCAGGTGGTCTGAGCCCCAGTCTGGTTGTGTTGTGGAAACCTCTCATCCATGTGTGGTGGGAGCCCCCTGCTGCCCAGAGTGAAGAGTGTCAAAATGGTGGGGAGGTGAGCAGAGGCTGCCCAGGGGAGGAGCAAGGGGGCCTCCGCCAGTGATTCAGAGGCCCCACCATTCCTGGATTGTGATGTGGCCCTGTCCCCCTTTCTTGCCACCCCCCAACCCCTAGCAGCACCACCCCTTCCCACAGTTCCCTGTGCCTCCAGACATTTGCACTTGCTGATGCTGACTTTTCAGTTGACTCAGTCTAACCAATTATTTTGTGCCTACTTTGTCCTAGGCCCATGATGGCGAAACTATGACACGCGCATCAGCACTGACATGCATAGCCATTTTTGATGACACGCGGCTGCATACCAGAGAAGTATGGGGCTGCATGCCGAGAAGGATGTTTCATCCTAGGCTCCTGCATGGCCAGGTACAGTAGCCGAGAATAAAACATTTGCTGTAGTGTAGACACTCTGTGCCAGAGGTCTGTAGGCCAAAACATTTTTGCTATTTAAACTATAAATATAGCAAAATTATGTTTTTTTCTTGAAGTGACACACCACCCAAGTTATGCTTGGGTTTTTGACGAATTTTGACACACCAAGCTCAAAAGATTGCCCATCACTCTCATGGGCACTGAGCAGAGACAGTCTGGCCTGTGAGGAGTTCATAGTCAGTGTTTCTGTGTGTGTGTGTGTGTGTGTGTGTGTGTGTGTGTGTGTGTGTGTGTGTTGGGGAACAGACATGAGGTGGCCTCACTGCATTCTCAGGTATGCATCCTTTTCCTCTACCTGACTGCCAACACTCAAGCATAGCTCCTCTGAGAAATCTCCCAAGTTGCCCCTCTGCCCAGCCCCACCTCCTCTGGTCCCAAGCCTCCCTCTATAGCGCACAAGTCAGCCTAGGCTGTCCCTGTTCCTTCATACCTTCCCTCCCCCCACCTAAGCTGAGCTCCTTTTGAGGACAAGAGCTTTGTCTTGATCATCTTTTGATCCCTGGCTCTGTGTGTGGAGTCTGGTCCAAAGTAGGTACTCAATAAACAGGGACTGAGTGAATGACTATATGGATAGGCTGATCAGTCCAGTGCATTAAGGTCTTCGAGGGACTCACTGGTGGAATTTCAGACAGTGGGTTGGGTTAGGGTGTGGGAGCCACCTGAGTGCCCTACACCTCTGGAGGGGGCTCCTGGAGTGTTCGCATTCAGAACCACAAGAATGTAAGCCCCATGTGGACAGGAATTCTGTCTCGTTCCTCCAATGCCTAGAACAGTGCCTGAAACACTGGAGGTACTGAATAAATATTGTGGAAATAACAAGTAAATGAAGGTTACTGAATTCAAGCCCCTTTATAACACTCTGAATGATCATTAGAGCCAGCCAGTGCTTGTATTCCTCCATAGATAGGAAGCTTATTACCTATCTCCCGAGGTAGTAACTCTTTCTCTTTAGATGGTATTGCCTACTGGGAAGTTCTTTTACCTTTCCCTGGCCTTGGCAGAACCTGCACACCCCATCCTTGCTCTGAGTGAGCCCCTGCAGCAAATCCAGCCCCTGGGGATGTCTATCTAGTGTGACAGCCTCGAGTGGCCTGTTGATGAGGGTCCAGGACCCTCCAAGTGCCCACTCTTCCCTGTATGGCTCTTCTGCCTTCAGCTGGGAAGGTGATGAGGTGAAGGGCCAGGGTGGGGTCAACTATGGCAGATAAGATCACAGTGAGAGAGGACAGAGCCCCATTCACAAGGTAGGCCATGACTTTTATTCTCGCTTCTGAATGATTCATGTTCCTCATGCCCAGAAAATCACTGATTCCCTTCAGTGATGAGAGAGGAACTGAGGACCAGATCGGGCAGGAGTGGACTAAGATCACACAGCCAATGAGTGCCAGTGGTAGGAGACTTCAGACTCTATGGCCACAGACCAGAGCTCCTCCCGTGGCTCCTTCACAAGCCCGTGAGGTGGCAGAGGGGGTACTCAACTCCCAAGCTGACTGGGGCTTGTGGAAGTCCTGAAATGTCCTGCAAGGCCCCCTCCTGCAGCAGCCCAGCTGAGACCCCCTCAGTGCAACGTCATTACAGGCACTATGTACAGCCAGAGACAGAGATCTCTGTTTACAAGGCAGCTGACTCCATCCTGCCCCTGTGAAAGGTGTGCACACGTGGGTGGGGGTGGAGGCAGGAGAGGTTGCCTCCCCTTTCCTGGGACCCCACCTAGCTTCTGTTCGCCCACTCAGGCTGGCAGTGGGGCGGAGGCAACCCCATATCCTACTTTTCTGCAGGGGATTTCCCTCTAGGTGCTCTGCTAGAGCCCAAGTGAGGGGGTGAGAAGTGCCTCTGAGAAGAAGCCTGTTCACAGAATCCTCCTCCAGGTTGGGGCATCCCTGGAGACAGAGCCGCCTGCCAGGGTGGTGGGAAGTTAGCTCAACTCTCCACAGTGCTGCCGCAGAGTCTCAGGATGCAGGGATCCAGATGGGCTGCCCCTCACCACCATGGGAACTCCACTCTGCCATGAGCTTCTGTGTCACTCAGTGACTTGGCTGCTGCATCCAGGTAGTCCTCCTGGTAACCAACCACTCCTACAAAGCTCTCTCTTCTTGGCTTCTTGGTTATACCACCAGTCTTGCATGAGCACATGTGTCTGGGGTGTTCTGCACCATTGTCCTGAGGAGTCCCACCTGACCCTACCCCAAAATCACATCCTGAAGGTGAAGCCACTCTGCTCTCAGCTCCCAGCTCCCAGCAGCTATGTGTCCAGAGTCATCTCCAGCTTAGTAAACAGGAGCAGACATCTTCAGTTGGAAGCTCCTTAGGGAGACCTGGTGCAATCCTGTCCTACTACTTGGAAGAAGCAATTTGAGAGAAGGGAGGCAACCAGCTCACAGACTGCTGACACCTGCACTGGGTCACCAGGTGGAATGGCAGAGATCACAGAGTCAGAAAGGCCAAGACATTTCCATCCAAACATCATAGTTTTCCAAGAACCAGAGGATTGAGGCTTGGGCAGAGGGCACACAGCACATTGGAGATGAAGTTTAGGAACCTCATGACCCCTCCTACCGTGAGGACTGATTGCATTTCAGAGTGCAAGGAGACATTCACAGATGAGGAAACAGGCCCAAAGCAGGACAGGATGCCAGGGTCTGGGGCTGGTTTCTCTTTGACTGCTTTCCTCAGACCTTTCCCTGCAGCAGCTGAGTGCCTGGAGGGCCTCATTGTTGGCTGTGGGACCTCAGCTATTCCCACCCACGCTCCTGAGCTCTGCCTCCTCCCTCCTGTCAGCTTGAAGTAATGGGGGAGGGGGGTATGTCTTCAGGCTGGAAGAGTATGCCCTGGGCTGAGAGGTGGGTCTCTAGACCCCATGGTCACGGGGCCCCGGGGCCATGGGATGCCTGGCCCCAGTGCATCCAGGAAGCTCACTGCTTGTTGGCAATCTTCTTCTTCCGAGCAGAGACCAGGTCATAGAAGGGGACACGGGTGATGCTGGCTCTGGAAGAGGAAGAAATGAAAAGATTTCAGGGCTGAGCTGGCTATCAAGGTGGGCTTATCTCCTAGGCTTGTTATAGGGGCATAAGTTTCCCAGGGAGAGCTTGGCCTACCCTGCTGCGGGGGAAAGGCAGGTGACCCCAACCAGGACCAGGCCAAGACGAGTCCAGCCTCGCTGGCCTAATCCAGAGTCCCATGGACAGGGCCGGAAAGAGTTGAAATCCTTGGGAATTTTGTCCCCAAATGTCCCTGGACCCCTCCTCAGGCTTCTATCAGACTCTAAGAAGGAGGTGGAAAGAGCCCCAGGGGAGTGAGTGGATCTGCTTGCTGGGCATGGCTTTGTGGCAAGTCCCTACCCCAGATGATGGGCAATCTTTTGAGCTTGGTGTGTCAAAATTCGCTAAAAAACCGAGCATAACTCAGGTGGTATGTCACTTCCAGAAAAATGGCCTAACCGGAAGTCCCAGAACTAGACGCTCTGTGCTGAAGTTCTGTTGTTTTGGCCTACAGACCTCTGGCACAGAGTGTCTACACTACAGCAAATGTTTTATCCTCAGCTACTGCACCTGGCCGTGCAGGAGCCAAGAATGAAATGTCCTTCTTGGCATGTGGTCCCATACTTCTTTGGTATGAGGCCGCATGCGGTTGCTTGTCATCTAAAATGGCTACGCGTGTCAGTGCTGACACGCATGTCATAGGTTCGCCATCATGGCCCTACCCTCTCTGGGACTCAGTATTTTCTTTTTCTTTTTTTTTGGGAGGGGAACTCAGTTTTTTCATCTGTAATATGGAGGTGAGAATGGATCTGGCCTGGCAGTCTAACAGGGCTACCACAAAGCTTGAGGGAAAAGACCCTGCAGGTTCCTGTGACATGGCCCAGGTTCAGAGACTAGTCCTGTGTCTTCCTCTGGCCTACAGATTGCACCCTGTCCAGTGTCTCCCAGTTGGCTCAAAGTCAAAATTGTTATCCTGCTCCTCACCTGCCCCTTCTTCTCCATTGCTTGCCCCTCCATTGTCCCTACACTGTAGCCTTTCTCACCTGGCCACACCCTTTCTCTATATACCAGTCTGTGGCTCCCCAGTGCCCTTGAGAAATCCAAGCTGGTTGCCATGGTGGCCAAGGCCTTGCTATCCTCTGCAGCCTCATCTCCCACTGCTCAGCCGCCATAGAGCCTTGTCCCTGCAGTCAGGCACCCGCACTGCCTGGCACTGCCCAGCCGCACACTGCCCAGTCTGTCCACCCAGGACACTGGGATGCTGTCCTGGTGGGCCACACACTGACTTGATCTCTCATCTTTGACCAGGCTGGTTCTTTCACCTGGAAAACCCTTCCCTTCATTTCTACCAGTTCTTCCCAGGGCCACTTTCTTGAGCACTGACCAAGTGTTGTAGGCTGGGAAATGAGCTTTATACATGACACCTTGCCTGCTCCTCCCACCAGCCCCATGAAGTTGGTGCCTCACTCCTCTGTGTCCTGGGGCCTGGCATTGTGCTGGCATAGAGAAGGTGCTCACAGAATATGGGTGGGAGGGATTTGCATGCCACTAACAGGAGGGAGATTCTGAAGTTGTCCTTTGCAGACTAAGAAATAAGGCCTGAGAAACAAGGGGCTTCTGTGAGGTGACAGGATGCCCCTCCCTAACAGCTAGCCATCCCTTACCGTATGGCCTGGATCCATCGGTCCCGTTCCTCGGCACTCGAGGCTGAGATCCGGTAAGACTCATGCTTGCCCTCCACTACCTTGCCGTCGCCATCTGTCTTACAGGCTTTTATCTTCTGGCCCCGGCAGCTGGGGTTGTAGAGCTCCAGGCAGAACTGTGGGGAGGTAGCCAGGTGAGGGCAGGGCAGGAGTGGGAGGACGGGGTGGCTGGGCTGGGCTCTCCAGGAGACTCAGAGAGGACACTTAGGCAAGACCAGTGCTCAGCAAGCAGCACATACCCTGCGCAGGCCTGCTTCCTGTGAGAGGTGAAGGGGCAGGCACAGGGTCCACGGCCCCAGGAGGGAGATGGAGGCAATCCTGAGCCCCTTGGAAGGTGTGCTATGACTGGCTTAGCCCCCTGGAAAGCCCAGCACAGCTGCCCTCTCCTCCCACCCTGTTTCAGAACCCCCCGCCCCCCAGCCATTCTGACTTCAGGCCCCACTCCAACACCTACTGGCTTCTTGGGGTCATCTACTTGCTGTACTGAAAGGTTTTCAAGGGGAATGATCCCCCGTGGCTCCTTATCCTGCAGGGTAACAGGAAGGAAAGTCCAGATCAGCAACTGGAGCCATGAGACTGTGAACAGGAAGGGAGCTTGTGGGGCTTCCCAAACTCAGAAGGAGTGCTCCTACCTTCCCAGACTGTCCTCTGGAGGGGTATAAAAAATACCACAGAAAGAACCTTGGCTGGGAGTTAGGAGACCCAGCTTTAAGCCCTGGCTCTGCCTTGGCCCTTGGCCCAGCCCATCCTCCCCTTTGTATCTCAGTTTTCCCCATCTGTAAAATGGGTATGGAGGTGGATTGTGTGATCTCAAAGGGGCCCCAGCTCTGTGAGGCTGCTGCTTAGCGCAAGTCCAGAAGGGAGTGGGAGGCAGTGGTGGTGGCAGGGCCAGGGGCAGGGGCAGGCTCACAGTAGTAAACTCAAAGTAGTAGAGGCAGCTGTCAGTCAGGATGAACCAGCGCCGTTTCCATGTCTTCACGCGGCCTCCTGCAAGAGGCCAACAGTGCAGTCAGTCCTCTCTGGGCCACCAGCACTCCCTCCATGGATGAGCAGGACCTTGGATACTTTGCCCCACCTGAACCCTTAACTCTTAACCTGCTGCACTTCCCCCAGCTCTATTTCCTTCCTTCTTACTCAAAAATCTTAGTGGTTCCCTTCACCCCCGGGCTTCCCTTGAGCTGCTTGACCCAGTATTTGGGGCTCCCCCATGATCAAGCTCAGGACAGTGGCTGGTCACTCTCTGGGCTTTCCTGCCACCCTCCCCCATTGATTCATCCCTTGGCCAGCTCCCTGCTTGGCATTAGGCCAAGCATTTCATCTTTCATGTGCCATGAAATATTCTAGAGGGTTTAAAAAATTATTCACTTATTAGTGCCTAGAACCACCTATGAGGAGGGCATCATTATTAACCCATTTCACAGATAAGGAGACCAGGTCATCTGCTCAAGATCCTGCAGCAGAGTTGGGATTTGAACATCAGTGTCTTAGCTCCAGAGGCAAGCGCTTGGCCATTTTGCTATCCATTCAACCATCCCAGTGATTATTTTCCCCATTTCACAGCTGCAGAAGCTGAGGCTGAATAACTGGATGTCTAGCACACAGGTGGGGTAGCTGGAATCTGTGGCTCACAGCCTCCCTGGGACTGAGAACAGTCGATTGGGCAAGAAAGAAGGCTGCACGGGCTGTAGGATAGACTGGGATGTGGGCATAAGGCACGCAGGCTTGTGTGGGCACCCCAGGCCAAGGTCCCTGCTCCGACCAAGGAGCTGTCTTCACCCGCCTCAGAAGGCCACTGTCCCTGGCTAAGTGTACCTGTTGGGAGGCGCTTAGGAGTGGAGTGGAGACAGGGGCAGCTGGCTGGCCCTTACATTCCCCTACCCATCTTGCAGCAGCTGCCCCCTCTCCAACCGCAGCACCCACCCACATGGCTCTGTAGGCCTGAGGCCCTCCCTGCCCTTAGTCATGCTGAGGGGAGGCTCCCCTGAGCCACATCCTGTCACTCACCCCTCTGTCCTTCAGGAACACCCAACCCTCTGCTCATCAATATCTGTCATCTGCTGGGTGTGGCCTCAGGCAAGTGCCTTAACTTCACTGAACCTTGGCCCCCAGCAGCCCTCAGGGAGGAGAGGCAGAATGTACTTGAAAGGTCTATCTTTTCTGTCCATCTGTCAGCTCTCGTCCCCTCTTCCTGATTGTCCTTTCCCTCTGCCTGTCCCCTTCATTCCCAGGACAGATGAATGGAGAGATCGGGCAAGCAGACAGCTGCACTGGGAGTCAGGAGACTGGGGCTGTCTTGACCCTGTCCTGAGGCTGTAGTCAATGTATGTGTGTGTGTGTGTGTGTGTGTGTGTGTGTTTGAATGTGTGTGCACGCGTGTGTGCGCACATAAACCATGTGCATGTCAATGTGTGTACGCCTTCATGTGCATAAGTATGGCAGCCATGTGCCCCAGTGTGCCTGAGTGTGTGTGCCTGCATGTGTCAGCTGTGCGCCCCAGTGTGCCCAAGTGTGCGTGCATCTCACCCAGCTTGAGCAGCCAGCCCTCGCGGTCAGGGTTGAAGAAAGTATGAGTGAGGTCATTGCCGTCGTCCTCAGGAATGGAGAAGGGCTCACTTTTGATGCTGTCGAAGAGGTTCTGCCGGAGAGAGAAGGAGGGAAAGACCTGTCTGTAATGTCCATCTAGGCTGGGGCCTGGGGCTGGCCTGACCTGTGTGGCTTTGGGCAGGTCACTGGACCTTTGGGTAAACTCTTTCCCCTCTTGTTAGCTCATCATTGGTCCCTGGCATCTTGTAGAAACTCTCCCTGGCCCCCAGGCCCACGGGTGCTCCCCTGCCCCTGCCCCATGCCATGCCTCCGCCTGTGAAGAGTGTGTAGAGGTCAGCCCCTCAGGGAGATGGTGCTGACCACCTCACCCTTGGTCCCCACGCTGTCAGTATTTCGACCTCAGTTTTCTTGCTGGCGTTGACCTGCCCAAGTGGAGGAGCTCTTCCAGGACAGGCTTGGGTTTTGCAACCCCTGGGCTTGCTCCCGGGCCTAGCCCAAAGCAGGTCTGCAACTGTTTGCTGACTGAATAGATGCTGTCCCACCTCCCTCCCCCGGAATTCCAGCCAAGGGCATGAAAACCCATGGTGAGACAAGAGCACTGGCTTTGGCATCGGGCCATTTGGGTTAAAATTCCAGTCCAGTCACTCAATGGCTGTGTGAGCCTGTACATGTCCTTCAACCTCTCTGAGCTGTTGTGTCCTTATCCAATAAATCAAGAGAACAAGACTGACCAGCTAGGGTTCTGTGTGCGTGGGGGGCTAGTAAGTAAACTACAGGGGGTAAGAGCTGCTTTCTCCAAGTCAAGGGAAGGTGCTAGAGTGGCAGGAGGACAGCCCCTGTCTGCACCCCAACCCCCAAGTGCTGCTTTTACGGGTCAGATGAGTGAGTCAAAGACTGTCACCCCTGTGTCTGAGGGTGCTGGAGACAAGGACACTTGGCTGGGACCTGTGCACCCCCACACATGTTCACTTGTGTGTGCATGTGTGTGGATGCACATAAACATACAAACACAGACACATAGATGTACACTCTGGGGCATGACAGCCAAGATCAAGGCCTTCTTGGGCAACATCCACGCTTAGATGCTGCAGCAGAGACTTCAAGGTGCACCTAGGTGGGGACTATAGAGGAACTGCTGGGGAATTAGGATTGGGTGCCTATGTTGAGAGGCTGGCCGAAGGAGAGATCCAAGGTGGAATGCTGTCCTTGGCTCTCTGAGGCAAAAACCTGCCCTGGGTGGGCTCTGATTGTGGGGGTGGGGAGTTTTCAGAAAGCAGATTGCAGTTCTCCCTAAAGGACTTTCTAGCAGTTAGAGCTGCTGAAATGTGGAAGGATCAACCTTGTAGGTAACAAGAACCTTGTCACTGGCAGTGTGCAAGCCAGGGTTGAGACCTCCCTTTGGACAAATTGTGGATGTTGGCAATGGATCATTCCTGTGTGTTTTGAACCCTCTGGGCACTTGGTTTCATGAATAACCTGCCCCAACTTCCAAGTGTTTGGGAAAACATTCCAATCTATTTCTGTTTATTAAAACCAGGCACAATACTGATTCTCCATCTCTAAGATAATTAAATCACGTCCTTTGGTTGCATTTGTGTGCACTGCTGTTCAGATGGTTTCCTCAAAATTTTAAATGAAAATTTTCACAAATACTGATTGATTCGCCCGAAGTTTTAGAACAGTGTTTGCTTATCGAAGGTCTTTCTTGACCTGAGAGTAGGGTTTTGAGGGTTTGAGCCTGGAAGCAGGTGTTCCTGGTCTTCACAGAGGTGGCTTCCTACCATGGACTCTCGAGTCCCTGGGCTCAGCCTAGCTGAGCAGGGACCATTGCTCTCTTTTGGAGCCCCAGCAGGGAACCCCTATGGCTCCTCCCACCCAGGCCTGGCCTGGCCCTGGGCATTCCCAAGTGGCACCGGCTGGTTGAACAAGGGCCTGCAGCAGGAAGGCCTTGTCAGCAAATCTGTCAGCATGGACAGATATTCGGAGGGCTGGAGGAGGTGGGCAAGGAGCCTCCTCGACAGCCACTGGAAGCTCTGTCAGCTTCTGTCAGCACTGTATCAGTCTGCACATTCTGCCCCCACAAGGAAAACAGCTCAGCTCACCCATATTTTCTGTATCTTGTAAACACCATCAACCCCCCACCCCACACCTGTAAGAAAATACCTCTGCAGATGCCACCACCAAACTACTGGGCCAGCCTGTCTTCTGCAGGGTTGACATGATCAGACAATGACCACATGCTGGTGGTTCTGCTGTCCTTCTGCCCTTCTCAGTTTTCCTCTGGGGACTCAACCCCCGACCCCAAAAAAACTTTCTGTCCAGATTACTCAGGGGGGTTGACACCCACTTCCCCCACCTCTAGGCTCCAGGGCAGGGTATGATTGATTCCCTTCTGGCTAATCAGAGCATTGCATCCTGCTGGTCACAAGGACTGGTCAGGGAGGGATGGGTGACCTAAACCAGTCAATAAGCCTGAATTTTGGGACTTTAGTTTAAACTGCTAAGCAAGATGGAAAACCTGGAGCTGTCCCGGCCATCTCTGTCTCAAATTGGGGGGGGCCTGTTTGAGAGGGGAGCTGTCATGGAAGAGAGAGTTGCTGACAGCTGGAGAGGTTAGATCATGTCTCGGCCTCACTGAGCACCTGGATCTGGCCAAGCCTGAAGCTGACTGATCTGAAGACAAATCAGTCCCTGATCTTTTCTGTTACATGAACTGAGATTCTTTTAGCCAGGAAGCAACTGTCAGCAGGGACACACAGCCAAGTCTTCTGTCCCTAAATTGTGCCTCCGGTCTCTGCACAGGGAAGGGCTCTGGAATCAGACATGGGGTCGAATTTGAACTGCTTTCAAACTGAGAAACCCCTCCTGGACTAGTTACCCCTCTTGGAGCTCAGTTTCCTTCACTGTAAATGGGGGATGGTGCCTGCTGCCTCAGCTTGTTGGGAGGACTTGATGAGAACGTGAAGTACCTAGAACTGGGGTCGGACACTGTTTGTTGTGATGGAGCCACTTGTATTCCACAGTAAAAGATGCCCTCAACTGGGAGGTGGTTCCCCAGCCGGGCCTCAGTTTTTCCACCTGTAAACCTCCTTCTTCTCCTCCATGCTCTCTATTATTTCTCCAGTGCCAAGTGCCAGGGACTGAAATCCATTATCTCCGCTTCTAGAAGAATAAGGTGAGGTCAGGGACATCAGTCACCTTTGTAGATGAAGAAACTGAGGCTCAGACTCAAGGTCACACAACTATGAAGGCAGGGCTGGGATTTGAACTCTCATCTTCTCAGTCCACATCCTGTAGCTTTGTCCTGAGTCTCTTGGGCACTGTGCCCTGTCCCATCACGGGGGCCAGAGTAGGACCTGCTCAACCCACCTGTCCGTCACCCCTACTGTGCCCCTCTGCTAAGCTGCCTTTCCCAGCTGTGCACCTATGGTCTGCAAAGCCTTGGGGTGACCTCTCTCTAGGTGATGTCTCTGCATCAGTTTAACTTCATAAATCAGGTCACTTAAAAAGTATTATTTGTCCTTGGCAGGGCCCAAGCTGAAGCACCTTAATGAGGAATCCTTCCTCAAAGTGGCAAACTTTGAATATTTGAACGTGCTTAAAGCTGAGTCCTTGCTTTTCACATGGGGAAGGTGAGGTCCAGAGAGAAGGTGGGAAGACCCCTCTCTTACCAGTCCACAGCAGCTACCTGGGAAAGTCTTGAATAGCAAGAGCCAGGCCTGTGTGCCCACTTTATGCCCTGGGAAGCTTCTGGATTAATTAGTCCCTACAACTATACCAGCTACTTTGCTAAATACTTTACCTTTCTATACTAATCCTATGAGCTGGGAGCGCAGGGAGGTCAAGCCACCTACCTAATGTCACACAATCAGAAAATGGGGGAGCCAGGACTTGGATGTGGCTGTGACTCCAATGCTCTGTTCTTTTCCCCACTCCGTCCCTGCCTCTCTTGGCTGCCAAGGAGGATAATAACCCTTCCCAGACCTCCCAGGCAGAGTTTGAAGCTAAACTGAGATAATAGACCAGAAAGCCCTATGAGCAGAAAGTTACAAGCTCTATACAAATGCAACACATTGTTAGCAACAAAAGGCTTAAATTGGGAAAAATATCCAAGGAAGGAGGTGTTGATAAAGGCTCAGTGTGTGTGTGTGTGTGTGTGTGTGTGTGTGTGTGTGTGTGTGTGTGTGTGTGTGTCAGGGGTGGGGCCTGAAGCTATAATATAGCACCTGGGAGGTCTGGCAGGATTGTGCTGGCTTGTCATTAACTGCCAGACAGGTGAGCCCAGCTCTGCCACAAGTACCACAATGAGACAAGTCAACAATTCTCAAACACCTTTTATGTTTTAGGCATTTTATTAAGTGCCAGGTTGTTAAAATTATTAATCATTCTTAATAGTGGCATAAGCCACCATTTAGAGCCTGTGCTATGTCTCTGGCATGGGTTATGCCCTTTACATAAAAAGAATGACTACTCAGAGCAGCTCTGTGACGCAGGCATCATTATCCCTGCTCCCCTGTTGGAGGGAACGGTGGCTTGGGGAGAGTGAGTCATTGCCCAAGGTCATGCAGCAGGCAAATGGGGGAGGTGAAATTTGTTCTGAGCTCCCCACCATGATAAGCATTCTCTTCTGGGACAAAGAAGGGTGTTGGGCTAAAGACCCTTCTTAAATAAAGAGGGGCACCAGTATCATTCCTGAGCCTGGCTCCCCCCAGACTTCTACAGGAAGGACATGGGGTGTTAAGCTGGAAGGGTGGGCTTCCTGCCCTTTCCCTCACCCTACCAGGCTCTGATACTCGCTTCAGTGTTTACAAACCTTTACAAACCTGCTCCAGGCTCCCTGTTGCCCATAGGAAACAGGCATACTCCTGAAGCTATCACTCAAAACTCTGGACACTTTGACCCCCTCTTGCCACCTATCACTGTTCATATGCACCCACATTCCAGCCAGCCACTCTGGGCTCCCCTCCCTTTCCCAACCAGGCCAGGCCTGGGTTCTGGTCACTTCTTCTTCTGAGTGTCCCTTCTCCATTTCTCCTCTGGGGAAACTGATTCAACCTTCAAGGTCCAGTTCAAAAGTCACCTCCCCTGTGGAGTCTTCTAGGATGACACCTTTCCCCTGCTCCCAGGAGACAGATGTAGTATCCTCTGTGTCTCCATGGCTATGTTCTCATAGTTAGCCCAGCATGAATCACCCAGAGTTCTAATTCACATGTGTATTATCTTCCCACTAGACCCTGAAGGTGGTCTGGGCAGGGTCTGTGGTTGATTCATCCCTGGGTGCCCCATGCTGGGCAGAGGGCCTGGTGCCGTGTGGCAGGGGTGGGGGCTATTGAATGAGGACATGGGAGGGCTAGGTTCTGCTCAGCTCTTGAGCTGACGTGCAGCCTGGTGGGAGACCTCGGTTTCTTCCTTTCTGAAGGAGGGAGGAGTTTGGACAGTGTGGGGGGTTTTGGCTGACACACTAAGAATCTAGGATTTCAAGAAATAGACTTGGGCTGCATGAGACACCTTTTCTGAAGATGTGAATGATAGCTGCCAGACTCCCTCACAGCCTGGAGTCCGTCAGGACCTCCTGGGGGCCTGTCTCTAGACAGCCTTCGGACAGGGAGCCCCTGGGAAGGGCCATCTCAGGGCCAGCCTCTTTTGCAATGGTCAATCTCAAGATGGTTACTAACCTGGATGGTCCATTTCAGAGAAGCACCGCTTGGGCTGTCCATCTAGGACAGGCCTCTCCTGGTGCCCGGGGACTGGGTTGGGGGGCACCATGCCCCACTTACCCGCAGCTGCTCCTCGGGCAGGTCGCTCCCGTCATTGATGCCGCGGTTCATGGACACGAAGCGCTCAAAGGGTGGCTTGTCCCGGACATTGGGGTTGTGGAGGCTGGTGTTGAGCATGATGATGGAGAAGGACAGGACATAGCAGGTGTCTGCAGATTGAGACAGCAGGTCAGACTCCTGGCCCTGGTCATTCTCCCCACCTCTTCCCCGACCCTTCTAGGGATCCAGGATCAGCCATCTCAAGGGCCCAAAGGTCCACCCTATCCTTCTGGCATGGCATTTGAGGCCTGGCCTCACTTTCCACTCTTCCTGGACCCCCTGCTCCAAAGAGACTCCGGCTGTCATGTTCATGAGACCCTCTGTGCCTTCCCGGCCCTGCACATTTGATCTCGCTGGGCCCCTGCCAGGCAAACCCTCCCCTGCCCTTTCCTACCCATTCAAACCCTTCTTCTTTTTTAGCTCCAGCCCTCCTCCCTGCTGAGCCCTTTCGGCCCCCTTGCCCACTCTGTTCTCTGCCTTCTTGGATTTCAGAGAACATTTATTGTTGGCACCACTGTTCAGGGCTTAGTCACGTGTTGCTGGGTAATCTGGCTGGCCTCGTGGGGCTTCTGGAGCCAGAGCTCCTGTTCTGTGATTCAGATCTTTGCATGCAAGGCAGCAAGGCCAGGCAGCTGGGCAGAGCATGTGGGAGGGAGGTGACTGCTGCTCTGTGGCATGTATCCAGAGCTAGGGAAGTCCAGCTACATCCCCAACTCTCTGGTTGACCTTGGGAAAGTCCCGGACCTCTCTGAGCATTGGCTTCCCCATCTGTGACATTCGGAGGTTTAACTTTGGAGTAGTTTCATGTTCTAGAATATTGGTGATTTTACCTCTGATAACAGTGGCACCCAATGTTGTTGATGTGTGCCCTGTGCTCAGTTCTTTCCATCACCATGACAACCCTATGAGGCAGGTATTGTCACCACCCCCATTTCACAGATGAGGAAACTGAGGCATAGGGGGGTTAAGTTACATGCCCAAGGTTACAGAATTAAGTAGTAGGACTGTGATTCAAATCTGGTGCTTTAAAATTCCTTCCTTCCTGCACATACTTACTGAGTACGTACTAAGAGCTGTGGGCTGGGATTCACCGTTGGGTAATTCTAATATGGTCCCACTCTTGTGGGACATTTAAACTTGTGGAGCTGGCAAACAGTAAAATAAGCAAGCACTAAAATCATATATAACTACAAGCCAGGACAGAGACTCTGTAGGACTTGTCCATGGACACACAGCCTAGAAGTATGCCTGTGGACAAGTCATTTCACCTGTATTCTACACAAGGATGAGACTACTGCAGACCTCACAGACTGTGAGGATTAAATGGCTTCCTATGGGTAAAGCACTTAGTACATGGCGAGTACTCAAATACAATTGATTATTGTTATGGTGATTTCAGATTCTGAGAACAGGCCAGGACAAGTCTGCTATGTCTTTTCCTCCACTCTATGTAGGGGACTATGGAGAACTGACCTCTGTTAATATCCTTCTAAGCTCTATTGCCCCCTATGTCCTGCCCAGGATGTTTCATGCTTCCGGACCTTTGCTGAAACTAGAACTCCTGCCCAAAATGCCCTTTCTTGCCTCGACCTCCTAGAGAACTCTTATTCATCCTTTAAAACCCCATTCAGACCCCAATGTCTCTGGGAAGCCATCCTGGACATGCTGACTCCCCCACCCCTGCCTTCAGCCAGGTGTACTGCTGCTCTTGCACCTTGTGCCATCATTTCCTGCCTCCTCTCCTAAAGAGCATGCCCTGAGGCAGCTCTGCTCAATAAATACCCAACAGAGGGCCTGGCACAGGTTTGGTGCTCAGTGAGGGCTTGGAATGATCTGGGTACTGGGGGTAAACCAGAAGGTGTGGGGTAGCCATGGTGCTTTGGGAGATAGATCTGAGCCTGGCAATGCTGAAGAGGTTCTGGAGTCCCATGTTCCACCCTACACTGGCACCTGTGGACTGGAAGACGCCAGGGTTGCAGAGGCAGTATCGAGTAGCAAAGGTCTCCATCATCCGGTCAATCTTCTGGGCCTCACCTGGTAGCCTGAAGCTCCACAGGAACTGCCTGGGGAGGAACAGGGCTGTGGGCAGCAGGGTGGGTGGGGACTCGCAGGGGCACCCCGGACAAGCCACTCTACCTCTCCTGGGCTTAATCTCCTTATCTTGTAATCGGGGGCATCTGAATCTGTCATCTAAGCTCTAGTGGGATTTGTACTGGTGAGTAAGTTACATGCCATGCAGGAGGTTTCCAAGAAATGGTTTTTTCTTTCTTTGTTTTCAGAATACAGAGCTGAGTTCATTCTTCCCTCTGCCCGTCTGAGTCCTAGCACCTTTGGTGGCCTCAGCCAATGAGGTAGCCTCTGTCTGCCTGGGGTCTGCAGCTACTCCTGCCTGGTCACCAGGCCCTACTACCTGATTGTGGGACCTGGGCCAGTGACTTCCCCTGGCTGAACTCCCTTTCTTGGAAGCTAAGCTTCCAGCTCTGGAAGTCGATGATTTCCATAGTTTTAAATTTCACGTCTTGAGGGTAAGAGTCGTGCCTATTCCTGTCACATCTCTTGCTGGGCCTCGCACAGGCTCAAGCACCCAGTAACTGCTCCATAAAACCTTCTTGAATGAATGAGTGAATGAACGAATATTGGAAACTACCCCTCTCCCTCAAAGAACATGGTAATTGGAAGGAAAACCACATTGACTGGATAGTGGTAGCTTCTTTCTTCTCTGCCTTGAAAAATCCTATTCATCCTTCAAAGCCCAGCTCAAAAGCTACCTTTTGGAAGCCAGTTTCCCAAGACTTCCTAAACACTTACTGTGGGCCCAATTCTAAGCACTTTCTCTTAGTCTGCACAACTGTATGAGGTTGGTACTATTATTACCTCCATTTTGTAGATGAAGAAACTGAGGCACAGAGGAGTGCATGTGTGTGTGTGTGTGTGTGTGTGTCTGTCTGTCTGTCTGTCTTGCCCAAGGCCACACAGGGGGTAAATGGAAGGGCTGTGATATGAACTGGGTAGTCTGGCTCTAGAGTTTGTGCTCCTAATCTATATACTATAATGCCTGCCATAGTTGTAAAAATAAGAGTAGGAATGATAATAATATCCTAATTAGAAAATAATAAGTAATAATATTGCAATACATGCTAAGCTGTATTAATAAAAATAAATAAAACAAGCACTATTCTGAAAAGTAGTGCGAATGGCAACAATAATAGTAATACTAATTACAATGATTAAATATTATTGTAGCAAGGTTGTAATATGATAGTACCAGTAGGAACAGTAGCAATGAGCCAGGCTATTCCAGGTAGTCTATGCCAACTGTCTCCCCAACCTTAGCTGTATAAGGCAGGTACTGTCATTCATTATGTTTTGCTCCTGACACTTTGTGCTATGTGGCTCATGATGCCCCCAACATCCCCTCCTTGGCTGTGCCACCATTAAGGGCTGGGCCCTAGTTCACTCACCTGAGGGCCTGGACAAGGTTGAGGTTGGCGAACTCGTGGCAGTCCACGAAGGCCTGGAGCACCTGTAGGTTGATGGGATCTCTGGGGAGGGGCAGAAGGGAGAGTAGAATGCACTGGGGCGCTTTCTGGTATCTACCTCCTGGAAGGAACTGAGGTAGGGGAGGGACAAGAAGGGATCCAGCCACTATCTGACCTGCTCACATCTATCTGACCCCCACATCACCCCCTCCCCATGTGCACACCATGCTCTCCCATGTATGAACAGATCCACCACCTCACGGCTCACCAGCATTGCTCCCACCCAGCATAGGAATCTGGCTTTGGAGGGGCTTTCCCTGAGTCAAATCCTTCTTGTCATTGCCTGCCTGGGTGACACCACTCAAGCCACTTGACGTTCCTAAGCCCCAGAGTGCTGATCTGTAGAATGGAGGCCACCATGCCTCCCATGTTTCTTCCTCTTCCCGGATCTTAGTTCAGGAAGTATGGCCCTTCTTGACATCTGTGTTTTCTGCCTGCTCAGAAGAGCTGTGTCCTCTGGGAAGCCTGGGAGAAGGGCTGCTGGCTCCCTGGCCCAGCTCCACCCTGGTTCTTTATAGTCGAAGCCCCCAATGCAGCAGCTAGAGGGGTTCTCTCAGACTATTTCTCTGCCTAGAGCCCTTTAATGCAGTGGTTCTCAAAGTGTGTGCCAGGGCACACTGGTGCGCCCTAGAAGATTTCCAGGTGCGCCCTATGGTATTCCAGAGAAATATGTGCCTGTTGGGGACCAAAAATCCAACAGGATTTTGGGAATTTAGATTTTTGGGGGACAGAGGTGTGGGGAATTGGCTGTAAGCTGACAGTCTGCCCAACCCCCCACCTCCCTTGCCTGATTAGGTTGCAAAAGCTGTTAAGCTGTGGTGCTGGATTGTTTACACTACCCACCATGTTCCCGGGAAAGACTGGAGGCAAGTTTCTTCTATCCTTTGTTTGGTGTCAAGTTAAGATGACATGTATGGTGGGAGGTTTCTGCACTCAACATAATTAAGAATAAAAAGAGAGGAATTCTTTAATGTATTGACGAGGAAACGAGAGTTTACCTTTCAAATATATGCCCAAACATTGAAGAAATCGCTAGGATACATCAGGCTCATGTTTCTCATAAACACAAGAATGAAAAAACCTAACACATTTGTGCCGGGACCTGCCAAATTTACTAAATCTTACTAAAAATGTATCTATATATATAAGAAGATAACTTTTTTGTCATTTTTAACCCCTCTTTTTTACTAATTCTAAAAAGCCTAACTCAAGAAATGTAACATAAAAATGTTTTTTTAATGTCAGAATAAATTTAATTTTGTCGTATTTATTTTGTTTAATTACCATAAAAGCACACTTGGGCTTTATATATTTTTCTTTAATATTTGACTTAATTATAATAATATATTTCTCAGAAATTTGTATATAGTGTGCCTACAATTATTTGTAGGATTTTAAATGGGCCCCGACTTCAAACAGTTTGAGAACCACTGCTCTAATGGATCCCCACCTTGTCACCTACGACTTCCTCCTTCTTTTGCTTTCTTCCAGCTCACCAGCCTGCTGTTCCTTGAGCATGCTTCTGCCCTGGGGCCTTTGCACATGTTATTCCCTCAACCTGAAATGTTCTTCCCCTAGATGTCTACCCTGATCTCCAAGTTTCAGTGAAACCTCACCTCTCCCTGAGACCATTACTGTCCACACTGAAGTCACAGCTCTTGACTTGTGGTCCCCAGCACTTCTCACCTCCCTTCCCTACTTTATTTGTTTTCCAAAGAATTTATAATTTTCTAACATGTTTTACACATTTGGAAATCTGTCTTCCCCACTGGAATGTACCCTCCTGAAAGCAGGAGTTTTGTCTGTCTTGATCACTGGTGTAAACCCAAGGCTTAGAACAGTCCCTGGTATAGGGTAGTGTTGGGCAGATAAAATATATTATGCTCACTTTGTTAAAGATGGCGCTGCCCACATGCAAGTCCGTTGATATTAATGTGTAATGGGGGACAGGCTGTGAGCAGGCTGGGTTGGTATAGCCTAAGGCTTAGTTTTAAGAGTAAGCTTTTCCCCACACCCTTGACTGATTGGATGATGTGGGGTGGTGCACTCTCATGAGGACACCTTCCATTATGCCTCAGATAAGTGACTCTGTATCAGAGACTTCCTTGTTTGTAGATTGGATCAAAGGTTTTGAATCTATGCTATAAAGTGGGGCAGACCTGGAGCTTGCTCTCTCTCAGTTCCTGAGATTAGCATTAGAGAGGAGGGCAGAGAAAGGCCACGTGGAGGAGGCCAGGAGAAGCAGCCAAGATGGCGGAGTGCTGAGTGAGAAGCCAGTTTGTGCAAAGTTTATGCAGGGAGAAGGAAGAAGATAGGGAACAGAGGTGAAGAAGTCTGGTGAGCTAGAAACCTTTGATTCTAGGAAACTCGGATAAGTCAGTAGCTTTGTGAGCACTGAATGAGTGGGTTTTGGAGCCCAGTGTGTGTTTTCACTTGCCCGCCAGGTGCAAGCTAGAATTAAAGATCATGACCCACCCGTTCTTGGCTTCGTTGTTTCATTACTGACTGTCCAAATCAAATGCGAACCTGCAATGGCCAGGTGGCTGTGATGGTGGCCTTGGCTACTGGCTTTACAGGTAGATACGAACAAGCACCTACTTGTTGAGTAAATAAAAGAAAGCAGGCAGGCAGGCAGGCAGGCAGGAAGGAAGGAAGGAAGGCTTTGGTTCAGAATCTGGAGGGGAGTGACAGCCTCCTCAAGCTCTAGGAGTTATGACTTTCTTAACATAATTCACTCCCTCATTCACCAGCACACACACATATACACTAACCTGTGCATACCTGCACACCCTCATTCCCTTCCTTCTTAAGGCCCCACCCCTTTACCTCTCTCCCAAATAGGTGCCGATGGCTGTCTTGTTGAGGCCCTCTCCCTTGTACAGGAACCGGGCGATGTCCTGGGCATTGGAGGCCAGCAGTTTGTGCTCAATGAGGTACTGGATGCCCTGGAATTGGTACACAGAGCCATGAGCAGCCCCCTCATAGCAGCCAGATTGGGAGGTGGAAGGGAGGGAGCCCTAGTGGCCAGAGCCCTGTGCCCTGCATTCTGGCATTGGCACAGACTATTCTGGGAAGTTGTGTCCCTCTTTAATGGAAGATACTTTTGTAAGGTGATGAGTTCCTCATCAATGGAGGCATGCAAAGAGAGATGGGGTTTCTGTAATAAACCAGGTTCGTGCCAGGTGCTCCCCAGGGTTCCCTTCAATCTGACACTCTTTGATTATATGCTTCAATGATTCTACTGATTTATACTTTTAAGATTCAATGATTCAGCCATTCCTTTTGTCCCTTTAAAGTTTACAGTATTTAAAAATAGTGTTTCATTGTTTCCTTGCAAGTAATCTATGTCCATTGTATAAAAATTATAAAAAACACCAACATCACAAGAAGAAATTGCCTGAGTCCTACCACTCGAAAGTAGAGTTACCATGGCGGCCACTTTCCTTTCCTTTCTATATGAAAGTGGAGCATGCCATGCCTCCAAATGAAGCCTGCCTTTCTGATTTAGCAGTATCCCAGACATCTTTCCCCACGACCCAGGCACTTGGAGCCTGTCATTCTCATTTTAGGAATTTGAAGATTGGTCTCTGGTCTTCCTGCACGTCTCTGTTCCTCTTGGAGAAAAAGGCTCCTGGAAGATGGGAGCAGTTTGAGGAGGGCTCTGAATGGTAGGCAGAGGGTCCTGGAGACCCCTCAGTGGCCCTTCCCCGGTGCTCTGGCAAGAAGTATGAGTTAGTGTGTGTATGGTCCCTGTAGATGGGGAAGAGGTCCAGTTTCTGTGGCTGTGGGAGGTGAGTAGATGTGTGACCCTGTGGACTTGTGACAGGGAAGGCAGCCTTTTAAGCCAGAGCAGTGAATTTCCAGGGCCCCTTGGCTGCCCTGATGCACCTCCTTTATCTGTCAGCTTGTAGCTTCCTCCTGTCTGTGTTCCTGCAGGGAAGGAGCCCACAGCCCCCTCGAAGGGCAGGGTTGCTCTGAGGCCAGTGAAGTTGGGGGAGGAGAGAGCAGTAGCTGAACCCTCAGTGTTCTGTGCCTGCTCCCCAGATCTGGCTGCCCCAAACCGAGTGGCTGGAGACTGAGCCCCAGAATCTGAGGTCACCCTGTCCAGTACCCTACTCTCAGAAGAGGAAACAGAGGCCTAGTGCCAAGGGACTCCATATCCGTGGTCATTATAGATTCTCCTTGCCTCCACCTCCTGGCTTCCATCTCCTGCCTGCGGCTGCTGTGCCATGGGTGACAGAGGCCCTAGCCATGCCTGGACCAGATGCTGAGCCCTGCTGGGCCTCAGTTTCCTTATCTGTCGGGTAGGTTATTGTGGCAGTTGAGGGAAACAAGAGAACATTATGAAGGTGCCCAGCACGCAGCAACTCCGACCCCATGACCCAAACCCCCTGCAACTACTTACCTTCAAAGGGTCCATATTGAACTTTTTGCGCCCAATGCATAACTCCTTCTCCTTTTGGGCCATCCGGCTAAAGACAGGAAGATGTCAATGTGGGCTTCCCCAAGACCCCAGAGCACCCCTGTCCAATCCCCAGGGACCCTCAGACACCTTGAAAACTCTCCTCAGCTACAGCCAACACTCCCTAGGGACCTCAAAAGGGGGTTCCCAGGCCTGTGAGCATGAGAAAGGCAGGTGTAGGCCCTCCCAGACCTAGCACACCAGACTCTTCCAATGGGCCCAGCACCGTGGCCTCGAAGGTCCAGAGCTGCCCTAGGAGGAACGTTTACAGGGCTCAGTGCTTAGAGTGCGGGCAAGAAAATGGGAAGGCTGAGGGTGTAAGCACAGGCTCAGGAGCCAGCTTCCTGGTGAAATCCCGCCCCACCCCCTGCTGGCGCAGCCCCTTAGGGAGAGCACTTCATCTTTCTGGAACTCAGTTCGCTCATCTGTAAAATGGGCAACATCGCCACCTGCCTCCCAGCACTGTTGGAAGGTAAAAGTGCTGAAAACAGCTGGTGGTAGGTGCTCTGGAAATGTTATGTTGTTATTGTTGGGGTCTGACCAGGGACTCTGGAGACAGGGCTACGTGGGAGTGCATCTCTGTGTGCGTCTGTGTGGGTGCCACACAGAAGGAGATCAGATGGATTTCCTGGGACACTGGCTATAGGTGTCAGTGCCCTGGGGCCCTAGGGGGTTATGTAGGGACCAACATTCTCATCTCACAAGAGAGGAAACTGAGGCCCAAAGAAGGGAGGGGACCAGCCCCAGGTCACAGAGCCAGTAAGAGTCTTCCCTTAGAAGGGGCAAGGTGAATGACACCCTGTGGGTGAAATAAAGTGGACCAGCCTCGGTCCTACCACAGTCCAGGCTCCTGTCCCCCTAATCCCCTTCGCTTCCCTGTCCTCATCCTGGGGCTGTGTTTTCCTTCTCCCTAGTTCTTCTCAGGATGCTCCTGGTGATGACTGGTCACGGAGTGGATCAGAGTGGGTTGGAAGAGAGTTTTGGTGGAGAGGATGGGAGGATGGGGTCGTCTCCCAAAAGAGGGAGCTATCTAGAAGCACGAATCAGACCAGGGCAACAGAGTCTTGGGGCTGCCCTGTTCCTATCTCATTGTTACTGTCTCCTCCTCCAGGGGCTTTACCCCTGACTTCAGCAGGGCCCAGACCAGGAGTGACCCCTGCTCATTCATGACGTGTGACATCCTTAGGAAGACAGCATGGCAGCTTCCCAGGGTCCCCTGGCCAGGCCCCTCACCTCTCCTCCGCCATCTCGAAGCAGTCAATTTGCGCAAACACGTCTGAGATCTCATCCTTCAGCTTCTGTGGGGTGGCAATGGGGGGGGGCACGAATGGGGAGGGAGAGTCAGTGGGCAGAAGCTGGGATAAAAAGTGTTTTATGACCCTTCCCCATACCCATTCCCACTTCTGGGTGTGACTCCCAAATTGCTCATGTCCAGATAGATGTCTCATGTCTTCAAAGTCCCAGATTAAACTATTGCTTTTGTCTGTACCCTTTCTTCCATTATCTCCTGACTTGGTGGCTGACCCCAATTTATCTCACTCTGTTTCCGACCTCGTGAGTCATTATTGAGCTCCTAGTATGCTCAGACTATTGGGCTGCAAATACAGTGGTGGGCAGACAGACTCAGACTCTATTCACACAGAGCTCACAGTCTGGTGGGGTAGGATCATGGTGGTCACAGAGAAATGAAATGCCCATGCAGAAAATGATCACAGTAATGATATAAGAAAAGCCGGGCACATAGTAGGTGCTCCAAAAACTACTTGCTGAGCGAATGCTTCTGTACCTTCATTCTTCCCTGCCATATTAGGTGGACATATGTCAGGGTGAGGTGCGATCCCAGCAACTGTGGTCAGAATGGTCAGGGCAGTCTCTCAGAGGAGACAGCTTGTGAGTTAATGAAATAATGAGAGTTCCAGCCAGAGGGAGCAAGTGCAACAGCAGGGGCAAGACTGAGCTCAGCATATTCCAGGAACAGAACCAGGGCTTGTCTCAGAAGGCTGTTGAGCATCAGATGTGCTAACATCTAAAAAACTGGTGCATTGACAAGTGCTGAGCACATATTGGTGTTACGTTGACTACATGACCTTCATTTTATGGAGGATGAAGCTGTAGCTCAGCATGGGGATGAGAACTGATTATAGCCACTCAAGTGGGGGTGGAACCCAACATGTGATGAGGTGTATAGAGCCCCAGGTGGGCTCTGTACACAGTAGGGGCTTAATCCATTGCTGTCTTCCCCTCCTACTCTTCTGGCTCTCTCCTGGCCACTCAGCCCAGGAGTGAGAGGAATCCCTTGGAAATTCTGTTCTCCCCATTCCTGGGGGCTGAAAATGAGGCTCAGTGTGGTTAGGATCTGGCACCCTTTCTGACCAGGTAGGGGTCAAGAGTGAGTGGGAGGGGTGTGAGAATATATGAGTGTTTGGGGGGGTATGGTTTGAGGGTGTGTCAGCGTGAACATGTGTGTGGTCATGAGCATGAATATTTGTGAGTGTGAGTGTGTGTGTACTCACCTGGATGTCCTCCAGAAGTTGCTTCCGGTGCCATTTGATCCGCTGCAGCTCCTCAGTTTCCCCACTGTTCAGCTCAGCAGTGTCTGGAGAGAGAACCCGTGGTCACCGGCTCACTTACAGCCCTCCCTCCATCACTCAGCTCCAGTCACATCACATGGCTCTCAGTGGCCTCTTCCCTCCAGAAACCATGGCTTGCTAGCCCTTTTCACTCAAGTCTGGGCTCAGATGTCACTACCTCCAAGAGGCTTTCTCTGTTCACTATAAGTCAGCCCCTCCTCGACCTTCCCCTCCTACCCAGCTCCTTATTTTTTTAACATCCTTCCCCCATGTAGAGATGCCCTGAAATTATCTTGTGTACTCGCATCTTTTCTATTGCATTTATTACACTCTCAGCTTCATGAAAGCAGACACTTCAACTAATGTTCACTGCTGCATCCTCAGCAGTTAAAAAGAGCCTGACTCACAGCTGGTACTCAACAAAATACCTGCTGAAAGCATTCATTCTTCCCTGGAACTTTGCACAACTAGGAAGTGGTATATCATTTTGCCTAGCACCCCATTGGCCAGATGTAGTCACATTGCCATACCTACCTGCAAGGGAGGCTAGGAAATGAGTCTATAATAAGATGGTCCTAATATGTCAGATGGGGAGACTGGATTTTGGGGGACATTTGACAGTTTCTGTCCTGAGATGACCTGGCTAAGTTCCCACAGGGATGAGTTGCTGAACCAGAACTGACATTGGTTTGGGCTGACTACAAAGCTCTTTCCACTTCACCTGGAAATGAACTGAAGGAGGTAAGTGTGCATTGGTCCAAATTCTGTGCAAGATGCTATAATGACTCCCACACCCAGGTCAGCTGGCTTATCTCTACCCCCCACTGTGCTTCCTGTTCCATCCGCAACGCTCTCCTGGTCAAAATCTCTGTGAACTCCCCATTATTTGAAGGAAAAATAATGGTCCTGGTCCTCCATGGTCTCCCTGGCCTCTCCAGCCAGCCTTTCCCCCACCATTCTCAACAAATCCTGTCAGTTCAGTGTGCCAGCTCCTCACTGTTCCAAATTGTCCAACTCTGTCTTATCCCCCCGCCCTCTGCTTATGCAGTTCTTCTCCCTGCATGACTTCTCCCATCTGCCCATCCAGATCCTCCCTCACTTTCATATCCTAGCTTTGGGGGTGCCTGGTCATGTTTCTTAAAGGTTTTACAAGAACAGATATTATGTCTCCTGACTGAATGCAGAGAGAATGTCAAGTTCTCCATTTCCCTACTTTTCCCTCCTGTTGGCTAAATGGCCATCTTGGACTTTGAGATGGAAGCTGGGTATTGAGATCGCAGGGCAGCAAGCTAGAAGGAGCCTGGGCCCTGGGCAACCATGTGGAGAAAAGTCATCCTGTTTACCTCGACCAGCAGCTACCCACTTGAACTTTTTTTTTCTTTATTTTTTATTCTGTTTTTCTTTCTTTCTTTTTTTTTTTTTTACAGGGACAGAGAGAGAGAGAGTCAGAGAGAGGGATAGATAGGGATAGACAGGCAGGAACAGTGAGAGGTGAGAAGCATCAATCATTAGTTTTTCGTTGCCGTTGCGACATCTTAGTTGTTCATTGATTGCTTTCTCACATGTGCCTTGACCGCGGGCCTTCAGCAGACCGAGTAACCCCTTGCTTGAGCCAGCGACCTTGGGTCCAAGCTTGCAAGCTTTTGCTCAAGCCAGATGGGCCCGCGCTCAAGCTGGTGAACTCGGGGTCTCGAATCTGGGTCTTTCGCATCCCAGTCTGATGCTCTATCCACTGTGCCACTGCCTGGTCAGGCCCACTTGGACTTTTTCAATGAGAGAGAAATAAGTTTTGAAAATGTCTCAGTCACTACTATTCCGAGTCTCCTTGTTACAGCAGTCAAACCTGAAACTTAACCAATACAGTAACCTTATCTGGGAAACGTGAACCACAAACTTGCCTAGAGGGTGGCTGTCAGAATTAAAAGAGCTGAATTTTCTAAAACACCCAGAAAGAATCTGACTTAGGTCAAACCCTGACAAGGGTCCAACATGTGTATAATAGAAGCTAGGCTGTGCCACACGGATCTCCTCTTCAAGACCAAGGTATCCATTCTCTCAGCTGCTAGGGGTGGGAGGATAGCCTGCTGCTCACTCCCCAGGAAATGATCTCAGCCAAATGAAACTGCCTCACCTAAGGACATGTCGCTCCCAAAGGGCAGCCACGGCACAATAAGTCAAGACGTCTTGCCTCATTTCTGGACCTGAACCAATTTTCAGACCTAAAATTTATTGTCTGAAGAAGTTTTGTCCCCAGAGGGAAGGGCCCTACAACACTCTGGCAAGTGTATATGGCAATGGTTCCTTTGGCCATGTAGCCAGAGTGGATCTGTTTGACCATTAAGTCATAAAGTCGAGTGAGCCCAATAGCAATTCTTTGTAAATGCTTCATCTAGGGACAAGCGTGAGCAGGACCAGAAGACTCCAGTAAGCTCCATGGACAGGTGGCTCAGACCCCCCATGTCATCCACTGCTGTTATACCAAGGCATGTCACTCAGCTCACACCACGTCTGTTGGATGGGTAGCTTGTGACCTCTGACAAAGGAGGAAAATGCCTGAGCTTGGTTTTGAGCTGCGTGGCTCAGAGTTTGGGTGCAAGTAAAAACTAAACAGCTATTGAAATATAGCCCTGATCAAAGGTATTCTGGAAAGACAATGGTGAGAAGTCCTCCCAATGGGCAGATGTTTGAGCAGGGCCCTGGTCATCCATTTCTTGTGGGAAGGATGTGTTGGGAAGTAAGACTGCACAAGCATTCACAGGCAGTAAGTAGAGGGTGGTGTGACTTCCTGGTCAGAGGCTGAAAAGAAGAAAGAACAGAAGGCCGAGAACAGAAAGATCTGGGGAAGAGGCAAGTGGGTGGTCCTACCAGAGTGGGAAGATTTTTGTAAAGCACACTTATGCTCCCCAGCAAGCGTCAATCACAGGAGAGATACTAAACCACCAAGCAGACAGAACAACTCGGCCAGTTGCCACCAGCTAGTCTCTAACTGGCCAGCCCAGTGCAGGTCCAATATTGGCATGTGAATACAGTAGCCATGTACCAAGGCTTCCCTGCAAATCTGGATCCCTTCTATTCTGCAGAGGTTTGATCTACTGACACAGAAGATTGCATGACATCACATAGACCTAGGGACCCTCTTTATAGTAAAGGAAGTATGGGAGGAGCATATGGCCATGGATCCTGCTAGTCCTCTCAACATTTCACCACCAGAAGGTGCCGGCCTGCTGGATGATGGAGCAGCCTCTTGAAGGTGCAGCAGTGATGTCAGCTTGCAACTGATATCCTGCTTAGATGGGCACCATCCTCTATACCCTAAACCAAATCAATGACTGTTAGTTGCTGTTCTGTCCCCAGTAGGTAATCTGCACAGATCCAGGAACAAAGAGTGTGGGGGCTTCACTACCATCTTCCTAGTGACTCACTTGGGAGTTTTCCTTTTTTGTCCCTGCAGATCTAAGTTCTGCAGGCTTAGAGTTCCTCGTTTCTGGAGGAGGGGAGAGGTGGCCTTTATACCAGGGGACAAAGAAAGAGTTCCATTAAATTTTAAGCTCAAAAACACCTACTCCATGCCAGTAGCTTCATATAAATTGTGTCATTTAATCCTCACGACTCTGTAAAGTGGATCTTTTTTAGCTAAGATGCTGATGCTCAGAGAGGCAAAGTGACTTGCCTTAAGTCACACAGCCAAGAAATGGCAGTGCTGGTATCAGAACCCCGGTTTACCGATACTCAAGACTGTCCAAGATTCTGCAACCTGCAGCCATGGGGACATGTGGGGATGGAAGGTGTGAGGGGCCATCCACGTGGAGACAGGAGCAAGGTCACGGCAGGGGAGGCAGCACCACAGGTTCTAACTTCTCTGTTGGGAGTAGGAGGAAGGTTGAGTGTTAGTGTGGAAAAATCCAGTCACCTCTAGTTGACTTTGGGGTGAAAGATCAGACTTTCTTGTTTTGTTTGTCTGCTTCCCGTTGTTTTCCTGTTGGCCAGGGCTTGTGTCCTGCACTGGGGTTCTGGCTGGGGGTACACCTCCTGGTGAGGCCACATGGATTTCAGAGGGGCTGCTTGTTAGAAAAAAGCCAGGCTAGGCTTTAGTGTTTCTATGGACAATCCTGGTGTAGATGGTCAAGGGGTGAGCCCCGGGTTCTGTGGCCTATCTTAGGCTAGCCTTTCCTCTCCTCACCAGCTGTCCTTATTTCCTTCATCCTCTCTTGGTCCAAGGAGTCATATGCACACCCTCAGCTCTAAACCCTTCTTGAGTTTCAAACCCAGCTATCCTGCTGGGCACTTGCCATCAATCTTGTGTGTCATTTTGACAAAAATGGAAGTCCTAGAATTTCCCCTCAATTATTCTTGAGTTCCCTGAGTTCTGGGATGGTGCCTGAGATACCCCGGCCTGAACCCCAGAAAGCACCTGGACTCTCATCTGCCTTTCCCCCTGGGGGGGAGGTCCCCCTATCTGAGCCTTGCCTGTTCTCTCTGCCTGCACAACCCTGCCTGCACCCAGGCCACGGGCTCCCTCTTGACAATGCAGCCTCCCCATGTTCCCTGCCTTCACTCTGCCCCTCCAGCCCAGTCTCCCATGGTGCCTCATTGTCCATGGATAAAGACTCCAAATTTTACTGGGCCCAGCTGTCCTGGTGCACCCCCATCCTCACTGCACACTATGTCTGCCCCCTGCCCTGGCCTCACGGCCTCACTGGCCACCCTTCATTTGCTCTCCCTGGCTCTTTCCTGCCACAGGCCTTTTGCGTGTGCTGTTCCCTGTCTAGAAAAGCCCCCCTTCTACCCTCTGGCCAGGAGCTCCTACTCTTCCCCACTCCATCTCCCCTCAGGTGCCTCCCGTGGTCCTCCTGGGCATTGTCATCTCCCTCACCTCCTTCCCATTCACTGCAGCAGGTCTGGGATCGGCTTGGCTCAATAAACAAGCTGAGCCGTTTGTTAAGGAAAGTTGTGCCAGTTGAGCACCTGCTCTGTGCCAGGCCCTGTGTGCTCTAGGCTCTTCCCATCCGCTCTGTCATTTGATCCAGATGACAGCTCTGAAAGAAGACAGGAATTTCTAATCTCATTCTGTAGGCGAGACACCCAGATCTCAGAGGGGTTAAGTGACCTGCCCAGGGTGACACAGCTGGAAAGTGGTGAAGCTGAAATTCACACTCGGGCCTCTCTGGAACTCTGAGGTCTCCATGCTGATGTTAATCATCTGAAGCCCAATACTGATATATAGCCCACTGAAACTCCATCAGACGCTAACCCTGGCTATTCTGACATGGGGGTGCCGATCATTGCCACGTGTTTGAGAGTGAAGACAAGATGCAGAATGTCACCTACAGTCTGAGCCTTTCTCTTTTTGGGCAAGAAACAGAGCAGAGCCAACATCATAGAGCTGGGGACACTGAGATGCAGGTGTGGATGGCAGGAGTTTTCCCAGGAGAGTGGGGCAGTGAGGGGAGACTAGAGAGCAGCTTGCATTTCTTCTCATACAGCTCCTTTTGTGGTTTGACAGGGACATTTGTGGATTTACTCAGTCCCCTGACCCCTCTAGCAGGGCCCTGACCCCAACAGGTGGCAACTGGCTAAGAGAATTTGAGCTTGTGGGACAGAGCTGACAGCCCCTAGACTGCTGCACCTATCACGTGATACAGAGGGGCCTTCTGACCCTTCACCTATTTATTAAAAGTGTGGGTTTGTCCCCATTCCAGAGCTCAGACACTGAGGTTCAGGGGACACTGAGGTTCAGGGACTGTGAGAAGGACGCAGCTTGAGTGCTCACTTTCGATTCTAAGCCTGCTTCAGGTACCGTTGTGGCTCACAGGAGGTCGACTTTTAATAATAATAATAATAATAATAACAACAACAACAACAGCAACAATAATAAAATACAAAAAATAACAAACAACTGTCACCCCCAGGAGCTCTATTTACTCCCCACTGGGCTCTGTGCTTTCCACACCTCCCAAAGGCCACTTTTAGACTCTGACCACACCCCGCCTGGGCTGGAGCTGCCCTCTCTCCCCCATGCCCAGGCTAGCCGAGTGTGGCCGGTGTCCGCCCGACCATCTCCTCCACTCCTCTCCACTTCCCCTTTGTCCTTCCTCTTTCCCATCGTATTTTTAGACATCACTCTGCTTGCAGCCCTGCTTCCAGGACAGCTGGCCTGGCTTCCCCTTTTCCAGGGCAAGAGAAAGGTGCTGTCCTGGGGCCTGTAGGGCACAGACTCCTCAGAGTTTTCTGGGAGGGCCACGGGGATGCAGGGTGTCTGGGGAGCTGCTCCCCGCCCCAGCCTGCCCTGCGGGCGCATTGTGTGGCTTCCTACCCACAGCTGAGCTGCCTCTTCTCTATTTTTATCTGCACCCATCCTCCCTGCACCAACCCGATACTGTCATCGGTCATGCTGGGGCCTGGTTACTTCCAGGTCCTTTTACCTTCCAGGCAGGACCTTACCTGCTTCTGGATGTCACACACTAGAGGAAGGGAGGCAGCCCTGGAGTGACCTGTGCAAGTGGGGAAAACGAAGCCCATCATGATTACTGGCATGTTGGTATAGAGTTAGGAACTGAGCCAGGTCTGGCTGACTCCTAATCCCTGTTCATTGTTTAGGTCAGGCTGAGATGATGGTGACAATTTACAGGTGACAAGTCTGAGCTCAAAGAGAGGTAATGACCTGGCCTTGGAGGTGTTTTGATTAAGACTCAGTCTGGGTCACAGAGGAATATTCTTTCCTTTCTCCTGCTTTCTCCAGGAAGTCTTCCCAGAGCTTCCCTACTCACATGGAAAGAGCAGCTTCCTCCCATGCTCCAGATCTGTGCCCATTTGCACATCTGTCCTTGGTCATTGCCTTACAAATATGTCCCCCTCTTCCTCATACCCCAGACCAGTAGCTCCCCAGGGCTGGGCCCATGCCTGGGTTACTGCTGTCCCCAGCATTGCACAGCACAGGGCTGGCACACCAGAGGACTGCTTATAGAATAAATGAGTGACTAGAAGAACCAATCAATGGAGTCCTCAACTCTTCCAACAGACTGCTCTTGTTGAGCCCATTGAACCCCTTTCTTTTCAAGGGCAGCCAAAAGCCAAGCACTGACAGCCCTTCTGGCCTCCGTGGACACCCCTCGTCCCTACAGCCCAAGCTGACCATGGCTGTCTCTCCTTTCAGGGCTTGTCCCTGTTCTATCACTTCCTTGCCGCCTGAGTTGGGGCAAGTTAGTGCTCTCCTCCTGTTGTATTCATTTGCATTAACGGGACAACCATCCCTGTTCCTAAGGACTTCTGTAGGAGAAGGCCCCAAAGAACGAAGTACTGAAGACAGACATTTGGGGGGTTACTTCACTGTCTCATCTACCCCTGGTGTCTACCCAGCGATCCAGAGCCAGGCACTGCTCCTCGCTGGGTCTCCTCTTGCCTAAGATGTATCCACCGAGTCCCTCCTGTCTCTGAGCCCCCTTCCCCAAAAGCCCACAGGAAAAGCTAGGGTGTTGGGGAGAGAGCTCTGGGCAGGGAGTCAGGGGTAAGGAGTGGTCTCCCTTTGCAGGATTGTCTCCCCTCTGAGCCTCCTTTGTTCCATCTGTGATTGGGAGGGTGGAAATGGATCTGTGCTTCTCTGACTATGGGTGATGCGTCCCCACGGGGCAGGAACAGACAGCTCTGGGTTAGGTTTTATTTGAAGAAAAGGTTCTGGTGCTAACAGAATGGCGCCTTCTGAACCTGGGGAACTGGACACCTCCTGGCAGCCCTAGTTTTCGGGACTTGCAGGCAATGCTAGAACATTCTGAGACATGGGGTACAGGGACTTGGCCCTTCTTCTCTGTGTCTCACAGAAACACAATGCTGATTGTTCTCTCCCATTCTGACCGCGTGGCCTCCCTTCCCTGTTTTCTGTAAACACACGATTCTTCTTACTGGGGAGGGTCTCAGTCCAGTCTGCTGCTCATTCCTGGCCCCTCCATACTCTAGGTGGTTTCTTGTGCCTCCCCAAAGGTCACCCTCACTCTCCAGAGGCAAAACAGGGGCTTCAGAGACTTGGTACCACACAGACAGGTATCATTGTGACCAACCTTGTCACCTTTGCCACAAGCAACCTTTCTCAGTCCCACCACCAGGTCTTTACACTGTCTGTTCTCTTCTCCCATTATATGCTTTCCCCAGAAACCCACTCACTCCCTCGCCTCCTTCAGGTCTCTGCTCTTGAAGCCTTCTCCACCACCCTCTTCCATTCTCCTTAGCCTGCTTTACTGTTCTTCATTCTGTGTGTTACCACCTGACAGGTGACATTAATATATTTACTGTTTGTCTCTCCTCTGGAATGCAAATAAGTTCATGAGGACAGGGACAATGCCTGCCTTGCTCCCTGAATTCCTAGCGCCCGGACCACAGCTGGCTGCCCAGCCCACAAACATTGGCTACATGCTTCTGCACTTCCCACCTGGGCTGTATCTGTTTATGCTGCCTTTCTTTCCAGGGTCCTGTGAAACGGGCACTATCATCCCCATTCTCCACAAGAGGAAACTGAGACCCAGAGAGGTTGGCTTGGGTGCTTACCTGGGTGGCACAAGTCCATTCTGAAGTCCCCAGGGAAGGGTGGTCAGTGCTCCTGTGAATGGATGACCAGCTGCTGCTCAAGCTGGCCAGGCAGAGATGTGTCACCTCTCCTTCAACAGGCCCCTTCCTGCTTGCCCCGCCCAACCCCTGTGGGGAGGAAGTCCTCTCCTGCTGGGGTCTGTGGTAGACTCTTGACGTAGCAGTAGCACTTCCTTAAAAAAACCCAAGTTTCTCATAGCAGACTCTCTTTATGTTTTGGGTGTGAGCAAGGGAGGCATAGAGGCAAAAGAGACAGGGAGAGGGGAGGGGATGAAAAGAGAAAGACAGTGACACTGACACACACACACACACACACACACAGAGGAAGATGGTCACTGTAATACAGAACTTTCTCCAGGAGACAATGAGCATTTACTCAACAACCTCCTTACACTTAAAATGAATTGTCACTCAACCTGGAGTCTATGTTGAGCCCTAGACTCCACTCCACCAGCTCTTTCATCAGTTCTCCCTTGAGAAAAGAAAAATGAATTTAGTGCTAGGAAGGGCTCTGATTCCCCTGAATGAAATGCCTGGCTTTTTCCTATCTAGGGACCAATTGGGTAATCTGTTCAGTTTCCCTTTTCCTGTAGGCTGCTAGGAAACTCACAGTCAAATCTGAAGTTCCTTTCTGGCTGTTCTATTGTAGTCTACAAACTTTGGGACCAAACTCAGCTGTGTGACTTCCAGCTCTGCCACTCAGCCCTGTTTGAACTTGGGCAAGTCGCTTACCTGTAATGAGCCTCTGTTTGCTTACCTGTAAGGGGGTCATGGGAAGATGGAGGGAGATGATATGTATAAGATGCTGGGACATAGCGGGTACTCCATAAATACAATCTTCTTTTCCTTTTTGATTTTGATTTTCTTCTTTGGCTAAAGTTTACAATTTCATTGCTTGTTTCTTATCTTGCAGGTTGATTCAAATCCTTTGTGGGGAAAAGTATAGTGTAAAGAAATATCTATAAAATAAATGCTCTTGCCTTATAACTTTGTGGCACATATTGGTTTAGTCACCTGTTTCCCTGTCAGCCTGTGTTTGGCAAATGCTGGGGACACAGAAGGTGTTCAAGTTTGCAAAAAATGAATAAATGAATGAAAGAAGCAGAGGAGAAATGGTGTGATCAATGCAAAAGTTAGCTGTCATTTCCACCCCTCCCTGTATCCACACCCCTTTGCACTGTGACCCTGCCCTTCCTTCCATCAAGACGTGGAGGCTATTTCTTCTCTCCTTGAATCTGGCCTGGGCCTGTGTCTTTCTTTTACCAACAGAGCATGATGTTACATGACTTTTGAGACTGGGCCTTCAGAAGTTTTGTATCTCCCGCCCCAATCTGGTTCTTGGAGCCCTGTCCAGCTACCGTGGGAACCAGCTTGGGTTGCTGGCCGGTTGCAGAATAGGAGACCACTTGGAGGGAAGCCCAGATGTCCTCAATGCCACCTGGTGACAGCCTCACAGATGAGCCCAGGTGGCACTAGAAGAAGAGCTGCTAAGCTGAGCCCAACTCAGATCACTGTCATGTAGAGCTGTGAGAAATAATAAACGTTTGCTTCTTCAAGCCACCAACCTTTGGGGTGGTTTGTTATGCAGCAAAAGCTCACTGATACAAATTAAATCCAGTGCCTTCATTTAATTAAAGAGAAAACCAAGCCTCATTCTTGGCATGTACTTGACCAAGTTGGAACTTCAGTTAGTGTCCTGCTCAGGACTAGGAGCCAGACCTTTGAGCTGCCAGCCTAGTGCTCTCAGGACTCCGGGACTCCACAAACCTGCTCCCCAGGCTCTTGCATAACTCAAGGTTATTTTCTAGAAAACTTGTTGACATTATCTCAGTGGGAAACTAAGTTTATCTCAACAGATCTGGGCTTGAGACACACAAAAAACATTTCCCAGGTCACTCCAAAGAGAGAAATGGGGAGAAAGGTGTAATTCCCTGTGTAGAAAGGTGTCAGCATAGCAGGCCTGAGACTGCTATCCTTAGGAAGGCCTGCTTGCAAGTTCAGCCCCTGGCTGGCAATCTGGGAAGCTGGATTTAAGGAGGGCTCCTGCCACCCCCTGATAAGAGGGCTCGCTGTGCCTATGCTGTCTGTGCAAACAATGTGGTTCATGTTGAACACCTGCTTTCCTTCTGAAACTGGGAACGTTGGTACATGCTAGGCTTACGTGGGTGGCCCCCAGTAAACACTGTGGGCACTGAGTCTCTGCAGAGGTTCCTGCTGGACAACATCTCACACGTGTTTCACAATTTGTTGCTGGAGGAATGAAGCTCTGTGTGACTCCACCAGGAGATGACCAAGCTCACGCCGGGTTTCCAACAGTCTTCACCCCAGACAGTTTTGCTGGTCTTTTATGCCCTTTCGCTGTGATAGATCATATAACTCTGGGTAGGTCAGACTATATGCTGAGTTATGTGAATCCTCCTGGTGAATCACAGAACCTGGGGATGGTCTTGGAGACCCCTGACACATGCCCTAATGCTTACCTTGCCCAGGGCCACAGCTTGGCATCTGGCACTTCCCTTTATGTCTGAAGGGCTGGTTGAATGGTTCAGTTTTTATTACTATCTCATTCTTTAGGACTCAACTCAAATGCCACTTCCTCTGTGAAGTCTTTTGTGATTATACCTCACTTCCTCCAGCCCCTACAGCCCTGGTTGTGTCTAACAGCTTATATGCAGGCAGCCTGGGAGGGGGGGAACACTCTCATTGTGGGTGGCAAAGGGTTTGCTAGAATTAATGGTAGGGAACCCAGAAAGAGCTGGATTCAGATCCTCACTTAGCATTTGCTAGTTGTGTGAACTTCCCCCCTCTAAGCCATGTTTTTTGTTATTTGCAAAATGGGAACATATAAGATTAGGTTTGCTTGCATGAAACAGAAAATCTAAATAACAGTAGTTTACACTAATTAAAGGTATATTTATCTCTTACGATAAAGAAGCCTGATAATTAAGGATGACGGCTCCTTTTAACTTTCTGCTTCTATCCTCAAGATCTCCTCATGGTCCAAAGTGGCTGCCTGATCTCCAGCCATTGTGTCTGAATTTCAGGAAGAAAGAAAGATAAAGATGCGAAAGGTTCCCTTTAAAGGGATTTTCCTGAGTTTTTTTTCTGGCCTAAGGTTAGCTCTTTTCCCAAAATGGGGCTCTGCTTTATCCATGTGCACTAGATGGAGGTTCAAAATCAGTTATGGGACAGCACACAGCATTCCCCAAATATTGGCTCTGGGAGGTCTCCAAACAACCACTACTACCATTTATGGAGTGCTCAGTACATGCCAGGCACTGCGCTAAGTGTTTGTATCTCATCTCATTTAATCCTTTCCACACCCCTCAAGTGTATTACAGTACCTGTTTTACAGATGTGGAAACAAAGTTCAGAGAGTTTAATTCTCTTGTCCAATGCCACACAGCCACGAAGAGGCAAAGCTCAGATTCAAGCCTTGTGTTGTCTCGCTTCATTTCCACTCTGAACTTGTGCAGGTGTCACTTCAAACATTTACAAAGAAGTTCAGTGGCCACCCACCCCCAGGGCAGAGATATGAAAGGTCCAGCTCTTGAATCAAATCTCAGCAAAACTGTATGAGTGACACTTTCTATTTTCTCCAAAGCTCAGAATTCCTCACCTGGGCACAGCTGGCTCAAAGGGAAGAGGGCTGGGAAGGAGCTTAGAGGTGGTCTAATGTAAAGACCTTGTTTTACACATGGGGTACTGAAGACCTGGAGAGGGAGGGGACTTACAGTGAGTAAGGGGCAGAACCTCCCCATGAATTCATTTTGGTTGCACAGTTAGAGTACTCCATCCATCCATCCATCCATCCATCCATCCATCCATCTATCCATCCATCCATCCTTCCATCTACCCATCCAATCGATAGGTATTGAAATCCTACTACATGCCATGTGCTGTTCT